>JAPXFQ010002203.1:0-1283048 GCA_028564705.1 Apricaphanius iberus
TAATGATCTAATTCTAACTTTTTTGATTCTTTGACCATGAAAACATATGTTTAGCAGCTGGATTTAGACTGATATCATTATTAGTTCAGTAGTTAATTACAAAATCAAATTTTCGGTGATGAAGGTTTTCTGATCACCGATCAGAAAAAGAGGTAATTTCGGCTAAAGGTCTAGAATATTTTGGGGAGGCCTGGAGAAAACAGTTCTTGCAAACGAAAAGTCAAACCCAAGTGGGGTGTGTGCGCTGTAAACTTGTTTTAAACTTGTTTTGTGTATTTTTTTGCTGATAAAGGTTTTTCTTTTTAATGAGCTGCACATATGATGTTCTTCGTCTGCAAACCAGGTGGAACTCTCCTCATTAGCCTCAGGGAGCCGGCTACTTCATTTCCGCCCTCAAGCAAGGTACACATCAAGGCAAAAGCGCACCTGGCTCTGTAAGCAGGTGGCGCAGGTCTATGAGGCTGATCAGCCGTTAGTCATCAGCATTTGTTGTGCCATTTGGGAAGCAGGAGGCCTCCACATTTTCTGCCTATAGTGGAGGAAGTTCAGCATCTTCCTGTTCTATCTGCCACCAGTCAGGTCCTGGCAGCACTGCACAATTAGTATATGCATCACTCTGAATCAGTGGAGGAGTTATTCATCTGGTTTAAAAGGAAAAGCCTAATGAAAAATGATGTAGGGAACATGCTTGTTCTTTCAAGCATTATCGAGAAGCATAATAATTCTGAAAGCAGCTTTGTTTCTGGCCTTTGAAATGAGGTAAAAAGCCCTTTCACTGAGTCAGGTCTAACCAGCTCCCTACAGTTGGGTGCAAGGAGCAGCAGAGCAATTAAGTGTGCTTTTAGACTCTCATGGCAAGCTTATATTATACTTTTATATTCCTTGCCGTGCAGTTCAAAAGCACATCAGAGGAAAGACAGCTATTCATATCTCTGTTTTAAATCATCTTTGGTGAACTTTACACAAGGGCTACAGAAAGAAGACACTCAGACTCTATAACATAATCTCCATCAAATTATTCTCTGGAAAATTATTGGAATCCGATTGTTGAAGTGTCAAAGTTTTAGCCTTTTTTGAATGTCATTCGCAGAAAACAAGGGACACAATCATGACAAGCAAGATGTCAGGATGGATGATGAATAAGACAATCTGATGTTTTTGACATTGCATCTGTCTAGCTGACTAATGGTGCCATGTCACTGTCAAATCAACACCCTTTACATGCCGACGAAGTATCCTAAATTATAAAAAGGGTTGTTTTTGAACTCTTACCAAAAGTGAGGGAAAAGTTAAATTTAGTCTACGTATGCATAATTTAAAAGGCACAGACTTTTTACAGTGTTTGCATGGGTTTAAGAGTAAAAACGAATGCTAGGAGGAGTTTTGTATTTTTTATAACTACTAAGTGAGATTTAGCTTAAAATCTAACATGGTAAAACAAAATTAAATCTGATGTAAAGAAAACTAAATAATCTCACCATTTTCAAACAGAGCTGATGGCCTGGACTGTAACACACATGTACCCTTTGAAGAGGGTGTTATGGAAAAGTTGTGTATTGTATTTATTAAAAGAACATAACTTGTTATGAATAAAATTAATGCTAAACATATGAAAACGTATGTGAGTTACTGTAAGGAATGTTTTCACCGATCCGCCAACATTCCCTTGTAATATATATTTGTTTTCTTCAATTATTAAAAAAAAAATATGCACAATACTTACTAAAATTAGTAATGTATATGACACATTTTCACAGTCCAAGAGAACAAAATCCAACGGTACACTAACAGAACACAAGCATAAACAAACTAAACTCAAAGAAATTAGTTGAAATGACAAGATCCGTTGAACATTAAGGAATGCACGGGAACAGACAGGATACAACAAAACCCAATAAATATAAATAAACAACCGTAAGATTATTAAAACATAAACACAAAAACACACAGGAAATATAATATTAAATCAAGAATCTTTGTACACTTTTTAACAAAACAAAAAGTGAGCGTGAGGTACTGGCTTATTGTTGAAACGTTATTTTGGCTGTAATTGTTTAATTGCCTGCACCTGAGTGAGATTGAACACAAGCTGGATATAAAAGCAGCTTAGCATGTGCAGAGAGAAGATAGTGGGTCATTCCAGTTCATTCGGTGGTGCCACAGTGTTGAAGTTCCTGTTTCCAAATGGGTAATGTGTTTTGTCTGGCTTTGGGAGACATGTTGTTTATTTTGGGCATAAGTAGTGCAGTATTTCTTAGCTGAATGTCATCAAATGTATTTTCATGTTTTGGCAGCAAAGAAAGTGCTGATTGTGTACGCTCACCAGAGCTCTGGATCATTCAATGCTGTGGCCAAAAATGCTGCCGTGGAGGTTTTGAATGCTCAAGGCTGCACCGTGGAAGTGTCTGATTTGTATGCCATGAGTTTTAAAGCCACTGCTACAGCTGAGGACATAAAAGGTATTAACTTACAAGTCTCAATATTGGAATTTATTCATGCTAAACTAACTTTCTGCACAGGGGAAGTGAAGAATGCTGAGAACTTCTGTTACCTGGAGGAGACTAAACTTGCATGGGAGCAAGGAAAACTGTCGGATGACCTCACAAAGGAGCAATCTAAACTCACTGCGGCAGATCTAATCATCTTTCAGGTAACTGCATCATGGTGGTAGTGCTGGAATCCATCACATACTAAACTAATTGTTGTCCCTTCAGTTTCCCATGTACTGGTTCGGTGTTCCTGCAATCATGAAGGGCTGGATCGACCGGGTGCTCACCAATGGCTTTGCTTTTTCACGAGAGAAATGCTACAGTCAGGGAGTCTTTAAGGTAGGAACTCGAAGAGGAAGGTTTTGATGGTATAAACTGTTTAACATTGCTCTTCTTTCAGGACAAGAAAGCCATCCTGTCCTTTACCACTGGGTCTCTGGAGTCCATGTTCAGTCCAACTGGTGTTAATGGGGACATGAATGTAACACTTTGGCCACTACAGGTAAAATTGCTTTATTTTGGTGCAGTAAATCAGAGGCCAAGTGGAAATTCTAAAGCAGCTTTTTCTCTACAGAACGGCATCCTGCACTACTGTGGCTTCCAGGTTCTGGCCCCTCAGATCTTCTGGGCTCCTGCTTGTAGTTCTGCTGAATATCGCAAATGCATGCTGGAGAGTTGGCGCACACGACTGCAAGGCCTCCTGGAGGAAAAGCCTTTGTCTTTCATTCCCTTGGACTGCTTTGACGAGAAGGCTTTCCAGTTGAAACCTGATGTCCATGAGAAGCATGCCAGCAAGGAGTTTGGTCTTACAGTGGGCACCCACATCAACAAGCCACTGCCCCCTCACAGCCAGATGAAGGCTGGATGCTGATGAGATGTTGTCTTGAGTGATTATGCAAATAAAGCTGCTTTAATCAGATCTCTTGGCCTGAATTTGCATTTTATATTTTATTGGATAAAAAATGTGTAGATAATCTTGGTGGTATCGTGCAAATGAAAAGTATGTATAGCCAAAGGCTCTAAATGATGTAACTTCTAACTTGAGCAACTTTTTTTTTTTTTTAAACTTTGTAATCAATTTGCTGTATGCTTGTGCCTTATGCTTTGAAATTTAATAGTCATTGGTATATTTTGACACTGCATTTAGTAGATGGCAGCATGCTGCACTTCAGTGTGGCATTTTAAACTGCACAGCAGTATTGGTAACTTGTTGGTGTCCACATGGCTTTTAAGGTTGAGTCTTTAGAAGGCCACGCAAAAGCGTTTTTGATTTCTGCTCCAATCAGTTTCTATGCATTTTTGGACCTATTAATGAAAGTCAAACATCTTGGGTGATAACTAGGCTAGCTGAAAGTGCTTGTCAACAGGGAAGCCAGTTAAACTTGGATTAAAGGAGTTCCTAAATTAACACTTCAAGCTCAGATTTGCAGCTTTCGGTGCCATGGTGATGAATTAAAAACTGGAAACCCTGATGGGAGTCTAGACTATTTTAAGTGCTCATGCCTGAATAGCTAGAGGTAGGCTGTTCCATAGTGCTACTTGCAATGAAAAAGCTGTTTGGAACGCTAATGTCTGAGAACGTGGTTAAAGTTGGATCACCAGTTCTGAAGAGTACGATTGGTCAAAGTTCATTCCCCGTTTGTGTTAAACTGAGTAATTGGAGCATGACGAAATTGACAGTGGATACATCAGAACATGTAGCATAAATCTAGCAAGGAGGTAAGGAAACAAGATAGCTTTTAACTACTGTGATAAATTAGTGGCAATAGTTGGGTAGTTGAGGTGCATTCGATCCTTGTAAACAAGGAAATTAATGCAAAGGGAATCAAACAAGACAGATCTTGATGACCAAAAATTAAAAGCTAATAAAATGTGACTTTAAAGCAATTCAGCAAATATTTTCAACATAAAGGAATGAACTAACATCAATGACAATAAACCATCCATTATAATGGATGGTTTGATGTCATTGATATCTATACTAGTCCTTGAAAGGGAGACTGGTGGTTATCTCCAGCGGTCACTGGACAAGAGGTGGGGTACGCCCTGGACAGGTCGCTTCTCCATCGCAGATGACAACCAACAAGCCAAATTAATGAAAATGATACAATAGTGAGAACCAAAAATCTAATAACAATTTTCAAGAAGATTGACAGCTTTATAGTTCACTGGAAAAAAAAAATCCTCTGCACACAATCGATCAGTGATAAAGATGATCAATACCCTACGCTGCTGTTTTTCTTTGTTTATAAGCCGCAATTCTCTGTTGACTTCACTCTTTAACTTATAGACATAGAGTTTTGGAGCACAGAAAGTGTTTCTTTGTAGTTAATCCTCGAGGCCTTTTTATCAGTTCTCTCCCAGAGTGGGTGTTAGCCGCAAGAGAAACTGGAACATAAAAATGTTCTGAAATGAGAGCAAGAGAACAGCCAAGCAACTCTAAGATAAGAGTGGCCTGGGAAACTGCATTTTCCTAATTATGCAAATTGATTGCATCCATTGATTTTATAATCAAAGCAACCGCTTTCCCATGCAGTCCAGAAATAATGCAATCATGCATTGAAAATGTATGATCATTAAAGTTTGATTTGCTTTGTTTGCTGGTTTGGGGCTTCAGAAGATTTAAGAGCAGAACACGAGTTGCAAACATTTTTTTTTTATTATTATTATTTCCTATCATAAAATGCCATCTAATAGAAACCAAAATTGTTGCATACATCATACTTTATGGCTTCAAGGAGATGGAACAGAAATTAATGTAAAGACAATTTGTCTTTTTATGTGACCAATAAAACACCGAGAACACAGAGTCAAAGTTAAGGTTAAAATATAGCACAATCTTCTTGCTGTGACTCAGATATCCTATAAATAAAGGAAATATTTCATAGCTCAGTAATATTTTACTTATCTAGAATGTTTATTGATCGTTCCTTAGTACATCTACTCCACAGTGACTGTTTTGGTTTGTTGAAACAAAAAGGCATGGTGTGAATTTTAAGATAAGAGTGTCCTTTGTTTCTCAGCAGTTTGAACTATCTTCCATCTTTGAGCTGTTTTTTAAGGGAGCTATTATTAACTTCTGCAGAGGTGAAGCACTTTCTGGTTCTCCTGGATTAATGAAAAGGTAGTCTGCATGTGAATAATTTAGGTTTGTCCTCCTTCATCTTTGAACTCCGTTTGGACACAAACTGACTCATCATCCTGCAGGTTCCTCTTCTCCTGAAACAAATAAAATAAAAATGTTTTGTTTTTATAGTGAATGTTATTTTGTTTATTGCTACTTTATTTTAAGTGAAGGAAACAATAATTGATTACATAGGAGAAATAAAAATCACATATTTAGGGGAGAAAAACTTGCAGTTCAGCTTCTGCTTGTTGCTGATGAGGGAAGCATTTTTTAATGTTGGTTTTCAAAAGTTGTTCTTTAAAAACTAAGTTAAAAGAACTTCAAAACTGCTTTGAGTGTAATTATGTCAGTACTCTTTAAGTATCTAATATTTTTATCTGAAAAATGATACTCTGAAATAGAGGTTATCATCAAAGAAATGTAACAGTCAGCTGTTTCTTAAGTTTTCTGCTGCCATATTTTGGAACATTGAGTCTGCAGGGAACATCATCACTTAATTGATCCTAAAAAACTTAACAGTTATTTTTAAAATGGATGTGTGAAAATCACACAGATTAAAGTCATCTGAGTAAATACGTGTCTCTGCAGAAATGTTTACATTCCCTTATTGTTATAAAACATTATATGACTTCTAACACATTTGCACCATAAGCGGAAACCCTGTTTTGATATATCAGTAGTTTGCAGTAAGGAACAAAGTATTTTTTACAGGCTTCCTCCACAGACTTACTGGTTCTCTCTTTAGTAACGGGGGACACCTGAATACAACTACTTCACTGAAAAATAACAAAGCTTAATAGAGCTCAATTTACCTCATTTTCATGCAATTTAGTTTGGAAATTACTCATGAAACTACAAATACTCACTGGGATGTAAGTGACTTCAGACATATCATGCTTGTTGATGCCAGAATAACTGGTTTCAGTACTGCAAAAACTGTGGATTTACTGTGAATTTTACAAACAACTATTTATCTGGTTTGTGGAGTCTGTGCAAAGCAGTGAAAAAAATTGTTTTGTTGATCTCAGAGTTAAGAAGAGTTTGGGCAAGGTGGTTTGAAGTTACATAAAAGCAACAGTAGCTCCAATAACCTCTAGCTACTAGAACCAGAATACCATCTCTCCACAAACAATGGGTCAAATCTCGAAGCAGATAGACTACAACAGATGAAGACCATTCCTGATTTCTCTTCTGTCAGATAAAAAAAGGAACCTCATGCTACAGTTTGCAATGATCAACACAATTAGGAAAGATCAGCTTGGAAAAATTTCAATGATGTGAATTTTTCTAAGGAATGATTGTAACACTATGTTAAATCCACAACAGGGATGAGACCTTTTAGAAATTATAAGGGGTCCAACAAAGGTGTGTTTTATTAAATGGCCCAAGAGTAATATTTAGGTAGTATATAATTGTTTCTCTTATTGTGTGGTCTCACATTGGAGTAAATTTGTTGGAAAGTCCACACTCATTGGAGATTTAATGGCTTCAAATGGTTTGGAAATAAACGCACAACCTTTCGCACATTGATGAGGAAGGTAACAACTTGTTCTGGTTCTCCAAGGTTAATGCTGATATATTTCCATTCACTGTAACAATATACACAAACACACACAAACTCAAATGATTTCAACCTTTTTATACTCAACAGAATTGAAATCTGGCACTGTCCGCGGTACTGATACATAAACATGAAGGATTATTTGATGTAAAGCTTTTCAACACTTGTTGCTCTGGGTGCGCATTTATATTGGAAGTGTCATCATACATCCTAATATCTACTTGAACTAGAAACTTGTTTTGGGAGTAAGCAGTTTTCTTCAATAACTAAAATATTCCTGCTTAAATTAGAAAAACGCCAGCTCAGCTCTGTGCGCCTCAAGGAACATAATAACTTATCTCAACCCAACATATCAAAAAGAGAACGACATGATTCAAAGAATAAATTAGAGGTGCACTTTCTGTGCTCCTGTTTTAGATAATTGTCAGTAATGCATGTTAGGAAAAGGAAATATAGAATGTTCCCATAGAGCTGCTATGTCTCATAAGAAAAATAGAAGCTGCATATATCTGCTGGTAAAGACCAAGTTTCTTCTAAACCCTTGTTACTTTTGTGTGTCCCTAAGGCGCTCAGAGTGCTGAAAAAAAAAAACGGCTTTATACATTTACCTAAAAGCACACCATAGACTAAAATATTCCCATTTCTCCCTAAAGGGGAGATTTTTGCATTCTCACAGTGGCTCTGCAACTGTGACATTTTGGGGTGCAATATGTCAGAAATGGATGGGAGTAAGATACCAGCTCAACCATGTGATTGAGTTCCCTCCTGTCCTTGATGATATTTTACAAAGTGCATAACAGCTGAGCTATAAAAATCCTTAATCTTCTGTTTGCTATGCTTAAGAAATTGTGTTTGAGGGAATGCTAATTTTATATTAGATAAGAGCTCCATGTAATCTGAACAACTTTATTTACCCGATGATTATCAATTAAAGAAATATTCGTAAGACAGGAAACCCAAAAGTAGTGAAAGATTATTTAGTGCTGCATTGTGGGCAGAATAAAAACAACCGAGAATTTTTCTAAAGTGTTTTTGACTAAAAAGTATTAAAAACATAATTTACAATACCATTTCAGACTACACAGAGAGTATTGCTCAATAGAAAGATGTCTAAGCACTCATCAAATATTGTATGGTTTTTTTTTACCTTAACCTTTTTTTTGTTTAATTTTAATGGAATTTTTCATAATGATCACATTGATTATGCATTTTTATCCTCTAGAATCTTTTTAGATCCTGACCAGAACTTCCTAATTTTTTTCACTCAATCTTTTAAGCTTATATGAAGTCCACTAGAACCTCTATTGAGCGATCTAGTTACCTTTTAAGATATATTTCCAAAGACAGTTTTTAGGGTTCTTTTTGTATGCCCCTGTCTGATTCAAGAGATTTGCTGTCTTTCTGTTGTTTTGTTCACATTTTTCTTTGGACTTTTGTTGCTTGTTCACTCATTTTCGGTTCCTCCATTTGAGTAATGTGTGTGTGTGTGTGGGTGTGTGTGTGTGTATTGATCAATAAAACTTCTCTCACATTGCTTTTTAGAAATTTTGGTCCTCTCTTCTTGAGAGAATTGTCATTAAGTTGGTCACTTTGGAGGTGACGCTTGTTCAAAGTCATACAATTATGGATATAAGCAGTTCACCCTGCCTTCATTGCTCTGTTTTTATTATTTTTCATTCAACTTCTCTTTATTATCATCCCAAGTTCATGTCTGCAGTTTTGTTATGTTTCAAAGACCTTAAACTTGAAAAGTGATTTATACTTTCTCAAACAATTTGTCATTGCTTAATATGTGGTCATTTAGTTTTAATTTTATAAAGACCCGTCTCCAAAAACATTAATTGCAGCCAAAAAGGGAACTTTAATGTTATCTTTCTGCTTTGGCAAACACTGGAAAGGCAGATTGTGATTTGTTTTGCTAGTACTCTCAAGACCTGAAAATGTGTTCTCAAGACCGGTCTTCACAAGAAGACTTTCATCTATTATTATTCAGCCTGCTGAGCTTGAGATGGTTTGCAAAGAATATTGGAACAAAATAAACCCCAAACGGTGTGATTTTAGAAATATAGACTTTTTGACACAATTTTGTGAAAGGTTCCTTAACAAAATATTATGACATGGGTGTGAATATTTATTAAAAAGATTGGAATTACAGGTTTTTGGTATAAAAAAACAAAAAAAAGCAAAACTTTCTAAAAACTGTGAGAGACAAAAATTAATACTTAGATCTATGTGTAAAATAAGCCTCTGGCATAAAGAGATGAAAGAGTGAAGGGTGGAATTACTTTCCAGTGAGACTCTAATGACCAGTCTATAGACTGAAAGACAACAGACAAATAATGTAATCAGTTTTAGTTGATTGACATTCTTTCCAACATGCTGCAGGAGAACCTACAAACTTTTTTGTAATTAGAAAGCATTCACAAACAATCTGTATTTAGAAATACTGTGTCATAAAGGTGCAACAGAACTTCTAATCTACTAAAACTAGACCTGTTTTCCTCACATTTTACCTCCACAGTACTAAGTCAGCTGGGGAGCTGAGCAGAGCCTTGGTCTGAAAAGCATATTTTTTAGATTAGAATCATCCACAAAGGTCAGGTCATTCTCAAACATGGAACATTAAACCTCTCCGTCCATTGCCAGCGTTGGCCTTTCACAAAGAGCTGCTGCTATTGACTGAGAAACTCTTTGCGAAGACTAAAAATGAGAGGCATAAAAGGGTCTCCAGAGCCCAGACTTGTAGATGGATTTTGTGAGAGAGGGGAGCTGCTCTAAAAAGTGGATGACCAGCTGTGAGAATGGAGGGAGGGCGACCAGAAGCACAAAGCATTTATTGAGTTGGCAAGGCCTGAAAGCTCATGCACCTGGAAAAAAATGGATAAGGTCATCATCCTGCTGCTTCTACAGATTAAGTTTAAACATCAATGATGAATCTGAAAGTCTGAAAGAGCTTTGGCCTGCTTTTAAGTACCCCTCTATCAAACACAAGTGTTTCTCAGAAGCACCAAAGATCACCCTGGAAGAGTGTCTCTCTCCAAACACAGGCTGAAAATGCTGAGAGGACTGAAGGTGAACAGCCAGTATAAGTCAGCACAATCAATAAGAAAGAATTGCAAAGAAAGGAAGTAACAGTTTTTGGGGTTATAATTTGTAACCTTTAGCATTAAAAAAGCAGCCAAAGTCCAAAGAAAAGCTTTGGAAGACCTCCAGTCAGCCCAAAGAGCTGTTGATCTGTTCTACTGCAGGAGGACACAAGAACATCTTATCTACTTGGGAGGAAAATATAAAGAAACAAGGAATGAGACAAAACTTTCATAGAGTACGGCATGAGCTGAAAGGGGCCATAACATAATTAAAACATTTAAAGTCAAGATAAAGAAAGAAAACTGACCAGATATTTCATGTGGGGTAATTTTAATTTGTAAAGTATTTTGAGATGCCATTCCGTATGAAAAGAAAAAAATAGAGTTTGATTTGATTTACATTTGAAAGAACACATGAGCCTTTTTTCTCACTGTCTGACCTTTTAATCTGACTGAACTATTACTCAGTTTTTTCTATTTGTTAAATACCAAAATAATGAAAAAGATTCATTTTGATTTCTTTATTAAATTTCTGATGTTCATATACATCAAGACTACTGTGCCACTGAACATTTAGAGAAAGCCATAATAGGCTACCATATTTCAAACAAATATATTTCTTTGTTAAATGTATATATTTAGATGCATTTTGTTACATATTTGATAGAATTACCTTTTTAACTGCATAATTTCGGTCAAACAACTTGGGTGTCCCTCCACAAGCTTCTCAGAATAATTTGCTTGAATTTTGGCCCATTCTTCCTGACAGAAATGATAAATGTTTGTAGGCTAGCTTGGTCTTTGAGTCGGCTATTCCAAGAGATTCACTTTGTTGTCCTTTGGTGTTCTCAGGCTTCCAAGCTTCACTTTTTTTGTCTGAATGTCACAGTAATCATTATATCCAGTTTGGTTTTAGCTCCATCAGACCATCAGGATACATCTCCAAAAATGAAGTTATTTGTTTAAATTGCTGTCTGAGATTATAGTATGTTAACAGATGAATCTCTGTAATGTGTATAATGATCCCGTTTTACCAGCTATGAACACAATGAACCTAGGAACAAGTAATTAAATTTTGGGATCGATCCGAACTGAAGTGTGTATCCACCCACTGACCAGCAGTGCTATCTTGGGCTCCTCTCCCGGTTCAGAGAACTTTCATAGGAAAAAAGGAACAAAAGTAAGAATTACATCAAGACTTGAGGATTGAGTGGAATGAACAGCACTGTCAGAGGTCTGAGCTCTCTGAACGCTTTTCTAGTTTTATTTTATTAAAGTATTAAAGTGATAAAGTGTTCCTATTATAAAAAAATAGGTCTGGTTTATTTGTCAGAGATTGACAAAGAATAACTGTCTTTTTATAGAGTGTATGTAAATATCTGGTTATCTCCATATGTATGCCGTTTATAAGAATGACACAGTCTTTCGCCTGACAGATAATCATGTAAATCTCTCAGATGCATGCTAATTGATGTGCTATTCCAGAGTGACACATGTTAAGAAGTAAATCAGACGAAAACACGTCTGTCACTCGACTATATTACGTTTTACAGTCACTCATTAATCAAACAAGCCATAAAATCAATCACACAAGTAAAATGAGTGGTTTAAAATGCAAATTTGTACACTGTTACCATCTGAGCTGCAGCTTGTGAACTTATATATCATGTCTCAAGTGATATAACCCCTCTCTTTTTTTTCATGCCCAACTTAGCAAACCCTCAAAATATCTATCATGACTCATTCTCCTGGGAAAAATTGAAAAAAAAAAACACCACCGTGTTGTTCTAATAAATCAGTTACAAAGAGCTGTTTTCAATGTGGGAGTCCAGACTAAAAGCGAAGGGGCTTCGTTCAGGTGGAATAATGACTGCCAGACTGTTATTTAAAGCCTGCAAGGAAGCCATGACAACAGAAGACCACTATCAGAGAGGAAAATTAGGTGTGCTTTTTTACAGGGGGAATGGATCTGAAGTTATAATATTTCATATGACAGCCACTCAATGGTCTTGCTGAGCTGAAAACAAATACTGTGAACCTGACTGGTGAATGTTTGAGGGAAATAAAACCGGATATTTTTTGCAATATGCATAAATCTACCTTATTTGCCCGACTGCAAAATTTGCTGTGTTGCAGTAATGTTTTATTAAAGTTCAACTGAGAAGCCCTCTAGAGAATATACTTACAAGCATAGTGATTGAAAGTTTTTTTTTGTTTGTTTTTGTTTTTCATTGATCAGACCTGCATTATGAAGTTACATATATGTCTACTTTTTGAGACAACATAAATAAAATAAATAATTGCATATTTGTGAAGTTGAAGGAAAATAATTCAGAGTATTAATGGGTTTTGCTTGTTTGTTTTACAAGTGAAATAATTTATATTTGAACACATAGAGAGAAAAATAATTACCCCATATTTCTTTGCACCAACATAGCTCAAATTAAGTCGACCTGAATCGATAGCATTTGTGAAAATCAGTTTTAAATATTGCAGCAGATTCCTGAGCTGGATTTAGTTCTGGACTTTTACCAGGTCACTCTGCCTGTACTTTTAGGACTAGTGTAATATAGTAAGGTGAACCTCCAACACGGTCTTAATTATTTTGCAGTCTCATCTTTTCTTTATGATTGCCTCATTAAGATCAGTCTTTTCATCATCAACGTTTATAAGTAGGAAGGCTCTTTTCGGTGCTTTGTGTAATGCTTGCCTCAAATAAGGTTTTGACATAAAGTAAAAAGTTTCATTGTGGTCATATGTGATCAGAGCACTGCCTTCAACATATGTAAAGTTGTCCCTTACATGTGTTGGATGGCACATAGCCATCGGGTGGCGTTAATCTGCATTCTAGCTCCACAGGAAGTGGAGAAGAACAGAGATTATGTAAGCCCCCCACAAGCAGAAGTTTGTCCTTCATTTACTCAGAGCCATGGCCGACCTCGGATCGGGAAGGCCCACATTTAAGAACCTGCCTTCGCGAGCGAAGGAGAAACATCTGAATTCGATGAGGAACTCATTCAACTCTGCAGACCGTTCCTGAATCTGCCTGTGGTCGTGAGAGAAACGGGAGCCTGAGCTGCATTCCTGAATCGGCTGGAGGCCGCACTCCTTCGTGCCAGAGCCAAAAAGAATTACCATACTGGAAAGCTGCCAAAAAGGTACTGTTTCCATTGAAAGAAAGTTGGAGCTGATTGCTACCTAGTCAAATCAGAAGACAGGCCCCCGGTATCTCCAGCCGCCACGTAGCTGAGATCAGAGAGGAGGGAAACTATGCCGAGGCCTAACCCGCATCAAGCTCCCCCTCGACCATGGAGAAAACTGGAAAACTTGAATCGTTCTATAAGGTCTGTTTTTGGCAGGGGCAAATTAGTTAGAATAACTAATTTTATATGTGTTTCCCTTTTTAATAACTTTTCAAGTGTCATCTGTATCAGTTTTAATCAGTGTTTTTAAAAGACTTTCCCGACAAAGAGTCAATTTAAATCCTGCAGTTTGAGCTACTCAATAAAACTGGAGTTTTCCTTTCTTTGTTTAATTTTTAATACATTTATTTGAGCCACTTCAAACGCCCCATGTGTGTTACAGAGAGCTAAAGCTAAACAAGCCCACATGTTGGTTTAGGCCTGCATTTCATAAACAAAGATTGCTATTAATGGTTCAAACAGAACTCTGTTTAAAAATAGATTGTTTAAGAACAGAAACTAATCTTGTTAGCCGTGTTCGAACTCAGCTTTTTTTTTATCCAATGTGATGGATAAATTTATTATTATGATTAATCTTTTAGTATTATTAACACTGAGAGCAGATGGGCCAGAAAACAGGTGTAGAGTTGACATGGGACTCGAGGTTAGAGAAGACATCACTGCCTTAGAAAATGTATTCCTTTTTACATACTTAGTTTTAATGTTTCTCATATTGTGTTACATATAACCCAAGCTATTGCCATTGTTTTGTATATGTCAAAAGTCACTTATTCACAGCTAAAGAGCCAGATGTCTTCATGCGGAGATATCCCCACCTTGAGATTAATAGTTTCGTCTTCACATAGAGGCAAGGTTGCTGAACTTTATAAATACTTATTTTCATTTGAGCAGGGGAGGAGGAGGAGGTAGGGGGGCAGCATTCAGCATTCACTGTGATCTGTACTGTTCTCCTGTATGATCAATTCAACTTTTATTAAAACCTCCAAACGCTTAAAGGAATCTCTCTCATCTTTTTTAAGAGTCTTAAATGCCATTACACCAAAATACTGAAATTAGGTTGATTACTTTGGTGATAAATCAAAATAGAAGTAATTTTCCAAAGATCAATGACTTCTTATCCAGATAGTTTTACACATTTCTCTATCCAGAGAAGGTTTTCATTATCCTTACATTCTTTTCTTCTTTTTACACATTAATAAATGATGCTAAGTAGTTAAAATAATTACAATTGGAACACTAATTTAGCTTTCATTTCAGCATCTGTAAATCAAGCTCTGGGTTTGATTTGCATCCAGATTCCTCCAAAGCATTAATCAGAATTCAGGTTTTCTATTTTTATTTGCATTTTTATCCATTGGTGTTCTTTTATTTTTAATTATTCATTTAGTTTGATCAGTAGTGTGTTGGTTATAAGTTTTGAGTGATTAAATGTTTCTTTTCCTTCTTCTGTAAATAGACTTTGTATTTTGGAAAGTCACTGTTGTCCTTCTTATTGAACACACACACATATGGTAAGGTTTCATGATCAATAGTTGGTAAAGAATTCATTTCTTCAGATTATAAGACTGATATAGATATTTGGCTATAAAAAATAGTTAATTAATGTCCCTTTTCCACTAGAATCGCTTTAGACCTGAACGGTACAGCCTAAAACAGGTAGGTTGTGTTTCTATTACCATCTCAGAAGAAAGGCCGTGGGTGAGGACATGGGCAGGCTTAGCTTACAAAAACAGCGATCATCCAGTCTGTCGAGACTCAGAATCTGCCGCCTTGCAGCCGATCCTGCTCTCTGATCACAGCGGAGAAAACCTGCCTCTCTGCTGCTATCCCGGCTACTCCCTCCCCCCACAACCGCACGCTTGCTGCTGGCTTCTCCAGCCTATCACACAACGACTTTGCCTGCTTCTGCTACCCGACGGAAGCCTGCTCCAACCCGGGTGTGGAAGCATATAACAGAGCTGGTCTAACTCCAGCTCTCCGTTTACCGCTCAGACTTTCTTCTTTGCTGCTACCACCGGATTCCAGCCTTCTTCCTCCCTTCACTGTGGTTTCTCTGTTCTTTATTCACCGACTTCGCTGATCCAACGCACGTGTGAAAGGCAATAAAGGCCCCGATTGCATCTCCCTTCCTCTTGGCGACCTGATTAAAAACTGCCATCACTCAGTTTTCCGATGTCCTAGATGCCGAAGCTGCAGCCCATATCAAGCAATTTCCCCACCCTGCAACAGACGAAGCTGCAGCCCGTATCGATTTAGATTCTCATCATCACCTCTCTGCTTTATCAAAACCACAACCCTCTCTAAACGGCATAAAACACTTTATAAAGCACTCTTTTTTTATATGGAGCTACTTAAAGCAAAGAAAAATAAAACCCTAACAGCATTTGTGGGCCCAGAATTGTCACTCTATGGAATGTCAACAAGCCAGTATAATCAGCCTGGCCACTGGTAAACTATAGCATGCCACTTTCCTCTTCTTTTGTCAGTAGTTTCTGTACTGTAGCTGCATACGCTAGTGCACATAGTTGTTTGTTACGCTACACAGACACAGGCAGCCATCTAGGGCAAATATATGTTTTAAGTTTGTTGACTTTCCACCGTTCAAAATCACAAATTTTGCAGGTTTCGCTGTATGTTGGCTTATGGCAGTTTGGGGTCATAAACCCCAGAATGCATTGCGCGCAAAACAATACCGAAATGGCTTATTGGTTTCAGAGGAATTTATTCAGGAATATTAGAGTACGTATGAGTGTCTCTGTCTGTCTATGTCTACCTGTCAGGTTGGGTGTTTGGCTGCTCTCTGGCCTGATGCATCTTCTTCCCTCCCCGTCACTCCCCGTCGGTGATGGTTGCTCCTGCCCGCTGGTTGATGATGACTCTCGATGCCTGGGGCTGGGGGTCCCGGTTGCGGCCCGGCTCGGTCCTGGTGCATGTCGGGCGGGTCCTGGGTGGTCCGGTGTGTCGGGCGGCCGCTGTTTCGGGCCGATGTCCTCCTTGGATTGACTGGGGCACCTCTTATGGGGGTGCCGGGTTTGTAGAATAGGTTGGTGCCGTCCGGTGGATCGGTGGGGACCGTGCCTGGCGCCCAATCCTCCTGCCGGTTCCAGGACTTCAGCTGGCTGGTCTGTTCGCCTGGTGGGGCTGTCCGGCATTGGCTGGGCCCCTGATCTTGGCGCCCCACGTGGGGCGGGATCTGGACCCTGGAGCTGGAAGATCTGGATGTCCAGGTGCCGGCTGGGCGCGGCCTGGGGAGGGCGTACATCCGCTGTGGCTCCCTGGCGTGTGGATGTGTGGGGGCGGGCCGGGTTGTTGGCGGTGGGTACTGGTCCGGGGTGGCGGCGGCGTGTGTTGTCCGTCGGTTGGCTGCGGGTCCTCCTTGCCTGCGGCGGCGGCGGGGGACCCTTGTCGGCTGGTCACTGGTTGGGGCCCCGCTGGGGGGTGGGGTGCCCCTGGTCCCCGTGGCCTCCGGTTCCTGGTCCGGGCCCGCCCTGGCGTAGCCGGTTACCGGCGGAGCCCGTGGGCTCGTCACTGCGATCTCTCGGGCCCCAGCATCGCGGCTGGTGGGTGCTCCCCTGGGGCTTCCATCTGTTCCCCTCTTGGCGGGTGATCGACCCTGCGCTGATCCGCCTGTGGACTCTGTACTCTGTGGGACGCTGGATGCATACATCTCTTGCCTCCTCCATGTCTGTGCCGATTCCTGTAGGACGGATTGACGGTTCCTTACACCAGCTATCAATCACTTGCATGGGGAAACCTTATTCCGACCTGCATGCTCGCACACACATAGGTGTGGAATCTTAAATATCTTAAGCTGAGGTTATCATCATTAGTTAGTTGTTCACAGGAGCTTACCAGAAACATTTGTATTATGTTCATTAATCAATGCTTGTGTGTAGTGAATGTGTAATTCTTTGTTTATTCTACCAGATCCGAACTATTGGTTTGGTTCTGTACACTTTGTTGTTTTTGTTTTGTATTACTGTTTCTCTGCCGTCCGGCAGAGGTGGAGGACTGGGATGTTTTCTTGTGTTCTTTATTTGCCTCCCTGTCTTGTGTCATCGGTTCGCCCCTCTGTTGGTCCGGTTTCTTTTCTTCACCTTCTTCCTTTCTCCCTTCTTGTCTCAGTTTAATGTCCATGACGTCAGGAAATTGAACCCACAGTAATCACTAATAAAGATTTTTCATACATATACATCAAGTGGCGTACTACAGCGAAGCTGTAATACTCTGCTTGGGAAAGTAAAACTGTTGGGCTTGTACTTGGTACTCAGACACCAATTCTGAGTAGCATACTGCTAGACAGGACACGTTAAAAAAAAAAAAAAAAAAAAAAAAAAAGGAATATTAGAGTAAAAGGTTTTGAAAAATATTCAATACATTTTTTTTTTGCAAATAAAAAAGTCATAAAACAATATCCCATTTGATTTCAAATGTTATTTTATGCACAAATTTGCATGTATCTAAACATAAAAACACACTTCATTGTGTCTAGGCCTTTGTTTTCAATGTAATATTACATAAATGTTTACTTTTGATATTAATAGGCATCCAGTAGACCTGATTGCATGTATTTATCTATTGCTACTGGTATCAAATCAATTCAAATCAAACTTTATTTATAAATCGCTTTTCAACCTACATAACTTCTCAAAGTGCTTTACAGA
The DNA here is from genome assembly GCA_028564705.1 of Apricaphanius iberus. Classification (NCBI taxonomy): domain Eukaryota; kingdom Metazoa; phylum Chordata; class Actinopteri; order Cyprinodontiformes; family Aphaniidae; genus Apricaphanius; species Apricaphanius iberus. The sequence goes on from JAPXFQ010002203.1 coordinate 18,131, forward strand.
TTAAAACAAGTATATGAGAAACATGAGTTATAATATAAACTAAGATCAACAGAACTACAAAACATAAAACCACAAAAAGCTAGGGAAATATGTGCCGTGTGCCATAATCGATTAAATTATGTATTCTGCTGTGTAGCTGAAGAACTTGAAGGAGAATATCCAGCCACTATTTTTTTTTTGTCTTATGCTCAAGCCCACTTCAGTTATTCAGCAAGACATATCCAAAGTCACCAGCAAGTCTACCTATAAAAAACGAAAAAAGTTTGAAAAGTGGCCAAGTCAAAATCTGACTGTCTTGCATTCATCTCTGCAGTTCTAATCATTTTTTTCTGCGGTCTTAGCAGAATAAACCTCACCAGTAAAGTATGATGACACAATGGAGTTCATGAACCTTTGTTTGGTTTTCTTACAGGCTTTGATCAAACTTTCCCACCAGCTGTTGAGATCTGCTCACTCTGTTTAAGGATGATTCTGTTAAGCCGTTTCTAATCTCCACCTGTGGGATCATCAAGCTGCAGAAACGCTGAGTCATACCTGGATTGATTACTGATGCATAGCATATGAAGTGCTATATTTGGCTGAAGTCAGCATCATCCAAATTATCTCAGTTTCCCTTCAAACTTCACCAAATGTTTCACACCCGGCTGTCGATCTGCAGCCAAGCATTCGCTCCTTCCATTTCGACCTTCAGAGAGCAGAACACATTTTTTCTGATTTTCGGAGCTGAAGCTGTGCTCCCTGGAAATATGACAGCACGAACACTTTACATATCGCAGTGTCTGATCCGTCTCTCTTCGCCAGCAAAGCTGACAGATCATCATCTGAGGATGAGGAGGTGGAGGCTGGACGAAGGAGTGATAAGGAGAGAAACAGCGGGTGGAGTGGTGGGTTTTTCAGTCTTCATAGTGTGTGGGCGTACGTAGCTTACTTTGAAGTGTTTTCCTGCTGGGCACGGCAGTTTCTCCCAGAACCCTTCCTGAAATCGAGTCAGACGCAGAGAAAGGCACAGAAACACAAAACAGAGACAGTGTGAGAAAAGATGTAGATGTTTCAAACAACCTTCTATTCATCTTGGAAAAGCTGACCCTTGTCTGTGCATGACTCATCCAGTCTCTTCATTTCCGTCTGAGCAATCAGGCTTTATTGTCAGGCCTCCTGAGCTAAAAACATATCCACAGAGTAAAAACGATGACCCTCTATTGAACCCGCATACACTGTGTAAGTTTTTTCTTTTTTTTCAAAAAACATCGAAAATGTTGGGAAAATGAAAGAAACTTTTCAAAATGTTGTGTTCAAACTTTACTTCACATTAAACTATAGCATGCTTATTTCACTCCTTTAAGATGCTGGGTATAATTGTTCTCTGTTTTTAACCCAGACACATAAAATGAATGTAATATATCTACTAACGTTGATGGATGTATTTATGGGAAATAAATGTAGCTTTAACATTGTAATATGAGCCTGTGAACCAGAAACAAAAAGAGGTAGAGATTTGATTAGAAGACAAATGGAGGTAAAAATGGGGGAATCCTGGATGGAAACCTGTTAGAGACTTCAAAAGAATTAAAACTAGCCACCTTTAAGCAGGACAAATGCCCTAAACCTGCAGTAAAAGCTACAATAAAATGGTAAGAATGGCAAAGTCAAACTCAAGACTTGTGTCTAATTTAGACTTGGATCTCCTTTTTCTGGCTGTTTTTCTCAACACAAATTGTTTCCCTATCTGCAAAAACAGGTTGACTCAAGAATTAAAAGGATTTGCAAATGTAATTGTAATAGTAACGAGTATTCACTCAGTGGGTCTGAATAGAAATGCTCACCACACTTTTCAGACTTTTATTTGTAATAAATAAATAATTTATCCTTTTCCTTCCAGATCACAATGATATGGCAGTTTATGTCGGATTAGCACATAAAATCTCAATCGTATACATTGAGGTTTGTGTTTGTGACAAAATGTGGAAAAGGTCACAGGGTATAATACTTTTGCAAGTCACTATATCTGTTCAGTGTGCTCGGTGAATAGAAAAACATGCTTGAGCATTCACATTGGGATCCGACTGTGTAACTGTCCAACTTTTTGTGTTAATTAGGGTTCTCAAGCACCCAGCAGCCCAGTGCCCAGCTTCCACACTTTTGGAATTAATCACTTATTTTTTCCTCTTTTTCTTTACCCTGATCCAGTCCGTTCTTTATCTACACTACATCCATTTCATCCTGTCATTCTCAGCATCCTTTGTTTTCCATGGTCTGTTTGAGAAACAGTTTTCCCAAGGCTCCAGCTGCAAATTTCCTCAGAGTTGATGCAAAGCTCTAAACCACTTCCGGTGCTGTACATCCTCTGGAAATGTTCTCACTGATAAGAGCATAATCTCAATTTGTTCTGGTGGGGGTCTTGCTTATAATATTCATGTTATGAAGTCAAACAGTGAAAGGTTATTTCACTGTTAATTATCTAGAATATAATGGACATTATCTTTAATACTTCATGAAAAGAGGGGAAAGTTTTTCTCCCAAGAAGTTCTCTGTGGCTGAATCTGTAATAAGAATATTTGTATGGTCAAACTAATCTGAAGTAGAAAACAATTAAACTTCACAAACACGTTTTATGCAAAATTACCAGAACACCTACACCACCCGAAAGTTTCTGGGGTTTAAGTTATTCTTTCGAGGTATTTTTCATAGAGAAAAAAAATGTCTGGAACACTGCATTTCTAGATTTAATCCAAGACTTCCAACCATCCATCCATTCATACATACATACATACATACATACATACATACATACATACATACATACATACTAAACCTTTGTGTTAATTTCTTAAAAATGGGCTACAAAGAGCAGAGAACTCATTATTACAAATTCAATATTGAAAAGTATGGAACCGAAATGTAAAATGATTGTAAATCCCATCTTGAAGATAAAAAAGTAGACTTATTGGTTGGACAGCAGGAAAATACATTTTAATTTTAACATCGCAGTCCCTTTTTTTATCTTTTCTTTTCTTTTTTTCTTTTCTTTTTTTTGCTTGTTTAAACTTAGCTTTTACCCCCTGCAGTGTCAGTGTTAGTTTTTGCCCCAATTCTGATTTTATTAATGTATTCATGTATTTAGCGCACAAATTGTGTTGTTCCTCGACAGATTGCTACCGTGGATGGACTTGTAATCTCAAAGGGAGAAACGAGGTTTAAAAAACATTGTTTTTATGATATCTGGTAAAACCCCCAAAAGGTAGCTACTGTAGGCTATATTATCGTATTTTTTTCTGTTGTGGCTTAATTTGCCTAAAGCAAATCTTACTTTGCCTGCTTTAACAATCATTTTTACCTACTTGTTATGCAGGAATAATATTTGCATTTATGCTTGTATTGTACGCTATGCACGGAGATATCAAGCATCTTTTTTTGGCTTTTTATTGCATTATCAAGGATTGACCATCACATACGTTTGTAGAACAATGGCTTGCACTTTCACTTTGTGACCCTGTGAAATCATCTTATCACAGACACAAAAACACTGCACTAGGGGACTAATGACTCAACTTTGTCTAACTGCTTCTGAACTACAGTAATTATTGCTCTGTACGAAGCGATTTGACGAAAATATCATTTATAAAGACATATTGCAGGGGAGAAGGTGACACAGCTCACATTTTTTATCGTTTTTATACAATTTTGGTTGATTAACTGTAAAACATATATGCTTTTGGTGTTAATTTTAAATTCTTAAACAAGAAAAGGGCACATTTCTGTCTTTATTTTGTGTTTGGAGTCTTTTTATTTATGCATTCACACTCTACAAAAGCAACAGATCACATATAGAAACAACACAAACAGAGGAGAGGCAACGATACCAGCGTTATGTACATGTTTTCACCAACGATCGGGAGCCTAAAAGTCTTTTTTTTTTGTCATAGCCACTCAACCACTCATAGTCAGTCAACGGGTTTTCAGTGGTTCTGCTGGTTTCGATGGTTTTTCATTCTTGACTTTTTCTGCGCGCCTGCTCGCCGGATTTCAGCTCCATCAGCTCCACTTCGTGCTTCGCCGCAGTCTCCAGCACTTTCTGCTTGTTGTAAAACACAACAAAGTTATTGATGATCGGGTGGATCGGCAGCGCGATGGCGATCACTCCGCACAGAAAGCTGACTGCCGCGTTGCACTTCCCTAGGGTGGTTTTGGGATAAATGTCACCGTAGCCCACGGTGGTCATGGTTATGATGGCCCACCAGAAAGACTGTGGGATGCTCCTGAAGAGTGTCTCTGGGTGGCTTTGCTCCAATGTGTAGGCGAGCGCGGAAAACACGAAGATTCCCACGCCCATGTACATGAGGAGCAGCCCCAGCTCCTTGAAACTCTGCTTCAACGCGTAGGTCAGGGTCTGCAGTCCGGAGGAGTGGCGTGCCAGCTTGAAAATACGCGCGATGCGCATTATTCGCAGGGCCTGGACAGCCTGCTGGACATTCACTAGCTCCATCATGGATGTGGTACCGAGCAAAGTGAGGGACATGACCACGTAGAAAGGCATGATGGCCATAAAGTCTATGATGTTCATGATAGAGAGCGCAAAGCGCACTTTATTCGGAGAAGAGGCGAAGCGCAGCACGAACTCAGTCGTGAACCACAGCATGCACACAGTCTCGATCGCCTCCATGACCGGGTGTTCCACCAGTTTATCCCCCTTCTTAACTTGCAGCTCCGGGATGGTGCTCACACACATCACCACGGCTGAAACCAGGATGGAGAGAAAAGAAGCGATGGCAATGATGCGCGCCGGAAGGGAGGAATCCGGCTTCTCCATAAGTCTCCACAGGTACTTCTGGCACCTCTGCGTGCGGGTGATGCACTCATCCACATCCAGATCTTCTAAAATTGCTTTAACTTTGTTTGCAATCTCTTTCAGCTCTTCCTCCTTCTCGCTCAGGTAACTTTTACAGCATTCGTCCAAAACATTCTGGTCTATCTTCCAGAACTCCATCTCTTTAATAAAGCAGATGGGACAAATCCCACTTTTTATGTGGATTTCATCGAAGTAATACACATCTATGATGCACTTGAATGAATCAGGATCCCTATCAAAGTAAAACTCTTTCCTGCCCGGGTCGAAGTCATCACAGAGGGTGGAGATAAGCTCTGGGTTTTGCGCTGAGCAGTTGGACAGTTCCGCCAGCCTGCTCTCCGGGTAGCGCTTCAGATCGTCCCCGAAAAGCACCACTCGCACTCCGCCAATGTTCACAGTGATGTCACCCTCCTCGCTCAAAGCATTTCTGTATTTTGGCTTCGGAACAGTCCACATTTTAATACGGAGATCAACTGTTTGACAGAGAAATGCTAGAACAGCGTACTAACTGCAGCTGATGCCCATATTCTCCACTCTTGACGCGTAAAGTTGATGTCTTTCAGACTGTTTCCCGAATGGCACATCTTGAGTGGCAAGCTCTTCTTAGCACCTCTCTCTCTCTCTCTCTCTCTCTCTCTCTCTTTCTCCGTGACTCTCTCATATTAAACAGACTCATTGACACCAACAATCACAATATCTACTTGCAGCCACATTTTTTCTGTTTGCAGTCTGATTGAATTTAGAAGCAGAGGAAAACAACCACGTTATCTGCACTTAAAACACATCAAACCGTTGCACTGTTAGTTAAGCACTGGGAAAATCAGAGCTGTTTTGTGCATCTCAAAGTCACTCAAAAGAAATCATGCCACATTCTACTGAACAGCAGGGAGGAATAAGTCAATCTGTTCTTTCTTGTGCAGATATTATTGTTTCTGTTTTAATATGTTGGTGGATCAGATTTTAGAGAAAGCTGTATTACACAGCAAAGATAGTGCTCTCTGGTGACTATAAACTGAACAGCAATCATTTTTAGATTATTTTTGAAATAGATTTAAGGCATCAATTTGCTAATTTTGACAAAAAGTCTTAGTTTGGACTTTGACAGGGCAATTCTAGGCAAGGCAAGGCAAGGCAATTTTATTTATATAGCACACTTTCAACACAAGGCAATTCAAGGTGCTTTACATGATTGAGTGATAATGATACCAAATACATGGTTACAGAAGCATGATTAGAGAAAAACAGACACAATCAATCAACAAGAAAAGATGATGCAAGGAACAAATTTATGCAATATAGATTAAAACAGATAAAGCAAAAATTTATGCAATATAGAATAAAAACAGATGAAACACAATATATTAAAAATGAAATAAATAAAAAAATAAGAAGAAGAATTAAGCCACAAGAGTCAAATAGTGATAAGAAAGCGCATTTTAGGGCTCGAAGGCAGCTCTGAATAGTAGAGTTTTAATCTTTGATTTCAAAGAGCCTAACGATTCAGCATTTTTGCATTCTTCTGGAAGTTAGTACAGATTTGTGGAGCATAGAAGCTGAAAGCTGCCTCTCCCTGTTTAGTTCTAATTCTAGGAATGTTAAGTAAGCTCGAGTTCGAGGACCTGATTGGTCTGCTGGGTTGGTATAGTGACAACAGATCTCCAACATTTGGTGCTAAACCGTTCAGTGATTTGTAAACTAGTAGGAGTATTTTAAAGTCTATTCTCTGAGCTACAGGAAGCCAGTGTAAGGACTTAAGAACTGTGGTGATGTGTTGTACTTTCCTAGTTCTAGTGAGGACACGGCCAGCAGCGTTCTGGATCAGCTGCAGCTGTATGATTGCTTTTTTTAGGTAGACCTGTGAGGACGCTGTTGCAGTAATCAATCCGACTAAAGATGAACGCATGGATCAGTTTTTCAAGGTCCTTCTGTGACATCAGTCCTTTAATCTTAGAAATGATCTTCAGGTGATAGAAGGCTGATCTTGTTATTGCCTTTATGTGACCCTGGAGGTTCAGGCCTGAGTCCATTATTACACCTAGATTTCTGGCCTGATGAGTCGTTTTTAGTTGTATTAAAGTTGTATATGTGTACTGACTCTAGATCGTTCCTCCTTAGGTCCAAAAATATTTACGTCTGTTTTGTTTCTGTTTAGCTGGAGAAAGTTACGGGGCATCCAGTCGTTAATTTGTTCAATGCATTCATCTAAGGTCTGGATAGAATCAAAGTCACCTGGTGACAAAGTAATGTATAGCTGAGTGTCATCTGCATAGTTGTGGTAACTTATCTGATTGGCTGCTATAATTTTGGTTAGTGGGAGCATATGGATATTGAACAGGAGTGGTCCTAGGAGGGAGCCCTGGGGGACCCCCCATGTGATTGCTGTTTGTTCTGATGAGAAATTTCCAATAAACACAAAGAACTGCCTATTTTTGAGGTAAGACTCAAGCCATTGAAGTGCTGTACCAGTGAGTCCAATCCAGCTCTCCCAAAAAAATACTCCCGTCACGTCCCAATCACGTGACAGCCCCCCAAACAAATCTTGTCCCGAAAAAATCCAGAGGGAAAGACTCCCGTCCCGACCCGAATCCCGTAGATTAGTAATTTACTTCCCATGGTGCTCGCTCCCCCGCCCCACTTTAAACCATAGCGTAGCACAGTATCAAAGATCATCTATTTAGCTTTATCTGCCATCTTTAACCATATCCTGCATTCTCGTTGTTTGGCCACCTTACCACGTCATGAATGGACTCGACTCGTCTAACTACCAAACTATTAATGCTGCGTTCGAGAGCCCATCCAAACCAGTCGGACATGGGACTTCTCCTACCTGAAATGTACTAGCTCCCACTTCTAAGCGTTCGAGGCAATTGAAGTGGAATGTAAACAGAAAACAAAATGGACGAGCGCCGCGCAAAACAGATAGTCGCTTTGTTTATGAAGACGCATGCAAACAGATAACAACATTCACACCATAATATGAAAAACAAGTTTTGTTAAAATTACAGTGTCTAAAACAACACTACAAGCAGAGAAGTAAAGTTTATAGACTATTCGTTCAAGTTTTACTTCTCACAACGTAAAACTCCGTGGGCGCCACCAATATCCTCCGACTTAATTTTGGTGAAGTCGGGGTACGTCGAACTACCCCGAGTTCGCAGGTAGGAGGTTCCACTTCAACAGGCATTCCAGTGCACTTTTCCTATTTGGATGTAGGAGAAGTCCCATGTCCCACTGGTTTGAATGGGCTCTCAAACGCAGCATAAGATACACGCATTTTCAGTCGGATATAATATGCTTACCAGTTTATCCAGGTGGTGTAGCAACAACGTAGCAGTTTCAGTTTTGATGCGTGCAGTGTAGTAGACCCGATGGAATTCAACTAAAGATAGATGTAAAAAATAAAAATTCAAATGTCCAGTTTCCCGTCCGATCCCTTGGATTAGTTCCTGTCCCGTCCCAATCACGTTACCAACAGTGAAATTGACTCCCGTCCTGCGGGAATCCTGCAGGACTCCCGTGACCCGTGGGAATCCCGAAAAATTGTCACCCTCTACTCTCCAATCGTTCCAGTAATATTTTGTGAACAACAGTGTCAAACACTGCACTGAGGTCCAACGGAACCAGAACTGTGGTTCTGCCGCTGTCTGTATTTATGCGGATGTCATTGAAAACTTTGACTAGGGCAGTCTCAGTGCTGTGATGGGCACAGAAACCAGATTGAAAATTATCTAAGGAGTCGTTCTTTTTCAGGAATGTAGTTAACTGTTGAGATACAGCTTTTTCAATAATCTTACTGATGAATGGGAGATTATAGATTGGCCTATAATTCTGCATCAAGGTATTGTCTAGGTTGTTTTTATTTAATAGGGGTTTGATAACTGCTGTTTTGAGGGCCTGGGGGAAGACACCTGACTGGAGGGATGTGTTAACTATTTGCATCAGATCTGACTTAATGACAGGAAGAACTTTCTTTAAAAAGGTATGGGTAAGATATCAAGGCAGCAAGAGGAGGAGTTTAGCTGTTTAATAATTTCATCAAGATGTGATTGATTTAGTTTTTTGAAATCAGAAATTTTATCTGCATTTTTTTATTTTTACATGGGAATGAAAATAGTGGTGGGTTGGGTGCTGCTTTACAGATTGATCTTCTGATTTCTAGAATCTTTTCAGAGAAGAAGTTGGCAAATTCACTACAGGCCCTAGTGGAGTGTAGCTCAGGAGCTGCTGTCACTGGAGGATTGGTTAGTTCTAAGATTTCATTTCAGCTTTTTCTTTGAAATTCTGAATGGATGTTTAGGGTCATTTACCTGCTGAAGGGAACCTTTAGCAGGTTTTCTTCCAGGTTTGGAAAAATATTTAATTCCATCTTGTCATCAGCCTGACCACCATCTCTGTCTCGCCAGAGAAAAAAAAAGGGATTGTTTATGTTATCAGCAAAGGCTTTTTTATTTTACTTTTCCATATAAAAAACATATATTTGGAGTGTAATGCTGAAAACAATTTTTTTACCTGTGTCTTCAATTCCTACAGAATTATCATAGGCAAGGCTGTTTCTCTGATTATTGCTCTACTTGGCCAACCTGTCAGCTACGGTGGACGCTCATGTCAAGTTTGAGGATGTGCCACACTCTTTCCAATTTCAGACAAGGCTCTGAACAGCACAAGGTGCTTTTGCAAGGCAATGTATTTTGTTCTTTTAGCGAAATAGCAAAAGGACACTGAAAGTTTTAGAAATAAATCAATTTAAAGTTTAGGAATAATAATACACAAAATAATACGCAATAATATCACAGATGCCAGAGTTTTTGCCACCCAAAGCAATTTCTATTTAATGTGTGATTTAAATACTTCTTAGTCATCTTTAATCATCTACAACTTTCAGGTAAAAATTAAATATGTCATGACATGGGGCCAATCTCCAAATGGTAAAGCATAAAAACATGTGATTCCAGTGAGGTGGTTCTGTGTTGGTTTTAATAGGTTAGCAAATGGCTTTTCTTAAAATACAGTAGCTACTTACATAAACTTACCAACATACACAATTGGAGCAACAATTAAAACATTTCAGCCTGATGGAGATTAAACATACAAGTCTAAAACTAGGACCCCTGTTTTATCTTTTCACCATGTACAGTGAAGAGCAGGGAAGGGAAGATGATGTGTTATCAAATTCACTGTTGAAGACCTGGAGCAAAGAGTTGCACCACTGCATTAGACTTTTTGTCAAAAATTAGTTTGGCAGAGATCCCAGGAAAAAAAAAACTTTTCTATCCTCCCAGTTACAAAGGTATGGAGCTTTTGCACCTTACTAAGACCTTACGTGGATGAGACAAACATTGAGTGGGAACAAACACTCCAATTGGACGTGGCCTAAAGCAAAGGTTAAATGTGTAGGAAAGCATCGCATGTCGACTGTTTGGTATGGTGGAATGCTGTAATGCTGTAGGCCTGTGGTAAGAGCTCTGCTAGTGGTAAAACAGGGTTCTACTATGCATTAAGAGCAGATGTGACAATAAAAATGGAACGAGCAGTATAGTTAAAGATCATTGTTTAATGGGAAACATTTTCCCCTTTTTCAGTGTGAGTTTATGCAACTGCAGTAAAAGATGAATTTTATTTTTAGACTTTTCAAACAACTTTACCAGAGGTGTCAGTGGAGAGCTTTAGATCCCTAGAAAACATTAAAATATTTACAGAGCCTTCTTGTAATGACATCACTTGGAGATAATATATACACTATCTCCTAAACAAGATGAGTTTTATATACATTGGTCATTATTATATGCAGGGCGTTGTTCTGTGTCAGGTAACTTTATAATAATGACGTTGAGTTGCTCTCTGTCTGCCGGTCACGTCGCTGATGGCTCGGTGATCTCCAGCATCTTGGTGCCGATGTGGAAGCAGATGTAGGGGGAGTACTCCTGCTGGTAGAGCCCTGGGATGTCACAGTTCACCTGTTTGGGAGACAACACAGAAAACTATCACACACTTGAAGTTTATCTTTGTAGTGCCAGATTGTTTATATAACATGCAAATTTGAATTTACTGCTTAAATTAAGACTTGATTTGGATGCATTAAACATCTCCTGCTGCTTCTTCACTTGAATTTAAATTTCTCTAGCTGGAGTTTTTCAATTTGATACTCTGAATTAAACTCCAACTTATTCAATTGATACTTTGTAGTCTGCATCTTGTTACCGTTTACTTTGAATCATGTGCCTAAACCCCACCTTCACCTGCCCCCTAGTTTGAACTGATTAACATGTATTATGATTAAAATCTACATTTACAGTCCTAAATCAATGTGCCCCAAATTATTTGTGCCCCCATCAGATCCAGGCATAATCTACATTTTTCATCACTTTACTGATTTAAAACTAACAAAAAGTCTGTAAAGGGAGTATAAGATTAGGGTAATGGTAGAGAGGTCTACCAAGCACAAGGACTTAGAGCTCAACAACAAAGATAAATCGTCAAAATACCAGTGAAAACGTGCCGACAAGCTGGTTACCTGTTTAGCCATTTGATTGCAGCCATGACAGTAAATGCTTTTCAACTGAATATTGAGAATGGTATAAGTAGTTTTTGATAATAAATTATTATAAAATATTTAACAAAAGCATACGTTCTTTTACCTCCTTCATGCTGGCAGTGGGGTCCAAATGTACGAACAGTGAGGAAAGCTCCTCCTTGAGCTTCTTTGAGTGTTTCCTGTCCGTCTCCAGCAGAAAAGCCTGATAGTTCACAGGTAGTCCATACCTGTCAGAAAAAATCACCAAAAGCCGTATTAAAATCCATCAACTTTTTATGAGGAAAGTTAACACTTATTAACTAGTATTAACTACTGCAGTTAACAGTATTAAGACCCACCTGAGGACTGATTCCACAAAAACTCTTATTGCTTTTAAGTGAATCCAGGCAATGAACACCTGAGTGAAATTCACTTTCAGCCAATGCACAAAGATCCCCTGTTGAGAAAAAGGGGAGAATGTGAACAAAAACACATCATCATTCCATTAATAAGGAGGTAAAACCCAACCCTTGACTCACATACTGCTCCTTTTTATGAACGGTGAGCTTCGTGATCTCCTGTCGCTTCCTTTCCTCCACATCAAAGCTGTACTCCCGCAAAATGAACCTGCATGAATCACAGACTACATTATGGTAATCGACACAGATACCACGGATGAATCTCCCACCTGGGGTTTCGCTGGAATTTCCTGCTGCTTACTTGCTCTCCTGAGCTTTGGCTTTGAATTCACACACAGCTCGCTTGAAGAGAGTCACAGAGAAGATTCCCCCGTCTCCGTCCTCAAAAATCTTCCTGAATGTCAGAAGGAAACAGGTGGGAATTTGGTTGCACAGGACAACAAGGGGGGTAGATGCATCTCAAGATATTTAGTTGCAGGTTTAAATTATGTTTTGATCAAATTACCAAAAAGTAATCCTGATATGTATTGCAAAACCATTTATATCCCAGAAATAGTTTCACATTTTGGGGCTATAACAACCTACTGTGTTTTTTTTCTTAGAAAAGTTTGGGACAGATCGTCAAAAAGTAGTTTATGATTGTAAGGGAACAACTACTTTACATGATTTCCTTTTTGTTTTTTTCAAATTAACATCAGAAAAGTCTGTATTTAATTAGTATATAGATCACTTCTACTATGATACCTCAAAAATAAAATACACTATAAATCCAACTAATCAGTAAACAGTCAAATTTTGCATGTTCTGAAAAAATCTCAGAGGCTTGTAACCGTTCAATTCACCTTATTGACATAGCATCAATTCACCACATTTAATCTCAAGGCATTTTACAAAACAACAAAAAAAGTAAATTCAGTGCAATCCAATTCATTCCAATTGATATTTGATCAGACACTGCAGCATTCACTCTTTCTGTAAGAGCATAATAACAGTGGAGAGGAAAATCTCTCCTTTAACAGGCAATAATTCTACTATACTATACTACTTTTATAAATCCTACCAGTAAACCTGCAGTCTGAGAGTGAAGTGATCTTTCACAAATGTGTGGAACAATCAGATTTCTTGATGTATGATGGAACTTCAATATTAAGGGCTTCTATTTGAAAATTAGATTTTAAAAATATGTTCTACCTTACCAGGGAGCCAGTTAAGTGGAGCTAAAATGTACATTTTCATCAGAGCTCTTGCTGCAGCATTTTAGATAAGCTGGATATTTCAAATGCATTTTTAGGACTTCTTGATAGTAAAGAATTACAGTAGTCCAGGATTCAAGTAACAATGCATGGACTAGGTTCTCAGCATTACTTCAGAATAGTTCTGATTTTGGCAATGTTATGGAAGTAAAAAAAAATAGGAAGATTTCTCAAAACCCATCCATCCATCCACTGGAGGGTTGCATGCAGAGAGGATGGTGCCTATCACCAGCAGTCATGAAGCAAGAGGAAGGACACCCTGGCCAGGTCGCCAGTCCATCGCAGGGCAACACAGAGACACAGGACAGACAACCATTGCCCAATTATTGTCCAGACATGACTCTAATAAAAAATCTTTGATAAAACTTTTTTTTTTAAACGATCTTATCTTCTAGATGAAACTTTAAGGGGTAGAACAACCTATCCAAATTCCTGTAGTTGGTTGAATCTAGGGCCAATTTAATGGATTAATGAAGACATTAAAATTTATGAAAAAACATTATAAACTTTTATGAGATGAGTTTTGTGACCTGTAAGCAGTGGTTGTTCTTGCATGAATGGCACCCTGGGAGAGCACCTCCTTCTGCCACCACCAACCAATTAAAATGAGATAATGAGATTTTGAGTAATTCTTGTTCAATTTCGTCTGAACTTGAAACTCTGCTGAAGCTTTGTGTTTCGGTTAGATATAAAGTGTTTAATTATTAAGAGCTTCATCTGGCACCATTCTGTGCTCGGGATACTGTACAGATATTCCTTCCCTGCTGCTGATCCAAGCCTCACATACTTTTACTTTCTGCAAGTAATTTAACACCTGCTCCCAGTTTAAATTCCTTGAGTCTGAGAACAGGAGTGTTGATGCCTTGCTGTTGCACATGCACTGAAACTCACCTGCTCGACCGAGGAACCACAAACTCTGACAGGGATTCGTAGCTTTTCTCCCACTGCAGATAATGTTCTCTGGGTTGGATGACAAAGGAATACACTGTTTTACACTTGCAGAACATCCCAGGATGAATACAAACAGGTAAATATGTTATAGTACTGACCTGCTCACCACCACCAGCAGAGTTGTTAGATACTCAGACACTACCAGGTCTTCTTTCTTCACAACATCATTCAGACTGCGAGTTTGCAGGTGTCCACTGAAAACAACCAACATTTACATCAGTAAATTATACCGCCCATATAGGCCCGCAGTACAGGGACATACATATGACTCACTTTAGATTCAGTTCAAGGCTTTGTAAAGTGGCTTTCAGGCTGCTGTAGCCTGTTGCTCGGGATCTTAACTCAGTCTCAACCTGTGATATTTCCTGCAGAATATTCAGTATCAAGTTAACGTTTCCTCAAACAATCTCTAATAAATGCTTCTCCACAAGTGTTTGTGTAATCATCAGCATTAGTGGCATAGAAACGTTTGAATTCTTCTTTTGAGTTAGACATAAGTATTCCTAGAGGGTTATTTTCTGAGGTCAGTGAAGTTAATAAATTCTTAAAGCTGAAATTTCAATTCAGCTCCTTCTGTTGATGCTTGATGATAGTAAAACCTTCACATCTCAAGATCATATGACCTTTTACTGAAACCTTAGATGAAAAAAGCAAATTAACCATAGACAGGGTTCAGTTATATTTTACAATCCATCATGCATTGTGAGAAATGTAGTAGTCGGTGTTTTTAGACTCTTGATGTTTTTGTCACACATATAGGGTCACATCTCTGTAAAAACACCAGGTTTTTGTTATGTAAAGTAGAACAGCATATGTCTTAACACCCTAATGCTAAAACTTTGCTGAAACAACGTGAGGTCTTGTTGTGTTCACACCTATTCCTATCAATTATGATTAATCAAATTAACTACGATCAAGTTAAACTACCCAAGTAGGATTTTCCTGACATTTGATCTTTACATCCTTTTTGTTATATTCACACTTTGCTGAGCAGCTGCAAAGGGTCAATAGGTTCTCACTGTATAAGGGTATCAGTCAGGATACCCTTATACAGTCTGGCAAAAAAGTCAACACTGTTATATAAGCTGTGAACAATAATTTGAGAAAATATGAGACAACATAAACATAATTTGTCCTTTTTCACAGTTTTGTATTTATTAGGCAATGTGAAATTTGATTGGTTTCCTTAATCATTAATTCTACTCAGGGCCCTATTTAATCTTGTTCCAGCTCTGCTACGTGCTCCATGACAGCAGATTATCTATTAAAAAAAGAAAAAATTATCCATCAAAGACAAGCAATGATAATTTTGCATCATCTATTGCATATCCAGTTTGCAGTTCATAATGTGAGTGGTTGGAGAGTCTTCTTTAATAATTCAAATGTCAGAATTAAGTGCTTCAACAAACTAAAAGAAATGAACTGAGAGTCGAATCATCTATTGTATACCCAGTTTGCAGAGCATAATCTGAGTGGTCGGAGAATCTTTTCAATAATTTATAAATCAGAATTGAGTGGATAAATAAACTAAAAATAATGGGCTGAGAGTCACGTCATCTATTGTATACTCAGTTTTTGGATTATAATCTAATCTAAAAATTAAAAATAATAATAATTCATAGGTCCAAATTAAGTGGTTTAAAAAACAGCAAAAAATTGCTACATTGAACAAAAAACTGCTTAAATTTCAAGAAAAACATTGAAATACCATCAGAATGTATGAAAATCTACAGATAAACACCACATAAACAAATTACAAGAATGTTTAGATACTAAGAAGGACACAATTTAGTGTGAAGGGCACCTTCAAAACTTGTACTTGTACCTTGTTGATGATTTCTGTCAGGCCTGAGAGAGGCAGAGCTGTGGGATACTTGGCTTTGTCCCACTGAAACTTGGTGACGTAATTCATCAGGTCCACTGACAAAAGCACAAACAACAACAGCTCTACATCATAAACTGAGGTCATGATCAAAGAGGAAATTGTATGCAAATGTAACGTAATACCTCTCAGCGATGTGAGGTAGGTTTTTAGTGGTGACGGAGCTGCACCCTTTTGATTCATCCCATGGTCTGACAGAGCAGAATCAGGTTAGTCTGGTTTGTTTTGAAAGACAGTTAGAGCTGTAGCGCATTTAGTTTGTACACAGAAACATTTCATATTTTATTAGCTGGACTTAATCCCCTCAGACTGTTTTGGTGTGCTTGTGTGAATCACCTCCATTGGCTAAGGCGTGTTCCTGAACTTTGTCATCCATCACCTCCTTCAAGCATTGGCAGGTTTTCTTGATCACACTGAACAGGCAACACAAATAATATTAGATCAACATATTTACCTCACTTACAGCAGTTATTACAAATTAAAATCTGAAAAGTGTGACTTGCAGTCAGTACTTTTAGTTTCTGATCATTGCAATTACATCATCAAGTGTTTTGGTGGTGTAGTCTATGGCTGGAATCCCTGTCTTTGCTGAACGAATGCAATCCCACAATATAATGCTGCCACCACCATGTGTCATTGGATGGTATATTGTTAGTGAGCTTTTTATGCACCTAGATAGATAGATAGATAGATAGATAGATAGATAGATAGATAGATAGATAGATAGATAGATAGATAGATAGATAGATAGATAGATAGATAGATAGATAGATAGATAGATAGATAGATATACAAATGCAAACAAATTATCATTAAAAAAGCCTTGCAGTTAGGGAGAATGACATAGTTAGGGACAAGTCAGGGATATAACATGTCCCTGACTAACTGTGGGTAGCTGCTGATTTAATCTCTTATACAGCACCAGCTCAGATAGACCAACAATGAATTTAAAATCAGGAGGGAAAGCTAAACGTCACATGTCCCTGATCATTAATCATTCATGACGCGGACTAAATACATGCTCAGAGCTGCTGGTTTCAGTGAGAGACAAAGCTGCCCCACAAGCTGAAAATTATCAACAGAATTCATTCATCTCTTGTTGATTGTATGTTTGTTTTACCTTTCCGTCAGCGTGTCGAGTTTTGACAAATCGTCTGACACTCTAAGCAGACTGTCCAGAATCCCCACCTGCAGCCTCAGCAGATAAACAAGCGGTAAAGTTGCTGTAAGCGATTTGACATCTATCATTACAGAAAATTCAACAGATCTGATAGAATAATCAGTTTAAGTAAGTCCTGTAAGCTTTAAGATTTTCCTCCCACATCACACATATTTTTTCTTGTTTATTTATAACAGGATTGTTAACAAGTGAAAGTAAGTCAGTGGCCAAAATGATTCTTGCATGTGGAATCCCTTGCCAGAGTGAGTTTCATTCATACAAACATGTTGATCAATGGTCATAAATGGTCATAAATACACCAATCTGCGAGGAAAACAAAACAATAGCTTATGATAAATAACAAAAAATAAACCTCTATTGTTAGTTATATCCCCACATCATCAAGTTGTCTTATAAAGGTTACAGGGCCTAGTACTATTTAATCTTCAAATCAGAATCCAGCTAAAATCATGTGCTAATGAGATTTTTATGTTATTTTTATAGAAGATGCTGTAAGTATCAGATCACATATTTGCTTCCTGTCAGTTATTCCTACTGAATTTGTATGACTGTTTATTTTTGTCATTTATAAAATAAGTAAACTGAGTAACTTATAGTCTAGTTTTAACAGTTTCATAAAATCTTTTTTCTTTGTGAGCTCCACATTTTCAGGCACAAATCATTTTTAATTTGTTTGACTGATTGTTTTCAATCAAGTTTGCTTAAGATGACAGAAATGTTTATCTTTTTGAGATCATGTAGCGTGATTTTTTTCTTTCATGGACGAACATTTATAAAATGGACTGAAAATCGAAAATGTAAATGACTGCTGTTTAATTTTACAAATAAAATTAATACTGTGAGTCCTTAATGAAAATAAATTTCTGAGAAAAAATGGGAATGAAAATGTTTTTAACTGACATAGACCAGACTTATTTTGAGTAATGAGAGGGAACTTTCTTCTCATACATGGAACTCATGGCAGGCTGATGGAAAACTTAAATATTAAACCAGAAAATATCCAAATATAAAGGTCAAAGTAGATGCAGTTACATAAAAAATAGATTAAAATGACTGGCTTTTATAAAACTATAAAACTATATTAAAACATCTAGGATGAAACTGGTTGTTGAAATGAGAGTAATATGGATACTTTTGGAAAACACATAAAGGGGGACCAGACCATTTCAAAGTTTAAAAATAAAAAAAATAGTCTCAGTCTATGTCCTCCACTTATCCCAGATCGGGCAGCAGAAGTATTCAAGCTGTGTCTTCAGACATACCTTGATCTGGGGGATCCCAAAGTGTTCCCAGGTCAACAATGGGTGTCATTAGTCTGTCCAATGAGTTCTGGGATGGCCCCAAGATCTTCAGAAACCTCTAATGGGAGACATCCTGGCAGTATTGTGATCTGACACCTGAACCACCTCAGCTGACTCCTCTGGTGGAGAAGTAGCGACTCTACTCTGAGCCCAATTAATCTCTAAAGCTGAGCCCAGTCACCCCACGAATGAAGCTTATTTCAGCCCCTCCAGGATCTCAGTCTAATGATCCATAGTGGGTCCTTTTTGTTTACTAAAATAGAAAAATAAATGAGCTTGCCATAAGTCATCTTTTGTTTTTGAGGGATTTGGAAATGCCGTTTAATGGATTACTTTTGATTCTGTTCGACATAGTTAGAACCAGATGACACAAAATCTCTTCTTTTATCTGTACATTTAATCCTGTTTAAATCTATGTTCAAATTCTTAAGCATAATTTTTTATATCCGTTACTATTTTTATTTTCCACAGTCTGTCAGTATGAGACTGTGTAGTTGTGTTGTACTTTGTCTTTGAGGCCAGCTGATCAATTAGTAATTTGTGAGAGAAAATCTAAGCCTTTGTGGTTAACTTTGAGTACTCATTAGTCAAGTTTTGGATCAATTACTGTACATAAAAGCTTATAATGTATAAATACAATCAGGCTGTTAGGTTCTACAGTTACGTCTGGAGCTGAATGAGAGCATTAAGCTTTAAGAAGTTCAAAACTATAGATGTAAGCAGCTGTGGTGAATGAGCAACTTCCTGGCAGGCAAGTCAGACAGTGATCATGCTGAGTGAAACGGGTCAGATGGAAATGTTGCCTCAAACTGTAGAGAGCAACCTGAGCCTTGATACCTTCACCAGAGAAGGACACCAAACACCATCAGTGCCCCAGCTCATACTCTACTGTAACAATTTAAACAAAATTCACACAAAAGATATGCCTCTTTTTCTTGTGTACAGTGAAATTTTATTCTGCCTCTTCAGATTGGACATGTGTCACTCACACCCTCACCTTCAGATCTGGGATTGAGAACTTCCAGTATGAGGCCAGGTGGTTTTTGGTGATGGTGCGCTTTAGTTTCTCCACGTTGGTTAAACTGGTCTTGTCCAGCGGCACGGAAATCAACCAAAAGTCTGCCATGACTCCTCTTACTTCACATCAATCACAAATCCACCGCATCAGAACCGGTTTGGCATAAAACAGATCAGATCCCTTCCTGAAAACACACAGATACATTTAAATTTTAATTAAATGAATCGTGAAGTAGAATTTTTTGTTTTCCTTATCTCAGTATTTCTACCTAATTCTATTAAAATACAGTCCAGAATGATCTGTTAATGCAGCTTAATACCTTCAAGTTACCTTCATGATCCTCAAGTAATGAAACCTGTGTGAGTGTTGGAGTCTAAGCAGCAGCACCTGAGACGCATGGATGTCTAGAATGCGCCGTCTGACAGCCATCCGACTCTGTCCTGTTACAGGAAGCTCTTATCTCTTAGGTGACCTGAGTAAATAAACATTAACAGAAAATAAAGGTCAATGCAATAATAAATGCCATGAGACATTTAATCCTATTTTTTATCACTTTCTCTTACAAATTTCTTAAAGATAAAGGACAAAACAAAACAAAACAAATGATAAATCATTGACTAAAAAACATGAAAAAAATGGAACATAAACTATGAAAAAAATAAATAAATACGAAGGAACACTTTTTATATACACCAAATAAATCTCGAAATTTAAAAATACACCTTATACAATTCGGCCGCCATTGCTTAACACAATTTAATAATCTCACAAGGTCTAATTAAATTAAGCAATATTTAAATAATAATCTATTAATGTAGATTATTACGGTATTGCATTGAAAGAGGTTTGGCAACCACATTTTTAAAATCAAGATTCCTTCCAATTCAACTTTTGAAACAGAGTAACCTCTTAAAACCTCAACTTCTAATTCAATCAAGGGGTATCGAACTTTTTCATGATTATTTGTAGAGGAGTGAAAAAATAAGAGCATCCTATTATTCACCTTTAGCGGCAATAAGAATTTATCAATCATTGAGGTTTTTAGAGAGACAATAGTCAAAATTTTGGCCCTAGTGCCAGGCCATACTTTGCAAAGTTCTCAACCATAGTTCTCATCTGAAAAAAAAGATGGATTGCTGCCTGCGGTTCGGAGTCAGGATGGAGTGGGAGATGGACTCTTCTGCTACTGCTGTGGCAGCATTCTTGCTTCTGACCCTCACTAATGGTTAGAGGACATAGACAATGAATGAATAAATGAAACTTAAGATTCAAGCAGGTGATTGACAGAAAACTGAATTCAGCTTGATAGGATGACAAGCTCCATTAGCAACAGAGAGCTTGGGGTAGAGCTGCTGCCCTTCATATTGAAAAGCCTAGTTGATGTGATTTGGGAAACTTGATCAAGATGGGTCAGACTGGGCTACACCCTGGACAGGTCCCTGTTTTATTAGGGTACCACAGAGACACACCGGACAAAGGAACAACAATGCACACACACTCATCTGAGGACAGTGGATAAGCTAGTGTATGACCTCATTTTTTGGACTGGAGTACGCAACGGTGCACAGGGAGGGAGAACATGTAAACTGCATGTAGAAAGACCCATGCATGGCCTTCTTGCAAGGCAGCAGTGTTATATTAGTAAATCAATAGATGGATGTTTCTAATTAATTGTAAAACTGAACTACTGTATAAATTTAGAGATACCCATATGCTGTGATAAGGAATAGGTTTATCGCTGCCCTCTGTTGAGCAGTTTGTGCAATGATCACTGGAGATGGCTGGATGGATGGAATGTCTGCCGAACACTGATGGGAAAGAAAAGCTGAAAATTATTTTGCTAGGCATATGCAATATTATTTGCTACTATTTTGATGAATCCTTAACTTGAAACATTTTATTTATTTATTTATTTATTTATTTATTTATTTATTTATTTATTTATTTATTTATTTATTTCTACTTGAGCATCGAGTTTTTTTAGGGCCCTTGGAGCTGGGCTGGTCGAGCGGAAGGCTAAGCGGATGTTGTTTCTAGCCGGACATTTTTAGAGTAGACTCACTTGTGTTGCTAGCCGGGTTACAACGTGCATGACCAGCTAGCCAGTCATGCAGGTCTCCAACGTGAACGATGTCAAGGTTTATAACCTCAGCTATGGAAAGTCTCTCCCTGAGGTAACATCTTCACCGAACTGTGACATTACTGTAGCGGTTTAACTGTTACTGCCAGCTCAGCTAGCCGCGCAGGTGTGTTTATCCCATTGGGGCTAGATTTATGGTTAATTGTTATCACTTATGTCAAAGGGCGGCTTTTGTATGCTTTGAGAAGACACTTGCCAAAAACAGCAAAAATTAAAATCTCACTAATGATCTTATAGTGACAGATCGAGCTACCAGTGGGTGTCTTCTCCAAGCTGATCTCACCCCTGTTCAATGTGTTCTCCATCTTATCTCTCAGACTGAGAGCTGCTAAGTAACTAATATCAGCTGTTTGTCTCCCCTACCTCTTGCTCTATACGTCATTATTCGTATCTTATTTTGTTGGAAGTTTTGTCTCTCCCATCCTGCACATTAGGGGGGGAAAATGAGTGCATTGATGACAATAATATTTGGGGGGGATCTAAATTGTTGATGGGCTCTCGCTCTTTCCTGTTTTGTTTTTCTGCTGAAATGTTCTCCCCTCTTCTCTTGTTGTTGCAGTGGTTGTCAGATCGGAAGAAACGACAACTTCAAAAAAAAGATGTCGGTAAGTGAATAGCTTTAGTATCATCATTGTCAACAAGTTAATTTCCCCCCAAAGTTTTAAGCATTGCTTTCCTGTTTCTGCTTTTTGTTTTTCAGACATCCAGCGGCGGATTGAGCTCATCCAGGACTTTGAGATGCCGACAGTGTGCTCCTCCATCAAGGTGTCCAGGGACGGTCAGTTCATCCTAGCAGCAGGTAAGACAAACCTTTGGCTTCTGAAAACCCTTGTATAATTCATAACTTCAGAAAGATGTAAAGGTTAATTTACTGTTTTTTGTTTAACCTATGTCAGGAACATACAAACCCAGAATTCGCTGTTATGACACATACCAGCTGTCCCTTAAATTTGAGCGATGTTTGGATTCAGATGGTAGGTTCTCCTTATGCTTCTTTTCTACATCATTCTGGAAAATAAAAGTTTACAATTTCCTTTTCTTCTTCCCCTTACAGTTGTGGCTTTTGAAATCCTGTCAGATGATTATTCTAAGGTGAGAGAATACCAATATTCCGTTTGTCGTTCATTAGCCAGACACATAGAGAAACAAGTTCCCGCTGCTCATCATTATCATGGGCAGAAATTATATTTTCAATTGGTTTATTCAATAAATAGATCTATGATGCAGATAGATTTTTGCTTTAACAGAAGGCACAAAGAAAAAAGGCAGGAAAACATGAAACTCTCTTACCTGGCAAGCTCTGTGTTTGTGCACAGCTGACCCCTCTGGGTTGGTTTGAACTATTTCTCTCCATAAAGCAAAGACTCTGCATACCACTTGAATCATAATTCTGTTGTGAGGAGAATTTAAATAGGTATGAAGTTTAAGAGAAATCTGCCCTATTTGCTTATGTGAATAAAATCCAGTTTTGCTGCTTAAGAAAATCTGAAGGGAAATAATTAGTGTTTTAAAAGTGGCTACAAATCCAATAAGCCTCTTCTGGTTAAAAAATGTCTTCTTTTTTGTGCAGAACGCCGAGTTGTATTCACAGTTGCAGTCCTAAACATCAAACGCTCATAACAGGTTGTGTTTTTGATAACACCAAGGAGCTTATGTTTTGCCAATATTTGTCTTTTTTGCTGTTATTTAGCAACATAATTCAAAAAGGTATAGACGGATTTTGATAAAAAAAATTCCTGGAACTTTCTGCAGTTGAACCAGGAACAACATATTAGAGTTTGGGGTTAATCCGTATCACTGTGTAGCGGGTGGGGCACTCCTCGTATGATTTTTCTAGTTCTCTCATCTTCCTTTTCTCTAACCACCTTTAAAACAGTTTCTGCAGCTACACGATTGTGAACTTGAGCTTACCCAGTTAGTTTGACCTGTTCCTAGGTTTCCAGCATGTAGATAACTCTGGTTTCCTTGCAGCTGGTCTTTTTGCACTGCGATCGCCACGTGGAGTTCCACGCCCAACATGGTCACTACTATAAGACTCGTATTCCAAAGTTTGGACGGGACTTCTCCTACCACTATCCCTCCTGCGACCTCTACTTTGTGGGGATGAGGTGAGAGCAGAACCGAGGGTTGCCTACTGAGGAAAACCTTTGTTACCAAATTAATAATGTTTTAACTCACAGCTCAGAGGTGTACCGACTGAACCTGGAACAGGGTCGCTTCCTCAACTCCCTTCAGACCGACGGCGTGTACGTACAGAGAGATGTTTGCTCACCCACGAGGCTCGTACCTGCTGTCCTATGAATCTCTTATTTCATAGTGTGTCTTCTGTTTTTATCGTCATCCAGGGAGAACAACGTTTGCGACATCAACCCTGTCCATCATTTGTTTGCAACAGGAACCTCTGAGGTAAGAGCCACGTGTTTGATGTGCGTGCGTTGTTAGGAAAATAGTTATCTCTCTATCAGAATCCTGCTCAGTCGGCAGAAACTGCCGGAATGTCAAAAAAAGCGAGTATTAAAAAACCTGAAAAGAGAAAATTAGGGTGGTTTGTCAAAGAAAAAAAATATATAATTGATTTACTACTCTCTTTTTCTAAATGTGAAAAAGCTAATTTGGTTTTAATAATGTGTATATTTTTTGGACTGAGTTGTTGCCATCATATGCAGGCCGTGAGAGTTTTGATCCGCTTCGCAAAAACCTATCTATGCGAGGCTGGTTTCTCTGCTCTGACACCAGTTAGGGCTGAACATCGGCAAAGACTGGGCACTGTTGAGAAAGATGTGAGGCTTAAACTGTGCTTAATTGCACCAAACATCGGAGAGCTTTCTGCCAAGATGCAGGCCCATCCGTCGCATTAATCTGAGTAGGTATTAGGCCAAATGGTATTGATATTATTGCTTCAAATATACTGGAAATACTCGGTGCTCCCCTATCTGTTTCTTCATCTCGCTGCAGGCTGAGCCACCGCTGCTGCTGCTCCACTTGAAAACTCAGGATCCTGTTTTTTTATCGGTTCCTGAGCCATGCTGTTTTTGTATGACTTTATTGCAATTTAATTCAAGTTATTGGAGATCTAAAATTATTTCCATAAACTGTGTTTTTTGCCCTAAAACTGGAAGCTTGCACGTTTTTTTTAAACATCGTTTCAGATTAATTCAAACGCTACAGCGCATTGTTGTGATCATTAAATCATTACTATATCTGGTTTTTGTTCGAGTAAACACGGGGCCTTTGATATAGCCTAAATAAAATGCAACGTCCTTTTAACAGTAACAAAAATGCTTGTGGCATTTTTTTAAAGGTGGGGGGCTTGGGGGCACGTCAACATGGACAGGACATAAAAAGGGGCGTGTGGCAAAATAAGTTTGGGAACAGCCGATCTAAATCATTCCGTGCTGCGTTTACGACAACGATCTCCACACTTCCTCCGTTTAAACACCCCAGTTTGTGAAACTGACCACTATAGTTCTAATCTCATCGCTTTGTCAGCGATTACAAATTTTCTCCTGTGGCGTCTAATTATGACTCCGATCCGCATGTGTTGCAGGATGTTAGCAGACGCACATAAAATGTGAACGAGGAAGGACTCTGCTATAGGTAGCACCTGTTCTGTGTGCTCACAAACTGGGACTGTTCATTTTTCTGCTTTAATTCAAACTAATAAAATTTGCTGAACTGAAAGTAAAAGCTTGAAAAACTGCTCTGCTGTTTGTCGTTTTCTGTTTTAACCGCCCACCAGATCCCCCGCTCGATGACGCCTCTCATCACCTCTCAGAAATGTCTCGTTCAAGCATCACTGCTCTTGAAAAGAAGCGTTTCTATTGATGTTTTTTTGGTGACAGATGTTTGGCTTTTATGAAACCCACTCTGATAAATGAGGGGAATAATTGTTGAGCTTGAAAAACATTCTGACCCTAATTTAGATAAACGGGCATGGTTGTGCAGTGCACAGGAAATGGTCTTTACATTAAAAATTATTGGATGGTTAGAAAAGTAATGTTTGTTTAAATTAAAATGTTAATAGCATAATATACCAAAAAATGAAATGAAATGTACCAAATATTCTATCATAGTTTGTTGTTTTTTTAAAATCAGAACTATATAAAAAAAATATCTAGTACTTACCAGTTTAAATAATGTCTTAAATATAGCTCCTGGTGTTCTA
This sequence comes from Apricaphanius iberus, assembly GCA_028564705.1. Lineage (NCBI taxonomy): Eukaryota > Metazoa > Chordata > Actinopteri > Cyprinodontiformes > Aphaniidae > Apricaphanius > Apricaphanius iberus. The sequence goes on from JAPXFQ010002203.1 coordinate 43,797, forward strand.
GTGTCAAATGCGAGGCCACATGTCCGACAGCTGCAGCTGTATTTCATTCAGGAATCAAAAGTGTATCAATTTTTAAAGTTTTCCTGCTGCTTTTTACTGGTATGATGTCAACTTTCATAGATTGATTTTCCTCTTATGTTCTCTGAGAAACCATGTTGAAAGTTAAAGTAGAAGGAATGTTGAATTGTGAAAAGTGTTCAGTTTGGCTTTCAATATTCAAGTTAGGAAGTATTGTGCCTCTTTCAGAGCCCACATGATGAGGCCAAAAGTTTTAGGCCAACCCTCACAGCTGTTATCCCCGAGTTTGTTCAACTCTAAACTATGATTTTCGAGCTGTTTGCGATTTCCTCTGTCTGTTCATCAGGGAAGGGTTGAATGTTGGGACCCTCGCATCCGGAACAGAGTGGGCGTGCTGGACTGCGCCCTGAGCAGCGTGACTGAAGGAACAGAGTAAGCACCGAGCTACCGCGCTGAGATCGCCACGTCCTCTGGGCTGATCTCAGCTTGCCGATTTCATATGTAGCCACATGGCACTTTTCGCCCTGAAAAACATGCAGCAAGTCTTGAAAAATGATGCCCAACTGCTGAGATATCAGGCTTGGGTTTGAGTCAGAGATAGCTTCCTGTTCACTTTGGTGTCAGATATTATATCTGTGTTTGGTCTTTAACTTTGCGGTGATTTCTGTTACTTTCTGTTTGCTCACAGAGTTCAGGGTTTACCTTCCATCAGTGCGCTGAAGTTCAACGGCTCCCTCACCATGGCAGTAGGCACCAGCACCGGACAAGTGAGTTAAACAGTGAAGCCTCCACTTTACCTTCTGATCATTTTAAAAACATCAAGTTTAATGTATTAACACAAAAAAGAACTTTACAATACATTCTGAGCTATTGCAGTGGCGTACAAATTTATTAAACAGGAAAAAAAATCTTATACTTGTATATCAAAATACCTGTCTGCATTTGCTTGAGAATTTTAAAACGATGATTTATGTTTTTTATTCTTCTAGACTTTTATAAACCAAATAAGAAATCTAGACGTATACTACAAAAAAGAACCATAGTTCATGTTTCACACTTTAAATTAATGTGTATTTGATTGCAGAAACATAACCTCATATTGAAAACGTTTTACTTTCTCAGTAGGCATTTTATGATTTTTTAAAAATGTTTTAATACATTTTCTAACCTCGAATGCCACATTTATGATGGCTCCTGTTGTTAGAGTTATACAAATGTTGCAGAACTGAGAACTGTATGCACCAAAAAGTGGTATCTCATGGTCACCAAGTCCCAATAACAACAATCACCTGCTATCTAAATGTCAATTAGATGTTTGTTGGACATGGAAAAAAAGCCTCCTTTTTCCTACCATCACAAAATGAAAGCTAACTCTGTGTGATGAGGTGTGTATATTTGCATATGAAATTGCAGTCTTTATCAATGTGTGCAATGACACCAAGGACTGCATTTTCAAGGAGAGTAGTTGGAGTTCCATCGTGATGGAAAGAAGGAATATTTATTAAAAATGTAACTGAATTTAGCATCAGAATTTTCACCATTAATATCAAAGATGTGTGTTGTCCTAAAACCCTGCTGCTCTATTTAAACAATGTGATGAGGACTTATTAGCTATACAAATTCTTTAGAATGCATGATTGTAAAAGCCAATTGATGCATTTAGTCATAGATGTGTTGAGCTGAGACCAGGTCAGGAAAACAAGTTCATTCATAATGATGATATTGTCCTTATTACTCCTTCTGTCCACTTTCTCTTCCTTTGTCACCAAGGTGTTGCTGTATGACCTGCGTTCCAGCCGACCGCTGCTGGTCAAAGATCACTTCTACAACCTGCCAATCAAGTCTCTGAACTTCCACAATCAGCTGGATCTCATCGTGTCTGCTGACTCTAAAATCATAAAGATCTGGAACAAAGACTCAGTAAGGAAGAGCAATCACCCTGAGAAAAAAAATATATATATAAGCAGTGTTTGTATTTATGAAATTGGATCAGAGAGGAAGCCATTGTGGAAGAATTTTAGGGTTGAAATAGCATTGCCTCTATTAAATATATTATTTAATATTAAATATATCTATTTGGACATGTGTAATGATCTCTGTAAATAATATTTCTGTCTTTTTCTGCACCACAGGGAAAACTGTTCTCCTCCATACAGCCTCAGACCGACATCAATGACGTCTGCATTTATCCTAATTCAGGTGGGAAGAGCTGCTGTGGAAACATCGCTTTTATGGTTGTTGCATAGTCTGGAAACGTTGGGAAACTATATAGCTATGGTTACCGTTGCCACTTCTTTTTGTTACGACTGGCACGGCAGAACTGAAAAATGAAAGTAGTCTGGCCAGTGTAAAGAACCAGTATTTTAAGTGAAAGGATCAATATGAAGGAGAAGTGTGTGCCGTTTACAACACCAGATTTAGTTGATCTGTTTGTCTGTTTGATTTAAGATAACAAAAAAATCCTTACTTTGAATAAAACATTGAAATCATAGATTTATTTCTTTTTAATGTTGATCTAGTTGTTGAACGGGTGAAAATCATATAGAACTGTCATTTTGTTTCTTTTGAACATGAAATCTTTCCAAAAACGAGATTTTATTTCCGACTTCAGCTCTTTAAAACCCACTTGAAATAAAAAATCTGTAGGCAATGACAAATATATGTATGTGGATATATAAATGTATATATTAGGGCTGAACAATTTTGGAAAATAATCTAATTACGATTTTTTTCTCTTCTTCAATATTGCGATTTAATTTGCAATTATTTTAATGGGGCTTTTCTCATGCATTTTTTTATTAATGCAAACAAAAATATTATGTACTATAAACAGGTTTCTTTATACATAATTTATTGTATTCCATAAGATAGACCTATTTTAAGACAAAGTCAAATATAAACAACTTTATCTACTTTTAATCATCACACTTGGTGGTTGTTCTGCAATCAAGGTTTTCTTCCTGTTCGTGAGATTGAATCCTAGCTTATTCATCATGCTTATCAAAGCAAACCCTTGGCTATCAAACCCGTTATAGCACGAGTTATTTCCATGTGCAGTTTTTTTTATTTTCGTAAGGAGCGATTCTTTCAAACAGCTCAGTCAGCGACCCCTGTCGGCTGGAAGTTTTGTTTACTGGAAATTGAAACACTGGTGGCGGTCAGTTTAGCCGTGCAACTCTCATATATATTGGTGTGATGTTCTTAGTTGTTGATAAAGTTTCGTAGTGTATCTCGTGAGGCAGCAAGGCGGGTTCTGCATTACCTGGCGTTGCGCAGCATCAACGTTTTCATAGCCGATATAATTTCTCTCAACTGATGTACTGTTCTTCCTTGATACCAACTATTGTGCAGCGTTGGATTCTGTTAAGCTTTAAAACATTGTATAACAGGTTAAAGTGCAGCGTTCCCTTTTCTCCCTGCATTGCTTGAGCTGTTTTCAAGTCGCGTGACTTTACAAGATATGTTTACGTCAAGTCAAATCGCAGCCTTTGCAATTAGGAAATCGCATTTTATCAAATTGCGATTTAATTGCAAATGCAATTAATCGTTCAGCCCTAATATATATATATATGTGTATATATATGTATCTATATATATGTATGTATATATATATATATATATATATGTATATGTATGTATATATATATATATATATATATATATATATATATGTGTGTGTGTGTATATATATAAAATTGTTTTTTATCATATTTTTATGTTATAAGCAGAAAAATATTTGGTCAGATAAAATATAAATTAACAGATAAAATAGTATTTCAGTAAATACTATAAATATAATAAATTATAATTTTGATATGATTTGGATTATGACTATAAAATATATCTAATCTCATAAAATATTATTCAAAATACGTTAATGTTTTTTTTCAGAATTAAAATAGTTAATCGGTGTCAAATTGACAACTTTCATGTTATTTTTCTTTCTTTTCTACTTTTTTTGGGGAGTTTACCTCTTGGTGGCGCCATTTTGTACCTTTTTTTCTTTTTAGAAGCATTTCCTACAAGCTCTTCTCACTTCTATCACTTTGGCATTGAGACAAGAAAAACATATTTATAAGCTCATATGAGTTTTTGCTCATTGTCTTTTTCAGGGCAAAAAAAAATGAAATGTACCCTAATTCTAGATTAAACCATTCTGAGCACACCTAGTTTTCACTGACTGTCTTACTTCCCTCCTTATGCTGTGTCACATGGACAGGAATGCTCTTCACGGCCAATGAGGACCCCAAAATGAACACGTTCTACATCCCGGTGAGTGACGAGACACAAAACAGCGGCCATGCTTCTCTGCAGTGCTGCCACACCGTGTGGTGGATGCAGACGGTGTGACTGCAGGGACATGGAGTCATTGCTTCAGGCGACAGTTTAAAGAGACGTTTACAGGGCCGCTCACAGTTTTACTTCCATGAACATGGTGGAGGTCTTTTGAAGTGGTTGGTTTCTTGACTTTGCAATATGGGCCACTCACAATATATAGCTTTATGTAAGCTTTATCCTTTCGAAAACCTGTTTTTATTTATGCTGGGGAGCATTGTCCTTTTAGAAAACTCAGCTTTCTCTAAATTTCACTTAACTGGCCCAAATTTGGTGTGTGGCCCAGAGACGAGTGGTATGAAATAAAGGTGATGCTTACAAATGTAATAATACTATACCAACTATCAAGAGTGATGGTGGTGTGATGCTGCTGTCCTGATCCATTATATAAAATGGTTGAATAGAAGGACTACCTCCATGTTTTTCAGCTTCTAAAACCAACTAAATGGTTAAAACTTGGTCGCAAATATGTGTTCCAATAAGAAAGAAAAAAAAAAACAAGAAAAAAAGGCTAACATTTCCAGTAAGGTTGAGGAATGGTCCTACCTCAACCTTACTCAAAATGTACAGTTTATGTTGAAAAGGAAACAACCCATTCGCCATAAACTGTGCCTGTCCTACCAAGAATTTGTAGCCTGAAGGTTGCAGTGTTTAGTTTCTCTGCAACTTGCTAAGAGTTTTAATGGTTGTTATTTTTCTTTTGAGAAAATCCACATTAAATTCCTACTTATGCACCCTATTCATCTTTATAAAAGTCAATGTACATTTCTCAATCTTTAATCTTGAAAATAGGTTATGGGTGTGTCATTGAAAGAATTGTTACACTTTATACACAATAAACTATCTAAACGTATGAGCAGCACAGTAGAAGCTAAAAACAAAGGCAGACAAGGTAGTTTCTGATGATTACAAAGAGTGAGCTGGGTGTTCTGTGACTCTGATAAGAAAAGTGTATGGGTGTGTGTGTTCTGTAAACTCAGCTCTGCTTTGTGTAAATGGGGACATTCCTGGCTGGATAAACTCTTTCCCAGATACAACTGAAAGGTGACAGTATTATCTAAACTTCCTCAAAACCTTTATTTTTTTATTTTTTTTATTACAAGTCTTAACATTTTGCCCAATACTTAGTATTTAGTTTTATTTTGCTGCTTTGCTGCTTGAATCTCAGTACAATGGATTCAGATTTTAAATAAGTCAAATCTACTCAGTCAAATTCACACAATCGGGTTTGGTGCATTAAAAATGACCACTTAGTGAACCTAAAAGATATTTCATACAAAATAAACCATTCCACAAAACCACACACTGGTTTGTGGTTGTGCTGTTAAAGCTGAATGAAACAGAAATGTTGGTAGCTAAAGTATATTCAGATATTTAGTGAGTGGGACATAAAAACACAGAACTTCTACTGTCGAAAAATTGCCTAAACATATTTTTTCATCAAATTTGCTCCATATAACGTTTTAAAACTGTCAACCATCTAAGAATAAAGGTGATATGTCTTTGAAATGATCAAATTGATGACGGACGGAGTGACTTTATGTATGATAGAAGTACATGTCTATTATTTCTGCTCTGTAAAATTGATTGGTTTTACTTATTAGGGCTTTCTGCGTTGAAACTTGTTAATTCACTTGGGTGTTCTTTCTCAACTTTTAGAAACGGAGCCTGAAGAATTTATTTCTGAGAACTTTTCTGCCCTGAGCTCAGTCTTTACTTTTAATTTGTTCTTGTTCTGAGTCCTTCCCGAGTCAGAGACGTGACTTTCCACGAAGATCATAAAATGTGCTCAGGCTTGCAAAAGCAGCCTGTTGTTGAGGATTTCCTGCTGAGGAGATTTGATCAGCTTTATCTGCTGTGATGGAACTAAAGAATGACTGGACACTGGGTTATGTTTACAGTTTGCACCAAGCAGATGGATCTTTGGCCCGTCTTCCTGCAGAGGTGGTGATGCTGTCCTAGTCTGTTTGATTCTGTCTGTAAAACAGGAACAATTGAAACAGTGTATTCATTTTAGAAAATCTGTTCATCAAGTTTAGTCACCTAAACCTGATGTAAAAATTTGCTTTTAGAAGTTGATTGAAATGGTTAAAAATCAATCAAAGATACCCAAAGATTTTCCGGAACAATTGCATAACTGTTCGGCAAAAATCCCACTCAGTGTGATCGCTTCTCTTGCCAGCAAATAAAGATGTCGACATGTCACCTTTAAAGAGAGAGCAAAGTTCTGGGCTGACACAATTTCCAATAATCAATAAATAACAATTTCTTATTGGTGCTTTCCCTTCCATCTCAATTTTTATTATTATTCTTAAAATAAAGTTTCTGTCTTTCAAGACTTTACTACCTCAGAATTTTATGGGCATTTTTTGGTTAAACTGTTTCTTCATCATTTGTAAAATACATGGGATAAAATTTTACGTTGAAACCCTAAAGCATACAGATTTCTTTTCATTACACTTTACATTACAGAAATAAATTTGCTTAACAAGACATTTGTTTTAGTTCTTATGGGTTGTATATTGAACATGAACTTGATAGCCACATCTGGTTTATCTAAGTTGTAGTTACAACAATAAAAACGTAATTCCAACTGTTGGGTTGACAGGTTCCCTGCAGATACGCCCAGTGACCAACCTGAACTGTGTGCAGTGAGGGAATGTATTTTAGAGGATTTTAACTAACAGCTAATGTTAGTAAAGTTAGCAAATTAGTTATCTTACCGATCCAGGAGGAGAGTTGCCGTTTCCGCGTGTGTTTGATGGCATGGAGATGTTTGATATGGGTCCATCTAGAGCAGGCTTCACCTAAAACTACTCTAGTTTCTGTTATTCTGCAGTCACTCCTCGCCTGAGACAGATAACAATATCTCCAGTTCTCTGAAACAGCTGCTTGACTTGCTGAGTCCACCATTCTTCCCAGTGCTACTACTGGCTGCTAGATGTAAACAAAACGTCATTGTCCTGCCCGATTTTAAATGTACATTTTATTATATTTTAAGTCAAATATAATTTTTTAAAGGAAATGTACTTTAATTCTGCACCCCTCTAAAAGCTTCATGTTTTTTTTTTGTGTTTTTATTTTATGTAGCTTCTTATGAAAATGTTCCATTTGCAATCTTTAATGTAAAAATATTAGGAAGCACCCATCATTTTAGTCTTTTTAATTCATTGTATGGTTTAAAACTATGGAAATAAACTCGTCGGTCATTTGCAGATGATGGTTATAATAATGGTTTAAGATGATGCAAAAAATAAGTGCTCTAACAATATTTAAAAAGTATGGAAATGACAGATTATGGGATTGATCCATCTTTTCATCAATCCATCCCTCCATCAACCCATCCATTTCATCATCCATCCATCCATTCATATGTCAATTTGTCCGTTCATCCGTCCATCGAATTTATTTTCGTATGTCCATCTTCGTCCGTTCACCAACTAGCTTTTCATTCCTCCATCTATCCATCTGTCCTTTCTTCTGACTTTTGTAGTTTTTTCAGGAACTCTTTCACTAAAAACATTTTTAAAGGCGAGTGTGAAAATATAACTCTCATGGGGTTATATGTGTTTGTTTTGCAGGAGGTAATCTTGCGCTAAGAGTGTATTCATAACTCTTAAAAACTATTTCTCAGCATTTGAAGGGTAATTTTAGTCCGTGAAAAGTGATTTAGATGAAAATAGCTTCACATTGAGTTTCCATAAAGACGCGCCATTCACTTCTGACTGGAATGGAAATGTGCGGGAACAGTTGGTCTATTTTTGTTTTGACAAATACACGACAGATTTCTCTCTGCAGGCTAAATCTGACCCCTGTTTTATGTGTGCCGCTGCTCTGTTCAGGCTTTGGGCCCCGCTCCACGCTGGTGTTCGTTCCTGGACAGTCTGACTGAGGAGCTGGAGGAGAGCCCGGAGTGCACCGTCTACGACGACTACAAGTTCGTCACCCGAAAGGACCTGGAGAATCTGGGTGAGACGTTTCTGCAGTGAAATGCTTTAGAGTTGAGATATGTGGCGATCACAAGAAGTGAGGCTCTGTGCTGCCTGGAGAGCAGTGAGGATGGTCAGACTGTCTGAGCAGAGGCCTGGGGATTGATTGAGAGGCTTTAGGTATGTAGGCAGAGCTCCCTGGAGGGGGTTGAATGAACACTGGAATGCAGGCTCAGCAGTAACGAGATCAAATGACAAGAAAGCAGGAAGGTGGTTGGTCGGTGTGGAATAAAGGGAGCCTCGTACTGCGGCTCTTGCATAACCATGCAGGGGTCCAAGGAGTTTACTGATAGACATTGCCAGGAAAAGCAAGTTGCTCCGTATTCTGGGTAGGCCTTTGGTTGCAGGCTTGAACTCATTCAGTGTCCTGCGGCTCCCAGCCACACCTCTCTGATTGTTAATCTCAATCAGCATGTATTTCATCAGCTCGCTGACTCATTAAATGATGCAATGATTTAGTTTTTTGTAATGCAGAAGAAAACAAAATCTTGCTACAAATAATGTACATATGAGTTGCATTTAGAAAGTTTTCCAGCACACATTAATACCGGTAGATTGTTTTTAAGTTTATATTCTTTTCCATCTTCAATGTTGAATTTTGTTTATTGTTGTATAATCACACATTTATAAACGCTCATAGTAATGTTAGCCATAGGTGAGGTGATATAGTTGAATATGGATGCCTAAACATCAGAATGGTTCGATATTCAGTGTTCATCAAAATGTAAAAGTAGATCGTGAGTTAAGTAACAATTTGTTTAAGTATTTCTGCTTCACAAGCTACGTTTGAATTATGAAGTGTTTTCCAAACCCTAGATGATTATCTGTCTCTGTCTGCCTGCCTGTCCGTCCAGTCATCCACTCGCTTATGTCTGTCCATCTGTCTTTTAATTCGTCCCTCAGTTCCTCTGTTTCTTACAGCCAGTCGTCCATTTGGCTGCATCCAGAGACCTTTTCTTTTGTCTACCATCCCTCCATCTCTTTATTTATAATCTGTAATATGTTCCACGATATAAATTAATTCCAAACTTTAGTATTTACTATTTAGCCTTTAAAAATTGTCTAAAAAGAGACAAAAACTCTATTCTTTTGTTAATCTAAATCTATCTAAAAAAAAAAGCTAAATGGACTTAAAAATAGAATGAGTAAGGTTCATTATTATACTTTTGTTGTCATGATTTTTTTTTTCTCCGTTTTGCTCAGTATATGAATGTGTGTGTGAATGGGTGACTGACTGAACGTAGTGTAAAGCGCTTTGGGGTCCATACGGACTAAGTATAGCGCTATACAAATACAGGTCGTTTACCATTTTTTACCATTTCTTCCAGGTCTGTCTCACCTGGTGGGCTCGTCTCTCCTGAGAGCTTACATGCATGGCTTTTTCATGGACATAAGGCTGTATCATAAGGTGGGATGTTTATTATTGCATTAGGTTGTTTCACTCTGAAATATTTCTTGGTGCCATTATGGGGATCAGATGACATCCAAATGGTGCTAAAAACCATCTAATATCACAGTTGTAACATTTGGTTTGGCCTTAGGTGAAAACCATGGCTAATCCTTTTGCGTACGAGGAATACCGCAAGGATAAAATCCGGCAGAAGATCGAGGAGTCCAGAACGCAGAGAGTCCAGGTTCAGGTGAGGAGCGCTTGTAGGCTGCTAAACTTTGCCAGAAATGATCTTTTTGGTCAATCATTCTGCTTCTCTTACATTCAATAGCTGCTGATTTCAAACTGCGTTGCTCCGGTTTCAACCGGCTGAGCTGTTGAGACGCTTTCAGGGTTTTTGTGTGTGTGTATGTCTTCTCTACCTGTCCTAACTAGTTACAAATGTGGAAACACATTAGGAGCTCTTGGAAACACTTGACCTGGAAATGCATTTGAGGATGTGAGCAGCAGTTTGTGTCATTTACGTTGTTGTGTAATCAAGCATTTGTTATGATGAGACAGAAGCTGCCGAAGGTGAACCAGGAGCTGGCTCTCAAGCTGATGGAGGAGGGGGATGAAGAGGCAGAGCTGGCTTCTAGGAAAAAGAAGGGCAAGGTAGGGAAAACGTCAGTGGGGTCTGGTCACAGCCTGCCTCTGCTCAGAAATTATTATATTGTTTTTGCTTATGGCAAACTGTCAGTATCAGATTTCACTGAAACCGTAGCAAGATGTTCCAAAACCCAACTTCTTCATTGTGGCCTAACATTTACAGACCTGCTCCAACAGGCATAGGTTGATTTAACAATTTAAGTCATGAAATAATGATCATTTCTCTGCCCTTTAACCCATGCGCGGCATATCTGCAGGCTCTCCCCAGCATCCTGGGCGATGATCGCTTCAAGGTGATGTTCGAGAACCCAGACTTCCAGGTGGACGAGCAGAGTGAGGAGTTCCGGCTCCTCAACCCAATCGTCTCCAAGGTCGGACAAAAAAGGAAGAAGAAGCTGCGCCTTCTGGCTCAGCAGGAGGCCGCCAGCCAACAGGTAACGTTCAATGCTGTGGCAGGATACTGACTTTTTACCGCTTCTACCATGAAGCTCATGTTAGTTGATTTGGACATATGGAGGGAAAACACAATTGTGTTCACACAAAGAACATCATTTGGAGAAATTACCATTTCTCCTTCATATTCTTGTTAAATATGTACAAAAAGAGGTTTAGATATTTTTCGTTTCTAAGCATTAAGAGTGCAAATATAAATTTTACATATATTAATTATGAGATGTGTCTGGTTTTGAATTTGCCAAATGTTTTGGATTGTTATCCTGCCCAAAAGGCCCAAGCATGATCTGCTTTTAGTAGTCTTAACTGATTATACATAATCTCTTGTATTTGTGTTCATAATGTTTTCCACTTTAAAGGGATATTCCACCCCCATGTAAAAAATACAGATTCCCCAGAGTTTTTTAAGTGAGAAAAAAAGTATTTTGTAAGCCCAGTAATTTCCCTTACCTGGCAGCAATCCATTTGCTTCAGCTTAGCATAACCCAAAGCTTGGTGGTGTACTGAAAATTTAGATACCGAAATTTATGATGGTTACTGATGGGGATGTAAGAAAATATTGATATGCCAATATATTGCAATTTGAATTAATTATGGTCATAAAATTAAAAGTGTGTGGGGGGGTGGTACGGTAACAGACAATGGGGGTGGTTATACAGTAACAGACAGATTTTTACTTAGGGTTTGAATACCTCTTTAAAAACACAACCAGACCCAAACCATCACTCATCCTCCACCGTACTTTACAGTGAAAATCAAGTGTTTGAGGTCCGAGTGGGGCCCTGACCCAAGTTGTTCTCTTCTGTAAGTCCAATTTAGATTTTTAAATTTAAAGCAGATTTATTTCTGTCAAGATCTCCTAAAAGTTATCAAATAGACCTATAATAAACCCAACTTAATCATTTTTTTCTTTTTGTTCTGTGGAATGTAGGACTGCAACAAACGATTATTTGGATAATCATCTTAAGGAAATTTCAATTGAACGCAACTGGACTTGGTAATTTGTCTTGGAAGATGTTTCACCTCTTATCCAAGAGGCTTCATCAGTTCATGCTCGCCGCTGACCAGGCTGGGACCAGTCCCAAGACAAATGACCAAGTCCAGTTGTGTTCGATTGAAATTTCCTTGAGATAACCATGACCTGGATGAATGAGAATATTCACAGGCTTATTTGGATAATCAATTAATCTCGATGGGGTCTCAACTCGATGAATCAGATTGCCGGGGAACATTTTTAAGAGGGCTGTGGAAAAAAAAATTTTTCACTCCTTCCTTCACTTTATTTAGCAGAATATTATTAGAAAACAGTTATCAATAAATCAAAAATAGTTTGAAATAGCCATGCTTCCTCTAAGTGCTGTAAGGACAAATGTGCCATATTACCAAAATAAAAAGAGCTATTTTTGTTGCTCAAAAGTGACATGACTCTTAGAAACATAGCAAATTAGTATTAAAATCTAAATGAAAAGATCACAACATGCTCCCACCTCTGATATCCTACAGCTGTTGAAATTTCAAATAATAAAGAATAAAAATGGATTTGCTTTATAAGTACAAAAGGACAAATTTGCCATAAATCAACATAAAAACAAGTAGCACAATAGGACTAAACACATTCTCCACCGTCATGCAAAACCAATACCGGACCAAATACATGACAACGTAATCATAGCTTAGTTTACAAGTGCAACTGGAAAAATAAACAGCAGCAGCTACTGTACTGTCCATCAGTGTAATTAGTGCATGATGCTCACTGTTTTTTTGTCTAACCATGCATGATGAGTTGGATGGAGAGTAGAAATACACCAAACTCTTACAGACTTCTCATGCCGAGACGCTACAATTCATTACTTAAAAAGTAGCATAGGTTTTCGCAATTTACGCAGACACTGAGCTCTCGCTGTCCTCACTGATGACTCTGACATGCTTGCGTTTATGATTCTGCATTGTTTAAGATAAAGTACTCCTAAACTTTGGAAGTTTTTATTGTCTTAGGTCTATCTGCTCCTGCAATGGTCTGCTGCAGCCTACAACCTTAGTGATGAGCTGGTCGCATTGGCTGTTAAATAAATTTTACACAGGGGAAAAAAGTTGTGCAAATTAGACCTCGTAATCACGTTACACAACGAATCGATGGCGAAATTCGTTGCCAACGCTTTTTAACATCGAATTTTATCGATTCGTTGTTGAAGCCCTAGTAGAATGTAAAGATAGTAAAACCAGACTATCAGACTACTCATGACAAAACAAGAATCTAGAAATTTATGATTGAAAAAGGATAAAGATTTTGAATTAAAAAATGCATAAAAATCACCCTGGAGGAGAAACAAGAGGCCAATAATTACTAATTGAAAGTTTGTAGACATGCTGGTAATCAGTGCTTTTTGCACAGCCTTACCAATGATGCCATTAATTATGGAAAATTCTGCTTTGGTAGAGGTATATTGAATTAATCCAGTTTTGTCACGATTATTTAATACTTCAGTCCTTGTAGTGATTGTTTGTTTTTTTTAAATGCACTCTAGATACAGCAGCTGAGAAATGAATGGAAAAGTAAGCCCAAAAATCAAATATAAAAACCACAGTTCATATTTAAGCCTTACAGACTCTTGTTCCTCGGGGTTTTTCACTCAGTTCTTCTTATAAGGCTGTTTAAATCAAGGAAACAACAATCTGGGTTATTGTGAAAATTTGACATTTTTTCTTTATTAATTTGGCTTTACTGTAGCAACACCACAGGTGAGGTATCTAAAAGGAGGATGACAGTCTTTTAAAACAGGATACTTAAACATTTTTATATCAGCAGAATATTTTTCTCTGTTTAGGCTGCTGATGAAGAAGAGGAGCCAGAAGGGCGAGCCAGCTCGGAGGAGGAGAGCTCCGACGACGACAAGAGCTGGGTGGAGGAGGTGAGGGAACAGCGGAGGCTACTGCGGCAGGAGGACAGGGACCGGCGGCGGCAAGAGAGGAGGGATGCGGACCGAAACACCATCCTGCTGGAGAAGGCACAGGGTGAAGGAGAGAAAACCAAGAGCAAGAAGACGAGTCAGCCGCAGTTCTATCAGATCAAAGCCGGAGAGGAGTTCAGGAGTTTTGGCGACATGGCGCGCAAGCAGAAATTACAGAAGTGCGGCTGATTGACGTGGAACGGTTCTTATGTGCTCCGTCCTCATAACCCTGTTTGCTAATAGTTTGATTGTTTTCAGGGCTTCTCTGGAGGAGCGGCTAAAGTTGGAGGAAAACTCAGGAATCAGCAGCACAGTGGACACAGCAGTGGGCAGCAAGCAGCTGACTTTCACTCTGAAAAAGGTACGCCGGTGCAAATAATGGGTTGTGTTGCTCCTGTAAATGTTTCACATTGTTTCGCTTCAGCAGAGTGGCTGACTAAAATAAAACACGATGTTTAATGTAATTAAAGCAACTCATAGGGCATCTTAAGGTGAAGGGGAATGAGTGGAGAAGCATAGAGGGGAAAAATAGTTTTCTTTGAAGTTTTTACATTTTTGACTGTATTACAAACAAGCCTGTATCATCACAGATCCTCTACCGTGTAGAACAGTGAAAATGAGACGTTTTTCCACATATCCATCTGTTGTTTCACATCAGACCCACTTGGAATGCTTGTTGCTGGAAAGTTCAACCTCATCTAAATGGAGCAAACATTTTCACTTAAAATTCCTACCGTGTTTAGCAAACTCTATACAAAACAGGATGGTTCAGGGTTATCATGGAGATGCCAAGATCCCCCACCCCCAGTATAGTTTTCCTCCCTCTGTGGCACAGTAAATTAGCTGTATACTACATAACTTTAAACTGCATCATCATTCTTATTATTGTTATTTAGTAAAAAATAAGTAGGACAGTGAAAGCCAGACTCTGAGTTGAATTCCTCGCACAGAAAAAAGTTGAACATCCTTATTTATGTCCTTTGTACAGTCGGAGCAGCAGAGGAAGCAGCAGCAGGCGGAGAGGGAACACCACAACGAGAGGAAGAAGCTGAGACGCTCAGCCGGACACCTGAGCAGCGCTCGTGGGAGAGGATGGGGGAGAGGAAGAGGAAGAGGAAGAGGTCGCTTCTGAAAAGAGACACCACAATTTTCAACCTGAGATCAAATGTTGCTTTGACTTTTTTTTCATCTAGTAACCTCCTGCCAGTGGTTGGAGAGATTAAGTCAGGCTGCAAGACCAGAAAAAAAGGCTCATACTGATTTAGTGACATGTTGTCTGGCTCTTGGGTGGTCTGAGGCTCCTCTCTGTGAACTCCATACATATTAAAAACAGACTACGTCTGTCAGTGCCTGTATTAATGTTAAAGCAAGATACTATGTCTGATTTCTGTTTGCAAATAGATTTCTAGTTGTTTAAGATTTTCACAGAAAGCTCTTCAAAAAGTCAGTTTCTAACCAGGAGGGGAACAAATGGGACATTTTAATTCTGTTTTTATATTGTAAATTGCTAACTCATCATATTGTAAATGTATAATTGATTTAATTGACTTTTGCAATATAATTGTTGAAAGATTGACTTTAATTGTTTTTACCATTTACAGTTAACAGTGAAAGATTTAGGAAATCTTTCAGCGTCTGTTTTTGTGATGTCTGTTCACATTGTCGTTAAATCCTTATGCAGAGTGATTGGATGCAGTTCAGTTCATTGCATAAGCTTTAAAAGCTTTACTTTAAAACAAAAAGCTAATCTGTTCTGTATTTCTCAACAAAATGCGCATCTACCCTCGTTTCATAAACACAGTTGAAGCTATGAAAATGTTCCCAGTTTAAAGGGCTGAATGTAGTTCAAGTTGTTGACTTTATGCACAAGGGAAACATTCAAAGAAAAATGTGAGCAGTGCATCCATTTTCCAAGCATGTTAATTGTAAGCTTAGTGGTAGGAAGAAAACGTTGTCTTTAAAGGCCAGCAAACAGACAAATAACACTCTAAAATCTCGCTACTGTGGGTGGCTGCATGTTGGAGTGCCTCTGTTGGCTACATTTAGAGTTTTACTTTATCTGACATTCTCTTTTTTACTCAAGTGCAGATTGCATTTTTTGGGGGCTGGTATTCCTTCTAGGTTTTGACGCTGTGATGTTGGCAGGGTTTTTGCAGTTGAATTTTTAAGATGTTTTTATTTAGTTTTACATCATTTTTTTTTTCATCATGCATAACCATAGCAATAAGTTTGTTCATTGCTGGGTGCAGTCAGTTAACATTGTAAACGCTGAAATAAGTCCTAATCGAAGCCGCAAATCCCTGATGAGTTGAGAAGAAGGCGTCATGGATGCAAAGCGGGAGCAAAAAGGAGACAGGAGGAAATTCAAATCATCTTCCTTTGATCATAATATGATAAATGTGCGATCACGGGTTAAGATGGATGAACTCTCGCCCTTACAAGGACTCAGAGTATCAGGAATGCAGTGTTGTTTCACTGAGATATGGCTGCATGAACATTTCCCCAACTCCAAAGTCTCTCCTCCAGGATTTATGACCACACAAACAGATCTGAAGAGGAGCAGTGCATGTCAACAACAGATGGTGTCATCTAGGACCTGTTTCTGTAAAGTGTCGTCACTGCGGCCCAGATCTTGAACTCTTGACAGTCTCTTCATCTGGAGATAATAAAAAGGATTACAACTTAAACCATCAACTGCAATTCTCTGAAGAAATTTGGATAGCTTGAGTTACTACGTCGAATTTTCCTTAATTTTTAGTAAAATTAATTGAATTGTCATGCTAGATAGAAGCGTCTGCGAGGATAAATTAAGCTATGAAAGTGGAGGCTAAAAGCTCATTAATTAGATTTGTAAACAAAAGCCTTCCAAACTTAGTTTTGAAAACGTGCCATTCCTCTCAAAAATGAGAAATCTACAACTGAAGACTTTTTTGGGCAAAACTTTCAGTCCTAACTGTTCTGGGGTCTGATTTTCACCTGATTAGGATTGACTGATCACGAAAGAGAAAAAATATATATTTGTTGTTTTGTTTCTTAACCTATTTTTCATACAGCTTGATACATTTAAAGTAGGCCATACAAGGTAGCAAAAGGTCCACAGGCTATATGAAACTCACTTGATGCCATCTTAATCATTTCCATGTGATTTTGTCAGCTTTTAGCTTTTTAATTATCTTTGTTCGCTTTTTATGCACTTTTAATTAAATCTGGACCTCCAGCAGTTTAACACTTTGATAAATGTTTAGACATGTGATTTTTGCTCAATTTATTCCAATTTGAGGATCACTTTGATGCTTCTTTTTCTAAACGTTTTTATAATCCTCATCTCCTGTATCGTCTGGTTTCAGCACAAGCCCATTTAGTCGTCCTGGTTTGTACAAAGAGAAATAGAGGTTGTGTAAAATTGTGTTTTTGTGCTCAGTGCCAAGTGTAAATGGGTCTTGATGACAAACCTGCAGCCTGGTTTCCTCCTTTGTGTTGGCATATCAGTCATTCTGTTTCTCTGTACAACACATCATCACTGTCCTTGCAGGCGCATTGTTTCCTTTTTCTGGCTTTAACGTGGCAACCAACAAGTAGGAGAAAAGCGGTAGGTCACTACAAACCAAAATAAAACTCAATTAGGCATCCACAAAGCACAATTTAAAACTACCAAGGATTATTGTTTAGGGGGTGCTTCTATTTTCACAATTTCACATAAACCTAAGATCATGCATCGCAGGTCCTAAGATGCAAAAAAAATTGAAGTACAAACGTGGAAGAAGGTGCTCTGATCATATGCGGCAGAAACTAACCATAAAATTGGCTTATTTTATTGTGAAATATGAATAATTTAAATTTTACATCTGATTTTAGATTTTACAACCAACCTTAATTCAAACTTTTACAATGAGAGAATGAATACTTTTTTTATGTTTTGCATCTATGGAAACCATGTTGGTCTAACACAAAATTCCAATAAAACACTGTTTTGGGTAATAAAGCTAACAAAATCTGAAAAAGTTCTGTGAGTGCTAGCAATATTTGCTAGGAACAACATCGAATTGCAAACCATCTCAGCCTTTAAACAAGCTTTGAGTGCCTGTTTACTTTGCAGGGTTAACATTATGTTCTCAAATATTTCTCATGTTGGCCTGCTGCAACTTTGTAGGTGCAAATCAGAACTCTGGCATCTGAATGTGTAAACCTGCGAGTTTGTTCCTCTGTCTTTTTCTTACTAAGGGATCAAAGGAACGAAATGTGCTGAGTGAGCTTCAGGCCAACACCCAGACTCACAAAAGATATTCCACTGAAAATGCGGTCACTTTTGTCCCCATCTCCACACAGCCGGGAGCATAAACTCTTGGAACTCTGCACTGAAAGAAGGAGATGTGATGAGTCAGCAGAGTCAAATAAAACAACTAAAACAGAAATGAGCTGAAAGTTGCTGGGATGAAAACTGTGCTTCTGACTTCAGAAAGTACATTCAAGATTTATGTGGAAATTGCAACCTTAAATGGTTGTCAAACTATTTCTGTCAATATTTGTTTACTTACTTATGATCGAGTTTATTTTACCACCCTCATATAATTTTTTGTTGTTGTTGTAATCAGTAGTTTTTCTTTAAACTACATCAAAAAGGTCTAATTATGAGGCTTAGATTGTTTAAAAAAAAGTTGTTTTTTTTCATCTTCATCTCCTTTCTTTGGCTCCATTAGACAAATCATTTTGCATATACAGAGAAAGAATAACCCTTCAGCTGATTCAGCTCTGCACAAAAGTTGCTATATGAATGCAAAACATCGAATTTTATGTTTTTCTGTAGGATGGAAACATTAAAATAAATTTAACTTTGCCCTGGGATGTCTTCCATTCGAGAAGTCTTGTGAAAAACACTTTCAACACATTTCAAACAATGTAAGATTTTTACTGTGGATTGCATTTTATTTCAAGATAAACGGTAAATGAGTGATCCACTAAATGATTTGCAGGTTAAGGACATTCAAAATTAAAGCAAGCTAGAATCTGAACATCAAAGGCCTTGTAAGGAGAGATTTGCTCCTCAACTCTATTTAGCCACCTACACCGAAATGTGTCTGATTGTTTACGTTGAAATGATAGGATGCAATTAGAGAAGATATTAGTCATATATATGTATATTCATATAGATTACAGCTTCTGAAAGGAGCATTATTTGGGTTAGTTTTCCTGCCACACAGCTTTTCTTTGGCATGTAGGCCAAAACGGTTTTGTTCTAATAGGACATGTTTGCTGTACCCCATTTTATAATTAAACTCTACTTTAAACTGATATTAAATTACATGCAGGTTTGCTAACTAAATGCCTTCTGAAAACAATTGGTTGCAGTGGATTCTATTAAGTGGTATCAGACTCCAAATGACTGATTACAAGGATATTGTTAAAGGTAACATAATGCAAAATTATTCATGGGTTATTAGGAGATTGAAAGACAAGTTGTTGTTCTCTTCCAGAGAAAAGTTATTGGAAATAATCATTAGAATTTAAATGAATTGTTCAAAAAACTTTTGCAAAAAAGCTTTTGGTTGCTGTTTTATTTCCAGAATACAAAGAAACCTAATGAATGTTGGAATTCTGTAAATTATCAGAAATGAAACTGGATTTTGTAATGTTGCTTAAAATTGGATTTGAAAAAAAAACTGTTTTCTTTTAGATATTTAAAATACAAACGTGAAATTGTAAATGTTTATTTACAATAATATATGAGTTTTTCCTGCAAAGGGGAGAACAGAAAATTACACCAGTCAGCTAATCTCTACCAGTCTGATTACATCAGCCTTGTGGAGAAACTAGCTTTTCATGAGTCAATGACAAAAGCGAACTTTTGACTGACTTTTTTTTAATAAGGGTATTGTGGTAACATGCCTGCGACTACAGCCAAGCCTAAATTACAAGTCACTGTCTTCAGATTGAGTAGAAACGTGGAACGTTATATTTCCTTGGAATGTCTTTGTCACTGAAACGTCTCATTGTTGCAGCTCACAGATTTTCCTTATTCTGTCATGAAGTTAGATGAGAAGAAAAGTTATAATATCGTTTAATATTTAAATATGGGTACAAGGTTGGGAAAAAGTATTTACGTCTTGTACAACAATTTTCACTGCTTTTGTCAGACATAACAGACTTGGAAGATATCAATCATGCCATATACAGTGGTGTGAGTAACGCATTACAAAAGTAACGAGTTACAGGAATATATTACTTTTTTTAGTAATGGAGTAATGAAATGCGCTAACTCAGTAACTCAAGTTACAAGCGCTTTTTAAATTGCTTTTCCGTCCAAAAACTAAAGCAAATCGAGTCAAGTTAGATACAGTAGGGGAAGATCCTCAGTGCACTTCTTGTTGCTCAAAACTAAAAACAGAGAATCAGGATGGCTGAGGAAAATGTACATTTGGCATTATTCAGACTAACCCCCTCAGCCACCCATTTATTCTCAGGACTCTCTTCTTTGTCATCCATCTTTGTGATGAGCGCTTTCAGTGCCTTTTTTTGATATGATTCAACGAACATTACCATGATATAGAAGGCATGCAAACGCACTTGAAATTGTATTTATAAAAAAAAATTTAAGTATTAAAAATACATTAGGCCTATTTGTGGTGTCACATGTGTAAGATGTAAATTTATAAGGTATTTTAAAAGTGGTATTACATATTTAAGATATTTTGTCAAAAGTACTTAAATTTCCTTGTGAATGATCAAGGCATTTTTTGGAGGGGGGGTTAGACAGGGACTTATTTTCCTTTTTGGTCAAGTATGGTTTCACCTTTTGGCTCTCATATGGATGCATTTGTGTCCAGTTTCTTTCTTGTAGTTGAGTCATGAACACTGACACTGAATGTAACCCACAGTGCATTGTTCTGGATTATTTTTACAACCTCTTGTCTGAATCATCGTTGCACTCTTGGAGTCATTTTGGTGGCTACTCCTGGGAAGGTTCACCACTGTTCCATGCGTACCTCATTTGTTAGATTGGGTTCTCATTTTGGTACACTGGAGTCCCAGACCAACTACAGTTTCAAAATTAGAAATGACTATGTAACCGATAAAGATCATTGCTTTGTTTCATCTGTTCTTATTTATTTATTTATTTTTATTTTCGCATGATGGTCGTCATGTTGTCAGAAAGGTTTGTTTTAAGTGAGTTCTTCATTCTTCAGGTTTAACAGTAACATTTGTCAGTTAGGGTGGGGGTTTTAAACGGTAACATATAAAGATGTTAACTATACAAGTGTCTTTGTCTGAGATCTAATTTTATTTCATGATCTGAAACATGTAGTTACAACAAAAAAGTAAAACACTGAAAATGTCTGGAGATAAGTAAAGATTTTGTTTCCCCCACAGCTCTGCTTAAACGTATTGAACAGTTTGCAGCCACATGTCTGGTCATGGTGATTGGTAATGGAGGTTTTACCTACATCCTGCCAGTCTGTTGAGCTCCTGTACCATCTGTTCGCCTGTTAAGCCAAGTGTTTCGTCCGTCATCAGTCTCTTTCTGGGTCAGCCAGAAATGCTCATCTAATGGAGGTCAAGCCCTCATGGATTTTGCTTGTTTACCTCCTAACACCTGTAATCTCCCCCACCTCTGACACAACACCTACCTATCAGTTGCACAGAGTGAATCAGCTTAAATGGATGGATGGATGAATCAGGTGCTATGAGCAGCTTGATGAAGCATAACCAGTAAAAAAAACAATTTGTTAATGTGAGCTGACTGCTGCTGGGACCCTTTCAGAACCCTTTTTTAAACTTTTCATCATTCTTCAGTTTCTTCCCTTACTTCAGTCTCACCCTATGTCCAGAGTTATCCTGTCCCACTAGACATCTGATTATCCGCCCTCATTACATCTGCAAACCATTAGTGCCGTCTTTCTCGTTTCCTTCTTGCTGTTCTGCTTTTTTATCAATAATATTCCCTATCCAAGCTTTATCTCCAGACCCTCCAACCTAAGTTTTCCCAATAACCTCAATTTGTTTTAGCTTTTTATGTAAAAAAAAAAAAAAATCAGAGAAGCAAAATGTCAAGTTTTCAATAGCTGTAAGACTTGATCATAATTAAGAGAAGGTAAGAATAGCATATAGCAACTCACAAACACCAGATAATTTTTAACAGATTTAAAAAATGAATTGTGAGGAGCTTAGTATTACGTCAGCTGTAACAAGACAGACTCCTTCCAAATAGTTATGCTACTTTTTTATCAGTTGACAGAAAACTTTCACAAATATTGTAGGGTGTTTTTTTGGCACATGTGAAATAGGCTTTGCGTGTTATTTTGGATCAGCAATGGTTTTCGCACCATCGCCTGCTGGAGTCCAAAAGCCGTAGAAAATGGTTTCATAGCACGTTTTACACTGATAATGATTTTCGCTTCACACATTTTTTAAACTTCTTTAGAACAGAGCAGAATGGGTTGCTCTTTAAGCTTATTTAGATTACTTCATGTTTTCAGACAGGTTCTATTTAACTTACTGTATATATCTCATATAGGGCAGTTGATGTGGTGTGGTTAGTGATACTTAACTAAAAAACAGTAGCTAATCACAGTGACTTCCTCATGTAACGTGATTAATTATATTTCCGCATAGTGTCAGGTTGCTTTAAATATCTTTTTGTCTCTTAATAATGAAACAATCATTTGAAAACTGCTTTTTTTGATAGTTACTCTATAAAACCTATGTTTTTATCTGTCTGATTTGAAAATTTGAAAAATTATCTGAAACATGCAAGTGTGATTAAACAAAGCAACAGCAGATGAAATATGTCAGATGAATATATCATCTCCCTAGGTAAGGTAAATACAGTAAAGTATTATATGCTAATAACTTTTAAACTGAACCTTACATTACAAATCAGCTGCCCTTTTAACTAGTCTTTGATAACTTCTTCTAAACTCCTCGGGGTATGGATGTCACCCTTATTGCTGAACATGTAGTGAATTTGCTCTCCTTTTCACTGATTTCTTCTCCCTCTCGAGGAACGTGCACACTCCTCTCTTTTAGACATCACTCTTCACAGGTATGTCATCCGGACCAACCCACTCTCGACCATTCATCCTCTTCACGGCTGCTCTCACTTCCTCCTTACCAGTCTCTCATAACACACTTGCTTTATTCTATTCTTAGAATCTGTGAAATCAGTTACTGCTTAGGATCAGACCTCTGGTAGTCGATTGTGTAACTAGAAATTATTAAGGAAAATAACAGTGACATGCAGGACCGCAGTCGAAGCCTCAGACCCAGCACTGTATCTTGTGGGCGACCAGTAACAATCATCATCCTTGTCTGGCAGTGGGACCTTGCAACTGTGGGCGCTAGGCCACAATGGTCCACAGTTACGATAACAGAAACTGTACACAGAGACAGAGATAGACATTACAAGAGGAAGAGAAGGAGACGCAAAAAAAAGGAACAGAAAATAAACGACTGGAATGGTGCAGAACGAGTCACTGTGACATTTGTTTTAGTCTTTAGTGATCTTGTGATTTTTAAAGAAGTTAAAGCCTGTTGAAAATAAATTAGCCCTCAAGTGTTCCCCTGCTTCCGGATGCTTTACATAAGAAATTAGGACTTTAAGTATTTCTACTCTGAATGAAAACGACTCCAGATTATGTCAGCTTTTAAATTTGCCAGTCAACCTCATTTAAACTTTTACCAGCACCGAACCAGACAGTTGTTTAGTTTTAAATAATTACATCTCCTGGTAAGAATGACGTCATTTAAAGACCCTGCAGAATGGAAACACTGAAGTACATTGAGGACAATTTTGATTGTGGTTTAAAGACCTGGAAAAACCATCAAGCCCACAGATATGTGGTTTGAAGGAAGCCCCAAAACTTCCTCTAAGCGGCTCAGATCTGATTCCTTTGCATCATTTCCATATGTGTTGGGTCACAATCACTAAATATCTTCATTTCCTCCATCCCACCATTTCTCCATTTAGTAATGTCTGCATGTAAAGTAAATGGCTATGAAAGTGATCTCTGGACTAATAAGAGTTTGCTTTTAGGGGGAAATATCTGCTTGGTTAAAAATTAGAACATTTAGATAAAAACTTATGCAAGCAACTTTGATGCAAACCAAGTTACAGTTACATAAAATGATAAAATGTCAAAACTAAGAAAGAAAAGAAATCTATACATACAGTACTGTGCAAAAGTTTAAGGCAGGTGTACAAAAATGCTCTAAACAAAGAATACTTTCAGATATATAAATAACAATTGTTTATGTTTATCAATTTTAAAAAATGCAAAGTGAGCAAACAAAATTAAATTAAATTAAATTAAATCTAAATGCTGTTACTACGTTTTGCCTTCAAACCAGCTCAAATTCTTATAGGTATACTTGCACAAAGTCAGGTGTATGATCAACCAATTTTACCAAACAGGTGCCAATGATCATCAATCTCACATGTAAGTTGAAATACAATCATCAACTAAAACAGAAAGAGCTCTGTAGGAGGATTAACCAGCAACCCTGAGGATCTTAGATGCAGTGGTCAGCCAAGGAAACTTAGTGCAGCAGATAAATGACACATCAAGCTTATTACCCTTTAAAATTGGAAGATGTCCAGCTTTGTAATTAGCTCAATACTGGCAGAAAAAAGGGGGGACCCAGGTACACTCATGTACTGTCCACAGATATCTGGTCAGAAGTGGCCTTCATAGAAGAGTTGCAGGCAAAATGTCATGCCTCTAGAGGGGAAACAAGGTAAAGCGACTCAAGTATGCATGCAAAAATAAAAACTGGGGGTTCAAAAAAGTGGAAGCAGGAGCTCTGGACTGATCAACTTTTGGATAAAAAAATGTCTGTAGCAGAAGGCTGTTTGTGGAAGGGCTGGAGAGCAGTACAATAATAAGCTTTTGCAGTCAACAGTCAAGCAGGAGGTTTCTTGAACGTTCAAAATGCTAAAATCGTGTTATCTTCTGAGGATAGTGTATTATACCATGTTTCAAGTTATTGTTCTGTTCCCTATTTGGGCCAGTTGACTCTTTGACATATGGAGGATTACGAGTCCTAACCAACTCTGAGCATCCTGTTCTAAGATATTAAGACTTATTACAGCCATATAGCCACTTCTTCCAGTGGTTTTTTGAGCAGATTGCGGAAAAATACTTATGAAGGGCAAGTATGGTTTGGCCTCCTGGTTTGCACAAGTCAGACTGTAAATCTTGACAAAGTTAGCATTTCATTATAGGTTCCTTATAGTTGATGCTAAAAATTATTTGCCTAACACTGAATGAAGTGAAACCAGTGGTGCTCGTACTGCAGTGAATGCATTTCTTCAGCTGCAGTAGTAGTAACAATGATTGTAAATCGCTGAAACTTCTGTAAAGCCTTTTCGTACTTTATTATACTAGTGGCTGATTTAGGAGTTTTTTCTATTATGTCTTAATCTCAGTGTAGAGACAAAGTTATGCATTACATTTGGTTTAAGCACCTCCATAAACCTGGTGTGTGGTCTCTGCAACGGAGGTCTCTCTTTATATCCGCCATGTGGATGAGGTGACAAGCCTAAACCGGTTCCTACGTGGATGGGAGGCCGGTTTCAGCTGGCTGCGTTGCCCTGGAAACGGCCACTCTATAAATACTCCAGCGCTCCCTCGCTCCGTTTCAGTCAGACTACATCTCAAGCAGCGCGCTTCCTAGGAAGGGACCCTGCTTTTTTACACCCCGGCTCTTTGGTCTAATGGACAAACTCTTTGTAAATGCTTTTTAAGGTAAGAATTTGTCATATGGTGACTTCTTTTAACAAGTGGGTTGGTTTAGTTCGCTCTTAAATTGCTCTTTAAGGTCAGGAAGCTACGACGTGGCCGGTATGGAAATCAGTTAAGCTAGCAAGCCGTTTTCTTTGTTTCTTTTAGATAAACCAAGAAAGAGTTTACTCTGTGCCATGTTTTTGGTGTAATGGCAGTCTGGATGTTCTTGTTAGCTTGTTTCTTTTCATTAAATTCCACGAGTTTTTATCTTTTGATGGGAGTTTCGTAATGAATTGAAAACCCATTATCGCCTCATGGCGGTAGGCGCTCCAACGGAACCGGCATATGAACGTCATTTCTCGCTGATTGGTTAGTTTTTGCTCTATCGTTTCAAGTGGAAGGAGGTTCTTTACCTTTGATTGGCCAAAATGTTCAAATGGGTGTGGCTTGCCGGTTCTTATCTTTCAATGACTTTTTTTTTAGTCGTGTCAAGTCGTGAGTTACAAAACCAAAAAAAAAAAAACGTGAATGTATCGATCCGGACCAGTTTTAGGCCGAGTATCAAAGTATGATGGCTAGAATTCAGGCTGCTATAGGAGTACATATGTTTTCTTCATAACTAAAGCATAACTAAACTTTCCCCTTCCAGAATCCTCACTCAAAGAAGGCACACTCCAGCTGCTCAACAGGCCCAGGCCTAGAGTTGTATCTTAAGGGGTTTAACTTCACTGGAGAGCCACCTTGGCTTCTCTGCACCTGAGTAACAGGAGCTCTAAATTCCATCGCTTTCATATCCAAGTAAGTGTCCTGTTTTATGCAAATGCATTTAGAGTTTTTTTATATATTTTTTCTCCAATAATGTAAATGCTCTTACTTCAGGTCTAAAGAGAATAAGAGCCGATCAATGCTGTGTACTGAATATTCTCATTTTATTCTTTCAGTTTACGTGTGACTAATCGAATACTTATCAGGATGAACACCACCACACCCACCAAATTGGAATTTGCCTTCCTTGAGGAAGGCTTCTCTGCCCGGGACATTGTTGAGCAGAAAATCAATGAGTCATCCTTGACGGTAAGCATCCTGGGGTGTTTGTGTAATGGACAGATGGCTTAATTAGCTTTGTTGGCAGGATATATAATGAAAATCCCTATTGCATTGTTTCAAACCAGTTTTTCACTTCAAAGAACTATTTTCGCCTATAAAAAGCAAATTAACTATATTTGTAAGGGGTAATATATAACATGTTTAGGTTATTTTTATTTCAGGACGACAGGGATGCATTCTATGTCTGTGACTTGGGAGATGTCTTACGGAAACACCTCCGTTGGACAAGAGCCCTGCCTCGCATCACTCCTTTCTACGCTGTAAAGTGCAACGACAGCCAGGCTGTAGTTACGACTCTTGCATCACTGGGAACTGGCTTCGACTGTGCAAGCAAGGTGTGCTTCAATGGGGCTTTCCATCATTGCAGCTAGCACTAGATGTAGCTTATGAACTGGTACCTCCTGTGTTTTTGTCTGACTGTTGGTATTTTCATCCCACAGACTGAGATCCAGCTGGTTCAGTCCTTAGGAGTGGATCCAAGCAGAATCATCTACGCCAACCCCTGCAAGCAGGTCTCCCAGATAAAGTATGCATCTGCACAGGGAGTCCAAATGATGACCTTTGACAGTGAAGTGGAATTGATGAAAGTGGCTCGTTGTCATGACAATGCCAAGTAAGAACTTCTGAAGTGTCAGTTAAGATACTTTAGTTTGATTTTGGCTTTATTAAATCAGTTTCTGCTTTGTTCAGGTTGGTGTTGCGTATCGCCACAGATGACTCCAAGGCGGTGTGTCGCCTCAGTGTGAAGTTTGGTGCTCCTCTTAAATCTTGTCGGGGCCTCCTGGAGCGGGCCAAGGAGCTGGGACTGGATGTGATCGGTGTTAGTTTTCATGTTGGCAGCGGCTGCACTGATGCAGAGACCTACACCAAAGCGATCGCAGATGCTCGCTGTGTCTTTGATATTGGGGTGAGTTCCTCCTAAAATCCACATTCAGCTTTAATATTTGACTTTAACTCTCCCAAGAAACCTAAAATTATTGCCTTGTTGTGCAGGAGGAGCTTGGCTTCAACATGGATCTCCTGGACATTGGAGGAGGTTTTCCTGGTTCAGATGACACTGAACTGAAATTTGAGGAGGTAGCTGGACATTTTTTAATTACTTTGAATCTTAAAGTAAATCTTTTTTTTTTTTTTTTTTACCTACATGTGACTTTATTTTTAGAT
This sequence comes from Apricaphanius iberus, assembly GCA_028564705.1. Classification (NCBI taxonomy): domain Eukaryota; kingdom Metazoa; phylum Chordata; class Actinopteri; order Cyprinodontiformes; family Aphaniidae; genus Apricaphanius; species Apricaphanius iberus. The sequence goes on from JAPXFQ010002203.1 coordinate 71,566, forward strand.
TACAACAGTAATCAACACAGGCCTTGACAAGTACTTTCCTGTGGACTCTGGGGTCAGGGTCATTGCTGAACCGGGCCGCTTCTATGTAGCATCTGCCTACACATTAGTTGTGAACATCATTGCCAAGAAGGTCATCATGGATGACGATTCGTCTTCTGATGGTAAGTGCTTTGGTGAGCAGAAAAAATGTGATGGTACAGTTGCCTATTAGACTTTTACAACTCAATTACTTCCTACATTTTATCTGCAGAGGAAGACGAAGGGACCTGTGACAGAACTCTGATGTACTACGTTAACGATGGGGTGTATGGCTCCTTTAACTGCATCCTCTATGACCACGCTCATTGTTTGCCAATGTTGCATAAGGTCGGTGAAGTTTATCACTAGGGTGGGGACAAAGGGTAACCAAAAAGCTGACGAGGTTCTTATTGACCCATAGAAACCAAAACCAGATGAGGCAGTGTACCCCTGCAGTATATGGGGCCCTACATGTGACGGTCTAGACCGGATCGTGGAGCAGTGTACCCTGCCTGACCTCCAGGTGGGGGACTGGTTGGTGTTTGAGAACATGGGTGCCTACACTGTTGCTGCATCCTCCACCTTTAATGGTTTCCAAAGACCTGACATTTACTACGTCATGTCCCGGCCCGCCTGGTGAGTCTTTGTCTCAGACAAGAACTTGTGGGGAAGTTTTTAAAGCTTTAAAAATTCTAAATTGTAACTTGTCCCCATTTCATCTCCAGGCAATATGTGCAGCAAGTCTGCTCCGAGGGCCTTCCAGCTCCAGTAGAGGAGTCCTCCCTGTTCGACGTTCCAGCATGCTGTGGCCGAGAGAGCAGCTTGGACATGCCCACCAAGCCTTGCCACGCCCATGTGGTCTAAGACGTGTGGCAGAAAGAAGCAATGTTCCTTAGTTGGCTATGTTTTTTGTTTTTCTGACTGATTGGATAGACTTCTCAAAGCTCTTCACATGTTTGAGGCCAGTTACTTGACAGAACGAGGGGGACGTTGTTGCACACATTTCAGTGTTTTGTTCAGCAGTTGGTAATGCACCTTTGAATGAGGCTGAATCACACCTGGACCATCTCTGTGGGTAACTGATGAGGTGCAACTAGCAGCACTTGATTGATATCTGACTTCTAGCATTATTACAGGTAACTTCATTATGAGTCTATTTTCAGGATTGGATCAAGTCGTAAGCTGAATCAAAGAACAACCTGAGGGATAACCTAGTTGGAAGTTCCAGCTGTGGAAGTATATAGAGATGGGGTTTGTTGGTTTGGAAACTAACAGAATTCCAGACATTTTTATCTCATGGGGTCAGTGTATCATCATGCTAGCAACTAAAGTTGCATCTCTGTTGCCCACAAAGCTTTGACCAGAGGTGGAATAAAGAGCCTCAAATGGCTGCTAGAATTATATTTTCCGTTATTGCCACTTCTCAACAAAACCTTACTAGTGTTAATCTTTAAGATCATACTTTTTTTGAACAGTAAAGGGTCTTTTTTAACAACTTCAGTTTTTCAGAAAATATTAATTATGAATTGTTTGAGTGGGATACAGATAGGCGTTCTGCAAAAAAGCAAAAGAAAAATCTTTATGGTTAACACTTTGTCACAGGGACTCAAAAGGCAGACAACATCCACCTCGTTTTTTTTCTTTATTTTGTAACTTGGATAATATCTGTTCATAAAATTAACAAGACTCAGAAAAAGTTTGACCATGCATGTAAATTAGAAATGAAAGAGACGGGATTGCACATTCATATCGCTTTCCTATGGAAACTTTTTGAAGTTTTGTATTTTTTTAATAAATATTAGGTGAAGAACCAAACCATAGCTGTCTTTATTTTCTTTAAGCGTGCCTGTCAATTCAAATGGCAACTAAAGCATTAATGTAACTTGTCAAGAGCGCCATCTTGTGGTTTAATGTTGCATGAATGGAGACCTTCCATTACCTCTGTTTTTTTTTTTTAAATAAAAGGTTATATTGAGTAGACTGCATAGCGCTAAGCAATGATGCCAAAGTTAATCATGCATAGGACTACTTTAATAAAAATCTCCACTGATGCTAAGCTAATACTTTTGGTTTTAAATCCCTTTGTAGCAGTACTGTGTTAATAATTGACAAGGTGGAGCAGGAGTACAGTTTATAATTTGAGAAATATTCTACAAGTCTTGTGTAAGTCAGTGATACAAATGCTTATTCTGGTGTATTGTTTATAAATTGGGATTTATGTAAATGCAAAAATTATCTAAAAATGTCCGTTCTCCTTTATCTGTAAAGGTACATTAACAGTTTTATAACTTCAGTGTGATTTTATTTTATAATTAAAGCACTAAAAGCAGTTGGGTTTCCTTTCACTTCTGAGAACAGTTGTCTTAATATCATTTGCAGTTTTAAGAAAAGTGCTTCATTATAATAAAAACTGTTAAGGGAAATTAGGTCGTGCGTGAGCAGCTTTTTTCCGAAGGCTGACAGCTCTGCGGATGAATGCATCAGTTACGGAAAAGTCAAAGATAAATGGATATAGAGTAAAAAGAAAAAACAGAACATGAACAAAATGACGAGGTAAAAGCTTTAATTTATTCACACTTCAGCAATATTAAAGCCTCCAGAGAGGCATTTTACACATTCAATACAGTTTGATGCATTTAGCCCATATGTTTGTTTGGGGGTGAAGATAACATGTAGCATATAATTGATATCACATTTACAACAGCTGCAAATATAAAACTATCAATGAGATACCCAAACAAGCAGCAGGCAAAAGAAACACCCTTTGACCTGAATCTCTCCAGGCATGACAGAAGATACTGTTTTGTTTTTTAGCATAGTTTCTTTTTATTTATCAACTTGATTTGGTAGCCAAATACTAGCTTTAGACATACAAATGCGTATTCTCCAGAATTTGCTTGCAACCACCCACAAACACAGTCAGCAGGGGTGTTTTGCTTTTTGAGTTTTCTGATTAGCTTAGCATACTTTAAAATTCCGGTTACCTTTTTGCAGAGTTTATATAATTTTATCCAAATAATATATATACAAGTTCAAAGGTGCAATGTATTTTTCCCTTTTCTGCATATAAAAAATACCCCATCTCCTTCAGTTTGGCTTAGTTCTGCTAACAAAGAGCAACCTTTAGGTTTTACGACCAGTCTGTCTTTTGTTGAACTAAATGCACTGGCCTTTGGCTGCAATAGCTGTAATGTGATTGCAATGCTCATATTTACATATTTTTTCAAATATGTCACTTCTTTACATATTTGATACAGCGCATACATGATCAGGATGCTATCACGTTTAAGTTCTTTCTCTCATAATGTTTCCTAATGTACTCACTGATAGCATTCTGATTATTAATCTCTTTCCTGAAAAGCATAATGTAACACTTGGGGGCCAAGTGACAGCCAAGGATGCTGAAGCAAGAGATCAGAATGGCCGCGCTGCTTATAGCTGGTTTGTACTTTCCTTCCAAAGTGAGAAAGATTGGGAGGAAAACGATCCATATGATTAAAAACAGCAACATGCTCACAGAGATTAACGAAGCGTTTTTGTAAATGTCAGGTAGCTGTCTACCTTTGAATGCAAAGATAAAACACACAAGGCCCCAGAAGGAGTTGTAGACTATTGTGGCTGCAAAAAACTTTTTGGAGTCTTCACACATTTTACACTGGTACAATATGGTGGTTGCTTTCTGCTCCTCCTTAGGATAACGTGGGAGAACAATTAGCCAGGCAATGGACAAAGCCATCTGCACACCAGAGAGGATGATGACCACAACTACTGGGTGATTAAGCTTCTTAATCTTAGAACCAACCCTTGGGTCGAAGCTGAAGCCCAGCAGGATCTGAATTAAGTTGGCCAGGATGCAGGAGATACAGAGGGAGAAACTGATGCCAAAGAGAGGAATACCTAAACATGAGCGTAGAGTTGGTTTTCCTATAAATGTGAAGGTAATGCAGAAGCCGAGGAGCAATGAGGCCACCTCAACGAAACACAAGCAACCTCCGATTGACTTAACAATAGGAGTTCCACAGTTGATGAGGATGATGATAGCAATCACAACTGTAACAATAATTGAGAAGCCAGCCATTGTGCTCAGAACAATGGAGCATGGGTCTGTCCACTCAAGGAACTCTTCCGTTTTATTCAAACAAGTATCCCCGCGGCCTTCTGGGGAGTACTGGTTCGCTTCACATAATCTGCAGAAAGTCTCTGCAGAAGAAGACAAAGACAGAAAGAATGTAAAAACCAAAAACTTTTATTGCATTTTAATGTAAGACTGGAAAAAAATAATTACAAATACTTGCTGTATTTGTCTGCCAAATACATGTAGAGGCACACATCATGTAAAAGCATTTGTCCCCGTGCCATAATTTGTAAAACTCAACACACATTTTCACACCTTAGACCATGGATCCCCAAATCCAGGCCTCAAGGGCCAGTGTCCTGCACTTTTAACGTGTAGTAGACTGCAGTAACGTCTGCAGTCGGGTGCTCTCAGGTTCACTATGTGTATGTTGGTCTGTTTGCTCGGTAATTTAGACAGTATGTTGTCAAAAGAGTAATGTCAATATTCTTTGAAAAAGCTTAAAACAAGTGTGACAGTCGGGAGGTCAAGTTACAATGGAGAAGCACACAAGAAGGGCCCCAGGCAGGATTCAATCCCACAACTCCCAGGTGAGAGTCATGCACAATAACCATTCAGCTAAAGGGATAAACCTGTGGTCAAGCAGCCAGAGCATATCATCAATCTGTGCCATAGTGACAGGACCTCCACACTGTCACAAAATACAACACATTATTTGTTAACTCAGCTGAAACTCTCCTAATTGATTTAGGGAACCAAATAAAAAAGAGCCTGTCTGCTGCTGAGCTATAGTCATCCACCGGCCAAAAAATTTGCTCAAGTTCTGTGTGGAGCAAATTTTAGTCAGTGCTGCAGATAAGACCTGGGTGATATGTATTTGCAAAAGTCAAATTAGAAGAAGCAGAGGTATCTGTCAACATTTGCTATGCATAATCACATGCACTTAAAGCATCCTTTCCAGGTCCTGGCCGGTAATTATTATAATGGGTAATTAAATATAACTTTAATTGGAAGTGTAATGCATACAAATAGATTTTTACACCTACTTTGAATTTTACTGCCCAATACATAATATACAAATACCGATAGCTTCCTCCCTTAAACAAATACAATACAGATACAAACACCGGCTGCTTTGCAAACCCCTAATATACAGACAGACAGACAAAGAGGAAGACAGACAGGTATATATATAAGCAACCACCGATATATCTATATATATATATCTATATATTTATATATATAGATATAGATATATAGATATATATGTATCTATATATATATATATATATATATATATATATATATATATATCTATATATATATATATATATATATCTATATATATATATATAGATATATAGATATATTATAGGATTGAGGGCTGAAGACACCAAGCTGCAAGCCCCTATGTTCTCTCATGCACAAGACGCTGCCATCAAGGTGGAGGTTTGGATAATTGTAAATATATTTTGGGGAAAAATGGACCCAGTATTTAAAATCACATGTAAAAAACCTGTAAAGGGGGCAATTACTTTTTCACATAGCGGCAGGGTAATCTGAATAGCTTTTTCCCTGATTAATTGAAAGCATCACATGGCATAAAAATGCTTCTGTATTTACTCTGGTTGTGTTTGTCTGATATTAAAATGGGGCTTGATGATCTGAAACATTTAGCTGCGACAAAAAGCAATACAATGGGACTACAGATACACCGGCAATCATTTTTAATATATGCACTGATATGAAATAACATCAGGTTCTCACACAAGTAGAGAATGTGAAGAAAAAATAAGATTCTTCTGTTTTCCCCTTGTAGACAATAATTATAAGAATAGATAACACATTTTAAATAAAAAAAACACTGACCATTTCCATATGAATACTCTTGAGCTGAGCACGCAACACAAGCATAGCAACATTTTTCACCTCCTAATTGTAGCCTTTGTCCTGGTCGACATATTCTGGAGCAGTTAAAAAACGACATCTGTGAAATATACACAAGGATTTGCACATGGTTATACATTTTTCAGACATTTACTATTCTGACCAAAACATCTTCATCTTACATTGCCAGAGCTTTTCCACTGTGAGAGATCTTTCTGAAATAATATGTTTTTAATTGGCCAGTATTCCCCGATTTTTATAATGTCAACGCCTCCTTTGGACTCAGTTGTGTTCCAAAACAATATGTCGTATCCCAAACTAGGATCTCCATTTTCATCAAAGTAGATATTTGTTTCATTCACAGTGATGTTGATATTCTGGATTACTTGGAAAAGCTGTGGAGACAAATTTTAGGCCAATATTTTTTAATTATGGAACAGCAGTTCAACCATACATTACTTAATGATGAAAATAGGTAGACACCACAAAAGAGTCGTCTAGCATCACCATTAATGTATTCTAATACAGACCAGGTGTGAATATTTAAATAATTTAATTTAACTCACTCGCTAAAATTAGCTGACCATTAAACTCCTCTAAAATACATTCCTCAATAGACACAGTCTTGTTAGTCACTGGATGTATTGGCAGCAAGCCAGGCAACCCAACGGCAGGAATAATTTTTCTATTGTAACTACAACCTAGGCGAACTAGATGTCATTATTGTTTCCATGTTCTATATCCAACTTTTAAGAATAATATGAAATTCTGCAGGTGTTTGATGCACAATAAATCATAACAACCTGAGTAGGCAATAGAAATAGACAAAGGATTTATCTGTAAAGGGAGAGTGATCTATAGTATGAGACAAAATGTAATTCAATGTACCTTTCAAATTTTGTTCAGCAAACAATCACAACTAAACATTTAAAAAGTAGTTAATAAAGAACAAATAAACCAACAAGTAAAGGTTTACCATACCTCAATAGTGGTAAACTTGGTCCGTTCACAGCTTTGATTGTCACATTTTAGTAAGAGTCTGAGGCTCTCAGCGATTACCTGGACAGCCAGATATATGCTGTAGGATTCATCTTGGTCAATGAAGCAGTGCAAGCAGTTTGGGCTGGAAGTTTGATTCTTGCAGTTACATTCCATGTCATCTTTGGAGTTGTTTGTGAAAAGCTGATAATAATTCAAAATGGCGTTTGTAGTTCCATTAAACATAGAGGTGACGTAATCTTTAAAACCAGGCACCTCTGTCTGTCTGTAAATGAAACCAAAAACCGGACCAATGGTTTCAATTCCTTCTAATTTAGTGATCTCATGAGAAGTGGACCAGGTGTCACTCGCTATCCAGGTTCTTTTGAGACCTTTTTTAATAACTCCTTCAAGGATGATACGAACATTAGCATCTTTGGTGAACATGATGATGGCCTCAGCTTTGGAATCATGTATTTTTTCAATCAGATCTGTTGCTGTTGAACAGTTTTCGTTGAAGGTACCAGGAAGAACCTCGTCAAAGTCAACACAGATATTATTCTCCCTGAAGAACGTCAGGAGGCTATCAGTACCGTACTTTCCATATGCATCGTCACTTCCCACAATGGCGACTGATTGCCATGAAAAATATTTCACCAACTCAAAAATGGCCTTCGTCTGATATTTGTCACTGGAAACAGTCCTTAGGAAGGTGGGGAACTCATATTTTTTGCTGAGGATCTCACTGGTTGATGCATAGCTAATCTGTGTGGAGCAGGAATTAAATTAGAGATAATTTAAAAAGTCTAAACGTCTTAAAAATGTTAGTTATATAGTATCCGTTGTTGAAAAATTACCCTAAAAGAGGGACAAATGTAAGTCACAAAACCCCCCCAAAAAACAACAATAGTCTGGTTATATAAGTCTGATTAACCTTCAAGCGACCTTTGCATTTTCCTGACATTTGTCATTTGGATCCACTGGAAAAGGTACATAAAAATCCACAACACTGTATATACACCATGCATTTTGTTTCTGTTTGAGTATAATTTTAAATAATAAATAAATAATATAACTTTTCAACATAAATGGAGTCAAACCTGTGTTACTGATGGTAGAGCAAATATCCGTGCAACGGCTATGGATACCTCTGAGTATCTCTCTCCAATAACCACTTTTGTCTCAGGTTCAGGTAAGGAAGACTTGATGGATGTCGGTATGAGACACCTCTGAGGGTCTGACTGGTTCTTCAGCAGCTGCAGAGCTGCTCTGATGGCAAGGCTGACATCTCCACACGTATCATAGATGTCATATCCAAGGGTGAGGTTAGGCAGCAGTCTTGGTGTGCGTTGATTTATTTGTTGAATAGCGTAGACCATCACTTGAGTGCGCAGGAACATTTGTATGTTAAACCTATAAAAGAAAGCATGGCATACACAGCACATTTCCAAGTTTTCTAACTGGATTTTTTTTAAAACAGAGACATACTTACTTGTCGCAGGAGATATGACCAGGATGTGTTGTTCTGTTGGTTTGCTGATGAATGGGAAAAAGTCCTCCAATCATAATATCCCCATGAAGGTATGCATGCAGATAATTATTTTCTGAGCTAGAATGAAATAAACCCATAAAAGTTAAAAGTAACATCAACAGAAACATGTTGACACACGTGTTCGCTGCATATTTAACTGCCTGGGCTGTGAGCTGCTCCCTGGAAAACTTTTCTCTTATAAAGTATATCTACAGCTGTTGTGGTTCATTTGCATTGTCTGACTGATCCCTTTTGACATCCCTCAAATAAAATGCTGGCACGAAAAATGGCAGGTAATTTGAATCACTCACAAAGACAGATTCATTCGCAGTTTTCCTGACTGCGTGTCATCATCACAGGGGTTCTTAGATAAAACAGTCTGAATAATAAATGACTTTGTCTTCACACTTTTGCCTGATGTTAGGGACTCTGAATCCTCTATGCCGCAGTTTACACTCCTTTCCACTAAAGGGCTGTATGATTCATATACATTAACTCTTAAAATAAACAGTTAAATAATATTTTTAGCTTCAATATATGTACTAAAATAATTTAATAATTTAAGTATTTCTTTTCTAATTGACTCCTTTAAAAAGTACTTTACAATGGGTTTCTATATCCTTCCAATAAGTCTTCCTTTAAAGTAAAATGAGAATTGCTTTACCATCATAATTTAAACCTTTCATGTCATGCTGGTGCTTTTGCATTATTTTTTGAAAAATTTGAAAGGACAGTACTAGAGCAACTTGACAGCTCTGCAGAGGACTTCATCAATCACTGAACGTCAAGTCAAAGCTTGGATGTAGGTTTGATAAAAAAACTACAAAAAAACTGTTTACTCACAATTTTTATTTGAAACTATATTTAATGCTTAATTGTTGTTTATAAAGCAATAATATAAAAATAGCATAATTTAAGATCTTTTATTTGTTCATGTTTCATATATTAGCCCTTGATAAAAATAAAATAGGCCTCCAAGTCAACATGTTTCACAGAAAATGAAGATAAATGCCTTTATTCCCAATAACACAAACATTTTATAGCATAAACAATAGCAATACAGATGAAAGTGTAAAATGAGTCTATCATCATAGTTTTGTTGCTAAATTAAAATGATATTTAACAATTTCATTTGCAACCCATTCTTTACAACACCTGTAAATATAAGCAGATCCTGGAGACACCTAACTCCGTGTGCAGCAAGCGAGCCTAAATAAACACCTTTAGATAGGACAGATAGGAATGCCTCCCATGAGAAAAGTAGGCTACATTATGTTGCAGTTCTTAGTTTTCTTTCAATGTAATACTAAATAATGTAACCCAATTTTCCCACATAGTCGAATGCTTTTTTTTACATAGCCAAAATACATGCTGTTCTACAGAATGATGAAGTTTGCATTAGTGCATTTCATTTTGCAGGGAGGTTTTGCTGTCATAATCCATAATGGTAGGTACTTTGAGTTTCATTTGTGCCTCTGTGTTACCACTTTATATCTACTTACTTAGAGTTTATCATTTTAGGTCACTCCTCTGCATTAGTTTTCTGCTTTATTCTTTTATTACATTTATTTTAGTATAGTATTTAAACCTTTATTTATCTTTCTCTTTTCCCTCCATTTTATTTTCTCTCTGCTATTCTGCGTCCCTTCTCAGCTGGAAGTCATCTATTAATCTCCATCTGCTCTCTCACTCTTCAGCTGCATCTGGTTTCCCCTTTTTAGCTTCTTTAGTTCCTTTGTCGTTCTCCACTACTTGTGAGTACATTTAGGCTCTCTGGTTTGCATTGTTCTCCACTGGCCTCCTCCGTTGATCTCTGTTACCGATATGGCCTGTTAAACCACCTGTAAGTGTCTTATTTAACCTTTAAAATTTTTATTGTTTTGTTTTTGTTTTTTCGAAGTCCATGTCTGCAATTTGTTACTGCCTCACCCAACATATTTGCATGTTACTGTAAGCCTAGTACTGAATTCAGTGCACATTGTTTGATTTAGACGCTATGTCTACAAATGAAAAGCTCAGTTTTCCTGGTTTTTCAAGAGAAAAGAGATGCACAACCTCCTTAAGTTTTGAGTAAGTCTGCCCAGTGATGGGAAGGTGAGGCCTTCTGAAGCGTTACAGCATATTACCCAAAAGGTACTGATACTAGGTCACTGTTTTGGTCTACTGACACCTGCTGGATCTCAAACATTATAGCAGACACATTAATTGGGAGACTCAACTGACATACTGATTCAATTACCCAGATTAACAATGTAATTTTTAATTAGTTGTATTCCATATTGTACACTGCATCATTTAATATCTTAATCCAATTTTTAAATATCTTTGACATATTTAACTTTTCAATAGGATAAATAATGGGAATGTGCTATATATCTATGCTTCTCTTTGATATATGCCGGTTTCCGCTTTGGACTCTCGACATGGATTGGATGTATGGGCGCACCCTTGTCAACCATGTGACTACAGATGGGTCCCTCTCTCCAGTTTGGGAAACGGCTGAAGGGCATGTTTAATCTGCTCTAGTTTAATAACCACATAACCTAAGACATTTTAAACAGGTACTAAATTATTCTGCATTAATAGCAAAATAATTAAATTCAGTGATTGGTGAAACCTTTAATTTGTGAATCTTGAACAAGTCACTTTTAGTTTTCTAGATGGGGGGGGGTGTAATTCGCCTTACTATTGTCATTTATATATTTATATATATATATATATATATATATATATATATATATATATATATATATATTTGGGAATGTGTTTGTTCAGTCCATTTTGTTTAGCAGTTGTGTGAGATGTGCATTTTCTATAATTTAGTTATATTTATTCTTTGCTGTGTGCTATATGTGATCAGCAGTGGTTGGCATCGTTTGAGCCTTGTGCATTAAATTATAGGTAGAAAATGTATCTAAAATTTCATTATCCATTTTAGTTGCCTGAAATTGCTTGCTATTTTAGTTGACTAAAATGAAACTTAAACCAATGACTAAATCTAGACTAAAAATATTTTTAGTCAAAAGACTAAAACGGAATGAACAAAATTAACTCTGGTGGAGGCCACACACACACACACACTACGGAATCTCAGTCTAACTTGTTTTAGGAATGTTACATAAAAGTTTGATCAGCCCGTAGAGTGTTTTTCCACCTTATTCTGAGTGTAACTTGAAATCCTGACCTTTATGGATTGATACATTTGATTTCAATTGATAATCTTTGTGTGATTTTGCTGTCAGTACATTGAATTATATACTACTAAACCTTAGAATCAGAATTTCCTGGAAATTTTTTCTTGAATCTCATGAAATTCAGAAATTTAAATGTCCTTAGTATTTGAGGAAAATGCTTTTTAAACCCCCTCTTAAGACACTTTATAGCAAACATTTTCCATTTGGAAGACCCATTTGTGTTCAAGTTTTAACTTTCTGGTTGATATTTTGAAATGTTGGGTGAATATTTCTAAAGATGTTCTTTTTTCATGATTGAATTTGCTCTTTGAAATATGCCAGTCCCTTCCTGAGTTGTCTTTCAATCCATGACATTAAAGTCATTTTTTTCACTCTCGTTTACACATTTAGAAGTTAAAAAGAAGTTAATTAATCCAAATTTACCTAAATTAGGTCAATTTTTTTCTAATTAAATGTCTGTGTGGGTGTGGTGGTTGTCTTTGTGTACAGTGTAAGTTATTTTGTAGCTCATCTATAATCAAGATAAATCTGGACAAGCATACATGATCATTTAGATATCATAGACAAGTCATTCCTCTCATAATGCTTCCTAATGTACTCACTGATAGCATTCTGATTATTAATCTCTTTCCTGAACAGCATAATGTAACACTTGGGGGCCAAGTGACAGCCAAGGATGCTGGAGCAAGAGATCAGAATGGCCGCGCTGCTTATAGCTGGTTTGTACTTTCCTTCCAAAGTGAGAAAAATTGGGAGGAAAATGATCCATATGATTAAAAACAGCACCATGCTCACAGAGATTAATGAGGCATTTTTGTAAATGTCGGGTAGCTGTCTACCGTTGAATGCAAAGATAAAACACACAAGGCCCCAGAATGAGTTATAGCCTACTGTGGCTGCAAAAAACATATTGCAGTTTTTGCACATGTCACATTGGTACAATATGGTGGTCGTTTTGTGCTCCTCCTTAGGATAACGTGGGAGAACAATTAGCCAGGCTATGGACAAAGCCACCTGCACACAAGAGATGATGAGGACCAGAGCTACTGGATGATTAAGCCTCTTAATCCTAGAGCAAACCCTTGGGTCAAAGCTAAAGCCCTGCATGATCTGAATTAAGTTTGCAAGGATGCAGGAGATGCAGAGGGAGAAACTGATGCCAAAGAGAGGAAAGCCTACACAGAAAGCTGTTGTGGATTTTCCTATAAATGTGAAGGTAATGCAGAAGCCAAGGAGCAAGGAGATCAACTCCAAAAAGCACAAGTAACCTCCAATTGCCTTAACAATTGGAGTACCGGCGTTGATCCAGATGATGATGGCAATCACAACTGTAACAATTATTGCAAAAGCAGCCATTATGTTCAGAATGATTGAGAATGGGTCTCTCCACTCGAGATACACTTCAGTTTTGTTCCGACATGTATCCCTTTGGTCGTTGGATGAATACTGGTTCTCTTTACATGGTTTGCAGGAAGTATCTGCAATAAGAAAAAAGTGTATTTTATCATAAATAACAGTTTTGTCAATGTTTTTATTCACCATATGGTCAATTTCTCAATATGTTTTGTTTATTGGAATTAGGGAAAATCTTCCTAAAGGTATTGATGCACTGAACACCAGGAGAACAACAGTTATAAAAAGATACTTATTGAGTAAAAATGATTGTCCCTGGACAGATTTCTTTTTTTTTTTTTGCCACATTTTTGCCTGATTTCATTTTTTAAAAATAAAATCAAATTTAACAGACACGTGTAACTTTAGCAAATGCAAGACTTTAACTAGACCACTCCCCCCAACCCCCCCAAAAAACACTTTTTATTATTAATTTCTATTTGTTTAACTTTGTTAACTGAGGACACGCTGGTGTGCTTTGGATCATTGTAGAGCTGTAAAATAAATGTTGCTGAGTTTTAAGTCACAAACTGATGGCGGAACTTTGCCATTCAGGATGTTCTGCTTAATAGCAGGATGCATGGTTCCTTAAATCGCACCACGCAATAATTTTGAAATTGCACACTGGATCTTACACATCTAAGACGAAACTTTAGACATAAATACAAAAAATACTGACCATTTCCAAATGAATACTCTTCAGCTGAACACTCAAAACATGTGTGGCAACATTTTTCATCGTTTAATTCCAGCCTCTGTCCTGGCTTACATTTTTTGGAGCAATTAAAAACAGACACCTTTGAAAGAAGCAATAGAATTAGCACATGATAATCAAACATTTACTTTGCTGACTAAATTATCATCTTACAGTGTCAGACGCTCTCCACTGAGAGAGATCTGTTTCAAATGACATTTTATCATTTGGCCAGAATTCTCCGATTTTTATTATGTCCACGCCTCCTGTGGAGTGACACGTTTTCCAGAGCAATATGTCGTAACCCAAACTCGGATCTCCATTTTCATCAAAGTAGATAGTTGTATCATTCAAAGTGATGTTGATATTCCTGATGACTTGGAAAAGCTGTGAAGATAAAAAAAATTGGGCCAAACATTATTTCAGTCAGTCAATCAATCATCATTTCTTAACACATTTTACACACTCAAGGTGATCAATGGGCTGTAAAAGATTAAAGCATAATTTGAAGATTAAAATGACATACACGTGTAGTAATTTAAAAAATCCATAGGAGATAAAAAATATCGTAAATGAAAAAAATAAGTGAAAGCACTAATGCGCAGTCTAAATGTTTCTGCTAATTTAGAATAAAAAGCCAAGTCAATACTATGTTTTCAAAAGCTCAAATAAATAAGGGTGTGCCTGAGCATGTAAACATTTAAAAAACAACATCAAAATGTTAAAATCAATCCTGAACCAATAACTTTGCCCTTAACATTGATTGGACTGGTTCAGAGTCACCGGACTCTGTGGTTAAAAATAAGTCAGTAAGCCCTCTAGAAGCAACATTTCTTTGCTGCTCAAGTTTTTATAGTCAGTTTTAACACTTTCAGCAATCCCATTAAGTTGTAGATGTTTTTGAAGGTAGAGATAATAAAACACTTTCTCCAATTTCTTTTGAAATAAAAAAGAACATTAGAAACACACTTAAAGTAAAGCAGACAAAAAATCTGTTTCTCTTTTTAAGAAGAGGTTCAAGCACAGCATGTTTGACAGCAGCTGGGACACACCTTAGAGAAAGAAAGTGTGTGATTCTATCCACACTGTGGGACCTACAGCACTAAAAACCTCTTTAAATAGCCTGGGAGGAGCGCAGTCATTTGAGCAAAATGAAGGGTTCGGCTTCTTAACCATCTCTGTTAACTGGGTGATGTAGACACAGGTACAAATTGATCAAAGACAATGGAAGAAACAAAAGGCATGCATGTCGGGAATAGTTATAGAACATGAGGGAGAGGAATTGGATGCACTCACTTTTCTAATACCCCCCCCCCCCCCAAAAAAAAAAAAAAACCCAGAACAACAACAGAAACGGATGAGAAGTGTGAAGCTTGTACTTATTTCCTTTTCCCTTGACGCATCAGGAAGTGCATCGAAGCACTTGCGTGTGATCATTGAGCTAAAGCCCTGTAGCTATTCTATTCAACATATTAAAATAGACAGTATTTAAATCAGAGAGAAGCAGAGACAACATCACTTCCCAGGAAAAACACCAATGATGGGAATCTAAAGATGTAAAAGCTGTTTGATACTGTGAGGCTGTTAATAGGTTCATCAGACTGCATGGAAAAGGCAAAGCACTGCTCAGACTAAATATACAACCCCTGGCAAAAAGTATGGAATCACCAGTCTTCGAGAATGCTCATTCACTTTCTTAATGCAATTGAGAAAAGGCGAAACACAAACATTTCACAAGACTCAGATTTCTGAAAAGGGCATCTTCCTGGCTTTTAGAAACAGTACACGAAATGAACAGAAACTCAAGTGGGAATAAATTGCAAGTGTTTCTTTGGAATAAGGAGCTGGAAACAAATATGGAATCACTCATTCCTGAGGAAAAAAAATATGGAATCACCCATTAGAATCACCCAATTATTTCCCATTTTCTACACCATCACCTGCAACTCGTTATGTCTGTGGATTGATCTACATTTAAAAAGGAGTGCTCACAACTTGGAGAGTTGTTGCAGCAAAGTAATGGACAGGAATCATGGCTCCAAGACCAGAGCTCTCAATTGAAACAAAGGAGAGAATTATCCAACTTCTGGAAGACGGTAAATCCTCAAGAAATGTTGCAAAGGATGTTGGTTGTTCTCAGTCAGCTGTGTCTAAAATCTGGACTAAGTACCAACAACATGGGAAGATTGTCAAAGGCAAGCGTAGTGGTAGACCAAGGAAGACGTCTATGCGACAGGACCAAAAACTTAAAGCATTATGTTTGGAAAACCAAAAATGCACAGCAAAACAAATGCGTAACAAATGGGCACAAACTGGAGCAAGAGTCAGTGACCGAACTGTTAGGAACCGTCTAGCAGAGATGGGATTTTCCTACAGAAAAGCCAAAAGAAAGCCAGTGTTAACTTACAAACATAAGAAAGCTAGACTTCGATGGGCCAAGGAAAGGCAATCATGGACTGTAGATGACTGGATGAAGGTCATCTTCACTGATTAATCACGAATCTGCATTGGACAAGGGGATCATGCTGGAACTCTTGTTTGGTGCCGTCCCAAAGACATGTATAAATACAACTGCCTGAAGAAAACATGCAAATTTCCACTGGCTCTTATGATATGGGGCTGCATGTCAGGTAAAGGTCCTGGAGAGATGGCTGTCATTAAATGTTCAGTAAATGCACAAGTTTACATTGAGATTTTGGACACCTATCTTATTCCATCTATTGAAAGGATGTTTGGGGATGATGACATAATTTCCCAAGATGATAATGCATCATGCCATAGAGCCAAAACTGTTAAAACTTTCCTTGAAAAGAGACAAAGAAGGTCCATTGCATGGCCTGCAAATAGCCCGGATCTCAATCCGATTGAAAATATGTGGTGGAAATTGAAGAAATTGGTCCATGACAAAGCTCCCACATGCAAAGCAGATCTGGCAACAGCCATCAGACAAAGTTGGAGCCAGATTGATGAGGACTACTGTTCATCACTTGTTAAGTCCATGCCTCAGAGACTCAAGGCTGTAATTAAAGCCAGGGGTGGCGCCACAAAGTACTAGTGGGTGGTTTTAGTTGTTTCTGTGTTTGTTTATTCTTTGTGATTCCATATTTTTTTCCTCAGGAATGAGTGATTCCATATTTGTTTCCAGCTCCTTATTCCAAAGAAACACTTTATTAAATTTATTCCCACTTGAGTTTCTGTTCTTTTCTTGTACTGTTTCTAAAAGCCAGGAAGATGCCCTTTTGAGAAATCTGAGTTTTTTGGCATGTTTGTGTTTTGCCTTTTCTCTATTGCATTAAAAAAGTGAATGAGCATTCTAGAAGACTGGTGATTCCTTACTTTTTGCCAGGGGTTCTAGAGGGCCTAGAGGGCATTAGGAAGAACAAAATCCAATAAGACTGCAAAATGTTAGGAAATTTCCATGTCACATGTATGATTTGTTATGGAACAGCAGCTCAAATCCTGCTTACTGACAAAAACAGGAAGATACCTGAGAGAGTAGGCCAATGCCATACATACAGGAAGATTTTTACACTCCCCATGTCTGATCAGTTTGCTACCAATTTCTGTCAAGCATTACAATTGGAGCCTGATACGTCAGTCTTCTGTCTCCATTTTAAATTAATACTGAAAATAATGTGTTTTTCTGGCTCAAAAATCCCGTTCAACCACAAAATGTAGGAAACTCTATTGTTTACAGCCTGTTAACTTTATGGACACAGTCCAGATAAGGGGTTAAAATATAATTGGAAAAGAAATGGAGGATTTATCCGTAAAAGGAGACTGAAGACTGTAAGATAAAATATAAACTTCAAATTTTGTTCAGCAAATAATCTCAACCAAACATATAAAAAGTATTTTGTAAATAACAATTCAACAATAAATAAAATTGTTTACTATACCTCAACAGTGGTAAACTTGGTCCGTTCACAGCTTTGATTGTCACATTTTAGTAAGAGTCTGAGGCTCTCAGCGATTACCTGGACAGCCAGATATATGCTGTAGGATTCATCTTGGTCAATGAAGCGGTGCAAGCAGTTTGGGCTGGAAGTTTGATTCTTGCAGTTACTTTCCATGTCATCTTTGGAGTTGTTTGTGAAAAGCTGATAATAATTCAAAATGGCGTTTGTAGTTCCATTAAACATAGAGGTGACGTAATCTTTAAAACCAGGCACCTCTTTCCGTCTGTAAATGAAACCAAAAACCGGACCAATGGTTTCAATTCCTTCTAATTTAGTGATCTCATGAGAAGTGGACCAGGTGTCACTTGCTATCCAGGTTCTTTTGAGACCTTTTTTAATAACTCCTCCAAGGATGATACGAACATTAGCATCTTTGGTGAACATGATGATGGCCTCAGCTTTGGAATCATGTATTTTTTTAATCACAACTTCTGTTTCATTAATGCCAAAGGTAGCAGGGAGAATCTCCTCAAGTTCAACACAGATATTATTCTCACTGAAGAGTTTCTTGAGGCTGTCTGTACCATACTTCCCATACTCATCATCACTTCCCACAATGGCCACTGATTGCCATGAAAAATTCCTCACCAGCTCATAAATGGCTTTTGTCTGATATTTGTCACTAGAAACAGTCCTTAAGAAGGTGGGAAACTTAGATTTTATGCTCAGTTGTTCGCTGGTTGATGCATAGCTAATCTGTGGGGAGCAGAAAAAAGAATAGAGAGGTTATGAAATGTCAACACACTCTCAAAGATACTGCTCAAATTTTAACAATAATAATTGGAGATATATCTTGTATAGTTCAACAAAACAAATGCAAGCAAATCTGTCTGAAGGAAAAATATAAGTAAGAAAAAAGCGAGAATAGTCTGATTGTGCAAGTCTGATTAACCTGAACAATTTCAAGCAGCCTTTACATTTTCATGACAGTCATTTGAAACCTATGGCTAAAGCGATAGTTTGTGGAAAAGGCACAAAAAACTTGTAACTTCTATATACTATACCATCCAAATGTAACTGTAATTTTTTTTTAAACTCTGGTAATTTGACACCCCAGTGTAAAAACTAGGGAAACTACTGATTTTGTAAGCGAGTGACAATAAGATTGGCAGCTATGCCTCTTTATTTATTTTGCTGTTCTATTATTTTATTAAATTGTTTGTACACCCTGTGCTCACCCCTTATGTTTGTTGATCATTTTTCACCAAACTACATCTATTTTATTAATGTATCAATGACATTTTTACTATCATATTTATTATATATGTGTATAAGAGGGACGGGGGGGTCACTCAAAGTTTGAGCAAACTTTAGAAGCTACATGTGTGTCTTTGGCCTGAAAATAAGATCCCATGACAGCTTGATTTTGATCTACACCTGTTTGCAAAACGTTTGGAGTGCTTTAGTGATGACAAGGCACGGATGAGGGGATATACCTAGGTATTGTGCATTATCAGGGCGCATAGATGCATATGTAAGTTGGTCATTGAGACACAGGTGCAGCTCGTGTCTCCGTCCTGTGGTAGAGTAAAAGGACAGATTCAATATCCCACCCAGTGCAGTGCACTCCATGGGGCACATACCATATAATGCAAAAGCAGAGTGCTGGTGCCCAACAAGCCTATGCAAAATATGTTTCACAAACTACATACAGCAATTTGTCTCCCTATGACTGTTAATGAAGTCCCTGTTATCGATTTGCATTTCTATACTTTTGTGGAAACCAAATTACAGAAAAAAAGGGTTGATTTGAACTTAACATGCACACAAAAATAAAAAGGCTGACATAGGCCTAGAGCTTTATTGCATAATGCGGCAGTTTATTACAAAATTAATGGAGAATTTTATTACATTTTAGGCTTTTATTACATAATGCAGAGTTATTACATAATGCAGCCTAACACACCCTCTTACTATATTGAGATACTTAGCACTTAGTTAATTGTCAGTTTATTGTTCGGTTCTTTTGTTGTTTTATTTTCTGAATAAACTACTTTACACCCCACCTTAAGACCTGTTTACTGTGTTAATGTTGCATCCCACATCCCTGACTCAGCTAAGGTTAGCACATTTACGTTTGCACAAGATAAAGAAAGCACATCACAGAAAGAACACCACACCCAGAGTAAAACATTTCAGTTTGTAAAATTGGAATAGAATCATTGCCAGCTTTTAAATACCACTCAGTTTTACCCCCCCAAATATTTAGGTGAGCGCTAGAAAAATCAGGATGAAGTATGTTTTTTAGCATCATACGTCCAAGCATAAATCTAAACGAACACAATGATTCGTGAGAATAAACTTAAGAGCCTTGGAATGACAAAGTCAGTATTCAGAGCTAAGAATTTGTGGGCTTACCAGAGAGTGGAATGAGAAATATTCTCACAGTCTGAAAGATTTGGCAAAGTTTTGTAAAGAAGCGTGAATAAAATTATTAAGTCAAACCTGTGTTACTGATGGTAGAGCAAATATCCGTGCAACAGCTATGGATGCCTCTGAGTATCTCTCTCCAATAACCACCTTTGTCTCAGGTTCAGGTAAGGAAGAATTGATGGATGTCGGTATGAGACACCTCTGAGGGTCTGACTGGTTCTTCAGCAGCTGCAGAGCTGCTCTGATGGCAAGGCTGACATCTCCACACGTATCATAGATGTCATATCCAAGGGTGAGGTTAGGCAGCAGTCTTGGTGTGCGTTGGTTTATTTCTTGAATAGCGTAGACCATCACTTGGGTGCGCAGGAACATTTGGGTGCTAAAACTAAAGGAAAGCATGACAAAAACAATTAATTTCCTAGTTATGTAATTGGTTTATATTCCAGAGAAATACTTACTTGGTTTGCTGATGAATGGGAAAAAGTCCTCCAATCATAATATCCCCAGGAAGGTATGCATGTAGATAATTATTTTCTGAGCTAGAGTGAAATACACTCATAAAAGTTAAAAGTAACGTCAACAGAAACATGGTGGTTATGATTTTACCAGATGTATTTGCTGTTGTTTTCAGCTCCCTGCACTGTGAGCTGGCTCCTGGAAAGCTTTTCTCTTATAAAGTTTCTCTACAGCTGTAGGTGATCATTTGCATCATCTGACTGATTCCCTATAAACATCCAATGAATGAAAAGCTGCCACAAAACCAGAAAGGTGATTTAAATCATTCACAAAGAGCGATTCATTCAGTTATCCTGATTGCATGTTTTCATCTCTGAGTTTCAGCAGAACAGTTTGAATAATAAAAAAAATGTTCTTTGCGCTCTTTACCCTGAGGATCCTACCCGCAGTTCACATTTTAATATACTAAAATGATCTGAAAGTATTTCCTTTTTTGTTCACACCTTTAAAGGTACTGTAAAAATGCTTTTCTGTATTTAAAAGGAACCTAATTTTATAAAAATTCTGTACATATACAGTAGGGCAAAAGGTATTTTGTCAGCCACCAATTGTGGTGGTTCTCTCACTTGAAAAGATGAGGGAGGCCTGGAATTTTCATCACAGGTGTACTGCAACTATGATAGACAAAATGGAGAAAAAAAATCTAGAAAAATCACATGGTGTGATTTTAATGAATTTATTTGCTATTTATGGTGAAAAATAAGTATTTTGGCATCTACAACAAGCAGGAGTTTTGGCTCTCACAGACCAGTAACTTCTTCTATAAGAGGCTCCTCTGTCTTCTACTTGTTACCTCTATTAATGGTAAATGTTTGAACTTGTTATTAGTATAAAAGTCCCTCTTCTACAACCCCAAACACTCACTCTCACAACTACACTATGGCCAAAACCAAGGACACCAGAAACAAAGTTATAGACCTGCACCAGACTGGGAAGACTGAGTGTGCAATAGATAAGCAGCTTGCAGTAAATAATTGACTAAGGGAGCAATTAATAGAAAAGACATAAGAGTTTACTATGGTTGTGCAAGTCTGTGATTAACCTGACCCCCCCCCCCTCCCCGCAACAGTAAACAAAAGCAACAAGGGGCTGAGTATGCTGAGTACAGATGAGCCAGGAAACGCAATCATGGAAGCCATCTGCATCGGCAGCAGCAGTCAAGGCACTGACCCAGTGCACCCATAGGAGGGAGGGATGGTACCCCCACCTCCACCCAGGCACTGCCTGGAGAGCAGCCAGGCAGTGTCGACCGACCACCGCCCCTGATGCAAAGGGCTCCCACAGAGAAAACAGTGGAAGAAAAATTAAAATAAGAAGCTAAAAAATTAAAATAAACAGTAGAAAATTAGATTAAGAATTAAAATACTGATGAAATGTTAACACTGACAGCATCCCAAATTAAAATATAAGACAATAATAAAATATGATCAGATAAAAGTGTAAAGCAGATAAATAATAATCAGTTAAAAACTAAACTAAAAATTCAATCAAATAAAACATACAGAGCGATAAAGCAGATATTAATAAATAATAATCAGCTAAAAGCTCGGCTAAAAAGGTGAATTTTGAGCCTGCTCTTAAAAATATTAACATTCTCTGCGGCCCTGAGGTCTTCCGGCAGCCTGTTTCAGAGGTGAGGGCTATAATAATTAAAACTTGGAAATACACCTCAACTTGAGTGTGTCTCCTGACTTCATGTATGGCAAGAAGATGGATGTTAAGGAGATTGTTGCCAGAGGAACGCGGAGACTGCAGGGGTTCATATGGTAAAAGTATTTCTGAAAGATATGAAGGCCCAAAACCATTAAGACACTTAAAAACCATTAAAAGAACCTTAAAATTTATCCTGAAACATACGGGGAGCCAATCCTGTGATTTTAAGACCGTTGTAACGTACTCCCGCCTTGTGGTCTTCATCAGGACACGTGCTGTTGAATTTTGTAATAGTTGTAAACTATATATGCTCTTTTTGGGAGGACCAAAAAGCAAGACATTACAGTAATTGATTCTAAAGGTGATAAAAGCATGTATCATTGTCTCCATGTTGGCCAGAGATAGGATGGGCCGGACTCTGGCAAAGTTCTTTAGATGATAAAAACCTATTTTAGTGATGTTTTTAGTGTGGGATAAAAGTCAGCTCAGAATCAAAAATCATGCCCAGGTTCTTAACTTGTAAAGATGAATTAAAAGACAGTGATAGGACAGTGTAGGTTTAAAAGTTTCTCTCTCTGAGCCTCAGGACCAATGACTAAAACTTCAGTTTTGTCCTGGTTGAGCTGGAGTACGTTTTCTGCCATTCAGGATTTAATGTCTAAAATGCAGTTAAAAAGTGCATCCATTGGCCGTGTCTCGTCAGGAGACATGGAGATGTACAACTGTGTATCATCAGCATTGCTGTGGAAGTTAATTTCATGTCTTATGATGACTTACCAAGAGGGGGCATATACAGGTTAAAAACCAACTGGCCTCAATTTTAAGCCTGGTTTCAACCCCAGGTTTCAATTTATAACTAATATTCTCCATTTGGAAGACCCATTTGTGTCCACTTGAACTTATGTATGGATGTTTTGAGATGTTAGTTCAGTATTCTAACAATACAAATCTTTCTTCATGATTCCATTTGCTTTGTGAAATACACCAGTCCCTCCTCCAGTAAAAGGAGCTTCCCTTTTTTTTTAAACTTCAAATGTAGAAATGGCCATTATCACCAAACAGTTAAATTCTTGGTTCCATTAGACCACAGGACACATCTCCAAAAGATAAGGTCGTTGTGATTGGGAGCATTTGCAAACTGTAGTTTTATTTTTCCGTTTGGCATAATGGATTCTTACTTTCCTAGTGGCCTTTCAATCCATGATGTTACAGTATTCAATTCATTCTCTTTTAGAAATGTAATACCTACAAAATATTTTCCCTAACTTACCTAAAACAGTAAAAAAAAATTATAAATAGATATCTAACTGTGAGAGGGGGGAAAAGTTGTGTTTTATGTATAGTGTATGTCAGTATCTGACTCCAAATGGTTTTATTTTGCAACTCATCTATAATCAAGACTAATCTGGACAAGCATCATGAGGATCCATCCATCCATTTTCTAAACTGCTTAATCCTCAAGGGGTCGGGGGGACCCTTTGAGGACTGTGTGTCTTCTTCATGTCAGGGTTTCAACAGATAAACCAGTCAGAACAATAATAACATTTTCAATTCAGTTTTATTTATATAGTGCCAATTCACGGCAAATGTCACCTCAAGGCACTTTACAACAAAAGTGATTTCAATAAAATTATTCAAACATTCCAATCAATTAAGTTTTCTATGTAAGGAATCCCAGCAGATTGTGTTGAGTCAATAAAGGTTTTTTTCTTTACAGTTTACACTGAGGTACGGGTCTATGAAACCTTTGTGCTGCAGTTGACATTAATTTCCATGAGAGGGCAGCATGCTCCATTTAAATTAACATTTTTGTCATCAGTTTTCATATAAATTACATGTTTATGTTAAAAAATAAAATATTGTTTGTAACCATTATTTCTATGGCTAGCAAAATAAAATCCTCAATTTGCATGGATTGGTCCTGTACAGTTTCAGCATTTCTGTAGGCTACCCTGGGTTTAGAAACTCTTTGGACCCCTGCAGAGATTGAATGAATCTCTTTGGAATTGGCTGCCTTCCAACATACCATCTAGCTAAACATTTTTTGGAACACTTCACTGTAAGAACTCATTAAATTTGAGAACTATTTGCTGTATTAATGCATCTCCAAAAGTTCATGTTTGCATAACAAATCCAAAAAACATGAAATATTTTTCACACATATCTTTGAATTAATCAATTAATTAACATTTAAATGTCTTCAGTCAACAATACAGTCGGGAAAACATTGTCCAAGTCATTTGATCAGTGTGGAGCTTATTGCTCTTAATATTTAATCCTTTCAAGTCTGAAATACAGTAGCACTGCAGCACTTAAACATAGGAAATTGATCTAGGTTTGTTAGGTGTTTCTTGATTCTAAAAGCAGTAGGAGGCTTTTTGTTCAAGGTTTTACTTCTTAACTTTAGGATTATCTCTAGTTTGACTTAAAGTTTGTGAACCCCCTGGACTTTCAGAGCTCAACATCTGGGTCATTCTAACAAATGAGTGGGCTTTGATGTAAACTTTTTCGTTGTAGCTCTGGCTGTGAGTTTCTGCTGCACCCATCTTCCCATCAAGTCCATCTAACTGGAGAAGAAAACCATTCCAAAAGCATTATGCTGCCACTATGATGGTGTGTTTTAGGTGATGGAGTGTTATTTTACTTCCACACCTGGTTGTGTAATCAGGCCAAACGCTTCAATTTGATCTAAATCTGACCAGACCACCATCTTCCACGGACTGAATCGCATCTTGTGATTTTCTTTCAACAACGTCTTACTTCTTGTAGGATGCCCATAAAGGCCACAAGTATACAACTAATAGCTGTCTTGCCAAAAAAAGTATCTTACCTGAGCTGTGGATCTCTGCAACTCCTCCAGAGTTACCATGGGCCTCTCTGGTGTTTCTCTGGTTACTATACTCTCTTATTTGAGCAGGTGGCCGAGTCTCACAGATTTGCAGTTGTTCCACCTTTTCCCACTCTCAAGAGATGGTGGAATGGAACACAGGTCTGTGAGGTGTTGAAAGCTAAACATATTGTTTTAAAACCTATAATTTGCTTTACATTTCTCCACTTCAACTTTCAATTCAATTCAGTTTATTTATATAGCGCCATTTCATAACAGATGTCATCTCAAGGCACTTTACAAGAAGATTTATTACAATACAATGTTTAATTTCGGAATTAGAGAACCACAGAAGATTGTGTCGTGACTTCTCAGCAATCCCTCACACTGAGCAAGCATGAAGCGACAGTGGAGAGGAAAAACTCCCTTTTAACAGGAAGAAACCTCCAGCAGAATCAGACTCAGCATAAGCGGTCATCTGCCGAGACCGTCTGGGGTTTGAAGAAGGCAGCAGAGACACAGAAAGAGAAACAGAAGCAGAAGTTGTTATCAGGACGTGGAGAACGTTCCTCCACTGGAATGCCATCTTAGTCAGGGTTGTCAAGCAGGGCGGGTCAGGAGCACCTAATGTAGGAAGAGACTAAGAGAAAACTGGTCAACGCTTGAATTGACAGCACATCATGCAGTTGGGGAGAAGTAGGAGAGAAAGTAGGAACTGACTCTAATAAACTTTGACTAATTGAGTGTGTTTCTTGGTCCTCCTGAGGCTTTTTGCTTAGTAATGTTCTATAACAAACCTCTAAGGCATTCCGTGAAGACATAGGAGGTTTGTAGTAAATATAATCTGAAGAGTGGTTTCCAAACGTTTCAGGTTTTGACCCAAAAAATAGAAATATAAGAGGTTCTTGACCCCGACTCATGGTTGCAGTTGCAGTCAGATGAAATGTGAAACAATGAAAACACTGCCCAGTATGTTACTTTTATTTATTCAAGTCCTTTTTTATATATATTTAACAGTATTCATAACATTGTATTTAGCCTTTCTCAGGAGGGTCTCAAGATCCCTACACTTGTGCTGTGACCCCAAGTGGGGTTCCAATCCAAACTTTGGGAACCACTAGTCTGGAATATAAGAACACAAAGGTAACTTCTGAGGTAAAATTGTTACGTTGGATTTCACTTTGGGGTATCAGAATAAAAGGTGGCAAATACAAATGCCCAGCAGTAAAATACACAGACGTCTGTGCTTGCAATGTGACATGTACAACAGTTTAGGTAGCCTACTTTGGCAAGCCAATATTATTCCAAATATTTATGCAGAAACTAAGTAGCCTACTTTAAAAAGGATCGTCAATTATAGGCTAGTTTCAGAAATTAAGAATAATTAAGGAATTTAAAATCAGAACATCTTCAACGAGTTGGATTAACCCTTAAAGGTTCATTTTAAAGGCTATTCATTGGACCCCTGACTCTCCGCCTTGTGGGAAGTCGTGGTCGTGCAGCACATAAATAGGAGTGGTCCCTGCTGTAAACCACCTGGAAGAAGTCGAGATGGTTTCGTTGATGTGGACGCTGGTGGTCTTTGGTATCCTTGCGGTGGGATCTCAGGGATCTCTCCCACAGCCTCGGTCACAGCGCTGGGTGTCTCCGCGGCGCTATGACCTCTCTGAGGACTTGGCATTGATCGAGCAGAAGTCTTCAGAGACGCAGAGTGCGGGTCGCTTTCAGGAGGTCCGGCGGGGGAACGAGAGAAGTGTCCTGTTGCAGCAGGGCGAGCGGACAGGTGCCGACGCCCACCTTAGGCGCGAGGCACGGAGAGATGACACAGGTTGGTCTTCTCAGCACGCGCTCAGAGTGAACTAACACGTCCACTGTGATTTTACGTCAAACCGATAAAAGGTTTCTCTGACATTTCAGTTCATTCAATGTTTTTTATTGATTTATTAAGGCTTTAAACTATTTTCAGTAACGTTCAAACTATGTTTGGAGGCTGCAGGTCTGTACCACTAGTTTGTTCCCCGTGAGGTTCTCATCAAAGCTGGTAGCAATAACTAAAAAATTTAATGTAACTTCTCATTAAGTATAATAGCCAATGCACTGGCTGTCAAATGTATCTTGAAGCTCCAAAATTAAACATAAAAATACATAATTATTAAATATATATGCATGTTATTTTAGCTCTGCCTGGACTTTTGTATTTATTTTTATGATGTGTGTTGCAATAACTTTTTTAAAAATGCATAGTCAAAAAGAAACTTATGAGAAACAAAAAATAAAATGGCCTCTACATTTTGCAAATCAGTTGAGCCAGATTTTTCTTTTTCATTTACAGCAACAAGAACAAACTGTAAAAATCGTCCAATTGACCTGGTTTTCATCATAGACAGCTCTCGCAGTGTGCGCCCTGCTGAGTTTGAAAAGGCCAAAGAGTTCCTGCAGGTCATGGTGAACAACCTGGTCATCGGCAGAGATGCAACTCGTGTCGGCCTTGTTAATTATGCAAGCACAGTCAAGATTGAGTTTCTGCTCAACACTTTTTTTGACAAATCCTCTGTGAAGCAGGCGCTTGGCCGGGTTGAGCCCCTAGCTTCAGGCACCATGACAGGCATGGCCATCAAGACCGCTATGGAAAAAGCCTTCACCAAGGAGGCTGGAGCCCGATCAGCTTCCATGAACATTGCCAAAGTGGCTATTATAGTAACCGATGGGAGGCCCCAGGACAAGGTGGAGGAAGTGTCAGCCGCAGCCAGAGCATCTGGGATTGAGATCTATGCAGTGGGAGTTGACAGAGCTGATATGGGTTCCCTGCAGCTTATGGCCAGCCAACCCCTTGATGACCATGTCTTCTATGTGGAGACCTATGGTGTAATCGAGAAGCTTACATCCAAATTTAGAGAAACCTTGTGTGGTAAGGATGATGATAATGGGAGTGCAGATATTGATGATAACCGACTAGACCTAAATGGTAATAAAGACGACAATGAGCGTGACAATAAAGAGAACAATGGTATGTCAGATCAGTCCTATTCTATTCACTTGTGAACATATGGGCAGCACCATAGAGGGGATCTTCATTCTAAAGCTGGTCGTGCTCTTCTTTAGTATGAAGTATAATGTCAAGATGAACACTTTATTTATTCTAACTGGATATCCAACTGCAAGTAAGTCCAGCAACTGTGGAGAAAAATTGAGCGGTGTTGATGCGATGAGCATTAAACACAAATAATAAATTAAACACTAACCAACTTAAAGAAGAGAAGAATCGAATCTTGGCCACATCCTTTAAAATGTTGGAAACCGAATATGATGTTGCCTGTTCTGTTCACAGAAATGAGCTGCTGCTATAGTTTGTGCTGCAAGCCATTAAAACGGCGTTCAAATCAGGGACTTCCAAAACACAACTGCTTTGCTGTAAGTGCTTTGAAAAGCAGAAAATATTTAAAAAAATTGGATTTTAAGTTCTTTAAATATGATATTTTCTTTGTTTTGTTTTACCTAGACTATTCAGCCCACCTCTAAAGGGAAAGTTGTTGTTTTTTCAACCTGGACCTTACAGAGTTTGTGTCCAGTAGCAATCAGTGTATATACATTTATAATGGGAGTCAATGAAGACAGGCGAATTGCCGCCTCTAAATAAGGCTTTATCTGCCACAAAATTCCTTAATTTAACCAATGTTTTGTAATGAATTGTTAGCGATTTTGTATGGGATATTAATCCCATAATATTCCTCTGTGACTTTGGAGCGTCTCAGAGGTGCTGCAGTGTCGGCTCCTGGAGTTTTTTACAGGCTTTTAATCCAACCAATTCTAATTTACCCTAATTGGCAATTTCAATTACGTTGAAGCCGTCTGCCATTGCAGCTGTAGTTCGCGTAGGTTGCGGAAAGGGAACTGAACTTAGACCGATTGGTCATTCCGTTCGTGCAATATGGAAACACGCAAACATGAACCATGTTGATATTTGCAGTATCAAGTTCTGTCTGACGGCCGCAGAGCACAGAGTGAAATTCCTGCTCAGACCACAACTGGGATGGAGCATGGCAGTGATGACATTGAAATTGCGTGTTAGTGTAGTTGGATTATTAACCTCTAAAACAAAGAAGCACTTCCGAGGCACTCTGGTCTCAAAGGGGACTAGTGCTAATGATTAATAACAAAACGTTGGTTAAATGAAAGAGTTTTGGGGCAGATAATGCCTTATTTAGAGGCAGCACTTCACTTGCCCTCACGACTCCCATTATATTAATATACGCTGGTCAAGACTGAAATTAAACTTCTTCCGAAGGAGTGGCTCCAACCTTGTCTGGATGATCATGCAAACGTAATGCATACTATACGTAAGGTCCAGGTTGAAAAAAGCAAAATTAAAAATTCTAAATTTACAACCCTCCTACACTGGATAGAAACTCAGGGTTATCTTTCTCTCTAGACAACATTATAGTTGGCTTCATCTTCATCTTCAGTGAAGATGCATAAGTATTTCAGAGAAAACAATGCTAACCATCTAAATACAGTAAATCACAATATTTTTATCTTCCAACTTCTACGAGCCAACTTAGAAATCTGCTTATTCGTCTGGCAGTCATTCAATATTCGATATATCAAGCCTAATGCATAATGCATGTGCTACTAACAGATATAAACTTGCTTTTAAGCATTTGACGGAACCAGTAGAGTGAACTCTGAATTTCAGTGTGACGAACTTGTGTTTGACAGCAACTGTGAAATCCTTACTGAAAATAAATTATGAATACATAGTGTTGTGTTGTTTTGCGATTAGATTCACTTATTTGACTGCATTGTTCAATTATGGATGGGATGTAATTATAATTTCTAAGCACTAAACTACTTTTTGCACAAATAATCAAAACTAAAATCAAATAAGCTTGATGCAATTTCTCGAATCACAGAGCTGAATCACAGAGATCATACAAACTAATTTGCATGTGACAGATTATCTAAATACTCACTTACTAACCAAATGATACAAGAAAATCTGATTTTACTATGATTTTATTAAACCAATCAGACATTGGAGTGTTTCCCTTTAGGTTTGGATCCATGTGCTCAAGGACACAACTGTCAGCATATTTGTGTCAACAATGGTGACTCATACAGCTGCAAGTGTCGCCAAAGCTACGTCTTGAATCCAGACAAGAGAACCTGCTCACGTAAGAATAATCATTAAAAAAATCGTATTGGTATTTCTCTAGCCAGTATTTTTTTCACCTAACGCTGCTTAAGATTTAAAATAGTGCAAACAAGCCTTACATTAGGGAGCGATAGTTAAATGATTAATGTAAAAATCCCAGTTTTTTATTAGATTATTTCCAAATTAAACAGAAAATGCTATAAAATAATATCTACATAACATAAAATAATATGATTTGTCTTATTTTTAAATAAGCTCTTATAAATAATAAATTTTCTGAAATAATTCACAACAATTTTGGTCAGATTGAAGACTGTTTAGGCCTCTTCTTTTTAGTTTGTATGTAAGTGACTGTCCTGCAGTCTGTTCACCTGATGCTATTTGGCAGATACATGAAGTTACACAGTTGTGAATTTTCATGGAAAAATGCACCCGGATGCAGTAGAATTTTAAATTGTAATTCCAAAGATGTCTGACTAGATATGTAGCGCATGTTTAAACCTTGGTGTGATTCAAACTGCATGCATGTTCTCTTCAAGGTTTGTAAATAAAGATCTTGATGCAGAAGTTCTAATGATAGAGAAAAGACTGTCTGTGGAACAAGATAAAAACTGTGCCAATGGGTTCACAACTTACTTTAAAAACAAATTTTAAAAGATTTTGCAAATGGCAAAATGAACTTTGCTTGATTTGGCACATAGGGAATCAGTTGAATAGTTTCTTCACAGAGTAAGTCTCTATTAGTAGGGCCCATATTGTTTGACTTAAGTACACCTAGCAGAGCACAACAAAAGTCCAGAATGATAAGTTTATGTTTTTTTAAATTGTTAGTCCATTCTCTTCAAAATTTCAAAGAAAAAATGTTAACCTGATGAGTAAATGCCTTTTTTCCAGGTGCAGATGCTTGTATCCAGGGACATGACTGCCAGCACATTTGTGTCAACAACGGTAACTCGTACATGTGCCAGTGTCGAGATGGATACGTGTTGAATGCAGACAAGAAAACATGCTCACGTAAGAAGATTTATTTCTCCCGAAAGATCAGAGACGTAAAGAGATATAGTTGTAAAAATCTAACCCACAGAGCGGTGCATCTGCAACAAAAGATTGTTCTACCATGTATTGTCTCAGAGAGCTGAACATAATTGCAGACCCACAAAGCGGTGCATCTGCAACAAAAGATTGTTCTACCATGTATTGTCTCAGAGAGCTGAACATAATTGCAGACCCACAAAGCGGTGCATCTGCAACAAAAGATTGTTCTACCATGTATTGTCTCAGAGAGCTGAACATAATTGCACAGCACACCTTTCAGTTATTCCCACCTACCTATTATATGATATATTGTGTTGATCCATCACATATAATCCGAATAAAATACATCAAAGTTGGTGGTTGTAATTTAACAAATTTGAAAACGTTCATTTCTGAGCTTTGCTACTTACAGTTGGGCAAAGAACAATTTGGCAGCCACATATTCTGCAAGTTTTCTGTGGTTAAACAAGAGGTCTGTTTTGGCTATGTTATGAATATTTGTTTAGAGCAGTTCTTAAGAAATTAATAAAACTATTTTTTTAAATAAAAAAAATAATATTTTAGTTTGAAATGACCAAGTAGGGACAACGCCCTCATCTTCAAAACAGCGTATATGATTAGTTTTTGGTGTTTAAATGGTTTAAATGGTCTCATAGATGCACGGGAGTGGGCTGACTGCCTTGACCCTAATGATCGTGGGGTGCAGTTGAATTTTTCTTTACAATGTCTCATTTCCTGCGTCACACTTGAAATTTGTCTTGCTCCCGAAGAAAAATATGTCAAAGTATTCGTTTTAAATAAATATTTGTAAAAAACATGGGTTTTTCTTGCCTCTCCGAAGACTGTATTCTGGTTCGGCTCCACCCCTAAGAGTAACCCATGTTGAGTTATTAAAATGACTCTACCGGTCAATAACCATTTAAAAGCACTGTTTATACCTTTAGTTTCCTAACAATCTGAAGACGGAAGTCTAACATGCATTCACATCGAACGTGTTTGAAGCATCGTGAGTGTCCAGTTTACATGTATAGTCAATGGAGAACCATGCTGAAGTGCATCGGGGGTCCCACGTCAAATCAGAAGCAGATCTGAGTCGAAAAAATGCTTTTCTACCTGATTCGCGCAGCCGATTAGCGCAGATGAGGCGTTAGAGGCGCTTCCAAAAATACGTGCCTGATTTTATGTGGTGCTTTTTGTGCATTTGTGCATTACGAGCGTTTTTGCGTCTACTGCTGAAGTTGAAAAATCTGAACTTTGGCATCAATTCACGCCACATCAACCAATCATGAGCCTGGTGACTCCATGTCAGTCACAGCATCAGCATGACATGGAGGATATGCTAATAAACACCGTGGCTAATCACCCAGAGCTATATGACACCAACTGTTTTCTATACTGAGACAGGAATTAAAAACATTATAAAGAGGTCAAACTATTTAGACAGGAAAGCTCTTAAGAGGTTTGTGGGAGGCTCTTAAAAGAGCCGTTGTGGTTGCAAGGGCACCACTCTCTCTGCTACAAAGAGAGCTGTTGGAGAGGTCCCAGCTCCGCCTGAAGTCAGACCGAACATGTAACACGGTCAGCTCGGAGACCAGAGTCCACTGAGAGCTCCCTGAGGATCGAGAGGAGGGAGGGAGGAGGCTAGCCGAGTGCTACGGATTAGTCCTGGTCAGGATCTTCCCACAAGTTGTGTATATCCGGCTTCACGCATGTGAAAATGGCATATTTTAAAGCGCGACCAGTTAACTTTGGACCCGCTACAAGGTGCGAATGTTCAAGCGTCCAGCTAGGGGCATATGGTGTGTTTTGACACTTTTAGTGTGAACCCACTGTTACAAATGCAGCAAAAACACAGTGAAATAAACAATCAAAACAAGAAGATCCAGCCACATTGCATCTTCAGTGTTCTCACTGATGGAAGGATTTCTTTGCCAAAAATCTCATAATACATGGCCCCATTCATCCTTTCCTTGATACAAATCAGACTTCCTGTCCCCTTCGTAGAAAAGCAGCCCAAAAGCATAATGTTTCTACCCCATTCTTCTCAGTGGGTATGGTGTCCTTAGAATGCAACTTCTTTTCTCTCCAGACACTGACCAAATGACATTCTCCAATTCCTCCTCTGGATCATCCAAATGGTTTCTGGCAAACTTTAGATGGGCCTAAACATGCAGCGAGGTATTTAGAGCGCTACAGGATTTCAGTCCATGATTATGTAGCATGTTACTGTGGTCCCAGCTCTCAACAGGTCATTGACCAGTTCCCCTGTGTAGTTATGAGCTGTTTCCTCATTATTCTCAAGATCATGTTTACCTCACAAGGTGGGATCTTGCATGGTGCTCCAGGTTGCGGGAGATTGTCAGTGATATTTTATTAATTCTATTTTCTAATA
Organism: Apricaphanius iberus; assembly: GCA_028564705.1. NCBI lineage: Eukaryota > Metazoa > Chordata > Actinopteri > Cyprinodontiformes > Aphaniidae > Apricaphanius > Apricaphanius iberus. The sequence goes on from JAPXFQ010002203.1 coordinate 105,242, forward strand.
ATTGCGCCAACATTTGATCCCGGCTCACTAAGCTGCTTGCCCATTGTAGATTGGTTCATCATAGTCTTGTGCAAGTGTATAATCTTGTCCCTAGTGTTCTTAAACAGTTCTCTGGTCTTGGCCATAGTGGAGGTTGGAGTCTAACTGTTAAAAAGGTGAAGACAGGTGCCTTGTATAAAGATAATGAGTTCAAACAGGTGTCATTAATACAGGTAAAAGGTGGAGGATAGAAGAGCTTCTTAAAGAGGAAGTAAAAGGTCTGTGAGGGCCAGAACTCTTGCTTGTTTGCAGATGCTAAATTTCTTCACCATTATACAAATAAATTCTTAAAAAATCATCAATTGGGATTTCCTTTTTTTATTCTGTCTCTCACAGTTGAAGGTTAACTATGATGGAAATTTCAGACGTCTTGCATCGTTTTAAATGGGATAACTTTCACAATCGGTGGCTGCCAAATACAGCTGTTTAAACAAATATTTAATGGCACGATTGCCATTATATACATTTCAGCAAAGATTACTCTTATGTCTTAAAATATTAAGAGGGATATATATGGAATGCAGACCTGGAAATGTATGCTTCTTGTCTGATTTCTTTCTCCCCTTTCCCTTATACTTCAGCGCCAATTTGCACATGAGAGTTTTTAAAGGCGCATCCTACCTTGTTTGTACAGAGGAGGCTATTGTTTATGTGTTTATATGGAGGTTTTCTTTGCAGGTATGAATGCATGTTCTTCAGAACATAACTGCCAACACATTTGTGTCAAAAGTGGAGATTCTTATGTCTGCATGTGTCGCAAAGGATATTTGTTAAATCCAGACAACAACACATGCTCACGTAAGGAAACTCACTGCCACTTTTAATATGCTTTGCTGGTGGCAATGCTGAGGCTTCACAAAGCTATATATATATATATATATATATATATATATATATATAATTTTTTGTGAGGATGCTTAAGTAAATACAAAAAAGAAAAAAAGTCAAAAATGTTCTCAGAGGTATTATACACAGTCCGCCTATTGGTCTTTTTTATTATTGTTGCATTAAAGCTTTGCATTGCTTGCTTTGGGGCCCCTTGTTTGTAAGGCTAGAAATAATCGTGGCACTACATATTTTGTCCAGCTAACGTGTGTCTTTTCAGGTACTGATGCATGTGCCCTCGGAAATGATTGCCAGCAAATTTGTGAAAACAGTGACGGATCATATATCTGCAAATGTCGAGTTGGATACGTGTTAAATACAGACCAGAAAACATGCTCACGTAAGATCAAGCTATGGTATTTGTGACTCAAATATTCATTTGTATGAGGAATGTTGATGCTTTCTTTTACGCTTTTGTAGGCCTCTGGCAACTTCATTCTTAACAGGTGCTAAGTTGGGATAGAGAAACTTAGATACATCTGTGGATAGAGTGAGGTTTTAACTTAGGAAGTTTAATGAAATTCCATTTTCACAAGTTTTCTCTGAAATCTGACAAGGAGGCAGTTTTATTAATTGTATATTAACTCATCATGCACTTAAATATCTTTTTGGAACTAGTTGGAAACACTGTTAATTGGAGGTGTCAGATCCTGTGTGTCCTATTTTTAGGTTTTCATCAATGTGCTCTTGGACATGATTTTGTGTAAACAGTGATGCCTCATACCTGTGCAAATGTCAAGAGGGATGTTTGTTGAATTCAGATATAAAAACATTCTCACATAAGAGTTTGGTTTTGTATGCAAGCAGCTTGTTGCCGCATTGTGTTATTTGAGGCATACAGATGTCAAACCTTTTTTTCAGGTTCAGGTACATGTGCAGAAGGATATGAACACATTTGTGTCAAAACTGATGACTCATACAAATGCAAATGTAAAACAGGGTATGTTTTGAATCCCAAAAGGAAAACATCTATACGTAAGAATCCTCAGTCAGCATCTCAGCATAAAAAAAATGTCCAATTGTTTTCCCATTTCTGTTTTTCTTAACCAGAAAAAACTTTCCCAGAAAAAAAGGGGGGTTCTGATAACTGGAGTCTCTGATGTTTTAGCTTTTCTTTTCAGGTTCAGATGCATGTTCTCGGGGACATGATTGCCATCACATATGTGTCAACAGTGGAAACTCATATGTCTGCAAGTGTCGGCTGGGATATTCGCTCAACATGGACAAGAAAACATGCTCACGTAAGAAATTGTATTGGTGTTTTCATGGTGATTAAAGTTCTTTTCGATGTTCTTCTTTTTTTATCAAACAAAGTTTACAGTTTCCTGGTGTCAAGGTGGGAAATCCTCAGAAAACTCCCTTAAATTATGGGCGGAAAAATGTCTAATAATTGTTAACGGACGTAAAAGCAGTTTATTTACATCTCAGACTTTTATCACATTAAATACATAACTAATGCATCCTCTTTCAGTAACTATTGCTACAATGTTTATAAGTACAAGATGCAAAGAAATATACTGGGATCAGTTCACATGGGCAATTTGACTTTTGTTTTCTTCTGCATTTCATAAATTTCACTGTGAGACTTCCAACTCTATGTAAATTTATTTGCATGTTTCATGTAATGTAAAACATCCACAACTCTTTCACGCAATGGGATGTTGTTCTGTGAAATTATTTTCATGCTCTCTGTATCATGACACAAAAACAAAACTACCTTTCTGTGGGGTAAAGTTCAGTGGCACCTTGCTGCACACGGTGAAAACCGAAACAATTGGCATGATCATGCCAATTGTGAGACTGGACACATAAAGTATTTTCCTTACTTAAAGGCTCGACTTGCATCATTAGAAATGGCCAAAGAATCAATTCACAACTTATTTACCGTCCACAAATAATTCTGGTGTTTACATCTTCCCTTTTTCAACAATGTAATAATTCAAAAAGCAACAACATGAAGTATATTTAAACGTCTTGAGTAGGCTAGTGTTAAAAAACATGACCTGTAGAGACTTATTCCACCTATTTAAGCTAATCTACAGCATAACCTCTGGATGTCCCAACAACTCAAGTTTAGACATGGTTTAGACATTCAGAGGTTATGTTGTAGATTGAACCAAATTTGATTACAACCAATACCTGTTTTGGACGGATTAAACCAACTCGGTGTCTTCCTGCAGGTTCGGATGCATGTGCTCGGGGACACGACTGCCAGCACATCTGTATCAACAACGGTGATTCTTACAACTGCAAGTGTCGAGTAGGATACATACTCAATTCAGACCAGAAAACATGTTCCCGTAAGGATTTTAACTTTATTCAAAGCACAATGTTATCACACCTCAGGTTCTTGGTAATGTATGACCTCTTGGAGCTCTGTGTTTCCTGAAAGAACAGTCTGAAACAGGTTTGCTCATGGCTTTTGGAATTTACACTGGAAAGCTCCATGACTGGCACCACAGGCTTGTGTTAACGCTGAGACTGAAAGTCAGCAATGACCCTAAATAATAATTTGTTGCTACTTTGCTGCTTTGTTTGCTGCTAATGCTCATCAATCTACAATAGGAGACATTGTAGATAGTGCCCCTGCCCCCAAACGGAGATCTGACTCACCCTCAAAATATAATCATTTTTTCCAGGTCCCATTGCAGGCATTTCCTGAAAATGTTATCAACAAAACATTACCTTTTTGAGTTACATGTTGCTAACTGACAGACAAACAAACCCTAGCGAAAACATAACCTCCTTGACAGAGTTAACAAATAAACAACTTTTTTTTTGCTAATGGCGGTTTTGAAATCACCTGCAAATTTACTCTTGTAGAGTGGCTGTGGCTCAGTGGTAGAGTTGTAAGACAGCAACCCAAAATTGTGGGTTCAATTCCTGCTTCCGCCTGCTACATGCCATTGTGTCCTTGTGCAAGACACTTTGTCTCTCTTACCTACCACTGTTGTCTAGAGGGGACGATGGTGCAAAATGGCAGTCTTGTTTCTGTATATTTTTCTAAATTTATTTTCCACCAGGGTGTGAATGAGTGAGTAAAAGTACTATAAAAATGCAATCCATTATTGTTGTTGATAACTTGTTCCTGGTCCCACTGTGGACATTTCCTGAAAATGTCATCGAAATCCATCTATCACCTTTTGAGTTTTGTTGCTAAAAAAACAATCCCTGGATGAAACATAACATAAACAGAACCTCCTTAGCAGACGTAATTAAGCCAGAAGAAGTTACCCCCCACTGTTGGTATGCAATATTCAAAGAAATTAAAACAAAAGACAATAAAAAAATTAGGCTTTGCCTTAGACTTTATAGGTCTTATTTAGCATCATAACTTTAAAGTTAATGACAGCGAAAATGACAACAACAACAAAGCCCAAAGTAGAAATTGGGCTTTTTTGAATGGTTGCCAGAAGATAGTGTACAGGAATATGGTAACTACACTTATGCTTAGACCATAGTAGAGATGTTGATAACCAAATGGAAAGAATGGAGGAGGAGGACTGATGATTTAGGCTTACTGTATTTTCAAGCCAGGACTGGTGATCATTACAGTCATTGAGCTGACCATGAACTCCTCTACATCAAAAATATCCTTCTGAAACCTAGTTTATGCTTCTGCAAGTTTGCACTCAGACGCAGACATGTTGACGGAGACCACTTGCGTTTATGGTTCTCCATTTTTTTCTCTCTCCCCTCTCCATTGTTTATTCAATGTTGCTCGACCAGGACAGCTGGGGCTGCTAACTTTTCATGGCATCTCTGCCTACTATCACAGTGTCGTTTCAGTTTTTAATATATGCTTGTGAACGCATTTCTTCCTTAAGGAGCAATGGACGACAGAAAGTAAGTTTTGATTAAGTTGTAAAGCTTTTTACTAGAAGTGCAGCTCGTAGAATACTCTAAAAACATATTGAAACAAAGATAGCTGCCTTTTTTGTTGTTTTCCTACACCTCCTTGTGTTCAAAATCACCAAAAGAGCAGATTAGATAAATTATCCTTTCAATGTAAAGCATGTAGTGGCCAAACGCTGCATTAACTACTAATTATAGTGACTATAGAGCACCATTCTGGTAAAGCTATCTCTGTGCATCCTTGCGTAGGTGACGGAGAGCCCTTGCGTCAATCCGTCTCCATCAAAACAGAGAAGCATAAACTAGGCTTTACTTTATTTTTCAGGCATCTGAAGCATGGCCAAAACTGGGTCATCAACAGAACAACAATCCAGTAACACAGCAGCAAACCTACAATAGAATAAAAGTGGTGATATGACCCTAGTTGAACTCCTGACCTCATGCAATCCCCTAACAATGTAAGACAAGAGGTATTGCTAAGGGTGGGTGTAAAGACGTAAATTCAGCCAGGGACTTCACAGATTTCTATTGTTTCAGAGTTTGTGAAGAAATACTTCAACGTGCCGGATTTCAGGAATTTTCAATCCCCTCTGTGCAGGCTGAAAAATTAAACTTCAGCATTCTTCTCCTGAAACTGCTCCAAAACTTTTGTGTAGTTACCCCATGTCTGAGCCTTTGAATAAAAGTTGTGTTTTGTTTCTAACTACAAGAAGATTAGAAAGATATTAGTAATACCTTTACTGCTTCTGCACAGTTTATAGACCAAGCTTCTGTAGCAAACAACACGATTAAAATGTATGTTTCGTTGCATTGTTATATAAATGTTGTAATTTATTTACTGTTGTTTCTTAATATCCCATTTAAGGTGGACCTCAATAAGTAAGCATGTTTACGTCATAATTGCTTTCAATTTGAAAAAAAAAAGGTTTGAAAAACTACTAATCTTACACTGAAATAAAAATCATCTTACACCCAATTATAGCTGCTGTGTGTAATCTAAACCAAAGTATGTTAAATAACACCTGATTTCATCTAACATTTATGTCGAAATTTTATTATCAAAATTCTCCTGGTATGTCATTTACCTGACATAAAATGATGAAAAACCTCTTCTGCACCTGTGAAACATGTATTTTCATTGTTTCAGAGGAAATGAGGAGTGACATAACAGAAGACGCCTGCATGTGTGAAGCTCAAATTGTATTTCAGAAAAAAGTCCAGTCAGCCATTCAGGAGCTCACCAGGAAAAATATCCTTTTCTGACTATATTTTTAGATGTAAATTTGCATTTAAGATACATTTTTGAAATAGTATTTTTTAATCTGTTTTAAATATGCTATAATTTGCTTTTCTCCAAAGATATTTACATTTCCTTGACTGTTTGCTCACTTGTTGAACTTTCAGACAGAGTCAACTACATTGAAAGTGAATTCCAACATTGAGAACAAAGATGGCGCTAGCAGACAGATGTCAAGACTTTTATTCCAGTCTGCGGTCAAGATAGTCATATTCTATAACAAATATAAATTCCATAACGTTTAAAAATTGGCAATGTGTTAAGTGTTACAGTAAAGTGCTGTTATGGTGCTGTATTTTCTATTAACTTGGATTAACAGCAATTGTGATGTAATAACCCATGTTTAAAAAAAGGAATCTAAACAGGACTGTAAGTGTTTGTCTTCTTGTATAAACTAATTAAAACTTAGATAAATCAGCTTTTCTTTTTTTTGCAAAAGTGGGTAGGCTGCTTTTCTGTCAGCTGATGAGGAAATGGTTCAGGTAGGTCAGGTATGACTCAAATTTGGTCCAGTTTTGTTTGCAGCGGTGCATTTAATATGAAATTATTTCAAGCTAAAGATTTTGATAGTGTAGTGTTTTTTTACAAACACTTTCTACACACATTGTATATTCTTGTCTGTGTTTTTAACTCTACGTTTGTATGATATATTTTTGGTGCTTTTTAAAATAGAAAATTATTTGCATGTTGTCTAATGAGAACAAATGTATAATGTTTTCTACATTTCTGTCTTCAGACTTATTAAAGTACAATTTTTATGTTGCTGTTGTTGGTATTTATTGTAACTTTAGAGGTGATTACATATTATTAACAAATGACAGATGTACAAAAAAATTTTGCGATTCAAGAGCCATGTTGCTTTGCCACATCTGAAAAGGGAAAGATTATGACACACATGCAACTCTACCAAGATATAACCACCCGTCAAGGAAAACATACAAGAGCTCCTTAGTTAGTTTGGAGGATGTGGGCTCAAGAGGTGGAATCTGATGACACACAAAAAACTCCTGGGTTATTTCTTCAACCCATTTTCTGGGTTATTTGTGTTGGGTTAAAATTATAGGTTATTTTTTCAGAGAGTAACCATTTTCTGGGTTATAGGGCTAATATTTTGACCCAACTCCTGGGTTGTTTGGGTATCTGGTTTATTTTTCAAATAATAACCCATGTTATGGGTTAAATAGTTGACTCTCTCTCTCTAATGCATTTTTTTTGTTGGAGGGGTGTATTGTATGGATTTATTATATTATGTCAACAATTCTTTATAATATGAACAATCACATTATCAGTTCTGTACCAGTACATAATAGATGTACACATCAGTCTGCCCAAAATTCAAAAGAAGAGGAAGAAATACCCCCCCCACCCCCACCCCGCCAGCTATCGCAACAACATCTAAGTAGTTTAAAGTCAGTGTAAAGTCAAAAATATGTGTATTTAGTTTGTGTTAAGCTGCAGGAAATTAATAAGTTTTAATTGTGTTTACACTGCAGTAAGGGCTGCACGGTGGTTAGCACTGTTGCCTTGTAGCAAGAAGGTTGTGGGTTCGTATCCCGGCATGGAGTTTGCATGTTCTCCCCGTGCATGTGTGGGTTCCCTTGGACCACAGTCCAAAAACATGACTGTCAGGTTAACTGATCACTCTAAATTGTCCTTAGGTGAGCATGGTTGTTTGTCCTGTCTGTCCAGGGTGTACCCCAATTCTCGCCTGTTATGTTTTTTTTTGTGTGTGTGTGGAACAGATAAAATGCTAAGAAGCAGTTTAGGTAAAATAATATACAGTCAGTGAAATACTTTTTTGTGTGTTTGATTGCCTCATTTTTTGAAGCAATAGTGCGTGCTTTGGACCAATTACAAACCTCAACTTTATCAAATCAAATTTTTGGTCTTTCTCCTTGCCTCCTCCCAGGTGGTTCCAACAATAGCATCCTTCTAACGATATAATCGTCTCCTCTCCACTGAACATGTCTAAACCATCTCAGTCTGGCCTGTCTGACTTAACCTCCTAAATATTTAACATGAGCTGGCACTGTTATGTAATCCCTGATCATGTCCATCCTTCTCACTTCTAAATACAATACAAGATCACTGGTCTCACCCTTGTCTTGTACACCTTTCCTTCATTTTTGCTGAAACCCATTTATTGTACATGAAACTTTTTCCCACCTATTCCAACCAGTTTACAAGCTTCTTGCTCTCTTTTCCACCTCTACCTTCTTTACATCTACTCTCTGCAACTTCACCACTCCACCAGTGTATCTCTAGTTTACACGCGTGTTCTGTGTTGCTGTGACTATTCTTCATTCCTCTCTTTTCCAGCGCAAACATCCACCTCTCTAGCTTTTCCTTTACCTGCACCCTGCTCTCATCAGAGATCACAATGTCATCCACAATGCATCAATCAATCAATTTATAAAGCAATCAATTATTCAACCAATCAGTCAATCTTGTTTATATAGCACTTTTCATACAATCATTGCAACTCAAAGTGCTTTACAGATTAAAAATGACCCAAATCAAACGTAATTCCCATCCCCACTAAGTAGTAAAACACTTTTAAAATATAAGCAAGTAAAACAAATAGAGAATGAGCACAGAGGAGAACAGAGACTGCAAAGGTTGATTTGGTAAAACCAGTTCTGAAAGATAAGAAGTTCCAAGCCATCAAAAAATTATAAAGAAAATCCAAACATTAAAATCACCTTAAAATCGATCCCGACACAGATAGGAAGCCAGTGCAATGAATTTAAGATATTTGTAATATACTCCCGCCTCCTGGTCATCATCAGGACACATGCTGCTGAATAATTTTCTAGGAGTTTTAAACCTGATATACTATGAAGCAAACATCATAGTGCATGGAGACTCCTGTCTAACCTTATCTGTCAGCCTGTCTATCACCAAAGCAAACAAGAATGGTCTTAGAGTCGATCCTTGATGCAGTCCAGCCTCCACCTTGAACTCCTCTATCACACCTACAGCACACCTCACTGCTTTCTTACCCCTCCTTTCCACCGGGCATGTCAGCAACACGTTACAGCAGCAGCACGTCATACGTGGCTGATAGCCACCACTGTAGTCAAAAGAATCCTTTCCACCAGAGGAGAGAGCAGCATGAGTTTGCCCCGTCACAGGAGCGTTATGTCGCAGCACTTTTCTAAATATACACGGCAGTCCTATTTTCTACATGCTACACCTCTGAAATTTGTACATTTCGACATTTTGGACGGGAAATCAGATGGCTTGGCATCCTGAAATTTTCTAAATAAAGGAAATGTGCTGCTTTCCGGTTGCTTTACTTAAAAAAAAAGTTCTGTACCTGTGCGGCCCGCTGAGAAGTCAGTATCACACCTCTCATCATGTCCACCACCACCGTAACATACTCCTACCACTCCAGACTGTCTCATGCTGTATGACAGCTCTTCTCACAGAAACCTTTCATATGCTTTATCTAAATCCACAACGACAAAATGCAGCTCTCTCTGAGCCTGTCTGTACTTCTCCATTAGCATGCTTAAAGAAAACAATGTATATGTACCACTCTTCCAGGAAACCGTACTACTGCTCACAGATGTTCACTTCTGAACAGCCTAGCTTCCACTAACATTCCCTACAGCTTCACTGTAGGAATATACCTTATAACACATACATTTTTATAGTATTTAGGAGAAGTCAACCTTATCAAATTAACACATTGTATATAAAAATATACAACAATATACAACCTTAAAATGTTCTGCTGTTGCTTTCCTATTTTTCAATTAATTGATGCAAATTTAGCTCAGAATTATCTAATATCATAACACATTGCTCTCATTGAAAAAAAGAGGCAAATAAGCAACTCTTTCCAGTGTTTAGACCTCCAGCCACCAGTCCGTCAAACTCCTGAAGTTTGCAGACGACACCACCCTCATTGGACTCATCTCTGGTGGGGATGAGTCTGCCTACAGGTGGGAGATTGACCACTTGGCGACCTGGTGCAGGGAGAACAACCTGGAGCTCAACGCTTCCAAAACAGTGGAGATGATAGTAGACTTCAGGAAGAGCGCACACTACACTACATATGTAAATAAATAAATATATACATGTATATGAAAAGAACTTCTATTTATGGTTAAAAGTTTATTATCCCTACGTTTTTATTTCTCATGCTTATGTTTGTTCTTGTTTCTATGTCAGCACCGTCAAATCACGACAAATTCCTTGTAATGTAAATTACTTGGCAATAAATCTGATTCCGAAAATATGCTTCCCAAGGAATCTTACATGAAAAACTACAACTACCAGGGGCACAAAACTCTTGAAGCTTCCGGTCTACTGTTACCATGGGAGACGTTTGGAAGCTGAAGCTCTTGAAGGCTCCAGTTTAGCAACAGAAGCAAAGAAACTCTCTGTAAAGCATTTTGAAACGCTGTAAACATCGTTATTTATTGTAAAGAGAATGCGGCTTTAAAAACGCAACACAAAAGTGTTTCCTTTTGATTTCGTGGCTAAATAAGCTAACCTGCCTAAGCTAACGGTGTAGGCTACAGTAAAAACGACGCATTAAAAACAGAGGCCAGGCGACAAACGTTAGCTTGTTTTAATTGTTACATTCCTTCGCCGATATATTTATTGCTTTTTTTCTATGCTAAAGTCGGATATACTATCATTCCACAACCACTATGTTCATTTACCTCAGCAAGAAGGTAAGCAGCCGAACCATTGATCAGAATATTAGTTAAGTTGGTGTTAAAAACATCGTGGCTATTATTTTTCCGTGTCCTGTAGATCGCTATTCCCAACAACATTAATCTGAAATGTCTGTCCTGGAACAAGAACCAGGGGTTCATTGCATGTGGTGGAGAAGATGGTCTGCTGAGAGTGCTGAAGCTTGAAATACAGACGGGTACGTTGAAAGTTGAAAACGGGTCAAGTTTTTACAGCTTTACGTGCTTTGTGATGTAATAAAATCAATAATTTAAAGCTAATAAATAAATATACTGGGAAATAACTTTAGTTTTCATCAGCATAGAAGGTCTCTTTGCAATACCTCTAGAACTTTTCCTCCTAAGTGAAATCAAGTGCAACCATTTGTTAATTGAATCATCAGTGTATTTCAATTTTAGTAGAAATAAAGATGTTCTGGCAAGGCTGATATGGAGAATTTTGTTTGTTGTTAAGGTGAAGTTGCACACTAGTGCACAGTATGTTGTGTGCACCTTTCTGTCGTTTGCAATCTGCCAAATGATCCAAAAAAGAATGTGTCATTTAGTTTGTTTTTAGAGAGCATGGTTAGGGAATAAAATTGTTTAGGTTTGAAGAATTTAAAGCAGTGTTTGGTTGAAACACAATATGCAAGGTTTTAACATTTCAAATAAATCTTTCATGCAAAAATGAAGCGCATGGCACAGTTGCAAATCTAGCAGAGATGGCATCACAAGGCAAGGTAATTTTATTTATATAGCACACTTTCAACACAAGGCAATTCAAGGCGCTTTGTAAGATTCAGTGGTAAACAAACCAAATACATGATAGAGATATAAAATTAAAACAGATAATCACTAAAAGAAATGCATTTAATAATTAAAGCATAAAATATAATTTATGCAAGAGTATGGAATTAAAAAAATAAATAAAACACGAGAATCCATTAATAAAAAAGACGAAGTGCAAGGAGCAATTTAGGTAAAGTATAAGAAACAAATTTATGCAAAAGAATTTAATAAAAACAGATAAAACACAATCATAAAACATAAAAAAATCAAACCATAAAAATCAAAGAGTGATCAAAAGACGCAATTTAGGACTCAAAGGCAGCTCTGAATAGTAGAGATTTCATCTTTGATTTAAAAGAGCCTAACAATTCAGCATTTTTCCATTCGTCTGGAAGGAAATTAATCAGAGAGGTAAAAGAAGACCTCGGGATAATTTTTGAGAAACTGCACACAGCTTTGGTAGTAGTCTGTTAAACTGGCTACTATTGGTCGTACATTCCACAAATCTGAACACTATGAATGATTCTTGCTGAAAGAAAGCCAATGATACAATAGCTGCTCATAATAAAAAAAAGTGCAATGAAATATTTAGAAGTTTGTACATGACAAAAATTCACTTCATACAAAATGTGAAAATAGCTGAAGAGGTAAGAATACATTTGCACACTTTGTATATTGCTTTTAGCAACAATAACAAGGACATGACCTGTTTTATCCCGACTTAATACATAATATTGCAGTTGTTTGTTTTGCTGCATCAGAATATCCTAAATCTTTAGTTAAACACCAGTTACAGCATTTGTAAGGATTAATGTTCTCTGTGTGTCGGAGTGTTTTTGTTGAAATGTTACGTAACATTTGTGTGACTGAGATTAAAATGCATCTAAAACAATAGCAATTACTGTTTGTAAGAAATCTGCTCAAATTTTAATCAGCTTAGCTCCAGTTCCTCAATGTCCTGTCCCTATAGGCAGAGGTGGTACCACTCTATTGGTGGAACAGACCTGCAGTTGTGTAAATGAGAAACGCACTAGAGAATTAATCAAATGTGCTGTGTTTAAAATTCCAAATATCCACAAAGCAAAGGACTGATTTACGTGCACTATTTTATTTTGCCATCCCATAATATATTTGTTCACTAAAGTTCTGATGATCACAGAAACAAAAAAATATGGTTGAGGGGGAAAATAGTATATCACAAATTTCAACACCACTGTAATATTTACCATTAATGTATGCTTTCATAAAACTCTGCATTTCTCTGTAAATAATGAGTCGATCATGAACAGTTTTACTGTCTTTTAGATGACAGTAAACTGAAAGGTCTTGCTGCACCCAGCAACTTGTCCATGAATCAGACATTAGAGGGACACAGTGGTGAGTATTGTGCACAACGTTGTCATTGCATGGTTGTTCCTGCATGGAAGTGAAATAAATAAATCTGCATGCTAAAAGAGAATGCTGACTTAAAATTGATTATTGGCTTATATTTATAGGTTTTTAATAGAATTATCTTTGATGAACATTTACATGTGACTCAGTATATGGATATTTTGCAAATTAAAACAATATTTTATTAAAATGTGCTGCAAATAGGAGTCGATCCTTGTGTTTGTTTGAGTCCAGCACTCTATTCTAATATAGTTTTTGTATTGCATCTGTAATTGTTTTATGTTGAGTGTTTTATGTTATTTTCTTTCATTACTGTCGGGTTTTTTAAAAATATATTTTTTTTAAATAAATTTTTCTTTGAGTTGGTATTTGTTGTGTTAATATTTTTAAGCTCGTACTGACTGTAGTGTCCAAGTGAAGGGTAAGTCACATGAAAATGATCTCCCTTTTCATACTTAAAACACATTTAGGTGCCGTGCAGGTAGTGACCTGGAATGAACAGTTTGAAAAACTCACAACCAGTGACCAGAATGGACTCATTATTGTGTGGATGCTGTACAAAGGTGAAGGCAGCAGGCAAACTGAGATTTTGTTTGCTTTGAAATGAACTGGTGTTGATTAGTTGTATGCCTTTCTTTTGGCCTCAGGTGCATGGTACGAGGAGATGATTAACAACAGGAACAAATCGGTAGTGAGGAGCATGAGCTGGAATGCTGATGGTCAGAAGATCTGCATTGTGTATGAAGATGGGGCTGTCATCGTCGGATCGGTGGATGGTACAGTTACTTTAAGTGAAAACAATATAAAGCATTAATACAGTAAAAATTACATTCAGATAATTTATTTTAATGAACTAATTTTTCGATTGCATGTTTTAATACGATTCCTCCGTTCTGTTTGTAGGCAACCGGATTTGGGGAAAAGAGTTGAAGGGGAGTCAGCTCGCTCACGTTGCTTGGTCTCCTGACAGTAAGATCCTGCTGTTCGGCATGGCCAGCGGTGAAGTACATATTTATGACAATCAAGGAAACTTCATAGTGAGTGTGTGATTTTAACGGGAGTATATGTGTTGTGAAATTTGAACTGTGTAACTAACAGTCTTTTATGTTGCCAAGAAAGAAAAAGAATAAATTACACCTTCTTTTAGTTCATACAGATCTTGTTCATGAGAAGGATTATGACAATTCTACCTTAAGCCTTAGTTTTTTTGAATGCTTGATAACTGGAAAAAAAAAAAATCGTAGTAATTTGTGTACTCTGTGATTACTGTAAATGTATCTAAACGTGTCGGCCTGTTGCGTGCTGTTACATCTCAGATGAAAATGACCATCAGCTGTCTTACTGGGGCATCTGGAGCTGTAAGCATAGCTGGAATCCACTGGTATGCCGGAGCTGGGGGTTATGTTGAGCCGGACTGTCCGTGCCTTGCCATCTGTTTCGACAACGGAAGGTGTCAGATCATGCGCTATGAGAATGATGAGAGTGAGCGATTTGAAAACTTTTCCAATAACTTCATTAGTGGGTTTTGAATGTGACAGAAATGTTCTTTATCAGTCACTTACTTTTTCTCCTGCAGACCCAGTATACATCGACACTCTGATGAATGTGATCAGTATCCAATGGAACCACTGTGGCAGCGTCTTGGCAGTGGCAGGATCCCTCAGAGCCTCAAATATGGACAAAGAGTTTAATGTGGTGCAGTTCTACACACCCTTTGGGGAGGTAAATGAAAGGAAAACATTTTACATGCTTACAAACAAAATTGTACTTTTATATTTCAAAAAGCCTAAGGCAGAATTATTAAAGCTACTAGATATGAAAAAGTATAAAGTGACAAGTTAAAAATAGTTTCTTTCAACACTTTTACTGGTGATTGTTTGTATGCAGCATCTGAGAACTCTGAAAGTACCTGGGAAGCACATGTCTGGGATCTCATGGGAGGGTGGAGGCCTGCGGATTGCCCTGGCTGTGGACTCTTACATCTACTTTGCCAACATAAGACCAGATTACAAAGTAAATACCAACACTCTTTATGAATATTGGCAGATGTTTTTTACTTACTATGATAGACGCTATGCAAAATTCCTGGGAGCCTGATAGTCAGACTTATAGGTTTGCTTCATGTTTTCTATATTAAGTCGACTTGGATTTATTGTTGTAAAGAAAGAGTTAAATTTAAGAATAGAAGCACAATAAAGAGATTTAAGAAAGCATAATTAAGAAGACAGGTATCGCCTGAAGACAGTGGAACCACTGTGGCGGTGTCCTTAAGGTTTAAGCAATTCTCAGACGTTTTTCTTGTGTCCCACCAGTGGGGCTACTGTTGTAGCACGGTGGTATATGCCTACACCAAGCCAGAGCGGCAGGAGTACTGCGTAGTTTACTGGGACACCAAAAACAACGAGAAGTTTGTGAAATACGTCAAGAGCCTGATGTCTATTACTACCTCAGGAGACTTCTGCATTCTGGCCAGCAAGGCAGATGAAAGGCAACTTCAGGTGATTTAAAAAAAAAAAAGACTTTAGCTTTACTATTACTTTTAAAAGATCTCTATCTGGTCTCACTGACCTGGCTATTGTTAAGAAACAGGAACAGAAATTGTTCGTTCAACTTGTTTTTTATAATTCTCTGATTTACAGGAAGAAATTGGGTCAGAAACTGTGATTCCTGCGAGGGTAATGTTGGATTTTAAAACCTCATGGCACAAAAATGTTTTTCGGTATCCATTTCATATTTCAACCTTCTGTGCATTTTTCAGTACGTCCTGATCCTCTGCAATTCCATCGGTACTCCTCTGGACTCCAAATACATTGATATCGGTTAGTTTAAAGTTACCATGTCAAATTATTTTGTATAGTATGTAATAAAGTGCTTTGTAAATTTACATACTAGATACCACTTGAACCCCATGTTACAACCACAAGCTTTGAAGGATTTTCTTTGGACTTTTTTGCTCAGCTGACACAAACCAACTCATAATTGTGAAGTGGAGAGAAAAAAAGAATCTTTGGTTCTTCTGGAGGGAGTTTGTTGATATGGATTTTTCTTTGGGGTACCAGAGTAAAATGAGGCTTTTTACATATTGTTGGCACACTTACAACAAGGTTTTATTTGTAAAGGGTTCGAAAACAATGCGATATTTACAGCATGTCCATTTCACAATTTTGTGATAGTTGATTAAAAAAAACACTCATCAAAAATTATAAATACATTTTGGGGTTCATGAGAAAATACGGAAAATGTCATGAGTACTTTTCCAAGGCTCTGTCGCTCTCTGTATTCACATATATTTTAAGAATTACAGTAATAAATTGAATAAACACCAAATTAAAGGGTACAAAATCTGTATGGAAACTCTTCTTTTTATTTGCATCTTAAGTCCTGCAGCTGTTTACACACGTAATCTCTAAAAGAACAGAGTAAGAACTAGCACAAATTAATATTGTCTCTGTGTTTGTTCTCTTTCTGGTTAGATCCACTGTTTGTTACAATGACGAGGACCCACGTCATCGCTGCGTCCAAAGAGGCTTTCTATTTGTGGCAGTACAGAGTGGCAAAGAAACTGACCGCCCTGGAAATCAACCAAGTGACCAGAACCAAGAAGGGGGGCAGGGAGAGGTGAGCCCAGACAGGTTTATGACATCTGTCAGAGGGACTGCACGTGTGTTTAACAAACCAAATAAAATGTCTCCATAAAGTCCACCTCTGGATTTACGCTGAGCGCTTACGGAAAAGTAGGAGCACCACGGTGCTAGTCTCTGCTTCACTGGCTCATCATTACAGTGTCAAGTGTTGGCCCTGAGAGTGTAGTGAAAAGGATTCATTCATTCATGAAATGCCACAGAGGTTCCAGACAGTTTGGGTGTGATTTAATGTTGTTCCAGGACCAGCTTCGCACCCGGACCAAAGATCACACCCGAAAAAGGACAGCTGCTTGTCTATGTGCTTTTCCTCTCTCACCCGCCCGGTTTCCTTTCTCTGCAGGTTCTATCACATCGACAGTAACCCATCTGGAGCCAGCGATGAAGGGCCAGATATTTCAAAAGCCTTCGCTGTAAGATACATTTGTTTAGACTCTTGCATCGTTAAGACTTTATGCATTCAAAAGTCCTAGTTTCATAAAGTAACCAATTTCACGTAAAGCTTATCAAAATAAAAGTTCCACTTCTGTCTCAAGATACCAAAACTCAATTAAACTGCTTTTAAATATGTAGTTTAAATGGCACAGCGAATGAAAAAGGGTCACTTTGAAGCAGAGTTATACTTTTTATTGTTTTGTTTTGCTTTATTTTCAACAGACAACCCGAGATCCTATCTGCTGCATTACAGCGACAGATAAAACCCTGGTGGTGGTATGTACCTTTCTGTTTAGTGGAAGAAAGACAAAATAAGACCAATAAATCAAGGCCATATTAACTTGTCAAATTCCTGTACGGTCGGTTAGCTTATTCTCTAAAATATTAAGGTTTTTATATAAAAGTCCCTCATATGGAAAAACATTTTGTTTGTGATTACAGGGTCGTGAGTCCGGCACCATTCACAGATACAGCCTTCCAAATGTTACCCTCATGCAGAAGTATTCATCCAACAACCGAGCCCATTTTCTGTCTCTAAACTGCAACTCCAGGTAGCCAGTAGCTGATATCCGCTGTGTCACAGATTAAGCCAAGATCGGTTTTGATTATAATCTCAGAAGAACGTTGTATTTCTGATTGAAAGTCTCATAATTCATTATCATCTTCAGTCGTCTGGCCATAATCGACATCTCAGGGTTGATGACTTTGTTGGACTTGGAAGTACGTTCTGCCAAAGACGAAGGGACTGGAGACCAGGCAGCGGCAGGAGATCCATCCAAGTTTGAGCGTAAAGATGTCTGGGACATGAAGTGGGCCAATGACAATCCTGATTTGTTTGCCATGATGGAGAAGACCAGGATGTACGTTTTCAGGAACCTTGATCCAGAAGTAAGCTTTCAAGGGTTGTCAGAATAAATGACACGTCTACAGGCTGTCTAATTCACAACTAATAAAATATTAATGCATCTCTAAATGTGTACGAAACAGGAACCCATTCAAACATCTGGATACATCTGCAACTTCGAGGATCTGGAAATCAAATCAGTTTTGCTTGATGAAATTATGAAGGTAAACCTTTTAAGATGAGAAATTGTTTTAATACATAATACAGTTATAGTACAGTTTCTTTTTTGGTTTTAAATTTTGTGAACTCAAAATGAGTTCCAGAACTCTGGACCATTAGTGTTTCGGTTCATGCACACTTGTTAGAAAATCACGGGATGTTTCTTTGCAGGATCCAGAGCGGCCAAACAAGGACAACCTCATCAACTTTGAAATCCGCTCCCTGAGAGACAGCCGAGCTCTGATCGAGAAAGTCGGTATTGAAGACGCTTCGCAATTCATCGAAGACAATCCTCACCCAAGACTCTGGTGAGTTTTTCTTAACATAGTGCTACAGTTATTTTTCCAGATTTGTTTTAATATTTATTACTCTTAAATTGTTTATGTTTATAATTTTGCTGCACATATGCAGATGCAAGCTAGAATTTGGACTTTTGGAAGCCAAAAGTTGTAAAAAGAAAAGCCTACTTTTAAAATGTCCACATTTGAACTTTTCTTTACCCTGCTAACAGAAGCGTCTAGCTCCCATATGAGTACAGACAGGGGTATGTTAGACTTTCAGAGATTTCTCCTAATGTGATCACCGTTGCTTTTGTGTGTTCTCTGGCTCAGGTGTCAGTTCTTGCAGGATCACTCAAAACCTGGCTATAGAAACAAAACCAGCCTTCTTCATCCATCAGTCAAAATCTGTTATGCACTAATAATAATCAGCTTGTGGGGTTTTCCTCAAAAGAATTTCTCCATAAAGCTTAAAATATCTGATGTAAATAACTATGTAAATACACTGGACTGAATTTAATAAAATCTAAATGCATGGATTTCATGCCAGGTTGCCCTAATCGTTTTCAGTTAACATCGTCTGTCCACATGTTTTGACTGTGAACCTACCAGGCACCTGCTGGCTGAGGCAGCCCTACAGAAACTGGATCTGAAGACAGCCGAGGAGGCCTTCGTCCGCTGCAAAGACTACCCGGGAATTCAGTTTGTCAAGCGCCTGGGCAACCTGCAGAGCGAGCCCATGAAACAAGCCGAAGTGGCAGCGTACTTCGGCAGGTTTGAGGAAGCTGAAAGCATGTATCTGCATATGGATCGGAGGTACAACAAGGCACATGATGCACTTTGTGCCAACGTCTCTTGAGTTTGAATTTGCATTTGTAGCAGTTATTTAAGTGTGATGGTGCCGGTCTCTGTAGGGACCTCGCCATCAACCTAAGGATCAAGCTGGGAGACTGGTTCAAGGTTCTGCAGCTACTCAAAAGTGGCTCTGGGGATTCGGATGATGCTCTGCTTGAACAGGCCTACAATGGAATTGGAGACTACTTTGCAGACAGACAAAAGTGGTATTTAATTTCAGATTTCACATCCCTTTAATTGTTTAAAGTTTTTCTACATTTCACATAGAAACAACAACAACAAAAAGTAATCTTTGTTAAGGTGGATCATTGTGTTAAATTGTGTCTTAACTTGAAAAAAGTTGATTCTGAGAATATATACAGTTGCAGAAGGGAGGAGCCAAAATATTTTTTTCCTTATTTGTTTGTTTAGGTTAAATTCTTTTTTTCCTTAGGAAAAATGAAAGGTTAATAATTGTTCTAACTTCTAAAAATCCTCCTTTCAAGGGTGAATGCAGTCCAATACTTCCTTATGGGCCGTAACCAAGAGAGGCTGGCAGATTGTTACTACAGGTTGGAGGATTATGACGGCCTTGAGAGGCTAGCTGCAGACCTCCCTGAAAATCACAAACTGTTACCGGTGCGCTGAAGTAACACTCCCTTTTTTATTTTTTTTATTCATGCAACATACAGACACTCAGGCAGCTTGCATGTTTATGCAATATTCCTTCATATTGCCCATCTGTATGTAGGAAATTGGACAGATGTTTGTCACCGTGGGGATGTGTGAACAGGCTGTGAAGGCCTACCTAAAGTGCAACCAGTCAAAAGCAGCAGTGGACACCTGCGTCCATCTGAACCAGGTGAGAGACAAACTGTGGTGCCGGAGTCTCCGAATGATGCATGGATCCTACAGGAGCAGCAGCCAACCTGGCTCTTCCAGCCCACCCACTCATACATATTTAGCACTTGACTGCAAAAGCTGCTCTCAAAGTTTTTACACACTGTAAAATGATTAACTTTTTTTTGTCATAAACAGAGTCTACGCTCATTCTTAGAAACAAGCATGCCGTCCCGCTTTTTTTAACTTCCTCTAATTGTTGACCAGATAATTGTAACATTTAACTTATGAATGTTTTTGATTAGAGTATTGAATTAAAAACAAGAGCTGATGTTCTTTCTTTTTATTGATTTCTTTTCCGTCAGTGGAACAAAGCTGTGGAACTGGCAAGAACCCACAACATGAAGGAGATAAAATCCCTTCTTTCCAAATATGCCTCTCGTCTTCTAGAGGAAAATAAAACTCTGGAAGCAGTAGAACTCTATCGGAAAGCTCACCACTTTCTTGATGCAGCCAAACTCATGTTTAAGGTACGTTTAAAGTAGGGATGCACCAAAACCGTTCTAATGTACTCGTATTGTTATTGGTTAGTTAATCGATACAATTAACCAATTCTTAAAATGTGGGAACTGTAAAAAATTTCACAGATCATTAGTATTTTTTTTTTTTTTATTGATCAAATATTAATAAAAATATCCACCATTATCTGTTATAACAAGCAGAGAAGAAAATAAAACCTGTCTTCAAATTCATTGGGTTTTTTTGTGTGCCAGAAGAATCTGCATTGTTATTCAGCAGCAAGTACTCGGATCCAAGTATTGGTATCACATTGGTTCGAAAAAGTGGTATCATAGCATCCCTAGTTTAAAGTTTCATATGTATCATGTATCATCATTTAAAAATAACATTTGTTTAATTAATATTCAAATTTAAAAGTCTGTTTCCTTAGAATCAAACACATTTTGGATGAACACTCTCATTGACAGAGTGGGATGTGGTCAAGGTTGACACTGACTTGGTAAACCATTAAATAATACTTACAAGCTGCTTGACGCACTCAAAATTCAGTGTCAACATTTTGTTGAGCAAGACGTTTTGGATGATATTCTTTTCGGTGTTTGATAGCAGCTTCTGATTGTAGATCGCGGATGAGGAGGCAAAGAAAATGAGCCGACCTCTGCGGGTGAAGAAGCTTTACGTTCTGGCAGCTCACCTCGCTGAGGACTACCACGAGCAGATGAAGGCGTCACAGCAGGTCAAAGCAAAAGGAAAGAAGTCAGAGGTGATTAACCGCACTACATCTGGACAATCTAGCTTAACCACTAATATTGCTTTTGACCATTTGCCTGCTTTTTGAGTCCGCATTGTGTACTGTTGTGTGTACCATTGTTTGTAATTAGGCGACATCCGCACTTGCTGGCCTTCTCGAAGAAGACGCGATGTCATCAGACAATCGCATTGTTGACAACGCTTGGCGTGGAGCTGAAGCGTATCACTTCTTCCTGCTCGCTCAGAGGCAACTGCATGCAGGCTACACAGAGAACGCCATGCGCACAGGTGCAGGAAAATTCCCAGGGTTGATTAACTTGAGGGCTGGGGATATTTTTGCAATGCTTTATGAAATATTTCCTTAGACAGTGTTGTATCTTTGCCTAAAGAAAAACTATCTTTGTTCTTGATTCCAACTGCAGCTTTTTTTTAAACACAGCTTTGCATTTGTAATGCTGGTGCGATAACCTGTTCTCACTGTACATTTTAAAAACTAGACCTATAACTGTTAAAGAAATAAAGACATCCTAAATCTTCTTCTGTCAGAGGCTGCAGTATCATAGAGGAACTGGATGCAAGTGTATTTTACTATGTCTCATATTATGTGACGTATGTAAAAATATGTTAGACTTCATGCTTTTAGGTTATTAGTTATTCCTTATGACATGTTTGACATCAGTAAACAACAAACAAATCACATTGGTCAATTTTATAAAGATATTTTTTGATACACACCCAATTAATTAGATTGATTTATTTGTCATTTCTACACTTTAAAAGAAAAATACCACTACAGACTAACCACCAGCTCTGGGTTTATTTTACGCGTCTTCTGCCACCTAGTGTTCAAAATCTGTAATAATGAGATCACATTCGCATTGAAATGTTTTGTTTAGCAAATCCCCAATTTTTTCTCCCCATCATAATCTATCTTTATCTTTTCCTTCATGATGGCTTTTTTTCTATCAATTAAAGATATCGCATCTGAGTAGACTAATAAAATTAGGTAAATGGTACCGATAGAAGTTGATGCAGGTGAGGTGAACAAAACTGGGCTGATAACAACTGAGGACAACTAGTTTATTACAGTTACAACCACAACAGTCAGCCATTAGCACAAAAAAGTCAAAACCATGCCGATCCAATGGTAATCACGAACACCTGTAATCATTTAAATGATAAAAATTTAAATTCCCTAAAATATTGTATCTTCATTTTAGGAAAAACTATCTATAATCTATAATCATCCTTGTTGTATAAATCTATTGGAAGTATGAAAAATAAAAAAAAATAATGAAATATATCGCAGAGTTTTAATTCCAAGTCATTTTAGACTATCAAGAAGTATCTGCTGATCCTTCAGAGAACTTTATATATGGCTCGGATTAAATTAAGTTGTTTTATCAGTGGTTGTTTTTACTGGACTGAGCTTTCTGTATTTATCACATATTGTCTTCTTTTACTTCATTCACCAGCTTAACAAAACCACTTAGTTTAAAGCATAAATCTACTGGGAAAATGTCCAGTAGAAATCTGTCTGTTTCTATATCCACTCTTGAGTGCAAGTTAAACTTTGCCTCACGTTTTCCATCTTACAGCCCTACACCTTCGTGAGTACGAGGACGTCATCCCTGCAGTTGAGATCTACTCTCTGTTGGCTCTGTGTTCTGCAAAGAACCGGGCCTTTGGAACCTGCTCAAAGGCCTTCATCAAGCTGGAATCTCTGGAGAGTCTAAGTCTGAAGCAGCGGCAGCTCTACGAGGACTTGGCCCTGCAGATTTTCACTAAACATCCTCCGAAGGACAACCGTTTGGTAGAGGCACAAGGCTCTTCAGAAGGGTGAGAGCACCACAGTGTTAAAATCATAATAATAAACTATAAGCTCCTAAACAGTCTGCAAAGAACATCAAGACCATTCTTTTGCGTATCGCTCTGTTAACATATCAGAGCGTAGATGGTCTTTAGCTTCATTGAAATGATTTTTAAAGTCTCCAAAGTATTTCCTGATATTTCTTCAACCTGTTACGTTTTTCTTTTTCATTAGAGCTGAAGGAAAGCTACCCACATGCATCGTGACGGGTCTTCCAATCCAGGAGTACCAGTTTTGGATGTGCAGCGTGTGCAAACACTGCGCCTTGGAACAGGAGATCAGTAAATTTAACTGTTGCCCGCTGTGCCACAGTCCTGTTGCATGATAAACAAACTTTGCCTGTCAGGACTTTGTTCAGACAGAAAAGGGAAGTTTCAAACTTTTATTTTGTGCTGAACACTCAGAATTTGAGATGTTTATTTCACTAAAGACAGCCGCATTATTAACAGACACGAGCAGCTCAGTTAATCCATGTTGTTGACTTTCAAAATCTTTAGCTTTGTTTCACTTAATGTATCTTTAAACGTTTCTATATTTTGTCATTAAATGCTTTGAATACCTAAAGAGGTTTTTATCCGGTTTTATAATAAAGTCAAATTTAAATACTGTCTTAGCAAGTTCTCTGATATTTGCAGAGCTTATTCGCCTTGGAGAAATAGCATTTTTCCTGGAATGTTTTCATTCCTCTATCTGATTCTGTTGAACAACCATTAATCCATTGTTTTAACCACCCTCTTTCTATATATCTATAATATAAATGATTTGGAAAACTTTATAGATCCATTATACATAAGAGTAGAACGGTTCAAGCCTTCATGTGATCACTTACAGATAACATGAAGCCCAAATTCAATGTCTCTCAAAATCATATCATTACACAGCTACAATGAAAAAAAGCCTATTTTCAATGTATAACTGTTATATAATGACAATATTTGTGTTGCAACAAAAGATTTCTGGAGCTGATGCAGAAGATGTGTTTGGATCATAGGGCTGATGATCAGCATCTTCAAAACTCAGACTCTTAGGCCAAGAAGCTTTCAGCTTTAGAGTTTGAGCTGGAAATGTTTGAAGGCTCTGAGTGTGCAAATGTTCACAGGAATATTGGGATTTGATTTGAGAATCCCGGAATATCCACCTCTGCCAACATGATTGCCGTGGTTTCTATGAGGTTGTTTCCATTGTTTCCTAGTGCTTTAAAAGCATATCACACTTTCATAAGGGGGATTCTGATAAAAACCATATAGAAAACCCAGTGCTAGTTCTCCTGGAGAACAGCCACATCCTTTTGTTCTCTGCGGAACAAGTTCTTCATTTCGTTGTTGCACCTTCAGTGCAGAGGTTATTGTCCAGTGCTCTGAATATTATCGACTTCTTGTCCATCTTCCTCCTCCAAGGGACTTTAAAGACAAATGTAAAGACATGAGGGTTTGTATCCTGGCCTTTCAGGGAAACAAACACAGAAAGCATCCACCAGCAGAGATATAGGCCATAATAAGCATTTGTTTATTAGCTCCCACAGGCAAGGGAGCAGCAAACTTTACAATCCAAATAAGTATTTTTGAATTCATTATTTAGAGCCATTAAACATCCATCCATTTTCTGAACTGCTGATGACCTATGAGGAATTCAAGCCAATCGATATAAAAAAATAGCAATAAAGCTAAAGAAAGAACCTTGGCTTGGCAAAAAATAACTGTGTGTGTGAGTTTAAAGTCCAACTCATCCCCTAATCAACTTTTTTTTGCCGATAGGCTGTATAAATGAGTGTCTATTAGTATGGTCTACATGTCGCTTCATTATTTTCATTGTTTTAGTAAATGTTAGTAAATTATTAATTTTCTATAAAAAAACATCTGTGGAGTGCCCGCTTCAGGTTAAAACGTTACACTGTTTTTAAATTTGAATAACATAGGATTCTTACTGGCTCAGCCCTATTGTAGACCTTAAATATAGTAACTCTCTTTTTCTACCCCTTATTCCCAGTTTAGGTCAAGTGGTGCTGGAGGATATAATATATAATTTAAAAATTGTTCCTGTATGTTGGATCATTATTCAAAATGTAATTTCTTTTGCCACCAATTTGCTGAGATAAAATAATATTGTACATTTACTTAGACATATATTGGCCTTTACCTTAATTAGATGCTATCCATCTGAATCCAAAAGAACTCTTTCTCAAGTCAAAATGAAACACAAACAGATTTTCCAAAAAGGTAAGATTGAAATCAAATAATTATTGGAGAGATGTAGGGATATTAAGTATTTTTTGTGCATTCTTCCTATTATGTAGCTAATCAAAAGAAGTTTGAGGCCTGTCTAACTGGTGAGGGGCCACCACCATCTCCCCTCACCCAGCTGAGGAGTTGGCTCTGTAAAGGCCGACCAGTCGTTCATGGTTTTCCTGGGGGCACTACGTCATCTTTCTTCCAGTGACTTTGTTAAATGGAAGTATATATTCCAACTGAACAACTAGCATTGCAGTAGTCATTATTTCACAATGCAGGATTATTATTATTATTTTATTGAGCTATATGTAATGTGTTCTGTAATCTTATTTGAAATACTAGGACATGTTATGTTACTAATATGTTTGTGAAATAGTTTTTGATTGTATATATATATATATATGTGTATATATATATATATATATATATATATATATATATATAATATATACACTACCGTTCAAAAGTTTGGGGTCACATTGAAATGTCCTTATTTTTGAAGGAAAAGCACTGTACTTTTCAATGAAGATAACTTTAAACTAGTCTTAACTTTAAAGAAACACACGCTATACATTGCTAATGTGGTAAATGACTATTCTAGCTGCAAATGTCTGGTTTTTGGTGCAATATCTACATAGGTGTATAGAGGCCCATTTCCAGCAACTATCACTCCAGTGTTCTAATGGTACAATGTGTTTGCTCATTGGCTCAGAAGGCTAATTGATGATTAGAAAACCCTTGTGCAATCATGTTCACACATCTGAAAACAGTTTAGCTCGGTACAGAAGCTACAAAACTGACCTTCCTTTGAGCAGATTGAGTTTCTGGAGCATCACATTTGTGGGGTCAATTAAACGCTCAAAATGGCCAGAAAAAGAGAACTTTCATCTGAAACTCGACAGTCTATTCTTGTTCTTAGAAATGAAGGCTATTCCATGCGAGAAATTGCTAAGAAATTGAAGATTTCCTACAACGGTGTGTACTACTCCCTTCAGAGGACAGCACAAACAGGCTCTAACCAGAGTAGAAAAAGAAGTGGGAGGCCGCGTTGCACAACTGAGCAAGAAGATAAGTACATTAGAGTCTCTAGTTTGAGAAACAGACGCCTCACAGGTCCCCAACTGGCATCTTCATTAAATAGTACCCGCAAAACACCAGTGTCAACATCTACAGTGAAGAGGCGGCTGCGGGATTCTGGGCTTCAGGGCAGAGTGGCAAAGAAAAAGCCATATCTGAGACTGGCCAATAAAAGAAAAAGATTAAGATGGGCAAAAGAACACAGACATTGGACAGAGGAAGACTGGAAAAAAGTGCTGTGGACGGATGAATCCAAGTTTGAGGTGTTTGGATCACAAAGAAGAACGTTTGTGAGACGCAGAACAACTGAAAAGATGCTGGAAGAATGCCTGACGCCATCTGTTAAGCATGGTGGAGGTAATGTGATGGTCTGGGGTTGCTTTGGTGCTGGTAAGGTGGGAGATTTGTACAGGGTAAAAGGGATTCTGAATAAGGAAGGCTATCACTCCATTTTGCAACGCCATGCCATACCCAGTGGACAGCGCTTGATTGGAGCCAATTTCATCCTACAACAGGACAATGACCCAAAACACACCTCGAAATTGTGCAAGAACTATTTAGAGAAGAAGCAGGCAGCTGGTATTCTATCGGTAATGGAGTGGCCAGCGCAGTCACCAGATTTGAACCCCGTTGAGCTGTTGTGGGAGCAGCTTGACCGTATGGTACGCAAGAAGTGCCCATCCAACCAATCCAAATTGTGGGAGCTGCTTCTAGAGAAATTGGGGTGCAATTTCTCCAGATTACCTCAACAAATTAACAGCTAGAATGCCAAAGGTCTGCAATGCTGTAATTGCTGCAAATGGAGGATTGTTTGATGAAAGCAAAGTTTGATGTAAAAACAATCTTATTTCAAATAAAAATCATTATTTCTAACCTTGTCAATGTATTGACTCTATTTTTTTATTCATTTCACAACGTATGGTGGTGAATAAGTGTGACTTTTCATGGAAAACACAAAATTGTTTGGGTGACCCCAAACTTTTGAACGGTAGTGTACATATATTATAGGCTTTGTCATACAGTTTCTGGTTGAAAAAATTTAAGTTATTTTGACAAAATATGGTATAATCTGTCCTTTCACGTCCAAAGGATCATAATTTAAAAGTTCATGTCATGCTCAGAACCTCGGGAACAAATTTACCCATAAAATAACCTGTTCCGGAGCAGATTGTGTTCAGAGATTAAGTTGCTAGGGTTACTAACATACCTTGAAAGAACCGAAAGTTGAGGCCACAAACTTACTCTCGATGTCACTGCTTTCTGAAACGGACCTATGGCATCAGCCAGATCTTTGTGTAGCCCCGCCCCGTATCGAGCCTACACATTTCGATTCTCTTAAGTTTGGAAAACTCCAAATCACACGAGAATCCATCTTGCAGACAAGGTTAAGAGAAAAACAAACATCCCTGGCATTACAAGCTAACAAGTCTGAACAATGTTGTTGTGATGCTCCTGCAGTTCAGGTTCTGTGTATTTAAAGTCAAGGTAGCTGTTCTTCTTTGTGTTGTAATTCACCAGCAATTCCACTTGAGGGCAGCAAACACTAATACTTTAACCATTAGCTCCCAGAAGAAGAAGTCTCTGTCTCGTTGAAAATACTCAACAGGAAACGGAAATAAAACAAACCTGAATCCTTTTAATATAAATGTTGTGTTTAAAATAATCCTGTTTATGTGGTTTGCCAAAAAATTGTAAACTTTTTTGTGCTAAGAAAAATATGATTCGCCTCAAATAAAATATGAAATAAAACAATGGCCCAATGATCAGAACTAGAGATGTTGTGACTATTTTACTTAAAATCAAAAAAATATATATTTTACTAAAATTCAAAATATGCTTGTTTGTAGCCTAATCAGTGAATTTATTTTTAAAAAAAACTTTATGCTTTATATACTACCGTAAGTTTTAGTAGTTTACATTTAATGGCCTTGTATGAACAGTTTTCGATCAATTTGAAAACAGTGATTCAATTTTCCCTGTTTCTTTCATTTTGCCACTGACCATGTTTAAATATTTCTAATCTATTTTTTTTTCATTTCCAAAGACTTTGTAATTGCCAAATCTGACTTTAGCATTATTCCCTTGTTGAGTAGTTGTACTGATATAGCTCAGAGCAAGATGGGGACCAATATATCTCGAAATATATATACACTGTGGGGAGGGGTGGGGTGTTGTAGGTATATTTTAATGTGGTCAACTCAAACAGGGGAGCTGCAGACCTATGATAAAAAGAAATACATCAATTTATATGCTGAAGATATGGTGACATTTTATGTTAACTGTTCACTGAAAATCCTCTGGGAGTTTTTAGCAGTCATGATTTAAAAAAAATGTTGACATTTTTGAAAGTGCTTCTTTCTCTTCTCTTTCACCCATCTAAACAACCTTAACCTCTGAACATTTCTGTATTTTAGATACACATGCTGTAGGTGTAGTGAGGTCTAGTTTTCCATCGTTCTTCGGGACACTTAAGTTTTATTTTATTACCCCACTCCAGGATTATTGTCACATAAGCTATTTTATATCTAAAACATATGTCTCACAAGACATTTTAATCCTAGATGTAGAAAAAAATTTACTTGACTTAGCACTTTGTAGCTCATATGCAGATGTGGACAAATTTTACTTAATAAGTTAACTGTCTGAACAAAAATGTGGGCTTTTAGCTTTGTTATCTTCATGCATGTCCACAATAGATAAATAAATGATGATATTTTGATATTTTCTGCTGAGTGTATGCTACCAATAATTGGCATTTTGTCTCATATTTTAAGATTTTTCAAATTGTGTTTATAGAAAATCTTTTTTTCTATTCCTATTTATCCTTATGAACTGTTTTAATATGAGAAAGTACCGGTTATTTACAAACATAAAGTTGAGCTAGGGAGTTTTCTATGCTTAATCGGGACACTTGTATATATATTTTACCATTTCAGGATTGTTTTTGTATTATTTGTCTCTGGAAATATCTACCTTGTTTTATTGCACACCCAAACATAATTTAAGCTGAAATACACTTATTTCTCCAAAATACCAAAACAAATATAAGTTCTGTCTGAATGAAAAAATTAAATAAATGTCTTACTTCCATGCCTTTTTATTACCTTTTATATCTGCAGTGTAATGCATTTTATTTTGCATTTAATTTTTTGTAAAAAATAAAGAGAGAGAACTCTGTGAAAAAATGCATAAATACAAAGTAATCGTGTTTTTATTAGCATTTCAAGCCTAGTTATTAGTTTTTGATTAATAGACAAACAGAAAATTCATTTATAATGTTGCTACAATCAGCATAAATGATAGACTGAATTACGTTTTGACACCTCAGTTAAAGCATGAAAGCAGACAGTTCCAAGATGAAAATTATTTTATTACTCTTTTAAATTAACAAACACTGCTTTACATATTGCTGTTTTTATTCATTTTGAATCATTTTAAACAATTAAAGCATTTGGGAAACCAAAAAAAGAAGAAGAAGATGTAGTTCAACAGGCGACAGACAGCAGATGACATGTACAGTAGAACATCTACAGTCGATGGCTTTCCTATGTGTGTCGAGGGGAGACTCCAGAACGCTCCAACATACAGACATTTACTTGGTTTGGTTCTCTGATCTGCCTCTTTGTGTTGTCGAGCCAAAAAAAAGACCCCAGTTAATTTAACACAGCCAGTCAAATTGTAAAATTACATCAAAAGCATCTAAACCGATCTTTCCAAAGGAGTAGCAGTAGCTTGGATTGATCTTAAAATGTAATTTCTGCATCCAGAATAATCTTAAATTCCTCTCAATAGAAAGAAGGGATGTTTGGGTTCAAACCCCTTCACTTTAAATTCATTTGGAATGTTTCAAGTAAACTAAATAAATGGTAAAATATCGCTGATCTGTCAGTGCATGATAGCCCAAACCCTCTTCCCTTTAACATATACAAATAACGAACACGAAGTTCTTCAAAGTGTTTGCTCTTTCACGTCAGACCAGCTGTAGAGAGAGTCTTCTTCATCCTTTTCCTCGTCATGTAAAGTACCTCCTGCACCCAGAAATCAGGCCATCTGAGTGGGGTTTAAACATCTTTGTTTTACTAAAAGTGACTGATTTACAAACACCATATAGCCTTTACATATTTATATATATAAACAGGGTTGACATCATTTGGCAGCTGGCGACAGTCTGGACCACCGTGGCTTTTGTTCAAGTTTGATCAAAAAATTCCTCCTTTTTATTTTAGACAAGGACTGATGAAACACAGAATTACATGTGCCGAGAAAAAGCTGATTTGGCTTTTTGAAACCCGAGCAGCCCCTGAGAAGGCAGCGGCGCAACAAAAGGATGTTTATTTAGAGAACGAAGCGGAGGAGGGTTTTGTTCAAACTTTGTTTTTTTAAATGTCGGAGCGAAAACGACTCACAACAAGTAACTGAAATCTTTTGTTTTAGAGTACCACCTCTGCCACGGTCACTCGTCACAACGGGGTGGGGTTCTATTGAAACACATGAGAGATAATCCCTGACATCAATGTAAATCACATACACTTTGTCCAAAAAGAAGGGTTCAGGTACAGAATCACCGAGGAGGGAAAAAGCACACAATACTACCGCAAATTCAAGCCACTATGGCAAAAAAGAGAAAGTATTGAGGAGCTAGCTGGTTGAAATTCTCTGTAAGGAGGTCATCTTCAGCTCATCTTGCAGATTTAAAGGAGAGGACGAGAAAATTCAACCATCATAAATACACTGAGAGATGGAAATACCATGAGAAAGGGTCCACTCTGTCCTGAATCGTGTCATAGAGAGTCTGAGAGGAAAAACGAAATTCAACAAGAGTCTTCGCCTCTCTGCAGATATCCCAGCAGAATGCTGACCTCGCTTGGTGATTTATTGTATATCGATCGGCAGAGTGCAAGCGTCAACCGCATGGCTTTTTAGGTGTTTTCAGAAAAATATATTAACAAGTCTTTCTCTGGATGTCACATCAACATGGTTGTGTTTTTCCTTTTCCTTTTTTTTCTTTTTTCTTTCGTCAAAAATGTCAGTAAACAAATCAACACTCTGGAGTTGAAATGCTGAAGGGATGGTGGATGACTGCACACGCGTTGATGGATACAAAAACGTTCACACTGAAGAAGAGGAAACGCGGCATAGCCCTTATGGGCCCCCCCTCTCTCCCTCTCATCCAGAGGGGGAACCGGCTCACACGGTCAGCTTGGTCTGGACTTTGTTAATGTGCTTTAGAGAGACCAGAGGGTCTCGGGATGGAGGGGTAGTCTGTCCTCATTGTTTTCAACCACAGTGTTTGTTTCGCAGCTGGGCCTCGGCGCCCCGCCCCGGCTGACTCAGAGCGCCAGGAGCGTGGGTGAGTTGAGGGAGTCGGAGGACTGGTCGCCGCTGCTGCTGCTGCGCCGGTGGGCTTTGGAGCAGGACTCAGAGGAGGGCGAGGGGCTCTCAGGCTCCATCATGTTGGGATAGGTGAATATGAGGTTTTGGGCGTTTGGCGTAGCTGCCGGGGTGGACGCCACCACCACCGGGGTATTGAGGCTGTCTCCATCCGGGCAGTACATCCCCCCGCTGATGCCGCCGCCTCCCAGGCAGATTGGCTTGATGACAGAGCGCTGAGGTTTGCCCACATCATCCCTTTCCTCGGGCTCCTGCTTCACCACCACCTGGTTCATCTGTGCGCGCGCGTTCATGCTGGGGCGCATGGTAAGCTGCAGCGGGTTGCACTGCTGTTGCTGCTGGTGACCGGACTGCTGGTGTCGCTCGTCAACGGGCAGCTTGCACACGGGGTTGTGGGCGACCAGCATGAACTCCAGCTTGTCTTTCTCCTTCTGGAGGCTCTCGATCTCCTTCTGCAGGTCTGCCTTCTCCTCCTCCAGCTTCTCCGTCTCCTGTTCAGAGAAAACACAGCATTAGCTCAGATATTATGGCTGCAAGAGAATAAGGAATCTGACTTGGACATGGACAAACAATTTAGGTTTATACAAAAATGAAAAAACAATTAAAATATTTTTAAACTCTAAAACTAAATATTTGTGTTTAAATAAAGTTTGAATTTTGTAGTTATTATTTTTTTACTGTTTATATACTTGCATAATGTCAAAATGTGTCTACTAACAGCTGTTTTTGTTTTCAGCGTCATATTTACAGAAAATCGTTTCAAAAATATTGTCTATTACCACTTTGCAATTTTATTTTGTACATATTTATTCTGCACTTTTTCCCCTGTATTTACCTACATTGTTATTTATTTATTTATACAAGTATTGTTGTATAAATATTTACTTATTTATTGTTCATCAATATATTTCTTATACATTGAAAGTTTTGCTTTTTTATTTTTCCCATTTTTCATATTTATTCAGTTACAAATTAAAATGAATTTCTTTTTACTTTTGAATAAATGTTTGTATTACTTACTTTGAAATTTCAAATTTTCTTGTGTAATTATTTCACTCCTTTATATAACGTTCTCATAATTAATTTATTTCAGTCTGTGAATACCTTTGTTTGGTTATCTTAATATTTTTATTTATTTTTATTTTGTTTTTTATTATTTCTGTCAAATAATTGATGAAGTTTTCTTATATTTCTTTCTTTTTTAATTTCTATTTGGATTTTTTTTTATCTTCCTGTATTTGCTTCTCTCCATCTGCTATAAACTACAGATAATTTCGATGGAGAATTGCTGTAGTTTTAATCTGAATTTGACAGTGACCATATCAAAATGGCAGAGAGTGAAGGGATTAATATGCAGCACCAAGGTGGACTGTCTTTTGTTAAGAGATTTGGAAAGAAAACAACCATAAATCTGTTCAAAGTCCTTTTATTCATGCGCCTCCAGACTTTTTCTGTGATTACTTAAGACACCAATAGAGGGCAGTGTTTATCTATTTCTCTTTTTGTTACAAGTTCTTGAGACCAAAGAAATGTAAACTGTGAGCCATCTGCCTGAATTTGAGCGTTGCCTAATGACTGTGTTGTTTTTGTCTCTGGGGGATGCCATCTCTTTTAACAGTTTGACACAGATGTGGCAATTCAAAGGAAAAAGAAAAGGGGAATCTGCTGTACGACGCCAGACTAACAGAGATAAAGCTGACATGCCGTTTGAGAACTTTGACTCATGGCAAAGGTATCAGGAAGTAATTCATCCGGCTTGACGTTAGTCTAAGAATAAATATTGCAGCTTTATTTCAGTTGAAAGCTTCTACTTTAGGATCAGTGAAAAAGATCAGCTGTTATGATTTTTGCTTTCGGTGTATGACATTTAAAACTTGCCTCCTTACTAGAAAAGACTTCTGCCTATTTAGCCTGTTCCACTCCAGGTTTTCTTCCTCTTTAATGGCCTGACAAGCTCAGCCTCTCTTTAATTCCTCTAATTAGTCCATTTGGATGCCGTTACTGTCTGCCTACGAGACAGCCCAACCTCTGTCTGCAGCCGCCCGAGACAAAAAGCTTTTCAACGCCTGTCATCTCTTCAGTCAGAGCCTGCACTTAGAGTCAAACCAGTCCGGCGAGGTTGCAAAATCAGGAGTGGAGTTCAGGCTTTCATCATGTGAACGTCTGGCTCGTACATCTTAACAAATAATTTGTGCGCCGATCAGCTGGATGTGATGCTCACCCCCTGCAGCATCTCTGTCAGCTCCCGCCTCCGGTTTCTACATTTGGCTGCGGCCAGCTTGTTCCTCTCCCGCCTCACTCTCCTCTTCTCCTCTTCCTCTGGGGTCAGCTGCATTCACAAGTCAGAAAAATATACGTGTTAAATAAGCGGTGGGATGAGTAGGCAGTGCGACTGTGAAAGAAAACTTTCAGACTGCTCACCTGTTCCTCCCTCTTGCGCCGTCTAAGGTCGCCAGTAGAGCGAATGACCCCGGGACGGGCCAGTGTGTTGTGCGTCAGCAGGCCCGGCCCGTTGGTCAAGTGATGGCTATACGGGTGGGAGCGGGAGTACGGGTTGGACATTGAGGTGATGACGGTCGGCTGCACCATCCACTGCAGGTCTTGGCTGGTTGTGATTGCATTGATCGTAGGGATGAAGGCACTGTTGGAGCCAGGCATGTCAACCCTGTACTTCTGGAAAAAAGAAAAAGGAAGAGTCACTAGATGTGGACATAACTCCTCTTCGCTTTCAAAGCAAGCGGCTTAATCCTCTGAGCATCTCGGCTCATTAATTTGCTGGAAGCACAAACAGGAGCGTCGCCTCCAACGCCTCCCACCATTATTAAATTCACACATATCCCCCTGTTTAAAAGCTTATAGTAATGATTCCATCCACATCTGCCGTAACCCCCAGAGTGGATTGGTGACACATGCAGTGAATCATGTGGGAAAGTCCAAAGTTGTCAGACACATCTCATTGTTCTACAAAAAGCAGAATGTGAGACCGATGGAGCTTCTGCTCCCTGAAACAGGTCACTCTGCGGCATGTCTGGAGGTTGGGCGAAAAAAAGCATCAATTTGTGAAAAATGTTAAATCTAAAACATTCCCCAATCTTTCTTTTTCCATATCATCAATCTCCAATGGCATACAAAGGAGGTAGTATCCATCTCTGGCCAAGCCAATCACTCCTTAACATAATAATTTTTTTATCCAAGGAGAAAATAGCCGTCAACTAGTTAAAACATTTATTTGCTTATTATTTTTTGATCTACCATGTCCTTTTTATAATAACTTTTCACCATCCTTTCTCTAAAGATATCGCAATGGCATGCTAAAACGAAAGAATTGTTTTGTGATGTTTGATTTTTTTTTCTTCACACACCAAGAAAATCATTTTTTTGCCCCAATCCAGGCGGCCACCCTTTTCAAAGCTTTCTGGGTTCGCCCCTGTTTCACATTAAAATCAAACTGAAGAAGCGGCAGAAGTTTTGGAATGTGTCTGCATTAAATGGGACCTGCCAGCTGTGCGTAATTTACGCACGTCCCGGCGCCTTTCCCCCCTGTTCTTCCCGACTTTCCGTCGGATATCCCGGCAGCCTATTGGACTTTGTTTATCATAATGAGTCACTGTGTATGGGATTTGTCCAGCACGTGTGAACCCATCTCAGTTCCAGTAAGTAAGGGGGCAGCGGCCAGCTTGAACAAGCCGGGAATTCTTATCCAGAAATATGCGATGGAGAAGGAAAAAAATTCCTGTTAAGTAATAAAAACAAAACTGGGTGGATAAACTCGCTTCAGCGGAGGCACTGACATTCCTTGGAACGCTTTGTGCGTTATAAAATATTCTATTGCTTCAATAAACAGCGACACAGGAGGTCATGTACTGGAAAACAGGTGGTAAGTGATAATAAGCTGATATATGCAGGCCAAAAGTCGTTTACTGTAAGGTTGCGTGAGCCTGACGCCACTTTTCCACAGAAGTGCATCAGACGTAAGACCGGGGTGTAGGGAAATGACATGCCTAGTCTTGGATTTAGATCCTTTTATCGAGAAGCGTACAAGTACACTGCGGTTTGAGTTATTGTTCAGATGAGGTAGCCTAATATTCGTTTTTAAGCGCCCAATGGCTGACATTTCCTCGGTAAGGAAGCGTATGCAAGCGTTTGATCGCCCTATCCGTGAGAGCAGCTTCCCGCTGGAGGAAATGTGCCATGTGCGACCGGAGAGCCCGTCGCACCCGATCAGACAGTCTGAACACGAATATAATAATACAGTATATATTCAATGTTTGACGAGCCACAATCACAATCAGTTGCAAAAACAAACAAAAAGCATTGCATTTGAAGAGCGTGTTTGTACGGATTTAGCCGGCAACAAACATGCCTGTTGCATAGTACACACTTTATCTCCGCTCAGCTCAGGGTCTGTCTGTTCTACAGCGATAACATGCGTAAAAATGGATTTTAAACCAGTTAGACGACATTAAAAAAGCCCCAGATTTAGAGACAGAAAGGACTGAATGTCATCTTGAAATCAGAGGCTTGAATCCACGTCGGTTTGAAGTGAACAGCAGCCTAATCGCATGAACCGATCTGTGGTAAATAATAAAAATGCTTTGTCTTCGTGTGTAAAATACTGGTTTTTCGCCGATAAACATGCGCGTTAGTCACATGCTTTAACATTTTTAAAACACCTATTTAGCCCTCAAAGTGGCAATTTATTATCAATATACTATTAATGGAAAGAATCGCAATCCTAGAGGTGTATACGCCTGCAGCTGTTCCGTGTGTCTCACCTGGTAGTTTGAGGTAGAGATCGGACTCCCGATCGTGCTGCTGCCGCTTGTGAAAGACTCTGGCTGGGCCGGAGAGGTGCTGCTGCCGCGGGACGAGGTGTCGTAGTTCCCTGGGTAGTCCTGGTACATGATCCGGGACAGAGGGAGATTTCAGGGGACTTTGAAATCTTTGGAGACTTTTTTCTTATTCCTCCTCTCTTTTCCCCGCAATAAAAAGGCACCAGCAAGAGAAGAAAAAAATCCTGTGCCTGGAGATGTTCAGGTATCCAAGAACGAGTTATCAAAGTGCAATTATTACAGCTGACCTAAAACATCTTACAAATATTGCAGGATGTGTCAGGTAGCCCTGGGAGGAAAGTATTTTGTTTTGTGCTTTCAGGTAGACCAAACTATCAGAGATCCTCTCAGGTGCGCAAACTTCAGCCTAAAGTCAGCAGTCAGTGTGACTCAGGCAGGTTTTTAATCTTCTGAATATTTTCCGCCGCTTTGCCTACTTACTCTGCTCTGAGCTCTCTCTGCCGCTCACGGAACACCTCGAACTTTTTTTTTTTCTTTCCCTTTTCACCCCACTTCCTAGAGATGACTCACTTCAATGGCACTAAGAAGAAGCGCGACGGCTTTTCAACACCAACGAAACAGCCGACGTCACGGAGGGGCGTTGCAAACGTTCAGCAGAGGGAGGGGTTATTTTCCCTCTTCTCCCCTCTTGTCTTGTGGATCAGTGCAAAGAAAGCAGAGCTCGTTTCTTCCCCGGCGGACTCAAGAGACTAAAGATCCAAAACCTGGTTTACAGTTAAATCAGGGGTTTTATTTTTGGTACCGGTGGACGTCAGCGATTCGCTGTGGACTTCACCGGGTTTGTCTCACTTTCTTCGGCCCATTGACGCATGTTTCCAAAAATGGGCAGTTGCGTCAGAGAGCGCGTGTGGGTTTCCTTGGTAAAAAAGAAAGCGTCAGACACTGGAGGGATTCCCTCCCCTTCAGCTGTAGTCCGCCGGACCCGGAGCTCTGGAGAAGGCGCCGGCCGCCCGGGGTCCGCTTTCGGTCCCTTGTCAGCGAAAACATTCAAACTATGGGAACTTTAGAGCTGTTTTGTGTGGTTCATAAGTCCCAACAGTCTGAATGACACACAGCGCAGGGGCGTCTCAAGAACGTTTTGTTAGGGTAGGGCTCACAAAAATAGTCATATACATGTAGGCCTAGTAAATGTAAAAACAGGTTTCTGTCATTATAGCCATCGTAAATATATAATATAAATACACAAAAATACAGAATAGGCATTAAAAAGTAAATGTATTATTTCCAAGAGTTAGCAGAATTTAAACTGAGAAAAACCGATGTGCAAATAACAGCAGCAGAAATGTTAATGATCTATCTATCCTCAATTATTGCAATTTTTGTTCTTTAGCATTTTAGCCACAAATAATATACATATGGTGAACATGGAGAACAGTTAAAGACTATTCAAATGGCCAAACAGTGCATTGCTCTCATAGATAGATGGGTGGATGGAATTGTGGAAAGTAGTTATTAGATCAAGAGTTTAAATTTTTAAGATTACACCTTTCCAAACAAATTAATAATCCCAACATTTTATTAGAGATTTATTTTGCCAAAAAAGAGCCACGACAAATGCAAAAACTACACAAAAATAAAATAACTAAACTTTCTGAACTGAAATAAATTTGATTGAATAAATTAAGTATCTGATGCTCCAGCAACCGGCCAAGTATTCTGATCTGCACAGATCAGTGATGTGCCCATGGGGCAGATAAATTTGTCCCATCTCTTTAAGAGAGCACTCAGCTCATTATGCGTGTGAATAGACACCTGTTAGAGAATCAGTCTCTTTAATTCAAAATACTTTTGGGGAGACATTTTTGGAGACGGTAATAAGAGACAACAGTCACAATTGCTGGGGAATCTCATGCAAATTTTTATCTTGTGGAGTTAAGCTGATTCTTTGAAAAATGAGGAATCAGGGCAGAAATAGATGGAAGAAGCTTAATGTTAATGATCTCAAGGGAGCAATGACCACAGGAAACCCATTGATGATTTTTTCCCCCCTCCAAATTCTTGAACAGTTGGATATCTTTTAGTTTATAAATGCATGTCTTAGAAACATGGGTTTTATGGGCTACAAATCAAATGTATGGGTCCATTGCCACAAACTGTGGAACAACATAAATCACGTGCTGAATTGTGGGTCTTTTTTTGTTGTTTGTTCACTCACTTTTATATTTGCTCATGTTCTGCCGTTTTTTGTTTAAGCTGTATTGTGTCTCTATTGCTCAGCTATATTTCCTCTGGCTTAGACCACACAATGGTCAGAGTTGTTAGCCTCATAGCACTTACAGCAGCAAGATTTTGGGTTTAGTCCTCGTCAAAATCCTTCTGTATTTGATTTGTACATTTTGCGAGTACATTTGTGTGCTCTCTGGGTACTCTGACTTCTTCCAATCATGCAATGGTTACAGGTGTCTGATTTGCCCTTAAGTGTCAGTGTATTTGTAGCTCTTGGTCTCAGTGATGGACTGATGAGTTGTTCAGAGTCTACCCTGCCTCTTGCCCCTGGACCTTTGAAGAAACATTTGTGACCCTGCAAGTAATGTGTTTACATGTTAAAATGGAAGGATTCCGCCCCCAGCTGTTTTAAATCATTCTAATTATTCACCTGTTTTTACTCCACCAATCGCCTTCCTCAGTGTAACCTTCAGTCTTCTTTCTGCTTAACCCCTGTCTGTCTTTGGCTCCTGTCACCACCTCCATATTTGTTGGATTTCTTTGTAGCAAACAACAATTGTATTATTTGAAAATTACAATGTCATAGCTCCACCTGTACCACATCATTTTGCCCTAAGTATACCAAGCTTTTAAGTGCATGCCCCACACATCCTCCCTAGGTTTTGGTATACGTAAATCTACAAAGTCAAAAAATAGAAGTTAGGATAAAATTACCTAGCTGGAAGAGGCAAGTTTAATTAGCTTTTCCAAAAAAGCACATATAAGGAGTAATTATTTACTTGTTCAGATTTATTTGCATAATGAGAGTGCATAGAAATGTGACTATGCCTGGGGGGGGGCTTGGTTTTCTTGTGCTTTGGGTTGGCTCTGATTCGACACAGGCTTTTAGGATCACAGTTGTTTCTTTGAGTAATTCGTCTCAGACCCATTGTTGGTAATCAGGAGAGATTGGTCAGATTTAATTCTGCAGCACTGATTACTGTAGGTCAACACAACAAACACTGCAGCTGAATCCCTGTGAAATGTTAGCTAATTGTAATTCGGACGCACCTCATAAACAAGGGCACGGCGCCCAGGATGTGACACGTTCCGCAGTGTAAAATGTCCTATTAAGTGTAATCCAATCTGCTACGGTTCCTATTTTAATCTGCATCACCACAGCTGGGTGTTCTGAGCTCCTAAAGCTCCTTCCAGCATGAATGTTTGCCAGAAAGACTTGTCCTGGTGGATAAGTTTATTTACTTATTTATTTTTAAACTAGTGGAAGAGGGGGTGTTGTATCTGGGGTTGGAACCAGCCCGTGGTTATTTGAGGTCCAGAGCAGAGGTCCTTACAGGGCCCCTTTCTTACAGTTAAACACATCTTGTTTTAATGTTGGCAACACAAAATGAATTTAACTGACCAAAATGTGTATCTCAATTATTCATAACATCATTGAAGAGTTGGTTCATATCAGTAAATCAGATAAAAAAGCTAAACTCATACATTCTATATTTGATATTTTGCAAAAAAAAGTTATTAATATTTGGACCAAAGGAGGAAGGATCTAAAGTCAGCATGCAGCCTCAGCTATTATAATTAGAAAGCACTGATTAGGCCTGAAACATATGTATAGTGATGGACTCAAACCTGAACCCCCAGAGACACATAAATACAATTACAAAGTCAGCCTTAGAACATTTCCAGGATTAAATTACTAATTTCCCGATCTTGAGAAACTGATCCATACATTTGTCTTTAGTTAAACTGATTACCGCAAAAGT
This sequence comes from Apricaphanius iberus, assembly GCA_028564705.1. Taxonomy (NCBI): domain Eukaryota; kingdom Metazoa; phylum Chordata; class Actinopteri; order Cyprinodontiformes; family Aphaniidae; genus Apricaphanius; species Apricaphanius iberus. The sequence continues at coordinate 145,895 of JAPXFQ010002203.1, forward strand.
GTCTTCACAGGTCTGCCTGAAAAGTCAATTCAGACAGCTGCTGCTGATCCAGACTGCTGCTGCTCCTGTTCTAATTAAAACTAGAAAAATAAAGCACCCAGTTTCAAGCCTATACAGTGGCTCCCTGTAGCTCAGAAAATAGACTTGAAACTCTTTTTTTTTAAGTTTCTAAATCACTGAATGGCTTAGCAACAAAATAAATTGAGCTTTGTTGTCATACCAACCTTCCAGCCAGTTGAGGTCTTCTGGTTCAAGCCTTCTCTGCATCTCCCAAATCAGAACCAATCATGGAGTAGCACCAGTCATGCTTCTTTAATCTGGGAAAAAACTGCCCACAACAAGGTCCAGTCCAGGAATTTTTTTTAGAATTTCATGCTTCCTCTGCTAACAAGCTTTATGGAGATGAAAACAGGACTTAACACCTGCATAAACTGGGCTGTGTCTCTGGTAGTAACACTTTGCTGGGTTGCTAGTTTGAACTCCCGTTCTGTCCGTCTGGGTGGTCAGGGCCAGATTAACACTTTGTTGTACCCTGGGCACAATATTCAAGGGCCCCATCATCACAACCCCAGGATCACCATAATATGGTCATATAAAGAATATATTACTGTAATTTACACTCAATACTTCAAATTCTAACTGTCATCAGGTGTATTTTGATGCATCAATATAATGCTCATAGAACTACAAATGCACTACAATCTCTCCTATAAAAGATATTCACTCACATATTATGCTATGAAAACAAAATACATCAGCATATGTTACAATCTGGTAAAATTGACCCACTACTTTAAGGAGAGAAGTATCCTCCATTAAAAAAAGAATTAATAAGCAACCACTTTCAAACCATTGTTTATTTAACAACACTCATTCCCATCAGAAATGTAATGAATTGATAGTTATCACAGAAAACCACAGAATCAAGAAACATTTTGGTCCTCAGCTCATTTTAAGCAGAAATCACCCTTACAGGGTGATTCTGTCTCCTTACAATTCAACAAGGCAACCAAGTTATTAGTCCAACACAAACATTTGAAATCTGCCATTTATCCCTCCACAACAAATTGCAGCATTTTTATAAAGCTGGGACCTCAAGGAAAATTCTGACACAATTTCTCTCTAGAAGACTATATAAAAATAAATACTGCAAAACCTGTCAAAACACACAATTTTAATCCTAAACAATGAGGAAGTGCATGCTTTAATTTGACATCTTATATTGGCTTTTTTCTGGACTTTGACTGTGCAAACTGATGTATGATATCTTCAAAATCAAGGCCACTAACAAGTTCATGTTCAATGGCTAAGAGAGAAAGTGCAGAGAGCCGTGTCTGTGACATAGTGGTCCTCAGCTCATTTTTAACCCGTTTTAAAACTGAAAATGACCTCTCACCCTCACAGTTAGACACAGGTAAGGTTAAAAACAGTCTTAGTGCAACATAAACATTCGGAAATGTTGTCTTAAGTCCATGTCTGTCAAGAGCTTGTAGCAGCTGTACAGGTGAAGCATCATGCTGCACAAAGTGCTTGAAGTGAATAAGTTCATCTGACAAGGAACTATCCAGATCTGTTGGCTAAGTGGAGCTCAGTTTAGCAGTTTTTACACGCACATCACAATCATCACAGTCCCTCTCAAATAAAACCCCAAAGAGGTCACACACATGGGTGTAGGCTTCTACAGAGAAATATTTTGCACTTTTGATTTCCTCTGCAATCACTTGCTTAGTTTTTTTTACCCATTAATGAAATAAATTCTTCGCACACAGTTGATGACAAGTAAGATGGCTTACCTCTACCCTTATTGCCATGTTTCTCAAGGTGCTCCTTTAAAAAGGGGTCAAACTCCGCTATCAGTTCAAGCAGTCCCAAATAGTTCCCATTGTGCGCAGAGCCCAACAGTTCATTGTCACCTCGATATGGCAGTCCTCTCGCTCCCAAAAATGTAATAACAGCCACAACACGTCTGAGGACTTCCATCCAGTACTGCTGTTCTGCGTCATGCTGTCGGGTTAGAGAAGCGTCCACTCTGCACTCATATTTAGATCTGTGCAATAAAGACAGCATGTTTTGTTTATGTTCTGCACTCTTTTCGTGATCACTAATCCTCTCTGGATGTTTCCAATCGCAGAATCCGCTGATAAATGCGTGCTTTTGGGGTGACAGAAGTTTACAGGCATAGCAATAAACTGATCCAGTTGACGGCGAGTAAAGAAGCCATTCCTTTGGCACAATTTGATTGTTTGGGAGCCGGCAGTGAAGCAAATCGTTGGTGAGGGAGCGTGTCCTACTTCCAAGTCCGGACTCCCTTAGCGCCAGATACTTGGCGCTAAGGGCCGCCAGATACTTGGCGGCCCGATTCTGGAAAGCCGCAGGCCCTCGGCAAATCGCGTCTTCGCGGAGCCGCTCCGTAAGGGCCCCCCACAGTGCAGGATCCCTTGGGAGTAGAGGCGTTGAGATGCAGGGGCTGCTCCCAGACTCGACAAACGGCTCAGGTGGCGGTGAGACTGGAGACCCGCCATCACCGCTTCCCTCGACAATCAGACTCGCTGCCTCGGGTTTGTTGCTTGACGTTCCTGCTGGCTCCTCGCTCTCCGGGCTGTAAACGTAAGCTGGCGCTGGCCATATAGAGGAGTCCTGGCTAGCTGAGTGGTCCTCGTCGTTGACGGAAGCTGACTTAACAGAACTATCTGTAACATTAATAGGAGTGAAGAAATGACCTATTTTAGGTATATACTTTAAATTTTTTGCATTTCTTATGTCCTTTTCCTTTTTTAATTTCCGCTTCGCGCTCCCGCTTAGCTTCTCCATGTCTTTTTTTTCTCCTGTAGTAGCAACGCTTGACGTAACGTAGCCCGCTCAGCGTAAACTTTGACCCACCTCATACGGACTGACCAATGAGAAGAGGGTCTAAGAGGGCCTCTGTTCATTAGTCAGTTCGCATACGGATTCCCCAACGCTCCCAACTCACGTTTAAAGTAATACGCAGGACAACGTCTCTCTTTGCAGCGCAAAAGCCAGCGTGGACAGTTTGTTTAATATATAGCGGGAGATTACCAGATACAGTACTTTGCTTGTGTCCTTGCTGCCCTGGGCCCTTTAGAGGTCGTGGGCCCCTGGGCAATTGCCCAGTTGCCCATATGGTTAATCCGGCCTTGGTCGTTGTGCCCTTGGGCAAAACACTTCGACCGTCTTGCCTGCTGGTGGTGGTCAGAGAGGCCCTCTGACCAGCCTCAAGGCAGCTGTGCCTACAATGCTTTTTGAATGTGTGTATGAATGAGTGAATGTAGTGTAAAGCACTTTGTGGTCCACTGGCTAAAAAGTGAAAAAAAAATCCAGGGTATTTACTATTAAACTGAAAAAACAGTTTATTTAGTATAGTATTACTTTGCTTGATTGGCCAGCAGACTGACCTGGCCTAAAACCATGAAGAATCTGGAGAACTGTCAAGGAGATGAGCTGAAGGGTACTAGTATAGCAGTACCTCAGCAGATGCACCTTGATCACCTAAGTAAGTTATGCAAAATAAGCTTTGACGAAACATTAATTGCATAAACTGCAGAAGAAATTGTCTTTTCAGTAGGCTCAAATTCTGGTATTCCAGTTTTTCTTGATATTCTTGGGTTTACTCAGTAAACCATTATCATCCAAATTAACCGAAATGCAACACAATATGTGGCATAGGGGATTTATAGGAGTAACAACTTATTTGGACATGATCACTTAAATAAGTTAATCTTTTGATCATATTAACTGAGATTAATGATGAAATGATCAGCAAAGACGATTTCTGAGTTTGAGTAAACTTTAACATTTCATTTACACTGCAACCCTACAATATTTGAAATCTTGGCAGGATTACTCCAAGTCCTTTGTGGTTGCAATACCTTTTGAGCTGCGCTGTGATCTGCTGTTCCCAGTACCAAAAAGCATGCAGATGTTTCAAAAATCTCTATTTGAGTGATATTAATTTATGATGAATGCTTAGCATGCAATATGCCAGAGGCAAAGCTTTTTGAACGGGAGCAGTGTTGCTAAGCGACACAGTTTCTGCTAAATTGCTCGAGGGAAATCTAATCAGCCATAGTCCTATAATAATTAATGCCTTAAATATCATCTGAGCTGCTGCTGGCGGCAAAACACGATTTGATGTGGTGACAGGTTCCGATGATAGTCCACATCTTAGGTTTAATTGCACATAAAATGAGCAAAAATATAGCAGACTCTAAGATCCTATCTATGGGGTCACGGTCAGGTGAGAGAGGTGCGTGGGTCAGTGCGCAGGCATTGAGGTCAACCGATGCGCAATTGGTGCGCGACTGACGCGTCGAAGTCCCGACATCACACATCAGAAGGAATCAGCCGCACAGAACATCTCCTCCAGGAATTATAACTAGCTGTCAGACTGCAACACAAGAGGCTTACCTGGCCGAGAGACGGGGGCGCGTGACGCAAGATGGCCCGTGCCTGCTTCTGCTGCTTTCAGGTACAGCCTGATAAAATTGGAAGCTGGAAAGTGTAAGTAAGACTAAATGTCTCATTTTTATGAAATATGAGTCTGTAAAGTCGGGTTATAAAAAAAAAAAAAGAAAATCAAAGTTATAAAAAGTCTTTTGATTAGGGGCTTCCGTAAATTTGGTCAGGGGTAAACACCTTAAGGCCAACTGACTATCTTGGCACACTAAAAGCAAAATTGTAGTTTTATTTGGAGATGTGGCGATGTTGAATATTCGATACAATTAACCCCTTATGGTTCCGGGTCAGTTTGGCTAAATCAGATGTAATGTGAGATATCCAAATGAGAATTATTGCTGTTTTTGAACCCTCTGCAGTATAAATACATGTTTGGGCTCTTTGTAAAGGTAACAGAGCAGTCGGAATCACTATTGGTATGACTGGTAAAACGTTATGCACTTTATAACTCACGGAAAAAAAAATTTGTCCTCACCTTAATTTTTGTGAAAGTATCAGTGCAGGCAGCTACAATGGGTAGTTGGGGACTGAAACACACTATGTGCCAACAGAATAACTTCTTGACTAAGTATATCTGTAAAAATAATTTCTTTACATAATTTTTCCTTTGGGTGTGTCCAGGCGATTTATAGAAAAACCTAGCCTATCCAAATTGGAAACATTTGAGAACTTATTAGAAAAATTACTTCTTAATGCTTCAACCCATATGCTGTAGTGTCTACCAGTCTAACTCTTATCTACTTTAGTTTTTATTAATATTTTAGATTTACATTTATTTCATATGTATAGCCTGTTTCTACATTTTTATCTAAATTATCAGAATATCTAAAATTATTTTTGTTGTTGTCTATTTTTCATCTAAATTATCTAGATATTACATTTTTTTAAACTGACTTTTATCTAAAATTACTATATGGACAGAATGGGACCAAACTTTCTGGGAATTATAGATGTTAGACCTTCACAGGAAGGAAAAATAAATTCTTGCTGTTTTTTCTTTTCTGCAAAAAAAAAATGCTTCAGGGTCAGTGCTGTGGTTGTTGTATGTCAAAATAGTTTATACTTAGTTTACTCCTCAGGAGTTTTTACATATAAAAAGTAATTATTTATGGATTTATGTGTTCAAATGATAGCATAAGTACATGTTTATAAATTCATACAAATGTCTCAAACAAAGTGTAACTTTTAAATCTATAAATATGTTTTAAATTTTTTTATTTTAAATGATTTATTCTGTTCTTCTGGATACTTTAAAATTTTATATAATAAAGAGAACCTACAGCCCACAGGTTTTTAGCTGAAAAATGTTATAACTGTCATAATATACTGTAAACGCATAAATACAGTGGTGTTTGAGTAGCATTAATAAACATTAAACACATAACCTAATTGAAGATACAAAATAAATCTCAAATGTAATGTTTTCAATTTGTCTCCTCAGTTTAAATTAACACTTTTGCCAATGGCTAAAGGTTTAAGTTGTGTATTTGCAGATCTGCTAGAGCATAAATCACTTCAGTTACGGTATAAGTGAATTGTTGTGCACAAACGTTTCACTGATTTTGAAGAAATTTATCAGTTTTTTTATATAGGAATAAATTCTTATATAAAAATCAATAAACAATGAGTCCTAAAACAATTTCTGTGGCTTTTTGTACAACAACACTTTTTAACCTACTGCAGAGCTAGAGACACAGAAATTGTTCAATGATATTTTCTCATCCCTGTCTTACATTTGTGATAAAATTTTATTCAAAGGACGTCTTAATGCATCCTTATTAAAACCTTTGTATTTTATTAACTCAGACATGTCCTGTGGTCAAACTGTTCTTAGGAGTTTGACCACAGTTAGCAGCAATCTAAATATACTGTAAAATTGTTAAACGGCTCAAAGTTCTCCACATTTTGTCATGCTACAGCTAAAGACTTCAATATGTTTTATTGTGACTTTATTTGGTTTAACACAAAGTAGTGAATAAAAATAGGAAGTAAAATGAATCATATTTCTATTTCGCATCCCCACATCATGATGCTGCCACCACCATCATGGTTTATTTTGGGGATGTGCAAAATTTTTTATGGTTATTTGTTACAGAGAATCTCTTGCATGCAGGCCCAGACGTTCAAATTTTGTCTCATATGACTAGACTACCTTTTTTAACATGTTTGTTTTGTCCATGTTTAAATAAATAATTGACTGTGAGATGTTCTGTGTGTATGTTTGCAAGACATTAAATCAGCAGACCATTCAGTGAGCTCCAACTTCATTTTTCAGCTCATTTGTCACAGCAGCTCTTGTTTTATCTCCTCCCGTCTCGTTTGACATGTAAATTTATAAAAATGTGTCTACTTGCAAAATTTCTGTACCAGAAGCCTTCAACTTAAGAATGCCTCATAGCAAACAATAGTTGACTCTGAATATGTTTGGCCCAATTTTTTACACCACAAGCACTGATATTACACTGATGCATTGACAAAATGTGACAGATGCAGATTTTGTCAATACATTTATTTAAATGTAGATGTGACTGAGAGGAGCCTTCTGATGTTGTCAGTGTATGAGCAAGAATCCCACTTGCTTCTGCAAAATGAAACACATCCAGAATGGGTTTCCAGCTTCTGACTCACTTTATTGCTAAACATGTAGAGTTGCATGGAGCAGGTGTTTACTTGTGTTTGGTGTGTTCAGTTTTTTTGCATGCCCTTGCGTTCTTTTATTTTCTTTTGCCCATAGCGTCATTCACCTGTCATGCTGTAAAACTTTAGCCTGGATAATACTCAACGCGATCAGCATGGCTTATCTCTCAGCTCAGGTGCTGTCAGTGGGACATACGTAGGCACCAAAGCGCTGACTCAGACTGTGGAGACTGGGTTAAAGAGCAATCAGCATGACTGACAGCGGGTTTTATTATCGTGTGAGTGGCCTGTTTACAGACTTAATGCGCTGCTTTATTATGCAACGCTACACAGAAACGGTAACGTGTCTGCAGCAAAAAGGGGGTAGAATCCAACATTGAACATCAGGTTTTTGCTTTGCCTTGTCTGATATGCTTCTCCTCATCTTAGTATTTTGTGCAGGTGTGACTCTAAAAGGGAAATTCAATCACAGGCCACCAGCAGTGCAGGAGCATGTCTTTAAGAAGTGGGTGCTGTGAATTAAAACCACCCTCCATAAGTGGTTTCATTTACCCGTTGCCTTGGTGACAGATGCAGTTCAGTCGACTTTAGCAAATCAAAAGGGAAAATTGGAATGTCCATGACCTCCAGAAAGTACGACTGTAGAGGGAGGAATATAGATTTGTCAGATATTTGCCCTACAGCTCTGTCAATCACAGGGGAAAAATAAATATTTGGATGTTTTAAGAGTAATCTAGTTATCCTAAACGGCTTAAAAAAACATCTTTTACTTTTGCAACTACTTCTGCTCTAAAGTTGTTTGATTTGACGAGTCTGTCTGACTGTCTCTTTCTTGGTATTCTCAGTTTCTGTCAGTGTAATAATACGTTATAAATTGAAAAGTTATACATAATGGGGAAGATATCATCAACAAGAGATTGCTTCTGTCCTTTTGTGTCTTAAACTAATCGGTTTATTTTCTACTGTTCCTGAAAACAACTACAACTCTAAAGATTTTAATATATATAGATATAAATCTCTGAGTTATTGTGGTCTTGAAATGACCCATTTTTTACATATACAGTAAACCCTATTAGCTGTTCAGTATTTGCAAATTCATCTATTTGCAGATTTTTTTCATAGCACATACGCTAAAGAAAATGCAGCTTGGGAAGCTGAAATAACTTTAAACAATGCTACTTGACACACTATTGGCCAATCCAGGAGCTGCATTATTTTAGTCGGTTGTAATTGGATATACACCCAAGGATTGAAATAAAGACAATTGGAAATATCACCTTCTGTAGTGATGCTAAGACGTTTTCCACTGTGTGTATTGCATATTGAAGTATCCTTCGTGTTTGAACCATTAAAATAGGCAATTATAATTATGTCTAAAGGGGGTCTCGGGCGTTTTAACTAGTCGCAGGCAGCTGTGGTCCCTAACATCCGTGAATACTGGGGTCTGCTGTAGTCTGAATCAAATATCATTGGCAGAATGGCCTGGTTCTAGTCTGTAGACAAAACAAAGAACTCTACACTAAAAAACAAAACAAAAAAACATTTCCACACAACTGCTTTGGTTTGATTTAGCAATAGTGAATTTTGTTGAGTGAACTAAATGTAAACATGTTGGGTCAACCTAATACATTTAGGGTGCTACAAGGCATAAAACGAAACAGCAGGGGAAAGACTCAAAATCAGAAAAGGGTCTCTGTTTTCTGAGCACCTGCACTAACCACTTTGTTACACAACCACTCAAAAATGTTTTATATAATAATATACGTATGTGACTTCATTTTCAGTGTTAACTAAAAATTATTATATTTTATATTATAAATACCTTCCAATTCCCTTTTTTTCATTCTATAAAAAGTCAAGGAATTGCATTACTGAAACCATTGTTAACATGTTTAGTTAACATTGTAAATGAAGTTGTGCCTTATAGCAACCTGAATGTATTAGGTTGACCCAACATGTTTACATTTATTTCACTCAACAAAATTCATTATTGCTAAATCAACCCAATTCAGTTGAGTGGAAATATTTTTTTTTATTTTATTATTATTTTTTTTAGTGTATGAACAGTAAACTCACTGCTCCTCTTCATAATAATGTAGTTTCTTCAGATTGTTTGCACATCTGATTAGGATGCCTCCTTGTTGCCTCCACATATGAACTCCTTAATTTCCCACAATTGGAGCAGGAAAGTGTTGCTGAGGAAATAGTTTGGTGTCCTGCTTGAATCTGTAATGATACAAATCTCAGGTGAGATGGCCATATAAGAATTGTCGACATCTGACACATACTGCCTGTGACCTCCAACACTGTTGAGTGAAGAATGAGAGCATCAATAACTGCCCATACATTTAAGAAATTATACTGAAGAAAAGGGAATTGGCAGGTCTTTGAAATTACAGGAACAAATCTAGTAAAAGCTACACTGTCTATGCATGTTTCTCTTATTTACATGATTTAATTAAGTACAAATTAAGTAATTATCAACTATACTGATTTTACACAATTTTTTTGCGTTGTTGGTGGAAAGTGAATGAATTGCATTACTGAAATCAATATAAACATGTCTAGTTAACACTGGAAATGAAGTCATATTTGTTATTGGAACACAGGACTTTCAAGTCATTGTGCAGCAATGTGGTTAGTGCAGGTCCTCAGAGAACAGAAGCACTGTTCCTTTTCTGAGTTTGAGTCCCTTCCCCTTCTGTATCTTTTTGTGCCTCTACTGTCAAATAAAGATTATCGTGGCCTCAAAACCTTTCAAAAAAATACAAGAATTTTGAGGTTTCATTATTCTCATTTTGGCTATTTATTCTAGCCCCACGGTGAAAATTTTATAAAGTATTCCCAACGTTCTGTAAACAAAAAAATAGATAGGAAAAGATCGCCTCTTTTTTATAGAAAGATTAAAGTAAAATATTTTGCTATAGCATTAACTGTTACCTGTTAGTTGACTAAATGTAATCTTTTTGAGTAATATAAAAAAATAGTTTAGTTCAGTGGTAACCTCTGATCCACAAGGGAAGAAATATTGAATGTGATTTAAACCATTTTGGGTATTTAAAAATGTGTTCTATAAGAAAAGAGTCATGTTTCATTATTTAATAGGTTTTGAGCTCTAACAGATGCCGGCAGTGGTGTAGTGGGTAGTGCAGTGCCTTCCAACTAGGAGACCTGAGATTGATATCTGGCCTGGGAATCATCAGCTTGTATTCACTTTACACATCAACATTGAGTGAAAGTAACAATCAAAAGCAGTTTGGTGTCGAAATTGAAAATGTTTTTTTAATGACTCAAAAATAATATGACTACATAATGTAATAAAATCATGTTATGGCAACCAATAAATATGGTAATTCAACATGTTAATTTTACTTTGGAGAAAGACGCTAAATCATGTCAGATTTATTTATTCTGATTGTGTGGAACCGATGTACACAATTTTAACCAAGTAAGTTGAAAGAACTTTTTTTTCAGTGATAATCACAATCTTCAACTTGTTGTGGAACCCATTTGAGCAAAAATAACTCAGTAGTGGAGTGGTTCTGCCCACCCATCTTTCCAGCACCGGTTCAGTTCTTTGAGATATTCAGATTTTATTTTTTATTTATCTGCAAAGCCTTTAAGTAGGATTCTCCATGCAGCGCTATGAACAAGCTGTGGTCCAGGCTTAGACTGGGCCACTGGAAAATCTTTTCTTTTTCAACCATTCTGTTGTAGATTTACCACTATGTAAATTGTGGCATTCTTTTGTTGATTGGACTGCTTCGGATGTAGGAAAAAATATATTTTAGAAGAGTATCCCATACAATGGATTTCATGTTTGACTTTGTGACTAAAGGTGCCCATGCAGGTCCCATGGGTGTAGAATAAGGCCCAATCATCACCACTCCACCGCCATGCTTTAGGTAATGTTGCATTGTGCTTTCTCCAAACGTCTGTCTCATCTGTCTGAATGACATTGTTCTAGATGTTCTGTTCCAAACTGTGTGTTTGTGGGCGCTGCACCACCTTTGGTTATTTTTGACACTGTTATGACTTTTACCCTCTTATCAATGCTTACTTAGCAATTATTAGATTTCAGTAACAATAAAAAAAACTCCTTTAGTCATGAAAATAAAGAGATGGACTTTACCCAACTGCTTTGACAGATAATGTGGATTTTATGTTAAAACACAAGTAACAAGTAAAACGGAAAAATCTGTTATTTTTGGTTGTAAATAGATTTTATGCAAATGTTCAGGGTTACAGATTATGTAAGAGGTTCCATTTCCATTAATATCAGTCAGGGTTGAGAAGAGGAGAAAGTTTTTCCTGTAGGGCTGAGATGTGTTGCAACCTGAAACCTGCCTACACATCGCTCCATCTGGAAGTGGAGATGAATCTCCCTTTACTGTAAACAAATGGTTAACCTTCATATCTTCATGAAAACATCCGTCACCCCTGATTGTCCTCTTTACCTGAAAAATAAGATCAGATATGCAAGTAGAAGGATTGTTTTTTTGCCTTTCCATTTTCTAAATTTAACTGTGTCTTCAAAGCTATAATTTAACACTCTGCCCTGTTAAATCAGACAAATCACCTGTTCTGATACCCAGAAGCTTCCAATCAACTTACTTGAGTGACTCTTGACAGGAACTTTAGCAACTTTAAGGTATCAGTTCCTGATACAATGGAAGGAAGTGCGTCACACATACGCTGAAGCTCGAGACAAAGAAGAATGGAACACAGCTCGGGGTACAAACAGCTCAGAGTAAGAAGGGGAAGTGTTGTTGGAGTATGTAGTGGAAGAAGTGAACAAATGGCAGGGTCTTAGAGAAGAAAGAGCGCGAGTGGTCGGGGGACTTCAGCCACCTGCAGCTCGCAAACAAGCAGGACCCTGACGTTCCTTCCACTTTTACTGGACGGCTTGTTTTCAACGGAGGAAAAGCAAATTCCCCTCCTCGCTTCCACCCTGACGCGAGAAACCGAGGAGAGGAAAGTGTTTCTGAGTGACAAAAGTGGGCTTATTATTATGTTTTGGTCCTCCTGCAAGTTGTTTTCCTCATCATTGGCCCAAAACAGTCAAATCAAATAACACCGGAGTGGCGCTCGGTGAGAGCAGCAACAGTTCTCTCACAATGGGCCAGTTTATCTCCGTCTGTCAACAAGGTTGTCAGAGTAATTTATGAGCACACTGGTCTGAGAGCAGACTGGGTTGTACAGACTGGAATGTTAATGGATTTTTGGTTGTGAAGTCCGGCTGTTGTTGCCGTCAGTAAACACATACAGTTGAAAACAGATGCTTGCATACATTGGATAAAATGTGTAATATATATATATGTGTAAATGTGTAATAATCTTTTTTTGTCTTGCTGTCTGACCAAAGCGTTCCTCTTTCAGGTCAGCGTAGATCACCAAAATTGCTTCATAACAGAATTCTGGTAAAGTTTCTATGTATGACATCATGAAAACTTCAAAAGAAATCAGATGTATAGGAGGGGATCGCGGACCTCAACAACTGCGGTTAAAGCTTGGGTATTGGTTTCAGATGTGAGAGAAGCGGGAGAACAGTTATGAACAAGCTGTTGTCCGGGCTTTGCCTGGACCATCACAACATCTCAACACTTTTCTCTTTCAATCATTTTGTTGTAGATTTACCACTATGTAAATTGTTGTATTCTTTTGTCAGTTGGACTGCTTCAGATGTTGGAAACATATTTGACTGTAGAAGATTATCCCATAGAATGGTGATCATGTTTGACTCTGAGACTCAAAGGTGCCCAAGTCCCCTGGGTGTAGAATAAGTCCCAATCATCACCACTCCACCACCATGCTTGAGGTAATGTTGCATTATGCTTTCTCCAAACACCTGTCTCATCTGTTTAAAGGATGTTCTAGATGTCATGTTCAGATTTGTGGGTTTGTGGTCACTACACCACCTTATCAGAGAGATTGTGGACCTTGTTAAGTGTGGTTAAAGCTTGGGTATACATTTGAGATGCCTGAAGTTTTGATGTTGATCTATTTCACACGTGTCAAAGTCAAGGCCCGGGGGCCAAATCCGTCCCGCCATAGCAATTTATGTGGCCCTCTAAACTCTAGAGGAGCCTATAAATAGAACTTTTAAGTTCTATTTATGTGCACGTAAAAACTATTTTATCACTAAAATCAGTGTTTATTTGAATAGTCCTAAATTACATCATGGTGAAAAGATGATCAATACTTGTCAAACTTAAAGAAGTACTCGTTGAGACAGATATTTATTAATATATTACTGGTTTGTTAAAAATTGTATCAGTACTTTCTGCCACAAGCGGCCCTTTAATGACATTCGTTATTTCAACGTTTTGTTTTTCTGAACTTGACTATCAGTTGCTTATGAAAAGTTTATTTATATTCAGATGTTTATTGTGCACTTAGTGGATAGAGATGGTTTGCTGTGGTATTGATTGGAGAAACAGACCATCTAAGAAGTCTCTGCTCCATTAAAAAAAAGAAGTAAAATCATATTTCCTTTTATTTAAAACTGCTGCTAGATCGGAAATGGGTTGAAATGATCACATTTCTCCTTTACATATTTATAATTAAAAGTTTTTAAATGAAAAATTCACACAGTTTTAGTGAATGTTTTGGGTAAACAACGCTTTGTGCCTAGAAGGCACCTTGTCACTTGCTAACCTTCGTTAGCTTCAGTTAGCATACGGTTAGCTCAGATAGCAAACTTAAACGGCATTCATGCCCTCAGAGAATTTGGGGGAACTACTGACCCTACAGGTTTGGCATGTCTGTGTGCTTAAAAAAATTTTATTAAGTGTAGACAGATTTTCTTTTCATTTCTTTTTTTAAACAAGGTGGGGAGATTATTTGTTTTAAACAACCTGACTACATATGTACATGACCTTATTCCCTGTACTTTTGGAAAGGAAAATAATATGAGACCATGATGCCGTCAGTACTTGAATGTTGATGCCACTTTCTCTGAATAAAACTGCATTTACAGAATGAGAAAAAAAATATTAAAGTAACATGTATAATTTAACCAATTAATGTAATTCTTGCATCTCGAAAAAAAGAGTTATGTTTGTGGTACAGCTGGAGTCCGTTCTTCTGAGTCACTGAAATACAGTGTAACCACCTAAATCATAACATTTAAAAGCATTGTTATGATAATAGATGGTTCTAAATCTAGCTTTTTTATTTAGCTAGAAAACCCAATTTCCTCAGATTTGGGTGATTTAGAAGCAGCTTCCTGTGTATCCTCCTGGTGTTTATTTATACAACACATAACTGGGAACATTCAGCACAATTATGAAGTGCTGTTGCTTTCAAGTAGTGTTGAAAAATGCAAACCAGCTTGTTGTCCTCATCTCCATCGGAGTGCTTTATGTAGGGAGCATAATGGTGAACATAACAAACACAGTCCATATTTCTGTCTGAAGCTTTAAATCCAAAACGGTTAAACTGTTCAGCTGCTCAATCTTTGTTTATGATTCTGTTTTGTTGTCTGTGAAAATACTTCCCAGAAGTCACCTGTGGAACTAAAACTGTGGGTGGTAAAGAGACTGCGTTTGGTTTGGATTTTCACCTGAGGATGACTTAGTTTCAAAGCTTTTGATCTGTTCTGCTAACTATCTGCACATTTCTTCCTAAAGCCAGGAAATACTTACAAATCGCGTGCCCTGTTTCTGAAAACTGTCCCATGAAGTGGTAACAGTGTTTGGAAACCTTCCCTGCTTTAGTGCAGATTACAGGAAGAGTACTCGTGGCATGTTTTTAAATGTAATCATGCATTTAGTTAAAATTTGTTGTCTGTTGGTTTCTCCTTCTGAGACGTATCTTCCCTGCAAAGAAGTCCTCACAGTTTTAACTCTGTTTATGTACTTCCTCTGTTGAAAATCTGTTGAGTAATTGCGCTGAAAGACTGATGTTTTGCTCTAAAACTCTTCCTTCTTGGAAATGTGTGCTACTAAAACTAGAAACATGCAGTAGTTCCTAAGCATTTTATTGTCTTTGTCGTCTTCTATAAGAGACCTTTAAATCTCCTGCTGCCCATAAGCACTATTTTTATTTTAATGTTTGTGCTTAAATAAAAATCTGAAATGAGTTGTCAAAAAAAAAGTATTGAGTCTCTTTAATTAGTATATCTCCTAAACTGTCCTACATGAATATAACTGAACTCCATTTTGAACTATTTCACCTTTTAATTTTAGTAAATCAATTTAATTCATAACTATCAATAGTTTCAGTGCTGATCTTTCTTCATACCTTTCGTGATTCTTTCTAATATGCTGGATATCAGTTTTCATCTTTTAAGGTCTACTTACTGCTTAAAGTTAATCAGAGTTTTTTTTCAGCTTCTGTTCATCCACCTGGTCTGCAGGTTCTAAATGGGATTAAGACAACAAAATCTGCCTGGATTGTTGAGAGAGGTTGCTCTTGGAGGGAGTTTTGATCCACCTCTGTCTTAATGGCAATGCTTTAAGGCAGAGATTGGTGCATCCCCACTTGGATGGTAAGGGACAGCACACATATAAATATAGCACACATATCTTACTTTTTCCTCTCTGGGCAAATTAGTTTTCAAAGCCATGAAAGGAGAATCTTTAGCTTCCCTTAGCTCCTGCATCCGAGGTTGTTTTGATGCAAAGAGAAGATCGCTGGACCTTTTCTCTTTAGGCTGTAACCAATGGCAACACAAACCAACAATGGTTACAAGTGCATATGCCCCTTTTTAATAGCAATGGTTCTATTAATCTGATTGAAAGAGTAATTTCAACTGGACTCTTTTACAGCCTCGCCTTTGCTAATGATACAACTGTACTGAATTCAAAAGTCTGCAAAAATACAACAACATTTGTTTTCTTATGTAGTTCTTTATAAACTGGACAAGCTAATTTACACCACAGTATTCTAACATTGATGTACACTGGCAGCAGAAGCTTTTCTTCTGCAGGGAGCAGAAGCAGGTTTGACCTGATTAGATGATGGATGGAGCTAAAAACAGAGAAATCCTAGAAGAAAATGTATCGAGTTAGAGGGGTTGGACGCAGCTGCAAACCACTTCAGATTTTTAAACAATGTTCTTTTTTCCTTCCTCCTCAAAATTATGCACTACTTTGCGTTGGTCTGATATAAACTCCCAAAGAATTACAGGGAAGTTTGAGGCTGTAACATATCAAAATCTGGAAAGCTTTAGTGGGTATTAAGTTACTGTAAACTGTGGTGAATGGGAACACTAAAGAACATGTGTAAATGAACTTGTGAATAGTTTCTCATGTTTAAAGTCTTGTCTGTATTCAATGATCTGAGTATTTTTCCCTTTTCTTTAGTTCTTCATTAATAGAAAACGTTTTCTGATTGCGTTTGAAGGTGTGGTGCCATCCTAAAGGTTGTTTGGACAGTACAAAAATAAAAAGAAAGAAGTTTAATCAGCATTATTATCAACAAACAACTGATGATCTACACTGTGTGTGTGAGCCTTTAAAATATTAATGTTTTCTTACTGAGACAGTTTCAGGTGAAACTCAATGATCAAACCGTTCTCAGAAAAGGAGCATGGTGGCTGTTCCTCTTATAGGGGTTCTTCCTCCCTTCCTCCTCCGGTGCGTCCCTTCCTTCCAGCTCAATGGAGGCTTAATGTGAGTGTTGAAAAGTGGAAAATTTAATTAGGCTGCCAAAGGGGGTTTATGTCACTTGGCACGAGCTGCCTCCATCCACCCCCCCCCCCCCCCACCACCACCACCACCACCATCATCATCACTCCCCCGCCTCTGCTCTCACCCTTTGCTCTTCCTCATCAGCTGCTGCAACCTTCATGTTTGCACTACTACTTGTACTTTTAGCCGATCCTCCGGGACATGACCCACCAGGCCAAAGAGGCAGACGGAGGTAAACAGTTTAGATCAGACGGAGCGGGTGTGAACTGATGCGTGGATACACTGAAGCAGCAAGTTACTGTTAGCACTCAGCCGTAGATTGGTCCTCTGATCTTGAACCTTTAAGTCAAACTTAGATGTGACAACATTAAAAGACGTTACCACATGGCTGCAGCAGACTGTGGCCGAGTTTCATAGCTGCTCTCATTGTTTTGCATTATAAATAAGCATTTTGGACTTTCAAAGCTTAAATTCCTTTTTTTGTCCATATGTTTACATCAGGTGTGGCTGGATTTCTCAGAATACGTTGCCAGGGCAAATATCTGCTCTCAGGCAAGTTTTTGTCCCCACCCATCTTACACACACACAGACTGTTTTTGTTCTAAACAGTGTGTTAAATCCTTCAAAAGTTTCATACCTCTTCCATTCAGAGACCATGCATTTCCATTGAATCTGCTGCCACTTCTCAGAAACTACTGCTCTGTTATATTATAACGTTATAATAAGAAATCTCAAGCCCTTCGTTAAATAAACGAGTTACTCTGCTGTTTTTTAGCGGTTTTTTGTGTTGTAGACAAGCATGGCCTGCACGTCTAACAGTTTGATATAACTAAATTTTGATTTAAGGTTTTAATTAAAAGCTTCCATGTCAAAAAAAATCTTTGGAATTAAACAAGTGAATTTAGAGTCATATTTTTTGAAAGTCCTTGTGAATTGTAGAAGAGTTGGCTTCTTTATACAACATATAACTGAATTTGGATACTTACACAGTAAAAAAGGACAACTATTTTGAAAGTGTCTGACATCAAATTAACTAAAATTCATACGTTCATTTCCTTAGTTTTGTTGGAATTGTTTAAGACTTAAAACTTTAACTTAGTTCAAACATTTCTGGTGTCCTTCCACCAACTTTGCACAATGGTTTGACTTTTTTTCAGTATGGTATCAATTTGTAACTTACACCAATCTCTTACATAGGAAAACACCCACTGGTGATGGTAGTCTCAGGCTTGCAAGCTTCTCTTTTTTTCTTGAATTGTTGCTACTAATGGTCGTTATGGCCATTTTACTGTGGTTTTATCACACCATGATCTGCATATATTTTCAGTCTATACTCTCTCATGTTGCTTTACATGGGGCTGATCTCACTGTGGATAATGACACTCTTCAGCCAATGTCCTTTCACTCTCTTCTGAGGATAATGTGTACAGATTGCTGAAAATCATTAGCCTCTGAACTCTGAACAGTATCTTGTCCGGCATATAAGTGTTTGAAGAAATGAATGTGACACCTTCAGCCATTTATAAATTGTTACAAAGGTTTAATTAGACTTGCAGAGATCTACCATTCCCTTCTTGATATTTTGACTGATTTGAGGTATTACTTTAAATATAGGTTTCCCTTCAATTAAGTTAAATGTTGTGAATTTCCAATAGTATGAAAGTCCTTAAAAATTGGAGCACAGATGAAGGAAAACTTCAATGCCTCATAGCATAAAACTCGAACCAATAAACCTTGGGCAAACTATAAAAAAAATCTGACATGAAACTAAGTAAAACTCCAACAATGATTAGATGCTTTAGAGGTCATGCCCATCTCTTGCACAGCATTTCATTTTCCATGGTAACAAAATGTCATACTTGCAAATTGGTTGTACTCTCCATTCGTTATACATAGAATTGGACATAGAAAAACTGGAAGTTCACCACAAGCATCAAGATATTTAGCAGCAGATCTACTATTTTGTCATTTGAAAGCAGGGTAAGAAAGCAGCATCTTAGTTATCCAGCAGGAATCAGAGGTGTTGCTATGGAGATAGTCATAAACCAAGACAGCAGTTTCTCATTGGGGCCTTTACATTCTGCATAGTTATAGCTGTAAATTATCCATCCTTTTATCGAAGGGAAACACATTAGTGGAAGAAATCAAGATTTGTGGATGATTGCATGACTGGTTAGATTCTAATTTGCACTGGCACATGAAATGATCCCGGAAGGTTTCTTTGGAGGCATCCCAGTGAGAGATAAAAAATAGAAGAGTGGAGACCTCCACCACGGCAGCTCACCCTCAACCATCATGGACTTTGAAATCTTTCCAAACTACATATAAGATAAAGTAACAAGGCAGATTGCAGTAAAGAATATTTACAATTTGCTGATGATTTTTTTTTCTTTTCTGGTGATATATCAGTCCACTAACTAAAGGGCAAAGGTTATCAATGTGAAAGGCCAACCAGCTCAATGACATGGATGGCAAACAATTTAGATTTTAACTGAAATTTAATGATTAACATACATTTTAAAAGCATTGAGATTATCTTATTTTGTTATATCTTATTTCTAATGGAGCAGATCTTGTTTTTCATGTGGTTGCTCAGTAGCTCTCCAAAGATTATTTGCAAAAAAACTCCCATTGTTCAAATCAGCTGCGTGGCTGCATCACATTTTGTCAGTCTCGGAGTTAAAACTTTCCCTCAACTCGTCTGGAACCATCCTTCCCCTTTCTGCACTCTCCAAACTTATGGGTATTTATTTTTCTAAGGGAGGAGGTGGTTGGGGAGCAAGGGAAGCGAGGAGCCTTGTCACATTACATGTACCTGTCTGCACGCGTCTTTACTTGCAGCTGTCATCCCACCTGACAGGTCTATCAGTGTCCACGGCTGATCGGTACGCGTCCCTCAGCCTGACAGGCCCAACCGACAGCGCCAAGATCCAGAATGACAGCTCTTCAGGTAGGCGGGGGGTTGGGGGAGATGGGAGAAGGAGACCACAGAACAAGAGGAGTGAAATGGCAAGTGGCCTGCATTTGTTTAGTGCTTTATCAAGTCAGAGAACTCTAAAGCGCTTTGCACTACAATAAGTGATCCACTCATTCATGCACATTTAACCAGAACACATTTAATCTTTCTGCAGATTTTTTTTTTCCTACTTGAAAAAAAAGCTTTATTATTTTCTTTCTTCAGAGATTTACAAACCGTAACTGTAAATGTCAAGGCAAAAATTGGTTCTTCTAAAGAGGTGCACATTTAGTGTAGCCACAAGCTTGTTAATCCTGCATTTCATCGACATTCCTACCCATGGCCCGATAATCTTTAATAACTGTTTTGTGGAGTGCAGGTGCAATTTCAAGTCATTATGTGTATGTTTTTACAAGCTTGCCGTATATTTTGGGGGAGTGTTTTCTTCCTTTGCAGACCCTCAGATCAAGCTCAGTCAGGCTGGGGCATTTTAAGGGTCATTCAGAAAAGGTCACACAGGTTTAACTCCAAGGCGTTTGCTATGGGTCATGATGTTGGAAAATGAATTCTTTCTCTAATCATAGGTCCAGAGCACTACCTTCATTTAGATAATCCCTAATTTTGTTGTAAATTTACATCCCCACAGCATGATACTGCCTCCACTATGATAAAGAGTAGGGATGGTGTTCCCCAAGTTATGGTCAGTACTTTTTAAATTATAGATAAGGCTTGAAGTTGAGGCCAAAAAGTTACTTTGGTTTCAAAAGGCCAGAGAACGTTTTTGTTCGCAAAATTCAAGCAGACAGCCCTGTCCTTTTCAGTGGGGAGTAAGCTTTTGTTTGGTCCCTTCACATCAATTTGTATAGCAATAACAGGTGTAAATATGTATGCTTTATTTCATATGTCATTATGGGCTATTTTGCTGAGATCTTTGTAAATAAAACTATACTCAAGATAGGATTTATTATAAGTCTGTATCATGAATGTTTTCTGGTCCTGTAAATCTGAGCGCGTAAACCCTTCAAGCTGATCCAAGATCTTAAAGCTAATTTCACCAAATCATCTATTTAGATTTGCATATCTAATCCATATCTTCTAGCTAAGAAGTCTTATTTGGCTAAGACTCTGCAGAGGAAATCTTCTGTGTCGGTTTCAGTATTTTTCGCTAAAATAGTCAACTTCTATGACAATCCTGCATGCCGAAGCGAAGCAGCATGCTTAAGGAGCTGTATTCCAGAGAAAATCAAACACCTGCGGGAAGTGCTTTAGTTAAGGTTTAAACCAAGTGTCAATGATTGCACCCACAGGGGTTGGAATAAAGAGAGTCCCCTCCCCAGTTTGAGGAAAATCTCTCTTTATCTTGTCAGGGGCCATCAAAAACAAGCTCCTTCCAGAAAACGAGACAAAACAGGGAAACCTACAAGCTTCTGGGCGAAGACTCATCTGATCAGCTTAGCTACGCTCTCCTGGCATCTTGTGTATCAGGAGTAATTAGCAATTAACGAGCAGGATTTAACTGGATCCAGTTATTAACTTAAGGTTTGAGCAGGGAGAGGGGTTTGACATGGGACTGGGGCATTTTCCCCGAGTTTGGTAACAAAACAAAAAAAAGTAGAGTGAGGAACTGAAGCAGTTTTTCTTTTTTTTTTTTTTACTTCCTAGATCAAACAGGCTGTAACAAAGGCCTCAAAATCCCCCCTCCACTCTCCTCCTCCTGCTCTCTTTCCAAAATTAGTTAAGCCTTTCAGCTCCATCATCCTCAACACGGCTTGCATCAACAACCCTACGCTGCTTTGCAAATGCCGCACACAGCCCCTGAGATCCATCCTTCTCTTTTCCAAACATGCTGGGGATCAGGAGGAAGCCGTGAGAAACAAGGAAAACTTTCGGCATTGTACTTTGAATTTGGAGACGCAAAGCACCCTACAGTTTTGTCTTTTCTCTGGGTAGAAATATTGCAAAAAAGATGAAAGACGCAGAGGAAAAATGACAGATTGGACAAATCGGGACGCTGTGACTCGAGAGGGGAAGTAAACAAACTCCAATAAGGCGCCTGTCCACCTTCGCTGACCTATTCAGGCCTTTTGGACGGTTCCCCGTCTCTCTCAGATTAGCTCACTCTTGCAACCGTTTGTCATCACCCAGGGGGATGATTCAAGATTTTCTATTGCGCTCAAAGTCCCTCAATTTCTGTTACCGCTTATACATTAGTGCCACTTAAAAGTTTTCTGTGACTTTGCTGACTTCTGTGATGAAGTGAAAAGGGTGAGAGTTGCAGGGCTTTAAGTGATCCTGTTTTGCACACTTGTCATTTCTTTAAGGTTGGCAGGTCCTTAGTGCCTCCAAGTGTCATGCTTACTGGGTTGTCACCAGTAAAAGTTAATATAATGTAAATATTCATGCTTCCAGGACACCCTTTTCTCAACAGAGGTGCAACTCCTACTTTAAAAAAAACAGAAAAAAAAGACAATTGCATTACCATTTGGAGTACCAATCAGTCCCATGGAGCAAAAACCCTTCTCATCAGTTTGATCGTCCCGCGTCCTAACATTCCCAAATAATATTTCCAGTCTAATTATTCCATCCAACTGCCGTTGAAGACGGCCGGATTAGTGGATTTGGAGAATTAGCTGTGAGGGTTGGCAGACCTCTGAACTGTGATTCAGAGTGCTGAGAAATACATCTTCAAAAGGTACCTAAACAGGATCATTAACCGCTGGATAAATCCATGTTAAGATGTCTAAAAGCGTGTTAAGGTGAGCCGTGTTTAGGTGAAGACGTGTTATTTTAGACAGGAGGCTAACTAGATGTGACTTTGCGGTTGCAGTTTAGGCCACTTTGGAGGGAATTGTTTGAGTTACTTAAAGGGCTTGTGTCAGCTTGGGTCAACATCAGGAACGGATGAAAACTTCAGGAGGGAATGCTGTCTCTAATTGACACTCCAAGTTGGTGAACTTCACCCTCTGCAGTGTTGTAATCTGCTGTCAGTGTGGTTCAAACACTGAAATTCTGAACTCGAAGTAGGTCCAACTACTTAGGAGGGTAAAACAAATAAAAATCCTTACCTTTTTTAACTTAGGGTCGTGACGCCTGAAGCCCACTGTCAACTCCAACTATTCCTTTCTTGAGCATGTTAAAGAAGCTGTCCCCCCCATCCCCCTCAAAATAAAAGCATCCTGTCCCGCGGCTGACAGTCGAGATGTTTCGAAAGCAGGTCGGCAAAGGTTAGAGCGACAAAAGTGGAGCGGGGCACTGAAAAAAAGAATCTTTAGTTTTTTAATTATTTTATTTAGAGGCTTGATGCTATTAAATGCCCCAGATACATTCAGCCTATAGTTCTCAATTAGACCTGACAGTTGCTGCTTTAAAGACAATAAACATAGCGAGGGGCTTTGCCTCCGGCCGAGAAGGACCCCGAACTAGGAGCCTCATATTTAATGATGAAAACAAGTGAGCACGCACCCCCCACACACACCACCACCACACACACACACACACACACAGTCCTCCTTTCTCTAGATTACAGAAACACTGATGTCCTGCTGCAGCAATCTGCTTTCTGAGGTTATATATATTTTTATAATACCTTTTTGTGGGAAAATGTCAGCATGAGGACACAATGGGGTGGAATAATATTTAGGTAGTTTTTGCACATAACTCTTGCCTTGTTTGTATTTTCTCATTTGCATGGACATTTAACTGCAGATTTAACCAGAACACATGCAGTAGATATCTTTTTGCAGCTCTTGCACAGCAGCTATTTATTCTTACGTTTATACTTTTCTTTCCTCAAAGCAACTGAATTCTTATTTGTTTGCACAAGAACAAGACTAGCCCAAGTGGTAGTGAAGGCGTAAAATAAAAAAGAATTAGATACTCCCTATCGTCTTTGTGCTTACAGAAGACATTATACTAATAACCTCCAAAATCTTCTCCTCTAAACTGATGAACAAATGAAGCAACTAAGCATTGAAGAGTCTGTGTAATGGTCTGAAAATCTAATTTGTGGCACTGAAGTAAAGAACGAAGAAAATTTTTATCCTGAATGTTAAAAAATAAAGTTGCTGAAATGTGTGTGCATGTTCAAAAATTATTTATTGTAATGTGAACCTATGGAATTAAAAGCTGTGGTATTTACCATTTTAAATCCAAGAGTAACAGAAGATCAACATTCTCCATTCTTTTTAAAACCTAAATATTGTCTGGTTTGCCCAATGTACTAAGAACTAAATTGCTATCATTAAATTGTGTGATTAATTTCTAACCCAGTAACTACTTAATAGAAGTATTGCTGGAAAATACTTTTATCTAGGAAGAAGCTACACCAAAAAGGATCGTCTATTTCTTCAAATTTAGCATCATGACATTGCTTTTACTGAAATCACTAGATGAATTTGTAGAGCACTGGCTGTTTCATATAAAATTACAAAATGTAATCCTGAGTTATAAACATAGCATTGTTTACATAAGCTAGTGTGCTAATACATAAACACACTAAGGCTAGTTTAGCATCATCATGCTTGGCTCAAATCGTAGTAAACTTTTTTTTTGTTTTTCCAACAAACTTTGTACACAACTGCTCTGTTTCATGGGATTTCCAATCCCAGGCAGCATACTTGAAAACACAGTAATTTCTTTCTTCCTAATATTAGAATATGTACAAAAGTTAAAGTGGATCACGTTTACTGTTTTTCATGATTCATCTGTAAAGCTTCCTATAGTTATAAATAATTAAAGCTAGATTTTTAATATTTTGACATTGGTGTTAGGTAGAATTTCTGTTGTACTTTTAGTATGCTTCACACCGTGGAAACAATTTATTGCCCATGCCCTTAATCATGCACCAGTTTATTTCTTTTGATAAATTTGGTATCTTTCAACCAATTAGCCTGATAATAGAACATATACTAACTTTATAATGTACATTCCATGTCGTTGTGATGCCTGTTTGGCAACTCTCACTAAGGAAATGTGATGAAACTAAAACAACTGTAGGTGGGATCTTGTTGAAAGATAATATTTACTGGAGTCACATAATCACATTAGCTTCTAGTAGATGAGTAGGTTCTAAAAAAATACATGTGTTATGACCGTAGGGATTAGCAAAAAAGAGCCACTCTTTTCAATAAGCAGTTTAAAGCAAACTTGCCACACAAAATAATTACATCACAGATCTATAAAATGTAAAAACACTGACGTGGTCAGGAGAAAAAGTGTTTTACTGAAAGGGAATTTTGGAATCAAAAGATATTTGGGAATAACTCAAAGTACTGTCAACATGTCAGTAAAAGACTTCACCGATAACTTAAGAAATAAAACATTTGAGCAAATAAAAAAAAGTATTTTTAGCACAACTTGACAATAATGTGATGAAAGCAAATAAACAAACCTTGTTCTTTCAGCTCCTTTTAAAGCAAATCTGTGCATGGAGATTGTAGAAGTGATAAAAAAACAAAAACAAAAAACTATTTACTGTATGAAATAGTATAATGAGCTGTCACCTTAACTTTGTGAGAGAGCTTTAAGAATTAAGAAGTTTCACTCTGTCAACACATATGGTGAATCTTTATGATGGCGAGAAAACAATGTTCTACAGGAAAAAAAATGGCTTCTCCGATCAGCTTCGGTGAGAAAAATGTGGGATTTAAAGTCTGTGCAGACAAAAAAACAACAAACATACACAAACATGGACACACTCCAGCAAATGTCAAAATGAGAGAAGAGCTACAGTTTCCCATTGGCGAAGGCTCCCTCCTGGAACTGAGGGATGAAGGTTTTGAAGTACGCCCTGAAAGAAATATCACAGTTTGAAGTCTTAGATATGCTCTTTCTAACTACAATAACTGACACTTCCAGGAGAAGCTTTATGTAGCATGTTTTACATACTTTGCCCTTTTGGCCATCTCATTGCCGTCCCAGCGTGGGCTGTAGGGATACGACATCTGCACTTGAGAATAGAGCTGACCGCTGTTGGTGAAGTGGTACACAGACTGGAAGGTGAGAGTGGGTTGATCCCTGGGGAAGTACAGCGGGAGATCCACTACAAGGTGTATAGAAGAAAAACAAGTACAGGGATGTTAGGAGAAAACAAAGGGAGAATCAAACTTAACACAATCATTCTGGGGAAGTTTTCGACTCTTCTACCATGCACTAGGAAGCAGAAGTCTTTCCACATCAGGAGTAAAGTGAGTTTAGTGAATCCCTCTGCGTCGTACTCCACCACCCCCCTGAAACACATCACACTGCTTAAACTCTTGTCTCATATTAATTATTGAGTAATGATATGGATCGGGAAAGCTAACTCACATTCCAAAGTGGCTGAGAAAAGCGGCGATGTACTCCCTCCTCTTGTGATAACCTTGTATGATATACTGTACCTGGACAGAACGAAGGAAAAATATGAGCAGAACTATGGCAAATAAAGGTACTTTATTCATTTTTATATTTTCTCACTGGTTGACAAAACAAAAACATATATGCAATTACTAAAAAAATAGGAGAGGGAAAACCAAAGTAAAAGAGACCCAGTTGGGGTCGCTGAGAGGTGACAAAACAAGATCTGGACCTCAAAGTAAGGCGTTGTGATCCTTCTGACGAGTTATTTCTCTTGTCTGAGAAAACAGGCCATGAAAAACAGTTACTTTCCGAACTTTGTCTGTTTTGCTTTTCAGTCTAAAAGCAAACTCCTGGACCTCGTCCGGCTAACTTTTACTGGTACATTATCGCCTGAGGCCCCAGTAACAAGAGCAGACTTGTCGAGGTAGAGTGCTTGAGTTCAGAACGTCAGGTAAAGTTTTGGACAAGTAAATGTGGGCTGGGGGTGGGGGGGCAGGGAGAGCTCTGTGTGCACACACTGATGACATATATCGCATATATCAAAGGCTGCTTCACACTCCTTTCGTTTCGCTTCTATTCTCCGTTCCCATTTTAAGCGCATGTGCGCATAAGACGAGCACTGTAAGGAGTTCTGCTGTTTCGTAGGCCCTCTTTACAAGAATGACTTTGTTTTGGGAAATTACATATGTACGCTCGCCTCTCTGGTTACGTCATATCCGGATACAACCCCCCCAGACATTTATCAGGATCCTTTCTTCCCGTGTGAAACCAGCCGAAAGGAATTGTTCCGGTAAAAAAGTGGTGTATTTGAAAAGACAACTATTGTTAAAGACTGGATGGAATTGTCCATACATTTTTTTAGAACGTCTATCTGTAAACGGCTAGAAAATGATGTACCCAGGTGTGATGGACATCCGTTTGCCTTTTTTTTGCCAACATGCTGTCAGTTTGTAAATAGATCTTTTATTTTTATATATACATACACGAATTCTCCCCATTGCTCATTTAGATTGTATGATGGGATAAGCTCTCTGATTAGAGAGAATTCCTCCTACAGTAGATACAGTTAAGCCTGAATGCATTCATACTTCTTGATATATATGTGTATAGCATACCAGGCAGGATGTTTCATCATTTGTGCAGTGTAAGCTGCATATTTTCGATTAGTCACCTTTCATGTATGAATGATACTGTTTTGTAATAATAGTAATATGTGACACACACACGCACACACACAGACAGCTACAGACGTGTGTTTGATTGGTGTCATTTCTTGAAGAACTCTCAAACAAAGACGCCCATTGTGACTCAGGCTTCAGTTCAGTTGTGATTACGTGAAACTGTGGAGGCGGCTGTGCAGCTTTCTGAAAAGCTGTAAGGCCACATACTCATTGTGCGTTTACTTAATTACACTTTGAGCATGTATGTGTGTTTTAAAGGAAGTGTGGATCACTGAACTTTCACACAAACTCTGGGAACGGACGTTCTGCACCCCTCCAACCCTCTGTCAGCGTGCTATCACCTTCCATTGGCTGCCTGGAGCTTCGAGTGATGCAACATCGTTGAGCTTGCTCTGCAGGTATTTATACCTGCCCGCACCCATGGCTGCTCAACTGTGCATCTATTTATTGTGTTTGCTTGTGGCTGCAGGGAAGATGATGCAATAACGCAGGTAGCGCTTCCTGCTCTTGCACATTCAGTTTCGTTCACACCCATTCCTGGTCATCCTATCATGAGATATGAGCAGCCATTTACCTGAATTTAGAAAGTAGAAGGATGTTTGGTTGTCTGAGCATACTTTATGTGTAGGGTAGGCTAAAACAAGGAATATCCAAAAGAACATATTTGATCAAATAACTTTTTAAGTGTGGCAGAGATTACATTACATGAAAAACTGAACTTTCAAATCAAATCAAACGAAGGAAAAAGGGAAGTTGGGACAAGAAAAAAAAACGACAGCTCAAGCAAGGAAGAGAGTACTGGAGGAGAAATGGAAAGAAAAGCATAAAAGATAAGGAAATTAATCAAGGAAGGAAGGAAGATAGGGAATAAGAAAGAAAGAAAAGCTTCTTCTTTCTCTTTCAGCTTTTCCCTTCAGGGGTCGCCACTGCGAATCATCTTTCTCCATTTAGTCCTATCCACGGCATCCTCTGCCCTCACACCAACTAATTTCATGTCCTCCTTCACCACGTCCATAAATCTAATTTTTGGTCTCCCTCTCTGCCTCCTGCCTGGTGGCTCCATCCTCAGAATCCTTCTACAAATATAATTGTCGTCTCTCCTCTGAACATGTCCGAACCACCTCAGCCTTGCCTCCCTGACTTTATCTTCAAAACATCCACCATGAGCTGTCCCTCTGATGTACTCATTCCTGATCCTATCAATTTTTTGTCACTCCCAAAGAGAATATCAACCACTTGAGTTCTGCAATCTCCAGTTCTGCTTGGTCTTTTCCTCATTGTTACTGTCTCTAGACTTTACATCGCTGGTCTCACTACTGTCTTGTACACCTTTCACTTCAATCTTGCTGAAACACTTTTATCCAACATCACACCTGACACCTTTCTCTACACATTGCGACCATCTTGCACACGCTTCTTCACCTCTTTTCCAAACTCTCCATAGCTCGGGACAGTTGACCCTAAGTACTTAAAGGCCACTACTTTCTTCACTTCCACTCCCTGTAACTTCACCGATCCACTTGTGTCTTTCTCATTTACATATATGTATTCTATCTTGCTACGATTAATCTTCATTCCTCTCTTTTCCAGTGCATGCCTCCATCTCTCTAGCCTTTCCTCCACCTCCGCCCTGCTCTCACTGCAGATCTCAATCTCATCTGCAAACATTATCGTTCATGGAAACTCCTGTCTAACATCATCTGTCAGCCTATCGATCACCAATGCAGACAAAGAGGGGCTCAAGGCCGATCCTTGATGCAGTCCCACCTCCACCTTGAACTCCTCTGTTACTCCTACTGCATGCCTCACTGCTGTCTCACAGCTCTCATACATGTCCTGCACCACTCTAATATACTTCTCTCCCACTCCAGACATCCTCATACAAAACCACAGCTCTTCTCTTGGCACCCTGTCATATGCTTTCTTTAAATCTACAAAAAAACAACGCAGCTCCCTTCTCCATCAGCATCATTAAAGCAAAAATTGCATCTGTAGTACTCTTTCTTGCTAGGACACCATACTGCTGATCACAAATGCTCACTTCTGCCTGAAGCCTAGCTTCCACCACTCTTTCCCACTGCTTCATTGTATGACTCATTAGCTTTACTCCTCTGTAGTTGCTAAAATTCTGTACATCTCCCTTGTTCTTAAAAATTGGCACAAAAACACTTTTCCTCCATTCCTCGGGTATCTTCTCAGTCTTCAAGGTGTTGTTGAACAACCTAGCCAAAAACTCTACTGCCACCACTCCTAGACACTTCCATATGACCACAGCTATGTCATCAGGACCAAAGCTTTCCCTGTCTTCATCCTCTTCTAAACTTTCATTGCTTCATCCTTACTAATTTCAGCTACTTCCTGATCCACAGCCATCACCTGTTCTACTCTATATTCTCTCTCATTTTCCTCATTCAGCAGCTCTTCAAAGTACTCCTTCCATCTTCCCATCACACTCCTCGCATAAGTCATTACATTTCCATCTCTATCCTTTATCAACTTTATCTGTTGCGCATCCTTTCAATCTCTGTCTCTGCCTCGCCAACCTATACAAATCATTCTCTCCCTCCTTACTTAGACACCTAGCATACACGTCATCATACACACTTTGGCCGTTGCCACCTCTACCTTGACCATGCGAGGCATCTCTCTGTACTCCTGTCTGCTCTCCTCAGGATCCCACTTCTTCTTAGCTAACTCCTTTCTTTGTACATGTTCCTGGACTTTTTTGTTCCTCCACCAAGTCTCCTTATTTACTTTCTTCCTTCCAGATGACACACCAAGTACCATCCTACATGTCTCCATAATCACATTAGCTATAGCTGTCCAGTTTACAGGGAGAACCTCCTGACCACCAGGAGCCTGTCAATTCCTCCCAGAAAACCTCACAACCTCTTCTTTTTTCAGTTTCCACCACTTGGTCCACTGCTCCGTCTAGTTCTCTACACCTTCCTCACCTTCCCACTACTTTGGAGTCACTAATCTCCTTCAGATCACAACGTCTATATAAGATGTAGTCCACCTGAGTGTTCCTACCTCTACTCTTATAAGTCACCTTATGTTCCTGCCTCTTCTGGAAGAAAGTGTTTACAACAACCACTTCCATTCCTTTTGCAAATTCTACCAGCATCTTTACTTTTTGTTCCTATCCTGGATACCAAACCTGCCCATTACTTCATCACCTCTGCTCCCTTCACTAACATGTCCGTTAAGGTCTGCACCAATCACCACCATCTCAACTATCGGGATACCCTGCATCAAATCATCTAGTTCACTCCAAAATTTCTGCTTCTCTTCTAACTCACATCCTACCTGTGGGCATAACCACGAACATTGATAATTATTCCATCAATTTCAAGCTTCAGGCTCATCAACCTATCTGACACTCTTTTCACATCCAGAACATTCCTAGCAAATTCCTCTTTCAAGATAACTCCTACTCCATTTCTCCTTCCATCTACCCCATGGTAGAGGAACTTAAACCGTTCTCCTAAGCTTTTAAAGCTTGCTACCTTTCCACCTGGTCTCCTATTAAAAGAAAGAAATTCAAAGAAGGAAAAACTAACTTGTTCATACAAAAAAAAGTCTTCATATTTATCCAGACTGAGAAAATCTTTAGATGAAATTCCAGAACAACCCTGTGTGCTAACATTCCCATTTTAATTTCTCACAACAAGAACAAGCCTATAGAGCTCCGCACGTCACGTGAATCTTCATGCTGGCAGGAATGAATGTAATCATACTTCATCTGAGTTTACTCCCCATTCTAAAATGGAAGATAGTATTTTATATACCGGGAAATTTAAATGATTATACATCTCTGACCCTAAATCTCTGACCCTTACCACGCCCCTGGGATACTTTTTAAAACTTTAGAAGCTGTCGGATCAAAGATACCCTGAAATACAATTTCCTGATCAACTTTCCCTCTTCCTACTCCGGAGCATCGCTTAAAGCATATAAAAGCCTGGAGGGATATAAATGGACACAATCGGCGTTTGTTATCAACATCCAAATCTGGAATCTTCCAAACAAGAATTGCGCTGCTGTCATCGGGAGGGTAAGTGGAGCAACAGGCAGCTAGGTCCGTGCACTTTTTTATCTTCGTTAATATATCATCATTAATCAGGCATTATTGTTCTTTCTGTGAAAAGAATTATTCCCTTGCATCCTTCAAGTTTAATTGATACTTATTCAGTCTCTATATATATCTCATGATGAACTCAGAACACACGAGAGTCTTTTCAAGGTTTACAGAGGCTGATCTACGTTTCTATAGCAGCACCTGAAACTTTATTGAAGACATGAAAAGATTGTAAATAATCAGCTGAAAATGGACATCTGGTGTCAGTGGACTTTGGTAATCCTGTGTACATTTTTAATATAGATCTAAATGTTACCTATAGTTATTCTCAGACAAGATGATTAATTTTATAGATAAGATCCACACAAAATCTCATGAGTCACAAATGACTCATGATATTCTTAGATGAGTGCCAGCAATGCCTGTTGCTCTTTTCTTTGTGTACGGTTAGGAAGTGGCTGTATGGATTAATCATCCTGATGATCCATATGTTGTGCCATGCTGCAGCACCGCCATTAACTCAGGGGCCAGAGATGACAGGCGGTCAAACCAAACATTTACTCAGCCTAATTCTGATGCTTTTTCAAGCTAACTCAATTTTAAAACGCTAATTTGAAGTTACTGTAAAGCTGAGTCACATATCTTATATTGGAATATAACATATAATATTTGGAATGGGGCCATTAACATAAAATACACTCCGGATGTTAGCAGCAACAAGTAATCCATACATACTAAAAAAAAAACAATACACATTACTCCACAAATGAATTTATATAAAAAAAAATAAATGACAGAGAGAATAAGTATTGCACTCATTCATATAAATGCTACAAACAAATAGAATAATAGAAAAGCACTTTCATGTGCTATTATTTTTTACACATTTTATTATTATATTACATATTTTTTACACACACATATTTTTGCTGTATTTGAAAATGGTGTGAATTTCCTCAATGGCCTAATTAAAAATATCTAACCTGAGAAAAATGTTTGTGTTCAATACTTTGTTTTTTTTCTGCTGCTGTATATAAATAACATTATATCTGAAGAACAAAAGTTACAGCACAACACAAAAACTAAGACATTAGCTTTTTGATTGAAAAATACAATTTATTTTGCAGATATGAAGACCAGAAATAAGGGAACTTGTGAAAATGATAACATTTTTAGAGCTTAGTAGAGATTTTGAGAGTTTGACAAGACCATTCATATACATGGATATTCTTTGATGTGCAGTGATAGTTTTAAAATGCACAAAAAATGTAACTACACCTTTTTCCAGATGTCTTATAGAACTTGTGGCAAACTCCAAGCAGAACTACTTATGGCATTCTTTAACTATGGCTTTCTGATTGCCACTCTTCCACAAACGCTAGATTTGGGGAGTGAATATACACTGCTTGCCCTCGGTTAAAAGAAAACATGTTACTGAAATAAAATTACACATAGCTGGCTTCTATTTGCTTTATCTGGGTACACTGGATTTTAGTAAGAGGTATCCAACGGCGACTGAATACAAATGAAGACTACATTTTAAAGATTTTATCTTATAAAAGTGTTTAAATATATGCACCGTTCTTCTAAATGGTAGTAGTTTTGTCAAGTTTATGGGTCTTGCATAATTTAAATGGCTTAATTCACTTTCTTTAATCATTTTTTGGAAAATGTTTTGAGCTACCAAACTGGATTACAGAACCTTTGCTGAAGCATAATTGAGGCAAAGTCTGTCTAGTTAGAAATGGTATGTCTTAGTTAACATAATGTGAACATGATCGACTTGGTGAATACAAACCGAAGTGAAAACTGAATATTGAGCATTGAAATTTTTCTTTTTGAGATGAAACGAAACAGAAAACTGAGCTATCAGTTTTCTGTTTCCAGCTATCAGAAATCCATAAATATGTTTGGCTTCCCTTCTGAAAAGGAAGGTGGCATATTTCCTTTTTGTAATTGATCTCATTTAGCCAACAGATAACAGCTCAGTCATTTTCATGCTTTGTTTGAACGTTACATTTTCAGTGGGTCATAATTGAGATGTTCTTTGCCAAACGGTTCTCTCGTAGGTTCAGCATGATCCAGCTGAACCACTTCAAGGCAGCAGAATTTGAAGCAACTGAGCAATGTTGTTGAGGCAATTTACCCTGAACATTTTGTGCTTGTTCTTTTAAATTGAGACCGAGACGTTCTGAATAGGAACTCGTCTTTTTTTTAAGGGAGCGGCTCCGACTTGAAAAACCAGACAGCAGTCAGATGCTTCTTTTTTCTTTTGCTCCTGCTGGTCAGATTGTAATGTGAACAGGAAGAGATGGGAAATATGCGTGTGAGAGGGTTGGAGGGGGATGGGCCTTTTGCCTCGAAGGAAATGGCATTACACCGCGTTCACGCTGCATATCTGCTTGTCAACCTGCGGAGGCCAAAGAGCACTCAGACAGCCTATGGAGGCTGGCCAGTACACCCACGCTGCATCGGGCCGACACACGTGCATGAACACACACACACCTTTCTGTAGTTGTTACGTCACATATACAAACACTGATTTATATACCTGAAAGCAGCCACAACAAGGGTCCCTGTGCACAGGCAAAGAACATCAGTGGCACACATTTTTACCTTGTTGGTGAGTAACTGACACACTTGAGGGACATAATCAATTAGGCATCCTCCGCTGGGGAATGCTGGGATGTGAAGTGCCGAGGAGCCTCCCAAGGCGCTGATAAAGAAAAATACAAAAAACAAAACAGAAGCAACAGTTAGTAGGCGTTCTCATTTAAAAAAAAAAACGTTATGTTAAATATCATGTATAATGCCGGCTCTATTTTTAGAGATATTTGTGGCTGCGGGAGCAACTCGAGATTGTCCGTGACTATGTCTGAGTTTATGCAAGTGAACATTCACTGCACAGCAAAACAGATTCAAAAATGAAGCACGTTAACATTTGCAGCAGTCTACCTGAAACAGAGAATTATAATTTAAAAAAGAGCAAGTCAAGCCTGTGGCATTCTCTTCGTTCTCTTTCAGTTATTATTTTGACATCCTTCTGATTTAATCCGGGAGCACAGCTCCATTAGTGATTAGCGCATGCTTATTTAATCTGGAAATCTGCTGCTGCAGCTCCCTGGTGACTAACCCACCGCCGAAGCGACTACCTCGTTTCTTTCTGATCTGGGGCAAAAACCAAGGGAAAACCCCGAGGACATGTTAAAGGTCTCAGGAAACTGCTTTAATGCTTTAAATGCTCATTTAAAGACAAAAAGAGGGGTGGGGGGTTCTTCTACAGTTTTCTATTTTTATTTCCGTCTTCATGACAGCAGGGAAGCCACAGCAGGAATAAATCCTTTCATTTGCTAAAAAACAGACTTTAGTGTCTGCTTATACATAGATGCATGGTGCATTTTTTTCTGTCAGTTTATGAAACTTTTTCTTTTAAATCTCGCTGCTTTTTCACTGGCTTGTGGTCAGATATCGAAGCATAAATCATTTTGTTTGTTTGTTTGTTAAGCTACAGTAACGTATGGATAACCATGGCAAAAATAGCATAAATACATGCAAAACCTGTACCTGACTGATTATTGAATAAAAAAAAGATGGAAAGTTGGATCATTTAGACTGAGGACACTCCCACTTGTCCATTTATCATGTTCTATGATTTCAGATTCGAGGAACTGGACTGAAAAAGATACAAAATCAATATAATAAAATAAAATATTACAAGAAGGTCAGTATGTTAGAGGAATGTAATAGTCAAAAAAAATATACATCACATCTAAAATAAACATTAAAATTTTTAAAAATATTAAAAATAGTTTCTCCAAATCTAAAATTTCATATGCAATCTCAACCTATTTATTAAGAGATTATTCTAAGTACCATACTGTGTTCTTTCGACCAAAAATAAAAATATATTCTTTCAGTGGTAACTATATGCCAAAGAAGTTTCTAAGTTACAGTAGAAACCGAAACTGAACTTTTTTTAAAGAACAAATTCATCCAGCTGGAACTACGCATGTCTTCATATCTTGTATTTCTCTTATGTCATTTGAAAGAAAGTCCAAAATATAACACATTGGAAGGTATTTACCCTTCATTTATGATCAACTTCTGAGTTTATAGAAAGGAAAAAAGAAACATGCATCATACACTGTTATGCATACACTGCATATGAAAAGGTGATCGTGAAAAAAGGTTGCAACAGACAGCTAATGCAATCACAATGGCTAACCATGGTTAGGAAATTCTTCCTAACGCATCTGAAGATATTTCGAGCCTTGACAGTAAATGACAAATACAAGAAAAAGAATTGCACAAGACGATTCCAAAGAAACAAAGTGGGAGTTGTAAGGAAGGTGCTTCCCCTCCCACATGCTCCACCTTGCTGTCATAAGCTAAAACAAAGACTGTTTAACATTTGGGAAAAAAAACTATGTCAATCAGAGTCAACAGAAAGAAAAATAGCCCAACAGGTTGAGTTAGGAAAAAAAGATGGTTTAAACAAAGGTCTGCTAATGAGAAGATAATAACACAACTTTATATTACAGATTGAAATAATGTAAACTAGTGTTCAGCTGAATATTAACAAGGCTCTGTTCAAAGGAAAGCAGGAGATGTCATGAAGACGTTTTCATTGTTGAAAGCCTTTTCTCAAGAACTCCAAAGCCACCATTTACAGTAGGCTTTGTGCTCATAATTAGCATTAGCCTGTGCACCAACAAATGGTCGAATGAAAATAGCTCAGAGCAACGAGGAGAAAAGCTTTTGAAAATGAAAACCTAAATGATGCCCATCTATCCTCCCACAGATCTAAGAATAGCTGCACATCATTCAGATGGAAATGCGGACAAAGCCACAGAATAGTTGACTGTGCTCTCGTCATTCATTTGTGTGATTGGAAACTATTGGATCAAATGTGATGCACACCGAACTTAATTTCTCTTACAACATATGTGTAGGAGAAAGATTAGGCAATAGGTTTAACCTTAACTCCCCCAAAATCCAAAACTCCTGTTATTTGTGTAGACACTTTCTACTTGTTTAGTCAGACCCTTCATATTTAGCACCTAAACAAAATAAAAAACAGATGGACAAATAAGACTCAGATGCAAACCCCAACACTATTTCAGATTACCTCATAATCTAATAAAATCAGAAATGAACAGTTTTATTAAAAAAGTTGTTCTAAATGGCAACTTTTCAAACTAACTCATGTAAAATTCCTTTTATCATGATGCTATTAGGTATTCATTAAGAGCTTTCATATAAATTTATATTTATTACATTTTTAATAGTTGTTTTATATGTTGGTTTTGAAGATATGGGTAAACTGCTTAGAAACATAATAATGGTTTAAAGAAGACTTGAACATTTAACAGCAAGATGGCCACATTTAGCCCATTAGATAATCCAGACAGGCCTGCAGTGGTCAACAGATTATTTTAAATAAAACATGCATAAAGGATTTATTTGGAGCACATTACACTGGTCTTAAAATCACTGCATTGGCTCCTTGTACTTTTTAGGATCAATTTTAGGGTTCTTTTAAAGGTCTTAAAGTGTCTTAATGGCCTTGGGCCTTCTTTTCTTTCTTAACTGCTTTTACCATATGAACCCTCGTGGTCTCTCTGCTCTTCTCTGGAAGCCATATCCTTGTCATCCCTAAAGTCAGGACACAGACTCATGATGAGGGTCTTTCCATTATTATGACCCTCACCTCTGGAACAGGCTGCCAGAGGATGTCAGGGCCGCCGTAAATGTTCATGTTTTTAAGAGCAGGCTCAAGACTCACCTTTTTAGCCGAGCTTTTAACTGATTATTACTCACCTAGTTTTGTTTAAATTGCTATGCATATTTTACTTGTTATATTTCATCAGTATTTTATAAATGTTTTACTAGCCAATCTTTTCATATTGATCTAATGTTTATTTTTTATATTTTAACTTCTTATTTTAATTTCCATTCTAATGCTTCATCTGTGGGAGATCTCTGCATCGGGAGCGACAATCGGCTGTGGCTGCCAAGGTGCTCTCCAGGTAGCGCTTGGGTGGAGGTGGAGGTACCAGCCTTCCGTCCCTTGGGTCAGTGCCTTGGCTGCTGCTGTTGATCTGCTGCTGCATATGCAGATGGCTTCTTTGATGGCATTTCCTTAGCCTGGTCCATCTGTACTCAGACTACTGTTCTTCATGACTGCTTTTAACCATGTATGTGCATGAGAGTTGGCTGGGGGAGAGGGGTATA
Source organism: Apricaphanius iberus (assembly GCA_028564705.1). NCBI lineage: Eukaryota > Metazoa > Chordata > Actinopteri > Cyprinodontiformes > Aphaniidae > Apricaphanius > Apricaphanius iberus. The sequence continues at coordinate 183,428 of JAPXFQ010002203.1, forward strand.
ATTGGGATCATGTTTTAATCAGCGAGGATGGAAGGGAATGGTGTTAATGTGGGCCATTTTAATCTGTAAAGCCGTTTGAGATGCGTTTCCTGTATGAAAAGTGCTTTTTAGATAAAGTTTGATTTGATATCAGCTTTACTTTTTTCTTTCAGCTTATCTTTAATGAGACACCTGAGCTCATCTTTGCTAATATCTGATAGATCTTGGGGCAGTGTGTTCTCCACATGCATTCTGTTCCTCTGCTGGAATCAGTATTCATTTGGGGATTCATTAAGCATAACATATCCCAGCCCGATTTCTATCTATTTATTTTTTTACCTGAGCACAGGGAATGCTGTCGCAAGCCTGAGACCAATCATCTAAAAAATTAAATATTAAATGTGTCCACGTACCACTAGGGGTACATGTATCCCTGGCTTGGAATCACTGTATTACACAACTAAGGCCATGTCCACACGTAGATGTTTTTTTTTTTTTTTTTTTTTTTACGAAAAATTTCCTCTGCTCCTTAAAAAACAAAATCTCCATCCACACATAACTGGATAAATGTGTTTTTCAGCGCATTCATAGATGTGGCAAACCTGTAGAGGGCAGTAGGTCTCCCAAATCCTATCCACTTAGAGTAACTTTCTATCCTCTATCTTCAGCACGCAGCAGTCATACAGTTGTAAAAGCAAAAAAAAAAAAAACGTGCTTTGACACACCAACACAACTCTGAGGGCATAAATGCTGTTTTGAGAGGTCGTACATGTGATGTTTGAGCATTTTTTTGTTTCGGATAGTGATGTTATGGTTCTTAAAACTCAGTTTTCGGCCGTCCACAGACAGATACTGAAAACAGAGAAAACGTAAATCTCCACTTTGGCCGGAGTTTTTAAAAAGATTTGTTTTTGGTGCCGAAAATCTCCGTTTACATGTGGATGACAGGCGAAAGCAAAATATCTCAGTTTTGTGAGATACTCAGCTATGTGTGGACAGGGCCTAAGAGCTATTTAGCAAAAAAAAAAAAAAAACAAAAAAAAACAACTGACAGTCTTGTTTTTAGACTGTGACAGGAATCTGGAGTATCTGGAGAAAACCAAATACATCCAAACGGAAAACATGCATACTCCATGCAGAAAGGACCGTCTTGCATCACAGCAGTGCCACTGACTATGCCACTGTGCAGTTACCAAGCAGTTAACTGCCCATTTGGAAAATATTCAACTCTCACTGCATACATTATCATTTGGTTTTTGGACCCATCACTCCACAGATGCTGTCCTGTGTGTCTTAATAGAAAACATTAGATGCATGTTAAACATGAGTCCCTGTGTTGGAGTAATATTCATAGACCTGAAGAAAGTATTTGAATCTGTTAAGCATCAGATTTGGTTATCCAGGTTGACCCATTTTAACATCTCCCATCAAGCACTTTTGTGTTTTAAATCTTATTTGTCCAACAGGAAACAATATATGGTTATGAATGGTGTAAAAACTGCTTCTTGTTTGGATTGTAAAGTGGGTGTTCACTAAGGGTCCAACTTGGGCCGGTTCTGTCTCCTCTTTTCATCAGCCTAATTCCTGACCAAATGTGTGTTTCTCAAATGTATGCAAACGATGCAGTAATCTACACCCAAGCAAATAATAGCCAACAAGCTGCTGCTGAACTCCCAGCTGTCCTGTCTCTTCAACAAAACTGGCTCAAGGACCCATTCCTCATCTTGAACACCAAAAAAAAAAACCCACTATGTACTTTCTAAAACTGCCACTTGAAACAACTGGAAAGTTAGGTTCTATGGTGTCTTGCTAATGACCTAATAATTTTGATTCAGGTGTGTTGAAACAGAGACATGTCCAAAAGCTACAGGACACTCGCCTTTGAGGACTAGAGTTTGATAATGACATTTTTAATATGTTTATAAGAGCCTTTCAGTCAAAATGCGTCAACATTTTTATGTGAATTTTTTATTGTTATGAAATTTTAACCCTGTATGTACCCATCCTGTGGGACGATGGGATAGAAAACAGACCATGGCTACAATCTGGCATGTTTACAGTCATGTATGTCATGTTTTGTAATATACTGTTCCTATCAAATAAATAAATGAATGAATAAATAAATACGTAATGCTTAAATCGTCATATGTGATGTTACTTTAACAGCAGATATATGTGCAAATGCCCCTTCTCGTCTGGTCCTTTATTCTCAGTATTTAAGAAATTTCTACAGCATCAATCAGCAATACACACTCGTCATCAAACACGTGCTGTACCTGGACCTTTTTCATGTCAGGAAGCACTTGGCAGCAGCTGGACCGGCCTCATCAGAACATTTCCTCGGCAGAACTCTTGCAGTAACATCCAGGGGTGTGCACTATGTCAGGCCATATCGTGTACTATAGAAACACTGATTTGTTGGATGTGTGATGCGTAAACTGTTTGGGTCAAAGCATTGGAAGATTATACATTAGTTCCACTAGCAAAAAATGATACATATCAAGAAAGTCACACTATCCACTCACCCTCCTAAAGAAGGCTCCTATAAACTTCCCTCGTTTAAAAGTAGGTAAAAGTTTGTTTTTTTGCTTGTAAACAGTATTTTTCATGAAAAATCATGTTGGGGAAACTAAAGCAGATTCACCTATCGCTTGTAATGCTTTTTATAGCCACAATTTACAAGTTATGAGCAGCATGTCTGTAAAGCAGCTAACTGCAAGTTAGTTGCTATAAAGACACACCACTTTAGCAGATAACCCAGCTAAATAACCAGCTAATCAAATCTTATTAATAAGTGTTACTGGACATAAGCAGAACAGCAAAAATACATGTTTTCTATAATAAGCACTAAACAAGTTCTTATTATGGTGTTTTTTCCATTATTTTCCTCAAGTCTGTGTATCTACATAAATGTTAGAGATAACATGGTTGGAAATGCATTTATTTTAGAAGCAGAACATACTTTTTTTCTGTTTTTAAATGAGATACATATGATCATCTTTTAAATTGTAGGATTAACATTTTTCCTACACATACCTTGAAATTTGCGAGGTGGAGAGTCTTGTTTATCTTGATAGACTTTTATCTTTTTGGTGCACCCTAGAAAAAGGCGACATTTGCCAGAAACACCTAAACCAACAGGAGCTACATACCAATTAAAACAAACTAGATCAATCTCTACATTTCCTTTGCTGGAAGTTATTTTTGCTACGTTTTACAGGCTTTCACACCATAGCATTTTGGTTGTCAAACAATGAGTGCAATGTGTCAGGTTAAAGACCTGACAAACACCAGATTATCCTTGGTTTAATTTCCCAAAACATGGACAACAATGACTGTACCGGTCCCAAGAAAGCAATATATTTATCACAAAGAGGTGTCCTCAGACTCTGTAAATGCTTTAAACTAAACATCCTGTGGGTGGACTCAGAATCAAGACATAATGGTGTTTAACTCTCCCAAGTGGCACCCTGAAGTGTCTCTGCTGCCGTCTCCACTGGTGACACCACTCTCAGCACTACCCACACATGCTGGAGTCATTCTGCAGACATGCTGCCTGAGTCGAACCCTCTGAGCGAACCAACCCACTGCATGACATATTTACAGTAGACTGTGTACATGTAAACACACAGAGTCTCATGCTGTACAGTGATGGGGTTGCCTGTGACTTCATCAAATGGAGAGATTATCCTCTGTGACTCAGGTGAATAGTGACGAAGCCCAGTTTGTTTATGTGTGTGTTCTGTGCGTGTGTAAGGGAGAATTGGAGGAGTGTGTATAGCAGCATGGGAAACAGATAAAGCTCTCCAATGGAAGGAGGGCAGCTGTGATTCATGATGAAAGTGAAAGATGAGGCCAAGAAGAACTGTTTGGGGATTCAAATGTAGCTTCAAAAGCAGAACATTTCCATTTTGATTGCCTTCATCAGTTCCAGAAGCCTGGGAGGCAAAGAGTCTGGATGCAGACTGTCTGGACAAAATAGCATTGTTGGGTTCCTCTGAGAAGAGATAAAAAAGACCTATGGCCTTTGGCAACATAATTCAGTGACCTCTCCTCTGACAGTAATGAAATTATGCAGGGCTTCCATATATCAACCATTGGAAACAAATTGTGAACAAATCAAAAGAGATGATTGTAGATTTCAGAATAAACAGGGATAAGTCAAAGACTGTTTTCATCGTGGGAGAAGAAGTGGAGGTGGTTGAGGAGTACAAATACCTCGGAGTTCAAGGTTTGCAGCAAGATGATGCAAATCTTCTACAAGTCCGTTGTGGAGAGTGTTATCTCTTCGTCCATCATTTGTTGGGGTAGCAGCATCAGAGCCAGGGACTTAAAACGGGCTCAACAACCTGATTAAGAAGGCTGGTTCTGTTCTGGGGACAACTGTGAAGCAAAGAAGGATTCTTCATAAAATTAAAAATATTATGGACAACCCTATGCATCCTCTTCATGAGACGATTCTACAGCAACAGAGTGTCTTCAATCTGAGGTTTCTTCAGTTTTGCTGCAACACAGACCGCTACAGGAAATCCGTTCTCCTCACAGCCATCACTGTCTACAACAACTCCTTGAAAAATTAATTAGCAATGAGCTACAACAACATGTAATTTCCCTCTGTGATCAATAAAGTATTTTTGAATTGAATTAAATAAAATTATTTCATGAAATGCTTTATGCAGCACTTTTAGAAACTCAAATAAAACTTGACCACAAATTTACTGCAAATCAGTCAAAAACACCAACTATTATGATGACTGGTGAAAAGTTATCTAAAGGACACTTATATTTAATTGAGGCACTAAATTTGCAGTGATAAGTTATAATGAACATTAATTTCTATTTCACTTCAGTAGTTATGCATTTGTTGTTGAGAGTAATGTAAGGCCCCTAATAGTTGTTGCTATAGCCCATGTAGTCCAGTCAGTCCTTTTCATCCAGTTTGGGAATAAACCTGAATTATTTCAACAAGCAAAAAGGTGGTACAACGTGAACAAGTGCAGTTCTGTGTGAAATAATTACAAAAAAAACTTCAAACCTAATTTTTTTCTGATTTTACCTCTAAGCAGCAATGTTTGTTATCTGTTAAAGTTCCTTTGACCAATAGCTCTTTGGGCTTCATGGAGGTCTACTAATTTTTGTCCTTATTATTCAGGAGACAGAAAAATACCTCCAAACCTGAGAGATGAACCAGTGTTCTGCATAACAGACAACTTTGTAAAAATCTGAACTTTTAACATGGTTCATATCAAGCTTGTCACAAAGGCAATTTGCAGTAATTCATGATTAGATGATAAAAAAAATGTAAAGATTAGTAGCTTTGATAGCTTTTAGTTATTCCCAAAGAGCTCCTCACTAAAAACATGGCAGGCAGTCAGAGGATAACTGAAGGATGATACATCTCTCAGGTCCTCCACCTGGCTTATGATCCTTGGTCAGGCTGCAGCTTTTTTACAGATGACTAAAAATGCAGTAAAGCAAGTACAAAAATACACCCTTGAAATACATTGAACAAGCTTGGAGAGATACAAAACAGGAAAACTTTTATGCTTCCCAGAAAACCACACTCATTGAAAGGGAAATAGTTTTTTTTTTATGTTTACAACTTCTACATAACACTTTATTTGCTAATTAAATAAATGCACCATTAATTACACAAATGCAAAATTTTTCCTGGGGAACACAAATGTAAATTAACCAAATTTTAACTTCCTTTACTGTATGAGACTAGGCTTGTGCAAACGGAAAATATAAACAATTAACTATTTCCTAATTGAGTTTTTTATCAAGTAAGTAAATAATACAAATATTTGGAATGTCACAAAGACTTTCATTAGTTGGAGAAAGACAATCTAACCAATAAAGAAACATTGTATTTGGTCTAAATCCTACAAACTAGATGGCCATCTGATCAGTCAAAACTGCACAATTAGTTCACCATAAATATATCCAAACCATCAATACATACACAAAGTTGTCAAAACTACTAAAACGTTTTTTTTATTTTGTTTTAACAAACAGTTGTTTGGAGCAAAAATTTTACTTTGTCAAACCAAAAAAACATCCTCGATATTTACCACTTGGATTTAAGAAGGGCTTTGAGATGAAGAAACTGTTTGTAATAACAAAGCAGCATCTGAAAGTTCCCTTCAGAGAAACATGCAAAGCAGGAGTCTTCAAGGAGACAGGAAGGAGGCATCAGTGTGTGTTGGAGTGGGGGAGAGCGAACCGTCTGCACTCACATTAGACTGTCAAGTGTGCTTGCCGAGCTGGTGGAGAATTTATTTTATCAGACTGACAATTTCTGGCTGTGACAAGATGTTCATAAAACCTTGAAAAAATAATATCAGATTGAAATGCAAAGACTTTCAAAGTCCATAACACACCTCTACAGACCCTGGAGAGGGGACACACACAAATAAAGTGTACACCCACACAGCCGACGTGCACATACGCACGCTCAAGGTAAAGCATGTGTGCACACAGACACTGACACACACAGAGGCACCTACAGGCAAATGCAGATACACAAACATTAGTCCACTGCAGCCTAAAACTGTCTCTCTGTGTTGATTTTTCTGGGCTCCTAAATCTGGTTTGGGGGCAGAGATGGTGCCCACTCGATTCTTTTATACTATGCAGCAGGTTTTCTGGGGGAAGGAGAGATGTATCTGACTTGTCTCATGGGCTTGGAAAAAAAAATCAGGTAAACGAGATATAAGTGTTATATATATATATAAAAAAGAAGAAAAATAGTTTTAAGAGGGAGGCAAAAGAATAGCCAAAAAATGTACATCATTGAAGATAAATGCTTCTTTATGAGGAGCCAAAAATAACCAAAGAGATTCTGATGGAAGCTGTAGCGACACTAACTCGTTACTTCCTCTAATCTTACATTATCACAGGTGCAGCCTCAATGAGCTGTGCTAATGAGCACTTTTATTGCTGCAGGTAACTGCTCCAGGAGACATTCCCTTCAAACGGATACAACGTGAGTAGCGCTAAAAAAGTGTTGGATGTTAAGGAAATTTCTCAAAGTGGTTGCATTTCATTTCAAATTAATTCTCTTTTACTCAATGGAGAAAGCAACTGAAGCTCAATTTCATTGTTTTTCTGATTGCTATCTCGATGCACAACCCAAACAGACTTCATTTTCAGTTCTCAAGCTGAAGACCGGATATTCTCCTTAAAATGTTCTGCAAGAGACCAGGATAATCAATCACGTCAATTATAACATACTGCCCCAAGTCCCGACCATCGCACTACCACCACCATGCTGTTATTTCTGCACTAACTGCACACAAAAATATGCACTTTTGTTGCATCAGTTTCATCAAGATGTTCTCTTTGTAGTTCTTTTAGGTCAGCACTGGTTTTCACCTGGGAAAGCTCTCATGGATACCACTTTTTTTTTGTTCCTTTCCAGTTGTTGAACCATTGACTCTGATCTTAACAGAGGCAAGTGATGGCTGTCATTCTTTAGATGTTCTGGGACCTGGGTTCATCTGTGAACTTCTGGATTACACATCAATGCAGTACTGTCTCTTGCAGTAACTTTGGTTATTCTCTTTGGGTAAGTTGTATATTGTTACATGCTTCTCAATTTGCTAATGTTAATCCCTGTCTTGGTTCTCTTTTATCATTAAGTCTTTGAAATGGCTGTGTAGGTGATTCCAGACTGATGCAATGTCCACACGTAGCTGGGTATCTCACAAAACGGAGCCCCCAACTGTAGTAAACGAATTATAGACATTTTACCAGCACAAGCAGTTCATAAGTTGCAAGATGTTTGATAAGAGAAATCCATACCCTGTTCTTGCTTCTGAGTTAAGCCAATGACAACTGACCCTAAAATTTTAGAAATTATATATATTTTTATTTCAATAAGGAAGAAATGTGAGATCTTTTTATATACATTTCTGATCCAACATTACTTAGGGATCCATCATTTGTTTTTACAAAAATTGGAGTGTTTTATTTGTTTAATATCATTTTTATTGCATAGTTTATTAATGAATATTAAAGTAAAACCATTATGTATAAATATGACAACAGTTGAAATAAAAATTTGCATTTTAATAGAAAAAACATTTAATTACATGACTTCACAATTTTGCCAAACATGGCACAAAGTTTCATGCCACTGATTTAAGTGATTTATTGAGTCTACAGGTCAGACAGTAATTAGTGTGCGAAGAGTAAAGTTCATCCCTGTTTTCTAAAGATTTTTTTTCTTCAAATGATGATTTGTGGGGGTAATGTTCTACATTAGGACAGCTTGGTTAAGTGTCTTTTATCTCATTCTGTTAAGAATAACAAAGATTGCTTGAAGTTGGCTTGAGAGTCATTTTTTCACATTGCAAGATTATGGGGCTGATTTATCAACGGTTTGCGCTTGTTAAAACCCACGAAAACCCTCACAGCATGATCTATCAACACTGTGCAGAGTGCATTGCGCCTGTTAAACCCGCAGCAAGACGCACACAATCCATTTAGCGCTTCTGCCCTTGATGAATATGCAATCTGGGCGTTTCTGTGAGAAAACTCAAAAGCCCCTACGTGAGGTATTCAGAAAAAACAAAGTTTAATTTCAGATCGGCTGGTGTTTTTAGAAGTTTGCTAGAGCCCATTTAAAGTATGCAAGCAATCATCATCAATCATAGAGTAAACTGACGAAATGGATTCCTTGTATACGAACAAGACTTTATTTCCTCTAGAGGCATGCTGCAGTTAAATCATTAAAAACCCTGACCTGTTAAATCCGCCTTTTTTCTTCATATTTGACGAGTGTATTTGCATGTGATGTTTCATTCTTTAAACTGAATCTGCTTATTGTAGACATTGTTAAGATGTTATGTGAATGCTTTGTTAAAAAAGCACACACATTTTAGACATCATACTTATTTTACTAAACATGCTTGGTCTGTGTGTAACAGCAGTGGTTGATGCAACGCAAGCTTCTCCTAGTGAACTGATGTCACAAAAGAGGTAATAAAAAATGAGAAATGAAATAGGTGAGGTTTGCTTAAACAGAACTTTGACCATGATGGCTTGGTACATGTGAAACCTAACAGCAAATCTCCTCGCTGGTACCCCTTGTGACGCAAGGAAACAAATAAAATTTTATTTTGAAAGCAGTTGTTTCTAGGGAATAAAACCGAGGTTGGTGGAGCTGTTGCAATTTAGAATACATTTAAATCCACTGTGCCACAGACACAATGATAAACACTTATGAATGACTTTTCTCAGCAGTTTTTGTTTAGCAGTGCATTTGGAATTTTTGATCAGACTTGTAAAGATGCAACACACTCCTACCTGACCAGGTTGATCCCTGTGACGGTGTTAGTGCCCTTCCTGATTACTTTTCTATCCCACTGAGAATCATAAAGTCCCTATTTTAGTCCTGATAATACCTTATCCTACACCCCAACAAAATCTAATAAAGACCTAATATAACCTGGCAACAAATTCACACCAAAGCTTAAATTATTTATGCCCTCTTAACGTCTACATGAATTTAACAGCTACTTTAAATGAGTGTAACACCAACCATTTCACAGTACATTTTCTTCCAGACATCTCGTAAATTATTATATAACAAATGAACACTGAATTTTAAGCAGGTGCATTCTCTAAACCCGCAAAATGAGAGGCTGGGAGGTGTTGGACTTCACGTAATCAATGATTTCTGCAGAAGTAGCAGCAAATAAATCTGAGAGCTGAGCAATGGTGCTCATTCGCTATGTGTTATCGGTGAAAACGTGGGTGTTTGTTGGGGTACTTCAACGTGTTTTTTCCCCCCTTGTCGCTCTGAAGGGCTCAGACATTACAGTGATGATGTGTTTGAAGACAGAGTGAGGAAAAACACCAGATAACTCAGGAAAAAGAGAGGAAGAGGGATAGAGGTATAACACTGTAGCTCAGGGGGCTTACTAGTGTTTAGAACCAAGCCCCTGCTGAAAGACAGCAAAAGTGAGATATCAAACAACACAGGAGTGATAGAGGGAAAAAAAAGTAGAGAGATGTAAGCGAAGAGAAAATGAATGCTGAATTTTTTTTCTCCGTGCTGCGTTTCAGTCGAGCGAGGGACGACCTTGTTGGTGAGAGCACAGCGCTTTCCTCTCTTTTAAGTCCCACTCACTCGCTCAGTTTCCCTTTGAGGATCAGCCAGAGGGATCAGCAGAGGAGAAAAGAGAATGATGGAAGCACAGAGGAAGACGGAGGGAGAGGAGACGAGCGGCAATGCATGTGGAAAATGGGAGGGGCGAGGGCGGGGAGACATACGACCGAGTAGACAGGAGTTAAAAACTTTAAGAGATCAAGCTAAGTGATAAACAATACAGAACTCAAACTGAATAGTATTTTACAGATCCTTGAAGGAAATAATGTTGTCGTAATTGTGTAGTGTTTTGACTGTAAACTCCAGGTACTCTGGCTTCCTCCATCGGTCCAAGAACAGTAGGTAGCAGCCCAATTAATTCAACTTACCAGAAGTTGATTGTCTCTGGCAGGTGAAAGAATCACAACAGATGTGTTGATGTTTTGCAGAGATGCTTATTAGTAATTTCCCCCCATGTCTAAGTCAACACCGTTTCACAGTAAAACATGCGCAGCAGCAGCAATCTGTAACTCACACACCAGCTTCCCTTTCACTCTACATTAGATTAGATAAAACTGTTACAAAGGGTGTATTCAGACCAGAAAAGTCCGCTTGTTTGGTCTGGACCAAAGGCAAACAATTTTTTTTCCCTTTGGTGCAGTTTGTATTCAGAGTGTTAATTTTTGCAAGTGCACTATACTTTGTAAACACATCCAGGTGTGTGACGATCGGTGCTGCTATTGGACAGCATTGACGTTGGTGGTATGCAGCGCAAAGAACTGAAATGGAGGAAAACAGCTGCAAAATCATATAGATATCAGAGCTGCAGCGATGAGGGCTTTCTTCTTTCGGCGTTCCAAATGCAGAGGAGAGCCGGAGCAAGATGACAAGCCGTTGACAAGGCTGGGAGGTGAGGGAGAATCGGGCCGAGCTATGGACTGAGCCGCGGATGTGACCCGAGAGGAATTGGAGCAGAGCTGCTGGAGTTAGCCCGGGGCTAACAGCCGGCAGTGAGACCTGCGGCAGAATGAAGCCGGAGAGAGACGGAGCAGGCGGATTGGATCAGACATTTTAAGATGTGTGGTGATGTGGTTTGTTGAACTGATGCGTGGTTACGATTAGAGGCAAGGTTGGGATAATGACTGAGTGGTGAGTGGTAAGTGCAGGAGTCTTCAGGCTGAGGCTAATGTAATGTCCTGTTTACCTACTGCTCAATTCAATGCAAGTTTCGCGATGCTCGGTTTAAAAATTTGGAACAGCGAGTGTATGCATGTAACCCGAAGGATACAATGTGCTCTGCTCGCCCCGATCGCTGACATGCTGGCAGCATGATGAAACAGAAGACGGAAGATCAGAAATTAACTACAGCATACACAACATTGATTTGTGGCGCTGCGAGTCAAATGGGTTAAATAATATGAATAATTTGACAAAAAGGCGCACGTACTGTGGAGGTGGTTTGGATCAAGACTGGTTTATATTCAGACCTGAAGTGAAGCAAACCAATGTCCGTTTGGAACCAGACTGAGACCACCTAAAATGGTTGATCTTAGTCCGGTTCTCTGATCCGCAGCAGGATTCGTTTGTGTGTATTCACACCTGCATAGAAGGCCGGACCAGCGTTTCAAACGAACTCTGGTCTGTTTAAAGTGGACCAAACAGTGCAGCTCTGAATACAAGACTACAGTCGTAGACCAGAAGTGTAATGCTGCATTCAGACCGCAGACTTTGTAAGCGTCAGCAATGTCAAGATTACATGTTAAGTCTATGGTTGAGGCCGTTGGAGGAGCTTCGCAGTCTCTGCGGCGCTTGCGAGCGTTGGCTCAGTCAACTTTTCAAGCTTTTCCTGCATTTTTATCTCATAATGTTAGCAATGCAGAAGTTCAGCTAGTTGAACTTTTGACGGTTTTAACGCTCTTGATGTAGCACGGCAACCAATCAGAGCGTCTCACTGTAGTGACGTTGTCCAACGTCGACGCTGCCTAGCGATTGTTTAAAACATCCAGAAGAGAAAGGCCCGCCTACGAGTTTTGTAAGCTTCAGCTTAAAAATGTATCTTCTGTGTATATGCCTCGAACAAGTCGCTTTATGAGCATTGCTTGATGCTGACAAAGCTTGTGGTCTGAACGCACCTTAAGTCAAGTCTCAAATCTTTAGGGATTTAGGATTCTAATTTGAGTCAGAAGCCTTTTACTTTTGTGAGTTATCTGCAACTCAAATTGGAATGTCAAAATAGGTTACTGATCCTGAAGCCATGTAGAGAGGTAGTTTGCTCTCTGGTCAGCTCATAGTGTTGAGGTTTTTGGTAAAACAACATATCGACGCATTCCCTATATTTTTCTTTGATCCGTACCTTTTAAATATCTCACATTATAAATGACAGTCAAAACAAAGTAACAGCTGAATTTTTATCTCTATTCCACATGTTCCGGCTGTATTCACTTTTTACAAAGCGAGGAATAATAAAATAAAGCAGACTTACAGTAGAAACAATGCCACCAGTATTGCCGATATTTTGGACACATTTTAGCTGATCTGGCTGATTTGATAACTTGTGCCAAAACGCAACAATTTCAGAAGAAATTAAGCCATATCTTCCCCTAAAAGACATTTTATATCCAAAAGATATCAAATTCTATAAATAGTTTTCAAATACCATGTTGTCAGGCCCGCTACAACATGTCTGTCTAAAATAGGGTTATTCCTGAAAAGCTCAGCAAAGTGCAGTGAAGGGATTTCATCTTATCAAAGCCATTTATATGCTCTTTGTTTTGTCTTCAGATTTATTTTCATCGAATTTATGGAGTTTTGTCTTACTTTCAGTTGCCAGTACGAGCCCTGGCTCTGACCGTCTTGTTCATTGTATGCTTGGGCAAGACATTTCACCCATTTCCTGCTGGTGGTGGTCTGAGTGTCCGGTTGCGCCATTGTCCGGCAGCCTCGTCTCTGTCAGTGCGCCCCAGGGCAGCTGTGGCTACAATGTAGCTTGCCCTGACCAGTGTGTGAATGTGTGCGTGAATGGGTGAATGACTGAATGTAGTGTAAAGTGCTTTGGGGTCCATAGGGACTAAGGCTACATTCACACTAAGCCGGATAAGGTTATACGGGGAGTTAGAAGCCAATGTTATCCACTCAGCACGAGCATTTACGCCCCGTTTAAGGTTCGTTTAAGGTCACATGATTGCGCAATCCAGTTCCGACCTATGCATGTACTGGGAATGCGCGGGGAACAACAAAAAGAACACAGAATGACACTTATGATCTACGTTACTGTCGACGCCTCCTGGATTGCCTCCTGTGTCGCCTCCTGTGTCGCCTTCTCATCCGCAAGTAGGTTAGGGTTAACTTTGCAAACATCTGAATTTGCAAAAGAAGCAGTACCATAGCGAGACTCGTCTCCATCTTTGCTATTGTCATTATAGCATTTGATTGACGTCGCTGCTCTGATTTAGCCGGGGACCGGATAAGTTGCCTCCAGACGTGCTAATTTAGCCGTTGAGATAACAGTTAGACGGCTCTCTTACCCGGCTAATACTTATCCGGCCACAGACCACAAACAAAGCCGCCTTAGTGTGGACGATAGGGGGGTGTAGACTAAATACTTATACGTTTAAGGCGTTATCCGGCTTAGTGTGGACGTGGCCTAAGTAAAGCGCTATACAAATACAGGCCATTTACCATTTATAGTTAGAAATGAATTTTAGCAGCACATGCAAGTCCACAAAATCACCGCAGCTATGCATCAGAATTAAACTTAGGTACAGTGAAATCCAAGCTGCTACTAGGCAAGTTATCAAAAACAGAAAAAAAATGTTTTTAAAAAGAGGTACAAGATGTAGTTGTTTTAGTTGATAAAATGGCAACAGCTACTGTATTCTGTTTTAGAGCAAAACTGTGCATAAATCCAAAATTGAATGCATTGCCTATGAAGACGAAGATAAAAGATTCTGGCTACCAACAATTATAAGTGGAGAGTAACCAGGCAGAGCAAGTAAATTTAGTTCATTTTTTACAAATGAAACTGAAAAGATGGCCATGTATATTCATGGTCAAACCCCTTTGCATTCTGATACCTCTAACGAGAAAAAAAAAAAATCCAATGCGAGCAAGCTAGCTTTAGAAGCCACCTAATCAATAACTAGAGTCCTAATACATGTATAGAGGATCCCAGGTAGGGATTAGGGAACACAGTTGCCTCGGAATAGCTTAAATTCGCAAATCCCTCTAAAAAACTATATATATATATATATGTATATATATATATATGCCTATTTTAACAGTTGCCAAACCAAATATACCATAATATGCTTTAATATGTACAGAGGAAACGTCTTGGTGCTAGGAACACCAGACAAGTCAGGAATAAAGTTGTGAAGAAGTTTGAAGTGGGGTTAGGGATAAAACAAGATCAACATCATCATTAAAATGTCACAAAGCACTAAAGAGCACAGAATACACCAAGACATGTGGTTGTAATGTAATAAAACATGGAAAGGTTTGACATAAACACATCTGCAAATGCAGACTGACAGAAAAATAGAAAAAAAAAGAAGCAATTCTGAACATTTTAATACTAAGTAGATGTAACTGATATGACACCCTGCACAAAAACCAACACTGAGACAGTCTGTGAATCTGTCACTTGTTACAGTCACAACTTGATGAAAATGAGGATTGATTTAAACATTTTCCAAATCTGTTCTGATGCATTTTTTTTCTTGTCTTGGCTTCATGAGATACTGTGAACATTTGTGATAACTGGAATCGACGCCGAGCCTCTTGAACGTCGATCAAAAGCTTTGCTAGAAAAACACAGACGTGTGCAGGCGCGCTGCAGAAAACGAGTTTTCCTCTTCAGTGGAGCCAGTGCAGAGATAATGGGCAGCTACACAGGAGCAAAGACTAACAAGGGTCAGCGGGGACACCGAGGGAAGCTAACAGGGTTACACATCTGCATAAATACAAGCATCTGCATGCTAAATAAAGAAGCATTCTCGACGAATGCAACACTGATGCTCAAACTCGAAAACACGTTGCGGTCTTCAAACAATGGTGAATAAGACTTCTTTTTTTTTTTTTTCGCCCTGGGTCATGAATTAACACACTCCCACACAGCTGACAAAAAAGGTGCACAAAAACATGCAGCAGAGCATTTTCATGGATGGCCTTGATATGCATATGTGCAAATATCACGAGACAAAGAGGCAACATTAAGCAGGAGGAGAGGGCTTGGCTCAATGAAGCGCTCTTAAGCCTCTGCATTTTGTGGTGTTTCTGAGAGGGTTCGTTTCCTCTCCTCCTTTATCTAACCCCCCCGCTGCTCCGCCGGCAACCGCCCTCACAGCTCCCCGCGCTCTGCTGCCTGTAGCCTCCCTGTCTGCTCTCAGCATGAAGCTGGCAGACTGCAGCCCCCAACGCTGCTGAAACGGCGTCAGTCTGGTCACTAATGTACATATATGCATTGGTTTTATGTTATTTCAACACCTCAAATAGGTTCTTCATAAAGGTTTCATCAATCAAAATGTCCATCCAACCAGAATTATGCCTTTTAAAATCAAGCAACTCATTTGTTAACGAGACGGAAAATAAACAGAAAGATTTGATGTCTGACACGTCTCATCATGATATTGCTTGGATTTATTCCTGCATGCACACAGCATGAAATAATTGAGGATTATGTGGAACAGTCAGTAGGTAGGTGACCTTTTGTGTTGTGTAATTAGCTGCTGTACACGAATAAGGTCTTGTTCATGTCATCCTAATGAAGAGGAGAATAAGCTGGGTGTGCGTTTGGGACTCA
Source organism: Apricaphanius iberus (assembly GCA_028564705.1). Lineage (NCBI taxonomy): Eukaryota > Metazoa > Chordata > Actinopteri > Cyprinodontiformes > Aphaniidae > Apricaphanius > Apricaphanius iberus. The sequence continues at coordinate 199,303 of JAPXFQ010002203.1, forward strand.
TTTATATTTTCCTCTTGAATAGAGGAGCAACCGTTACATTTCTGATAGAAAATATGTACTTACAGAATGAATTTGAAGCATTAGTAATTATGTAACAAACTTCTTATGAATTTACAATGCAGAAATAGTATCGAGATAATAAGGATAATTTTGAAAGGCACTAAACCTAAATTTTTATATATTTACTTTTTTGAAATAAAACAGACAAAACTAGAAAATAGATTATCATCAAAGAGCAGAGTAACAAGTGATACTCTATCAGTATGATGCCTGGATTCCTGGCCATGCTGCACAATGGGTGTTATTCAAAACAATCCCTTTCAAAAGCGAATTTATTTGCGTTTTGACAATAAACTCAAAACAAGAAGCACTATCTGTGATATCTTTTATAGTCATACTCTGGAGTTTGTTTTTCATTGACACTGTATTTGTACAAGGATGTTCTTACATCAAAAACACATTTTATATTTACATTTGCTGTGATTTTACTACCTTATTTATTTCTTTTCCTGTATTTTTTTATCACCTGAACATCTTGGGATAACTTTTAAGTGCTATGTACACAATTGAGCTCTCAAAAAGGTAATATTTTTGCAAGATTAAATATTTTAAAAACAGCTCAGACAGCCTTGTTGACACTTCAACAATTTGTCATGCTGAGGTGAGTTGATCTTCATCAGGACAGACAAAGTATCTGCATAACATAGTATGGAATCAAATGATGTAATCATTTGAGGATATTGTAAGAGGATATTTTGAATGCTACAATATCAGATGCAAACAGTGGTGATACTGGAATGTCATTTACTTAAATACACATGAAACCAGAGGTTTTCATACAACAAATAAAAGCACACATCCTCCTCGTAAGTCTCATAGTATGAAGTTAAAGCTGCTATGACAAATCTTCCAAACAAGCTAGCTTAAAACATTTTTTTCATGCCTCTTAACACCGTTCTAACATAGTATACCTCAAAATATTTTGTGGAGATTAAAAAAAACAACAAAAAAACATTAAAAATGTACGCGGTTCTGTCTCTTTTGTCTAAACACCTCAGCCAAGAACATGGCTCGGTCCGAAACCAACAATTGGACTTTCTGATCTGTCTCACTGGACAAGCGCATCTCTGCATTTATGTGGCTCCTTCACACTCCCACATTTTGCAACAGAACAATACTGGTGTGAGACGTTCTCTGCTCAATAATGTCAGAGAAAGAGAAAACTGGCTGCTACCACTTCAACTATAGGACAGGACTTATGTTACAGTCTTCCCCTTTTTCTGTAAAGCCAAAAGAAAGTGGAAATATGTGTGTTTCTTTTTTATGAAGGGAAGAACTAATTCTAGTTAATATGACCACTAGCTTTTGGCAGACAAAATATTTCACACCAACTGCCTGTGAAAAGCAACACAGGTCTTTTAGAATTAGATGCTTTTTTACCTGACATTCATAACTACTGAATTACTTACAGATATTCCTCTACACGTCCGAGAAATGCCTCTTTTCTTGGTCAAACTATGTCCGTGCAATAAGAGATTATTTTACTCATGTTGAGTCTGTGAACCCAAATTAATCAGTTGAATTCTGGCTCCTCTAGCTGATACACTTCCCTCTTTACTTGAGCTCTTAATGATGTAAAGCCACTTTTTCTGTGTGCTCTGCCTTCATTAAAAAACAAAGAGGTCTTGAATTTTGAGAAGTGTAATATTAGCAAAACAATTGAGACCATAATGGTAAGATTTTTTAAGTGGCCTTGATCAATGCAAAAGAGAATGGCTGCTTTTCTCTGTTTTAGTACAGTACTGTAGATCTGCAGGTAGCAGAAACATTAAAGATGTCACGTGTTTTAGACATTCCTCTTACCAATCACAAGTTCAATAAAAGGAACAAAACACTTCGGATATTCCTTTACAGGTGTTTAGTCTTAGGGTGATGGTCATTATTCTGTCATATAATCCCTCACTAAAGTATTCCCACACCTCGAAGTTTTTCCACGCTTTGTCATGTTAAGTCCATAAAAAAGGTATTTATGAATTACAGATGCACACAAAATTGAAGATAACTATGTAAGCATATAGCCAGAATGACAATGGAAAGGTTTTAGATAGTATAGTTAAAGACAAGACCGAAAAGTGGCCCATTTTCCTACAGTACGTCATTTGTCAATCACATACAATTCCAATAAAATACAATAATGTTTGGGGTTTTAACAAAACATGAGAAAGCTCAAGAGGTTTGAATGCTTTTGATAGAGTTTTAATAGCCCAAAACGTCACAGAGAAGTAACGAGTTCATGAGTAAAAAGAATTTGTGGAACTTAGCTGTGAACAGGTTTGATAATATAAAACAGATGAAACGTGTTTAAAAATTAAAAAATGGAAATGTGGCGACATAAGGATGTACGAAATGAATGAAAGGAGGATAAAGAGATAGAGAGGAAGCAAAAGCAGTAGTGGTAGGAGAAGAAGCGCCTTAACCTGGTGTGACGGGGCGTGTGCTTGTAAATAAACATCAGTCCAAGATTATTCCGAGCACGGACGGCCAGACCGTGAGGCCCTGAGGTTAGAGTGGGCCCATACCTGGCTCTCTCCATCAAACTCAAAACACATCCACCCATACAAGGACCTTGTGCTGAGAGCGAAGCTGGCTGGAATACTGCTGCAAGCATGCGAACATTGGTAAAATCAGAAAATGGAGGCATAGCCCTACATTTGGGACATTTAAAACCCTTGTTCATGCATGTGTAGAAACAGAAACCCAACACTACCACACAAAACCAATAAAACGTGAGCTGACAAATGCACACAAACACACACAAGATATAGCAAGGGGACAACACTTTGCATACACCTGCAGCAGGCAAACGGCTTTAAAGAAAGTATTAAACCACCATCTGCAAACACAGATGTCCATAATTTACAGCTCAGATGTGTGCAGGCATCCAGTCATCCCCAGTTCAGACTGTGTCAGCCATCCAATTTTCCATTTTCACTTATTGTCTTCAGGAAAAGGGACTAATGAGTTAAGACGTCAGGGTGTGGGATTATTCATATTAGCACAACGTGATGCAAGAGATTTACCTTGTTAATTATAGCTTTGTTTCTCAAAACCAAAAATAGTGAAGCGTGAGAACGCAGAAAGGACCACCAGTGGTAGGAACCAGAACATTATCTTTACCAGGTTTTGAAGCAAATAAAACGTAGTACATGAGTAGTATTAATTAGCTGCAACCAAACGCACCATGATAGCATAGAAATAAATGACGGACAGGTGAATGTGCTTACTGCTCGATGCTTGGGGAGAGGTATAGTTTAGGGAAGACCTGTGTAGCTTCAGCATCCTCAAAGCTCACTGAGAGAAGAGCCACATCCTCTCCTGGGTCCAGTGCTGTGTCCTTAGGGAGACAAAGAGAGGTCGGGCATGTTATTTGGAAAACCTGGATCAGAACATTAAATTCTAAGTGATGATATAAACCTATATGTATATATATATATATATATATATATATATATATATATACACACACACACACGTACATAAAGTCCTCCCGAACATCAGTGCTTGGGTCTCATTTCTAAAACTTTATGTAGAATCCTCACTAAAACCGTACTTAAACTCAGCAAATTTTATTTTATTTTTTTTAACGTACGCCTAGTAAGTTTCTGATCTATCAAACTTGGAGGATGCACAGCTGGGCATAATTTCCACTTTATAAATCAGACTCTTCGTAGAAATGTGCACAGCTGTTTTGGGTTCATATCCTGCCTCCTACACACCCACTTTCTGCCATAAATGGTCGATGCAAAGTGTCTAGTGAATATTCTGCATGACATAAGACGGCTAATATGGAGTGTTTCAGGGCAGAGACAACTGCAGAAGACCGTTTAATTTCAATAAGTCAACGTTGATCTATATAGGGCTTTACTCAGCCAAAGGCTTCACATCAAAAGGCAAAAATATAGTTAAAAAAATAAAATGAGGGTAAAAAAATACTAAGTTAAAAATAAATAACTAGGCCCTCCTAGATATTTAAAGCCTGACGAAAAGGTGGGCTTCAAAACTACTTTTTTAAAGTATCATCCATGCAAATTATTATTTGGGGTCATAAAAATAAACAGAAAACTTGCAGGTGACAAGATATTGATGCAGCAGCATGTATGAGACAAAAAAAGAATCTTTAAATCTTCAATGAGCGCCAAAGCATCCATTGTGCAGCATTATGCAGGAGGGACGCTGCAGCATATTTGTACTTCACACATGCACTAATATCTGCAATAACTATATAATCTTAAGACATACATTTTAACATAATTCTGAAATGCAACATATTTTTATTCAGATTTTCGTTTTGTTCCCTGGTTCATAGATGGGACAAGGGAGGGGTGTGTGTTGGTTGTGTGTTCATTTGTGTGCGCAATGCTCTACAAGTCATAAAAATGTGGCTTAAATTCCCAGTTTTGGCATCTCTCCTGCTGTGCTATCAGTGCCACCATGTCCAAAATCTGTGTAAGCAAGAACCTTAAAGTTGTGCAAATTTTTCCGCCATGTTTTTTCTATGAAATCCCAAACTTGGCAAAGAAATTTGCTTAAGTAGCTTTCAGACCCCGTTTTGTGTGTAAGGAAACTATATAAATGAGACCTCTGGCCAGTAAGACTGAACTGGTTACATTAGTTACATCATTAATTTATTTTGGATTTTCTCGTATCCAAGAAGGGTAAAAATTATATGCATTGATTCCAATTCAAACATGCTGTATAACCCCACCAAATGATCCAATGTTGCACCTAAACCACATGCTTTTTTGTAACCATCAACATCATTTTGGTCTAATTCTGAAATGGACATTTAAAAATTCATCTTGGCAGGATTGGTACAGTTCATTTAAACTGGTTCGTTTTGGTTTTTGATTTGAAGTAATGGTGAAGAATTTGGATGTAATTCTTGTACTTTGTGATACCCCTCTACGTTATGCAATACACCAGTAACATTGCCAATATAACACTCTCATCATCATGCTTTAAAGATATAGGTATAGTGTTTTTATACTTTCGCTTTGTTTCCACCAAACACACTTTGTGTCACAGTGGCCAAAAGCCCAATCTATGTCTAGTCTAAAATTGAATAAAAACCTTGTTACTTCCTCATGACGTCACAAATGTTAACCAGAGCAATACCATCACATCAAATAAAGAATTCCAGTGGTATCAGCTACATTTCTTGATTATCACGTCAACATCAGGGTTACTGCTTTGCATAAATGCAGCTTGCTAGAATCTCTACTTTTTTCTTTAAATGATAGTTTCAATAAACTTCTTTAAAGGATGGTTTCAGAAGCTATAACAAATCAGATATGCTTCTAAAAAATAAAATAATTATAGAGTAGCTGAATATTCTATTATATGTATAGTAAATGAAACTCAAATCTTCCTATATTACACCTAATTCCTTTATTAGGTGTTTATTAGTCCTGAGATCCGAGTGTCAAAAAGCAGTTGACCTATGCTTAGTTCTGCACCTGAATACCTAATTTGCAGATGCAAGGGAGGACTTCTGTCACTGTTGCTATGCTGCTGTTCCCCACCGTTATGGCCTTAGCTCAAGAAAAATGCAGACTAAACCGCATCAATCTATGACTTTGGCAGTAGAAATAGGAGTAAGAGGACAAGTGTGTATACAATGTGTTCACATGCCCCAAACAAATGAGCTAGGAAAACGAACAGGAAAGACACCCGTGGAAACATCGGTTTTGCTTCATGCGACATTAGCTTCAACAGCTGCACCATGAGCCTGAGCTTATGACTGCGAGCACCAATCAGATCGTGTGTAAGATGGATGCAAACGCCACCCGGAGCTGCTTGCTGTGGACCTCATCTGTCTCTCTGAGGTTGTAATTTCTACTTCTGTGATGTTTTTCCTGGAGCATGGCTACTGCTATTAGGGCAATTCCACATCAAGTCCCATTCTGGCCTCCGTCTGCCATCAGAGGCTCTGCAGCATTAATCAAATGTCTTACAGATGGTTTGAACTCATCCATTTGTTATAATCGCAGCCTGCCTTGGTGAAAATAAATCTAACCACCATACATGATGGACGGAGGCACAATGCAACCAGTTTGCTGTGAAGACTATAAACTAATCACATGCTTTGGTCTGCTGATCCCAACATTTTCTCCCGAAGTAGACTGGAAGTAATTTTTCAACAGTTAATTTGATTTTTTTTTTTTTTATCAAAGAAAAGGGGAATCAACCAGATAGGGGAAAAATCAATAAGAATGGTTGCAGCCTCAAGTGAAAGACAGATGTAGAATGAGGAGATGCATTAATTAGCAGATGATTATTTGTGGAGAAAAAAAAGACAAATATCCAGATATTTAAGCTCTGCTGAGTGTCATGCAGTCCACCCTGTCACAGCTGATCCATTAGTGGCTACTGACAGAAGAATAAGGAAGGAGGCTGAGGAAGACGGCAACCAAAAGTGTTGCCTGATAAAATCAGCTCACATCAGTGCAGTGTGCATCAGTAAACAAGAACTGCTCTCTGCCTCAAAGCAGCGCTAGGGGCTTCTCTCACTGACAATATGGGACAGATAGGAACCGGCATGGTAAAGTGTGGCCGGGGTAGGCAGTGGGCTTTGGGAGAACATTGGTTTGCTCCAGTTTGTAGCTGTCATGTCCACTTTCTCATCTTCAGAGGTGATTTAATGGATGCTTTCTTTGGACTTGAAAGGAGTAAACAGATGGATGAGAAACAACAGGAAGGTGAGAGGGCCAGGAGACAGGCGCAGGAGGATTATGTATGGACAGCGGCAAGCCGGCCCTCGTTTTGGTCTGACCGAAGGCGATGATGAATGGAGAACCTCTTTGTGGAGTGATTCAGACTTATCTTTTTCCAGAAGACAGTAAAAAGCTGTCACAAGTCACATTAAATCAGCAGAACGAACAAACCAAATCCAAAGGCAGACCCTTAAACTTTAAGCTAATGCCATTCTAAATTAATGTGGTGTCCAGAAAGCCGAACTAAGCAGACAAAAATAGTTGGTCTTGTTCAGTGGAGTTTGACAATACAACATCAGCTACTTTTACACATGGGAAATTATGAAAAACAAAAGTTAACACAGTGCACTGGAGCACCATGCCTTTGTTCTTTCACATTTAAATTAAAACAAGGAAAAGAACTACGCAAAGTCTCATTCACTACTATGTAAAGTGAGGGAAAAAAAGTAGTATAAAACAAGGAACAAAACTAATGCCAACCAAATAATGCCAGACAAAAAAACCCCACGTGGGATGCCCCAGGGCTCCATCTTCCTGCTAACCCAGATTATAACAACCAATAAGATAAAATACTATAACTATGCAGATGATACTCCGTTTTACATTACAATCTCTCCAGGTGTCTTTGAACTAGGGATTGCATTCTCTTTATATTTTTGAGTAAATACCAGTGTTACAAAAGCCCACATTGTTATAAGTTTGTAAGTTGCAGAATTATTATTGGTGTTTTCACTATAAGATGAAATATCCTATGCCTCTGATCTCAACATAGATTTTCAACACTATTTGTATGCAACACAGGTGCAGCACAGCATCAGCCTTTTTTTCTCTTTCAATACATGAGCTAAGAAATAACTTTTTCTCTGTTTATCTTAGTCTATTGTTGCATGCAATTGCCAGAAGGTGGGTTTCTATGCCTTTATTACATAGTTTGAAATATGGTAAAGCATATTTGTTGAAGTACCCATTTTAAAATTGTGTTTAATCTGCTATGGTCATTTGTGGTGATTAAGAGTCCTTGTTTGCACCACAATGGAGGTTTAAATTATTTCAAAATCACCATCAAATGTAACTAGGAGGTACTTTCGTAAAAATCTAAGTGACTCATCAGCTAATATACAGTGGGGCAAAAAAGTATTTAGTCAGCCACCGATTGTGCAAGTTCTCCCACTTAAAATGATAACAGAGGTCAGTAATTTTCATCATAGGTACACTTCAACTGTGAGAGACAGAATGTGAGAAAAAAATCCAGGAATTCACATTGTAGGATTTTTCAAGAATTTATTTGTAAATTATGGTGGAAAATAAGTATTTGGTCAATAACAAAAATTCAACTCAATACTTTGTAATAACACCTTTGTTGGCAATAACAGAGGTCAAACGATTACTATAGGTCTTTACCAGGTTTGCACACACAGTAGCTGGTATTTTGGCCCATTCCTCCATGCAGATCTTCTCGAGAGCAGGGATGTTTTGGGGCTGTCGCCGAGCAACACGGACTTTCAACTCCCTCCACAGATTTTCTATGGGGTTGAGGTCTGGAGACTGGCTAGGCCACTCCAGGACTTTCAAATGCTTCTTACGGAGCCACTCCTTCGTTCCCGGGCGGTGTGTTTGGGATCATTGTCATGTTGGAAGACCCAGCCACGTTTCATCTTCAAAGCTCTCACTGATGGAAGGAGGTTTTGGCTCAAAATCTCAAGATACATGGCCCCGTTCATTCTTTCCTTAACACGGATCAGTCGTCCTGTCCCCTTAGCAGAACAGCCCCAGGGTCCAGATCTGGACCCAGGAGCTGGAAGATCTGGATGTCCAGGTGCTGGCTGGGTGCGGCCTGGGGAGGGCGTACATCCGCTGTGGCTCTTGCTGTGGCTCCCTGGCGTGTGGGTGTGTGGGGGCGGGCCGGGTTGTTGGCGGTGGGTATTGGTCCGGGGTGGCGGCGGCGTGTGTTGTCCGTCGGTTGGCTGCGGTTGCCCCTTGCCTGCGGCGGCGGCGGGGGGCCCTTGTCGGCTGGTCCCTGGTTGGGGCCCCGTCGGGGGGCGGGGTGCCCCTGGTCCCCATGACCTCCGGGTCCTGGCGTAGCCGGTTTCCGGCGGAGCCCGTGGGCTCGTCACTGCGATCTCTCGGGCCCCAGCATTGCGGCTGGTGGGTGTTCCCCTGGGGCATCCATCTGTTCCTCTCTTGGTGGATGATCGACCCTGCGCTGATCCGCCTGTGGCCTCTGTACTCTGTGGGACCCTGGATGTATACATCTCTTGCCTCCTCCATGTCTGTGTCGATTCCTGTAGGACGGATTGACGGTTCCTTACACCAGCTATCAATCACTTGCATGGGAAACCTTATTCCGACCTGCATGCTCGCACACACATAGGTGTGGGGACATTGATGTGGACGGACATATCTTAAGCTGAGGTTATCATCATTAGTTAGTTGTTCACAGGAGCTTACCAGAAAAATTTGTATTATGTTCATTAATCCATGCTTGTGTGTAGTGAATGTGTAATTCTTAGTTTATTCTACTAGATCCGAACTATTGGTTTGGTTCTGTACAGTTTGTTGTTTTTGTTTTGTATTACTGTTTCTCTGCCGTCCGGCAGAGGTGGAGGACTGGGATGTTTTCTTGTGTTCTTTGTTTGCCTCCCTGTCTTGTGTCGTCGGTTCGCGCCTCTGCTGGTCCGGTTTCTTTTCTTCACCTTCTTCCTTTCTCCCTTCTTGTCTCGGTTTAGTGTCCATGACGTCAGGAAATTGAACCCACAGTAATCACTAATAAAGATTTTTCATACATATACATCAAGTGGCGTACTACAGCGAAGCTGTAATACTCTGCTTGGGAAAGTAAAACTGTTGGGCTTGTACTTGGTACTCAGACACCAATTCTGAGTAGCATACTGCTAGACAGGACACGTAAAAAAAAAGAAAAAAAAAAGAAAAAAAAAAAAAGAAGAAAAACAGCCCCAAAGCATGATGTTTCCACCCCCATGCTTCACAGTAGGTATGGTGTTCTTGGGATGTAACTCAGTATTCTTCTTCCTCCAAACACGACGAGTTGAGTTTATACCAAAAAGTTCTACTTTGGTTTCATCTGACCACATGACATTCTCCCAATCCTCTGCTGTATCATCCATGTGCTCTCTGGCAAACTTCAGACGGGCCTGGACATGCACTGGCTTAAGCAGGGGGACACGTCTGGCACTGCAGGATTTGATTCCCTGTCGTTGTAGTGTGTTACTGATGGTAACCTTTGTTACTTTGGTCCCAGCTCTCTGCAGGTCATTCACCAGGTCCCCCCGTGTGGTTCTGGGATTTTTGCTCACCGTTCTCATGATCATTTTGACCCCACGGGATGAGATCTTGCGTGGAGCCCCAGATCGAGGGAGATTATCAGTGGTCTTGTATGTCTTCCATTTTCTGATAATTGCTCCCACAGTTGATTTTTTCACACCAAGCTGCTTGCCTATTGTAGATTCACTCTTCCCAGTCAGGTGCAGGTCTACAATTCTTTTCCTGGTGTCCTTCGAAAGCTCTTTGGTCTTGGCCATAGTGCAGTTTGGAGTCTGACTATTTGAGGCTGTGGACAGGTGTCTTTTATACAGATAACGAGTTCAAACAGGTGCCATTAATACAAGTAACGAGTGGAGGACAGAAGAGCTTCTTAAAGAAGAAGTTACAGGTCTGTGAGAGCCAGAGATCTTCCTTGTTTGAAGTGACCAAATACTTATTTTCCACCATAATTTACAAATAAATTCTTTAAAAATCCTACAATGTGAATTCCTGGATATTTATTTTTCAAATTCTGTCTCTCACAGTTGAAGTGTACCTATGATGAAAATTACTGACCTCTATCATTATTTTAAGTGGGAGAACTTGTGGCTGACTAAATACTTTTTTGCCCCACTGTAGCTGATCTCCATTCACTGAAAAATATGAAAATGTTGTCCCTATTCGAGCTGAAGATCGGGACATCCCTACTTTGAACCCTTCCGAAGTTAAGTAAATGAAATGAGCAACTGAAGGATGTTTCATAAAGTTCTTCAGCTGAATAGAAACAACATTTAAATAATTATTTTGGATCTGAAGAGGAACGAGCAAGAGTCAGCACACAGCTTCAGTTAATACAGCTAGAAAGAACTAAACTAGGCCTGACATCTAGATAGTTATGGACTCAGATGTGAACCTCAAAGGTCTCATAAAGGCAATCAAAATATCAGGCCTCTATTATCTGAAGAGTATTTCTAGGATTGAAGGACTATGCCACAACATGACCTGAAAAAACATATCCATGTGTTTATCTTTAGTCGGATTGATTACTGCAACAGTGTCTTCACAGGTCTGCTTAAAAGGTACAGTCAGGTCCATAAATATTGGGACATCGACACAATGCTAACATTTTTGGCTCTATGCACCACCACAATGGATATCAAATGAAACGAACAAGATGTGCTTTAACTGCAGACTGTCAGCTTTTATTTGAGGGTATTTACATCCAAATCAGGTGAACGGTGTAGGAATTACAACAGTTTGCATATGTGCCTCCCACTTGTTAAGGGACCAAAAGTAATGGGACAATTGGCTTCTCAGCTGTTCCATGGCCAGGTGTGTGTTATTCCCTCATTATCCGAATTACAATGAGCAGATAAAAGGTCCAGAGTTCATTTCAAGTGTGCTATTTGCATTTGCAATCTGTTGCTGTCAACTGTCAAGATGAGATCCAAAGAGCTGTCACTATCAGTGAAGCTAGACATCATTAGGCTGAAAAAACAAAAGAAACCTATCGGAGAGATAGCGAAAACATTAGGCGTGGCCAAAACAACAGTTTGGAACATTCTCAAAAAGAAGGAACGCACCGGTGAGCTCAGCAACACCAAAAGACCCGGAAGACCACCGAAAACAACTGTGGTGGATGACCGAAGAATCCGTTCCCTGGTGAAAAAAACACAAAGTGCTAAAGACATGCTGCTGAAGTATGGTGCTTATTAAGATGTATTTTAAAAGCCTGATGCTTTTCTTTTCTCTAACAGTCGTTTGGAAAAACAATACAGACGGTTAATGTTGACCTTTCAACCTACTTGCCTTGAAACCACTACTCAAATTCGGAAAGAAAAATAGAAAACTAATGAAAGGAAAGGCCCCAAATGGCCATTAATGCTTCTCCCAATATAACAAATTCACTTGAGGGTGATCAACTCAAAAGGGGATGTTAAAAAAAGATTCTGCTGCAGAAGCTACAGGCTGCACTTTAATGAAGAGACATTACTATTGGTAACTAATGAGCACGCAAATGGAGGCGAGCACGAGAAAGAGTGCATCCTGCACTGCTAATGTTTCGATGCTGAGGCAGTATTTACCTCATACCCTCAAGAAGATGACTCAGGTCTTCAAGGATTGTCTTTAAGAGAGGAATTGAGAAGGACACAGAACACAGAGGGAGCCTTCCAGTCAACCCTTTTTACGTGTCCACCACCCAGCAACCTCCTTTAATCTTAAAGCACATGAATGCACATACACACAGAGGTTCTCTTCCCTGTGCCTGTCCTTGTGCCTTCGATGTCCCAGCCTCTGGCATCTCTTCAGTGTCGTGTGTGACAGGTTGGAAATGTGACAGCTGTCCTTATGCCGGACCCACTCTGGCCAAAGTCACAACAAACACACACATACAAACACGCTCATCAGCGATTGCTACACATGCAAGGCTTCTCTCTACTCCAGGGCTCTAACGAAGGAGGTGAGGGCACTTTGTCTGCCTTCTTTGCCCAACTTTAAATGTCATGCGTAGCGTAATGGGGCAGCTTGACTGACAGAAGGACTGTTGTGTGAGGACATGTCCAGCTTCAAGGCGAGCAGCTTTGAGTGCTGCTGTACATATGCTGGACATTGCCAGCCCTCCATAGATGTCTTACTGGCCACAAGATAATCCTGAAAATACAACAGCAGATCAAGTAAAGATTACCTAGAGAGATCTATGTCTCATCACACAGGAATAATCAATAAATGGGAAAGACCATTTTCATTTCATTTCTGCTGTTTAAATCTATCATATTTCACCAATAAAGACAATTATACAAAAACATTTCCTTTCAGAGGACTTAAACTGATCAGTTAATACTAATTTCAAAAGAAATGTTAACCCTGTGTTCAGTGCTATTTCAAAAAAACTCATGACAGAGTTATGTTGTAGAAATTATAGACCTTGAACAAAATGGCTTTCTGTGTTTGCAAAGAGTCCTTGGATAACTATTGCTGTAGATTAGCACAACACAAATGTTTAGAAACTCAAAAAAAAGGCAGAAGACATGTTTATAAGGAGAAAATGCGAATTCTTAGACCTTCAGAGGGGAAAGCAGAGTACTTACTAAGACACTTAAGAGAAGCTTAAAGCACAAATTATTGTTTGCTGCCTTGTTTGTGGAGTACTGTTGGAGTCCATAAGAGTTGCACTCAACGGAGTTCAAATACCTTTTTCACAGAGTTCAAATAACTTTTTCTACGTTTTTCAGTCCTTTTTTAGAGTGTAGCAACATAAGTTCCCTATGGCTGTCTGTCAAGTATTTCAAGAGTGGCCAGACTTTATATCGGTCGGTCGTTTGGTCGGCAGGAAGGAAGAGGGCAAGAGCGAAGGAAAGATAGAGCGAAAAAAGAGGGAAAGAGCAAAAGAAAAAAAGAGCAAAAAAGAGTGAAAAAGCGTAAGAACAAAAGAAAAAAGATGAAAGAGCATAAAAGAGAGAGCAAAAGAGCGTAAGAGAGAGTAAATGAACAAACAAAAGAAAGAGTGAACAAATGAGCGTAAGATTGAAAGACAGAGCATAAGATTGAAAGAAAGAGAGAAAGAAAGAGCATAAGATTGAAAGAAAGAGCAAAAGAAAGAGCAAAAGAAAGAGCAAAAGAAAGTAAAAAAAAAGATGGAGAGAGCAAAAAAGAGTGAAAAAGCGTAAGAACAAAAGAAAAAAGATGAAAGAGCATAAAAGAGAGAGCAAAAGAGCGTAAGATTGAAAGAAAGAGAGAAAGACAGAGCATAAGATTGAAAGAAAGAGAGAAAGAAAGAGAGAAAGAAAGAGCAAAAGAAAGAGAGAAAGAAAGAGCAAAAGAAAGAGAGAAAGAAGGAGCAAAAGAAAGAAAGAGCAAAAGAAAGAAAGAAAAAAAGAAAGAGCAAAAGAAAGAAAGAAAGAGCAAAAGAAAGAAAGAGCGAAAGAAAGAGCAAAAGAAAGAGCAAAAGAAAGAAAGAAAGAAAGAAAGAAAGAGCAAAAGAAAGAAAGAAAGAAAGAAAGAAAGAAAGAAAGAAAGAAAGAAAGAAAGAAAGAGGATGGATGGACCTTTTAAAAAATGCAATAGGCCCTATACCAAAATAATTAATGAGCATACATTATTCCTTCTCCAAAAGCGAATAAAGTCTGCACTGAAATTCAATTACTCAGGCTTTAAAAGACATACTAAAGCGTTGCATTACCAATCACTACTTGAATGAAGGGTCCACATGTAGAGCCATGATTCAAATTAGAGCTGGGGGATATGACCTAAAAATAATTATTTCCCCCCAGCTTATTAAGAAAATCCATAAGTACAAACAGTAGACAACTTGTGTAAAGGATTTGGCTACAGTCAAATCAGTCAAACTTTTAGCTAAGTCTTGATGGTAACTACGGTTTTGTTCATCTCAGACAGACTGGCATTTTTCACATTTGGCTGGATGCCTCTGTTTCAGGTGTTGGAATAGGTTTGTGGTGCTGCTGCCTTTGACTGCAATGACATTTAGGGCGTTTTCACATGTGTGGCCGTGCCAGAAAACGGCCAGTGAAAAAGTAGCATTTTTCACGTTCTGTTCACGTGCTGCGGCTCTCGGCCCGTGCTGGAGTCCAGTGTTTTCATGATGGACAACACCAAAACAGCAGGTGGCGGTGTACAAATAAGTCTGTAGCTATCCAACAAACAAGGGAGTGAGAATTACCAACATCATAAAATGAGCAACAGCCTAGAACGTAAACAAATTGGTCTACTGGTCAACTGCTACCTAAAGCCATCTACAAGGCGAGTGTTGTAGTAAATCTGCCGCTTTGTAACTTGGTGTGTTGCTGTGGGATGTTTGAACAGCGTTGTTTGGATCTCTTTATGGTCACGTGGCGATTCAGTAACTTCGGTCGATGGTCACTTTCTTGAGGAGCGTGTCTATTGTCATAGATATGGCTAGAGCACGGCTTGTGTTCGCACGATCCGTATCCCCTTGTACCTGGATTCCGTCACTACCTCCAAGGACGGTCTCTCGGACCGTATCCTGGCACGATCCGGGCTGTGTTCACATGGTACGATATAAGTGGATTTTGAGCACAGTACCCGAATACTGACTCGAGTCCCACGTGAAAACGCCCTTAGGCAAATGTAACAGGATGGGGTCTGCTGCTCCATGTTTGTTGCAGCAAACCCATACCAATTCCGCTGTGCAAGCTCAGAGGAGCCAAAAAAGGATTTTTTACCTAGGCCTAATTCAAATCCAGTTTCATTAGAAGCCATGTAACTAGCACTGGTTCTGATTATTTTAGTCGTGGGTCCTCTTTTTGCGGGAAGATGTATGCTGTGAAACCCATTAATCCTACTTTCTACACCTCAGTTTAAAAAGCTTGCATAAGTATGTAAATGTGGCCTCCATGTCTCAGGAAAACGCCTTTGTCTGCCTGTCTCCCGTGCCTATCAGCTCATAAACTCATGCTGGTAGATTATTAACCAGGCAGCTGTGCATTGCTGGAGCCTGTGCCAGGGATTCGTTTTAACATGGGGACAAAAGACCAGAGATTAAGGATCTCCACCTAGTACCAAATTGGTGGACCAGCACCCAAACACACCTTAATATTCTCCAGTCGCTGCTGTCACGAAAGCTTAATACTCTCTTTCTGGACAACAAGGAGAACTAAATCTGCAGATTTGGCTTTGCACCTTAATGTGTTTTTGAAGTTATAGATTTTTTTTAACAAGTATTATCGGAGTTACTGGTCTTTTTTTTTTTTTTCCAGAAGTGAGTATTTAATCCTCCCGCAACAGCCTTTTTTAGGGTTAGCCAAACTTTGAAAAAAAAAAAAACACTTGCCTTTAAAACATGAAACAGACTCAGTTCTACCTACACTAGAGAAGGGTTCCTAAACTCCAGTCCTCTTGGACGGATCTTGCTACTTTTGCACGTCAGTATCCCAACACAACTAAATCAGATAATCAGCATTAGTGGGACTCCACATGCTTTGACACAAACAATCCTAGCATTGATTATTAAGACATTCAAATGAGGTATTTATTATGAATGTAAGAGTCCAATAAAGTACATGAATATTTTTTATTGCACGATACAATTTGTTGCCGTCCCTTTCAGAAAAAGACCTAATAAATGATAACAGAATTTGGATTTGAAGGTCCAAGATGTAAAAAAAAATATAAATAAAATTCCAAATAATAATTGGTGTAAAAATTCTTATTGGGATTATAGCAATCGAAACGTTATTTTATGTAACAAACTTTCTGCATGGTTTTACATGTTTTCTTCTGGTATTTTGGTATGGATCAGGACTCTGGATGGACCACACTAAACTGTTAATATAACTTCAAACCATATATGAAAACATGTCTTTCAGTAGAATTTTAAAACATACCACTATATTTGAAGTGCTGTCAGTACTAAAATCTTGGTTTGGACAATGAAATGCCCCAACACTTCAATTTCCTAACAAAAATCAAAAGTTAAAAACTGGATAATTGGTAAGAGATGTGAACAATATTGATTATTTTATTAGTTTAGAGACACAATTTCAGATTTTGATATCGACTCACAACCAAATTTTCCAAAAGTATAAAAATGTTTTTTCAGTAACCTTTACTTATTTACCAAGAACTACAAAGTAAGCCAGTCAAATCTAGATAAAAATGTGAAGAAATCTATAATAGCATAAAAAAAAGTTTAATTGAGTCAAAATCACTCTGTTTTTTATAGCTTTAAAGTTATTTAATAGGGTAAGATCAAAATGATATAGCTGATAGTCTGAGTGGAAATACAGTGTAATGAGATAATTGAACTGGAAGTTAGTCATGCAAACAGTGCACATTAGATTTTCATACTTTATTAACCTAAGAAAATATACTCCACTGTGCCATAATTCTCAGAAAGACAGTGAAAATCAGCTTCATTTAAAGTCTGGTACCGAGAAAATTAAGCGGGCTGGTGAAATTTTCCTGTAAAACGAGTCATAAGTGTGATGGGGGCCAAGTGTTAATGATAGCGTGTCACTGCAATGATCTGGCCTGCGCCGCACAGCTTGTGCTAAGAGTGTGATAGTGGGGCTCAAAGCCACAAGTGTGACTCAAAGTATGTGACATTGCATGTGGAAAATTAACAAATGCATATGGTATGTTCATTCTGGTGACATAATATAGAGTGAGCCATGAGTCGACTGCTTCTTGATTTATACATCATGGTCCTAAAAAGATGCCAAACATCATAACATGTAAATTTTACAGAACATTTGTTGTAACGAGGAGCAAATGATTGAACTATCACACTTGTTCCCTCGCTATAGTATTTCCGAGGCTATGTTAGTAATTACATTATGTTCACCAACAGTGTTTAAGGCTGGTGATGAATTTTAAAGTTACATAAATATGTAGGAATTCAATCAAGGAATTATCTTGTAAAAATTTGGTCAAAAGCTAAAAGCACAATGTTAACATTGAATGTGGAGCAAGTCCAAGTGAAATGCAGGATGCACTGTTTGTGGGTTGCAGAGCCATCAAAGATTAAAAACCATGGGTAAAAATGAAAAAAAGCCCCAAACCCTTACACTCACACCTACGTTCAATTTAGAATTACTAATTAACTAAATATGCATACATGTTTATGGATTGTAGGAGGAAACCATAATATCAAGTGAAACCCCACACATGAGGAGAATCTGAAAACTCAAGTCTACAAGACAAACGCAGCCAAGATTTAAACTAAGAAGACTTTCTGCTGCAAAGGAAGTACAAAACAGTTTTTAGGTTTAGGGGTCAATTACTCTTTCACATCAGAGTAAGTTTGTTGTTAAAATTCATTGAATAAACGAAAACTTTAGAGTCTGACGAGAAAGCAAAAACTAAAGAGCTCTATGTGAGGCCAGCTATTCAATCAGCTGCTATCTGGTAAAGAAAAAAATTATAATATTAGGAATAAATCTTAGTCCCCGAATTAACTGTACTCAAAGAAATGCTTTCCTACAGTAAAATGATCATTGCTATGTCTCAAACAATCAGGGCAGAAACTGTAGAAGATCAGAAGGAATAAAATGTAGACTTGTTGAAGGAAAAAAGAATCATATAGATAGCATACAATTTGTTTGAGAGCGAGGGCGGAAAGTAGGCCATATGGAAGTAATTCCATGGAGAAGTGTTTGGAGGCTTGTAGACGAGGGGGGGTTTGGTTTTTACTCCTGAGATAGTAAAGCAGGAAACTTCTGATGCTCGGCTGGGGGAATGGGCAGGTGGGTGGGAATCATCCTTTGGAGATGCAGTGTGGGTGGTTCTGGGAAGCGGGGGGTGGGCGTTGGGGTTGTGGGTTGAAGATTTGTGGAGGGAGACGAGAGATCAACAAGACCTTTGGTTTGCAGGAGTCAACCTGGGGTCACTTGAGCATTGGGGAATGGATTTGAGCTTGGTGATCTCTAATAACCCCTCCTAAGGCGGCGGTTTCTCTAACAGTCTCACTCCTCTGGGGATGAACAGGTGCTCTCCTCCATCTCCCTAAACGAGATGGTTTTCCCTTTTACTCGAAAAAAAATAGAGGTAATAGAAGCTTTTAATGTTGCAAATGTTGAAAGGCATGAGTGTTTCATCATTTCCTGATGTAGAAAAAAACACTTTCTATCTGCACAGGGGGAGATAAAGAACATCAATAATATGGTGGGTTTTCAACAAGCAGACACTGAACTCCATTAAACGCTTTCAAATTAAAACAGCCTCTTTATTGAATGTCCTCAAATCAACAAAAAAAGGGAGGAAAAAAATTGCGCAATCTAACCAGCGTATCGCCTTCGGTGTCATCACCATTAAGGTGAGAGCAACTGAGAAAACATGTGCCCTGAATGCATGACATCATGATGCAACAGATGACTCAGATACAGTGAGGAAAACATTTATCATGTGCAAACAATTATCAATTCATCACCGTCAGAGCCGTTCTGTGGTATTAGTCACCGCATATGCTCCCACACCTAGCTACGATATGATAGAGCAAGACTTCATAGGCCAAACGTGTCATCAGAAGGATGAGAGAGTGCCGAGGTAGTGAATGATGAATTCACACTTCTGATGAGAAATCTCTAACCAGGTTCAGGGGTGCAGAGTAAAAGGAAATGGGTAGAACAGAGCAAGGAAATCAAAAATAAGGTTTTCTGCTCTTGTAAAGTACCTCACTGTCTGCTCGATGAATTTGTGGATATGAGATCGAAATTATGGAAACATCAAATAAAAACAACCTGATTAATAATTTGTTGCACCCGCTCTGGTATTTTCAGTGGCTTGAATTCTGTGAGTCATAAACGTCACTAATAAAAAAATATTTGTTTCTATCAATCAGTTTTCCTGACCATAACTGCAATAATTAGGAATAAATAAATAAATTAGTAGCTTACTAAATTAATTACTCACCCAATCTTAACACATACATCTACGAGTCATTAAGTTAAAAAAAATAAAGATTAATTGATAAAAATATCAGACACAAATTGATATTTCAAATTCAATCTTTAGCTGTTTTAATTAATCTGTTTTAAACAAAAAAAAATCTTAAACTTTTGATTGATATGAATCCACTAATATTTTTTCCCCCCAGTCCTTTTATTGTTTTTCATATTTATTTCCCCACATATATATTTGCATCAAAATGCTGGTAGAAATAAGTTAACATCTGTCATTTTCTTGTTAGATTTTGTAACGTTGCAGATTTAGTAGTAGATAGATCTCATAAAAGTTTATTTTCTTGACTCTAACTGAAAGAATCTTAGACCTAATTATTAAGCATTAAAGCATTCACATTTACCAACTCGCTTTTTAAATTAATAGCATTCCTCCTGCAGTAACCTTTAATAGACTGTGTTCCCATTTTAACCCAAGGAAACAAATGTAACAAATTTCAATGTTAAATTTGCATTTTAAGGGACTTTTTTTATGATACTTCGGGAAGATATTTAGATATATAGCTTTCTCAAAAAAATAAAGCCTTAATAAATATAGTCCGTTATATTCAATATATTAATAATCTTCAGTAAACTGTCACTCACTGATGTTTTCTGTCCTAAGAATTAAGTTCCTGTAAGCTACTTTATAATGTGTTTTATCAATATTTTGCGTAATTTTAAAATTAAAGCACCCACAAATACAAAAGATACATAATTCAGCATTTTTAATCAAACAATTGACCTCAAAAACTATTATTCATACTTGCTTAATATTTTAAACCCAGCTACTGAGGTCAACCCTCAATGCTCCGAGCATTTGGTGTTGAGTCACCATTTGGGGAAGTTTTGAAATAACTTTTTTCAGCAGACCGCTCTCTTGCTGGATCAGTGGTTAATGTCAATCAGCCAACTGCAACAGCTTATTAGTTCTGCAAGAACTTGTGTTTCCCTAGAAGGCAACCAACAGAGTTAGATCTCTCAAGGTATTTTTTTAAGAAATGTAAATTACAATGTCATTTCTTATCCATATAGCAGGATTCCATAACTATCTTACATCATGATTGGTCTTTAAAGTATACAATTAAGGTAATTTTAGTCATGTAAGAAAACTTAATAGGTGCCTTGAGATTACATCTGTGGTGAATTGGCACTATATAAATAAACTGAAATGAATTGAATAGAAATCCATAAATTGGTTAAAAATATCAGGCTGAAAAAATTTCCAGGGTGTGATCAGGCTTGGATGATCCTCAGCCAACCATTCACCTCCACCAGAATGCAAAAAATGCACAACTTTGAGAATATGCTTTCGGTTTCCTCAGATCGGTTTTAACGGATTTGCAAACCTAAGGTCACCTTTAGTTTGACCCAACACAGCAGCTGCCCCTTCCGGTCCCCTACCAAGTTTTTTAACCATTAATGCAACATGTCATCTTTCAAAGTGTTTCCGTCTAGAGCTGCACTTCTGGCCAAGTTCCCATTTTCTACCACTTAAAGGAAATCTAAATAAGGTATGTTTCGAAGAAACATAAGCTCACAAAGTTTATGAAGATAACCCCGGAGGAATACTTCATGTTGGACCTGATTTTCCTGCTTTTGTCCAACAGAACATTGAGAGAGATGCGTATCAAACTACACCATCCACATACCTTCACACCTACCACTTCCTACTGATAAGATTCTCTGTAAAAAGGAAAACTGAAACTTTACAAAGTTTAAGTTCAGTTTAAAAACAAAAAACTAAATGATCCTAATGCTTTGCATGTTAGCCATTGCTTAGTATTGTTCCTGCATGTGGAAGATGACAGCTATCCATTCACTGAAAATCAAAATTTTACTGAGTGCTTAGGGAGTTTGCCAGTAATAATGATGTCATATCTTCAAATATTTACATTAGGCTCTGTGGGTATTTCAGGGCGTGGGCATCACCAACCACAAACTGATATTTAAAGGAATGTGGATCATGAGCTTTCTGGTTTTCCACAGCCTCTTTTTGTGGGCTTTAGATGCTGGTTGCGGCATATTCAGCTGTCGACATGCACGGTCATATCTATTTCAGGTAATACACAATCATTTACGATGATCTCACACTCCTCGTGACCTCTGTATACTGTCCCTTTGTATGCTTTACATGATGAATTATGACAGTGTAAATTCTGTGTACTTATAACTACTAATCTGAAGTCTCTACCCGTATTCAAGTGTTAGCAGCAGAGGACTGGAAGTTCCAGACAAATCTGCTCTCACTTTATATTGTTGTCTTGGGTGTAAGGTCCAGTGCTACTGGTAAGCACTAAACCCTCACATCTATGCAAAGTTTTAAACATTATGAAGTGGAATTAATATTGTTTGAAAGAACGGAAGGGAAAAACTTTACTCCATGTATCCAGAATACTGTATAAAAACAATTCTTAGCAAGTATATTTCACTCTGTGGTTTCATGAGGATTAAGTGTTTCTTCACTAGTCTTAAAACACTTACATTGAAACTGGAGAACATTAAAAACTGCATCAAACCAAGATTGGTTTCTAAAATTTGAGGCAAAGCACAACAGCATCCATTCCCTGTCAAATGAGAGCTGGCAGAGAGCAGAGCATCACATTCAAGTTTTCTTGTAATTAACAAATGTTAAACCGATTTTTGAATCATAAAAAAAAGCACAACACTTTGCAGACTGACTGCAAAGGATTAAGGAACTGTGATACAGGATCCATACAGTGCCAAAGGATGCATGGTTTTCAGAGTGAAAACCTAAAACATGTGAAGTGCATTGGAACTCAAACCCTTTACAATCTGATACTCCTAAACAAATTCATGGTAACTAAATGCTTTCAGACCTCACCAAATTTGTAAAAAGAAAAATACTATAAACAAACTTTCCTCAACTTGGGAAATTAGATAGATAGATAGATAGATAGATAGATAGATAGATAGATAGATAGATAGATAGATAGATAGATAGATAGATAGATAGATAGATAGATAGATAGATAGATAGATAGATAGATAGATAGATAGATAGATAGATAGATAGATAGATAGATAGATAGATAGATAGATAGATAGATAGATAGATAGATAGATAGATAGATAGATAGATAGATAGATAGATAGATAGATAGATAGATAGATAGATAGATAGATAGATAGATAGATAGATAGATAGATAGATAGATAGATAGATAGATAGATAGATAGATAGATAGATAGATAGATAGATAGATAGATAGATAGATAGATAGATAGATAGATAGATAGATAGATAGATAGATAGATAGATAGATAGATAGATAGATAGATAGATAGATAGATAGTAGATAGATAGATAGATAGATAGATAGATAGATAGATAGATAGATAGATAGATAGATAGATAGATAGATAGATAGATAGATAGATAGATAGATAGATAGATAGATAGATAGATACTTTATTCATCTCCAAGAGAAATTCACAGTTCAGTTCTAGCAGCTTACGGGAACACAGGGGCATGCAGGGAAAATACAATATAAAAATTTAAAAGAAGTTAGAAATTAATAAAAGGAGCTAAATACACAGAGAAATCGTGAAAGAAAATCAATTGGAGGCTGCATTAGATTTGAGACTTAGATGGAGATTCACCTCTCTCCAATGCAATTTTTCTAACTGTTCAATCAGAGCTACAATGTAATTGGTTTAGATCAGAGTGACTTCAGGTGTCTGAATGACCTTGACCCCCATGTAGTTGAGTTTTGGTCAGATTTCAGTTTTAATTGGGCAGACAATTCATGCTCTAAATATTAAATGATAATTGAGAAGTACGCCGAGAGCTAGAACAGGTAGTTCTTCAAAAAGATTCAATCGTGGGGTTGAATATGTATGCATCCCATACATTTTAGATTCTTATTCGTAAAGAATTTTGAAAAACATGCATCCTTTTCCTTCCACTTCACATTAATGAGCTAGTTTGTATCAGTCGATCATTAAAAGTGCGGATAAAATATATAAAAGTTCGTAATTGTTAGGTTCCACAATGTGAAAAAGTTCAAAGCAAGTACTTTTGCAATGCACTGCATATCAAACGCTTTGTTCCAGAGCAACAGGTGCTTTTTCAAAGATGCCACAGAGTTTGCTCACACGCACAGATGATTAAAAACATAATTCTGTCCTTGATGGCTCCACTGAAAAACATCACTTTCTTACACGCGACTACACAGGTGCCCTTTGATTTCAGCTCTTTGGACATTGCAAGGCTGTGTATTACTTTCCCGTTGTGACAGCCTGAAACAAGCACAAGTTGAAAGGATTTTATCATTAACAGAAGCAGCTTCATCCAGACTCCCTTTAACGTTCGTATTGCGAGACATTTTCTCAGAGCAGAACAGAAGCAGATGTTACAGCACCTGGTAGTGATCACAGCATGCTTCTCAGGTCTGCAGGACTCACATAGGAGACAAATCAGATGTAAAACTGGATCCATCAATGTTGGTTGGTCAGTCAATTAAAACAGTAAACAATGACTGCAATCACGCTCTGTAATCATTTAATGCAAACTTCAAACGAGTGTGTTCTTGGTTTGGTATGTTCTAAAGCCATAAGGTGCACCAGCCCATGGTTATTGCAAAAATACAAAAACAAAACACAATGTTTCTCAGTTAGAACAGTAGGTTGTATAAACAATTTAACAGGTGTACCCAGTAGTGGAATACTACAGCAGATTTTATCATTGTATCATGTAACTGCTGTTTTATTATCTTCTGTCCTGCACTTTGTTCTTGTGGGTTGTTTAAAAAGGCTAGTATGGCCTGAATGTACTTTCCATGTTAGCAAAGCCTGTATTATTTATTAATGCTGAGAGGAACAAAGAAACCAAACTTTCCAAAAGGGGAAGTAAGCAATTTGGGCTTTTAATGTTTTTATATTGTTTTCTTTTTTGATGCAATACGAAAACAAAAACCTAAAGATGACATGATAATAAAAAGAAATTGAATTCATTAAAGCTAACCAGTTCCTGTGAGCGCTACTGTATCTTACTTGGCAGTGCACACATATGCTACTAATTTTTTTTTTCTCACCTAATTTCTTTATAGGTCATTTCAAAGAATCAGAAAGTTAGGGAAGAATACTTCTGGCTGCACTGTGCAGGTATGTGGATTCATCCGGACCTGTTCAACATTTTTAGTAGAAAAATAATGGACATTTTTCAGTTTGGACTCAAACAGCAAGAGAAGTCCTTCCTCTTCTCCTTGACATCAGGCTGAGGAATGATGTAACATTTATGTTAGATTTTTAGCAAATACTCTGTGGTCCAGGGTATCCTACTGTTTTGCAACCGCATACAAAGTTTTATTGCAACAGAAGTTTCTGTTCGCTGTGTCAGCAATCTGCAGAGAGGATTGTGCATTTCCTGGCATCAGTTTGGACTGAAAGCTGCAACCCATATTTGGTGCTATTTTGTAATAATGCCAATTGGAAACAAGCTTTTTGACATTATCTCCAGGCGAACGTATTAATCACAGATCTGTAATAAAGAAGTCATTTCTTAAAAATAAAAAATATATATTCATTTGACTTCTTCTGCACTCTCACATACAATTTGAGTTTCAGACCTTTTATGCCTGACATTTAAATTCATCTTGAAGAGCACACCAAGCAATAATACATCCACCGTTTAAAAGCCACATAATTGTTTATCTGCATGGAAGCATTGGCTGGCCTTTTCAGATTTCACTCGCACACTACATTAGTGAAGCCCAAACTGGCAATTACTTGCCGATGTCTTTTGGGCAACTTGCTTTCTGAATAAATGCCACATTCTCAGTGCTGCACGAATACCCCATCAATCAACAACAGCTTTCTAAAACAGCATAATGACGATATGGCTTGATTTGATTTAATTAAGAAAAAGAATTCCAATATTCAGTTGGTATTCGAAGAAGTCCAGAGGAAAGATAGCCATAGTCCATAGTTTACATAAAATGAGAAGTGTACTTTCACGAATAAAATGCCTTCCATGAGGACTAATATGGAAGTACATCTCAATATCAAAGTACATCTCTATAAATGAATGTACCAGGTTAATTTCAGTAATTTAATTTTAAAAATTGAATGTGACTGATAAAATTGTCTATGAGCTGTGCCGCATCGAGAGTGAATCCTGGTTGGGGCTTCTTTGTCATGAATTACTGCATCAATGCGGCAGTAAGGTGATCAACCCTTGGTTCGGCTGAGGTGTAACGGAAGCCCAAGATGCTTTAATAACGGTCTTTGGGACATCTGCATTGTTGAGTCTGGTGTCTCTCATGTTCCTCATGACAATACTCCACATTTGCTTTACTCTGTTGCTTAGGAAATTTTTCCAACCACATTTTCTCTCTACTTTCCATTATTATAATTGGATGCAGCATTCTGTGTACAACCAGGGTACTGAGCAATAACTTTATGAGACATGTCAGTAACTTCCCGCAGGACGAGTATCTGGTTTGTGGTCTTTCATATAATCGCAATAACTTAGAAATAAGACAGCATTTTTTTATCAAAAATCCCCCCCACACACACTATTGGTCTTGAATAATATCCTTAGTTCCCAGTACTCTGAATTTCTTTGGTTTTCTAAAGCTGTAAGATATAATCCTGAAAATTAACTGAAATATAATCTTGAAATCCCTCATTATTTGTGTTATAAATCTATAGGCAAGGCATTTTTATTTGTATAGCACACTTTGAACAACAAGGCAATTCAAGTTGCTTCAGTCTTATTTTTTATCACTGAAATGACTTAACTCTAAAACATTGAAATGTAGCTGTACATAAAATACCTATAGAGAGTTTAACCCAGAGCTGAACTAGACCAGGGCCATCATTTATCAAAAATTTGTAGTTTGTCCTGTATTCTATCCTACGAATGAAATTTCGAATGTTAGTGCCAACAGTCAAAAGCCAGATTTATTAAATATGCAATGGCCAGCCATATGTATGTTGCTCTGAAATCATCAGTTCATAAATCCCAAATGTGTGTACCTTGGTGCTCTTGCCGTTCACATTCATTTGCATAAAGAAACACCCACAATTAAAAATATTTGGTCAGACTACATCATCTGACATACGCAGTAAATCCCTTTGTTCTTTCCGAAATAAATTGGCCAAGCAATTGAAAACAGAAATTACAGTGACACCAAGATCGAGTTGAAACAGAGGTGGGGCAAAAAAAGTTGCATAAATCATCACAGAGCTGACCACATTTGAAACGCCTATGGCAAGCATTATTGGAGACATTGATTTGGCTGGTATCAGTACGCATGAAGACAGCAACAACCAGCTTCACAGATGAGCAGGACCATCTAGTTTCCACAGTACAGTTTGGTAAAAAAAAAAAAAACACACAGACAGTATGGACCTCTACGCCTCTCACCTTCCTAGATTGCAATTCACAGGATCGCTTGACCATTTGTGATCATCCCCAAAATTCAATTATTTATTCCTTGGCAAATTGCTTAATTTCCTGAAAGTTGAATCCGAATATGTCAATAAGGTTTTGAGTTATTTTTCTAAAAGTCAGACTCCTTGGGGAAGGTGAAAATCTGATTAGCATTCCGTCAAAGTAAAACCGTTTCATTGTTGAACATCTCCCTTTCTTTTGTTAAGTGTTCTTATATGTAGTAACATTTTTAAACATAAATACAAGATTGTATACCACACTATGCATAAAATTGTTCCTACGCATGAAACTCATACAGATCTTCGCCCATGATAAATGAGGGCCCTGGTTTCTTAGATGCATTTCTACTGGTACAAACATCTAGAAAAGGAAGAACACTGACTCAAAAGGTCAGAGCTCTTGCTCCTCTTGGGAGGAAGAGGCGGGCCAACAATTTTTATAACTTTTTTGGGGCCAGTTTATAATTGTATATGCTTGCGAGGGATGGAAATGTCGGACCAGGGATCTTTAACGTTAGCCTAACTGTCCTCTGGAGATGTTTCTGGTTTCTGCTGGTGCTGCTACCTAGCAACTTTATGATGTACTTGCTCAGGATATTCAACGCTAGATCTCAATTTAAAGCATACCAGGTTGGAAATATTCAAAATGGGACTTTCAGCCACTTTCAAAGACACTTTTATTCTTATTTTGTCAATGGCATATGTGTATTCTTGTAATAAGTTTGGTGACCAAAGTAATTTTAGCAAGAAGACTGGGTATAAGTTTGCTTGGCTGTCTAACAAATTTGTGAATTTTAATCAAAATGAGGTCTTATCAAACTAGATTTCACTGTTTTATGGTTATCCTGTAGATTAACTCTAGTTACATTTTCTTCAAAAACGAAGCAAGTTTCAGAACACTTCAAACGGATGCAGCCGCCTAAACAAAAATGATTTCCATAGAATAAAAGCAAACTGATTCCAGCATTGAAAACTTTAATGTGTGTTAGATAAAAACCAATCGTAATTTTGGTAGGACCACACTTGAGAAATATCTCCAGCTCGTTATTGTATGGCTTGGGTTTATCCCATTGACTCGGTTGTTGTATGCATGATATTTTCACTTGTCCTTCAAAATTGGATTTCTTAGCAGTGACATCTGCTGCTGACTGGTCACAGCTGGTCAAGCTGAAAATTGGCAGATGCGAGTCCAAACTCCATCCATTGATGTATCCCTAACACCTAAATTCCACTACATGCGCTCCGCTCCGCCACGCACGGCGCAACAAATCCGATCCCGTTGTATTGAAAAATAACTATTCCACTACAGCCGCCGTGCGGCGCAGGGCGCCAGCTGCCGTTTCGCACTCCGGCAAAAATAGGATTGAATCGAATTTTGTCGGACGCCGGAGTAAGTCCGCAGTAAATCTACACAAATAAAAAAGTACCAGGCGGGATGCTGAAAATGCAGATCATCCGGTTTTTCAAAATAAATCAGTAAAGACAGATTTCTTTTTTTTAAGATAAAAAATACGCTATAAATACAGCTTATCTGCTATAAATGTACTCACCCATTGTTTAAGAAAGTCCGTGGAGATATCTTGACAAAGAATAATAGCAAATAGAAGTAGATCAGCTGTTCTTTTCTGTTTGTTTTCCTTGGAATGAATGATTTTGGTCTGACTTCCGTGTATATAGCACTGCTCTTTATCGCGATATCTCGCAATTCCCGCGCATGCTTCGTTGAGAACCTCTGGGCTCCGGAGCGGAGCGGAGGTGGGGCGCATGCAGTGTAATTTAACGACGACAGAGGACCGCTGCGGCGTGCTTAGCTGGGCGGAGCGCATGTAGTGGAATTTAGGTGTAAGCCTTCCTTAAATGCCTTTTTTCATTTGAATGAAGTTCATTACAAAAAACATAAAATTTCATACTATAAAGTTCCGGACGTCACGTGACTCTCAGAGGCGGGACACTGGCAGGCAGGAACGTAATCAAAATGAATGTTGCCAGCTGGGATATTACTTCATCGAAATTATCTCCCATTTTAAAACCGAAGACATTACAGTATATACCAGAAAATGAAAAAGATTTAGCATCTCTGACCCCTACCATGCCCCTGGGATACTTTAAAAAACTTTAGAAGCTGTCGGAGTAGAGCTTTTATCGGAGCTGAGATACCCGGACATACCATTTCTTGATCAAATTTCCCATGACCTACTCCGGAGCATCGCTTTAAGCAGATAAAAGCCTGGAGGGATAAAAATGGACACAATCTGAGTTTGTTATCAAGATCCAGATCTGGAATCCTCCTGCAAGGAATTTGGCACAGGAAGGGTAAGTGGAAACTTGTTCTCATAAATACCATATACAGTTGAGGAAAACTTGATTTATGTACCTGATATGAAGTGGTTGTCACGTAAGCATAAGCCTTTCCTCACGGGTCCCACAGCTTAATTTCAGATGATTGCTAGCACATTTCATTGCGATAATCCAACATTTTCTGCGTTCTAGATCGTTGGGAATCTTGTTAAACTCTCTTCCCTTATCTCGTCTCCATCTGTTATGCCATCATAGGGCACAGGAAGTATCCACCATGCTTTACTGTTTCTAAGTTTGGGTTAGCCCGATATAACTATTACTATAATATAACTGTGGAAGACTGCCTGCCACCATGGCGCTGGTTCAATTTGAACCGTTGAATGCTGGGAGGAGTGACGTCAACTCCCGGAGCTCTATATGAGAATTTCTACACACCATTTTTTAATCTTCAGGTAAACATATAACTGCATGTGTTGTATTATCATTTATCAATATTAGAAACATGTGCTGCTTTTGTTCACCACCCATCAAATTCCTGCTGCCGATTTGGCGCGATGTTTAGAGGCCTTTAAAAGGATAGCCTGGAAAGGAAACTTTAAAAAAAGGTTTCTCTTTGAACACTATACAGTATAGTTTAACTATTCTGATCCGATTGACCTAGCTCTATCCAGATAAGGGCTGCACAATTAATCAGATTTTGAACGTGAACACGATTTTGGTGGCCACAATTAAATGAACTTGATCGTGAACGATATTTACATTCAAAATTCGAGCGTAACCGCGCCTCTTCATCGTACACTGCCTCAACCAATAGTCTGCCAACCACCAGGGGGCAAATGCATGGCTAAAGCTTCATTAAGCTGACCAAATAAAAACCGCGCACACGCCACTCAGCACTCATAATGGCTGCACTACGCTTGCTAAGTAGCTGGTGAAAAGGAGTATTTGATCAAAGTAGTAGATCCAAATCTCTGTTATAGATCTGACTAGTTTGCAGAAAGTTCCCGAAAGTGTACTACCGCCACAGTAGAAAGCCGGTGGATGCTAGGCTATCCCGCAATGCAGTGGACGCCCTGAAATCATAGACGAAGAAGGACCTAGCTAAAAATGGCTACAGACAAACTGTCAACCATTAACACTGCCGCAGTTTCTGCAGATAAATGTACGTGAAGCAATGTTACTGATTACTGTAATTGTTTTTTGACTGATTAAACATTTAAGTTAAGTCATACCAGACAAAATAACGGTTAGAGGATGGCGAGACCACAGGGGAACGTAACGTAAATATCTGGGTCAACAGAAGTCATATGGGTCAAAGGACATGCAAAATGGTGGAGCATTATGTCTGATTTTATGCCTATTACGCGATAGTTTGCTATGCAGTATTACATTAACAGGTGAGTAATAGTTGCTACGTAGCATATAGTAAAAGCTAAGGATTTGGATGCAGGGAATGTCAAGGCCTTTTCTGTATAAGCTGTAATTGTTTCCCATAAATTGCACTTTGAGATTGCACTCTGCAATAACAAATTTAGCTTGTACTTATATATATATATATATATATATATATATATTGGAGTTTGTTTTTGTTAGTTTTGTTGCATTATTAATCATTTATTCTAATCTAAAGTTTTATTTTTCACATTTTCTTTTTACATTTTTAAAGGTTTATAATTAGTGCAATAAAAATAGATATTTTACAGGACTAGATGAATGATCGTAATTAATAATCGTGATTACAATATTGATCAAAATAATCGTGATTATTATTTTGGACATAATCGTGCAGCCCTAATCCAGATTTGTTGGAAAATAATAGGAAAACGTGGCCTACATGCCAGGACTAATGGCTTACTGAATAGAAATAAACCCAGTTTTGTATTTCATTTAAGTGTTTGTATTTTTATTTAATAATGCACAAATATTCACAAAAATCAAACTACTCTTGCTAAAATCCCATAATAATCCATCAATTACCCATTTTCTAATTTTGACAAGCTGAACAAAAAAAACAACTGAAAACCCAAAATTAAGAAATTGGATGTCTTTCTTTTAAAAAAAGGAAAACATGCAGAACAACAATGATTTACAGACCCTTTTTATACCAAAAAATAGTAAAAAACAAATAAATAAAATAAAAAATCTGGGAATATGTTTTAATTAGAAAAGGAAAATGTGGACAGCAACTTCTTTTAACTGGCCTAAAGTTTGGATGCAACATGTTTGAATGACACATGTATAATTAAATAACATGTGACTAAGCATTATATGTAAATTAATCTCCATGATTCATACAAATATTATGCATGCAAATATTAAACAAAATGATTGCTTGCAAGTACAAAATCGAACTAGAATGGGATTTGAACAGGCAAAACTGAGCTTGAGCCTTTATGGGCTTTGCTATGTTTTTGCTATAAGTAATTTTTGGGGGATTTTGTACTTTTTGGATCCTGTTACCTTTTACTTTCTTTCGCTTGTCTTTGCTTTTGTTTTGCATCAGTACCAATTATCTTCTGAGCTAGTTACTCATTACATCCCTCAGTGTATTTATAGTCCCAGGTTTATAGAGGTCTTTTGTTAGATCCTTCTCTTTACCACCACTGTGTTGGAGTATTCTCATGCCATGTTTGTCCCTTGTTTGTTTATATTTATGCTTTAGTCTTTTGGGTTTTATGACTTTTGTTTCCAAAATAAAATATTTGCTGCATCTAGAGTTTTTGTCTACATTTCGTACTTAACTGACTCTTTTCCATGACACAACCAGCCCTCGAATAACACTTAATGAAATTGTATCCATAATGAGTAACAAAAGTATTGATGATGATGAGCAAACAGGAACTTGGTTTCAGCTGGTGAAAAAAAAACGGTACCAAGAGAGGCTGAACAAAAAACAGAGATGAGACAGAGCTGAGCCAGAGGAGGACATTATGGGAGTAACCTGCAATTATTTTATAGCTCTTAAGATTCCTGAGCTCTTAGTCAGTGTTTACCGTGCAGGGGCAAGGCAAGGCCACAAATTACAACCAATGCTTTGGCACCAAATGCTCAACAGTCACGCACATGCATGGGCTTTCTTTCAAAGTGGCACAAAGGCAAAATTTGAAAACAAAACAAAAGGATAATGAAGTCAGCACAGGCCTTCTGTAATGTTCATTTCTACTATTTTCTCATAGGAATATCTAAATCTGAAGGCAGTTTTAGCTGCATCAGCTGTACCATACGACGTGATGATTCCTCTGCAGAGCTCTGCATTGTCACAATAACCTGCTTGCAAAGTGACAGTTATAAGTGAGTGGGTGTTCATGGATCTGCATGTGTCTGTAAAGCGTCCACAGGGTTGTTTTTCCAGGTCTGTAGAGAGAATTGTGAAAGACCCGTCATGTGATGAAGTGGGCTATCTTCAGCCACGACTTCTCCAAAAGCTCAACTGCCACATGGAAAGGGGACAGCAAACCGCAACGACAGCCTCATCGGAGGTTGAGAAAGGAGTAGCAATTATGTGGCAACCAGAGAGGTAAGGTGACCATGGCGGCTGAAGGC
Source organism: Apricaphanius iberus (assembly GCA_028564705.1). Classification (NCBI taxonomy): domain Eukaryota; kingdom Metazoa; phylum Chordata; class Actinopteri; order Cyprinodontiformes; family Aphaniidae; genus Apricaphanius; species Apricaphanius iberus. The sequence continues at coordinate 232,010 of JAPXFQ010002203.1, forward strand.
TGATGAGCCTTCTAGCTTATCTATTGGGAAGCTAAAGTAGCCACCTGGATAAGACAAAGTGAGAATTTGGACCACTACAAAAATAAACACCAGTGGCATCCAGCCATTCTTATGTGAGGACACAATGATGTTGGCCTTCATATAGGTGACGTGTCATTCTGCGGCTCTCTTAATCCAAGTTCCCGGTGGGGAGGTGTGGAGTTGTGCCTCAGATTGAAAAAAACTTGGTACCATGTCATCATAAATCCAGCTCTGAAAGCATTTAACAAGCTCATTTCTGCTATTTTTTAAAACTTGGACCTAAGCCTGGCATCAAAAGCAATATACCGTAACTGTTTTAATTCCAAGTTTGGTGAGCAGTTGAATTTACGTAATTGTATCCACTGCAAACAACCTAACTAAATTCTTGCAAACATTTTCAATTAAACAAAACTGTATTGTACTCTTTATGTGAAAGATTTTAAGAAAAAAAAAAATCTATTTTCATAGAAATGATCTAGGAATGTATTGATACCACATTTTTCAAACCGATACGATACTGATACTTGGATCAGAGTACATACTGATACAGAGTACCAATGCTAAACCTTCAAAACAAAAAAATGCAATGAAATGGAAGGCAGGTTTTATTTTCTTCTCTGTTTGTTACAACAAATGATGGTGAGTTAGATAAAACAAAAAAAAAGAATAAAAATGACCACAAAACTAAAATTCCAGGGTAAAAATGAACATTTTCTGTGATATTATTGCCAAAAAGTATCCAAAGTATTGTTTCATGGTATCAGTTAACTTTAACCGATAAAAGTACAATACATGGTATCGGGGTCGATACCCAATACCGGTATCGGTGCATCCCTACAATTATCACTAAGGAAGCCATATTAAATGTTGAGGTACGACTGGGCGATTATGAAAAAAAAATCATGATTCTTTTTTACTATATTGAACGATCTCCAGTTTCGATTTGATTTAGTACAATCAAAACAACAATAATTAAAACAATTACATATAGCCTTCAATATTAATATTGCATAAAGAGTTTGCATCCTCCTACTGTTGTATTGCTAACAACATCACATCACTTCAAAGGGATGATGGGACTTCAGGTGATGAAATAGATTGGATGTATTACCTAGCTTTGTTGAAACGGCACATCAGCAGATTTTACAGGTCCGTTAAGTCTGGCTGCTGTCCTTTCTGAAATATCCAAACCATTTCCAAACTTCTGAGCTCACATTGCCACTTCTCTCCACTATGTCATTGCCGTGTTGTCCATTGTCCTTAAAAATTCTTCACCAGCCATACACTTTTGACACGGCACTTTCGTTTTACTTACCAGCATGGGCCTGCTGTTTTTATGTACCAGATTTTTTCTGCGACTTGATTGGCGAGTTAGCTTGACAACAAGGCAGGGCTTCGACTGGATTGGTCAGTTGGCATATTGATAAAAACACAACTCACGATTAATTGCGACCGAGCTTTTTTTAATATCACGATTTCGAACTAAATTCGATTAAGTGCCCAGCCCTAAGTTGCGGTCCGCGTTGGTGAGAACTCCTACTTTTAGGCAAAGACTTCTGGGATCAAGGAGCTTTTCTGTGAACCCCGCTCCCCTCCACCAAAAGCCAACTTTGAAACTTCTGACTGAAATTAAATCAAGTTTTATAAAAGCAATGTTGCTACATAACAATAGTAAAAAACACAGATACAAATATAATATGTGATATATTTTTAAACAATAACCTTGTTCTGTGTTTTCCCAGCAAAGCTTGGAAAACCAAAAGGAAAAAATGATGCATGAACCCTGACTCATGTTTGGTTTAAGAATTTCCTTCCAAGCAGCCAGACACACATAATCCTTTAAAGCCATTAGCCATACTTTTCTCTCAATCAATCAAATCAATGAAACTCTAATCAGATGTAGTTTGTCACCGAGAAATTGCATGTCTTTGTCAGTTGTTCTGTTACTTAAGCTGTTCTGTAAAAATTAAAAAAATTAAATAAAAAGAACACCATCTAGATAAAACCAATCGCTCAAAAAACAAGCTTTCATGTACACATATCTGGCAACGTCACTTAAGGATACTGAGCAGAATTCGTTTGAGTATGTCCATTACTTGTTTTATATCCTCGAGTTCTTTACATTTCTTGTCTGAAAGGTATTTACTTGCGCTGTATATGCCTGGAATTGAGTCATAAATGAGAGCACTGCATGTATTTCAGAAACATTTGTGGGTTAAATGGAGTCAAACACAAAAGGTTGAAGTATTTGCGATTGAAATGCTTCAAAATCTGTCTCAACTGGATCCGAGTGAAAGTCAAAAGTGATCAGCTTAATTCATGTGGCTTTTGTGATGTCGTGGAACCACAAAGTGGACTGAACTGTTGTTATTCTTGGGCTGTGCTTTGGAAAAACACAGTATTTTATTAAATTCTGTACTGAAAACCCCAATTTTGTTACAAAACATATTTTTTCAATATGCATTGTTAGGGAAAAATTTAATTAGAAAACGTCTAGAAATATTTCTGTCGTTATAATCTTTAATCATATGGGCAACAATAAAGTGGCAGTGAAATTTAATCACAATGAAAAAAAGTTTCACAAGTACAGAGAGCTGTGAAGCAGCACCTTTAGTCAGCTTAGCTCTTGGTGAGGGGAGTTCTCAACATACTGCCACAGAGAGGCGGAGACTGTGTTAAACACAGCCATGAGGAGAACCAGGAACATGTTCTGAGAGGATTACTGCAGAACATCTCAACACTCCTTTCCCAGCCTCCCATCTCCTAGTGAAAAAGCCTACTTTAAAAAGCATTCATCATTTACGGGAAATGACTCAAATGAAAGATTAGGCACCACATGGTTCTCACTTCACTGTAAATGGTGTGAAAAGGTCAAGATTGTAAACACAGACCATTTAATACCCTTTTAAAAGTTTCTGGGATATAACTTTTGCTGAAGGCTGATTTGAGTCTTGATTAGATAGATTAAAATCTATATTTTTTTAAAAGATGAAGAGGAAATTAGAAGGCAGCATAAAGATGGCTGTGCAGTCGATAAAAGGGCAGAATAAGAGCCCCTGGCTCTGCTTCACCCCAACCCTCCCTGTCGGCTGCTGCCTGTGGATCTCCGAAGGTTAAAGTGAGCATGTGCAGGGGGGGGGGGGGGGGCTACGAGGGTGTGCAACCAAAAATAATTAGAGTACAAATAATTAGATACAAGAGCTCTTGCATGCGTAGCTTGGACAGACAAAACAGCCATGCAGGGATGCCCGGGGCTTGGTGCTAACATCCCTCAGGATGGTTTTACCAGAGGGACAAGTGGGGAGAGAAATGCTTAGCAGGAGGGACAGAGCAGGGTCATAAACCAGCCGAGTTAGGTAGTACGTAAACATATTAGTGAAGTCTTATTTGGAAAATGAGAACACCCCAGTCTATATAAAGATGAGAAGGCAAAACAAATTAAGATTTTTAAACCAAACACACAAAGTTAATTACTTCTCAGTCAATTTTGATTTTCAAAAACTAGAAAAGTTTGCTAGCACTAAAAATAGCAAAAACAGTTTATTCCAGCCTTTTTCCTTCTCTACAGTATGTTTTTAGCCCCTGATTTCTAGGGTAGAAACACAAGGGGTCAAGGGTAAGACCTCCAGAGGAAAGTTTCTGCAGCCAGTGAGAATAGAAAACTATCATCATGCATTCATATCCCTATGCAAATGATAGCACAGAACACAGCAAATACCCAAACAACCAGCGACAGGACCCAAAGCGCATCAATCTTTCGCTGTCGCACACATAAACACACAAAATCTGCAATCACTTCAGAGCTTGTGACACGGGTCACTGCTTGTGGGGGAAACAAAGCTCTAGTGAAGCGCGAGCGGAGGGCTCAGTCACGAATGTGGCGTCAGTCTGCGCTCATGAGAGTGGACAACAGAAGAGCTGCAGTTGCACAAAATACCAAGGATGGGTATAGATTCTTCATATTTTGTTAATGTACTTTTATATTTATTTTTATTCTTTAAATTTTTTGGTTTATTACATTTCATATTTTTAAATTCATTTTAAATCAAATTTTTTCAATGTATTTTTATCAGATTTTTTCATATGTATTTCTTTTTATTAAATTATTACTTTTACTACATTTTATATTTTACATATATATTTGAACCTGTGATTATAAGTGTCGTTTTTGTCTGCTTTTAGATGGACAGAGGTTATAGCAAATAAAAACAACAAAAAGTGTTGATTTCTACTGGCAGTGTTATAGAAAAACTAAGCAGAGCAGTGAGAGTGAAATAAATTAAAGGGTGCACGCTACTGCGATTTTAAAGGAGTGACGAGCCAGAGGTCAGGGTACAATCAAAAAATGAGACACGAAAACAGTGCCCAAGAGGACTACATGGACTTTAAAGAAGAAACTGCCAATATCCATCTGTATGCGTCTCACTTCCCCTTATGTCCACTCTCAGCAGCCTTTCCAATCTTTTACGCTGACCCACTCTGTCTTTCGCCCCCCACCTTTGAAAAATAACATAATAAATAAACCAGCTCTCCTCCCTCCACCCTGAGGCCGGATGGTCTGTGCAGGAAGGTAAACATGTCCACAGTCGTGAGCTCAGACCATGCCGATGCTTCGCTTCAGGTAATGGTCGTCCTCCACGGCTCTGTGCCCACCAGCAACATCTCGGCATTGGCTAGCAGAGCACGGTAGCTTGTGTCTGAACGTATTTCTGCTTCACTGCCAAAACGGGGTTCCTCAAGCAAGGACATCCGTGGATTTGTTAGAAGGTTTATTAAAATCAGGGTCAACAGTCCAACCTCTATCCACAATACCTGGCTTATTGCTGATATTCTTATTCCGAAGCTACTGGATTATTTAAATTATGATTTATATATATATATATATACATATATATATATATATATATATTTGTGGTTATGAATTACTATTTAAGGGGAAAAAAGACATTGGCAGTTTAAAAATCTGTTTGGAGTGGCTGGGTGGATATTAAGCAATTAACAGACAGTTTTATCATTCTTAATATCCAATTTTAGTAAGAGATCAATAAATGTTTAGCAAGATACTCTGAGGCAAAAACTGGACTAGCATTTGGTTTAATTAACAGAAGTCTTCAACTTATAAGTAACTGAGCATGTCAGGTTTTCAATGTTGGAATACAGAGCTGTTGCAGGAAAAACCTAAGATGGATCCCGCAGTTCATACTAGTAACTGTTAACCCACTCAAAAGATACGTCACAAAGTTTTCTGTGTTACTGTTCCAAATGTTATTAACTGCATAACAAAATGCATTTTTAATGCATTTTAAGTTCAAATGCATCTAAAGATGTATTTTAAAGTAAAATATTTAATGTATGCTTTGAATGTTGGGGAAGGATGTGGATCTTATGCAACAGGTCCTGTCCCATCTTTGAATGGTGATCTGCAGTAGACGACAAGGATTTGACTCTTGAATCTTTAGCGACAAAATTAATTAATTAGCTGGACTATTATTTTCATGCTCCACCGGATATTCCTTCTGGACACCTTTGAGGCCAAAAACAACTCGCCATTCTTTAAAATCACACGCATTCCTCAACATTACAAAAACTACTGATATTTTAATTTTTTGTTTTTTCATCTTTCAGCCATCTGGTACAACTTTTTCAACAATTTCTGTAGATTTTTTTTTTTTAAATAAATAGTTGCTTTGTTTCATTATTGACCCACCAATTGACTTTAAGTTGTGTTAAGATAAGAAAATGCACATATTTTAATAAAAATGCGGAACATGAAATATAATCCACTGAGTATTAAATTTGTAGTTCCAATGCTTCTTTGTGTGGGATTACATAGAGTATTTTCTCTGCTCTGTCAGAAGCAATTGCAGGAATAAATTAATTACACTTCAGCTGCCCTGCAACTCTGCGGCATTGCATGCAGAGCAGAAATGTGCAATGCATGGAAACAATTGACTCAAAAATACACACACACTGACAGAAGCAATCGCATGACAATTGTCAAAATGAAAATTCAGGTCATCGGTTTTGGGATGCGGTCCAGTCCAGCCTACATGCAGCATGGACTCGTTCCCCAGGAACGCGTAGGTGGACAAGGTGTAGGCTGATGATGTTCATTACTTTTCTTTCTTCAAGTCTTCAAGCACTCCCTTATTGATACTGTGTACACTGCAGCTGCCAAATAAAGCGCAATAGTGAGCGAGTATATGAAATAAATATGGTAAGGGTGACAGGGATAGAAATATATATTCAAGGTTTAGTTCAATATACAAAAAAGCTCAATATTTAAAGTTACTTGACAACATATTTTTTAAAGCTTTTGGGGCCAGCACCACCCACTGGTTAAAGGTCAGTGAGTGTGTGCATCCCTTCTGCAAGTGACAGCAAGCATGTCACCAATAAAGCTTCCCTCAGGGCTTGGTTTAAACCTTTTTCTTGGCTAGAATCTCACAGGGACCAAAATAAATGAAATCAAATTCCAAGAATGAGTGGAAATGTGGCTGTGAAATGTGCCTGACTTGATGAGCCCATTCACAGCCTGCTAAAAGAGAGACATGAGTCTCGGGGCTTCAGGTCTGACAGATAAAGCTGATGATGGTTGCTGTTTCCCGTATGTTCAGCATCACAGGCAGAGGGCAGGCTGGAAGAGGCCGGAGAGTGGAAGCCTCCGGCCACTAAAGATCATCAGCGAGGGAAGAGAAGGAGGGAGCGGAGACAGACATGGAAATATTTATAGATATATCCTGTGTGTGCGCGCGCGTGTGTGTGTGTGGCGTATTCAAGCTAGGCTGCCTGCAGACACCACGCGGCTCAGAGCAGATTCACGGCGACAGTTGCTGATTAGTCAACTTACAGCCCCTCAACACAGAGGCCTGCACACAAACACACTGCTGCACTGCAGTTCATTTGAATAAATTCCTCTGTTATCGACACAAACATTCAAAACACACCAACACACACACGCGCGTGGAAACAAATGCACACTTGTAAAAACAGAGAACGGCTCATGTAACGACTGATGCTCGGGTCTTCAGCGGCGTCTGCACAGCATGCAGAAATTTGTGTGTGCTTTGATAACGGCTCACGCTTGATGTGGTTTTCCAGGTTGGTGAGGAACTACCTTGAGAAGATAAACTGGGATGTTGCTGAAATCCACTGGGAGCTTAAGGAGGAAACGGGCTGAAAACTCTCCTGTCTGGAAACACAAGAAAGAGACGAAAGAAAGAAGCAAACACCACAAAATGAAATTAAAGTTTCATGTAAACAGATTTAAGTTTCTCATGACATGCCCAGCTGCTTTCAGAGGGTTCCTATACATCTTTCACATCAAAATTCTGTACGAAACTCTTGACAATGCATTAAAATTCAATGAATCATAATTTCCATGAAGTTTAGAGTAAAATAGCAGAAGTCAGCTTTAACCTTGAGCGTCTATACCAAACAAATCCAAATTTATACCAGCTACAGATGCTATCAGAGTTGTCAAATGAGAATAAACTTTTTAACCATTTCTTATTTTGTTTTTATTGGCTCAGCACAATAATAACTCAATTTAATTACACGTCGACCATCTTTCTGTTACTTCAGCAGGTTTTTTCATAACAATCCTGCTTTTGTAATTCATAAAAGCTCTTACCCAACTGTTTTTCCGTCCGGCATAAATCTCAAGATTCTGTCCATAGCTGGGGTCTTCCAGCAGGCTGTCGTACTCAAACAGGAGCCTGGAGCTTTCCCGCAGACGTTGGCACTGGTACTGATGGTACTGCTGGATGAGCTCCTTCACCAGTTGAAGCAAACTCTCTGGGTTTCCAGCATCCCAGTGGACCAAGTGCTGGAGAAGACATTGAAGTTAAGATAGGCACAAAAAAAAAGGAATTAAAAAATATTCTTTGTGGTACATGAGCAAAGAGCACCGTCTGGGCCTGTTCATGATCAATTAGGGCAAAGCAAGCAAACATTTTTTCAGCTGCCTTTAGTCAAAATTAAATTGAAACATATGCAACTGGAATTCATGGGAAAGGCATCTATTTTTTTATTCATTTTAAAATTTGAACAACTTATTTCCTTTATTTTAACTGATGGAAAAGCAACTGAGTGTCCCGGCTATTAAGAGCAGAAATTAGTTCTGTAGGAGCATCCGGGAAAAATACAGTAACTAAACAAATATGTCCCTGAAGGAGGAAGCAAAGTCTTATTCCTATGAAAAGAGCTTAAAGGAAGCTGGTTGTGCTGAAGGATGTCCCGATTTAGTTTGAAATGGAAAAGTACTGAAACATTGACCGGCTCAATCTGCACATAATTGGAGTCGAGCATTGATATTTAGAACAGTGGAGAATTTACAATGTTTCAAATAAACATGAAAATAGAAATATTAAAATAAAAAAAAAATAAAAAAACGGATCTAGCTTCAAATCTGTTTTGTCTTCTTATTTTTAAAATATTTTTATTTTATTGTAATGGTGAACATACACGAAAAAAAAACTTTTTTCTTAAAGATGAGCAGGCTATTTGTGGATGCGGGGTAAATGAAAAAAAAAAAAAAAAAGGTTTATTGGAACAAAATATAAGTGTGCCAAAACTATTTGCCAAATTCATGACAACATGACTGGGCTCTTGAAATGTAACTCTCAAAATGCTTGCAGTGCACAGATATTATATACATGTGCATTGACAAGTCAAAAACTATAGCTTTTTGCAAGTTTAAATACCAGTTTCAGTATCTAACCAGGAAAAAACTCAGATTTGAACATAACTGAACTGTCAAATTTAAGCTACTTGTTGCTTTTTTACCAAATTTGAAAATCAGAAACATTTATCTCGCGATCTAAAAATATGAAGCGATGATAAACAATATAAAAACCCTGTATATTTGAAAGGGGTAGAAAGAGATGAATTAGTGGGGGAAACCTAAAATCGCATGCCAATAATTAAAATATTTCAGACAAACTTAAATAAAGCTTTGTCCTTGGCACATTTTATATATATATATACACATATAATTGTATTTTAATTTTTTGCATTTAAGACCCAGGTGATCCATATCAAACTAAAATCACAGTAAAGACAATAAAATAAAAACTACAATACAATATGTACATACCCACACTCACATATACATGCATATATCACCCACTACATATTCAACGTCTAACATATGAGTAATTTCGCCAGTGATTCCACAGAGCTAACGAGAAACTGACAGAACTGTGCACAGGTAGGCAGTATACAAATGTGTACGATGTGCTCTGAAGAGCTAAATATTTACTGGTAAGGGGTAAACTGAACTTCCTTTCCAGTAAATTTGCCTCAGCATACGGCTTCCTCCTCAGCTGAAAATATCCTTATCATCAACAATAATATAGCCCAGATAGGTAACCTCATCGCAACCACTAAGTGCAGCGTTTGACAGATAAAATTCAGGAAATATTAACCTCCTGTCTTCTCTGCTTCTAAGTATCACAATCTTACTCTTTTAGGCATTATTTTTTTATATCAAAGTCTGCTCCATACTGACTGCATATTCTTAGTAGATGTTGGAGATCAGCAACATATGGGCTAAAAATGACCAGATCATCAGCATACATAAGGTGATTGATTAGTGAGTCACCAATCCTTAATAAAAAGACAACTTATTGACATACTCATTAAAAAGAAAGGGAAATAAAATCCACCCTGATTAACCCCATTGGTCACATGGAAGGGAGTAGATATCACAGTCCTCCATCTCATTCATTGTCTGATGAGAGTACCAAGTACCAAAATTCTAATTAAAAACCCAGGAACACCACTATTCATAAGTTTTAAAAACAATTTCTCATGATTTACATGATCACAGGCCTTAGAAGCATCAATGAAACATGTAAACATAGTGGAATTTAGTTTTTTTATATTTATCTCAAATTTATTTTAGTGTGAAGATACATAAATCAGTACCATGCTCTCATTGTCCTGACACCTGCCCGTTTCCATCCTTTAGCCAAAGCCACAGGTTGCAGAGACAGAACAAAGAATTAAGAGGTTTGAGTTGTTCAAAGGTATCACTGAGGAGAGGGGGAAGAAGAATGGATAATATAAAATAAAATAATAGCCCATGCGGGGTACCAAGAAACCAATGAAGCCGTCATGGATCTCCAAGAATTTTGGGTAAGCAGTGGCTGTGATCGACATTTGACCTTAGTCACTCATCATCATAAAGAACTGATCCTAGAGAAAGGTCTGTTCTTTTAAAGAAAACACACAAACCTTGCTCAATTTTCAGAATGCCTTGTAAGAGAAGATGTTATGATCTGATTAAACCAAACTTTAACTTTTTAACTTAAAACGCATGTTTGGCACAAAGCAAAATGACACATTGCCAAACAGAACCTTGTGCCAAAAATGAAGCATGTTGGTGGAAGAATTATTGTTTGGACTTTATTTTCTTAAGATGGAAGTAGATTTTTTCGCCCCTTTTTTGTCAAAGTAAAAAAAACACCTAAAAATACTTCCATAAACAGGTTAGTTTTGACCAAAAAACCCTAAATGTCTGTTGGAAAGCTAGGAATGAAGGATTATTTTTTCCTTTGTATCGCAGTGAATCCAGGCACTCATCCAAATTAACAAAGCAGTGACTTCACGTAATGAAATGAAAACTAAAGATATGTTCAAAGAAGCATTAGTATCAGTGTGTGTACAGTTATGCCTTTACCCCTAACAGATTTGCTTGTTTACATGTAAACGTTAAATGCCTCATTCAAAGGTGAGAAAAGTTTAGAAATTCTTTACCACAGTCTCTACTTCGCATCACAAAGAACTGACATTTTAACAGCAGTGTGTATATTTTTATTTTCATCCTATTTGAACATACAACAGGATAGAAAGAAGAAACCGAAAGAAATATCATAGAATTTGCGGGTTTGCAATTAGACCTAAAAATGAAAGTGTTTACCCCGACAAACTCATTCTGAAAGTAAAGGACTGCTTGCAAACTGAGAAGCCTTGTAAACCTGATGACATAACAGTTGTGCCAAAGTAAATGTGTAACTTAGCTGCACTCAATCATAAAACACGCATAGCAGCCTAAGAAAGAAACGGGACATTTAAATACACACCCACTGAGAAGGAGGCTTAATTAGGGATGGAATTAACCGTTAATACCAGCTACAATTAGATGACAAAAGCAGGATGTTTCTAACTCGCAAAAAAGCTTGTCTCCACAACTGTCTGTCTGCAGGCCAATATCAGCCCAAAGGAGAAAGCTCCTATTGTTTCAGGAGGCAATGGTGGCAGTGGCAAGGGCAGGCCAAAGAGAGTCAGTGACCTCATCATCCTGATCCACCAGCGGTTACCAGCAATGCCTGGATTCCCGAAACTAAGGCGGACAGACACAAACAAAGATGGGCATTGTCCAAAAGAAGCAGTCAGAGCCGCGGGCAGGAGCGAGCCGAGACCGAGGAAGTGCTGTGTCAGGAGTGTGACAGAGAATATCAGCGAAACTCCTATGAGGAGGACGAGAGCGAGGAGGGGGGGAGCTGAGGTGGGAGAGGGAGCAGCAACAACACTGCAGAGTTCAGGCAAGTAGGCCAAGGCCAGGCGGAAAGTGGGCCGAGTCTCTTCACGTTGACGGTCTCTGACGGGTAAATTATGAAACCGTGGCTGAAATGAAGTGGAAAGTAATGTTTCAAGTTATAGCTGTGATGCACAGAGGCGATACGTTCCCAACAGGACAAGTGCTGTTGAGAAAAAGAAGAGGAGCATGATTTGTGGGTGTGAGGACAGCACAGCAGCATAAACACTTCATGGGTAATTACAGCTAAAGTCTCCACATGGTTAGTGGTTAAATTGAGCTGCTCCAGTGGCCAATGACAGAGAGATTGAGCTTGTGTCGGGCTGCTCCCACATCAAGCCGATTGTTTTCCAGGAATACATGAAGGCCACTAAAAATAAGTTTCAAGCAGACTGAAACGGCAATTCATGGTGCCAACAGAGTCCAGATCAACATGAAAAAGTCCTATCATAGCAACAGGAAAGGACAAAAGATCATTGAATAATTAGCTGCCTTATGAATGTGCACGGTTTTCTAATGGTATGCTATTCATTTTCTTTGAAAGGAAAACTTTAAAGGGCCAAAAGAAAAGATCACTTTACACCTCCATGAACTTAAGCGATTTAACCAATAAGTGAAACCTTGTAGTACACCAGCTCCCATATGTGTTATTTTAACGCGTAAACTCCTATTAAAATGTAATGTGTTTAGTGTAATTTATCTGCTAATGGTTAAATTAATGGTTTCTTGTTAAGAGTTTGGCATTTAAAGCCCGAAATGAATGGGAGTTTTATCATCATGCCCTGCTGGTACACATTGTTGTCCATGTAAGAAGTTGGCTGATCATTAGAAAAGGGCACATTTACCCAATATAGGTTCTACCTTCTTTATGGTCAAAACTCGGATTAGGTACACTACCGTTCAAAAGTTTGGGGTCACCCAAACAATTTTGTGTTTTCCATGAAAAGTCACACTTATTCACCACCATACGTTGTGAAATGAATAAAAAATAGAGTCAAGACATTGACAAGGTTAGAAATAATGATTTTTATTTGAAATAAGATTGTTTTTACATCAAACTTTGCTTTCATCAAAGAATCCTCCATTTGCAGCAATTACAGCATTGCAGACCTTTGGCATTCTAGCTGTTAATTTGTTGAGGTAATCTGGAGAAATTGCACCCCACGCTTCTAGAAGCAGCTCCCACAATTTGGATTGGTTGGATGGGCACTTCTTGCGTACCATACGGTCAAGCTGCTCCCACAACAGCTCAACGGGGTTCAAATCTGGTGACTGCGCTGGCCACTCCATTACCGATAGAATACCAGCTGCCTGCTTCTTCTCTAAATAGTTCTTGCACAATTTCGAGGTGTGTTTTGGGTCATTGTCCTGTTGTAGGATGAAATTGGCTCCAATCAAGCGCTGTCCACTGGGTATGGCATGGCGTTGCAAAATGGAGTGATAGCCTTCCTTATTCAGAATCCCTTTTACCCTGTACAAATCTCCCACCTTACCAGCACCAAAGCAACCCCAGACCATCACATTACCTCCACCATGCTTAACAGATGGCGTCAGGCATTCTTCCAGCATCTTTTCAGTTGTTCTGCGTCTCACAAACGTTCTTCTTTGTGATCCAAACACCTCAAACTTGGATTCATCCGTCCACAGCACTTTTTTCCAGTCTTCCTCTGTCCAATGTCTGTGTTCTTTTGCCCATCTTAATCTTTTTCTTTTATTGGCCAGTCTCAGATATGGCTTTTTCTTTGCCACTCTGCCCTGAAGCCCAGAATCCCGCAGCCGCCTCTTCACTGTAGATGTTGACACTGGTGTTTTGCGGGTACTATTTAATGAAGATGCCAGTTGGGGACCTGTGAGGCGTCTGTTTCTCAAACTAGAGACTCTAATGTACTTATCTTCTTGCTCAGTTGTGCAACGCGGCCTCCCACTTCTTTTTCTACTCTGGTTAGAGCCTGTTTGTGCTGTCCTCTGAAGGGAGTAGTACACACCGTTGTAGGAAATCTTCAATTTCTTAGCAATTTCTCGCATGGAATAGCCTTCATTTCTAAGAACAAGAATAGACTGTCGAGTTTCAGATGAAAGTTCTCTTTTTCTGGCCATTTTGAGCGTTTAATTGACCCCACAAATGTGATGCTCCAGAAACTCAATCTGCTCAAAGGAAGGTCAGTTTTGTAGCTTCTGTACCGAGCTAAACTGTTTTCAGATGTGTGAACATGATTGCACAAGGGTTTTCTAATCATCAATTAGCCTTCTGAGCCAATGAGCAAACACATTGTACCATTAGAACACTGGAGTGATAGTTGCTGGAAATGGGCCTCTATACACCTATGTAGATATTGCACCAAAAACCAGACATTTGCAGCTAGAATAGTCATTTACCACATTAGCAATGTATAGCGTGTGTTTCTTTAAAGTTAAGACTAGTTTAAAGTTATCTTCATTGAAAAGTACAGTGCTTTTCCTTCAAAAATAAGGTAATTTCAATGTGACCCCAAACTTTTGAACGGTAGTGTAAATGTATGAATTCTGTTTGATTAGCAACTCCTAATCTGAAGAAAAAGATAACAGAGACAAACATGTGCTCAAAGAAGCATAAAAATCTATATCACAAAGAACCATCAAGAAAAAAAGTCATATTATGAATTTAGACTGAATGGAAAACTAAGTAAACCCCATGAATAAACAGCCTTTAGAACTACTAATGGTAAGAATATCAAAGACTCCCCTCCTTTATTTTTTACAATATTGACTCATGTTATTGAAATACCCAAATCATCACTCTTCCACCACCCTTATCTAATGTGATAAAATTAAATATTATCTTTTGCCATACACATGTTCAATCCAGATTAAGCACTTGGTTCATGCAGTCAAGCAAGATGACAAACATTTTTTAGCTTGGACATTTAAATACTTTATCCACTACCCAAGAGCAGATGGACAAGGGACTCTAAAAGCGAGCTGCTTGATGTTATAATCATTTTCAGCTGAGACATGTTCAGGACGCATTAAAAAGGATTACTCTATATAGGAAAATTATCTGAGAGGGCATCACAAACTGTGGATTTGTCTTGCTAGCAAGAATGGATTTGTCATTGAAGTCAACTGCAGCTGTGTGGCTTTACCTATCTTAAAATGTATAAGGTACTTAAAACTAAAGATGCCAGAAGTAATTATAATTTCTTAAGATATAAAAAAGATTAAAACTGGCTGATTTGAAGATGAGATGTTTGATATTTCCTATCATGCCAATACATACATGTCCCGGGAGAATATAATTACCCCTCGATTTCTTAAAACCAATCCCTCCATTCATAAGCACAACTACTTTTGGCCATTTCTTAGTTAATTTTAACACCTTGTTTCAATACTTTCTAGCTCTTTAACCAGCAAGTTAAATGCAACCCTTTTAAAATCGGGTTATTTAAATCTTTTTTAGTGATCGTTATATCTTGAATGCTGCTACATAAATGAACTTCTGAGGTGTGCAGCAAAAAATGGTCCATAAGGACTCACATCTCTGAAAACTGTTTCTAACACCCTCTTGAATCTGTTTCACACAGAATTAACACAGCTCTAAAGTTTGTAGTGACTCCAATAGAGCATTAGCAAGGTGTAACTAACAACGTGGGATGTGATCATATTGGTCTTATTTTTATAGATCAAAAAGTATTTTAACATGCTGGTGGTTGATTCATTCATTGGCTGAAAATAGTGCATGTTCTATGTTTAGATTGCTCAAATAAATAGAAAAGAATATTAGATGTGTGTGTGTGTGGTTGCTAGACCTGCCAATTACCAATTAGAACCAACTGGAAAAAAAATGGCCATTTTACTTTGATGCAACAGTCGACAGTGACAGAATCAAATCTCGGGAGCAGAAATATTCAGCTCCAGAAAGTATCTGTGCAAATTCAGGTAGAAGATAAGACATTTTACTGTATAGCTACAAATATTCAATGTACTCATTCATACATTAGCTGTCAAGAAACTTTTTCTTCAGCAAGGCATTGAAGGAAAAGAAAATGACAAAGAGTTACAACTGTGACAAACAAAAAGGGGCACAGCAAAGGCCAACAACAGGAGAACCCTACAGTCGATCTTTTTTATGCCGTTATGAATGTTTGGATTTTCCGGTAATAACATAGTCTGGTATCCTGCTGAACTATAATGTCCCCTGCTGGATGGGGAACATCTGTCCAGATGATGCTCAAAGTCAACGAGCATCCTCCATGCTGTCTCTTCTCTGTCTTCTCAGACCCTGAGACAGTCGTGGCAGATGACCGCTTTTACTGAGCCAGGTCCTGCCGGAGGTTTCCTCCTGTTAAAGGGGAGTTTTTCGTCTCCACTGTCGCTACATGCTTGCTCAGTGCGAGGGATTGCTGAGGAATTGCTGTGGTTGGAGTCTGCATGATCCGGGCACAACCTCATGAAGATGACTCAACACAATCTGCTGGGATTCCTTACATAGAAAACTTTTAACTGATTGGAATGTATATATAATTGTGTTGAAATGACATTTGTTACAAAGTGCCGTTAGATGGCATTTGTTGTGAATTGGCGCTATATAAATAAAAGTGATTTGAATAGAACAAGGTAAAGCCTGAAAGCTGAAGGAAAACATTGGTCAAATATAGAGGTAAAGAAAATAAGGAGCAGGGAGGAAACAGAAGCAGCACTCATGTTTTGCAGTGTGAGCGTGGCTGTTTGCAGACATGTGAGTCTGTACAGACTCTTCACTGAATTGATTTTGCACGCTCTGCTGAAGGCTGTGTATGCCAAAACAAATCTATGTGTTATTTTGTCTTTTTTTCGCCCTACATGAATAAATAAGCCCTGCGGAAAATGTACAGATTTGATACATGAATATATACAAAAAGATGCCATATTCACAATCTGAGGAGTTTGAAAGCTGAGATTTAACGTTTGATGAAAGCAAGTCAAAGGAAAAATCCATCTACATGGCCTTTGGATTTGTCAGTTTGGAAGAAACCGCTTTCTTAGGGCTTTAACCACAGGGGGTAAGTATCACAGGCCCCGACAATAGTCCTCAGTTCAATCTGGACCTTGTAATCCAATTATTTTGTCACAACGCACTAGCTAAACCTATGTCAGATGTTTTAAGCACTACCTTGGCTGGTGATAAAACACGTCACTTGAAAAAATAAACCACTGATACCTTCCATTTCTTTGAAAAAGAGTGCACATCTTTAAAAGCAATTTCTAATCGTATTACCAAAGATATTAGGATTTGATTCATTATCAATGTTAAAAACTGCATATTAAAAATATAGTGGATTAGCATTAGTGGGATTTTGCGTCTTGGGTATTCATAGAGCAGTAAGTTGAAGTTGACGATAAACAACACAGTCGAGAAGCCAACACAGACATAAACACAAAACAGCATTTCTTTTAGAAAAGGAAAATGCTAGCTTTGGCTGCCTTTTGGTTTATTCAGTTAAATTACATTTCTCCAGATTATAAAGACTTTGATGTTTTACGCTAATAAACAAAAATACTTCATAAGGAAGGTGACAAATAAGCCATTTATTCAAGCACTTAAATTTTCTTTTATTCTTGGTTCACTTTGAGATTTTGATAAAAAACTTGGTTGTTGGCGTCTTGGCCACCAATATTTGTAAAACGTGAAATTAATCTGAAAAGTTTCACATTTTAGCTAGGATTTTTATGTGATAAACAATTAAGTATATCCCATAAACTAGCTATAGCTGGAAAGAACTGGGGAGCAGATGTCTCAAAACAGTTCATTTTAAAACTGTAAAGCTAATTACGTCAATCCTCTTTCTCATTTATATGGTTTAACTTGTCTGTTATTGAATAGGTACATACAGTATAAAATTGTTGATTGTTGCAGAAGTCCTGTAGCTCAATGTCATATAACTTTGCAAACCTAAATGATGCAACAATTCTCTAAATCAAATACGATGCTTCCTCCATGCAACTCATTTAAATAAGTCATACTTGCTGAATTGAAAACTCTAATCCTGAGATTAATTTGCTGGGACACTTCTGAGAAAATCAGCCAATGTCTCAAATGTTTCCATAAGTGAATTATATTTTTTCACTTTATACCCATGAATTTAAGAAATAAGATTCACACTTCCCAGGTTGTCTGACAGCTAATTCTTTTAAGGTCATAGCTGAGGTTTTTCAATATGATTTTTGCTTTTAATGAGTCCTAGAACAACATTTTTGACAAATGGAAATTCGTTTTGAACCACTTTATAGCATATACATTTTTGATGGGGGTAAAAAACAGCCCAGGAGCCCTGATAAATAGCCAACTACAACTTATTAAGGCCCTACAATTGAAAGACTAGTTTTCCCCACCCACTCATGATTAATAAATGAGCTACATGCTGATTGGCCAGTTTACCTTGAGAGCTCTATGATAATAGGGTTAATAACGCTATAACAAACAATTGCTTACTGCCAACGTTGAAGTGGCTGGGGGAAAAATTTGGGCCTCTACAGCCAAAAGTGCTTTGCCCATTCAGGCAGTTTCTCCATGGCAATTTCAAAAATATGATTTTTGGATAGGAAAGCAGGTCAGAGACAGTAGTCTTTTTGTTCTGGTACATTTGACAACCAAAATTGCATATATTAAACAATTTAAATGCGATTTTGAATTCTAGCATCCCTTTAATTAATTGAGATTTGCAAATATTCATGTCTACATTCCAAAATATTCAGGCATTCCACCTCTATGTTTTTCAGTTGGTATTAAGTGTTTGCTGATATACTGTGCTTGAGTTCTCTAAACGACGTTTCTGGATCACTCGGATGCAACTTTGGAAATTCAAGACAAGGGTTTCTTCTAGAAACCCTTGCCTTCTAGTAACCAAGAGCTTTTCTATTTTAGTTCACAAAATAACATTAAGCATGCCATCTCAGACCATAGAATATAGGAGGACACTGTTATTTTGTTAATTTCTCTAAGCATTTGGGTTGAATTTACTACTGCATTAACTCATTGGAAGATTGGCAACTGTCTTATATGATTTCAATTCTAAATAATCTTTCTTACCTAAGGAATGAGGACTATACAATTGCTTAAAGTTACATTTGGGAAATAAATATTAACAAGGATAACATTGGCTCTTAACTAAAGGAAAATTAAGATATTTTTTCTCCCAAATCTATGTTACCTTTTTAGCGTGCACTTACAGAAAATATATGCTGATTGAATAATTTAATAAGACCAGCAGCTTCCTTTCAGAACAAAATGTACCCCTTAATTTGGGCACTGAATAGACCCAACTTGACAGAATTATGTCTTCCTCTGCCTTGCATCTGTATCATCTTCGATCCAATATTCATCTTAGGCCAATGAGAGAGAGACTGGCATCTGAAATTGCCAGAAAATTATATAGGCCAAAAGAAGATATTTGTTTTTAACGTCTTAAATGTGATTTTTATAGATTCTGGCAACCTGATCCAATAAACCGCTGTAGACTTGAAAGTGCAAGGCATTAAAAACTCCCAAGTATTAAATTAATCTCTGTTAGTCTCTAATTCAAGTGTGGGCTCACACCCTGTTTTGCCCCCAGAGAGTGCCAAGTGTAAGATCACGCTAAATTGCTCTTGTCATGTGTTTAAGATACTTGGCATTCTCAACCCAGCATTTTTCACTGGGATGTGAGCAGCTTGTGTCCAATGCAGCAAAACTTGGTGACAGGAATAGCACTTTTCTGACTACTTTTACTCAGGTTCTGACACCTCCTTAGTCTGAGATCAATCTACTGAGAGGTTGACAGGAGGGTCCCATCTTTATCCTGGTACCTTCATCCCTTATTTTCCCTGTCTATCAGCTGATGTCTCAGCTTTACAAGACCCCCTTTCCATCAGCCTTCTCTCGCAGCTAACAATACCCTGCCCCATTAAGAGCATTCCCAAGCCTGTCATGGAGCCCTTCCAATAATAAACTCTAATAAAAGCTGGAACGCATTATTCCCTGAAGCAGGAAGGAAGCAGGAGCAACAGTTGGTACACTATGCCCACTATGACAATAACCTGGCTTTATGGGCCATCTGAGGCCCTTTGTTAAAATGGTAACGGGGGACGAGCCGGAGTTGCAGATAGGAAGCACTCACCAATGTTTGGCATTTAGAATCGCCTGGGGTAGTGAGAAGCCGGGACAGTTTCCATTTTCAATATGGAAGAGAGATTAAAATGCTTTAGTCTCCTTGTTCATTGTGGGAGTTGTACTGAAAGCTTGATTAGTACGTTTCAATGTGTAAAGTCCTTGGCTAAGGTTTACAATTAGGTCTTAAACAGCTATAAGTTTTCCTGTTTTATTGTTGGTAAAACAGGTTAGTGACCAATCAGCAAAACTGACACCAGAGCATAAGAAAGAGTAAATAAAGGATGGTTGCAATGATTAGACAACATAAATCAATGGAAGGGCTGGGTGATATCACCTCAAATCAATATCACAATATAGAGCACTTCACCTTGATAAATGGACAATAACTAGCTAGTTTTTCAGGTCTACCCCGTAGCTTTAATGTATTGAATCCTCCTCCATTTGCTCACAGTCTTTCCCTACCAGTGTTGCCAACTTCTCAGCATGGAAAGTAGCTTTTAGCTTTCCAGAAAGTTGGTAGAAATCACTAAATGACATTGTCTAATTTGCATAACGTGCTTGGAATTGTAAAGTATAAATGTAAATCGTAAATTGACGCCATAGGAGAGGGGAATAATATTTAAATTAATATTTTTTGGAATAACTGTTTCTTTTCCCCCACCAATGATGGCAATGTGATTGGAGTGGAACTGGTATAAGGTTTTGGCTTTTGAGTATATTTTTGAGATGTCATGTGTTTTTTTAAATCACTAATTTTGGCATAAAAATCAGCTTTATAATACAGGCACTAAGCTTGTTTAAAATCTCCAATTAATGGCTTCAAGTGACTTTTAAATTCAGGGTTAGATTCCCGCTCCTTTCTGTATTTCTGAGAGACCAGTTGGGACTGAGACATGATGACTGTTTAACGTTTCTCACAGAGAGGCACACACACCGTGGACGAGGCGAGTAATTGACTGAGTTCTGCGAGTTAACTCGGATTTATTTTAGTATGTAGCTTTTTATTTTAGACAAATACATTTTTATATTTATATCCTGATAGGATCAGCCAGCGGGGGATTTAAACATGCATTCTGGATGCAGGGTGGTAAATATTTTTCTACCGCTGGACTGGGTTCCTGCTGTGAGACAGGGAGGAGCCCACAGCAGCACCACTCCTGGGTGACAAGAGTTAAGCCTAGTTTATACTTCTCCGTTTTGACGGAGACAGATTGACACAGCGCCATTATCCGTCGATGCAAGGGCTCTCCATCACATACGCAGGGTGGACTGAGTCGAGCCCCATTATCTAACTATTTGTCTCTGTCAACAGAGAGTGTATGCCTGTAATTGGTCAGTTCATCAACAACCAGAGATCGTTTCCACATACCGGGCTATGTAGTCGCTGTAAACAGTAGTTAATGCAGTGTTTGGGTAGTACATGTTTTAAATTAAAAGAATAATTTATCTAATCTGGTCTTTTGTCAATTTTGAGAACAAGAAGATATAGAGAAACAACAAAAGAAGCTGTTTTGTTTGATTCCATGCGTTTTTAGAGTATTCTATGAGCTGCACTTCTAGTTAAAAGCTTTACTGCTTAATCAAAATGTACTTTCTGTCGTCCATTGCTCCTTGAGGGGGGAATGCGTCACAAGCTGAAGAAAAAAACTCTAACCAGAAATTTTGCTGAAATGGTACGCAGACCGGCCATGAAAAGTTAGCACCCCCTGTTGTCCTGGTCGGTCATTTCTTTGCAACACAGACAAATCAATGGCGAATGGAGAGAAAGAAACTGAGTACTATAAACAAAAAAAGTCTCTGTCAAAATGTCTGAATGAAAAGTTACTGTGAGAAGTTAAACTAGGCTTAAGGATACGTACTTCAGGTCAGAGTATCTAAAAGACCAAAAAACATTGCTAGATTTGTCCATGTCACTTTTTTGAAAAAATAGTTGCTAGAGGGGAATGAACTAGCTGAAACTAGCAACAAAGTCAACAAATGTCATTGGTGAGCTGCCGTTTGGAACCGGGTAAAAGTTTTTACATAGTTACAATCTGGAAAACTGTTGGGACAGTATCGACTATATTTTAATATCTGCCAGACATGTAGATAAGAATATCCATCCATTTTCTTAACCGCTTAATCCATAATGGGTCGCGGGGGGGCTGGTGCCTATCTCCAGCTGTCAGGTCACCAGTCCATCACAGGGCAGGACAAACAGGACAAAGAACCATGCACACACTCACACCTAAGGACAATTTGAAGAGATCAATTAACCTGACAGTCATGTTTTTGGACTGTGGGAGTACCCGGAGGGAACCCACGCATGCACAGGGAAAACATGCAAACTCCTTGCAGAAAGACCCTGGGCCGGGATACGAACCCACAACCTTCTTGCTGCAAGGCAACAATGCTAACCACTGTGCCACAGTGCAGCCCTCAAACAGCTACGTAAATAAGAATAGTGTAAAGGAAAGCTCAGCTTTACAGTAAGCTGACACAAGTACGATATAGCAGTGCACAAAATATGGATGGTTAATTGTGTAACTTCATACACTTCACATCCCGTTATTAACTCACAAAGACACATTGCAACGCAGTGAGCTGAGACACAACAAACCATTGGATTTTAGCCGTAGCTGTTTTATAGTACTACGAGATCTAAAAATGGCAACCAAAAAAATTTATAAGCAAAAGAAAAAAGGATTGCTAGGTCCTACATTTGGATAGATGGTCAACTGCTGGACAGCCCTGGGTGATGGCTGTTTTACATTAGTGGAGCCATATTTTTTGCCCTAAGTCCCACTCTAAAGATGTGCTTTCCCTTAAAATTTCAGTGCGCTAAGTTACTGCTTATATTAACATATTACATGTTTATGTAAGTCTAAAAAAGACTTAAAGAATGATGGATGCTAAGTAAATACTTTTTCAGTTAGGAATGCTAACGCATTAAGAGCAGTAGTAAATCAGAGAAAAGGAGAACCATAAAAGTTAACATTGCGTTTGGCACGCATGTTTTCTAAGGAGGTTTAACATTGTTGGACAACTTTGTTCAGTTTTAGTTGAAAATCTTAAAAAGCAGTAACGCCTGTAATAAACTAATTCACACCTAATAGAGGCTATTGTTTAAAACACAGATTTTGATTTATGAAATCTTTATATGTGTGTGGGATTAAACAGTTTAGACTTTATAGGTCTTTTTTGCATCTCTCACAATCAGGGCAAAATTATCCACTTCATGCTTATTTTGAGTATAATAGATCAAAGGCAAGCTCAAATTAAAAAAAGTATTTTAAACTTTCCATGTTGAAAATTTGAAGCCTAAAAATAATCTAACATTTGCAAAATCCACAGTGAGGTTTTCAGCATCATCGGGTAATAATGCCTGACTGCCTCTATAACTGCCCCAATAATAAAGTTTTAAGCATCTCAAGTCTGCATCCTGCATGGTATCTACATAATATCTCATTCTCAATTGATCTACCAACAGCATAAAAAAAAGAAAAGAAAAAAAAAATATATACGTTTTTCAGTTTTGACTTCCTATTTCAAACAATTTCACCCTCAACTGACAAACGAAGAAAACTTCTGTGTAGACGTTTTCTATCTCCATACTGCATCTCATCTTCACAGCTGAGAATTGCAGGATTGATAAGTGAGAAGATGTTTGCAGTCATGTAGTGGGGCCATCAAGGTTAATCTCGAGTAACAGGCACAAGCTTATTCAGGCTGAAAAGCATGCTAAACGCTGGGAAACTCCCAAAACGTTAACTGCCTGCATGCATCGCTGGGCAAGTCTAGACCAGAGCAATGATACACTGCACACAAAGAAAAGGGACGGTGGAGCGGACAAATGGTAGGATGGGGTGAGCAGAATCTGAAAAAGCAAGGTGCAGTTAGAAATAACAGCTCTTACGTGCTGCACACTTAACTCCTTGCTCATGGTGGAAGAAAAGATATGTATTTTAACGCGAAAAAATGCTATTTGTTAGATTTTATTTAGTTTTAAGTCTCACAAAAATACCTGAGGCTGACGGTTAAAAATCTTGATATCTTAACAAAACATTTAGACATTTTGCCCTACAATAACTCAGATGTTTAATATTTTGTGACGGAGCAGAGCCTTGCACATGGTTCCTACATATTTTCTATATTGAAGACTCATCCTTTCTTATTTTTTCCCCAGCTGATTGGGACAAATATTTCCAAAAAGCTTATACACTGTAACCTCTACTTGTATGCTCCAAAAACCATTAACAGGCATGCTGTACCATTTTAAAGAAAAAAAAGTAAGGAAGGTTTTTTTATTGCACATCCAACAAATTGTATTTTTTTTTTCTCTATAAGTTTCTATATAAGCTGCAGTCTGCAGAATTTATGTATGTATCAAAGTTTTTTTATATATATATTTCAAATGATAGATTGGTTCTAAACTCTGATATATGGGTGGTGCACCACAACATTTTTATTATTATTCTTAAAGCGCTCCTTCCTCCCTCTTTCCTCCCTCCAATAGACGCAACTCACACTGACTGGCAATTTTTTAAGCCAATAGAATTTGAGTTTCCACATTGTCAGCTACCAATCAACATGCATCTGTATCACACAAACTGGTAAAGATGGGGCCGCTCACACAGTTCGCTCCATAGAAGCAGGCAATAAAAAAAAAAAGGTAATTACACATTTTGATGATGTGATCAAGCTGCCCTTACATACTTCAGGTACATGAGGAGGATAAAAACTGATGTTAAGTGTTTGTCTTTACTCTAGATACTGCATGTTTAAAATTCATCTTTCATTTAACAGAAAAGAAACCTGTTGAACTATAAGCATTTTTAATCAAATGTGTGCAGGTTTCTTGGTGTACAATATTAAATTCATAAATAAGTAACCAGGAAAGCAGAGAATGTTGAACTTTATTTTTTTAACATTTGGCTTTTATTTGCCCTCTTTAAAATATCTTCATCTTTATGTTGTGACCATTTTTGGTTGCATTATTTTGGAAAAAGATTTGAATTTTTTTTAAATGCATTTTTTAAAATAAATATTCTTTCAATTATATTCTTAACCTTTTAGAAGTGATTGTTCTGCTACAATGTCCTGGAAAGTGACAATGTTCATTAGCATGTTCTTTTTTTGCTCCATTTGAATGCATAAACTGCAATGGCATATAGTAAATTACTAATAGCTTGTATTATTAATGTAAACTAACCTGGAGTGGTATTTAAAAAAATTGCCACTTCAACCAGTTTAAAGATTATAGACTAAAAAACTGGTAATGCTGGGTTTGATGCTTCATACTGCTTCAATTTCAAGCAGAATTTCCTAATATGGAGGTTTTCTGTGTGAAGTATCAACTATCATTTTCCATTGCTTTGCTGCTAAAGACACCTTGTAGCAGATTGGATTTGTAAGAGAGTGATTCCTATTTGCTTCATACCAAATGTTTGCTATTTAAGTGCTTGGTAGATATGTCATTTGTAAGTTTAAACATTTAGTTTTCTTGGAGGTAGGTAAGATCTATTTTGATATAGCTTAATGGTTGTTTTGGTTGTTATAGTCGAATGAGCTTTCCATGAAGCGAAGCATCAGTTTGTTTAAAGACAAAAAAATGCAGAAAATAAATGTCTAAAAAGCGGTCTCCTCATTCACGATTATTTAGAAGCTCGTAAGACTCTTGTATACCATAAATCAGCCAAGAGACATAACACAGGAGGTCTATGAAACTTATTCCAGGGAAATTTCCTTCTGAGTGGTATCTGAAGCAAAGCCTGACTTTTCTGACTAGGATTATAAACTCTACTGTGTTGCTTTGTAACTTGTGGATACACAAATCTACTCTCAGAACCACTGAAATACCACCAGTAGTATTTTTACTGAAGTTTGAAAACTATGGGAAAATAAACTCAGGATATTCAGATATTTCTTCATGTTGAAAAAATACCTATTTACATTTCCATATTTTTCCAGACTGTTTAGTGTGCAGAAACGCGCTTACATGAATCTCTGTCAGGAAGCAATGACCCACTTGATGGACATGTAAAACCACAGTAGGCCTAGGATAACCTTTTATGGCTTCATATGCATCCTGTGTTGTTATTGCATCACCACTAACTCATCAAACATGTGGGTGTGTATGGTAAGATCGCAGAAAATTAGGTGAAGGAATGGGCGTGGACAAGCCAGGATTACATACCAGTGCATCACAATCACAAACTGTTTTTTTTTAATTAAAAGTAAAGGCAGACAAGCACCACGGTTATCATACCATGACATGCTGCAGCATGTGTGACAAACATAAAACTTCTTCAATAAACAGCTTCACAGTCTGACTTTTTTTAGATTAGTGTGTTTTATGCAAAAACCTATAGAGAACATTATATCAGTGCTGTCATCACTTACTGACAAAGGATTGTGTAATGCAATATTATCTGCGTAATAGATTAAAAGAAGTATTGCTTCTCTTTTTGGTCATTTTTCCTTGCAACCCGTGGGTGGGGCCATTCTGGTTTCTTCCTGTCACCAGTTTGGTTAACACACATCGGTAAGACAACTCCTCTTCACATATGAGAGAAAGATGGCTTGGTTTACTGGCTCATCAAGGATGTGACATTACTGACAACCAGGAAGGGGGAAAAGTTTTCTAAGGAAAATTCTGATGAGAAGAAAAGTTGAAACTGGTCAAATAAATCTCTGTTGTAACACTGAGTCATAGGATTTTTATCCACGTTTCTCACCAAAACCACATCTACTGAAGAAGTAAAAAGCACAGATGTTCAACAGCTTTTTCTAGTTCAGCCTCAATAAATATAAATACGAACAGAGCATCAGGATAATCATTTAGCTTAATGGCAAAATCCACAGCACTAAGCATTTGTCATTAAAGATGTATGCATCAGCCATAGTGACTTTTGAAGAGCGTCGTAAATAAAATGTTTCCCTAACCTGTAAAAGGCAGCATTGAGTAAGCCAACTCCAAAGACAAGCGCGGCGAAAAAAAAAAAAATTATGTTAAACTTTTACTTCTTTCTCAGCCCAGTTTTCAATTACCAGCTGTCTTTCATTAAGCAGCAGGTTAACCAGGGAGCCCGTTTGTACTTATCGTGACCTTGCTTACTGGTTAAATTTAACCCTGCTCTAATGCCTCAATAAAAATTAAATTATCTGGTTAACTAAGAAGCATACCAAAAAAAAATGAGGCAGTGTTTCCTCTCTGAGGAGTAAAACAGATTAGCCCTCCTAACAATGACTCTCGAATTATTTTGTTAGGAGTTATTCTTTTCAATTGATCCAAAACAGCTAATTTGTGTAATGCATTAACCTTATATATATATATATATATATATATATATAAATTCTGTTTTTATTTATACCTTTCTTGTGTGAGATAATAAAGGATAATTCAACTTTATTCCATTCTATTCTATAAGCTAGATGTACAACAAGCAAATTTCATCCATTTTAAAACTAAACATGTTTTACTACAACCGGGGGACTTGGTTGTGTGGCTTACTGATCACTTTCAGATCAATTTCCAGGGTAGATGAGCACATATTTCTTTATGAAACTTGTTAGTTTTTTTTTGTTTTTTTGTTTAGTAACTTGGACGTCAGGTAAAAAATACACAACAGAGGGCATCTGATGAATCATTAGGTCTATTATATTTTTTAGTCCTGAAATATTTAAAAACAGTAAAAAGTTTTAAACAGGATGCTAAAATAAAAAAATAATGCAGTAAGATTGAGGGAAGACTTTCACCAGGGTTAACATATAATCAGAGCCATGCAGTGAGTGAGGGCTGACATGAGTGACCATCTATAAACAAAAGAAACTCAGAGGTGGGCAGCCCTGGTGGCCAGTTACCCATGGTGCAATCTGCTTCTTCCAGTCAGCCTCTACAATGCAGCAACTAACAGTCAACCTCTATAAACTTCTCATTTCTTTGTTCATGGAACTGTTCTGCAGTAAACGGTTTATTTGTGGGACATGTGGCCTCTCATCATGCAGCTGGTGTATTTGGGTCTCTTTTATCCCCTCATGCATTGAAGTTTCAAACTTAAAAGGACTACTACCCCCCACCACCACCACCACATAGTTGCTTTTGCTGTCTCAGTAGTTTAACTTAGAACAATATTACAGCTGAAGGCTGAGAAAAGGAAGATATTAATTGGTTGTATAGCAGACCATATGGAAATTATGACATCTGATATTGATCTGTATTAATTTTGAAAAAATACTCCAATCATTTTCGGTCCAAGAAAACTGCATTACAAAACTTACGAGATTTAGATATTTTCCCAACTGAAAAAGCTAAAGAACATTTTTTAATTAGCTAGACAAAAAACTGATTTGTGTGTAGCAATTACTGGCAAATAGTGGTCAAGTTGGAAAAGATGCTATCTGAAACGCTGTTTACTTTCTAACTAACAGCTTAGAATCAGCTGGCTAAATATCATGCTGAAGAAAAAAAAGATGGTTTTCTATGAGAATTTTCCAAACCTTGATTCTTTCTCAGTTTACAATTAGGCCCTAAACTATACTTACCTTTGTCAAACCTGGATTTAAAATGAGTTTATGACAACAGTCATCTCTCAAAATATAACTAAACAATGTAAGAGGGGGTTTTTCTTCTGAAAAAAAAGGAATATCTTGATTTAAAGCATCAAAAATAATGCTTAGTCTAAAAATGTTTATAAAAATGACGCTATTCTTATAATTAATGACCAGGTTTTTGCATGTTTCTCAGGTATTTTGATAGATTGATCTTTGGCGATAAGCTTCAAGGCCTTTTTGCCATCACCCTAATCTTTAGCTCCTCCCACAGATTCTCTATAAGATTTAGATCATGAATCTGGCCTAACTGCTTAGCACTCTAATATTCCAGTCAAGACAAAAGCATACTGCAAATCACCTAAAACATTACTTTAAACCTAAATCAGTCCAACTTAACAAGTGTTGCTGAACCATCTGCACTGAATTAAACCAGTCTCCTGAGTCTGGGGAAACGAGCAAAGGATTGTTCAGATAGCACTTTGCACAACCTTAAAGCAAAAAAAAAAAAAACGAAACAAAATTAGCATCCTTAAAACATCCATTACTTTTAGACGTTTTAAGCAAAATTATTTATCAAGTATTTTATTCTATTTCAAATAACAGCTCATTACCGACTGAGTGTCATGTGTTGTATCCTGCCTCTCTCATTTTAGCAACAACTCATTTCTCTGTCCAAACAGAAACATGGATAACAAACCTAGTGGAGTCCTGGTGACAGCAAGGAAAAACACAGGCCTAAACAGAGGAGCTAATGATACCCTTGACTGGGTGTAAACAAGAGCAACGTTCTCGCTGAGACATCAAGAATTCCAGCAGCTGGTGACAGAGGACCTAAAATTAACCTAATGTTTACCCCTACTGCATGACAAAGGCCACAAACACACTCCCTGTGAGTCCTTCTTCAGGTTACTCCTCAATCAATGGAATACTGCATCTTCAAGTGTTGTCACCAGTAATTTAGAGGGGACATCTCATGAAAAGTCAATTTCTTTTAGCCCTTAAATGCAATATGTTGTGCATTTACAGTCTATAGGAATGAAAAAAAAAAGCACAAATCAGTCACCGCAGGTGTTTTGGAAATATTGTTTTCAACTGTTTTGGTAATTTCTTTAAGCCGTTCAGTTTTCTCCATTATCCATCACGTTTACTCAACCATTATGTAACAGTAGAGCACTGGAACTGCTAAACAAGGTAATGGACTTCCGGCTAGAAATTCAGTGAATCCGCCATTATTTCTTGCTGTGATTTTGTAGTCCTAGTTTTGGAATGTCGAAGGTGCAAGTGGAAATGTCAAGATGTTTGATTGTTGGATTTTGAACCCACTTGTTTCTTTACATCGTCCCCTTCCATCGGAACCCCAATGAAGTGCCTGGTTAGGTTTTATTTTTCATGGAAATTTATCTGCACCTGTGGGGAAAATATTTTTTGTTTGTGGGAAGGATGAGAGCTCCAGTAATTGTGGAGTTCAAAACAGAAATTCTATTGATTTATCATATATTTCATTTAAAAAAGAGCAACTATATCTCGATTTGTTGTTTATTTACACTGAAATTGCAGTTTTTTTGGTCATATTTAGGAATGGTGATTAATTCACAGCTACCCTGAGAGTAATTAGATCAAACTTTCTTATTGTTTGACAGCCTCACTAAAAATAAAATAAATAAGCAGGTTTTTCAACGAAGTGTGTATGTTTTCCATTCTTTAAGTACCGTTTCAAGCAAGTACCATTTCAAGCACCGGCACAGTTTCAAAAGTACCAGTTTGGCACCAGTATCGGATAAAACGATACCCATCCCTACTTATTTATAGTTAGTGGGTATGTTAGGTAAAAAGATGTGGTTGGATAGCAACTCATCTGACATTTTGCGAATATAAAGTTTCTATAATGTTAGATTGTTGTATCTCTATCAAACTACAAAAAAGGCTGACCGATGGGGAGTGTAAGGTTCTGCAACTTAGAGGGCGGGATACAGCGCCTCAACCAGATTTAAGGAGACCGCAGCAAAACGACTTATAAAGACTCTTCAGAACAGTGGTGGAAGAGGATCCTGTAGAGGTACAATAATGAGGAATTCAGACCTAAGAATGGAAGTTCCAGTCTCTATAGACGATAACTGAATGATTTAGATGTAAAATGGAAGAATTTAAAAGCATGATATGTCCACTTTAGCAAAACATTACAAGTCTGCAATTTCTGTTATGTAGACATTTGGTTTTGAAGTCAAACAGTCAGGGCTGATGAGATATGGAAATGCTTGGAATCCACAGGTTTTTATGCTGAGAAGGGGAGGTCCTCACTAAAAATCTGCAGGGAAAAAAAGGAGGGAAGGAGTGAGGGAGTATGATTTCAGACAGAAAAAGCCAGGCAAAGAATGATTATGAAAGCGCGAAGTGCGAAACACAGCGAGAGTATAAGTGAGAAAATAAACAAGTGATGGGCTGCCAAACACTGGCTCAGCAGAGGTACTTCCCCTTATGTGCACAGCTGGATTTATGAGACGGTGAGCAATTCTGCCTGCGTCTTCTCCCAGACACTGACACAAGCAGGGGAATTTAGCTTCACCGAGTTTGTCTGCTGCAAAAATAGCTCCGGACAGCATGGCAGCAGCCTCCAAAGTAAACAAAAGCATCAGAATTTCCTCTGAAGTACAAGAAATAATTGTCTTTCTGATAAAATACTGAGTCTTAAAGGTGTAATATGTCTAATGTCTCCATCATGTGGGAAGGAAGGTTAAATTGAAACTAGGGCTGCACAATTAATCGGATTTTGATCGTGATCACGATTTTGGTGGCCACAATTAAATGAACCTGATCGTGAACGATATTTACATTCAAAATGCGAGCTTCACTGCGCGCCTCTTCAGCATACACTGCCTCAACTAATAGTCTGCCCAACGCCAGGGGGCAAACGCAGGGCTAAAGCTTCATTAAGCTGACCAAATAAAAACCGCGCACAAGCCACTCGGCACTCATAATGGCTGCACTACGCTTGCTACGTAGCAGGTGAAAAGGAGTATTGAGCGATGTCGTAGATCCAAATCTCCATTATGGATCTGACTAGTAAGCAGAAAGGTCCCGAAAGTGTACTACGCCACAGTAGAAAGCCGGTGGATGCTACGCTATCAATGGCCGCTGGCTGCTCTGCTTTGTGACCGTATACCATGGAGGCCGCCATTGCTCCTCGATTGCTGTAGTACCTCCATTCGGCCGCTAGGCCCCCATTGAAAAGCATTGGACTTTAGACACGTTAAAAACAACTTTAATGCCTGTTGCCAATTTTTTTAAAACTTTCTATGGCTACATATTCCTCCTGAGATAACGCTGGGCTCGTCAAAAAAATAGGCACCACTCTGGTTTTCGTAAGATAATTTTTTAAAATCTTGCATAATTAATGAGGGGGCCTAGCCAAGTTTAGCATCAGAGCTAAAGACGCGGGAGCAGAATGGGTGTGATTATGACCGAAGTACACGCCCATACACGCCCCGCGAGGGCAGAGTCTACAGTAAAGATCCCGCCCCTATGCCCTTTTTAGGAACATGCTTCGTCAGAGCTGGGGAGGAGGAGTCTGTGAATCCGCCATGAATTCCCCCATGAAAGTGTGTCTTTCTGGTAAACGGGGAGGAGTGAGGAGGCGTTGTCTATTCTTTTTTACAGTCTATGTACGCTATCCCACAATGCAGCGGATGCCCCGAAATCATAGAAGAAGAAGGACCTAGCTAAAAATGGCTACAGACGAACTGTCAACCATTGACACTGCCGCAGTTTCGGCAGATAAATGTAAATGTAGCAATGTTACTGATTACTGTAATTGTTTTTTGACTGATTAAACATTTAAGTTGTTAAGTCATACCAGACAAAATAACGGCTAGAGGATGGCGGGACCACAGGCGAACATAAACATCTGGGTCAACAGAAGTCATATGGGTCAAAGGACATGCAAAATGGTGGAGCAGTATGTGTGATTTCATGCCTATTACGCGATTGTTTGCTATGCAGTATTACATTAACAGGTGAGTAATAGTTGCTACGTAGCATATAGTAAATACTAAGGATTTGGATGCAGGGAATATCAAAGGCCTTTTCTGTATAAGCTGTAATTGTTTCCCATAAATTGCACTCTGAGATTGCACTGTGCAATAACATATTTAGCTTGTACTTTTAAATATAAATATATGTATTTACACACATATATATATGTATATATATATATATATATATTTGAGTTTGTTTTTGTTAGGTTTTTTTGCATTATTAATCATCTAATCTAAAGTTTTATTTTTCACAAAAATAAATAACAAATTTTTATTTTTATAATTGGTGCAATGAAAACAGATATTTTACAGGACTAGATGAATGATCGTGATTAATTATCGTGATAACAATATTGATCAAAATAATCGTGATTATTATTTTGGACATAATCGTGCAGCCCTAATTGAAACAGATTTCCCTCTCATCTGGCTGGTTGGTTGCAGGTTTTTAGCATTTCAAGCAGGCCATAGAGGGACAAAGTCACCGTTTACAATCTATCCCACCTCCATAGTTTCTGGTACCAGAGCCAATCACATGTGAGCCTGCTAGGTTGCCAAGTCTTCAACACAATGTGCTGCGAATTGTAATTCAACTCCGAATAGGCTAGTGGCTAACATCGAGCTAACTATGGTAGCAGTAAATTAGAAAATTAAAAGTATCTTAAAACATCTCAAGCTAATTTTTTCAATTACCAACAACTCGATATTGCAGTGAAATGTATTTAACTACTTATGAACTCACTGTGCATTACTAGTCTTCTCTCGTCATCTTGAATCTTCTGAAACTGATCCATAACGGGCAACCCGGCATGAAACTCACTTCATTTTTCTACATAGACTGCAGTACTCAAATTTGACCACAAGACGTAATTCTTATATATTTCACCTTTAAAAGGTAAAAATATATTAACAGCTAAAAACAAGAGATTACTACCTCCTGCAGAGACAAGAATAAGGACTCACTTCAGCTGAACCTTTTGCAATCAGTAAATGCACCATATATAAGCAGAAGTGGATCACACAGACAACAGTTGTGGATGTTGTTAGTGAGCAAAAAAGACTCAACGTTAACCATATCCCTGTTCCCTGTTCTGTCTGTAATGAGATAAGCCGGAGGACTGGGAATTTTGAAATTTCATAGTTAAATTACAGAATACAGAGGGACTACCTTAAGTTTCCCTTACTGTGCTAATAAGCCTGAATGGTATGTTAAGATGCTAAAAACAGAATGACATGTTAATTGACATAAACTAAATTATCCCAATCTGAACAGTTACTGCTGGTTATGGCAAGAAGGGGGTTTTAAGCTTGAGGAAAAGGTTGTTGAGCTGTAATCTGTCTACTAAAAGGAGACTTGCTGTAGTTCCTTTTAGCTGGTTGTACTGGAGCATTCTACAACCAGACCAATAGAGTTCCCTTTTTGCAGCTCAATTAACTCTTCTGAACTTCATAAAGTGTTTAGATGTGTTTTTTACCCTCTAAACATTAGATCAGAAACAACAGAACACTCTTTCTGATAGAAATGAATGAGAGGCTGTAACAAAAACAATTGCATTACACTAGCAATTTTGTTCTCATTTTTACTACCTCCTGAGCAACAATCAAGACCAACATTTTTCCAGGCATAAAGGCAATAGATATATCTGGTTAGTCGATGGATGCTATTGATGGCAAGAAATACTGGAATTTACATTTTAGTAAGCGGGATGCTAAAGCTAGCAGACAGTCATGGGACTGAGGAAAATTAGGGTTACTTGTAGGATTTAACAATATTGAAATCGCTATGTTTTCCCTACAATCAAACCTCTTTCAGGCTTAATCGTTGCTTTATCATGACAACCACAGCCTCTCCAAAACATGATGCCACATGCTGCCATTATTGGCATGAAGAGCACTGTGAAACCCACTAACACTCATTATCTTGTGATCATAACGATGTAAAAAAAGAAAAATCTAATCATTATGGAAAGCTCTCCAAAGTTGTCAAAACCTGTCTTCAACTATTAAAACCCTGCTTGCATGTTGTGGCATCTGATAGGCTTGTAAAATCATAGGCCTTTTATTACAACTGTTCAGATTCAGATTTTATGGCTGATCTGAATGAGCACAACTCAAGAGCAGCAGCTTTTATTATTTCATGCAGACATGTTTTCCATGTTTAAGACCAGCATGCTATTTTATATGTATTCGTACACTGTTAATGGTAGATTCAAACTGAACATTTTAAATTAACAGAATCAAACATTACAGTCGAGCACAGATATATCTTTGATGGGATTTTACACAATATAGGAACAAAAAACAAATGCAAGTCAAAATTTCAAAAGGCAAAGCTAAAAGTTTCTTGCCAGCCATGAATTAAAGTTGAATGTCTCCTCGGGCTGGACCGTAGAGAAAAAGTCATATAGATCAAAATAGATCATTATTGATAAGAAATAATGTAGGAAAGTGCAGACCTATTCTGTAAAGCAGGGGTCACCAACCTTTTTGATACTGAGACCTACCTAAAGAGTGCGGAGTAATAGGAAGGGCTACCTGTACATTACACAGTTGTATAGTTTATTGATAGTTATATGATAATAATTCTATGTTGAGATGCTATGTCTGATCACAAAAAATAATGATTTAAGACAGGAAACAGATACATTTTAAACATACAACTCTTTATTTCTATTAATTATATTAATCTCTTCAATTTTTTGCTATTTTATAACATGTCCAGAGGGCGCTTCATGCTGTCCCTGAAAGCAACTTTGTGCCCACAAGCACTACGTCTATGAACCCTTCTTTAAAGGTACAGTATGTAAAATATACATCTTGTGGTCAAATTGGAGTACTGCAGTCCATTTAGGAAAACAACGTAGTCTTCTCTCAGTCACTCATGCCCTTCCCTTCATACATTTCCTGGAGAGTTTTCAGTAACTGATTGGCCAGAAGACAAGTGACACAATGACGAGTGAAGACGAGATATACACAGTAAGTTAATAAGTAGATACATACATTTCACCACAATATCGTGGTAGTGGTAATTCAAAAAAGTACCTTGAAATATTTTTTGAGCCGATAATTTTACTGCTAGCAGTCTTAGCTCAACATTAGTTTTTAACTATTTTTGTTTTTAACAGATCTGTTTCAATGTAACCCTCCTTCCAACATGGTTGGGACATTAGACTGTTGTATGATTGATTAATTGTAAAATTCTTACATTTTGAACCTTTAATGAACTAATTTTAATAAAAAAAAACACAGAAACGAATTAAATTAAACCTTTTATTCAAACTATGTTTTTTTTTTTTGTTTTTACCAAAAAAACAAATCAAGCTAAGGGATTTTCCACCCCTAAGTAAAAATAATGTATGTTGCCATATTCCCCAAAAAGCATTTTGCAACCAACGCATTAACTCCTCTCATCCAGCAGCAGTCTGTTTGCTTTAGTTTATTATAATCCAATGTAAGTAAATGGGAACTACTAGCATGCCAGTAGTTCTCATCCACATACATTGTTGTATGCTAAGCTAAAGCTACAGCTGTGTTTCAATGATTAAAATTGTTGTCCTGCAGAAAATATACCTCATCCACTGTTTCAAGTCTATTTTAGCCACTAAAACAGCACATAGAGGGTTACCCTATTTAGCTCCATCCATCAACTCTGACCATATCTTCTAGGTTAAAAAAAGCAATTGAACAGTTGGGTGCTAGCACCACCATATTATAACGTGTGCATGGTGATAGTGTTTGTTACCCTCCACACAAAGTAGATAAAATAAAATTAAAAGTTTACTGTCAATCACAACTCATTTATACCAACAGTAAATTACCGTACAGATATGGGCTCTTAACTAATTGGGTCTTCTGAAAAGCCAACTGGTTTTATGGGTATCAATTTAAAAGGGGTTAAAAAAATAAAAATAAAAAGTAAACGTTTTTTAATTGTTTTTAATTGTCTGTATTAAATCATGCAAAATTTGGTTTTCTCTTTACATTATGTACCACTTTGTGTTGTCCTATCACAAAAATCCTAGTAAAATACATAGAAATTTGTGGTTGTAAAATTAAACGCACAAAGATTTAAGGTTAATAAAAACAACCTTTGCAAGGCACTGGAAAATCCTGCTTCCTCTATTTAAAATTTAAATATTGGCACATTCAGTCCCTCTGTTAATGCCTGAAGGTTTAAAAAGTGGCTTCAGTTATATGTTTTCAAGAATTAAAATTACAAAAATGAATTCTTGGAGACAAATTTTTACATAAAAGCGTGAAGAAAAATAAAGACGATACAAACACCAAGAATTTTAGATGCAGTGACTGGATCCTGGCCAGCAACATGAGAATAAATTAACAAAAATGAGTGTTTAAGCTGTATTGGTAACTGGTTTTTTTTGTCTTGCTAGAGAGATTACAGTTTAGTAGTCCTGTTCAGACTATTTTCTACTGATTCACAGCTTTACAGAAACAAATTTACAAAAATAACTGAAACAGAAACAAAGTATGCGGTGCTACGAAAGAAGAAGGTTGTATAGAAATGTTTTCTTTTCAAGAATTCTGTTTTATAGAACTTGAAGGAAGCAAAAACCAAATTGGGAACTAAAGATGTACATTTTGACAGAAAATAAAGGAGGATTCTACTCACGGGTAGCTCAGAGGGTTCAGGAAGAAACTCTGCATCTTCACCAAAGATGAAATCTGGAGGTAATTCAGGATACTGAGCATTGAAAATGATATCCCCTGAAACAACAGAGGAGAAAATATTAAAGGTTTAAGACATTTTGTTTGCATTTAATATCAAACTCATTTTCCATGAAAGTAGTTGCTGCACTTTTACAGAAAGAATCTGATGAAAAATTACACAAATTATGCATTTGCATCATTATTCGGATGTCATTACTGCAATTTTTAATCCTGAAAGATTTATCCAAGTCACAATTAAAGAAGCAATGATGAAAACAATTAAACCTGTCATGAATTTATCAAGCAAATCAGGTAACAGAGTCCTAGCAGGAAAAAAAAGTTGAATCTCTCTTTGTTGAGGAGAATTCAAATCAGTTACTTACTCCGAACACACTTAATGTTTAGACCTCTGCTGCAATTTCCCCATTTAACTCACTAACTTCTTGGAAATATTTGATTTTTTTTTAATGCACAACTATACATGCACATTCTGTAAATACTTCTAAATTTAATTTATTTTCTTTAAATTATTCAATTCAGTTTCACATTCTAGGATGAGTAATGTGAGTACTCTAAATTTAGTAATTTTGTCCTTAATGAACATAGTATTCTTAATTCTTAACATCAAATGTTCTACTTTTTCTATTTGTGTGAATCCAATGCTTATGCTACCTTACATCAGAATAAAGGGTTATTGGATTAATCTGCGGGTGAGAAGAGATGCATATCTGGGTGTATGTGGGGGTGGGTAAATATTCTACAAATGCTGCACCTTAAAAGGTAACTAAACGTCGCACAAAATGTAAATGGAAGAGGAAATCTGTTGTTTTGAAAAAAGTTTGTACAAAACCATTTCTCCCACTTAAAGACTTAAACAGGATTGTAGTTGGTTGGTTACAAAAACAAATAACTGTAGGATCGCTATAATGAGCGATGTGTCAGAATTGATATGATTATGATAGAAGTTAAAAGGTCATATTATGTGGTTAAGAAAACAAGACAAAAGGAAACGACAAAAACAGCTAACCATCTGAAAGTGCATCTAATAAAAATAATTAATTTAACTATGTCAGTCCAGCAAATTAAACTCAGATTTATATACATAGAGCGACATTTCAAGTGTTTATTTCAGTTAAACTTGATGACTGATGATGATCCATCACATATTCATTAAACCTGCCTTAGTACAGTAAGAGCTTTCGTTGAAAGAGTGACACATAGTCAGTTCCTGTTGCTTAACAAAATTTTTACATTTGTACAGCTTTTTATTTTATTTAAAAATGCAATTTCTTCAACCATCAGACTTTGTAAATTTAACTAAAGCCTTGCACTTTTCGCTTCAACTTTCAAGTTGATAATCTTGGCCCACATAAAAGTTTGGATACAATCATGGGGAAGATTGCAGACCTGTCAGAACAGCTTCCACAAACAGGGAAGGCCACAAGCGTCCTGCATCCAAGCATAGTATAGGAAAGTTGAGAGTAAGGTAAAAGTGTGATAGACAAAGGAGAACAGCCTTGAGAAGATTGTGAAGCAAAGCCTATTTAAGAGTTGGGATGCACTTCAAAAGGCATAGACTGTAGCTGGAGTTTTAAGAGCTAACAAACACTGATGTATCCAGGACATCAGCAACAACTGTCGCATTGTCTTACGCCGATTCGGTTTTAAAACGTTTTAAATAAGTTTATCAGCAAACCAACACATGAATCCAGGAAAATATTTAGTGATGCAACAGATCCAAAGCAAAAAACAAAAAAAGTTCACATTGGTCCCTTTGTTTTAATAAATTATATTAACATGAATTAAGATTACACCACATCTTCTCATCCTTCCACACGTCTGTTTTATGGATTTTTAAAATCAATATGAACAAAAATAAACCAAAGTAAAACCGCAGCCTGAAGAAGGCTGTGCTCTGGCTGTGCCCCCAACCCCACAACCACACTCTGTTTGGGCCGGCTTGCAGTGTTCTAACATTATGTTACACAATTCTTTTTACGTGCTACAAGACGCTCCTCTTCTGCTTTTTTGTTATTCCAGCATACGCCCGAGTAGCGTCAACATGTGGAAACGTTTTTTTGTGTGTTTTTATTCCAATGGCCAGAGTCAAACGAGGAAATGAGAGGATGCGTTTAAGACCTGGAACAAACTCCTGGCAGCCAGTGAGAAGATTCTTGGCGGAGCTCCAGAGAGGAAATGGAGGTCTTTAAGTGCAAACTTTACAGGTTATAACTCGGGCCTTTATATGGTTCTTTGTTTAAACAGACTACAATGAAGATACCTGACTTAGAAGTACACTCTAGCAACCGCTTCTTTTTCTGTGAGGGATTTGAGCGCAAGTCGTCTTCACTTTTAACTTTAAAAAAAATATTTTCCCACCAAAGTAAGAGTAAAAAGTGCAGATCTGTTCAATGAGAGAATGGTACAGTAGGCATTCTTGTTTGTTTCTGTCAAATGACTGAATCTCTATAAAGCACAGACCTGCATGAGCTTTTCATGTTTCATGCTTGGGTAAAGTGCAGCAATTTCACAAAAATGTAAAAAGAAATAATTTAAGTGCTTCTATTTAAAACAAATGAACAGCAGGTATTTAAAAAAAATATGTATGAAAAAACATGTAGAGATATCAGATCTGGTTGAGATGACTGAAGACTTTTTTTTTCCTGTTTGAACCTTATACATTTTGCTTAAGTGCCCTCCTGACTGCTGACGTGAAAGTATAATGTATGGTGAGCTCCCAAAAAGCTATCTGAGGCCTTGAGAAAGACAAATATACCACCTTGTGAGTCTGGTTAGGGATTTCAAAGGTTCTCAAATGAAATTGAAGTTGTGCCAATGTACGCATAACAGTCAGCATGTCAGCATTTAAACAAACAAAGAAATGCTCAGGTCACCCTGAAGGCAGACTGCAAGATGCTAAAAGAAGTAGTCAAAAATCCTAAAATTCAACTCAATTCAATTCAAAAATATTTTATTGATCCCAGAGGGAAATTAAGTGTTGTTGTAGCTCCTAACTAATTCATTCTTCAAGGAGATATTGTAGAGCATGATGGCTGTTGGGAGAAAGTGTTGCAGCGAAACTGAAGAAGCCTCTGACTGAAGATACTCTATTGCTGTAGATTCGTCTCATGAAGTAGATGCTCAGGGTTGTATATAATCTTTTTAATTTTATGAAGAATCCTTCTTTGCATCATTATCTCTAGTTCTTTATCAGGTTGTTGAGCCGTTTTAAGTCGCTGGCTTTGATGCTGCTACTCCATAAGATGATGGAAGAAGAGATTAGACTCTCCAGAACAGACTTGTAGAATATTTGCAGCATCTTGCTGCAAACTTTGAGGGACCTCAGCTTCCTCAAAAAGTAACGTCTGCTCTGTCCCTTCTTGTAGACTGATTCACTGTTGATTCTCCAGTCCAGTCTGCTGTCCAGGTGAACCCTGATGTATTTATACTCCTCGAACACTACTTCTTCTCCCATGATGCAAACAGTCTTTGACTTATCCCTGTTTTTTTCTGAAATCTACAATGATCTCCTTTGTTTTGTTCACATTCAAGGTAAGATGATTGTTTCCACACCATGCCGCAAAGCTTCTCACCAGCTCTCTGTAATCAGCTTCTTCTCCATCTCTGAAACACCCGACAAATGCAGAGTCGTCTGAGTATTTCTGCAGATGACAGGTCTCTGTCTTATACTGGAAGTGTGAGGTGTACAAGTGAAAAGGAAAGGTGAGAGTACAGTCCCTTATGGTGCTCCTGTGCTGCACCTACATACAGTTCTTCAGTCTCACAAACTGTGGTCTGTTTATCAGGTAGTCATTGATCCAGGTGATCATTAAGGCCTCCACCTGTGTCTTCAGGAGTTTCTGACAAAACAAATCAGACTGAATTGTGTTAAATGCACTAGAGAAATCAATTAACATGACCCTCGCAGTGCTGCCGGCTTTGTCCAGAAGACAGTGAGTTGGTTGAAGCAGGTTGCTGATGGTATCTTCAACGCCAACTCCATGGCGATAAGCAAACTGCAGGGGGTCCTAATAGGTTTTAGTTTGCTTACTCAGGTGGGGCAACATGAGTCTCTCCAGGACCTTCATGATGTGGGATGTCAGGGCATCAGGTCTATAGTCATTGATGACTGATGGGTGAGTTTTCTTTGGTATTGGAACAAGGCTGTATATGCATCAGGCAGTAAATGTTCTCAGAGCACCAACAGTGGGTTCCTCCTACTGTTGAGGTAAAAGTATATAACTGTACAATCAGAAAGAGACTTCACAAGCTCCATGTGAGGTTTTTGAGAAAAACATGAAGTCCAGACTGAGTGAACTTAGACAAAGACCAGACTTATCTTGTTCTAATAAATAACAGAAATGATTTCAGCCCATTCAAGTTATATTTCTAGTTATAAAGAACAGACTCCATGCTTGTTGCTTGTATTCACATGTGATAAATACTAATTTAAAAGAAAAATGAAATCCCAATACATGAAGACATCAAAGAAAATGTATTTCTCTGCTAAACAAACTACAAAACTCATCTCTTATCACATAATAACCAAAGCATAGCAGGCTTAGTCAACCAGGAGGTCAGCTGCTTAATCAGCTCAATCTATGAATTGTTATTCTCCTCCATGTACCACTGCAACCCCTCATGTCTCCAGAAAAAGCATTAACCTTCTTTCTAATCACTTCCGGCCTGTCTCCAATACAAAGCTTGTGGTACTTTGGCTGCAATTCCAATTTTTTTTCTTAAATGGGGATAGCTACTATACTGCTATGTCTACAGCTGAGTAACCTTCCTCCAAATACATTGCCCCACGTCAGCAACCTCAGATGACTTTTCAGCTCTTAAATTATCTATGTCATAATTTATTTTATCGAATTGTTTTGAGAACCAGTATGCCACGGGCTAAACTTGTATCAAAATTCCATTAGTAGGTCAACAACACACGAAACAATGAAAAGAAGGGCATAGCGCTGAGATGAGACCTGCACCCTCACAGGAGGGAGGTAACGGAGCAGAATACGTTTGAAAGAAGCAGACAATGTTACACAGCTACCCATCAGAGATCTCATAACAAATAATGTTTTTTTCTTTGAATCAGAGTTATTACGGGTTTTATAAGTCATATACAGATTACTCAGGCGTAGCCACAACTTCCTGCCACAGGTCGCAGCCATCTCAGTCTTTCACGCTTTGTGAAAGGTAAGCAAGACCTCGTACCTTCATTTCTCTCACAAATTATGTCTTTTACAGGGCTCTGCTTTCATTCTGAAAGCAACGGAAAGGTGTTGGAATCTGTTCAAAGAGCTCATCTATATCAGATCAGCCACAAAAACCTGCCAGACCGCTCTGACTCACATTTCCGACTTAAGGCATGTAATGAATGTTTGGTGAAGATGAGGTAATGGGCTACAGTCCCCACTGACGATGACATCAAAAAGAAAGGTTGATGCTGTAAACATGCTTTTTTACAAGCTGAACTGAAACTTCATTCAGTCAAACTTTCTTATTCACTAAGCATAATGCAAATAGACAATAAGTGCCAACGACCTTCAACGCGCAACGAC
This sequence comes from Apricaphanius iberus, assembly GCA_028564705.1. Taxonomy (NCBI): domain Eukaryota; kingdom Metazoa; phylum Chordata; class Actinopteri; order Cyprinodontiformes; family Aphaniidae; genus Apricaphanius; species Apricaphanius iberus. The sequence continues at coordinate 274,469 of JAPXFQ010002203.1, forward strand.
CTGACATCCTGTGAGTCATTATAGTTTCAGTGACAGCAGGTTGAAATTGACTTAATTTGACTTGTATTCTCCATGAGGCTCGCTCACAGAGGAAAGTCTCAAATATGGACACTTGATGGAGAAGTCAGAGACCCTTCCAGTAAGAGCTAAGAGGCACAAAAAACTGAAATTTTACTGGTATTGTTTCCCTCATTAAGCTGGTCATTACTCATCTATTTTTACTCAACATATTCCAGGATGGATTTTCTGCTATTTAGCCTTCAATCTCCAGTTCTTTAAACGTGCCAGCCATGACATCACATTGCACTAATCAAGGCTGGACTGACACAACCAAAATCATTTAAGTAATTTTATTCTTTTCTCAGGCAGCAGACCTGTTGATTCAGACAACAAATCATTTGATCCGAGCGCAGGTGGAAATCTGCAGACAAGCGCTTAGATTTCACAGTAAAAAGAGCTGACAAATCAAAGTGAAAAGTGGAATCAAAATGCACCACGCTGTGCAATCAGCACGATTAGACTGCAAGCGGTTACCCTTAAATGTATGTTGCTTTGCTGATGTTTAATTTAGGAATATATAGCTACATGCCGAATAACAAAGAAGCCTGATTTGAAGCCCTTAAATAGGCTCAGCTGACCCCAGCTTCCTGCCACTTTGAAATTCGATGCAGAAAAATTATGTTTTACGAAAAGAAAAAGTGTGTAGTGGACAAGTATTCATAGTCCTTGAATGGTAGCAAATTGTTTTACATCAGTATTACAAACTTCAACATGTTTTATTAATTTTTATGTGACATACCAACACAAACTGGACCATAACAGTGAAGTGGAAAGAAAAAAGAGAAATTATTATCCATTTATGTTAGAGAAATAGACATATGAAAAGACAGATGTAGATTTTTATTCAGCGCCCTTCACTGTAGAACACCAAAATAAAATCTAATACAACTGTTTCACTTTAGAATTTACATTAAAAATCTCTATCTATCTTATTCTCAGCTTGACCAGCTTCTCTATCCCTGTTGAAAAAATAGATAAATCCTAGATTCTCCACCTGTGCTGTGGATCAACGGAGCTCCTCCAGAGTTACCATTGGCCTGTTGGCTGCTTCTGATGGCATAAGGTTCAAAGTTCCAGTAAAATATATTTGATGTTGTGGTTGTAAGGTGATAAAATATAAAAAGCAGAGGAAGTTCTAGGAATTTCATTTATTTCTGCAGCACTGGTAAAAAACAATTTGAAGCTACCGTAAACTAAATGCCAAGTGAAAATCAGACATGAAACTAAGATAATTTAGGTTATGCTCGAAAAAAGCTTTAAACTTAATAAAGCGCATCACAAATCTGAGCTGAAAGCATAAAAAAAATTATAATAATAAAATGATAATAATTGTAAACTCGCCAACTTACATTTAAGGGTTTCTCCTGCATAGGGGATGTGAAGTTTGAAGCGATCGCAGCATGGACCAGGAGTAAGAGATGTGCAACTGGATATAAAAGTTATATAAAACAGCAGAGAAAGTTAGAGAGATGTCACCTTGGTACAAAAAACAAAAAAAAAAAAAAAAAAAAAATCAAAAATCAAAACAGTTTGTGTTTACAAACTAATTATGAAAATGTCAAGGACAAAACATAAAGTGATGCCAAATCTTAATATTTATCCTTTGTATGTGTAGAATTAAAACCAAAAATTTTAATACCCTTAGTTATAATTTTATTTTATTAATATAATAAATTGTTCTCTGAATATGAAGCAGCAAAGATAAACAGGGCAGAGATTCTAAATGACAAAAATTCTTAAACAAAATTTAGATTTCCAATGTTTACTTATATTTATATTCCCAAGTACAATTGCATTGTAAAATAAAGCTCCTTAATTGTTCAAAAACTTTAAGACTGGAGTTTGGGATGCTGGATCTTAGATCCTAAATCTGCACCTGACAAAATCATCCTCACCCTGTTTTGAGGTCTGTGACCCGGAGGCAGTTGCTAGAGTCGAGCCCCACTCGGCCGTTCCTCACCACACTGCACAGCAAAGGTCGCAACTCAGGTGAGATCCGGTGCAGAGCAACCTCAGGCGACATGTTGTTCATTGTGTCCACAGTCAGGAGTCTGCAGAAAGATGCAGCAACCTGTCACAGAGCTGCCTCTGGTTAGGTTTTAAAAATAGCGGACATGAAATGTCTAATGTTGCATTAGAGATTTTCTTTTGTTGTTAAATATTTTAAGAACTGAAATTGTACAAGAAATTAGTTGGTGTACGTGTTGAAGATAACTTGACTTGAATGATCTTAGAAAAAGTCTCTAACTGCCTGAGTACACCATGCCCAAAAGTATAGGTAGTAGAAGCATCATGCTATGAGGTAGCCTTTCTCCGAATCAGATATTATGAAAAGATGGATTGAGCTAAATCAAATCACACGGCAGCAGAGGCTAACACCGCAGACGAATGACATTGTCCAAAATGCTAATGGTCGGAGAGAGATAGAAGCACAGATGGAAAAAGAGAAAAGAAAAACATAAGCATATATTGCAACTGATGTTGTCAGAGCAACATTAAATAATGTTGCTTTGACATTTCTCTAATATCATGCAGCCCAAACAATAAGAATAACTATCAAATATAGACAAAAACAATACTATTAACATTCACAGAAAGAGGTAGTGCAGTTTAATTGGCAACAAGATGAAATTAGGGATTAAATAGGGATAAAACGGAGTCAATAAAGCCCATTTCATTTGCTAAATCTCCAAGCTTTAGACGGAGCCTAAAGCAACATAGCTGTGTCTAGTTAGCAGATCTTTCCAGCCCAGTTTATAAAAAAGATGTGGGTGTTGTTTGTATCTTTTTAGTGAACATTCTGAGATGCTACAGATCAATTAATTATCCACACAATGCTGTTATAAGATCAAATAAGCTGCTTGATAAATGGCTAATCCACATTAGCATTAGCATGTAGCCACTCACTTCTCGGTCCATCAAGCGTCTTTTTTCTTTGAATCAGCTGCTGTTCTTTAGGAATGTAGAATAAAATCCTATAATCCATGCAACCAAACGGGCGTTTTCACAGAGAAAGTAAAAAATTCAACAAAAAATGTGATTTAAGCTGCCAAAAAATGAAGCAGCCATTAGCTGTGAGAAGGACGAGGGTAAGTTTGAAAATCCACCAGGGGTAAGCAGCTCTGCCTGCAGGGGCAGTGCAGACACCTCTAGCAATCAACTTTCAGCAAGTGATGTCACTAGTTGAACACTCAGTCGATTTCTAGGAGAGGGGGGCAGCTGCCCAGAGAGCAGAATTCAGGAAATTACTCAAACATACGTGAACTGAGCCAAAAAAAACTCTGGTGAGGTTTTTATGAGAAAATTGCATTAACAGATGGTTAAAAACTTCAAAAACTTGATTTTGCATGATATAGCCCCTTTAAGATGCACATTATTCAATTAGTGATGTTTCAAAAATGTTCAAAAAGTGATGTTTTCGGATTTAAATTAATGCAAACTCATTAGCGGAAGTAGCTCTGTGAAGCGTAATAATGCTCTTCACAATAAGAGAATGTGGAACCAATCAATCAATCTTTTTTTCAAAGCGCTTTTCTTCTTTTTTTAAAGAAATTGAGTTCTTCGTGCTTTACAGAATAAAATTACTCCACGTATTGATTAATTCACAGTTAAATTGTAATTATGTAGATTTTTTTTAATTGTTGACAGCCCTAATATTTAGAAATATATAGTTAATATATTTTCATATTGAGTGCTGTGCTTTTTCTTATTTTAAGACCTTATTTAAAGTTTTAAATTAGGTTACTTATCACCGTTTTTTTTGTATGCACCTTTGAAAACACTGCTGATAAGTGTAAACAATTTTGCTTAAACCTTTTTAATGAAATGGTTTATACTAAAATAAGTTAGCTAGATTAAAGGAATGTTATTTGTTGTATCTACCGGGGTATTCAAGTCACCTTTGCATCGAAATCGAGTATCAAGGTTTTTTGTTTTTTTTCAGTATTAAATCGAGTTTGAAATTTTAGTATTGTGACAACACTAGAAATTAAGGAGTTTTGTGGCAGATAATGCCTTATTTAGAGGCTGCACATCCATTATATAATGGGAATAAACTTCTCCTGAAGGACTCCAAGTGTCTCCCCACTTGTTTGGGTGAATAAATGAATACAATGCATGCTAAAAATAAGGTCAGGGTTGCAAAAACAGGTACTTTCCCATGAAGAAGGAAGGGCACAAACAATTATTCCAAGGGCCACAAATGGATCCAGACCGCTCTTTGAACATATCTGCTTTACATCAAAACAAGTCCAAGTGTTATGAATTTAAAGACTGACATCTAATCAAAATGTAAAAGTAAGATTTTAAAATTGATGCTCATAGCTACTGATCATCCAATCTAAAATATTTAGAAAATTTGGAGGGGAAAATTATCATTCTCTAGATATACATTATAGGTAGAGACACACTCCAGAAACTTGTAGGAAACAATAGTGAAAGCTATTCTACAAACTATTTAAAAATGGTGGTAAACAATAATAGATTCCGATTTTGTTTAAACCGTAAGGTGCTTTTTTTTGTTTTGTTTGTTTGTTTGTTCTTTTGTTGAAAACTTGCTGTCCAGTATTTAGTGTTGGTCATTTTGAATAAAATAAATTGGTTGTTGTGTGAACAAGATTTAATTTTGTTTGAGAACAGTGGAAATACGTGGTCAGTTGTTTAAAAAGCAGGTAGAGAAACAGATGCCAACATGCAAAACAACAATATGTGAAGAAAAGCTAAAATTGTGATCAGCTTCCAGCACTAATAATACACGGATAAATACCAGAGGATACAAAACAGGATCAACTCAAGGAAATACTCATCCATCGCATAATTTTTATCTAAAAGAAATGTTTGTTTTTTCCATCTGACATTCAGTACGCAATAGATAGATCTATGATAAAACAATTTACTTTTCAAACTTTTAAATTAACGTATGTGTTTTGATGAGTGATGAACGCTGTCTTGCATTTTGTTTTAATTTTTTGCACCCTGATCCTTTTATCGCTTCTATTTACTTAACTTATTTGAAAAATAAAATGTTTTAACCAAAATTATGTTTAATTTGACAGCACCGAGCTCATTAACCCTCGTAGTTTGATTTTGGGAAGAATACATTGACAGGTGTTTAGGATTAACAGCTTCAGTTTACATGGCTAACAGTTTCTCCTCGCTATTCTAACACAAACTGCACGTTCAGCAGACCTGAAATGTACCCTTATTTTTACTACGTACTCCATTACATATTACAGTGTGTGTTACAGTACCTGAACGAAACGAAGGTCTTTATTTTGAGCGTTAACTCCTGTATTTACTTCATGCTTTGGAAACTTTCCGGTTTGTATGTTTGGGTCCTTGCGATGGCCCCTTGTTAGCTGTCTGTTAAAATGCCTGCCACAGCAATCTATATTTTTGCAATGTAGGAAATTTTTTTTTACTAATTCTATATTTATGAGGCATATTTAAGTTGAAATCAAAATAAATCAGTAATAAAATGTCAAAAATATTAACTATTGTTTATTAAAAGACCACAATTTGTCTGGCAGTGGCTACACCACGCTTCTGTCAGAGTGCACTTTGCCTGTTTTCAGATGTTCACTCTACGGAAGGAAAATAAAGTGGAAGGTAATTTTTATATGTATTTTATATACGATCTGTGTCCTAACACGCTTATGTTAGAGCTCTTCTAATTAAGATGGAATTCATAAACTTTTGGATTTCAGTGCAGTTCTTTTAAAATTCTTAAACCTTTCTGCAGCATCACATCATCTGTGCATTCTGCAGATTTGTACTTTTACGATCTCTGGTTCTGGAAAAAAAAGAAAGTCTGTAGTTTACTTAGTAGACTCATAGACTGTAAAAAATAAAACTACAGAAATGCAAATACCAAATGTTTCCCTGGGTTGCCTAACAAACTTTTTTTGGTTTTTGAACGTGAATTACTGAATGTTGCTGTAGTGTAAAGTGCTTTGAGTGGTCAATATGACAAAAAAGAGCCACATAAATAAGTCTCCCTTACAACCCAACAGTTACTTTTACTTTTTACAAAGTATAAAATAAAAATGTTTGCCATGCCTGCCACACTTATTGGCACTTCTGGCAAAGATGTGTAAGAACTCTTAAAATAATTTCCAGAATTGTATTGCCATAGCATAATGTCAGTACAACAGTCTAAGTAGTTTTAATCTGTTTTTATATAACCCATTATTAATAATTCGTTGTTTTTATTTTTTTTAAGTGGTTGGCCTACATATTATATCACAAATAAATCACTGTTAGTATCAGTGTGTGCAATATTGACATCTCCAATGGCCCAAAATTCGTTAGGATTCATATTACAAGTGTCAGGCAATCACTGACAGGCTTACAACGTCTTTAATGGCGGAAAGTCCCCTTGCATTAGATGGTCACATCTGATGCACATGATAGAACTGAAAATACTAAAGGTCACATGCTAATGATAAAGAGATCAGTGCGGAAAAAAAGGGGATTTATTGCAAATTATGTGATAGCAATCAGGAATTCATGCAGATTTTCTGAAAAGAACTGCTTGGGCAGCTATAAATATTCGCTAAATATATAAACGAATTGCTCTCATAGAATGCAGGCTGTATATTTGCTGCTGCTTGTTGTTTGTAATGGCAAAAATTGTTTTGAGGTGGCATTGAGATGTTCTGGTAAAACAATTAAAGAGGGTATTGTCCAATCATCAGCTGAAAGCAGGTGCAAGTTTTTAAATTGAATCATTTTCTATAATATTAGATATGGACTTTCTACTGTCTGAATTGATGACTTATTATATTAGGTCTATATTTGTAATAAACCAAAAATAAGAAAATCACTTACACTAAAAACTTAAGTATCTGTTTATTTCTCTCTTATTATTTCATTCTAGCAATATTCGCCATAGTTATGATGTACTGCATCATAACAGTACACAACATGTAACATGATATCCCTCTCACTCCTATGCAGCAGCGGTAGCCGCTGATTGGTCTGGAGTTGTTTGTTTATCTCAGAGTAAGCTATAGTTTAAGTTTCCAATAAGCAGAACACTGCAGTTAACTGCAAGCAGACTAAAATTAAAAGAAATCAGTGTGAGTCACGAATTATATAAGTGTCAAACAACGTGGGGATCATATTAGTATACATGCCATTAAATTCGTGCATTTCATCATGTTGTCATGTTTGCTGAATGGTTAGTGTTGGTAACTCCCGTTTGGTAGGTCCAGGTTCTCGACCTGCTACTGCAGTGCTTAAAGTCTTTTTCACAGTAGGTTCAGGTTCACAAACATTCTTCCTGGATTCAGAAAAAAAACATTTTTTCTAGATAAAAAAAAAAAGATTTATATGGTATTTTTAAATTGTTTTAGGTTTGTTTTATGTTTTGTATTTCAATAAATGAAACCAAAAACACATTAAAAGTTTAAACCAATGATAAAGTGGCAGAAATAGCTGGACAAGAACCCAAATTTGTATATCCCCTTTTTTTTGCTATATTCTGCTCGCTGATGCAGAATGGGAACAATGAGTGGCATTTTATGGTCCAAGACTCCATAATCACTATTAGATAACATCAGTGTACTGACTGTTTGTCGGAGGAACACCAGAGAAAAGCAGTTTTGTTTTCCTACCATCATAGACGTAAACTTTACCAGAAATGTATTCAGTATGTCCACTGCGGTCAAATGAGACAACAATTTAGTTGTTGTTTTTTTTTGTATCAAACACTCCAGGTGGATATGGTTGCTAGTACGGATGTAAGAATATATCTATATGCCAATATATCGCATTATTTTATGCCATGATAGGGATGTGTATTGGCAAGAATCTGGCGATACAATATGTAGCACAATATAGGGGAGGCAATACGATATACTGCGATATATCATGATACTATGAGTAAGACTATGTATTGTGATTTTTACAACTTGATCCATCCATCCATCCATCATCTTCCGCTTATCCGGGGTCGGGTCGCGGGGGCAGTAGCCTAAGCAAAGAGGCCCAGACTTCCCTCTCCCCGGCTACTTGGGCCAGCTCCTCGGGAGGAATCCCGAGGCGTTCCCAGGCCAGCTGGGAGACATCATCCCTCCAGCGGGTCCTGGGTCTTCCCCTGGGTCTCCTCCCGGTGGGACGTGCCCAGAACACCTCACCAGGGAGGCGTCAAGGAGGCATCCTGACCAGATGCCCGAGCCACCTCAACTGGCTCCTCTCGATGTGGAGGAGCAGCGGCTCTACTCTGAGCCCCCTCCGGATGACCGAGCTTCTCACCCTATCTCTAAGGGAGAGCCCAGCCACCCTACGGAGGAAACTCATTTCAGCCGCCTGTATCCGCGATCTCGTTCTTTCGGTCACCACCCAGCGTTCGTGACCATAGATGAGGGTAGGAACGTAGATCGACCGGTAAATTGAGAGCTTTGCCTTTCGGCTCAGCTCTCTCTTCACCACGACAGACCGGTACAGCGCCCGCATAATTGCAGACGCCTTACCAATCCGTCCATCGATCTCCCGCTCCATTTTTCCCTCATTCGTGAACAAGACCCCCAGATACCTAAACTCCCCCACTTGAGGAAGGACCTCATCCCCGACCCGGAGAAGGCACTCTACCCTTTTCCGGCTCAAGACCATGGTCTCGGATTTGGAGGTGCTGATCCTCATCCCAGCCGCTTCACACTCGGCTGCGAACCGCTCCAACGAGAGCTGTAGATCATGTTCAGATGAAGCCAACAAGACCACATCATCTGCGAAAAGCAGAGACCCGATCCTGAGGTCACCAAAACGGATCGCCTCAACACCTTGGCTGCGCCTAGAAATCCTGTCCATAAACATTATGAACAGGACCGGTGACAAAGGGCAACCTTGGCGGAGTCCAGCTCTCACCGGAAATGAGTCCGACTTACTGCCGGCAATGCGAACCAGACTCTGACACCGTTCATATAGGGACCTAACAGCCCGTATCAAAGGGTCTGGTACCCCATACTCCCGGAGTACCCCCCACAGGACACCCCGAGGGACACGGTCGAATGCCTTCTCCAAGTCCACAAAGCACATGTAGACCGGTTGGGCGAACTCCCACGCACCCTCCAGGACCCTGCCGAGGGTGTAGAGCTGGTCCAGTGTTCCACGGCCAGGACGAAAACCGCATTGTTCCTCCTGAATCCGAGGTTCGACTATCCGTCGGACCCTCCTCTCCAGAACCCCCGAATAGACCTTACCAGGGAGGCTCAGAAGTGTGATCCCCCTATAGTTGGAACACACTCTGTGGTCCCCCTTTTTAAAGAGGGGGACCACCACCCCGGTCTGCCAATCCAAGGGAACTGCCCCCGATGTCCACGCAATATTGCAGAGCCGCGTCAACCAACACAGCCCTACAACATCAAGAGCCTTGAGGAACTCATCCACCCCCGGTGCCTTGCCACCAAGGAGCTTTTTAACAACCTCAGTGACTTCAGCACCAGAGATTGGAGAGCCCGTACCAGAGTCCTCAGAATCTGCTTCCAAACAGGAAGGCGTGTCGGTGGGATTGAGGAGGTCTTCGAAGTATTCCATCCACCGACCCAAAACGTCCCGCGTTGAGGTCAGCAGCTCACCGCCCCCATTGTAAACAGTGTTGGTGGCAGACCGCTTCCCCCCCCGAGATGCCGGATGGTGGACAACTTAATGTAACTGTAAATTTAACTGAAAATCTGTCACAGCGTTCTAAACCCTCCAACCTGTTTTCGATCCACTGGGAATAAAGAAGGTGAAAACAACCACCAACTACCAGTCATAATTTTAATTGTATGACAATTTTTTTTGTAATTATTAATGGTTTAATTAAAATTCTTAAAAAATAGAAATCAATACTTTGTCTTTGAATATTGATAAAAACATCGCGATGTATTGGCATATCAATATTATTTTACATCCCTATCCCCTGATATTGTATCAATCTGAAAAATCAAGTATCAAATTTAAATGTGTTTTTTTTTATGAACCTGAATTGAATTTGTCATACAATTAAAAGTATGACCACTAGTTGGTGGCTGTTTTCACCTTCTTGGTTCCAGTGGATCAACTAGATCTAGTAATAAAACTAGATGTGTTATAGATTAAACAGGTTGGAGTGTTTAGAATGCTGTGACAGATTTTCCACAGTTAAATTCATTTTTTTTAAATCACAATATATAGTCTTACTCATAGTATTGTGATATATCTAAAAAAAACTGTGGCGTGAGCTGGAAAGAAAAAAACATAAGAGGGCATCCAGGACTGCACTATCTAGACAGATTGGGGAGATGAATGGTTAAAGATCTCGCTCTTTATTTATACTACTCTAAAGGCTTCCCCATTGGCAACAGGAGTTCCATGAAACATTAGGGTTCCCAATAAATGATGGTTTGGTGTAAAAAAGATACATTTCTTAAGATAAACCACAGATTAAATATCCAGTCATTCAAAGTTGTGTTGGAGCAAAGCTTGCAAACAGAGGCCTAACTTTTGCCGTGAGAGCCCAACATGACTCAGATGCCTGATGTCAGACCTGATGGGTGTCACGGAGCATATTGTACAGACCAGGTGTGGCTCAAAGGTCAGCAAAGGTTTCATTTGAGGCCTGATGTGAAAAAGAGTTGTCTATTAAAGATTCTTTGCTGTCTGGGTTTAGACAAAGCATCTGCATCCTAAACATGTTTGTTTTGCATGAAATATTATCTGAAATGTGAGCCTGCTGCATAGTAGGTGGATATTTAGTCTTTTTTGATATATATATATATTTTTTTTTCATCAGATAGAATGTGAGTGTAACCCATACAGGTAAAACCAAAGCAAACTTTGTGAATAAAAATAAATATAAACACAGAGGCTGGTGCACACAGCATTATCAGTTATGCTTGTGCACACGTATTGTGGCTGATTCATGGCTGGGAAAGTCCGCCTTTACGGGGTGATTCAGGCTCAATCTGAAAGTATTTATCAAAAGAATTTAAAAAAAAATCCCCATGCAGGCCATACAGCATGAGCTGGGTGTCATGCACAGATTACTAGTGGGATTTCTTAGAGATATGAGTAGTTTAAATTAAGTTAGTTACTGTAGGTAGGCATTGAAGACCGATACAAGGTGACACCACTCTTTGGAAAGTCAGAAGCTTTAGTTCTCGCCATAATCTCCTGCACTTTTATCGTTGAAGGGGGGGGGGGATTCTAAGTTTACTTCCTGCAGAGAGAAGACAATACTCTGTGAGATTTGGGAGACAGAATCGCGCTATCTTACAGCCAGCGGCCAAGCTTTCCAAGTCTCCCACTGCCTATAGGAAGAGATTTAAGGAGATTAACACACCGGCATTAGCTCCAATACAAGCAGGGGATAGAATTAATTACAGACTTTGCTTGGGTTGCGGTGCATTCACGGCACGGGGTGTAGCGTTGAAATGCTCCCCCTACCACCACCACACACACACACCTCCAGTAAGGCTGGAATATGTCCAACTCAGCCCTATGATGAATGCTCTATTTTTACCTTCTTCCTTGTTTCAGTCAAGCTCATGCTAATGTGGGAGATAAATGGGGGCGAGTTTTGTTTGGAGGCCACAGAGAAAGTAGATTGCATATTTTGCCTGAGATGTCCCCACTGCGCCTTGGTTCGATGGTCTCGTTTCTGAATATGTTGCCCAGACAACCAATAATCTCCTGTTTAACAAAAAAGTGATCACAACTTTAAAAAGATAACTGAGTTAATGTTTCCTCTGTTTTTCTGTCAGATCATGAGCGACAGGGCTTTTGATGTCATTGTGGTCGGCTCCTGCATGACTGACTTGGTGAGGTGAGATAACCTACAGACTTACTTTCTGAAAAGCATTATATTTGCTGAGAAATCTCTATAATAAAATAAAATCTCAGAAAACTCCAGAGCTTTTCTCGGGAAGGCTCAACAGGAAACAGGCCAGAATCTCTTTTTTTCCATATAAGGAAATTAACTTCGAAAATGTAAAACAGAGTTCTCAGCATTTTTATCTGGGTCCTGTGTGATGCTACCCAATTTATAAAAAAATATCTGACTCAGTCGCTCTGTGTTTTGATGGTAAAAATAAAATAGAATTTATAAGGCTAAGAGAAAAAAAATAAATCCTCACATGATATTTTTACTGCAGCAGCATAATCTCACACAATTATCAATTTCAATAAATCCATCCTTTTAATATAGGATTTTTTTTTTAAAGAGCAAATAAAATACTATATTAAGAAATAACTGTTTTACTGCCCCCCCGCCCATATTTTTTAAATTTATTTATTTATATTTATGTCTTTAGACTGATTAGTGTTTAAGCACTTTTAATGAGCAATTCATGGCTGCTGCTTAAAAATCTGCATTCCTCCATTCATATTTTCCTTCTGTCAAGTTTTGTCCCTCTTGTATTATCCTAATATGGATCTTTGGTCACTTTGTTGTTTAATTGTTGCAGCATCTTGTTGAAATTTGATGTGGAATGTCACTGGGGCATAGATGATGTTTCCTGTGGTACATTTGAGAGTAAAATGAGTCTGTTGATTTTGGCGGTGTAAGTTTGAGGCGATATTTTCAGACAAATAATGGTGCCAATGTCGCGGGTTGAAATATCCCTGTAGCATTAGTTCTGGATTGTAAATGTTGTTTCCTTTCAAGAAAGAATCAAGCTGTAAAACTGCAACCCGCATCCGGAACAGAAATAGAATTGCAGATCTCTAATTTTTATTACCAACCACCACGACCCTCTTTTTCCCTTGAGGGAAAATATTTTGACTTGCACGCCTGTGGAAAATATGGCATACAGACTTAAGGGGGTTTTCCATCGCAGTTTAAAGTGGACTCTGTCTCAGGATTAGAGGAAGTTGTCTAAAGTTAGACTGTGCTTCTGTTTATCAGTGTTTCTCCTAAAATTGTAACAGAAGAAAAATTTAACAGCCTCACTGTGTTTGCTTGAGGATCTTTAAAGTGAGCTGATTCCAGATTTTTCACCCTTTGCCACTTCAGTAACAAAGTTTCTGATCTGAAATGATGCAGATGTTACCAGTGAATCGGCTTGCAAAGATTACAGTTTTGCAGATATTCTTGTATAACTGCTGCTATTGAAAATGTCAGCGTTGCATCATCCTGATATGTGGTGAGATTTGTTGAGCCAAGTCGAAGCTATTCCCACAAATGGTTAGTCATCGCCTGCACAACAGTGTGTTAGTTGAAAACAAATTCTCAGCCTCTTTGTGAGCAATGACACCTAAAGCAGCTTTAATGTCAGAGCTGAAGCCAACTGGATGTGGAAGAGTTTTGGTCTATTCTTTCAAATGTGTTTATGTCATGTTTTAGTGAATTCCTTACTCATGAAAAACACATGCCCTCTCCTACTGAGGCGGGAGGGGGATGCTTTTATTTTGGCTCTCATTAGAAACTCAACCAGTGGCTTTCTGCTTTGAAGAGCAGGAGTTGACAATTAGAGCCTTAATAAGCTTACGGAAAATGGCCTGGCTTTGGGCTTGTAAGTTGGGGGGGGGGTTTGGATGGAGGTCAGAATCCGGATAGGGGAGTACATTTTCAGCACTTCAAAGCATCTGTCTGTAAAGATGGAAATCCAGTCTGTGTTTTCCGGTCTGTGTCAATCAGAGCCGGCCCACATTCAGAATATTCTTTTTCTGCTTCTAACGCCCAGCTGTTTCTCCCTCTGCCTTTTTGCCAGTTGTGACTTCTTCAGCAGTCGAGCAGCGGGGAGTTATTTCTACTGTCCGCAGCAGACTGAAAGGAGTTGCAGATCTTCTCATGCTTTTAATGCGTCGTCAAATAAATAACAGCGCCCCCTGCTGCCACAGCTCTCTGATCATTTGGAGTAGACTATTCCCTGAATTTTGGAGCAAAAGAAATGGGTATTATTGTTAAGTAACAGAGATGTTATTACCAATTTACAGAAAAAAGCAAGCTACAAATAGAAAAAAAGGTAACAGAATAGAACATAGCATAAGAGTAACTCTGGATCAAGGATCAGTTTTAATTTGGGCTTCATTGGCAGGTTTGACGTTGATCCCTCCCCTAGTAATAGCTTCAATAGTAGTAATAGTAGTTAAGTAATAATTAAGTGATAATAAGATGATTATAGGTAATAATTATATTTGTGTTTCACCTCCTTAGAATTTTTTTTTTGTATAATTCTACCCAAATAATTTTATTCAAACATGTTTCTTTTGCAAGTTTTAAAAAGGTCTTTTCCATTTTCAAAATGTTCCTATAATTGACACCTTGTGCATTTTTTTATTTTTATTTTTAATAAGACAAGATATTTAAAGAAAATATCAGTCACCTTTTAATGTAATCAGGGAATCTATTAAAAACAAAAAAAAATTTGCAGAAAGTATTCCTAAGTAAATAATTATCTATACCTCAAATATGTTGTATAAATTTGTAGCTTTTATAACTGGTCAAATTAAGTATTTTGCTTAAGTATTTTTTATATACAGATACATAAATAACTTTTTATTTTGATGCCACCTTATAACAAAATTAGATGTTATAAATTATTTTATGAAGATGAATAAGCAATTTATAAATTAATAATTAGTTAATTAATTAATTAGTAAGATATAGGGCAGCAATAAAAATATTTGTGTAGTGTTACAAAGTCACTTTTAAGCAAGACATATGTTACTATTATGTCTCCTCTCAGTTTATTGCTCATTACCTCTAATTTATGATTTATGAACATTAATTGTTAAACAACTAGTTTATTAACTGATTATAGGTCAGTTATAGAATTATTTTTTGTAAATAATCTTACATATTTGTGTTACATATTCATATTTTCTGGCATCTCCTCTGTAAGATGTGTTAAATATCTGCCTGGAAAGCCATTTCATCATTTATAATTGTACAAAATAAATAAATAAAAGCATTAATGCATCAACAGGTATTCCAGACGAGTACCCTGATAAGTAGCTTGTTATATGGTGCTATAGGCTTCCTCTGGTCACTAACTGCATAATGCCAGCTTGCACGTGGCTCAGATAAATGGTGTGAAAAGAGAATTAAACACCCACGTATGTGCCTATTGTTAGCAAAGCAGTTCACCAGTTTCCAATGTAAGGTGTCTTTAGCTGCATTCTTTTCACCTTTTTCTGATTTCTTGCAACCTCGGCAACAGGATTCATTTATGGACAAGGACGATTACACAACATAGATCCAAACAGTCTGTCCTCTGTGGCACTTGGACTCAGAAAAATCACTTCTGTGAGTCATAATACGAACTAAAGGTCATTGCACTTGGATTAAATTACTTATTATGCAATAATGTAGCATGCATCCTGTTCTAGAAAACTTCTTCTCAGGTAAAACCTTGAAGTCTGTCTGGGTCGTATTTTTCAAGCTTCCGGTCCACGTTAGAGCCTTGTGAATGGAAGGAAAGGTCAGATTGTGGAAAAAACAACTTTTGGGTTGTTTTTCTTCCCGCTTACTTCCTGGTGTTACTTGCCAGTAACACACGGAGAGAGAAGAGGGAAATGAGAGCCAGCCTCAAAGCAAACAATCCACGTCACAGAACACCTGCTTTGGCCTCTTGGTTCGGTGGTAGAAAACGCACTTAGGTTGCACTTTAGCACATAACTGAGCTGTTTGCCCGGTGCACTCACCGCTGGCAACAATAGCCAAGTGTCTTTCTGCTTTTTATGAGCTGTGGGTGGTTGGAGTGAAGAAATTGAAAATCTGTTTGTTTTTCCTGTCAGTTATATGTCTTCAGGTGGTTTTAAGCCAAAGTTCTATTAATTTTTCTAAACATATAATGTCAGTCCTGCTAACTAGTGTTTTAAAATTATAAATATATTATACAGTATTAGAAAACCTCATGAAAATTCAAATAGCATTCAAACCAATTGGCAAAGGCCGAATATTTATTTCTTGCCTAATAACACTCAGTTTATTACTGTTTCATTTCAAACTTTAAAGATTTGGGTACTCGTGGCTTTTGTTTATTATATATTTTGGTTGCTTGACAGAAATAAACCTTTAGAGGGATAGGGAAGACATAAAGTAAACGGCTCAAGGTCAGGTATCAAACCTAGGACACCGGCGTTTAACTCCATATATACTGCGCTTGATCTAGGGCAGTGGGACGCGGCCCCTGCAATTCCAAATTAAGACAATAAGAAGTGTGTTAAAACTGAAATAGTCTGTGGATGTTTACATGAAACAAGCTTATTTACTCAGTTTCTCACTGTAATATTCTATCATATCTGTATTTTAAAGATAGATGGTACCGTGGGGTAACAAAGGATCTGGCCGTCAGCGGTGCTGCAAGTTGTCCCAAAAAAAAGAGACGTCTGTAATTAGTAACACTGGAATTGTGAGGGACAGAATTCAAATAAAAATCCAGGAAAACGAATTGTTGATTTTTTCAAAAGAATCTACTTGTATATTGGTACAGAATATAAGTTTTTCTACAGACAAGCTAGATTTCTGGCCCTCACTGACCTTTTTTCTTCGTATTTAAGAAGCTCTTCTATCCTCCGCTTGTTACCCGTATTAATGGCACTTGTTTAAACTCATTAACTGTATAAAGACACCTTTCCACACCTGAAACAGTCAGACTCCAATCTCCACCATGGCTAAGACCAAGGAGCTGTCCAAGGAAAACCAGGGACAAGATTGAACACCTGTACCAGAGTGGGATGACCCAATTTAAAATAGGCAAGCAGTTTGGTGAGAAGAAGTGTTGGAATAGTTGTTAGAAAATAGAATAAATGCAAGTTCACTGACAATCTCCTACAATCTGGGACTGCATGCAATAACTCAGCTCATGTAGTATAAATGAGCTTGAGAACAGTGAGAAAACACAGGGTTAAATTGGTCAATGACCCGAAGAGACCACAGTAACAAAGGTTACTATTAGTAACACACTACGTCATCATGGTTTAAACTCTTGCACCTGTCAAGGCCTGTCTAAGGTTTGCCAGTGACGGTCTGGATGAACAAGAGGAGGATTGGTAGAATGCCATCCGGTCAGATGAGAGCAAAACAGAACTCTTTTGGTATAAACATCACTCGTCGTGTTTTAGAGGGGGGGAAATACTGAAGTGCACAAATGCTGAAATCCCGCCCACAATTTTTTATTTATGTAATTGTTTTATTTCGTGTTTCATTTGTATTATTTTTTGATTTTCTGGAAAATCAGTAAAAATATTGATACACAATTCCCACATATTGGATTAGATATAGATTGAATAGAAAAAGAAATGCAAGTAACACTTTTTTGATATTTAATTGAAAGATATAAGTGTCTTATCCAAAAAGGTATGTTAAATTGTTACTCACACAAGACTTAATGTGTCTTCAAAATTAAAAGTGTAGTTTATTTTTTTTTATGTATTTATTTATTTATTTTTAGTTTAGGATTTCTATACCTAGCTCAGTGTAGATCTTTGATTAGCTTAGATTAGCTTTGTTTATCTTATTTTTGCTAAATTTATCCTAGCTGGTATTAGTTTATCTTAACCCAGATTTGCTTTAGTTTAGCCTAGTTTAGTTTTTTTTAGCTAAGCGTCGTTTAATTTTTGCTAAGCCTAGCTCTTTGTCACTTTACATAACTGAGTTTATCCTAGCTTTACTTTACCTAACTGTGTTTGTTTAGGTTATTAGCTTTTTTCTCTTAGTGGTTCAGTTTGTCCTAAAGGGTAATATTAATATGTTATTGTTTTAGACGATTGTAGATGTACTTTATTATTCACAATTGTTCAAGTTTTGCTACTTTAATTAGTTTCGAGACCAAGATCTATCTGATTACCTTAGTCATTGCCATAAGTCTTGTGTCCTCATGCATTGACTATATGGTTGTTATTCTGTTTTATAGACATAGGGAGTGCATTTTAGTCATGTTTAAAAAAATTCTTATGTGGTTTCCTCGGGTTGTTTTGTTAGTGTCCTTATTTTTATATCTTTCACTAGCTTTTTGGATCATTTCTATATAGCCGACAGTTAGAAATATTATTTTCTGGCAACATAAAACTTCCTGATAGGAAAAAGTAAAAAAAAGTGGGATTAACCATGCATATTATACAAAGGTAATGTATGTGTTCAAAGGACAAGTATAGGCATTTTTGCCTCACTTACCCTACATCCTGATAGTTTGAGATTTTTTTTTCTGTGCTTTCACTCACTGATGCAACACCTGTCTTAACAAAAAAAGAAGGAAAAAGGAAAAAAACAAGCAGATTACTGGAAATCCTATGTTTGGGTAAATTTACAGTAACAGCACACCTGTCACAAACATGTTCATACACATGTATGAAGAAATGCAACAAGACTGTGAAAAACAAGTTTATGGCACCAATTTTCTACCCAGAATCCCTATGGCCCCAAGCCAGCAGTGCCCAGAGCCAAACCACACAGCCCTGACATCTAGCAATAAGGCTCTCTGTTGTCTCACCCATGTGTTACTCACCACCTATTCTAAGTCTGAGATTGGCCACGAGATAGACACCTCCTTCCATACCCACCTGTGGCTTAATCATGCTGAAGGGTTGGGTTGGACTTTACCAGTGAGTCAGGCATTTCTGCTGTGGCCAGTAACAAGTTGAGACATCTATGAGATTTGGTTGTTGTATCATTTGCAAATTTGGACATGGTTCAATTGGATTATTCAGGTCTAACTAAAATGCTGCTTCTTTGAGTGATGAAGCAATTTCTAAATCCACATTCTGTCATACATTTTTTTCACATGTTATCTTACAGGCCCTGCAATCAATCAGCAGACATTACAAAAAGTTTTATTTAACAAGGTTTGGTAATAATAATACAATGGTTTGTTTTGGGGGGTTTTCTCCTCAGCCAAGCTCCAAGACTACCAAAAGCAGGAGAAACCATCCATGGCCACAAGTTCTTCATTGGCTTTGGAGGGAAAGGAGCCAACCAGTGTATTCAGGCAGCCAAACTTGGGGTGAAAACTGCCATGATCTGCAAGGTATGGAAGTCAAAGCCAAATCCAGGTGCTGGTAAACTGGATAGGTATGGGTGGAAGTTTGAATTTCTGTGGAATTCTTCATCATTTCAATTGATAGATAAGCATTTTTACTTGACCATTTTTCATCTTTTTCCCTTTTCTTGGCCTACTCACTGCAAACACCCAACCATGAGATACCATGGTCCACCAACTTAACAACTCCAACAAACCTTTTAGCTTTGTTCTCACTTCACAATATCAACTGTCCATGTCTCATTTTTTTTCATGATCAATACCATAGCGCATGCATTTGCCCACCCACGCCTGTGTGCCTTCAAACAAGCCTATTCCCAATCCATACAACCTCGAGTCTCCAATCAGCAAGCTCAGCGCGGCCTTTCAACCTGCGCACTAAAGCGCCAAAGCCCCACCTCAGTCAGAACAAAGAGGCCCAATCGATATCAAACTAGTGCGGGAGGAGCTCTCCGGGCATGGGGGGAACCCAAAAATAGACACCCAGGCTTGTCAAAAAAACATCCAAGACGAAAGGCCGCTCTTCAAAGAGAATGGGGCCAAGCAGCCAATACTATCCCAACGCAGTATCACAGCCAGCTAGATATGCTCGCATTCAGGCACGTTTTTATAGAAAGCGTGGGTTCGAACTGGAAGCCTCAGGGCAAGGTGGGGACCCCTTTCACAACCCAAAGTAGCTACAGATGTGGACATCCCAAAGCGGATAAAGAAAAGAGGGGAAGGAGGGAATGAAAACGATAGCGAGGTGGGCATGAAGAGGCGTTAAGGCGGGGTTATCGTGTCTTCGAGGCTTGGCGCAGCTGGTCGTGTGTTTGCGAGTGTGTGCGTGTCTTGGCTTTTGTTTGTTCGTTTTTGCACATTTTCGCAGCGGCACCGTGCCAGTATGCTGGCAGGGCACACGAAAATCCAGCCCAACAGAGATTTGAAAATTTCACTTTTCCAAAGTTGCCGCTAACCAAGTCTGACCCTACTTGACACTCTCTTTGTTGGAATCGTTTTTCTCCCAATCTCCTCTAGGTTGGTAAAGACTTCTTTGGAGACAATTATATCCAGAATTTCAAGGACAATAATGTAAACACAGGTAGGATTTTTTTTTTCTTTCTCCCACTTCATTGAAAATTGGCTACCATTGTTATGGTGCTAAACAAAAGGCTCCCATTCATATATTTTTATTGTATTTTATTTTTTGCAATTTTGGATTCATAATTTTTGTTACATTTGGAGAAACCAGCAAGTTTTCTCTATTGCTGTGGCCAGTTATAGTAACTAGTGTCTAATAAAGCTCCTTTTTTAAGTATTGTGCTAAGCTTACTGTAATGTGTTATCAACCAAATGCACACGAAGCAAATGGTTGGAACTGCAATGCTGATATTATATTTTCTATAATTGTAATAAAAAACATTTGGATTTGGAATAGATTTGCTTTGTTGAAAAGCAAACAATAGACGTGTTTAAACATAGCCACTTTTTTTCCTTTTCTATCTTAGACTTTGTTTGGCAGACTTCAGATGCAGCCACAGGAGCTGCTTCAATCACCGTCAACGATGCAGGTAAATGGTTGTGCCGCTAACCTGTACTGCCCTGCTGAGATCCAAAAAGCTCTTTGAGTTGGAGAAATGATTTCATGCATGCACAGCCAAGAATACCTGTAGGCTATCAGCATTCTTTTTTTCTACTATAACACACACACATACACACAATACACTTGTGTATATCTCTACATTTAAGTAGTTCCAGGAGATTTACAGTCAGTTACTGAACAAAAGATCTTAGGTGAGCTTTAAATTTTTTGAAGTTGAATTAAGTCAGAATCCATTAAATAATGCTTCTTCATAATCTTAACCCATAAAAAGGGTGCCTGTGCAGATCATTTTGAAACAAAACTGTATTTTAGAGCGCTTTTAAAAGCATCCTCCAACCTAAAAACTGCTTGAACACAGCTGCCTAAAAACCTCTTTGTGCTCATAGTTATCATTATCTCTCATCTTGTTTACATTTTGAAAGAAATTGACAAATGACAAGGTTATTTTTTGCACTTCATTATCATGGTTTTAAAGAATTGAATCTTTGGTCATGGATCTTTGAAACCAATGAGAATTGGGTAATACTATTTCAAGATTGAAAAGGAAAAGCATCCAAGCACTCAAAAAGGTACAAGATACAATTAGAATAGATTTGTATTTTAATCCACACAATTATTCATAACATTATTACATTGACAGGTGTGGTGATTTATATTAATTATTTCTTCATTATTCCACATGCTAATAGGTTAAATACATCATACGTATTTTTTAAATATTTATTAAGTAAGAAAAAAGAAATATGTGTAAGTCTATGTATTGGAGTGAGTCTAATAGGTTCCAAGTTGTGGTTGCTAAACAACTTAGTCAGAGCATCTCCAAAAGGAACAATGGTAAACCAGTGATAGAGTCTTGGATGGCCCAGTGCTCATTGATACCAGTCCCTGGTCTGATTATGCTTTTATTTACATTATTTGGATGGTCATGTGCATGTGCATCTCTTAAGCGGGTAATTCGAGGCACCAGGGTACAGTAAGGAGGAAGGTGAACCAGTAAAAGCAGGATGATACTTTGGGAAATGTTATTGAGACCTTTGCCATCCATGTTGATGTACAAGTGACACATAACTCCTACCTAAGCACTTTAACGGAAACCGCATGCCCTAATGGCTCTTTTCTCCTTCAGCAGCATAATGCACCTTGTCAAAAAGGCAAAGCAATTTCATTTTTATAGCACTCTTTCAACACAAGGCAATTCAAGGTGCTTTACATGATTACAGAAATGTGAAAATTAAACACAGGAATCAATTAAAACATTTAGCAACAACAGTAATTAAAAATATGAAATTTAACAGAGCAATTGACAACAACAATAGCACTACTTAAAAAAAGAATGAACACAAAAGTCATCAATTACAACATTTAGTAGCAACAGTAATTAAGACAATTAGTGATTGTACCATAAAAGAAAACGTATGTGAAATTGTGAAAATTAAAAATGGAGAACAGTAATTAAAAGGAATTAATTTAAAAGTCTTATCAGTTACCCATAACCAAGTCTAAACAGATAAGTTTTAATTTTTGATTTAAAAGAGTAAAAATAGAAATAGTTGAAACATTGGTTTGAGTAGCACAACAAAGTGCTTGAAATGTGGATTTGGCCTCCACAGTCTGCAAATCTCAATCAAATACAACATCTGAGGAATGTGTTGGACAAGCAAGTCCAAGCATTGGATGCACCACCTTTCAACTTACAGGATCTGCCATCAGAGGTGGATTAGGTTTTTGTGAAATTTTACTCTTTAAATTTGTTTTTAAAGTTTGTAATTTAAGTTTTACTAAAGTATGTTTTTTTAAAGTATAGTACTTTTCTACATTTGGAATAAAAAATATAGCAATGCATGATGGATAGGAGCACTGCTGCTATCAAAGATAAATTAAATTAAATTGGTTCACAAATAAATTAAATTGTTCGGTTTTATCGTGTTTCAGCAAGCATGTATGTAGGACTACAAATGATGGCCGATTTGTTGGGATTTTTAGTGATTTAGTATAGAATTTAAGAATAAGACAAAAATCATCCTGTAGACCTATTAAGATTTTGGAAATTCTATTTCCAATACAGAAAATACTATACTGCAAAGTGAGCAAGGATGAACGTTACTAGCTTCAAAGATCAACTGCTGCTCAAAATCAACAAAAGTTTCAGATAGTAATACTCTATATGAAAAAGTTACCACTTTATGTCCCATTGTCTTTCTTGCTCTACTCAGAAGAGACTGTCTTGTCACACTGAAGAAAAAAAAATCTAAGTAACTTTTACTTTTATTTAAGTAAATTCTAAAGCTGCTTATTTTAAATGTTCCTTAGTAAAATGTAATCACAGTAGTAGTACTTTTACTTGAGTAGCATATTTTAGCATTCTTTCCACCTTTGTTTGCTACTAACCTTCTGGTTCCACAGCACACCTTCATGATTCCAGTGGAGTCGATTACTTGACAGGTCTGGGCTTTTTTGGCTGCAAAGATAGACCAACACATTGACTGGTGGTCAAAATGTTATGCCTTGGTGGAGGAGATCAATGTATTTCACTGTTTCACTGTCAAATGATGAATTTTAAATTATTTTTAAATATTTTTAAGAGCCTGTCCAGATTAATAGGCAGCAAAGGTTTTCTTTAAGATAACTGATCATGTTGCTTCTCCCTTGGCATTGTGTTAGGACACAACTATAGGCTCTACAGTTGTGGCCAAAAGTTTTGAGAATGACACAAATATTAGCTTTCACAAAGTTTGCTGCTAAACTGCTTTTAGATATTTGTTTTAGTTGTTTCTGTGATGTACTTAGATCATTATGTCAGGATGATTGGGTTAGAATGGCAGACTTAACATGTTAAAAGGAGGGTGATGCAAAGAAGCCACTTCTCTCCAAAGAAAACATCAGGGACAGATTGATCTTCTGCAGAAAGTATGGTGAATGGACAGCTGAGGACTGGGGCAAAGACATATTCTCCGATGAAGCCTCTTTCTGATTGTTTGGGGCATCTGGAAAAAGGCCTGTCCGGAGAAAAAAAGGTGAGTGCTACCATCGGTCCTGTGTCATGCCAACAGTAAAGCACCCTGAGACCATTCATGTGTGGGGTTGCTTCTCATCCAAGGGAGTGGGCTCACTTACGATTTTGCCCAAAACACAGCCATGAATAAAGAATGGTACCAAAACACCCTCAAAAAGCAACTTCTTCCAACAATCCAACAACAGTTTGGTGAAGAACAATGCATTTTCCAGCATGATGGAGCACCATGCAATAAGGCAAAAGTGATAACTAAGTGGCTCGGGGACCAAAACATTGAATTTTTTCTTTTTTTTAACCATCTATGTATTGGGTTGAGAGTTTATGTGGAGTTGAAAATGTATCAGCTGCTATATACTTACAGGTGTTTTCGTATTTCCATCGGCAGGCGAAAATGCCATTGTGATTGTGGCCGGTGCCAACATGCTTTTAGGTGAAGAAGAGCTGCAGCTAGCTCTTCCCACAATTAAAAAAGCAAAAGTGATGGTGTGTCAGCTGGAGATCAGTTCACAAACCTCCCTCAAGGCTCTGCAGATGGCTCATGACAACAAAGGTCAGTATAAATATCGCATGCAGAGATTATACTTTTAATAATGATTTTTTTTTTATGTAACCGAAAATTGATGATGTAAAGCAGTGTTACCATCAGATTTATTTAACCAATCAGATCTTTATTCTATATTATGCCATGTTGGCTGGGACTGTGTAAGGACAAAGGTTTTCATCATAAAGGGTTTCAAGTTGGTACAGTGGAAAAATGTGTTCAAAAGACTGAGCCAAAGGTCTAAAGGCACTTGCAATTTAAAACACTTCTCTGGAGGCCATCTGGGTTTTCAGATTCAGAAAGATTTCTGTCTAAATCTTTAGTAACCACATGGTTGATCTGCGTTCTCTAGCCCAAGAACCATTTTTTTGAATAAAAAATGACCGAACTTGGACAAGAGGGCATAATGTTATGGTTTGTATTCCCCAGGTATCATACAGTAAGTTGTCACACTTTTAACAAGCTTCTTACTTGTGGCTTTAAAGCACATTTTGCCTTTTACAGATCTTCAATATTTTTCTGATCCATTTAACAGATCCTTGGTCTTGCCAATGCTGGTAATGGACAGGAAGAGTTTAATTATACTAGGTTAATGTCAGGGATACCTGATTGACCTTTTTGAATATTGAAGGCAGAATGATTGTTTGTTTTTAGGGAATCAAATCTTTACTTAAGTTATCTGCATCTGGCCAGGTTGCATTAAAATGTACCCAAGAAGATGCCGAAATGTGAATTTGACACGTTTGACATTTTCAATTTGGGTGACAGATTGAAACTAACATGAGTTATAGTTTTGTAATGTTATATCACCATAAAAATGTATACGAGGGGTAAAACAAAGCGGCGAATAACACTGCCTATGAGCTCACTTCTAGAAGAGGATTTGTGATCTTCTTCACCGGGGGACCTCCATTTTGGGTCCCCACGCACTCTTTTCTAACTCATCCCTCCACTTTTCTTTTGTCACAAGGTTACAGAGTTAATCATCTATTATTAGCAGCCTTCCGCGTCACTGAAACGTCTCAGGAGACTGTCACCCCTGTCATCAGAGACTGTCGTCCATAATCGTTCGCCACAGGCTGCCAGTAGCAAAGAGTCGCAGTCGTAACCGTGTTGCAGATGGGATACCCAGATGGCCTCTCTGAGCGCCCCGCCTCCCCCCACCCACCCTCCGCTCCATGTCAGCTTGGCATGAAGCACCAGAAGAGAGATGCAAGGCGAGCACAGACGTTTGGCGAAGATGCCACCTCGACGTTGCTGCACCAGAGCGTTGCGTAAATGGAGTTCTCTGGAGGGAACGGGTGTTAATGGGTTTAATAACGCGGGGGTGAAGCGACGCTCAATTTACGCAAATGTCACCAGCGAGCAACACTCGCTGTGGATGCCAGTTCCTAGAAAGTCTGGATAACCTGTGAAGAAAAAAAGTTTGATTCATGCCATTATTTGAAAGGAAAATATGCAGAAATATTGCCAAAAACCATTTAGGATGGAGAAATTAATGGAAAAACATTTTTCTCATTCTTCTTCCGTTTTCACTCCTTAGTTTTCCTCCTCCACTTCCTTTGTCTTAACAAGATGCTGCTATTATATTTCTCACCAGATGCAATTAGAGCCTCTTTAAGCCCTTTCACATACTCACTGATGACTCATCCCTTTTCTGCATGTGTTTGTGTGTATTCTCGTTCCTGTGTGTCTCACTGCTTTCTCCCTGGCCTTGTTTTCCATCCACCTTTCGTCCTAAACCAGCCACTTCAACAATTTATTTGTACTTCATAAAAAACTCCTCTGGCTGCTCTCTCAGCTCATGTGCATCAGACTTTGAACCAGCCAACATTAAAAAGCCCAGAGTCATGACACACAAACGCACACGTGCCCGGCTGCCAGACATGACTCAGCACTCACACATCCCAGAGTTGCCACATCTGTCCCAGCAGCTGTGAGGGTCTATTTGCTTGCATTGGTTTGTGTGGTTTCATTAACACCTGGTGAGAAAACAAAGCAACCTGAGACAGACAGACAGACACGTCAGTTTGTGTGACGTGAAGACACCCTATGCATCACTGGATGAGGGATTTCATTCAAGCTGCTCCTGTGTGAATATCGATCAGATTCCTTCCATGGATGTTTTGCATATGTTTATTTTATACATACTAAAACACCTGCATAATCAAGTGATTCATCCTTGTGTTAAACAGCTGTTTTGTCTGCAGAAACAAAACATAATGAAGTTATTATTTATGACAGGTTGAATAATATAACATCAGGTTGTATCTCAAAATACAGTCTAGTTCATACCTATTATATTAAAAATAAACATCAAAGAGCAGTGTGCACAAAAATGGTACATATAAATGTAATTGGTACATATAGGATTGATTTATTTCATTATCCTAATTATAGTAAGTAAATTACTAATTCTAGTTGATTTGATAGAATTCTTAGAATAAAAAAAATGTATTACATTAATAAAACAACAAAATATCATATATCACATATAGCTAATTTGAAATTATTAGCTCACATGCTAATAGCATTTTGGCTAACCTTAGCTAATGTTACTGGCCATGCCAACAGCTATTTTTATACTGGCATTGGCAAAAATGCTAATATAAACTACTATGCTAACATTACATACCTGCCCCCTAATTCCTCCAAAAGGGTGCTCTAAAAATTAGGAAGAGTCGTTTAGATTTTCTCATGATTTGTTTTCCTTGAGTAAAACTTACCAATAAATGATATTCAATCAATCAATCAATCAAACTTTATTTATAAAGCGCTTTTCATACAAAAAAAAATGCAGCTCAAAGTGCTTTACACATTAAAATGACCCCACATAACCTACATTCCCATACTATCCCCACAATTGTAAAAACAAAAATGTTAACATTATGTGCTCGGACACAATTAGCACTGTAGCATACATAATTTGATTACAGGCTAAATCAGGCTGCCGTAGACTTGTGGATATTTTGAACAATTTCACACCTAGAACACCACAGCTGTCACATACCATATATTACTTCACACGTGTGACTCTGCTAAAGCATTTACACTATTGCTGCTTAAATATCTTTGGCCTCAACAATAGCATTACTTGATCCTTTTCAACACTTTGCAAAAGCTCTGTCTGCTTTGGATAAGGTTCCCTAACTTCAGGATGCAAACATTTAAACCGAATCTAATAGCATACTTTATTAGCTAATAACTGTCGAACCACTTGGGGACCCTCATAGAGCATTTAAATTATCCCAAGACAGTAAATTGATCCCTAAATATGGAAACAATAAAGATGGTGAGATAATTTACCCAGTTGAATACTGTCCACACCATTGATCCCAATCCAAACACACTTATTAACCCCTAAAGACATGTAAAGTGACATATTCTTCAAAGATGTGACAGTGGGCTACTTGATGTTTAAAAAAAAGGGGGTTCGGTTTCGAACTGCAGTACACCAGCATACATTGGAAAAAAGGAAACAGTATGACTACACGTTTATAATAAAGTCTTATGTTTTTGGTGGTTAACAGGACTATAGTTGATTGGTCCTTAATGTGAAGGTATTGAAATAGAAGATTGTCTTTATCAGAACTGCAGAATCTCTGTTCATTAAAATTACAATTCAACTGAATACCAACATTGTACATATACACTTCTGAGAGACAAAGTAAGGAACAGATCATTTTACACAACATTTGTTTTGGCAGACAGGTTGAAAGAGATCTTTTCTTTTTACATATACAGAGGTATCACTTTCTAGAGTTTGCTCGATTTTCTTGATGACTAAAGTCAGTCCGAAGTTGAGATAGGAAGACTTAAAAGAGCTGGGTCTCCTTGGATCATGAGTGCAAATACAGTAGATGTATTGCATGTCCGTTGAAACAGATATTATTTCCACTTTTACTCCCCAGCAGCCGAGCATCCACCTCAAAGTGCCAGGTGGCCAAAGCCCTGTGCAAACCCACGCATCTGCTCTCTTCTGAGCCCACGCAAACACACATGCACACACGCTTCTGCACAACAGACTTTGATGTCACCAGCGCTGATATGTATATTTCCCTCCAACTCTCAGACTCGCGCTAGGCTTTATTTTGTACACAGAGATATTGGAATTAATCGCCTCGTCAGGCCGGGCTTATCCTCGCACATACACAGAAATCGCGGTATTAGACGCATTAATGCTCACTGCTCATGAATATGCATTAGACAGTGATTTGAGACACATACAGAGGATTACTTGTGACACACAAATTCACTCCCGTATACACGCAGAGAGGGTCACAACTCACACGACAGACAGACATGCACATATATACATGGTTATATTGACACCTCATGTTGAAGTCTTTCCTCTCATGCAAACCTACTAAAAGCTGCTTGATGCGAGATCTTTTCACCATTTTTTCCCCCGCACAGAATGCTAATTTAATTGTTTAAAGGGTTTCTTTTTATAGCAGCTTTTCCACTTGAGCTTTGCTTTCCAGAGCAATCCCCAGCGGTCGCCTGCAAGCCTTTGTTCCAACTGAAGGTTTAATTAAGGTGTCTTGGCAGCAAGACTCAGAAATGGAGAAGACAAAAGATCTCATCGAGTGAAAATGTTAAAATCTTTTTTAATAACAAGCTGACAGCGGTGTAACCGGCTGGATTATTTTGAACATTTACATTTTTCAAACTCTTTTTTAATGTGTCAGTTCTGACATTTGATGCAGTGATCAATGAAACTGACCATTTTTGTTTCCTACGCAGTAAAGACGATCTTCAATCCTGCACCGGCCGTTCCTGACTTGGATTACAGTTTCTACAGAGTCTCTGATGTGTTTTGCTGTAATGAGTCTGAGGTGAAGAATCACACACTCACGTACAGACGTACACAAAACCTACTGAATGGATCATGTTACTATTCATACTTCCAAACACAATCACTCCATCTTTCCCAGACATGCATGCAGAAAGAAACTAAAATTATCATAAAAGGAATACATATATGAGAAATATAAGAAACACATAACCTTTTTTCTACTCGCTGACATTAAATTAGAATAAACTTTTGCTTCGTTAAACCCTTTTTCATTACCTTTCTTCAAATTCACAATTGTCTTTAAACAATTTGGAAAGCCCAGATGATGGTTTCATGGCTCAATGGAGATAATTGGAGGCCCAACTTTAGAAGTTTTCTTTGGATTATTTGTTGTTGGTTTTTTTGTTTTTTTTATAAATCATTGTAATGTGGCGGTCCACTAGGGGCACTCATCGCCAGATTGGCCAGGGTATGTGTCACGGTGGGATTGGTTGCACAATCAGGAAGTCTTGTATATATGGTGGTGTTTATACTTACCTTGTTAGGATTCTGGTTGTGAAGTCTAACAATAAACTGCTGGCATCTACTCCGTTCTCTTCGCGCCTCTGTCTTGCCTTCCACATTGGTGACTCTCACGTGATTTTCTTTTTCCGCTCTCAACCATGTCGCTTGCCGCTGGCGATGCCGTTCCGCTTGCGCCGGTTGTTGCTCCTGCGGTTTATGCAGGTCAAAAGAATAGGAGACGGTTTCAGAACGAGAATTGTGGACCACCACATGACTGGTTCATCTCTCGATACAATTTCCAGGTACCTGAAAGAGTTTATTTGTTCAAACAAGTCTCCCATTCAACCACGTCCCACAGGTCCTCTACTATATAATTATAAACCGTTGGAGTACAGTGAACTCATTGTCATGTTTAAGAAACCCTTTTGAGAGAAAAAATAACTTTGTGGCATGTTGAAATATCCTGCTGGGAGCAGCAGACGATGGATACACTGTGGTCATAAAGGGATGTACATGGTCAGCAATGATAATTGGGTAGGTTGTGGCATTTCAGCGCCTTGAGCTGGCCTGGGCCATGAAAGGTGCTTTATAAATAAAGATTGATTTGATTTGATTTGATTTAAATGATGCTAAGTTGGTGCTAAGGGGCCAAAGGTGTGCTAAAAAAATAACACCCACATCATTAAAGCGCCACCTCTCTGAATTGTTGATAAAAGCTAACTACATAGGCTGTTTATCGCAAACTGACACTACCATCTAAATATGCTCATTCAATGTTTTTCTAATGTGTTATCCTCAAAATTTGGTGAGCCTGTGGGATTTCCCACCTCAACTTTCTGTTTTGATCTGACAGGGAAGGGATCCGGTGTGGTTTTCTGATGTACTCCACCTACTTTAAAGTTGAGTGCATTGTGCGTTCAAAGACATTGCCACTCATTCTTTGGTTGTGAGATATAGTTAATCACTGCTGTTTTGGCTTTCTGTCAACATGAACCAATCCGCCATTCTCTGAACTTGGACATCAGGAAGGCATTTTTGTCTCCATTACTGCCGTTGACTGGGTAAACCCCAGGCATGGTTGGTTCTGAATATCCCAGTGGATCTGCCATTTTAGAAGCACTCAGGCAGCCCATTTAGCACCAACAACTGTGTTATATCAAAGTCACCTAAATCTCTGTTTTACACATTCTGACACAAGATCTGTGACAAAGGGCAGCCCTGGTAGATCCAACCCTACATTTTTTTTGCCAAGGAGGCAGACAGCTTTTGCTTTGGCAAAATGGAAAACATGGAGAGTTTAAGCGTCCACTTGATTGCTGCACCTAAACAAAACAGCTTCAGCTCTTTATAATGATATTTAACAAATTAAAATATAAGCGCCTTAAATGCTGAATGCTAACTATAATAGATGCATCTGTTCAAAGATGAATCTTTGAACAGATGCACATGCACTTCCTGGGCCATGAACCACAGATCATCCATAGACCATTTATTCATTAAAATAAACTCAAAGCAAAAAGCATGTCTCCAGAAAATGTACGCCAAGTCACCCTGCGTGCTAGCTGTCAGGAGATGACAGACGAGCTGCAGGGGGCAGGGCTAGATGGGAATGGTAGTAAAAACAACAGGGCAGATGTGCTTTTTGGCGGAGTTAGTCACCCCCCTCTGGGGATGGGGTGGATGTCAGTTTAACTGGGTTTTGCTTATTTGATGTGGTGATGCGGGCCGTCAAGGTGCTTTTGCCAGGTGTGAGAACATAAAAGGGAGAGTTGACGAAAAAAGAAACATGTCTTCTCTCTGTCTTCCCCCCCTGATTGCCAGGTCATGGAGGTACTGTCATGTTTTTTTTGTGCAGGTAAAACAGGTTGAAAAGGAACTTAAACATCCCACCCAGGGGTAGGTGTTTGTCATACGCTCAGATGACTTCAGATCAATTTTGATCTTGCTAGAGACGCTGAAATATATTCCAATGTAAAGATGTGATGCCTAAAATTGAATTCCACACACAAAAAAATAATTGTTTTGGAGTTAAAAATGCTATTTAAATTCAGATTTGTTATTTTTGAATTTGTTTTGCCCTACATTGAATATACACTCAAAATCTGAAATTGAAAACATTGAATTTACACTGAAAAAAATATATATTGTTATATTTTTATATTTCAGATATCCCACACAGAAGTATTCATTAGAAAAAACATTTTCTGCACCAGTCTTCTTTATGCTTATTTTTGTATGGAGAGAAGTGACTTGTATGAAAACCAAAGATCTTTACTTGAATATGTAGATGCAGTTTCGTCCCCCGCTACCAATTTTTAAGACAGCGCTGCACTGTTCTTCCCTTCTCAGCTAGCTGGATTTTTGCCTTTCGTTATTGTTCTATCCATCTGTGAATAATGTATATCCTGTGCAGATTTCATACAACCAGTTGCAGAAATATTCACACACCTTGAACATTTCTCCTTTTGCTCCATTTGGATTTTATGCTATAGGCAACCAAAAAGTAACGCATACCGTTAAAGTAGAGGAAAAATGCTGCAGTTTTTAAATATGCATACACAATCATCTCCTTTTATTCTGACACCCAGTTGTGGCCGCAAAACACCTTCCAAAGAATAGTTTAGATTAAACTATATACATGTTCCTCTTCGTAGGTATTGATTTGTGTTGGTTTATCACATTATTTAGAGCAAATTGATTTCTTTTTACTGTAGTGTATCATACTGTGAAAATGATCAAGGAATATGAATACTTTTTTCAAAGAAGTGGATTCAGTTTCTTTCTTGTTTGCTACTGTTTCTGGCCTTTGCATTCTGACATGCCACCTGACTCTCTAAATTGTGGAGAGTATCGCTTGAAAGGTCTGAGCTTTCTTTTAAGATCTATTAGCTTCAGAAAGGCTCATTTAATTTGATTATTTTTTTAAAAAGCACTCTAATGGAGTTGACTAAATGTACAACACTTTCTTAAAGAAACACTGATTTCCACTCCAACTAACTTAGTTTTTTTGTTTTTTACGTCTACAGTTTTTTTTTGAAGTAATAAAAAGAAAAAATGTTAATGTAAAAACCTGTAACAACAGCCTTGTTTTGTTTTTAATGCATAAACATGTACCTTCCTTTAAATACACCCACACAGTCAACAGATTTTTTTGTGCATATGTTTAAAAGAGAACAGGTCCTCTTGTGTTTGTGCATTTACACACTCACTCTCTCACACACACACACACACACACACACACCGGTGTGCCTTAACAGTGAGAGAGCTGTAATTCTGCTCATATTTCTGAACACAGAGGGAGGTAGATTGATTCCCTGCCCTGGTGTGAAGCCGATGACTAACAAAACGGCTCTTTTTCTCCTTTGGCATTCGAGTTGGCTGCGGGCTCTGAAAGCACCGGTTTATTTTTGAACCGTCCCAGATCAGCACTCGCTCTGACTCTCTGACAGATCTTAGTTTGGGTGAATCCAAGTGGGCAGATCCCCACACGTGTCAACCGCTTCTTGACCCTCCCATCCGATGCTGTAGCCAACACGCTCTGTGCACAGGTGTGTCTCACCGAGACGTGTCCCTGCTCAGGGTACGGAGGAGAGAAAGAAAGGCTTTAGGATGACAAAGTGCAAGGCGCTCTTTGATCCTAGGTCAGCATACCACGCTGATGGCTTTTATAGTCAGGGAAACCACCTTTGATCTCAACCAGAGTACCACCAGATCTGACACAGATCTTTCAGACGCACTTCAAAATATACAGCAAAAAGGTCATTAACAGTTCTTCAACAATCTGCACCTACAATTCAGTGCTGGTACAAGGTAATTTTATTTTTATAGCACACTTTCAACACAAGGCAATTCAAGGTGCTTTACATGATTACAGAAATATAAAAATAAATAAATAAAAATGGTCCCTGTTTTTAGAATATATCAATACTGCCTATACCTTTTCAGTAGTTTGTTACACTGTAGCTACAAACTTGTTTTAGGGGGATTTAAATTAAATCCATCATGGTTTTCAAACTTATTTTACCAAAAAAATCAGAATGATGTGTTGTTTGTGTGTGCATTTGTTTCCATTCTAGCATTCTAACATATGGATATGCTTCCATTTTATTGTGTTTCTGGCCATTTGATTTAGGTAGCTGTCCTACTGAAAGGTGAAATTTGACCCAGTTTCATGTATTTTGCCTTATTTAACAGGTTTTCATCCAGGATTGGCCTATTTTTTATTCATCAACTTTGACCAGCTCCCTTGTACTTGCTATAGAAAGGCATCCCCACAGCATGATGTTGCCTCCACCTCAACCAAATGTGTTTTGGAGTGTTCAGGGTGATGTCCAGTGTTAGTTTTCTTCCACATTTTGAAACTAGAACAAAACTGTTAATTTTGGTTTCATCGGACCAACAACTTCTTCAACAAGTTTGCTGCATATCACACCAATGAACTCTTATCTACTAATTAGGCGGCTTTTGGCGGTAATTAGGACAAGGAATTTTATTTAAGGTTATTAAGGTAAAGGGGTTAAAATTCTAATGAATGCCACTCTTTTCAGATTTTTATTAGCAAAAAATGAAAAAAAATAATTAAAAAGTTTAAAGTGTGTATTCTGTTCCTTCCACTTTTCAATTCTAATATATTTTTTGTTGCTCTAATCCTAGTAACAGACCTTCAAACTTGTGGTTGAAATGTTACCAGATGTGAGTGAATTCCATGTTTGACCCCCGGTGTAGCTTCAAAGAATCAAAACTGCCTGAAATGATCTTCCTCTCTGGCAACGTCCATGCTACACTCAGCGGTCTTGAACTGTGATCTTTTTTAAATGCAAAGTTTTACCTTGACTCATTTGTACAAGTGATACAATTATAGTGATGTTCTAGCTTCCTTTTATTTAACATCCTGTACAGTGGTAGAAATAATTAGTAATTATGTTGCAGCGCTGCTCACCTCACCAGGGAAATAATTACAAACACATGCTGAATACAACATACCAGACTGTGCATGTCATTTAACATTTACTGTAGGGACAGCATGAACTTTCTCACTGAAACAGCAGCTTGTTGGTGAAACTGTAAAAAAATGGGTGTTCTGTCTGTGTAGAAATCGATCCTGAAGATAGCTTCCATGCGTCCAGCCTTCTTTCACATTCATCAGCTCCTGCTTTGTCACTGTTTTATTATGTTGGAGCTGGATGAAGTCAGAGATTCTTCCCTGTCAGAATTTCAGGGCCGACTGACTGACGTCCGATTCTGAAAAGCCTCCACAGACAAAGTGTTTTATGGGTCTGTCTAACCATGACCACTGTGTAATTAAAAGCTGACTCACAACAGTGAGCTGCTACTAATTAGAGATGTGTTGACAACAAATGACTGTAATATATTGTACAGTGTTTATTAAATCACAAAAGGCAGAAAAGCTTTGCTAACTAAAGTCACATTAAACAGCACATGCTGTTGCCTTACAGTTTATCTCTGGGAATTTCCCTAACCAAGCATTTTATTTAATCTCCCAGTATCCCCCACCAGTATATATTTTTTTTCTCCTGACCTTTTATTTTAATTCCTAACCTGTGACTAACTTCTGTCCTTGACCTAACAGCTGTTTGATTTCTCCTGGTTACCTCCTTGCAGGCAGAGCTGCTGACCGACTACTCTGTGAAGAATGTGGAGAACGCTCATCACGCCGCTCAGGAGCTGCTGAGGCGAGGCTGTGCAGCGGTCATCATCACTTTGGGACCCCAAGGCTGTGTGGTGCTCAAGGCACAAGATAAAACATCAGCACATGTACCATCTTCTGCGGTCAAAGCAGTAGACACGACAGTAAGACAAAGACACAAAGTTATATGACTTGTCATTTGCCTTGCCTTATGGATTTTTATTTTATTTTACATTTAGTCATATTTCACTGGGCACTTTGTATTTCTGTCATTTTGCTGTGAACTACACATTGATAAATTTTGTTAGTTTAGTTTAGTTTTATTTTTTCTTCAATATAAAATATATGATTTGGGCTCTTCTCAATAGCTGGAAGTTCAAAATGTGACACTATAACTGCCTTTTTTTATTTTTAGAAGAAATTGTGATTTTATTCGAAGCTACAAACTAAGCCTTTTATAGTCAATAAACAACAATTTGAATAAATATCAAAGAGAATCTTTCTGGGTCCATAAACATTGCATTGATGAATAAAACATAGACATGACTGCATTTCACATTAAAAGTTAAACTGAACACAAGACAATATAGTTTTGCAGTTCAAATTGTTTTATAGAAAAATTACAGAACTTCTAATTCTGAACAAAATAAACTAGAAATAGCCCTTTGAAACACATTCATGTTGTTTTCCTGGTAGTTTTAAGCCATTGACTTTCCCTAGCAATGATAGATAAGTTTTAAAAGCATGTAGTCTTTTGGTTTTCATTAGTCTTTCTGTCAGAGTGAGGTCTGTGGCATTCACTGTTCATGTCACTGAGTTGCAAATAAGAAGTTGTAATACTTTTTGCCCTGTGGAGAGATGCAGCAGGAATCTGAACGTGGCTTTGCCATCATTAACACCTACTTGTTAAAAGTGAAACAAAAGAATGCACACCTGTAGATTTCCTTTTTAGGTGATGACTCCCATTTGATTGTGCTTTTTTTGTGTAGAAATTATTCCCATTTTCAGTTTTCTCCCATTGATTTCCTTTGTTTTGCATTTTTTATTTTCAAGATATAATACTTGAAGTTTTTGACCTGATGCTTTGACTCTGTCTACAGTCTTCATGGCTGTTTCCCAGTTTGGACCAGTTAATCAACATCTTTTGCAACACTCCATGTTTAATGAGCGTCTGGCAGGTGTTTTATAACTCATTTAGATGTTTCAGCTGTCTGCTCTGTTGTCTCCTGTCAATCAGCTACAGCAGCTCGTTGAGGTCTGCAAGGCCTCTTTAATTGCGCACTCATTTATATAGATTTGTGCAGGTATTTAGTTTAAAAATGCAAATTACAAGGTGAATTTCCTTAGTTGTTTGCCTGCTAAAAATGTAATTGTTCAGCTTTTTCTTTACCAGATAAACAACCTGAAAAACAGTTTCTCCTCTGAATGCAGTGCAGTGTAGAAACGGACCTTTTTGCAAGATAGCGCAAGCTCAGTCAAATATGATGGACACTCTCTTTGATTGCCCGTTTCAAAATCTTTCCACAAATTGTCAGTTGGATTTAGTTCAGAAATTTGACTTTCAATAACATAAATATACTCTGATCTACATCATTCTATTGTAGCTGTAACTGGATGTTTGGGATTGTTGTTCACTTTGTGGCCACAATTTTTTTTTAATACATGATTCCCCACTACTTACCTCTATCCATCTTACAATCAACTCTGTCTAAAATCCATGTCCATGTTGTAGAAAAGAGTTCCCACAGTGGGATTCTGCCTCCACTATGAGGTTTTGAAGATGTTCAGATCTTGGAAAACTGTTTTATTGTCAGAGCAAACAGCACTATGTCCTGCTCACTCCTGTCTAATCATTGTCTGCACCTGTCTCCTTCTGTTCAATTAAACCCTTCACTTCCCCTCACTCCTGGTTGCATCATCATCGTCTTTCTGTTGTGTGTCTTATCCTGCAATTCTTTCTGTTGCTCGTTCATGTCAACCTGGTGTCCTGTCTCATTGTTCCTGCTTTCATCATCATCATCATCATCATTCTAATAAACAACCTTGAACTTTATCCACGTCTGAGGTTGGATCAATGCTGCACCCTGACATGCTTGCTGACATAACTAACCCTAATATTTAAAGGCAATTGTTTGCGCTGAATTTTCTTTAGAGATACCATCTGTTTAGGATGTATTATGGCAAAAAATTGATTTTCCTTAAACATATACACAGTCCTTCACGCGTTTTTATTATTTAATATAGCATGTTGGCCAAACATGGAGGAACGGAGTTCCCCCAAACAATGTCATAACTCACACTCCTACCCAACATTTGTATTTTGAAAACAATTTCTATCTTCTATCTTCCTGAGCCCAGTTTTCGTGTCCGTTCGTGGTATCTTCTCTTGGGGAGCCAGTCAGCGCTAGTTCTGATTAGAGTGACAGTTTCGTACGTTCCCTTCTACTTGAGTGTTATCCTCCTCCGAGACTATAGCCCGCCACCTCTGATAGTGAACTGAGCAGAATCTCACAAGGTCGGAACGTCCTGATGTCTGCCCTAGAAGTCTGATACATTGCTTATCAAAACATTAGAGGCAAAAGGCTACATGACCTACTGTCCGAGGTGCACTTACTAAGAATATAACAAATTAATTAAATCCCAAACACATATAAAAATATTCCCTAACAGGAAGTCATAATAATCATAATATTAATAGAATACCAGTAATGAAATATCTATGTATGGATCGCATGTAATTGGCAGCACTTTCTTTTTAAACGACAGTAAATATTGTTAACTGAAAGTTTAACTTTTCTTTGTTTCCACAAGTAGTAGTAGTAGCATCGGAGGGTACTGTCACTTTCCACCTAAGAGGAAAACTAAATAATTAACTGGAAAACTTTGTAGTTAACTAGTTCTGTCACTGTCATATAAGATCTGAAAGGAGTGTTTTGTCCCTCTAAGCAGGAAGTCTCCGGATTCACACTTTTTTTTCTGCTTCTTCACCTCAGGCGAGCGCTAATCCGTTGCTCTGGTAGATTTAAGTGGGGATTGGGTGACCACCATCAGCTTCCTCTGATCTTTAAAAGAGTTGTTGAGTCATTTCACACCGGCCTCTGTGGCTTGTTTTCGTCACACAAGCCTAGGCTCGATGTTTCCTGCCACACTGAGGGTTTTGTAGGGCCTGCGGTGCGCAGTCCAAGCACGTCATTGCACAGCGGTGTTAATCACATCTTCAATCAGACCTGAGAGAGGTGGTTATTGTTTGTACGATGGTGTTCAGCGTATAATACTTTCCTTTGGGACTTTTATTTTGTAGTCATTTCCTTAAACTGGAGTTAAACTTTTACAGCCATCTGAGCTGTACATATAAACCACAACAGATATTGTGACAGAGTGGAAAAGCAGCAAATAAGAAGTGACGAGGGTTGCTCATCTGAAGAAAACAGCGGCGTCCACCCATCACTTTCCAAGAACAAAACCTCCAATTTCTTTCACTCTAACCCTCATAATGACCCTCTAACCCCCCCCCCCCCCCTCTCTCTATTACTCACCCCTCAGGCCTACACCAGTCAGCAGAAAGCTGTGGTCGGGCCTGCTTGCATGCCCCCATTACCCACTTCTTCTCTTCTTTGATAGGCCCATTAATCTTGTGGTGTTTAAATCTCTTCATCATAATCCCTCTTCCAGTAAATTGTGTTGTTTTTTTTGTTTTTTTTCATAGAGGCAAAAACCTAAACAGGTTGTTATCATTCATGTTTTCCTGATGATGCAAGCCTTTTGGTGATGATTATCTCGTGTTGCTTCCAGTAAAAAAAAAAAGACAAAAGCATTTTTAAACAATTTGTTGTGAAACAGAAATTCATCTGTGATTTCTTGCAAGTTTTAACCAGGCTACTGTTCTGCTTTGCAGAGCAGGTGGCACAACAAACTCTAATCAAAAGGAAAACGTGGAGTACATTGCAGGGAGTCATTGTTTTACAGAGTAAGATATGTCAGAGCAGTTGTATTTGCCTAATCAGGGAAAACTGGATAATTTGAGTAAGCTAATGAGAAGAGGGACAAACCAAATTATATTTTCCACAAGCCGAGGAGCTGTTGAAAACAGGTTTTCCAAAGTAAACTTTTTTTGTTTCTGTTTAATACAGAATCACCACATATTTGCAGAGATGGGTAGTAAGTAGTTACATTTACTCAGTTACATTTACCTGAGTAACTTTTTGGAGGAAAAAAAACAACATACTTTTGGAGTAGTTTTACTAGAATTATTTTTTTTTACTTTTGCTTGAGTTATATTTCTATGAAGTATTCTTTCTTGAGTAACATTTCTGGACACTTTTCCACAACGAGTAACTTTACTGAAGCTTTACTCAATCTGAATGCTTGTTTCAACCAAATATGCATGAGACCCACACATACAGTAGATGTTGAGGTGAGACCTACTGTTTGTACACAAGCTTCATCATGTTAACATTATTTTCTATCTGATGAGGCAGTTTTGCAATTTGGCAATCAGGTGGGTGCACCTTACCCTGGGCTAACATTTATACATTACCTACTGTAAGTTTTGGTTTAATAAAAATAAAAAAAAGATTCAGAAAAATGTTTCTTCTAGTCAATTTATTTTATTATTATTTTGTAAATGTCTGTTTATTTTAGTCTTCACGATTTGTACACAATTTTAAAATTTTCTCCAATTACAGAATTTTAAAATATTAAATCATTCGTATGATCTCTGAGCAAATACTAACGTACTCAGTACTTGAGTAGCCCTATCACTGAATACTTTTTTACTCTTACTTAAGTAATTGTTTGGATTTTTACTTTTGGACTTTTACTTGTATAAAATTATGCTGAAGTCGTGCTACTTCTACTTGAGTACTACTTTTCACTACTCTACTCACCTCTGCATATTTGATACTTGAGGAAATATGTCTTACAAAATAAATGTGGAAAGGGTTTGTTCCTTATTTTCAAGATTCAATAGTAGTTACAGATGAAAACAAAACAGCTGCATTTTAAAGAAAATTAATCCGTACACAAGACCACTCCAAGCACAAAATCCATCAGGATTGCGGAACCTACAGCCAAAATACTCCTTTCTTTAGTAAACTTAAAAGATTATCCAATCTGGTTAATCAAGTGCGAAAGCATTTGCCTCCCTTCTCACACACACTGTTTCATCATCATCTTCTTCTGTATCGGTCTGAATACCACTTTAAACAGGAGGAGCAATTATGGTCTGAGTCAGGCCCATGAATCTGGTTGAATAACAAAGCAAATCATCAAACTCTGGGTCTCCCCCATCGCTTTTGTCTCCAATTGAATTCAGATTTTCCTTGCTGAGATCAGAGTCTCAGCTGCTGTGTGTGGACAGAGCACAAACACATACACCAGAACCCCTTAACTCCTGCAGGACTTGGGTGGCCCTAGTTTTCACTGCCCTGGGAGGTCCAAAAGGTAGACAGTGCTGTCTAAACCAGACATTACAGTGGCCCGGTGGGTCTGGTGAGGCCAATTGTTCTCAGTGTTCTCCAAGGAGAGCAGGATTAAAAGTGCAGATTCTTTACTGGTAGCATGAAGTAAGGGAATACCTCCTGGTTACGGTATTTTGCCACATCACCATGTATGGTGGGCTGCACGTGAATCACCAGCTGCTGTTCACTAATACAGATTTTAGAGGATACCTCTGCCACTTCATAGTCACGTCAATCATTCTGTGTTGTTCACAAAACAGAGCTTAGATAAAGCAGAGGATAGATCAAAGATGTGAGGAGTATAATTGTTCCAATTAAATGTGTGTTTGATCTCCAAGTCTTCCTACTTCGTTACTTGAGAGTCTTCGGCTGAATACCGCGGGAAGCTTCTGGGCGCAAAAGCCGAAGTGAGTCATCGCTGCCCCTCAGTTGGTCTCCGTTCTCCCTGGGGAGTCTTTCATTGACAGAGGCAGTAAGCTTGGAGTTAACTGAACACAGCTCCATCTGTCACCCAAGAACGGCAGTCAGGATCTCAGGAGGGGAGCTGTGGAGGTTCCACTTTTCTCTTTTTTTCCGTTTTTTCCAAATCGGCATTTTCTATAAGGCATCCATCTTCAGTGCTCACCGGTGACTGCTGTGGCATCCATGTGCTTCATTTCTGCAAAGATCTCATGTCAATCAAAGCGTGTGGGCGAACCAGTTTCCTTCTGATTATAGAACTTCTCTCTATATGTTCGCCTTTGTTTGCAGCCAGAACATTTACTCCTGCTTGTGTGACATGTTCTGCTGTTCCTCTTTCTTGCAAACACACTCTGTTGTGCTTCTGTAAAACGCTGTACATCCTTGTGGGTTTTCTATGCATCTACATCCTATTGTTGCGTAAATTTTACGTAAACGTTTGGACCATCACTTCTTAGCAAATTGTACGTAGATTTCATTTTTATCACATGTAACAGAAAGGGTCTAGCAGGAGCCATCAGCAGGGAGCACCAGTAGGTAATGCAGAAGGCAGAAATTATACGGAGAGGAAAAGAAGGTCTTAGATGGAAATCTGAGAGAAGAAATCCTTATACATGCAAAAAGTTGGCACAACTCTGTTATAGACAGCCTTTTATGATGTGAAAAATTTTGTTTTAGATGTTCCCCTGGTTCATTATTGATTGAAATGAATGATTCATTACGATGCCTTTATAGAACTGAGAACTTAGGAGTAGCCTTCCCGTATGTAATCAAAGAAGATAATTAAAGCAAAATATGTCTCCATAAAGCATTAGCAGTAAATTGTAACACTTTGTTTTTTATTCTGAATATATTGCCCCTTACAGATTAGTTATATTTTCAGTTCAGCTGTTTAGGATATTAACTGTGTTAAAGGGGAAAAGGTGAACAAAAAAATGACTCCTGATCAAACCCAGATGAATATGAAAGACCTTGTGATGACATGAAACGTATCAGATTATAGAATGGCAAGCAGTATGTATGACTATAACAACTTGGCTAAGATTCAGCTCCCTGAGGAGATTGCAATAAACTGTGCTGCAGAAAAGTTCTCAGAGCACACTTTGTTAATCTTGTAAGGAAGAAGCAGAAGAAAGGCAACGGAGGTCAGGAAACGATGGCCGGGGCCGACAAACAAGAGCATCATGGCTCATCTGCAGAAAGTGCTTGTGTCATTTGACTGACAGGCCTCCAGATCTAACCTTCGCCAAAGTGTGTCGAGGGCATTGGTGGGGAGCTGAAGGGGGTAAAGCTTGTCATCCTAGTTGAGCTTCATTCAGCTTCATCCAGGAGCGTCAGATGTCACTCTCAGTGAAGGAGAACTCATTTTTAAGACAGAGGAAGGTTTAATGTTTCCATACAGTCCTACAGGCTGGAGTTTGACTCGAATTGCAAAGTCCTGTTTTGGAAACTGTGATGCTGACGGAGGGAATTTATTTGACATATGTATTTTTGCAGTTTCTTGAATAATTAATCTGTTCAGGTCAGCATTAAGGATTATAAAAATAACAATAGTTATTTTAGCTCACAATTCATAGACATCAATGTGTTCCATAAACATCCTTATTCCAATGTTCCATTTAACTAGTTATCCAGTGTTGTACAAAAAGTTTTAAAACAACCCCTTGTTGCATTAAGCTTGGCTTGTGAGAACCCAAACTTTCTTTTAGTTCACTTCAATTCACTTTTATTTATATAGCGCCAATTCACAACAAATGTAATTTCAATACAATTATATATACATTCCAATCAGTTAAAAGTTTTCTATCTAAGGAATCCCAGCAGATTGCATTGAGTCATCGGCGTGAGGTTGTGCCTGGATCAGGCAGACTCCAGCCACAACAATTCCTCTGCAATTCCTCATACTGATCAAGCATGTAGCGACAGTGGAGAGGAAAAACTCCCCTTTAACGGGAAGAAACCTCCGGCAGAACCTGGCTCAGTACAAGCGGTCATCTGCCGTCTGGGGGTCTGAGAAGACAGAGAAGAGACAGCATGGAGGATGCTCAGTCACTTTGAGCATCATCTGGACCGATGTTCCCCGTCCAGCAGGGGGCATTGTAGTTGAGCAGGTTACCAGACCATGTGGAGCTACTATGAGGAGAAAAGTACTGAGAGAAAACAAGGTTAACAATCGCAATAACAGCAGAATAAATATATCTAGAGAGTGGTAGAGTAGAAAAGTAGAAGAGTGAAGAAAAGTGGTCAGTCTGTCCTCCAACTGTCCAACTGAGCCTATAGCAGCATAACTACAAAAATAGCTCTGGATAACCTAAGCCATTCTAACTATAAACTTTATCGAAAAGGGAGGTTTAATCCTAGTCTTAAAAATAGACAAAGTATCTACCTCACGGACTAAAACTGGGAGCTGGTTCTACAGGAGAGGAGCCCAATAGCTAAAAGATCTGCCTCCCATCCATCCATCTATCCATCCATCCATCCATTTTCTGAACCGCTTATTCCTCAAGGGAATAAGCGGTGCCTATCTCCAGCTATCAACGGGCGAGAGGCAGGGAACACCTTGGATAGGTCGCCAGTCCATCACAGGATCTGCCTCCCATTCTACTAGAAATCCTAGGAACTACCAGTAAACATGCTTTCTGAGAACAAAGTTCTCTGTTAGGAACATATGGAACAAACAGATCTCTGATGTAAGACGGAGCTTGATTATTAAGGGCTTTATACGTAAGGAGGAGGATCTTAAACTCTAGTATTAGTATTTAAAATTGGGCTGAACATTTGTAATAAAGTGTGAAAGTCCAAAGAAAATCTTCAGAAAGACTAAAGAACCATAGATCTAAACGATTTTTTTAAAATTACAACAAGTTTTGCTGCTTAGAAACAAACAACATTTTTACACTCCACTGGAGTCAAGATGCACCCCTAAAAATTGCGTAT
Source organism: Apricaphanius iberus (assembly GCA_028564705.1). NCBI lineage: Eukaryota > Metazoa > Chordata > Actinopteri > Cyprinodontiformes > Aphaniidae > Apricaphanius > Apricaphanius iberus. The sequence goes on from JAPXFQ010002203.1 coordinate 318,410, forward strand.
CAACAGCACTATGTATTTGAGTTTTTTTTTGTTTCTGTTTTGAGGATTTAGGTCTGGAGACTGTGGAGTTGATGGCCACTCTGATTTTCTGCATGGATAACCAATTATGCATTGATTAGTTCACATGTTTTGGATCCTCATCTCACCGAAGGAAGCAAGAATGAGCTCTCTCTAGTTATCTGGTCAAGACCATCGGACTTTCATTTAAAACTGGGCATTTTAAAGCTATTAAATCATGCTCTCTTTCAAAAATCAGGCCCACAGAATTATAGAACCTCCACCATGCTTAATTATCCTTTTCTTTTACACAGAATCCTCCTGATGTTTGTCACCAAGAAGTTAAACACGAGTTTCACGATTCCAGTTAAATTCCCAGCAGAGTTCAGCAAGCTCCACGTTTATGCTTGTTATAATAGGACAGTAGAGGCTTTTTATGGCATGCCTACTAAACATGATATATGGTAAATAGATGGTGTCCAATAGTTGCTATGGAAACTCAATGTTTTCTTTGCTGCAGTTTTTCCTACAGTCAGCTTTTACTTCCCCTCACTGTCCTACTCACTGGGTGGTAAAGTAGGTGAGACAAACTATGGAGCCTGTCCAGTTGCTGAAAAAACAGCCTCCGTGTGGTGTTGTATTTATAGCCCAGAGGAAAAGTAAGCTAAAAATAAAAATCACCTTAGTTTCCTTTTAAAGGACTTGTTTTGGGAACCAATAAATGTGCCACCTGGGATTTTATTAAAAACAATAATTTCAGCATGTAATCATGTGTCTGCAAGTAATGATGAATTTTATTTTAGAGCAGCCATGCCAAATATTTGTTCACGTCAGTATAGTTAGTTTGTCATAGTTATCATAATTAATGTCTTTACAGTAATAAAATGTAGATTCCTTTTTAAATACCACAGAGAAGTTTCTAGTTTTACCTAGTTTAGTTAACAGAAACCTGTTGCAGCCCCACCCTGTTGCAGTGTGAAAAGACAAAGCCGCTTGTTTTAAAAGGGATTTGAAGGCAGATCGCTGCGTGTCAACAAGTTTATTAAGTAAATAACACCTTCCCCATGACAGAGCATGGTCTCATCGTCCAACCTGTCCTCCAGCTTGGTGCTATCACAGTGTCAACCAAGACACATTTCCTGGGAGAACATCCAGATCTGAAACCATGGGTACCCTCTCCTGTAAAAAGCCCAGCCTCCAAACACTGGTTGCAGAGTGGACTGCCCCACCTGCCAGACAGACATAAACACTCCATGGGTTTAAACGTGGAAATCCAACAGGCCTGTGAAATGTTTCGTCTCTGATCTCACTCTTTCCAGCATCCTTGCTGTCCATGCAGAGGATGGGGGAGGGGGAGCAGTAATAACTGCCTTTTTAAATGTCAAATCGGCACCACTTTTGAACGCCGGGCACACAGAAAGCTTGTCAGAGCAGTTTTCCTCTCTGACCGGGTCAGGATCGGTGTTTTTTTTTTACTCTGCCTCCTTGACTTATCCCCAGACAAAAGGGTTAGTTTGAGGATGGAGAGGGGGTGAAGACGGAGTGCAGTGAACTCCTTAGAGCCGATGTGATGAGTAATGGCACGGGCTTGTGAGAACCAGTGTCGGGGGGCCGTTTGCGGTTAAGCATGAGCGTGTCCCTACATACCACCGCTCCTTTTCCCATCAGTACCCCCCCCCCCCTGCACCAGACAACCCCCTCTAGGGCGTAGACAGCACATTCCAGCTTTATCAATAGACCAGTATGGAAAAAGGGATGATTTGTGAGGCAATACCTAAACAGCTGCCTGTTACAGTAAGTCATGCATACAGTTAAAACACTCAAGTTTAGTTTTGACCTTTGAATTAATTATTTTAGCAGGCTGCCATATTTGTTTTAAAAATCCATTATTACTTTGATATATAACTAGCTAACTAACTGATATAAATTTTGTTTTATATTTTTGCAAAATAACTACTAATAAATAGATTATTATTATTCCAAATTGAAGTTCATTCTTTTAGGTTAAGATTTCAAATTAAAGCATTCAATTTAAACATAAATGCTTATAGATGTTTAAAGAAGAAACAGCTGATTGAGACGTTTTTTCGCCATCTTTTCTTTTTAACTGGTTGTAGGTTTATGGAGTGTAAAAGCAGCAGCAGCACCCCCTACTGTTCAAGCCTCTCAATTTGTTTTCATGGTGTTAAACCTGAGCTTTTTGGTCCCCTAGTTTCTCTCCTCTGAAAATTGCTAATTTTTAAACGTTAAGTAATTTTCTACTGCTGATAAAATGTTTACACCACAGGTGTCTCAAATGTGATGACTGTTGAACAGAAGCTTAAAGGCCAGAGAGAGAGAAAAAACCTTAAGTGGTCTTTTTGGGGGGATTTTTTTTTATGTAAAAACATGAAAATTAGGCGTTATTTTGTCTGCATGCATTTATTTTTTACTTTCGATTTATGCTGTATAATATCAACATGTATTTGAATAATCAGGTGGATGCCTGAAAAACCTAAGTGATACAGAAAACTTCCTGATAAGATGCTTGAATCATCTTAACTCATTGCATTTGACACAGGGAAGCAGCAGATCTAGTTCAAACATCCCCAAATCTCTCAGTTAGGGCATCCTACAGAGGAACCTTATTTTAGGCACTTCTACATACTTCTTTCCATAATTATCAATGTTTCATGGCCACCTGTGAAAGTTGAAACATAAATTGAACGGTGAGACGATAAATTTGACTTTTGCTTCTGCCTCTTGTTCAGTCCCAGACTGCAATAGATTTTTGCAGAAATTCCAAAAGATTTTAGGAATTAGAAGATATTTGTGGTTTTATTTACAATTTTGCTAAAATTATTATGTAAAGTAGGACAAATGATCATCGTTAACGTAATTCTCCCATTTTGAACTTATTTTATTGTAGTCAGAGATGAGTGTGAGATCTGTTAATACGGCTCACACTGACTGATCCAGTTGTAAGTTTTTACAGTACATATGTGGCTCAGAATCAAATGCAATGAAAAGTTTGTAACCGAACTGTTAAAATGTAGCGCTTAAAACTGGTGCCACAATTTCCACTCGACTTTGTTTACATAAACTGATCTGATTAAATTGCATAAATGAATAAAAATTCAAATTCACTTGAAGGACCTCATTAAATCACAAGGGTGTTACATTTCTATCTAAAACGAATAGCTCTCAAAACAAATTTGTTTGAACAATTTCAAGGTAGTTTTTTGTGAGCATGCACTATTAAATATCAAACTGTTTCAGCCTTTACTTTTTATCCCTTAAAATGCATTTTAAATTTTAGACATTTTAGCCTTATTCACAAAACTAAAAGAAACAATCACAGATAAGATATAAGTGGTTTACAGCTTGGTTCCACTTTTTTATTTTCCACCCAGTGAAGAAATTCTCATTTGTTGGAGTCAAGTGGTTCAATAGTGTTTTTTGTTCCTCTGCAGGGAGCTGGAGACAGCTTCATCGGAGCCCTGGCGTTTTACATGGCTCACCACCCTGCTATGCCTCTGGAGGAGATGGCGTGCCGAGCCAATCAGGTGGCGGCGGTGAGCGTGCAGGCCATCGGCACCCAGATATCGTTCCCGTTTAAACGGGACCTACCGGCTGAGCTGTTCTGAAGCTTTTCTCTTTTACTGGAAAACGTTGTAATTGATGGGAACGTATACTCTAAGAAACACAAAACAAAGTAATTGGTTGATGTAGTTTATTGAATGAACCCAAACTGACTTAATTCCACACACTGTTGAAATATTTGATACAATGTATTGGTCCTTTTTTTCTTCATCATGTTGAACTCCATCAGATGATTTGATCAATTCTTGAGATCTTCCACTAAACAGCAACCAATCAAATCCTCTTCCAGCCAATGCTTTGTATGATCCATGTAAATAAAAATGTCTTTTCAGAACGCGTCCATATCCATTGGTGCATTAAATCGATCTGATCTTCCTCTTCTCAAAGAATAAGACGTGCTTGTTCACTGCAATGACACACAAAAAAGGATGAAACAGAGGATAAGAGATCAAGTATTTCAGCACTGGAGGTAGAAAATACTTTAAAAAACACACAAACTGAGCAAATTAACTTATAGATCCAGATTGAAGTTCAAACACCAAGCTCTGGGATGGCAACAATAGTGCAGAAAAACCCAGGACAGATTTAGTGCGACACATGCTGCACTCAAGACATCCACGAGTTTTCAGTCGAGATGACAGAAAACCGCGTTATGCACATATTTCAAAAGTACGGCTGAGGAAGATGAGGGTACGACTACTACACTGGATTGGCCTGGCTGCTATCCTGACCCAGCAGAGAATGTCAGAAAAGTGAAAAACCGAGAGAAACAAAGAAAAGAAAAAAAAGAGACACTGTTGGAGTTCACCTTAGACCTCTTCATCCCCTTAAGGTGTTGCACATGAAATATTTGTATTTAAAGCAAACAAGAGTTGAATAAAATAAAAAGATGTAGCTCCAAGTGAAGCCACTGTCTTTACCAAATGGGTCGTTTTTTCGCAGCACCAGTTTCTCTCGAAGCCGGTTTCTCTTTGTGTTAAAGAAGTATCCCGTCCCTGCAGCGCTTACCATCTGGACCAGGATGGTCCTGAAAGAAGAAGAAGAAACCAGTGAATTCATCATCACCCTCATCAAAACAAGCAGACGGATTAAACCTACATGCGGCTTTGCTCGGAACTTTACCCACTCATTGACATGACTTTAATCTTTACCTTTATTACTTTACTGAAACTTTACTTTTTCCTGACAAAATAAAAGCAACAAGATGTGGGTCACAGATTTTTTTTACCTGGGATTTTATTCAGAACCAGTTAGGATAAAAACTATATACACAGGCTCAACAAAATACGCACGGTTACCAACATCTTAAAAATCTTTTCCTGACGAAGATCCTCGTGATTTTGACAACACTTTCAATGAAGCTTCTTGGTGACTAAGACCTACATAAGATGGGGATGTTTACGGCAGTGAAAACTTTTTGCAGAATCTTGATTCACTGTATGGCACTTGAAGTGTTTTAGCTAAGCATATATTGCATCCAAGCAGTCCAATGTGATAATGATCTTGCAAACACTGAAACCCTACTTTTCTCTTTAACTTTTTCAGATCAGTCAAAAAAAAAAAAGCAGTCTGCTATGTTGTTACTATCAGCCTTATTCACACTGCACAGTGATCTGGCCAATAGAAACTAAACACCTACACCTATAAATCCTGTATTCTGAGGCCATTTCTGTTGCATTGCTGTTTGTCGTTCTTGTTCTCATGTTATGTATTTGTTATCTGCTGGCTGCAGAACAAGATATTACTCCAGTATACATAAATTTACCTTGAGATTCACCATAAATATGTTCAGAGAAGTAAAATGTAAGGATTTCAAGATCAAAAAGTTAACTGTCAAGCACAGTGGTGGCAACATCAGCCTGTGGGGCACATTTTTCATCTTCACCTCAAATCAGCTGCTAGAAAGTAAACAACCGTGGAGGACGTTGTTAGCATCCAACAGTGCGATGAACCCAAACACTTCAAATCTGTTTTTAGAAATGGACAACGCTTTTCGATAGCATGTGCCAGAAATGACCTTCCAAAAGCAAAAATGTATGGGATTGATTAAAAGTTAGCCGGGGGCAGACAATTACTTCAGCCGTTTATTGATGGCTACAAAAATGTGTCCACTGTTCAGCTTACAAATGTTAATAGGTGCATATGAATGATTTCGATCCTGTTTCGGCCAGAGAAAGCATACACTTTATTCGTTATAAAAACTCCTTAATGCTAATTATGAGTATCAAATATATTTCACTTACTTGGATTTTGCTTTAGCCACTGAAAAAGAGCAGAAGATTTTGAATTTATTAACAAGCCTTATGGGAGGAAACGTGCACAATCTAGTATATATTTTCTGTCTTTTTTAGCCGTGAATAAACAATTATAGCAGCATACATAACGCTTCTGTAAGATACCCAAGAAGCATTATCGGAGATGCTGCTAACTTTAACACGTAAATGTGGTTAAACATCTAAGTAAACAATGAACAGAATCCGTTTTATAGCGAAGAATAAAATCAGAAATTCCATAGGATATCTTTGATACTCACAGTTCACGCTGGTGAGAAACATTTTCTAGAATTTGAATTTTTTTTACGAAGATAAGACGGAAACATAAGTTAGTATCAAGGCAGGTCACATTGAGGAGTTGTACATCCAGAGCAAGAAAGGCACTTCCGGTATCTCTTAAAGGCGCAGTACAGGAGAAATTGTCCACATATGAGTGATAGACCCACCAGGCGAACAGAGGTTATGTGATCTTTTGGAAAGTTATTGAAAATTCGTCTTGATGCTTTCTGTATGTCTTTCAGTTTTTCTTTGGACTTTAGATACTGTACATGTCACTTTCTGACATGTAGGCTACAGTACCTCCAGCAATAATTCACATATGGGCTTTCAAGGGTTGCATTATGCTTTGCCATTATGCTTTATTCCTAAATTGCAACATCCCCCTGGCTTAACTGTCTATATAGATTTGATGGAGGACAACTATGGGTAAAAGGGGGCCCATATCGGTTGCTCAGGTCAATTCATTTTCTTGTTACACAATCAAATTTAAATGAATTGGATTACTCCTTTGGAACCCACTTATGAGGCCCACTTAGTACCTATCCAGATGAATCCATGAAAAATTGTTACTTCTATTTTATGCTTGTTTAAACCTCATTCTATGTTCATGTACTTTTACCATTATATACAGTACAGACCAAAAGTTTGGACACACCTCATTCAGTGCGTTTTCTTTGTTTTCATGACTATTTACATTGTAGATTCTCACTGAAGGCATCAAAACTATGAATGAACACAAATGGAATTATGTAGTACTTTTCCAAAACATTATGAAATAACCTGGCCTCCAAAGTCACCGGACCTGAACCCAATCGAGATGATTTGGGGTAAGCTAAACCGCAGAGTGAAGGAAAAAGGGCCAACAAGTACTAAGCATCTCTGGGAACTCCTTCTAGACTGTTAGAAAACCATTTCGGGTGACTACCTCTTGAAGCTTAAGAGAATGCAAAGCAGTAAGCAGAGCAAAGGGTGGCTACTTTGAGGAATCTAAAATATAACACATGTATTCGGTTATTTCACCCTTTTTGTTTAAGTACATACAGTAATTCCATACATTATGTGTTCATTCAAAGTTTTGACGCCCTTGATTGAGAATCTACAATGTAGTCATGAAAATAAAGAAAACGCATTGAATGAGAAGGTGTGTCCAAACTTTTGGCCTGTACTGTATATGTTTATTTTCCACTCTAGATCAATAACTATAAGAATTAGGGAGGTCAGAAGATCCCTCTGAATTTCCCTGAAAAGAAGATCATGAGTGTGACATAGAAAAATTATTTTAAATCTTGGGTTGTCATAGCGGACACAGATGACACCCTGTAACAGACTACTCTGCTATGTACTAAAAAAGCTTTGTCCAAAATGACCAAAGTTGCAAATTTAGCAAAAGGTTGAAATCTGGTTTTGTCACCAAACAGTTTCTTCTGCTTAGGTGAAACCCAACCAAATAAGGATTGGCCAACACTAATAGTATACGGTTTTTCTTAAGGTGGATATTAACTAAATAGTGACGATGACTGTCTTGTTTAGGACCCATTCCAGATATCTATCTACAGTCGTTTAAGACAAGACAGGTAAGAACCAGGTAAGACTGTATCCTGTGGAAAATTCTGAATGGAGCTCATTCCTAATTTCATCTCATCTTAATCCATCCAAGTGCTGTATTCATAAAAAAAACACCTGGCCAACTAATTGGTGTTAACTGTTTATGTCGCGTTTGGCAACTGCTTCAGAATTCATGAATGTCCTTTAAGGAATCAGGTAAAGAAAACTCTAGAATGCCCCAGACCTTCAGTGGAAAAACGAATGGGCCTGAAACTAATAAAGTCACCATGGAAATCCCCTCCATGTTGTAACTTAATATTGCTTTTGTGGCTGCAGTGAAACAGTGCTGCAACAAGAGTTTGAACCTGCTCTGAAGTTTATTTGTATGACTCATCAGACAGATATTGTAATATTTTGACTGAGTTCCCCCATATTTTTTTTACTCATCTGTGAACTTACTGAACAATACCTTTATACATAAAACATAGATATATTATTTCAATACATATTCTTGAAAAGCATTGAAAAAGCAATAACAGTTGCATTCATAATGGGGGATTTATTAAATAAACTATTGTGTATAAAGCCATATTGAGGGTACTGTCTTCATAGTTCAGAAACCCTTCTGCCAACAGTGATTTGGGAAAAAGCAATGTTATATTTTTAAGATTACTTGGGTAGCTATATTTGTGAAATTAATATTTTACCAAGCTCCTTTTATGTGCATGAATTGTATCCTATCACTTGCTATCTCAAATGTTGAGTAGAAATGGTTTACCCTTCACTCATCCAAGTTCTCAGACGTGCCCTTCACAAATTGGTTTATAGTTGTCCGCTTCCAGGTGATTTTTTTGCTTTTTGCTTAAAAGTCTGTTTAGGTCAATTCATTTTCTTATTTTATTTATTTTTTTATTTACATGTAAAAATGAAAGATGTGATTGTTTTAAAACTATAGTTGGCATTTTGATAACGCTAGATGGATTCTTGGTTTCTGATCCATCTGGATTTGCAGGTAAAAATCTCAAGAAGTAAAGAGTAACAACCAACCATTAAAGCAAAGACCATATCGGATGAAGTCAGTACAATAAAGAGAAAAATAACAGCAATTTAAAATTATTTCCACCAATGACTTCTAGAAGATCTCTATTCAGCAAAAAGTAAAAAAAATAAAGCTCTTAGGATATAATAAAGAGAAATTAGCTGCATTTTGGAGATCAAGTACATGAGCGTTTTTCAGAGAACATGAAGGCGGACAAGCACATTTCCAAGAAGTGAACTAGAAATTACCTTGTACAACATGCCTTGTACACTCATTCTGTACCTACAGCAACGCTGATAAGTAGATGTATTTTTTTAAACCCATGAAGCCATATTTTGTTTTTGTGATATTCTACAATGGTTTGCTAATTCACTTTCCAAGAATGTAATTCAATTCTTTAGATGTCTAATTGATGCGTTCCCAGAAAGGCAATACTGTCATTATTGAAAAAAGACATTTAATGTTTCAGTACCATTATAAAAATTACAGGAAACGTGTGATACAATCATAACGAGCCCTTCAACTACAATTAAACCATTCTTTTTATTGTATTTTTAGGATTAAAGAAAACTAACTAACTAATTGGTTATATCTTCAACAGCTCATCCTTATTAAAATGGAAACTCCATTGTGTGTGGCCCTGTCATCCCACGGGTACTGGGATTAGATAGAAACAAGAAGTAATAAGTAAACAGGTACAAATGAGCAAAATGCTGCTATAATAGTGAACCCAGGAGGGAGAGAAAACTGGCATTAAAGCGGAAATGAACAAGAATGTTATTGGACGGGACCGAGCGGCGCTGTAACCAGGCAGGGAGCAGCTGTCAGGATGTGTGTGGAGGAGCCTGCGTCACCAAGGGATAATTCTGAAAAGGAGGCTGAGACCACAAGCTTCGTCTCTCCTCCTCTTCCTCCTCTTCCTCTATCAACACCCCACCCACTCTGCACTCTCCACTCCGGACGTTCGCTCCTCTTTCCGTCTCCCACTTCGGCACATGGACGGATGCTCATCACTCTGTCTCACATGCTCTTCCTTTCCATTCACAGCCCAGTTATGTGACAAGAACTGTGTTTTTTTCTGTAGCTCTAATCCAAACAGTCACAGTATGACAACAGGTATTTAGTTATTCAGTCGCAGGCAAGGACTTGAAACATTGGGGATTCATTTAAATGCTGAATTATTTCCAAGAATGAAAAGGTCAATAAATATGCTTTAATTTGAAATCCACAAGCCTCATTCAAAGCCCCAAACAAATTAACATATAGACATGCAACAAACACCAAAATATAGCAAAGGCATTGTGGAAACTGAAGTGTGCAAAGGATTTAATTCATCCTCAAAAGCTATGGAGTTCGATCTGGGTGTGTGTGTGTGTGTGTGTGTGGGGGGGGGGTGATGTGGGGGGGTAGATTAGGGGATAATATAAGATTAGGTTAGGCAAGTCTATTTGTATAGCACATTTAAAAAATATAGAATTTGAAATTGGAAAGTAGAACACATCACCCCAGTTTTAAAGTTCCTCCACTAACTTCCTGTAGCTCAGAGAATAGAGTTCAAAATACCCCTACTAGTTTATAAATCATTGAATGGACCTAAGTATATTAAAGTCCTGTTGTCATTATTGCAACCCCCAGACCACTCAGGTCCTCCAAGTGTAGTTTGCTAAACATCCTTAGAATTTGAAGGCGTTGGCAAGACAAGGCCTGTGATGGACTGGCGATCTGTCCATTTAATTGAAAACAACAATTTAGGAGAAGCATAAAAAGAAAAGAAAACATTTAACGTTTGATTTTAAAAAACAAAACAAAAACAAAAAACTTGGTGAAGCAGCTTTCAGTTTCTATGCTCCACACATCTGCAACAATCTTCAGGATGACTGCAAAGCTGTTGAATCGTTAGGCTTTTTTAAATCAAAGATTAAAACGTTAAAATATGACTGTCAGGTTAATTGATCTCTCTCCAAATTGTCCTTAGGTGTGAGTATGTGCATGGTTGTTTGTCCTGTCTGTCTCTATGTGGCCCTGTGATGGATTGGCGAACTGTCCAGGGTGTACCCCGCCTCTCGCCCGTTGACAGCGGGAGATGGGCACCAGCCCCCCCTTGACCCATTAAGGATTAAGCGGTTAAGAAAATGGATGGATGGATGGATTAAAACGCATCTGTTTAGGGCTGCCTTTGAGTAATGTTCAAATATAATTTTGGGTGTGTTTGGCTTTTGATTCTTAAATGTTCTTTTTACACTTAATTATGCTTTTCATGTTTTTATGCTCTTTTGTACTTATCTTTTTTTAAAGCTGTTCTTAAATTGCTGCTTTAATCATGCTTTGTTTGTTTCTCTATTACCAAATCATGTGAATCACCTTGAATTACTTAGTTGTTGAAAGTGTGCTATACAAATAAAATTGGCTTGCCTTGCTTTGCTCTTCTATTTATGTTTCAGGATTGATGTTGCGTCACATACCTCTCAACCTGGGTTCTCTTCGCACAACAAAAAAGTTGCTGCATTTTCCTCCATTTGTACAAAGAGACCAGCAATGTATTTCTCTTCACAAACAGACAATAAAGCACTAAAGAAAAGGGTTGTAGACACTTTTAGGATTGTAATGTTTAATGAAGAGCTACCAGAAATTGAAATAAAGTGTTTGATACTGCTGTTATCAAAATATCTTAAACAGCACTGGTTAAACATTTGACAACATATTGGATATTGACAGTATGATGGTGATAAAACATTGCTTTTTCAATTTCAAAATATTGACCTCTTTGGCACTTCCTTTTGATTTTCCCAACTTGGGACATGCAGTGCAAACAGATAAGAATTATACATTTGTTCCTCTTCTATTGTGTTGTGGTACTTTTTTTAAATGCCCTGACAACATGGTAGGACTACTCTACAAAATAATAAGATTTAAAGCCACTTAATTGGATAAAAGCACCAATAGCTCAAAACTAAACACAAGTGAATGGGAATTATAGAATAAAAAAGGAGCCATCTTCCAGCCTTTAATATCTGTTCTATTATTGTCATATCTAACTGTTTTTATTGTTCAGGAAGAATGAATTTACTTTACTGTTGTAAGTTTTGTATTATATTGCTTATTATATTAAATTGAGGGACTTTTTACTTTTTGTATTCCTTTTAGATGCTTCGATGATCCTGCTCTAAGCATCAGTATGCTCACCCAGCAACACTTCTGTTTGTTGAACATATTGCTTTTCAACTCTTCACAAAAGCCCATCTAAAATAACCCCAAAAATCTCTATAAAACCCTCATGACTGCTTGGATAAGAAGTGGAATTTATTCTTTTTAAACTCTGTCTCTGTCCTCAATGTGAAACACTCTTTATGGTATTGTACATCTGACACTCTGAGAATATGTTTGTGTTAAATGATTTTTAATTTGATTAAATACAGAGTGATAAAGTGTTTACTTCCACTACAGACTGCTGATTATTAATAATTTCCCCCACACAGTTTCAGAAAGACCAAATAAGCCCTCCCCTTGCTGTCAAAACAACTGTTTGCTGTTCATTTGACCCACCAACCTCATCACAGCAGGTGACATAGTGACTCATGCATATACTGTACTCTGAGGCACCAACACTTTGCACTGGTTCAGAAACTCTCTGGCTTGCGTCAGCACAATATCGTTTAACTATTATATAAACGAAGGGATGAATAACAAGAGGCAATCTCATGGAGCTTTTTTCATCTTTTCTTCCACAACACATTTGAATCTTAACAATCTGCACTGAAACAAATGATCTGTGGCTACAGAAGCAAATGCTGCTCAGTGTGTGTGGAGAATCAGGCTGCATCTAATGAGTAATCATGAAAGGAAAGGAACGAAGGCAGGATGTCTTAAAAAAGACGTTTTGTTGCAATGACATGAAAAACCATTATGTTGCAAAGGTTAAACCTTACCCTTTTAAAACTATAATAAAAAATAATGTGGACTCTTTAGGGTATTATGTGCCAGCATATAATAAAATGATCTGAAGATATTTGTAGGAAAAGTAAGCACAATCTACAATTTAATACATGTTTACTCAATTTCATTATAGAATCAACTTAAACAGCAATAACTTATATGAAATTTTGCACATATGAACTAGTATTGGCCAAGCTATAGGTGTTGAACAGATGGCATCACATAAGAAGTGATAGTAATCATATAAACAGAAGAACTGATGGTTAACTAAATGACTGCAGTGTACCCAGGTCACCGGGTCAGTAGGAGATATGTGTGCTGACATTCCTCTGTCCTTGAAAGCAAAGCATTGTTCCCGTAGTCTTGTAGATCATTCAGATGCAACCTTGCAAACAAAGGTTTTGCTGTTGTAATTTGTCTACATGGTCACTACAGTGGACATGTTTTTTATATGTGTATGTGTGTGAGTATTGATGGTACACTTGCATAAAAGCCCCTTAATTGAACTCTAGAGTGCTAATCCAAACACTACTGTCTCCAGGCAACCACAAACATGTCCTTCAACCAACATGGCCAGCAATCAACCTGAAATGTTGAGCAATGTTCAGGAGTACTTCTGCAAGTCCTTATGTGGTATGTTACTTTTGAAAGTTAAGCTAGTAAAAACATCACTTAAAGCTGCAGTCTGGAGTATTTCTTTATGTATCAACATTTTATGTATCCTTAAAATCATCTACAATGAGAGTGGTTTAGTCCTATGATAAAAGGCCAGTGCTCCACAACATATGCAATTTTGTTTTAATTCCCTCCTTCCTCTCACATACTTCTATGCAATTCAGACTGACTGGCAAATTTCTTTATCACATAGAATTCGAGCTTCCTTTGGAGATGAGCCCATGCACACAGGCCGCTCTGTGTCTTCCTTTTTACATTCACTATAATGGCAGAGAGTGGTCATGTAGAAGTCGCAGCATACTCCTGCTAAATAATTAACCATTCCCGGGCTACCCAGGGCTACATCAACTTCAGACAGAAAAACAATGGGAAGTACGGCCACTAAGTCACTGAAAAATGGCTTAAAGACCAGAGCGGGGTGTTACATCCATATGTGTTTTCCCCCTCGCTTTAAATCAGAGATTTGCTTCAATAATGGAGAATATGAATAATGGGGGGGGGGGGTCTTTTTAATCTGTAAAGCACTTTGAGATGCAGTTTTGTATGGAAAGTGCTGTATAAACAAAGTTTGATTGATTGACTGATTGATCGACAGGTGGTCTCACTGATGATAAATTGGGTAGTCTTTGTTTCAGCTTTACATCTAATGTGACAGTGTGAGGGTCCTGTCTCAATAGCTCCGACTGATCATGCACCCTGGCTGCTTGACCACATTTGGCATTGCTGGCAGGGTCCATGTGATACTGATAATAAGTCCATGGATTCAAAATTGGTGGCACCCTGCGCAGAGCACAAGGTCATGCTAATGATAAGAGGGGGAGAGATGGGACAGTTTGAGGGTCCTGTTACTATAACTCCGATTGATCATGTGGCCTGGCTGCTTGGCTCTTTGGCTGATTTGCCTTTTGGCTGACTGGTTAGCATGCATGACTCTCACGTGGGAGTCGTGTGATTGAATTCTGCCTGGGCCCTTGTTCTGTGGCTTGACATCTCTGGAAGTCGAAAGGTGGAGCATTTACGTATATTCTGAGCTAATGTTATTTTATCTCGGAGTACTTTAGCTTAGTTTCAGTTACTTATGTTTAAATGTGATTAAACAATCACAGATTGAGATACAGATATTCTGTACCTCACAAAGGTTGGATAATTACGACTCCACGGTACAACTGCAGTGTAACAAAGGTTTGTAAGTCAGCAGACCCAAAAAGAGTAGTAGCCCAGACAGTGCTGTCATCCCTGGTGGTCCTACTTTCAGCAGTAAAACCTTGTAGTCATCGAGAGAAGTGATGACATGTTGAAGACCTGTTGTACCTGATTTAACTTTTTGGCTCAGTTTGCATCACTGTGCTCACAAGCCTGCAGAAACATAGAATTACAATCATTTCAGTTCCCTGCTGGGAAAAAAAATCTCAGGAGACAAATGTTGACTTGTCAGGGGAAAAAAAGGATTTGCAAAGATTAATGGGTGTTGAATACTCACAAAAAATAGAGGCTTGTCTGTTTGGCAGCCCTGTTATGTGTACTGGTGTGTTCAAACCATTTCAAATGTCACCGTCAAGAGTGGCAAGATTACATGTTAGGTCGATGGTTGAGGCCGTCAGAAGGGCATCAGAGACTATGCAGTGCTTTTTTTGAAACTTTTCCTCCATTCAATGCTTCAAAGCGGCAAAAGCCAGCAAGGCAGAGCATCAACCAATAAGGGCTTCTCACTGTAGTGATGTCGCCCGACGTCCATGTTATCTAGCTAGCAACGATTCAGCATTGTTTAAAACATCTGGCAGAGAAATGCTCATCCACACGCTTTGGAAGCTTCAGCCTTAAAATGTATAGGCATCAAACAAGTCACTTTGTGAGCATTTTTGGACGGCAACAAAGCATGTGGTGCGAATGGACCATAAGACAGGATGAGGGCAAAAGTACGGTGAAAAAGAAAAGCTTAATATGATTTAATAAGAATACTTAATCAAATATGTTTTTATTTGATTAGATTAACAGAGACTTCATATTATTCTGAGTTTAAAATGAACAAAGAGTAGCCTCTAGGATAGCAACAATGTTCTTTGAAACAGCCAGTAGACCCAATGTATATGCTAACAGGAGACTTTTTTCTTTTTATACTTTTTTTCTGTTATATCATCATAAATGAAGCACGAGGATTCTGGTAAAATCTGCTGGAACTTTAACTTGAACTGTTAGCAGTGGTTAGAAAACAACAAACACTGCCAGTGGGTTTGTTGTGTAAGAAAGAATGAATATGTGGAAAGGCGCCTCAAACCTACTGCTGAGTAGAATTTATCTTTACTGCTCTGTATCCATATTTGTGAGGCTATATGAGCTCCATAAATATTCAAAAAGCCTTGGAAACCTTGTTAGAGTGCATGGTATGGGGACCTCCTGAAAAATATCAGGCAATTTAAAGATTAATTTTATGACTGATTTAGTTTTAAAATGTTGTTAGTTTTTTGGGGTTTTTTTGGATTGCACAGGAATCATTTGATGCACCACTTCTTTGACGAGCGAAGGTTTTTTGTTGGTTTTTTTGATTGAGGATTTTTTGCATGATGATTTCTCTTTTCAAACGAGACAAAGCAGAAAAAAAAGGGGAAAAAATGTTTTATTGCAACTTCTGAAAAATCTTAATTAAACTAAGGCCTGCGTTTCTTTAAACCACCAGTTTCTGCACAGATTACAGTTATTTTAAAATACATACACCCCAGTGGAGCATTTTTTTATGCTTATTTTATGGTGGTATTTATATTATCAGAGGGAAAAACAGAAGCTCAGAATAATTACACATTTAATTCTCAAGCTCATAATTAACACAGCAGCTCTCAAAATGCTGATGGTTTTTTTGTTGGAATTTCAGGACATTTCATTTCTCTTTGACACCCACATCTCTACTTCCATTGGAGTGCCGAACCAAAACACATTCTCTGAGGGGATACTGTCAGCATGTCCTCACTTTCTTTCTTTAATTCATTACCAGTGAGGTTGTTCCAGAAAATGCTGCCTGATCACATCACACCCTGGCCTTGTCTTGGCTGTCGCTGGAGCTTTTAAAGCAACTTGTCTGCCTCTGAATATCTTTTTCCAGCTGTCCACTATAATCGTCACAAACACAGGAAAATCTTTCTTAGGGTGGATTTTGTTGCTTTCAGCATGACCCAGATTTGACTGTTCGTGTTCTGTCTCACAGTGAGAAGATCCAGTGGTAGAAGTCTATCTGCTTGTTTGTCTTTTCTGTTTATCATGTGAGCACAATTTGCATTTGAACATGCTGTATTAATAGTATCCTGTGTGCCATTTAAAACAAACAGTACAGCTAATTTATTTATTGCCATCATTTTTTAGCTGGTATCTTATCTGGTACGTGTTAAAGTCATCAACAAGAGCTGGTGAAGGCAAAAACAAACAGCAGAAGGGACTGGATTGTCTCCCCACTTGCGCAGATGGAAGCAATTGAGTCATTTATGATGTCACACACTGATGTGCATCTGATTGCTATGGTTACACCAATCTCTGGATAATTAAGTTCTCATATTGGATTTCGACAACACTAACAGGTCTGCAAAGAGACGTTCACTGTCTGTCTGAAACAATAATTTAAATAGTGTATCATAACAGAAACAATCCAGATGCTTAAGATTTCACTTGTTTCTTTGTCACGTTATATCAGATACACACAACTTTTAAATGTATTAGCGTTCATAAATCAGTGAGTTTCATTTGTTTTTAGACATTTATTAAGTCTTTTAAATTGTCAGCAAAATGATTTTCACCTTAAGAATGAATTCGGTCCTTCCTTAAAAAGAAGAAAAGTAGATTTTGGGAGGGGAAGGATTGTTATTTCGTGAAAGGAAGAAAATGAACATTTTGGTAGGGATTAAAGAAAACAAAAAGTGTCAAATTAATCAATTAATGTCAACTCATGACTTACAAACTATAACAGAATATATATAAAAATATATATATTATACATAATTGTATATATAAAAAATATGACAGAAAATGACAGACATGATCTGCAACTTAATGCATACAGTAAATGTTTCAAACAGTCTGACAGTTGTCAAGAAGAAAAGTATTTTCTCTATACATCACTCACCCTCACATTGCCCTAAATGTTACCTACTGGTTTACCTAATGAATGAGGCTGATTGGGATTTTTGAATGGGTCTGACGTATTAATGGATTACATTTTCTTTTAGCTTGATTTTGTCTGTGTCTTTTAACACAGCAAAGGTTATTGGCAATCCAAAGTTTTGAGATAGGAATTCTGAGGAGGTACTGATCAGCCAATCAAACGTTAATTGTCCTGTAACCATGCCAACAAGTCATGGTGTAAGAAATATTACGGAGGAAAGGATCCAAATGTCAAAATTTATGCAGAATATTAATAATGGCTAAATAGTCTAAAAATGCGTTAGGCATTCAGAAAACAAGGCATTGTTTTAGGAAACCAATCATTTTGAGAAAGCTGTTCTAATGTATTGAGGGGTACAAAAATGAGTTTGATATGTTTATTTGGCCTTTAAATCCCCGAGATTCTGGGCAAACAAATCTTATAGACATTGGCTCAAAAATCTCAGTTTACAGGACTTGAAGGATACGCTGCTGATATCGTGGTGCTATGTACCACAGCACATATTGAGGGTCTACATAGAGTCTGCGCGTCAATGTCAGTGCCAGTGATAATATTGTTTCCCCACATGTGCAAAATGGGAAACACTTAAAGGGTACAGAAATGCTTTTATTAAAAAAACACTTAAAAATTCTAACTATTTTATTACCACCTTTTTAATGAAGCAGCACTTTTAAGACTTTTAATAAATATTGTGAATCTGAAACATTAATTTTCTGCCCTTGCATGTTTACCATATTTTCCAATTTTCTGGGGTCTGCTAATTTCTATCTTTTTCCAGCAACAAGAATAGAAAATGGGTCAAAACTCTTCAAAAGTAGACAAAAGTAAACATTTCACCTGTTTCAATGAATAGGTGTGCCCAAGTGTGATTTGACTGTAAATTGCTAGACATTTGTGGTTGTGTAATTTACTATAAAATGAAAATGAAAAAAGGAAATGACTGTACAAATAAAATACATATAGTACAGAAAGTGAAGGAAAAGCTGCAAAAACTGCTGACATTAGACTGTAAAACGATATGGAGAGAAGGTCAAAAGGTGTTGCCATAAATTATTCCAGGTCTATATTTGGCTTAGATCTATTTGATGAGGCTATTATCTGCTGTTGCCTTTCAGAGTGATGACCACTGTGTTTTCAGGAGTAATGTTATAAAACAGGCATCCAGTGTGTCCTCCTCCCATCTGTTCTCGTTCCTCGGTCTCTATTTCTCTATGTTCCGTGACGCAAAGCAAGAGTGGGAGTGGACAAACCTTCTGCTCCCCGAGAGGACTGAGTGGGCTGCCTCCATCCACTTCAGCCAGAGATGGAGGTTTATGGCAGAGAGGAGAAGGAGGGGTTTTAAACAGAAGTGTGTGAAAGCCTAAGAGAAAGACATGGTGGTGGATATGGAGAGGCAAATAATGGGGATGAATGGGGAGGCAGGAGAGGAGAGAGAGTGAATGATAGTTCAGACTGAGGGATGTTTTAAAGGCGAGGAAGGAGAGTGTGAAGGAGACATGGAAGTTTGAGGAAGGACCCTGATAATGAGGAGAGTAGGACATGAAGTAAGAAGAGAGGATTGGTCTTCAAAACAAGCATGAATGACCGGACTTGAACATCTAAAACACAAAAAACAATAATACAATAAATTCCTGAGACACAGTGCCATAACGCCAAGAACATGACAGCTTATCTTAAGCTTCTTTTACTGTTCACTACCTTCCCATAACCACTGAATTAATTTAGTACTTTTATTTTGACTCATGAATGACACAACATGAACCTGTACATTGATTTGTTGTAGAATGAACAGGTTACCTTTAACAAAAATAAATTCTATCATTCATAACCTGGCCTGCTTAAGTTAATGTACAGTAAAGACATCAATGGTAGATAGAAAAAAAACCCATACAAGCTTGGTCAATCCTGTTGCCAAATAAAGAATTTATATTCTTGTTTCCTTGGGTTTTGTAAGTCCAAGTTAGTTTAACCTTATTTAGTTAAGCTTAAAAGTCTGAGAGGAAACTTTTATTTTTGTTCTGCTTGGATTCAAAGTTCTTGTAAACCTAATATAAAATATCTCATAATGTGAAAATCTAAAAGAATGGTATAACATTTAAATACATTTCAGTCTTATAGTTTTAGGCTATAGGACATTCTCTGACTCCTTTTGGGAGGTGGCTCCTTCTTTATAGAACAGCCTACCCTCCAATGGCTGATTGTTTTAAATCTATACTTAAAAGCTTCTTCTTTTTAGTTACAGTCATTGTACCAGGTAATAAGTGAAGTAATGTAGCTATTTTATATAAACTATGTTTTTTGTTTAAGTCTTAATACAGTTTCACTTGACTGTGGATTGTGTAGGCTTTGGATGTTTCTGGCTGCAGTTTTTTTTATCAATATACACCACCTGAGATGTAAGGAGAACACTAGAGACCATCATCACATCTAAAAAAAAATATATATATATATATACTAAGCAGATGTTCCTGCAGTTTCTATAGTGTTGCTGTTAGTCTTTTGGCTGTCACCTTCACCAGTTTCTGTCTTGGCTTTTTATCACTTGTAGAGAAAAATCCAGTTTTAGTGAAGTCACTTAAATCCTAAACTCTCTTCAATTGTTTATGACCTTCTTTAATGTTGCATGCTGGGTTTTTGTATGCCGTTCTTCATTTGTAACCTCTGCAAAGTATGTCTTTAGCTAAATGATCCAAATGATAAAGTGTTAGGAACATCTTACACAGACAGCTGAAATCAGATTGACTCCAATTGAGAGACAGGGGGAAAAAAGAAGACTGAATGCACGACCAAAAGGTGCTTCAACAACTTACTAGTTTAAGGGATTGTATACTTATTGCTTTTTTTATGTTTTATGTTCCAGCACATTTGATTGTTTGCAGATACATTATATAGGATATGTCACATTAAAGGTGGACATCACAGATATGTGGCCTTTTAACAAGGGGGTGTATATTTTGAATTCCAGCTCTATTTACTTTGGCTGTTTTTTCAAGTTATTTTTTTAGAAATTTGTTTGGCGGTTTTTCGTCTATTCTTCTGTTTTATATTCTTGGCTGATCTGGGTTTATTAATGCTTTGTTGATGATGATCCGTGCCTTCCTCCTCCACTTTCATGGTTTCGTGAGTTGGTTTGTTGTTCAACATTAAGCTAAATAACTGGATTTTTATAATAGGAAAATGCAGTAAATAAATAAATAAAATGTGTTAAAAAATCTGAAACAGAATCTGTGACAAAAATGAAAAAAACGTGGATAAATGTAAATGAGTAAATACTTCCCAGCACTGTACCCCTTAAATTATCTACAATATTAAAACCACAACCTCTGATACTGATACCTCTGGTATTTTATTCTAAGATTGTTTATATCTGTAGTTTTGTGTTTATCTCCAATTTAACTGTTCTCTGTCATGAATAATGGATCCTTATGGTGACCTCTGTCTATTTTCAGATACTCTCCTTTCCTCTTGCCTTCTGCTCTTTATCTTTAGTAACTAAACCCCCTCATGATCCATGGATGGCTATTTTACAATTTGGCTAAAAGCAGCTCTGATGTAACAAGCGACACCTTCTGTTTCCAGGCAACCTCAGCAATTATGCCACTGCCAGGAGAGAGGGAAAAGGAGGAAGTAGCACCCCTAGGCCCCCCGCTTTTATTCATCTTGGCAGGCCCCGACTCCATCCATCATCTAAGCGCAATGCATCCATGCAAGGCCAGTGACGAGAGCCGCAGCAGCATGCTGCGCTTCCTGCCGCTCTCATTAAATCATCTGTTTCCTGTACCTCAGTGGTCTGGTACCCAGCTAGCTGTATGGAAACTCTCTGCTGCCCTCTTTTGTTCTGTACTGGTCAAAATGACTTCCACAATCGAATAGCCAGTAAATTACTAAAAGTGGCATAAAAAACTGTAAAACACTGATTAGAAAGTTCTTCACATCATGAAGTAAATTACAACCAATGATAAGAGGTGGAAGTCATTTTAGCAATTGAAGTGCAATTTATTTCCTACCAATCAAAAAGCATAAAGCTGTCTACTATTTACAGGTTTAAAACAAAATGGCCTGGAGCAAATGTTGCATTAGTAGGGTTTTATATTTTTTCTGAATTGCTAAAACATATTTATTGAAACCCTCCTCCCATTTTGTCAAATTAAACACAAATCCAATATCTTACCTACATTCACCAAACCCTAGACTTTTCAGTCAAAATCAAACTTGCACCTCAAAGCCAGTCTTTATGTGTTCAAATCAATGTTTTCACCTCATACACTCTGCAAGTAAAGTACATTCACCACAGAAAATGTGTTAGACACTTCATCAGATATTTAAAGGCACATCCAGCGGATGTAGTTAATATTTATTTATAATCTATTTATTTATTATAAAAAGATTATAAATAGATATTTTTATTTAATTTAGCAACAGAACAAAAATTTTTGATTAGAATGATATGAAGTGCTGCATGTGGATAACAATAAATAAATTAAAATAACCCACATTACTATAATTCACAGATTCACAATAGTGCAATTTAGTTGGCTGAATCTCATCAGTAATGACTGTTCTTGGTTGTCCTTGTCACCGTCCACCTCGTCCCCGAACTCTCACACAAAATCTGCCAGTTGGATCAAACTTGTTCATCAACTAAACAACAATTCCACACAAAAAACAAATTTACTTATAAAGGACCGAGAAATTCTCTTGCTGTAGTCCAGCCAAAGTCCAAATGACCTTAACAGGATAAAAATTCCTCCACAAACAAACACAAACAGAGCATTTTCATGTTGGTTTTGACATTGTTCAACAGATGGCACGTTGGAATCTGCCTTGGGGTTTTGTTCACTTGAGGTTAGATTTAAGCCTAGTATCTTATGCAGTAGATCAATTTCTCATGCAGTGACGTAAGGCTCAAAGGGTAACCAAACACCAGACAGGCTGTCAAATCATCATGACTAACTCCCAGGCAAGGAGGCAGACACATTCAGTGTTTTCAATCAACTTGTATTTTCACAATGATTTCATCTTTGGAGGATACATTGGCCTTGAACTTCTAGCAAACTGTATCCAATGGAAAGATATAGGTTATAGGAATAATACTCACTTTAGAACAGGAATGTTTTCAAAAGTCAGCATATTGTGGCTCATGGAAATAATTGGACATGGGCATTGCCATTTTAATCTTTGAGGTTACACCTTAAAGGAGTGCCACTGCACTTAAAGCATTTGTTTAATTTTATCCCTTTTGTGAGAAAGGAGGATTGTCTCATTGTTTGTCATGCTGTGTCATTTCATAAAGATAATCACGGCTTAAGAAACAAGACTGACCTGTGGTCAGAGCAGCTATTTTTAGCAAGAGCCTCAGCATCAGCTGTTTAAGCTGAAACTAAGATCCGTTGTCTCTGTTTTCCGCAGCAGTCAGCACTATTCTTAATGACTTGATGCCTAAAATGTTTATCTCACCCCCTCATATGACACTACCACACATTTTTGTCATGGTTGGATCCCACTATACTGCAGAATAAAGTGAAGCTAAAAAAAGTAAAGCATGTGTTATTTTTATTTCTCATGACTGAGGTTATTTCTTAGAGGTCAAGCATCTTAAAAGTTTGGTTCTAAAAAAAACAATGTTAAGCATTTGTTTCGCAAAAAAAAACAACCCAAAAACCTGAGAGGATTTAAACCATATTGTTCATAGGAATATTATGAGGGTTCTTTCTTACAGTTTTGTTTTAATAAAATAACATTTTCCACAAACCTTCCAAAATTCTACTCCAGTGAGTAAAACACTTCCACAGATTTGCTTAACATTACAAACGTCTGTTTAATCCTTTTTGCAAAACGTTACACAGTGATTTGTAAAACTTAATACACATTTTCACACCTTAGACACATATATGGATTTTGAGTCACATGAGGCAATTGTTTCAATGAAGACATAGCCTGTAATGTGGATGAAATCTTATGGTCTGATCCAGCTAGATGGAGAGATGATTGATAGTTAAAATATTCTTATTGCTTTTATAGTAATAAAATGTATGTACTCTACATCATGCAGTAATTTTTATTTGTCTACAAATTGTATTTGTTTCATTTATTTCATTGTTGGTTGATTACTGTGACTGATTATGGTAAAAAATACTGTAAATATTGAAATAAATACTTAAAATATTCAGTCTGCTGCATCAGTATTGTACAGTGCTTGGTAAGTTTATAGTAGGCCTAAGTGTGTACATTCTCCCTATCAAACTAATCATGAAGAATGTTGTGGATTTGTCACTACTCTCTCTTTTTTAACTTAATGATCCCTTACATAACAACGTCTGGCCAAAAATGTAGCACATACTATTTCCTAAAATAATTTTTTTTACAAATGTATTTTTTATTTATCACAGCAGTGTGAAACTGGCTGCAATAGTGTCTGTTCACTGAGGACCATGTTGGTTAAATAAAAACTAATAGCGTTTTCACTAACAAGTGTATATGTTTTGACTGGAGTGTGTCACTTTGCAAACAATCTAGGAATTATGCAATTTTATTGTGATGTTTGGATAATTGTTTTTAAAAATCAAACCCAGTTTTCAACATTGCATGTAAACAATTGGAAAAAAAACTGTAAAGGTACAGCCATCAAAGATGCAGGTTAATTGGGGAAGCATTATTTCTGCACTCTGCCCTACTGCCCCAGAATGAGATTTTGTCTCCAGTTTTATTTAAAGAAACACTCCATAACTGTGCAGATATTTGCCCTCTGTCGCCCTCTTAGGGCTTGCGGCGAAATATCACTTTCGTAAAAACAAATCTCCATGGAGCGCTTCTGAAGATGTGTACTGACGGTTTTACAAGCTTGCCAGCCAAAACAACAAAACATCAAACACCATCAAACAGTTTTCCTGGCACTGTATCACATCATCATGCCCAAATAACTGCAGAGCAAGCATTTATTACTTACCAATCAAGTAGCAACACGCTAGTTCAGCATCCATACATCCTGCTTTATCTCTAATGTCTCACTTACTGCAGCTGATGACACAAAACAAAAAACTTGTAACACAGGGTTTTAGAAGAAAATCCTACTTTGACCTAACCTGAGTAACTATTTGACAGAATAGATCTTTCACAGAAGTGAAGAACCTGTGTTATCTCCCATCTTTCTGCTCTAGAAGGGAGCAGCAGGAACCATGGGAGGTGCACTGTTATCGAGGGGAACAGTCCCGTCATGAGCTGCAGCGTCTAGCTCCGTGGCTCAGCATGCTGCAACTTTCCTTACCACCGATTCACACCGGGCACAGAACGCATGTGCCCAGGTATGAATCAGGGGTTAACAAGCTTTCTTCAGTGGTAATGCGTCAGTAGCTTTCAGTTCTTCCTGCCCAGTTTCTTTTCCTTCCTTCCTTTTCCTTCTACTGATAGTATCTTCTTTGGTGTGTTTGGTGGATCTGTCATGGCTCAAGTCTCAAAACCTGCACAATCAGTGGCTGCCAAATACTTTTTTTGCCCCAATGTGCATGGCAAACTTTCCCTGTTTAAATTATCCAGCATTGTTCTTGAGGTTTGTAAAAGGTGAAATGCCTCCATCTTTTCTATCATATGAAGCATGATAATGATATATACAGGCAGTGTTGAGAGCTCTATGCTCAGGGAAATGCCATTGCACATGAATTAGGCTTCTGCTCAGTTCTAGAGAAAATGGATTTGTTTAAATTATATTGCCACATCTGGGTGCCACTCAGATGTTTGTAAGTGCAAGTGTTTGCACTTTTGAAGCACCTTTCAAGAAAGTTAATTCTCACTTTTGTAGAGTGATTTGATAGTGTTGCAAAATTATAATTTCAGCATTCACAAATCCTGCTGTGAGTTGTTCCCATTACTCATCTAGTCTAAAGAAGCACTGGCTGAAACTTTTTCATTTTATTTCTTTTAATTGTGCAACATGTATTTTAATATTTGTTATATGTTATATTTTAAATATAATTATAATTGTATTTTTCATTGTGTCTGTGTTTTTAGTTCTTTGTACCATTACATTACCTTGAAATAAACTTAGTTTTATATTCTAATTTAATATGATGCTTCTTTTTATGTGTTTAATTATTCATGTCCATATACAAAATCCTAAATAATTGCACAAAAATCTACAGTTGGGTTTTCATGTTTGGAGAATTTATTACAGGACTAGTTTTATATTTTGGAGCCTGTATAAATATGAGCTGGAGCATATCTTCTGAATAACAAAACAAACTTTTGCACATTTTTTCTTCATTCTAGTCATTCTTCCTGTAATACACTATTGTGTAAACAAAATCTGTGAAGTAATATAAAAAAGCAAGAGACATGTATTGCGTAAGTAGCCCGGTACTTTGCGATTTTAAAAAAAGACTGAAGAGAAAATAGCGGCCTGGAAGACTAAAAGTAGCCTCTCCACCACAGATGGCCCCCACGCTTTCCGCCAGTGGGTCAGTGGGTGAGCAAAGAGTGGAGGCGAGAAGAGAAGAGAGGCTGTGGCCGTGTGCCGCCATCCAAGGGAGAGCGTGGGCGAAGTGGGCAGCAGGAAAAGAGAAACACAAGGACTTCTAAGGCCAAGTGGGCCGAGGTTTTCTGTGAACGGTGCTAAAAACAGACAGGATGACGTGGAGAGGTCAGCCGGCCGATTCGTCATGAGCTATTTCAGCAATGATGAGGGAGAGGGAAAAATGTTGACATCACAGTGCTCACATCACTTATTCACCCACATTCTTTATGATTATGCAATTGTTAATCAGATAAATCAGATATATTTTTCTGAATTTTATATTGTGCCATATAAGGTAACCACAGGGTCAAAGATGCTGAAAACAGGCATTATTTCTTCACTTTTTGATTACCTTCGTCCTCAAAACGGAGATCTTTTAACATTTCTCTTGTCTATTTTTTTAGGATGTATTTATTTAAAGCTTATACATTTCCTACTGCACTTATTCATAACCTTTTAAAAGACAAGATCTTATTGAATTCACTGTGATAGACTGGCGACCTGTCCAGGGTGTACTCCGCCTCTCGCCAGTTGACAGCTGGAGATCGGCACCAGCCACCCCTTGAGGATTAAGCGGTTCAGAAATTCAAACCAATTTTTTAAAATTATAAAAGCCACTTAGATTAAATTGTGCACAGCTCAATCTAATCCTTAATGTAATACAGCAGTCTAATTCCGTCAAATGGGGAAAAGCTATCTCTTTAAGGCAATCCCTTGTATTCAGCAAGCAATTTGAAATAGTGGAAGAAACCTCTACCCAAACTAGACACATTTCATAAGGCTTAATTCTGCAACAAGCTTGAGGTTTGGGTAGATACAAAGTTATCAAAGAAAAAAACAGAAAAAAAAAATTGGTCCTGGAGTTCTTTATAAGCTGTTAGTGGTTGTGCCAAATATATAAATAGAGAATGGCTAGTGAGTAGTTGAATGAAAAAAAACAGATAGTAGCAGCAGCATAAAGTCTTTGATACTATTTCAATTTATTTTTTGCTTTTATTTCGGTCTGTCTTTAGTGCAGCACTTTGGTTGGCTCCCATGCTGTTGTTAAATGCGCTATATAAATAAACTGGTATGGTATGGTATGAGTCCGTAATGTAACTCTGTCTGGAACACAAATGGGCTCAAACATTAAGACAACTGTATCATGTATGTAAAAAGAACAGAGAAAACATTAAGTTATGTGCAGAATAACTCATTTGATGCTCCCCTCCAAGGAGACACACCAAAACATAGTGACATTATGTGACATTAAGGAAATTGTTGTTCCACAGTGAAATACGTTGATATGTATGTTTGTTTCATACAATAAACAAATACCCACGCATAATTACTGCAAAGCAGGAAGAGCCTGCAAGGTCCTAGAGAAATCTGCCCATATGCGCCACTAGAGGGCGAATGAGGCCCCTGCTCATACAGTACTCATGTTTACTGCCCAATATCAACAAAGTACACACACCTACTCACATCAAAACACGTACTCACACGGTTTGTAGAAACAAGAACTTTGTATTTAATTCCACTCATTATAGATACTCCATTCATGCCAAGCAATGACAACCCAACCTATTGAGGTTAGGTTAAGATTCTTAACCATAAGATTACATTTCCATGATTTTCCTGAGGAAAGAAGGGGTTTCGATTCAGGAATCGAAGGGGCCACAGCCTCATTTTCTACCACCTGAGCCCCACTAGTTATGCAATTTTTAAAAAGCAGCAGAATAAAATATTTTTTTGGCATTACAGAAATCAAAACATGAACAGCAGAACAGCTTTTTACAACTTTACATTGGTATTTTCACAATTTATACTTGGTGATGAGCTCCAAGTCTTTGCTCTCACCTTAATCTTTTACTTCTTCCACAGATTCTGTATCAGATTCTATTTGTTAAATCGATTAATTAATATGCTTATCTTTTCTTGCTTTAAAGCTAAATCTGCAAGTGGTATGAATAATTTTGGGCTCGACTACATGGATTGATGGAGAGTGAACTCTGACACACCTTAATTGGATTTTTGTTTTGCCTTGTGATAAGATAAGATGAGACAGTATTTTAAATGTTTTAGTTATTTATTTTTCAAAATGGACACAATTTTATTGCAAGTCAATGAATTGCCTCCATAACTTACAGTTTTACTGAATTGCTAAAACACATTTCTTGAAACCTCCACCCATTTTCTCAAAACTTTTAACAGAAATCCAAAAATCCTGGCTACATTCACCAAAACTCAGACTTTTTTGTTAAATTCAAACTTTCAACTCAAAATCAGTCATCATGTGTTCCAAACCAAATATTGGTTTATGACACAACATCAATGAAGTGAAGAAAGCATTTACTGTTATTTTACAAGCTTTGCTTGCAAGATTGTTATTTCTTGTTACAGTTACTGTAACAAGAAATACTTTAACTGTATTTATCGAAAATGACCTTATCAGAGAGATAAACTGCTGAATGTACATAAAAATATAAATAAAGATACTGTAAATTGAAATATAACCCCAAGATAAAAAGCACAATACTGTCTATCTCAGATAGAATAGAAAAGAAAAGAATACTCCTTTAATTGTCACACAAGGGGAAATTTGGTTGTGACAGCAAAAAAAATAAAAAATAAAAACAAATACAAAACACATATTCAAACAGAACTGGACACAGAACAGAAACACACACAATTTGCAGATTCACAGCAGGCTACAATATTTACCCAAATTTCATGAGAAGGCAAGGCAACTTTATTTCTTTATCACACTTTCAACAAGACAATTTAAGGTACTTTACATGATTCAGGGACAGCAGTAAAATCATAAAATACAAAGTTAGAGACACAAACACTGACACATTTAGACATGGGACATTCCAGCTATTATTAATCACTTACTCGAAGGCAACTCTAAACAGATACGTTTTTAGCTTTGATTTAAAGGAGCTCGACTCGAGCCTGTCCCAGAAAGCAGGTTATGTGACATACTTGGATAAATTAGTGGATAAGTTAGTGGATAACCTCAACTTTCGGTGTCTTTCAAGTTATGCTACCAACTTAGTCTTTGAACATAACCTGCTCTGGAACAGGTTATGTTCCAGATAAGTGTGTCCAAGAGAGGGTTTTGAGCATGGCGTCTCCTTTAAATTATGATGTTGTGGACATGAAACCACAGATGATTCTACATTCAAAATTTTTATTCATTTTAATTTAAACATTCACATTAAATAATATCTCATTTATTAATTTCCTAAAATAGAAATACTATTTTTTATGAATTCTTTGGTATAAGATTTAAGATTTAACAAATCCATCTTTGGCATTTTGTATGGTTCTTTTCTGTGTATTACATAATATGCATTGGGTCCCCCAGGATTGTCCAGTTCTGTCACAGCAGAAATGGTCTCTTCATCTTCATCCCACAGCAGAAGTATGTACGTTTATTTTATATGGGCACAAAAAGAGAAAAATCTAAAAGAAAGTAATGGTACCTGACAATCATATACAACTGAGAAAGATTGTGGATTGTCTAAGTGCCTGTTCAATGCTTAAAGTTTGGTCAAAACAGTGTTTGATTTGAAAAATAAATTTAGGCCCCTGAGAATTCGGTTCAGAGAATGGAGTTTAGTAATAAACTGTAATAAACAAAGTCAAACGACACCACTGTGTTGTCTTCCTTTTAAAAGCTCATTGTTACATTCTTTCTTTGGCACCCACTTGGATTGAATCAGAAAATGTAGCATTTCTGATTTATCCTGAACCTGATTTGGAGATTGTAGTATTAGATGAGTCTAAGGCTACGTCCACACTAAGCCGATAAGGTTATACGGGGAGTTAGACGCCTAATGTTATCCACTCAACACGAGCATTTACGCCCCGTTTAAGGTCCCATGATTGCGCAATCCCATACCGAGTAAGTAAACCCATTCTCTAATCTTAAAATAAAGCAAATCCTAACTGCCTTCCTGTCCTAACATCTGATAAGAACGACCTCATTACTGTTGAATCCTATTGTGAGATTAGTGACAGCAACAGAAGGGTACATATAAGGAGATCTACAGCAGGGAGGGAAAAAAACTGCAGTGGATCAAATTAAGAATGAAACCTGATGGAGAGAAAATTAAAGTTTGCTTCTAAATGTTTGAGGATAAATCATCTCAATCTCATCCAAGGTGGCATCATCTGTTACCCTGTATGTGTAATTGTTCAGGAGGACTAATTCTTCAGGAAGTTTAGAAGCTCAAACACACATTGATGGCTATCAGAGCAGAGCATTTCTTGAAGACTCATCCCTTCCAAGAATGACTCCTCTTAACACCTCTAACACTCTAACATCCCTAACTCACACCTACTTTGCTCCTATTTACCTGGTTAATATCAACTTTGTCCCCTTTAACTGATTTAGCTCTTAATACTCACCACAGGGTTTGAGCTTACTTTAAGCTCCCCACTATAAATTAAGTGTTGCTGATTAATGTAAATTTCAACTAGAATGAATGCTTTAGAAAACACATTAAGTTTTCCAAACCTTCACCTAATTTCAATCCAAAGGAGATATGTATGAGTATTATGATGGTTATAAAATTTGAAAACAAAACTGTTAAAGTTCAGGACATTTTAGTGGTGTTGTTAAAGTAGTAGAATTAATATATAAAGACATTTGAAACAATATGTGTAGTTTTTGTTGTTGGTAGCAAGCACTGTATACTCAAGTTTAGAAAGAAATTAGCTAGATAGTCACACAGGACAAAGATTGAACTGTTTCATTTGTCCCTGAAAACAGTTCAGAACTTCTAATGACGTCACATATTATGAGATGTTCATGATTGTTAGAAACACAAATGATATCAATGTATTTAACCTAATTTTATGTATTCAACCTAATTTTATGTATCTAAACAGTAAAGAAAATTAAAAACTAATAAAGGTTGTTCAACCCTGAGTGTGACACTGATTTAATACAATGGAAACAATCACATGAGCTAATAAAAAGTTTGATTATTTTGTATATGTCTAGAGGCCAAATTGGATACTGAACCTCTGATATTCCTAGTCTGAATTCTAACTTCACTTGCCCTTTAACACTATGTCTGAACATTGCATCAGCTGTCAAACATGGTGTTGGAAGCATCATGTCAATCGCCGTTATGCAGTCAGTGATACAGATATAACGAATGTTAAAAAACGAGGACTACCCCCAACATTTTCTAACTTCCCCACCTCACAAGTAGATGACAGAGACTTGGTCACAGTGGGTTTTTGCAAGAGGCCAATGTTCTAAACTGGCTTTGAAAGGGATAAATCAGGCTAACATTGTGCTCCTGGAATGGCTTCCCCAAAGATCCAGCCTCAACTCTTCTGAATCTGTCAGCTGTCATTAAATACCCAGTCAAAGATATTCCAAATACTTGTGCACACAAAAATAATGTGAATCAACGTGCAAGTTGCCACATTTTAGCCTGTGTGCAGAGTTTGTAGATTAGAGAAATCCACCAATCCTTGTTTTCTGAAAGTCATTAAAGATGCATGTTGTATCGTTCGGTGAAAAAGAAGACTGCAAATAAGTCCTAAATAGCCTAAGAATTCCATGATATTCCCCCTAATAACTGAAGCCGTTTCTTAAAGAATGTTTGAATCCATGTTTTCAAATCTTGCATTTCAGCAACTCAAACTCTGACATTGTGTGACTGCATGCTGATTGTTTAACTTGAACTATAACTTTTGCATTTGCACTGTCGACCCCATGATCTATCACTGTGTCTGCATCTGCAATCTCAATTTATTGGACATAATTTCTTAATATTTGGCATCAATATGAAGGGAAATACTGCCCTCATGTGGCAAAGTATATTTCCATTATGGTTTAGAAAAACCCTGGCTTGCTTCACTGTATTTTTCTCAGTTTGAAGACATGAATATACATGCCGTGTGCACACTTCCTCCCTAAGCATTACCTCAGATAGTTTATGCTCGTTAGAAAAAGGAACACTTACGCTGGTCTTGAGTGTACCTGACCTGCTGGCTAAATTCAGAAGCAAATTGGATTTGCATTGAGCTTGACCTGGAACCAAGCCACAGGTTGCTTGGAAAGTTAACCAGGTCATTGACCGGAGGAGTTATGAGAGAAAGCCTCTCTGGTTCACACACAAACACACATGATGACACCGCTGTAAAGGCAAACAGTAAAATATGTTGATATAAACAGAAATTTCCAGTGTGAGCTGGAAGATACCATACATCTTCACACAGTAATCTCCCCAACTATGCTTGAACATAGCATAAGTGAATGACCTTTCAAAACTGACAAATATTTAGCAATACAATTAGGTATTTGCAGTGTGTTGCAAAAAAGGAGGTTTTATTTAGAAAATGCTGCTGTGAAGTTCAAGCTTGCCACATCTGCTCAAAAGCATTGAGTGCACATGGCTTTCTAAGAGTGACATCATAACTGAAACTGAATACCTCACTTATGTCATTATACCTGACATATTCAACCACTTCACATCCCTGACTCTTTGGCAAAGAAGGTCTGACTGTTTGCAAGGCCAACAGTCTGAGGTATAGTCAAAGGATATTTTAGCATTCTGTATCACCAGGGAGCTTTTATTTATTCTAGCTCATTTTACTTCCAGACACGTAAGCATCAGTATTTCTCTTGTTCAAAAATATGTTTTTACTTGTCTAGGCAAAAGATGTATAACACCCCTACAAGCGAAATTTAAATTTAGTAGGCTGCAAACTGAATCTGTATTAGGTCCATCCATCCATCCATCCATCCATCCATCTGTCCATCCATCCATGCATCCATGTTCTGTACCCTATCATCCTTGCAGGGTTGCAGGGTTTTGATGCTTATCTCCAGCAGTGATCAGGCGAGAGACAGGGAACCCCCTGGACAGTGCACCAGTCCACCACGGCCGACACAGAGACATACAGGACAAACTACCACACATGCAAAAAACACTCACTGAATATTCAGTTTCAAACCCAGGCCCTACTTGCTTCAATTTCATTCACATTTCAGATCTCACCAAGGTCAAACAAGATCTGTTGGCACCTTCATTTGTATTTTTCTTTCAGCTCTGGACATGTATTAACATTTTTTTTCTTGTTCTCAAAATGTTTGCATTATCACAGTACCTAATGTACACCATGTATTTTTGTGGGTTCCAATAACTTTTACAGAAAATTGACACTGATTTTTATTTTGAACATCCAAACTAAAAAATTTTACTTGTAAAAAAAGTGTATATATGTCGAATTATATTTGTCTGAGGATATTTCTGTTTGGGATATCCGCAACATTTGTTCTGGGTGAGATGCATTAAAAGGCAATTAGGGTTAGCGAAATAATTTGTTTCATGAAGAATGTCTGAGACCTCTGAAATTATGATTATAGTTAGTACTGAAATGACATTCTGCTAACCTGGATTGTTGATGGCAAACCTTTACACATTAATTCTGTCAGTGGGTAAGTTATGTTTTTTGACAACAGAAAATAAAGCATATGAATGAATGTCATGTGCCCCTTTTGGTGCCACGCAATAATTAGGGTGTTTGCATAAAGCACCTGCTACAGATAAGTAAAAGCGTGTCATAACGTCAGAATTTACACTTACAAAATTAGAAACTAAATGTTCTTGATTTCTTTTTTCTTATAAAACAAATTATTGAAATATCCTATTTGTTTTATGTCTGGTTCCTTTTATCTGAAGTATTTAATGATGTATAGTGAAAAGCATCTCCAATGCCGTCCAATCAAGAAAACGATGTTGCCTAAGAAAACTAACAGTCCCTTGAAAAAAATAAAAACCGTGTGAAAGTATCTGGAGAAAAAAAATATGAGTCCTTATTTATTACTGGCCTATATTTAAAATAACTTTTTTATTGTATTACATTTTTTAATGTAAGTATTTTTTTTTATAGGCTTTTTTTCTATTTTTATGGCCATAAAACTAAAACGTCAACAGGGAACGCTCAGCAGTGTGGCTTTAACTCTTAGCCCCGCCTATCAGCTCAGTGTCAACCAATAATAAAACACTACAAGCCCGTAAAAAAACGCTCGGCCAATATGTGTACACTACCGCTCGACACGGAGGAGGACTTCTGTGTATTTGTGTGTCCGACGATCAGTCATGCAGTGTGAATGTGTATGTGTGTGAGTGTGAGAGTGTGTGCTTGTCTGAATGCGAGAGAGCGAGTTTAGTGTTATTATTGTATTTGTTTTATAGAACATCTATTAGTTAAAACTGTGTTAGAGTAAAGGAAGGCCTCCGGAGATCATGTTAACCTAACTTGGCCCTACGAACTCAGATGAAGTAGGGAAGAAATAGTTTGCTGCGTACAGCTCATGAAAACAAGACGCATCTACGCAGTTTAACCAAATTCGGTTTAACATCTTTATCGACACCGGCTAACCTGAAGTTCACGTTCATTTTTTTATTTTGTCGTAAGTGGTAGATTTTCACGTCAACCATGCTCTTTGTAGGTCGCTCGGGTTAGCTAATGAACTTATAAATCGTCATTTAAAAGACATAAAAGTAGCTAATTATTGGTATTTAACCATAAGCTGCTTAAGATAAAATGCTAAAGACACTGACGAAAAAGCTGAGAAGACATTCACTCAATGAGATCCATCCCTTCCAGCTGAAGGTAAGTTGCAATCAGTTTCTCTTAGAAAACATGGTTGTCATTGTAGGGAAAACATCTGAGAAAGACATTAGGCTCAGTGGGTGCAGCTTGGCTTTACTTTAGTCAGATTCAAGTCCCTGTAATGGCTCCTGTAAGTGGTAATAATGAGTTAATTACCATTGTTTCGTCTTTAGTTCTCTACTTTGCTCAGCCTCTCTGTACATTTTTACTTTTGTGTTCTGTAGTTTTCTCTGCCCATTACAGCCCATTCATTACCATGTTTGAAGGCACTTTTAGCTCTTTTCCAGATGTGGATAATATAGATTTGACTCATTCTACACTGTGTGTGTGTGTGTGTGTGTGTGTGTGTGTGTGTGTGTGTGTGTGTGAGAGAGAGACAGTGTAACAAATTTGCACTAATTTTCCTCAGGCTCTATAATTGCTCCATGTGTCAAGACAAACATTGAACAACAATTTGGATCTATGGAAGGACTAGAAAAACAAACACTGTTGTTCAAAAACTGTTCTGAGTCCTAATTATCCCAACATCTACAAATTTCAGCAGCTGAACCCACGTACGTGCTCTCTTTTGTCATCGCCTGCTCAGTTTGCACAATGCCCCTTCTTTACTTGGGAGACGAGTGAATAGTGTCCTGCATGGGTCACTAACTTGCTCCATCTATACTATTGTGCATCAACTGACTGTATGTCGGTCGCATGGCTGCCATTTTGTGCCAAATTGCTCCCGTTCAAAGGCCCAGCCGAGGATACAGATGAAAACGTGCCAGCCCTATTGTCCACATTTGTCCCTGTTTATGTTTCTCCTCTTGGTGATAGAATCCTTAGCTCTGGATGATGGGAGAGGATGAAGTTCTCTGATACAGATTATTATTAAAACAACCCCCTGTTTTGGCTACAAGTGGATAAAGTGGTTCACTACTAAGATTTTTCTAGTTAAAGCGGTACTCAGCACATCACATTAAACTATTTGACCTTTTCCAGAGACAGGATCCATGTATTTTCCAGGGATTGGGAAAGTCTCATTAATGACTGTCCTGTGAACCCTTTTTGAGTGGAAGAAATATATAATGATAAGGTAATTACTTCTTTTGCATATAGTACCCACATTATTATGGATCTTTGAGGTTTTTAGAAACCAGACAACTAGTTTTCCCATGATCAGCTTCAAGTAGCAGTCAAGCTGGTCGATTAGTGTGAAAATTGTAAAAAAACAAAAAAAACAAAAAAATGTCCTTAATTGCATAAAAAGTACTGTTGCCTACACCATGTACTTTGATGCACTTTGCTTTTAAGTTGAATAAAAAAAGAGATAAACGTTGCTAACATTCCTCTGATGTTACTGTCAATGAGGATCATCTTGTAATTCCTTCATTTTGTTAGATTCTGAAACTACAACTGGTATGAACAAGCTTGCACCACATCTTTTCTTGTGTATGTGTGACGTTCCTTAGAACAGTTTGAATTAGTATGTCAGAACTCAAGGAGAAACAGGAGGTTGGTATCAAAAAGGAAAAAGTACCCATGGGGAGAACAGGGATTCAAGACCAGCACTGCCTTGCTCTGAGGCAGCCCTGCCACCGTCTGATACAGTTTTCAAGTCTGATTACTAATTAAGGATGATACAATCAATGCTATGTACATGCTTAAAAACACATCGGTTTTTAAGATCAATTAAATAAAGTATATCCTTCAGATATTTGCAAGAAAATTTCATCATCATTCTTCTTTAGCATAGCATCAAATGTTGTAAAATGTAATTATTAGTTTTTCAGAGTCGGCTTTCCCCCTGCAGAGAAGGCAATCTGAGGATATCCAAGCAAAGTTCAGAGCAGGTCACATGACGCAGATAGACAGGGAGCCAAAGCAGCCAATACAATCTCTTGTTCATTCTCATTAGCCGTGTGCTAGCCATGCACATAGATATAGTCATAAGAGACTGTTGAAAATTTGGTTGTAAAACAAGCATTAAAAAAAAGAGAAGAAAAGACACGGCTGGATGGTTTGCTTCCCCTGCAGCTGGCATAAAACCAGAATGTGTAGTGTGGGGGTCAGCACCCTTTTGGATACTGATAGCTACTTAAAGGCAGCTGATTAATATCAAGGAATACCCGTACATTACACACCTTTTGAACAGTTGTTTGGTTTATCTATATGATAATAATAATAATTATATGTTGATAAGCTATGTCTGATCACGTGAATTGCTCATGAATATTAATAATGATGTAAGACAGCAAACAGATACATTTCAACATACAACACTATTTCTATTAATCTCTGAGTGCATTTTATTTTTTTATCTTTTTAAAACATTCCCAGAGGGCACCTTATGTGGTCCCTGAGAGCTACTTGGTGCCTATGGGTACCACGTTGGTGACCACCGGTGTAGTGAGATTCGAGTTTACTCTTAATACTGATCATGTTAAAATGCTTAAATCTGAACAGGCATGAAATAAAGAAGCATTTACCAGGTTTTCAAACATAAAACAAAACTATATGATACACCAACCAGAGTGCTATTTACCTGCTGTCCTATCCTCATTCTGCTTGGTTGACCTGTATAATTAAAATGTAATACATACATGCTGCTTCTTTGTGAAATAATTAGCCAATCGGATGGACTCCTACTGCCTGTAACGTCTACACCTGATAAATATTTTAGGGTCTGAGATGCTGAACTTTAATGACATAGAAATCTTAATAATAATAAAATATGTGCATTAATATCAATAGATATTGTCATGATAATAGGAAAATTATTGCAATTGCAAGTTTTCCTAATATCATCCTTAATTCAAATACTAATGAATATACTTTAATTTGACTGCATAGTAGAATCAACTGAAGTCAGTCTAAGAAGTGAACTTCAAATGCAGGTTAGAGTTTTGAATAAAGTAACCAAGGTGAACTTTGGTGACATAATTATGTTTTCAGAACATCCAACCTGCCCTATAGTACATTTTTTTAGTGTAGTTCCTCATTTAGGATACTTTCTTTTCTCTAAATTCAACCAAGGCAGCAGAATAGCTCACTATTTCCTCTGAGAAAATTGGTACTTGTTGATGTTAAAAGAATAAAACTTTGAAGGCATTTGGTCCGTTTATTCCCTATGCACATTTTCAGAAACTTGACCAGAGTTGAGCATCTTACTGCAGATGCTTTATCTGCGTTGTGAAAAGGATAATCTATACTTAGGAGCCACAAAACTCAATCTATGCATTACAACTGTATGCTGTAATCGGTCTTTGCTGCCTATGGAGCACATGTGCAGCACTTTGTTGGAGACTGATTTCCATGTGAGCGCGTCTGAAGCAGTTTTAGATCCTTGTTATTTGTGCTGTTTATAACTTTGTTCTGCCCATGCTGAGCTCCCTCAAGCAGGCGTTTTATCTGGAACTTTATAAAATGACTTCCAGCAGCAAAAAGCGAGCACATTTTTCAAATATTTTCACTGATTGGGTTTTACTCCTTAAATTAGACCATATTTCCTTAATTCAGCATGTCTTGCAGCAGGTTCTCTTTGATGTTGTTCAATCTTGTTCATTAAAAAAGTTGCTGTTTTTTTTGGTTACGATGGCAATTCAAAGTCAGACTTATCTGATTCCTAGTTCTCTGCTCCCATTTTGGAGGGTTAATTTGCACAGATTAAACTGCAGTTTGGGCTTCATGCAGTAGTCCAGGAGCTCAATGTGATTAGAAACCGGCCTAATTTAACTTGAAATCCACATGGGTGCAAGAAATGAGATATATATTTTCTGCATTTTTATGTCTTTTAATGTGTCCTCTCCAACAGTTTAACAGTCAGAATTGCCCCTATTTTGTTGGGACGAAAGGACTGGGGGATTAAAATGTCCTACCATGGAGCAAGCTGTCGCTGACCCCAATAAACACCCTCTTTCACTAAAATCCACCAAAAGAGGGGGGCCCTGGCCCATCCACTCCAGGGTCCAACCGAGCTCTAGGAACTCCGCATAGGCCATATCCCCAAGCCATCGATGAAGAAAAAACGCACCCACCCCAACATTCAGTCAACTGCCAGAACACATAAGAAATTATACATCCAGACTGAGTATGCTCCACCCACTTTTGCAAATTCTCCCCGCTTGCAGAATGCACTCCCTAAATTAGAAAGCAGGACTGAACCCAAACCAAAACCCTAGAAAAATACCCACCAGGACCCCAGCCCGAGGGCAAAACAACCCCAGAACTTCGAGCCTACGACAGACCCACCCGAGAGCAGCATGGGAAACCAGGGCAGAGGCCGATGTCTACCTGTACAGCCCCCCCATGATGTCTGATACTTAAAGTGCAATTCACACCCAATCAACATTTGTTTGCTGATACACTATACATTATTGTCTAATAGTGCTGTCCACATGTCAGGTCATTATTTTTGGTAATTTAGTATATTTTAGTAAAAATAATTAATTTTGTACCAAAAACCTTGAGTGGAGTGTCAGCCTTTATTGCTGGCGTCAGCCATCCTGCTGCTGTGGAGTATAAAACAAACCCAGTCTTGGCCGAACCTCCGTAGTAAGTTGGAGTTGGAATAGCATGGAGTTTTGACGCCGCTCAGCCTTCCTCCAAGAGTGTCCCTCGGTCCGCTACGCAACGCCTCCTTTTGCCGCATTTTTAGAACCGGAAATGTAGCTGGCTGGATGACTGTGGAAGGGGGGTGAGTTGCTCTTTAAGGATGACATGAAAGAACCACAAGTTATGGAGCCGAAAAAAGGAGACCGTATAAGTTTAAAGACTAATTTGCTCCAAGAAAAGGTCTATGGTAGCTGACACTAAGAGCTTTTTTTGTTTTTTCCAGTTTACAAGGAGAGTTTCCCTTGTGATATATATGACTGTAAGCTCAATGTGAACTGAATTTGTCTCCATGACATGATCTAAGTTGCCCAAAATGCCAACTGAGGTGGAAGCTTGAAATCATCAGTCTCTGACCTTGTGCAGGTGCCTTTTGGGAGGCAGTGTCACTATTGGAAGGACAGAGCAAGGCTGATATGTGTGTGAACTGAGTGGTGTGAGTACGCTTTGACATTGCCATTGATCCAGCTTAGCAAGCTGCTCAGTGATTCAGGGGGCTGACAAGGATTTCATTCAACTGTTCTTGACACACAAACGCACAACTCTTTGTAAGAAAGAAATGTACCACTGGATTATGTTACGGGGCATTACAGTTTGGAGTTTAAACTTTAGTCAAAACTTTCATGTAAAATTGTTCAGAGATTGGAATTGGCCACTTTCTCTTTGATTGGCTCTGATCGGTGATCAGCAGGTCAAATAAA
The DNA here is from genome assembly GCA_028564705.1 of Apricaphanius iberus. Classification (NCBI taxonomy): domain Eukaryota; kingdom Metazoa; phylum Chordata; class Actinopteri; order Cyprinodontiformes; family Aphaniidae; genus Apricaphanius; species Apricaphanius iberus. The sequence goes on from JAPXFQ010002203.1 coordinate 358,305, forward strand.
TCAAATAAATAAAAACTATATAGCAGAAAAAGGAAATAATCAGTCATATATAGTGAGTCAGAACAGAACAGCCTACCTATTGTTTGGGGCACTCTCTTTCAGGATCTCATTGAACATATCAGACAACGAAGGCACATGTCCCTCATCTGGTGCAGTGAGACGAGTCCTTTTTCCGGCCTTCTGCTCTCCTGTGCTGTATGCTTGTGCGTCTTCACGCGGCTTGTCCGCATCCATCGCAGCCTGGAACATTTCTCGTGCGCGCTGTTTTACTCCCATATCCAAGTAATGATCCTTATAACGCGGATCAAGCACAGTCGCGATGAAGTGCAGAGGATGATCATAGATTTCAGTGAAACGTCTGTTGACAGAATCGAATAGTGTACTTTTCATTGTTTTCACCCCGTGGTCCATCTCATCTTCTTTACTTAGAAGATGCTTGAGTGCCGCAATTGACGGTATTACGTCTGCAACCGATGCATTGGAGCAGCTGATCTCTTTAGAAGCTGCTCAAACAGGGCAAGGAAAGATAGAAAGATAAATATCAGGGACATAGGCTTGTTGGGATTTAAAAAAGAATCATATTTTCACTATTATTTCATATAGACAAGTTTCCCGGTTAGAACAATGGGCGCCGCCATCTTTTTTGGTTTCTGCTAAGAATTTCCGGTTACCGCAGTTACTGTGAATTTTAGACTGAGAACTACGCGAATTAAAAAACTCACCGAAGAAGAGCTCCCGAAATCTGTTACTGAAAATGGATACTGTGAAACCCAAAAAAGGTTCTGGAACATATTGTGCCGTACGTGGATGCAGCAACTCGTGGAAACGACTGAATCAAAGTTCTATCATTTTTACCCAGTTGCTTAGCAACGCGGATGCGACGGGCTGCGGCTGTCTAAAAGTTTTACATTGTTTTCTATAGGGTCAAAATGATTCTAGTGTTACTGTGCCACTTCATCACACACATTAAAGCAATTGCAACAATATCAACAACAATAAACATTGAACTTACCTTCTATAGGACGGCAGCTGCGTGGCTGCATGACCGACTATACAGCTGCAGCCCGCAGCCTCCACCTCTCCAGTCTCCATCCTCTGTAACCACCACCCAAGCGTCGTGGCAGGGATCATTAAGACACTGGCTTGGTATACGTCTGCCTTCATGTACAAAAAATTGCTGTGTTTGTGTATCAGCACACAGCCGACTTTGTCGCTGTGTACGTACTGATACGCTTCAGCGCTTTTCAGGTTGTCCACGGCATTCCCGTCTACCGCCATGGAATCGACAAAGTACGAAAATATGTTGCTTGTTGTAACATTTGACCATTTCGTCATATTATCCTCCCAGTTTGATATGGTAGCTGGGTGAGGAATTGAAAACGCACCGTCTTTTATGAGAAATGGATGAGAATGTTCCCATTTTAAAGCCATCTATATCAAATATAAATGAATGCTGATCTTACTTAACCGGAAATGCTTAGCAGAAATAGACGGATTGCGGAAGTAAACCGGAAATGCCCGTGAAACTTGTCTATATACATAGCTATTTGCTTGCTTGATACATCCATTTCATATCCAAACACTTCATAACTGTGGATCAGATCATTTCTTGTGCTTGTTAGGTATTGTAATGTTTTCAAGGAATAAAATATTATTAGATGCTTAAATCCAAGGCAGAATTAAGTTTTGTGATACTTTTATGTCAAACCCAAGACTGTCATTCAACAAGAGTATCTTCAGTCAGAGGCCTTTAGACATGCTGTAATACAGACCACTACAGGAGATCCTTCCTTCCCACAGCCATTAGCATAATAACGTTTTTTTTAAATGAATAGAATTTCCATTGACTGTAGTTTTGATGCACATTCAGGCCAGATGACTCTTGTGAATTATGAGAGTTTAGGTTCCCTAAACCGTTTAACAAAATAAACTGACGGCCCTGATTTCTGACGGTCTGCTTCAAGAACCCTAACTGTCTCTCTGTAAAACTAATCTACATGTTAGCAAGGAAGCAATAATCAGGATGAAAGCTGGTTTATCCCAGAATCAAAACCGGACTTTTTTTTCTACCACAGAGGCTAATTTTGAAAGACGAAATGTAACATTTTGCACCACAGCAAAATAGGGTAAAATGTGGTTCGACATTGAAGCACACTTTTTCATTTTAGTGTAGTTTTCCCTTTAATTTTACTGCAGTTCAGTAACATGAAGTTTCTTTAGGTCTTAGGAAGAAACCTAAAAGTACTGAGAACTTTTGGTCACAATGCAGCTGCTGCATGCTTAGCCACAGATGGGATTTAATGTTATAAACTTGAAAAGCACACACTTTATTAATGTTTTCTTAATTTGTTGCATTCTTATTTAGTAACCGAAGTTCATTACACACATAGTGGTATATCGGAAGTGTCTGTTTCTACTAATTTAGATTATTATGGCGTAAAGCTAATGGAAATCCAAATTCTGTTTCTAACAAAGTAGAACATGAAATTAGACCAATAAAAAAGAGGTTTGATGCAGAAATTTTATGCTATGGCCTACAGAGTCATAGTAAGACTGCTCCCATAACACCCTCAACGAGAAGGGTAAATTATAAAGCAGAGGATATTAATATAACCATAAAATAGGGATTGAGTGAAGTAAAAAGCTGACATGAAATGTAAATCTATGATTCTTTAGTAGTAATTTGTTCAGTTGCAGGTGTAAATATTGTACTGTATTTTTGATATACATTACAGACCAAAGGTTTGAACACACCTCATTCAATGAGTTTTCTTTCTTTACATGACTATTGACATTGTACATTCTCACTGAAGGCATCGAAACTTTGAATGAACACATATGGAATTATGTAGTACTTTTACAAAAAAGTGTGAAATAACCTGGCCTCCAAAGTCCTGAACCCAATCGAGATGATTTGGGGTGAGCTGAACCGCAGAGTAAAGGCAAAAAGGCCAACAAGTACTAAGCATCTCTGGGATTTCCTTCAAGATTTTTGGAAAACCATTTCAGGTGACTACCTCTTGAAGCTCAAGAGAATGCAAAACAGTAAGCAGAGCAAAGGGTGGCTATTTTGAGACATCTAAAATATAACACATGTATTCGGTTATTTCACCCTTTTTGTTTAAGTACATACAGTAATTCCATACATTGTGTGTTCATTCATAGTTTTGATGCCCTTAATTGAGAATCTACAATGTAGTCATGAAAATAAAGAAAACGCATTGAATGAGAAGGTGTGTCCAAAGTTTTGGTCTGTACTCAATATTTAATATTTTGCTTTTTGGTTAAAATATTTAGGCACTACAGTAGAGTGTCAAAGAGATGCTCCTCCCTCACCTGTTTTTCATATCTATCATCAGACGACCTGTCTAACCATTAGCTGGGTGTCAGTTAGGCAGGATCTTGTTTTTTGTTGCAGCAAACCGTGAAACCAAGCCAGAGTAGAAACATTATCAGATGTGGGTCACTGAAAAAACACATGCAACATTTTCAGGCTCCGTCTTCCACGGCAACAGTCCTTCTTGTCAGATTCTGCAAATATCCAACAGACACAGAGGAAAGGGTCCAAAACAGTGCATTGTTAGGAAACATACTTTAAATTGGCCGTTTTAAGGCTCACTTACTGTTTGTATGGTTGCAGGGCATCTGTGTGCTGGTTAAAACACCCATAAGTTAATTTAGTGATGTATTTTGGTTCATCACTGTGATTTTCATGATTGGTTCATGTGTGCTAGTCTATTAGAGTCTGAGATGCTTAATTTCTAAACCAAACTCTCATATCGTACGCAAGAGTTCTCCGATCCATGAGCAACAGCCTTTGAGGTGATTCCCGGGGCGAAGGAAATGCCAAATCATTACTCTCAGCTTAAGTTCTTGTCAGAGAGACAGTGATCGCTATGTGGAGAAAATTCCAGATAGAAGTTCCGAAAGCTAAATATGGTAGAGAAAATGAACACATTTGAGGGAAAACGTGATTCTCTTGGGAACAATTACATTTGAGCCGTGATTGTAGTTGTATTGTTACTTTCCTGCAGTTTAGCTTTAGAAATGTAGGATTTTGACAGTTTCACTGATGATGGCCAACAATAATTAACAGCAGTTTACAGTTTAGCTAAAGCGTTGTGCCAAAAGACATTCCCTGCACACAGTTATTGCTCAGTGTAATTTTTCAAAGTTCATTAAAAGTTGCGGTTCAGCTCAAGATCCGTTGAATGTTAATTACGAACAGTGGGATTCTCTCTCAGCTCATGTGGTTTTGGAACTATGCACCAAAAATATAGATAATTCTGTTATTAGATTGGCTTCACAGCTACCATGTTTGGATGAATCCTCAATTAATCCTAATTTAGATAATCTAGATTATTGATCTGAATATTAAAAGATTATTTTAAAATAGCTTTATTCCATCCATCCATCCATCCTATCTCTAAAGCTTTATACCACTATGGAAATATCTAAACATCTAAATAAACTTGTGTTATAACTTTGTTTTCCTTTCTTAAGAAGAGGATGAACAGGACTCAGAATTCTGGACATTGAAACCAATTGAAATATAGTTATGACATGAAAAAGCGTAAGGAACCCTAAAATGATTTACGTTTTCATCTTAAATCAATAATTCCTTAACCCGATAAATATACAAACCTGTTCCACCTTTTTTTTGATCTCTTGTTGGGTTTATTCCGCCACTATGTAATAAGTCTACCATCTTCTCTTGCGATTGCATACAAAATATGTTGAATCTGATTTCACACATGAAAACGTGAAAGTTTCTGGTTCGCAGCAACAGGACTCATGAAACGGAGCTTTGTTGAAGAGGCTGTTAAACCAAACAGTGGAATTTCCTTTTAATATCATTTGAATACAGCCCCTGGTTTGGTGGGATTTGGAGCTTTGGCTCCTGTTCCCCCTTTCACACTTTCTTAGGAGCTTCAGAGAGAAGAGTGAGTGTGCGTCTTACACACTGTAAGCGTATATACACACACATGCACAGATGGCAGCTGCTCAGCGAAGCCTCTCAGTGGTAATTACTGAGTGTGAGGCGCATTACTTAACTCATAGCGTTGCAGACTGCAGGCTATCTGTATTGTTTCTGGTGCTGTAAAAGAGGAATTGATTATTTTTTTTAGACAGGCCTCTTTAGGTCGTGGGAAACAAAATCTGCAGTTTGTCAACAAGATGACTCAACTTTATCTATCTATTTTTGTTGTAGAATAAAATCGGCTTTGATTTTACTGTTGGGAGCCCTACTTGAATACTAGATTTGGTTCTGTAAAAGTAAGAAAGATCAGTTTTATGGTATTTAAAATATTATCTATGAACTAAGGTTTACCGGGTAATTCTTTTAAACTCTTTTACCTCGCTGTTTTTTAAACTATGAAATCATTTAACACTGGGTTACTAATACTATGTTCAGTGTGTTTTGGGAGTTGGACCTCTGATCTGGAAATGACGGATGAGTGGCCATCATGTCTTCCTGTCAAATAAACCTTTGTGATCGTCACTGATTTATTTGCTTTTTTGTCATTAAATCTATCCAGCTGTTTTCTGAGGCTTAAAGTAATAAAACATGATTGAACAGCAAGGGTCGACGAACTTAAGGTTGACATTTGTCCAAATTTATATTTGAAATATTGTTTATTTTCATTGCTGTAAACAAATTTAGTTCTTGACTATAGTTCTTACAACTATTAGAGGGCTTTCCCTGTTATCTGTGTGCTGTTTAAAATGAGTCTTTAGATCTTAATTCAGAGAACAACGTAACATAGCTAACTCGGTGATTATTATTATTAGTAGTAGTAGTAGAAGGTGATTTGATTGGGTCCAGTTATACTGTATGTAGACCTCCAGTAGAAGACATGCAACTTATTTTTTTAGGAACCACCTGTTATACCTACCTGGTATATGTGAACTGAATTCTTTTTGTTTTTCCAGATTTCCTATCATGGCAGCGGAGAGGGAGGGGAGAGTGATGACTCAGAAGGCGAGAACCAGGAGCTCGCACAGATTGACAGAGGTATATGAGCCACCCAAATCATTTTCCTTGTCAATAGTGATTCACATAACTCTAGTTTGTTTTTATCAGATGTCCTTAGAGTGTTGCATTTGGATATTTTTTTGTTTGTTTTCTAACTGGGATTCTATTTTCTCATTTCTTGCATTATCATCTCCAGAGAGACGGAGAAATTGTGCCCTCACCCCTTTGGCCACGAGCCAGCAGCACAACCAGGGTCCTGTCTCTCCAGCCCGGTTACGACGCCTCCGCCTCCTTCTAGATGCCAACCTGGACCGTCACTCATCAGAGGAAGAGCTCGAGCGGATCAGCTGTGGCGACAACAGGAAGTGGGTGTCTGCTTTTCCCCAGCGCCACGGCGACCATCACAGCAGCGCCTCCAGTGACGAAGAAGTGCGAGACCTCTGTGGCTGCCGGTCGCCGACCGCCTCTGCCAGACCTCTGGTTGAGCCCGGTGCCGCTTGCCTGGCAGCTTCTCCCAGCCCTGTCCTGTTCAGCTCCAGCCCACCGCGTAACCTGAAGCCTCCCCCAATGAGGTTTCAGCTTCAGATGGCTCAGCCACTCGCACGGCCCGTCATTCTGACCCACTTTGACCAATCAGCACCTTATAGAAAGTATCGGCACAGCTACAGTGGAGAACCGGGGAGACCAAGTCTTGACCTGGAAAAAATGCAACAGGTTGGTTTCCCAGTTTTTCTTCAAAAGCTTTCCAACACTCCAGGGTTACATTTTTCACAGGAGAAACCTTCACAAATGACTCATAAAATGGAAAAAACTTTAAACTTGTCTTGAAGTTTGTTCAAGACTAGAGGAGCAAATAAACTAAAAGCTGCTTCTCCATGATTGGTTCTGATTCTAGGGATGATTCATAGAACAGAGTGAAGCCTAGTTTATACGTTTCCGTCTGCATAGGTATCGAGACACACAACATCATTACACAAGTGCTCTCTGTCACTCACGCAAATATGGACGTGGTAAAGCCCAATTTTTAAACTATCCATCAAACAGTCAACAGAGAGTACACACGTGTGATAGGTCACCCCAACATCAGCCCCAAATCATTTTGCCAGAACGGTGCTTTATAGTTGATGTAAATAGTAGTCAGTGCAGTTTTTGGGCAATAGATGCTTTATATTGCAAGGACAGGTTATTAATATTGTCTTTTGTCTTCAAGACCACTGTACTGATGATGAGAGAGGTCTGTAATTTTGATCATAGGTCCACTTCAACTGTGAGAGACAGAATGTAAAAAATAAAAAATAATCAAGAAATCACATTTTATGATGTTTAAAGAATTTATTTGTATAATGGCACAGAAAATAAGTATGTAGAACCTATAAACAAGCAAAAATTCTGGTCCTCTCAGACCGGTTTCTACTCCTCTTAAGCAGTTACCTAATCAGTGAGTCGTTTTCTTTCAATGGTACCTCATTGAACTCATTATTTGTATAAAAGGCACTTCAAACAGTCAAGAGCTTCAGTCAGACTCGAACTTCCACCGTGGTCAAGAGCAGAGAGCTGTCTTTAAGACATCGCGGACAAGATTGTACACCTGCACAAGACTGGGCTGAGCCAATATACAAAAGGCAAGCAGCTTGGTGAGAAGAGATTAACAGTTGGAGCAGTTATTAGAAAATGGAATAAATACAAGATCAACTAAAAATCTACCTCAAGCTGCTTCATGCAAGATCCCACCTCAGACTGATGTTTTTTATTTTTTTTAAAAAAGGTCCAGGAAAATCATTATCTTCTGTTAGCAAGAGTTGCTACCATTATCGCTTTGCATTCAAATTGCCTCACAGGGAGGGAACTACTGCACAGAGAATTGCTGATAACTAACAGAATTCTTTTCTGGATCCTTAATAACTTTAAGTTGAGCAGCTCACCTGCAGAGATGAAGGCTTCTGGAGGGTCAACTTGCAGTGCTGTCACCTAGAGAGAATGCTATAGGATCATGTTGCCACCGGTGCATAGATTGCTAGCTGCTGGCAGTAGGTGGGTCTGCGTATATCTGTTCACACAGTGAGCGAATAGTTTTACGGTGCGTTCACACTGAAGCATCAGAAACGCTCTGCACGCCCCTAGTTGGACTCTTGAACTTGCACATCTGGATGTGGATCCAAAGTGAATTGGAACGACTTGAAAACATACCGTTCTGATTCGCATCAAGCCGGAAATACACAACCTGTGGGAGGACCCTGATCAGGACCGCTCCGTCGCTGTCCACTGGCCTCCTCCTCTCCTTCCTTCTCCTGAGTCTCTGGGGCTGGGAGCGGAGCTCCATCTCCGTTGAGCCAGGCATGTTCGGCTGCCAGTGGACTATGGTTTCCGAGCTGACCGTGTTTCGTGTTTGGCCTGACCTCCAGCGGCGGATCGGGGAGCTAAAGACCCAGTCGAGCGGTGGCGGATAGATCCACGGACTAGGCCTCTCACTGCGTCAGGGAACCCGACCTGCCCGCCCAGTTTGAGGAACTGTTGTCCCACATAGGTCCAACCATTGCTCGCCAAGTCACCAACTACTTTGCTGAGAAACTGTCCATCTCTCTGCAGTTAGTAAAAAGCCACCCACAAACCTGTTAAGAGATTTTCTGTCTAAATAGTTTAACCTCTTTATAGTATTAATTTTTTTCATTCCTGTCTCTGTATCGAAAACAACTGGTGTCATATTGCTCAGAGTGATTAGACATGGCGTTTATCAGTATTTCCTCCAGATCATGCTGATGCTGTGACTCCATGTCAGTCACAGCATCACTCACACCTTTCACCAGGCTCCTAATTGGTTGACGCAGTGCGAATTGACTCCAAAGTTTAGATTTTTCAACGCCAGAGGCAGACACAAAAACGCTCATGATGCATGAATGCACAACATAAAATTATGCATATATTTCCTGACGCGCTAATCTGACACGAAAATAAGGCAGAAAAGCATTTTTTGCAATGCAAATCTGCCTCTGATGTGACGCGGGATCCCCTAACGTGCTTCAGCGCGCTTCTCCATTGGCTTTACATGTAAACCTGACGCTCACGGCGCTTCAGACGCGTTCATTGTGAGTGCACCGTTAGAGAAGAAGACCAGCAAAGCAGTCAAAAGAAAAAAACAAGGATGGTCAGCAACTGACTAGTTTAAAGACTTTTTAACCCTTGAATCCTCTTTTGATTCTTGGGAGACTTGGAAATGGATTTTCTTTTAAAGAAAAGAATGACTCCTGATAAAAACATCCTGGTGCGATCCATGTGTTATGCAGTGGAGTTGGCTGTCCTCTAATGCCGCAAAAAACATTTTTATGAATGAAGAGTAGATCTTCCCACCTCACTAAAACCTCCTGGACAAACCAAATCCAGCAAACTGTGATCACCACCAAGCACTACTGGTACAAGAATGGTTTCACCATCAATCAAAATTTGCCTAAGAAGTTGATATCCAGCATCTGAGGGAAAGATCAACAATGTTCGATGTATTTGCGATTGAAATGTTTAAAATATATGACTTGTTCTGGAGTGGAAACCTGTTAAAAGACACCGAAGGGAACTTTTAAAGGAATTAGTGCAGCACAATATGCAAAGAAAGCTTCGGATTTCCGTAGCCGGACACTGTTCACCTCGGTGGTCCTGGAGAGGGATGAAGGAGAGGGAGGCACGGACGGCAGATGTCCGCCCTCATTTCTCACAAAGGCTGGTGAGCGAGGGGAAACAACGAAGGGGTGGGAGGCAGAAGGAGAGGATTAAATAAACAAGAGAAAAACGACAGCCGCTAATGAGTCATTGGAGAAGCTGGTCCACTAATCATTAAAATCCAATAGACCTGTTGGCCCACACCATGGACGGGTAGAGTATGTGTTGGGGTGGGGCTGCAGGTTGCAGGGCTCCATATGTTCATGAAGATTATTTTTTCTTTCTTTTTTTTAAGAGGGAAAGAGCAGATGATGGGAGACAGTGGGCAGTGTCGATCGAACAGTGTGTGTGCATCCATCATCCAGCCAGCATGTGCACATCCTCCGGCTCAGTGTGTGTCTGTGAGAGTGTGCACGCTCGGTCAAGTGGAATGGGAGGTGCTGCAGGGTATACAAAAGGAGGCCTGCAGAGGTAGCAAGCAGACTAAGTCGTAGTTTCCCCCGGTTAACCCTTTACATGAAAGGTCCTAGAGGAGAAACTGAAGAACTGAGTCAAAAAATACAGTTGAAGGTTTCTCGAATTTAAAGGAATATGCAAGAAAGCAAACATTTCCTCTTACAAGCTTTTTTTGCATACAGAAGAACACCAGAAGCTTAGGAATATTCGTTTTTTCATTATTATTGTCTTACAATAAATGTCCCTGGAGAGTTTGGCCCATAGCAAGGCCAGGCTGAAGCAAAATGCTGCATTTATGCGCGTCATAATTTCATTGAAAGAGAGGTTAAAAGGTCAGCGTGTTGGTTTCTTTCAGTCCCTGCTAATCCCCTCGATAATCCACGTCACAGATGAGGTCAAGCCATTTGTTAGTGTAATTATCTTGGGAATAGCAACAGTTTGCCTGCCAGATGCAGCTCTTGTACAGTGCAGACTTGTTGCTCACTCTTGTAGAGAATAATTTCAGGACACAAAGCAAGGCGTAGCAGGCTGGGAACCCTGTTGGAAGAGGCGAGCGGATTTCTGGATGCAACCGATCATTCTTATCTCTTTCTCGTAAACAAACATTTGAACATGCGTGATTTATTTTGGAAGACAAGGATCAGTCCAATCCTGTGGTCGCTCATGCTTTATTTGCAACAGCTGTACTATAGTCACTGAGATGGTGAAGATTACTTCACATGGATTTTAGCTCTAGTTTAGCTGATTTTTCTTTTTCTTTTCCTGAAGTCCAAATTCCAACGTAATCTCAATTTCTGATGGTTGGTTAATTTTGTCACATTTAATCAATCAGTCAAACAACTTTATTTATAAAGCACCTTTCATACAATGAAATACAGTTCAAAGTGCTGTACAAAATTAAAAATGAACCCCCTCCCCAGGCCCTATAGACACAAACAATTTAAACATTTATACCCCCCTCCCCCAATAATATCCCAATGTACGCTTCGAAGAAACATGAAAATGACATTAAAATAGACAATAAAAATGGACACTGGGCTGAGTGCAGACAATGCTGTATTGTGATTTTATTTGATAGACCAACCCAAATTAGCAGACATTTTACAAATTAAAGTCTGGGAAGTGTGGCTTGCATTTGTAGTTAGCCTGGTTACTCAGATACCCTCAATCACAATTAGTTACGTACTTAGCTCACTTCAGTCATATTTCTCGCAGATCTATATTTAACTTCAGTGACTAAAACTTTTAAAGGGGAATTTCTTTTTTTTCAACTTGTATCTTATTTATCAGCATGCATTACGTTAATTTACTCACCTAGATAAGTTTCAAGCCACGTTGAGTCCTTCGGGAAGAAATATATATGTATTCGTGATCAGCGATCAAACTGCGATTTCAGTGATGCCGTGATGGCTGTTGTAGTGTTTTACTTTTACTCTGTGCTATGCGACAGTCTTTGTCCACTTTTGTTTGAGCAATTTGGAAACATAGAAGCAGCACGAATCATGTTGATGTTAGCAGTAAGTCTAGCCGTCTGCCGCCGTAGAGCGCGGAGTGAAAGTCCTGCTCACATTACAACTGCATTGGCGGTCGGCTGCAACGTAATTGAGATCACATTTTGTTGTAAGTTGGAATCGGTTGGAAAAACCCCTGTAAATAGCCCGGAAGACAACAAAGAAGCACTCCAAGGGAATAGTACTAGAGATTTATAACGAAACATTGGTTAAACTAAAGAGTTTTCTGGCAGATAATGCCTTATTTACTGATGGTGAGGGCATGGCTCCTATTATATGGATGTACGCTGATAGCAACTGAATATAAACTTTTCCCGAAGGACTCCAAGTAGCTCCAAACTTGTCTGGGTGAGTAGGTGAAGTAATGCATGCTACAAATAAGGTCCAGGTTGAAAATAACAATAACTTCCCCTTTAAATCATAGACTTTCTGCTCTTACGTCAGATTCTCAGTTGGACTAGGATCTGTATTTCGACTGGAATTTTCCAGCACATGAACATGCTTGAATCTAAACACCTCCATTGAATTCCTACTGGAAGATGAACCTCCACTCCAATCTCTAGTCATCTGAAGCCTGTCAAATATTTTCTTTTAATATTTCTCAGTATTTAGCAACATTCGTCACCCAATCTAAATCTAACCAGTGTGTTTGCCCCTGCTAAAGAAAAACAATCCCACAGCATTATGAAAAAAACACCATGTTTCACGGTGGGGAATGTTTATGGTTCTAACATGTGAAAAAGTGTGAGTTTGCAGGTTTGGGAATTTTATAATAACAATCAGTGGAATTGTCCTGTTTTAGCAGAGTAGACTGATGAAGTTGAGACTGACCAAGTAAAAACGGTGATGTGGTTGATGTTTATGGTGTAAAAAGCAAACCAAAATGTCTTACAGAAGAAGATGGCATCCCAGATGAAATAAGGTGCAGATCAGGACAAATTAAAGTTCTGACTGTTAACCTGGCAGCTGCTGTCTTGTTTCACAACTGCATTAAGTCTCACCTCCAAAACAGCTCTGGGTCAAACCCACATAGAAAATAAAAAAGATACATTTTAAACTTTCACAGGGAGTCTTAATTTTGGTTTTCACATTTAAATGATCTGCCGTCTCAGTTGTGTCACTGATACAGAAAAGATCGGGGTTGGCAGGAGGTGAGGGTGAGGGCAAGTGGACGGCATCTCTCTGTCCCACATCACAACAGCAGGAGTCTTGAGTTTCCATTCTTTCATGAGCTCCTCGCAAGCTGCCTCCCCAAACTTCAGACAATTCGATGATTGTGTGGTCCCTCCACCCCCACTGCGTGTCTTTCTTTTTCTTTTTTTTCTAAGAATGGCAAAGCTGCGTGGACATACAGGGTAGTGGGAGACAGGATATTGCATAAGCTTCATGTACTTAGTTTTAGTCAGACAGCTGAATTGCCAGCCTGATTCACCCTTTTGTTAGGCTTAAATATCAAATATCATGAGGGAAAAGGTCTGACGTATTCTGTGCTCAATAGAGCTCTGTGGTAAAGTTCACTTTATAGATGTATAAATAACATTTTTCAGAAAGCTAAAAGATATTTGTAGTTAATGTTGCTGAGCATGTCTGTTCTCCACAGAAAATGCTGCTGAAAAAGAACTGTGGAGGGAAAACACGGACAATGAAGATGCGGGTGAGTTTATTTCTGTTTTAAGTTCTTGGGTTCAGACCAGAAGTGCTTATTTATGTTCATTGCATCTGTGAACTATTACCATAACTTGGGCATTTCAAGTGGAAATTCAATTTTGAGGAAAATATTTTACTTTCTAAATAAAATGTTAGAAACAGACCTGGTATTGAGCTACCAAGTTTTCTGGCACGGCTTAAAGCAGCCATCATGAGTTAGTGATGTTTGAATGTGATTCTTTGTTAAAGCATGATTTAACAATAGTAAACCAAAGTTTACTATTGTTCTCAGACGGGTTTGGTGCTCTGTGTAAAGCCTCTGTGGTACATTCTGACAATCCTCTGTGGGTTTTGTTCTTCAGGATTTCTGAATGCACTAAAAGTTTTTAGGTCCGTTAAAGACCCTGCTGAATCCCAGCTTCAACTTTCAAGGCTAATTGAGAGGAACATAACAGCCCTGGCAGTGAGCTGCTTGAAAAGATGCCACTATATTTCTACAGTCACCAAAAACGACTAACATTGTCATCTGGACAGTCATTGTGTGGAGCCTGAAGAAGTGGCATCCATCGCTGCTATTTGCAAGCTACAAGCCGCTTGCCTACTGGCTGGCTACCTGAGCAGATAGCCCAACTAAATGAGCAACTTTTTTCCCTTCCTTTTCTACATGTAAAATTGTATTCATTTATTTTTAAGCATAGAAGGTGGATTTTCACCTGTGTGTGGTTACTGTAAAATGCCTGAAATGAAACAAACATATTTTACTTCCAGTGTTGCTCTATAAAAATCAAACCAAAAAACTTAAAATTAGTTATTAAAATCAAAATAATAAATGATTGTTGTAATTTTAAGGATGTGATCAATTTGGGAGCAGACAGAAGCATGATTAATAGTTTAATGTTGCATATTTCCTTCCAAATACTGTAAAATTGTGGCATTTATATATAAGAGTAAAACCAAGAGGGTTTTTGATCCAGGCGCTGTCTATAGGGTAGGTTGATGTGTTTTAAGCACAAATCAATGGGCTTATTAAATTGCAGCTTTTTCCATTTCACATTGGTAATGCAGCTCCTCTTTCTCAATCTTTGTTGTATCTTTGAAGATAGATCAATCGTATGAGGGGACTTTAAACCGAAGCACAAGGTGCACAGGAAAACATTTTTGTCAAGCAGGATGTTGAGGATCATAGTTTTCATTACGGATGAGGTTGCTCTGTTGCCCTGTGAACAGGCGAGGCTGTCCTATGGCCAGCTTCTTGATCTCCATCCAGCTCCTCACTGGGGCAGCATCTGGCCTCTGCGTTTGTTCCCATGCCTTCCAACTGCAGAAAATCGGACAGCACCTTCGGCTCAACACTGCAGTGATGTTTTCAAGCGTTCTTCTTCAGGTTTATCACAGCCAGCGGTCTTTTATAGCCCAGCATTTCTACTTGGTTGCTTTAAGAGGGCACTGAAAGCTTTGTAAAGTGTGCTGATAGATCTGAAGAACAGCTACTAAACTGAGTATTTTTTTACATTTTTATTTATATTTTTTTGAGGGAGCTCGACTGGAACGAGCCTCAATGTCTTGGCACGGAGCAGGCTACTCCAGAAGGATGCACAGTGTGCTGAGAGAAGTGACGTTATTATCACGTTGTGTGGGATAGTGTCGGTGGAGCCTTATCACACTCTTGTTTGTGTATACACACCAACTGTAGCTGCGCGGCTCGTGTGCTTCATGCACCCAGCTTTGTATGTTGAGATAGAAATGTAGGAGGATCTCTGAGTGAGTAGCGGTGAGAGGTAGAGGAGGAGTGTAGTGTGTGCGGTTCCCTTGTGGTGTTTTTCCAGGGATGGAGTCATTGTCCATTTATAGCCTGGGCCGGCTGCAATCTGTTTAGCTCTACTGAAACACACAAGTATCGCTCATTAGGCTTGATTCTCGCACGCTGGTTGTGTTGTGCACGTCGGTGACGTCTGCAGGCTCCTTTCCAGCTATTAGATGTTTTCCTTGAAGCTGCACACAGCAAACCTTTGAGCTGCTTGGAAACAGTTCTTTTTTTTTGTGCATCACTCATCCGTCTCCCCGCTTTTTATCTGCAAACCCTGGATATCCTGGCTGCGAACCAGAAGAGACACTGGGTCTGATGGGGCCCTACGTTTCAAGCAACTCAAGCATGAGAGTAGTTGCAGGGGTCAGGGAGGTCGGTAGTGGTGTGTATAAAGAGCAGGGGTCGGCTGGATGCATTTGGGAAACACAGATTTGGCTCAGTCTGACTTGTTTTCCCCCCCTAAATGGTTGGAGGTGAACAGGACAGCGTTTTCGAAGCAGAAAAGATGGCGTCCGGTGTCAGCCTTGGGGTTTTAACGACCAGGATTGATCAAACTGAAGGAAATGGTGCAGTTATGGTTGGAGTGGATAAGGGAAAGTCCTGCACAGCATTACTTGCGTTTACACTGAGGTTAATTACAAGGATGTGATGCAGTTCTTGTCTTTGTCTGCCAGGAAAAAAATATTTTGTTTTTTGTACATTAGTGTCAATTTCTTAGCGTTCAACAAGATAACTGAAGTACTTCACAAGTTTATTCCTACCGCATGCAGTTTTCCATCTTTTTGTTTTATTACAACTATAAGCAAAATAAATATTTTTATGGGTAGGAAAATGATATACATTTTTCCAAATATCTAAAAATTTAAATCTAAAACGGCATGCATATATACCCAAAACCTCCAGAGGAAATATGCAGGAATCATATTTTCCTGCAAGTATTTTAGATGTCTCTACCAGCTGTACCAGCTTTCCACATCTAAAGAACAAAGATTTTGCCTATTTTTCTTTAAAAAATAGCTCAAGCACAACTTTGATAGAGATAAAAAATACAGCAAAACTACAACAGATTTTCAGTTGGACTTAGTTCTGGACTTTGACTGAACCATTATATTGTTGCTCTGGCTGTATGCTTAGCCTCGTTATCTTGTAGGAAGGTAAACCACTACCTTGGATTTGATTTCAGAATTACCATGTATTTAGCTCCATCATATCTTCTCATAAACTAACCAGCCTCTCTGGCCCTGCTGAAGAAAGGTTTCACCGCAGCATAATGCAGCCACAACCATAATTTGCTGTGGATGCCGCTGTATTCCAGATTGTGTGCAGTGTAAGCTTTCAGTTAAGCTTCGGTCCCTCGTCTGATGGGAACTCCATCTTCCACATGGTAGCTGTGTTGCGACATGGCTTATTGGGAACTTCAAAGGAAACTTCTCATTGGTCTCTTTCAGGAATGGGTTTCCTATTGCCACTGTATGATATAGACCAGAATTTTAGGCTACACAACTATTACAATTAATGGATTCCTCAATGGAGTTGTAGATCTCCATAGCCCTACCAGAGTTACCATGGGAATCTTGGCTGCCTCCTTGATTAATACTGCCCTTGCCAGACCAGTCAGTTTATGTGGATGGCCATCTCGTGGTAGGTTGTAGTTGCATTACTCTTCCCTTTTTAGATTTGTTGGTTGCTATCAATGAAATGTCCAAACTTCAACCTAACCTAATCCTACTTTAAATCTAACTATATGGATCCTTATGCAAGACACTGTAGTTTTTATAAGTACAACATGCAGATATCGAGGGACTAAGGCAAAGAGAGCAGCATTAATATCTGCACTTAAAACCAGATAAGGACCTTATCCTGGGAACTATCGTTTATGGTCAAAATAAATTTATATTTAGAGCAAGAGATTAACTCAGTAAACCCAAGCTGCTAGGAGGCAAAGTAAAAGTCAGTGTCTTATGGTGTTTAACTGAGCAACTTCAAGTTAAATTAGACTGGCAATCTAAATCTTGCAAATACTTTTACCAATCTTTTGTTTCAGAGATGCACTGGTGGGAATAATGGATGTATGTGATATAAAAACACTCATGTACGCCTTTAAAATGTGTCACGTCTTCCTGCTGTGAGTCTCTTTTTAAGCATGCATTATTATCTTTTAGGCTAGCATTATAAAAATAGTCTCAATTGGTATTTTCTTATTTATGTTGATCCTTACCTCAACTCTGAGATCTCTAAAAGTCTCTTAACATTTCTAAACCCAGCTGAAACCTCAAACGACTAAAGAGAACTTGTAATTATTCTATTCAGCCTTCCTGTTATCTGCAGAAAGTGTTGTTTTCTCTCAGTCTGAATGAATTACAGACATGTAGTATAGCTGCTTACTCTTCTGCACTTCCTTTCCCTTCTATTCAAATATCTCAATTGATAGTAAAAATAGTCAAGTTCAAGTGCTCTTCACTCTGTAAAATCATGCACACTGAAGAGTGTTGCTGTCAGTTCAGCCTGGTAGGTTGAACTAGCTACATCTGTAGCGCATTTAGAGATTTGGGTTTTTGAGTTTCCAGACAGTCACTGGTTCCCCTCAACAGTCAGTTTGTTTGCTTCATTTTGTGTCAGCTTGTTCTCAGTTTTGGTCATTGAACTTTTTCCTACCTGTTTAAATCAACATTATGTTCACCTCCTAGGCAGTTTTGGGAATTGTTGCTGAGTTACAGCAGCTGGATCCCTTAAGATGTTGGCTGAAGTTAAGGTTACACCTGTGGCCTCTCTAGGATTTGTCTGAGAGAGAAACCAGTGTGCAGCAGCACACAGCATCCATCTCAGTTTTCAGTTTCTGCAAGGAATCAGCTCACCGTAGCACTGGAGAAAGTGCAGCCTCACTGCCAAATCCAACAAAGTCATTTCCTGCTGTTTCCTGTGGGGAGGAAAATGACTCCGGCTAATTTTAGAAAGAAGGGGGAGGGAGGGGGGGCTTTTGCAAATGGAAAAGTATTATTGTCTCTAAATTTGCTCCAAAAATGAAACTAATCTGTAAAAGTGTTATGCAGAGACATCCATTCCTGTTATTAATCATTTGTCAATTCATCGTTTTTTTTGTATGTATTTAGAATCTGACCAGCAGTCGTCCTCCACCCAGATACACCTACGACCCCTCCATCTTCGCCTTCCGCTCCCTGAGCACAGCGCCCCCTTGTAGATCCTTGACTCCTTCCGAGGACCCTCCATGCTCTTAAGCAGGCACCGCCGCCCCCACCAGACTCCGGCTCGCACCTCTTCACCTTCTTTTATTAACTCTGCGGCACGTGAAGGACTGAGCTTTGGAAAGGCGTTTGATTTAAAGGTGGAACTGTTGCACTCTCAGGTAATCCCTTGCTGTCCCTTTGATCTCTGCTGGAACCAGGATACGACCCAGCAAAAAATTTGCTTCAATATCTGTAACAAAGGATCAGTACACAAACATTGACCAATTAGGGGTTAACCTTCTGAAAGCCTGTTTAGATCACACCGAAGGAAATGATGCATGTTAGACAATCAAGTGGTTCCAGGGTCTCTTCCTTTGTACCGTCCTATCTAAATGAAAGGTGACTCCTCTATCTTATTGTTGAACTGAGATGGTGGTCGCATTTATCTGTCTGAAACTACTTCTCTGGACGTGTTTCTGCAAACACAGTACTGTAAGGTCACGCTATAACAAACATGTATGACTGTAGTTGAGTAGTCGACTTATGAAGAAGACTTGTCAGATTTACTCGTATTCTCTTTTCTTGCATGAATCCCAGATCTCTGCAGAATCATTTATCACTGTAGGTTTGCTGCACATTCAGCTAATCCGTTGCTCTGGATAGCCTACTCGTAGTGTGCCATTTCAATTTAAAAATATATATGTATTTCCTGTAATGTACCTCAGTTACATTCTAGGTAGAAGACGACCACAGGACTAACTAAAGATTTCGTAATGCCTTCAAATGACATTCCTGCTACATTAAGATCTGAGGTACTTCCCTTGTTCGAAACAAGCTAAAATACGTCACCACTGTAACTAAGACTTCGCCGAACTGAATGTAACATTGTGACGTGTTTTCGTCCATTGTTGGACAAAAAGAGAATCCAATAAATGCTCTGTGGCCTCTTGTTTATGAGGCGATGTCATTTTTCTTTCTTAATGTGTCCAATTTAAAATGGTACAACATCTTGCAAAAAAGTTTTCATTTTCTCTAGACAGGTAAGTCCAGAATTCTGCACAACGCAAAATACTATGTTGTAGAAAATTAGCACTGCACATCACATCCCATCAGTATTGTAAAAAAAACACAGTGGTGGCAGCATCATGGTGGCGTGATCCTTTTAAACAGCGGGGAAAGGGAAGCTGGAGCTCTTGAGCCTTTGCAGGTCTGCAACATGCAGCTCCAGAGCTAAGACTGGCTCTTTGGACCATCAACAGTGACTCTGCATTGGTACTCGGTGTCTGCAAGAACTCAGATCTAAGTTGTATCGGTTTGAAAAAAGTGGTATCGTTGCATCCCTAGTAGGGTTGGGCGATGTCCCCCAAACGTAATTGGGGGCGGCACTTTTTGATTAACACTATATCTCTTCACTCCTGCCTAAAAAGTTTTCTACTTAAAATGTAGGGAAAAAATATAATTTTGTAAACTCTGCTGTCATTATTTTGTTATAGTTATACATTCTAAGCAGTGTGTGATTTTCTAGGGGGAAGGGGGATTCCTCCGTAGCATATGAACATTGGAACACTCCTTGGCAGTCCCTGATGACGTATCTCCTAGGCAACCGGGGCGGGACCAAGGCATGAAGGATGTGGGAGGAAGCCAGAGTACCCAAAGGGAACCCATGCACAAGGAGATAATGCAAACTCCATGCAGAAAGACCCTGAGCCGGGATACAAACCCATATCTTTCTTGCTGCAAGGCAACAGTTCTAACCACTGATAAAACTGATAGAATGATAAAAACACTTAATTTTCCCTTCATCTCTGCAAGGAGTCCGACAGGGATCAGATGCAAAAATAATTTCGAGGTTGTAAGGATATGTACTCTCAGTTTAATAAAGCTTGCATATGGATTTGGAATCCATCCGCAGCTTTAATGTTGCACGCAGATTTGGGCATCATGCTGGACCTTTTCAGAGCTTTAACCTGGAAAAAAGGACAATATTCCCTTGCCTTGTAAATAAGACGACTTAACTAGATTTAATAAACTCACTGCAGGTCTTTCTCCTCCCAGGTAACAGCCTTATAAGTTCTTCCCACCGAGCAGCTCCACTACAGCTGACAGGTGAACAGCTGATCTCCTTTGAGGTTTTCACGTCTCCCCTCTTCAGCCACAAATAGCTGGAAAAACAAAAGGCAGGCACCATTATCCGCGCACCCTTGACTAGTGCAAGTTTTCCGGCAATCTTTGCTTGCTTCTCAAAACAGGTGAAACTACTAATTTGCCCCGCGCTGCCTGTCTGCCGCCTGAGACGTGTGCGCGGTAATTGCTTATGGTGTTCGGCCAGTGGGTTCAGTCTTTGCTGTCCTGCCTCAGCTTTTTTTATGCGCTGCCTAACAATTTTGCGCATCTGTAACAAAGCAACTGATTGCTGCGCTCCTCCTCCTGACTCATCCAGATAAGGTCAGTTTTTCTCTTTTTCACAAATGCAAACAAAACACACCAAATCCACACACACACAAACCACGCAAAATGAATCTAAAAAATATATACAAATATTTTCCACTGTGTAACACTTACATTAGATGTATATTTTTTTCATTTTATGTCTTTCTCCTGTTAAAAAAATGGTGTCATGAGCCCTTTTAATCACAGAGCAGAGGAGCTAACAAGCAGAACAAACTTTCCATTACAAGTTTTAGCTAAAAATGGCAACAAACTGCGTTTACTAAAGTCACAGAATACAAAGTTGACAGATAATACTCATCTCAAAACAGTTGAAGTCCATGAACAGGCAAAAAAAAGCGTTGGACGTCAGGACCCCGGCAGCCGTTATCCATGAGGGATGGAAGAATGAATGAATGATTTATTTATTTGAACATATTTATCATAACATCATTTCGGCAAAATAAAATTAATCGACATGTTCAAAGGGACGAGGGAGAAGCATAAGCTTTTTTTGTTTCCTGCCCCTTTTCCGTTAGAAGAGACAGAGATACTGTTTCCGTGACCGGTCACAAAGAGGTTTTGCAGGCAAGATGGAAACCGCTTCTTCCTGTGTGAATTCTTTTGAGAAATCGACTAAAAGCAACCGCAACCCCCTCCATATAACATTTTCGGACGGCATACTTTGTTTCAAAAACGGTGATTTTTGCCCAAAAGCGACATGTTTGCAGCTGTGTCACCTAACAGTCATGTGTTTGGATTGTGGAAGGAAACCGGAGTACCCAGAGAAATGTAAACTCAATGAAGAAAATCTACAGGCCAAGATTCAAACCCAGGACTTTTGCCTTCCAGCAACTGTCTTAACTGGGCCAGTTTGCAGCCCCTTGATGTCGAGATGGATGAATAGATGGATGGGCAAGTTTATGATTAGTTGGATAGATGTAAGAGAGGATGGTCTGACTGAAGAATACATGAATGGATAGAAGCAAAAATATAGATCTGTGACATGAATGGATGGATGAAAGAATAAATAGATGCATGACAGAATTAACAAATGTTTGCATGATTAGATGGCTGGAATCATTCAAAATAGATTAACAGATTGAGGGATATATTGAATATGTGCAATGGATAAATAAATGAATCAATCCATAATTTAGAGAATGGAATAAGAAACAAAGTGAAAAATCAAATCGTTCAAAACTTCTGGTCCTAAAAGATATTTAAATCATATTTCAGACTTCAAAGGAACCCTTCATTCAATTCAAAAATACTTTATTGATCCCAGAGGGAAATTATGTGTTGTTGTAGCGCATTACTAATTCATTTTTCAAGGAGTTGTTGTAGACCACGATGGCTGTGGGGAGAAAGGATTTCCTGTAGCAGTCTGTGTTGCCGTGAAACTGAAGAAGCGTCTGACTGAAGATACTCTGTTGCTGTAGGATTGTCTCATGAAGAGGATGCTCAGGGTTGTCCATAATCGTTTTAATTTTATGAAGAATCCTTTGCATCATTATCTCCAGTTGTTCCACAGTCGTCCCCATTACAGAACCATCCTTCTTTTTAATCAGGTTGTTGAGGCGTTTTAAGTCCCTGGCTCTGATGCTGCTACCCCAACAGATGATGGACGAAGAGATGACACTCTCCACCACAGACTTGTACAAGATTTGCAGCATCTTGCTGCAAATCTTGAAGGACCTCAGCTTCCTCAAAAAGTACAGTCTGCAATCAGAAGCCCACTTTAATAAGAACCACCCCTTTACCAATATCTGGTGGTTAAAGAGAAGACTGCAACTAACTAAAATTAACACCCTGTTTATGCTAAAATGTTCCACATATAGGAAACAAAAAACATAACTGTGCACTAAAGACAACTTTCTTGCACTACAGCTTATACTTTAGCCATAAAATAGTCAATTTTATCCACAATAAAAAAAACAATTCTATTTTATTATTTCACAAAATTGTTTCCATTTATTATTGTTGTGTTAAAAGATGGTAACAGAGATGGTGGGACATGTAGCTGAAGTTTAAGAAAACAACAGAGAGGGATTTCACAGATAAAGGAATCCCCGAGCTCTCACAGAGACAATCTTGTTAAAAAGAGAACTTTGAGAGGGTTGGGCTTGGAGTGTGTGTTTTTGTATGCTAAAGGAAACGCACACTCCACTTAGCTTGAGTCATTATCAGCTTACGTTTCATCCAGTACACCATCCAAGTGTCCAGATGGTCAGAAAAGCTGCTTCAATGCTCTCCCTCTCTTCCTGACGCA
Organism: Apricaphanius iberus; assembly: GCA_028564705.1. NCBI lineage: Eukaryota > Metazoa > Chordata > Actinopteri > Cyprinodontiformes > Aphaniidae > Apricaphanius > Apricaphanius iberus. The sequence goes on from JAPXFQ010002203.1 coordinate 381,235, forward strand.
CGCTCCCTCCCTTTGCAGGAAAAAAAACCCCAACAAAAACAGTAAAAGGTTATGCCAGCGATCGACTGAAGCCAAACAGGAGCAGGACGCTGACTGGGTTGTCAGGATGGTTTATCTGTAGGAAGAGCAGCTGAAGAATACAAAGCTGGAATAAGATGCAGCTTTGACTCCCGCTCTCTGTTCAGGTCCAAACACAAGGAGAAAATCCAGTCGCTCCCTGCCAGCACCAGCACTGCTCAGCGACTGAGCTTCCACTTAGTCACAGTCTCAGAGGGGAAGCAAAAAGTGCTGGTTCTCCTCAGTAGCCGTACTTATCGTTAAGGTGAGTGCGGCCGTCTCCAGTCTGACCTGTAAGAACAGAGGGGGCTGTGAATCACTGTCATCTCATCAAAACTGTATCTGTATAAAAGCTGTCTGGCAGCTGTTTCAGAGCTCCTTTTATTCATGCTTATCTTAATGGCTCAAGTAACTCTTGATCTGCATTCCTCAGCTGCACAAATAAACCGTAAGGGCCTGTTTACAACATGCAGCTCGGAAAATATTTCTTCCTCAGCAGCCTCGGAAAAGGTTTTAAGGTCTTTTTCATAGAAATGTTTCGAAATCTGGAGTAACGGTTTTTAAACAGTGCTGCCAGATGAGCTCGATGTATGATTTAAGGCCTTAGTCAGCTGATTGGCTGCTTGTTTACCTGCAGGCGGCAGCCACACAGAATAATCCGGGTCATGCTGTGGATACTGTCCTGACAGCTGCACCGGAGGCTGTGGAGACACATCAGGGTTTAAAGTAATCTCAAACTGAGCGCCCACACACTCCCAGCTAACACTATTGAGGTGTGAGGGGCCTACCCTGCTGGGGCCCATTACTCTCTTCTTTTTCTTCGGGCTGGGCTCTGCTGCTGGCTCTGCGTCGCCCTCTGTCTTTGAATCTGTGGACAACACAAGTGAAACTCCTTTAGGTTAGCTTGAATTAGCTTCTGAGCTTGAATCCCCCCCGTCCCTTGGAACCACCAAAAAAAACCACCAAAACAAACAAAACACCCAGAAGTTCCTAGAGGGAAAACTAAAAGAGTCACCTGGGCCCAAGGATGCTGCTGACTTTAGTGGAACCTGTAGCTCTGCTTCATCGCTCTTCAGCTTTTTCTCTGGGTTAGATATGAACACAAAATATAGTTTACAAAAAAGAAAGAAAGAAAGAAAGAAAGAAAGAAAGAAAGAAAGAGAAAGAAACTCGGTTAATCAATTTCAATCTCAGTCATCATTAGGGTTAGGATTTTTAAATCCCGGAATTTTTTTTATTTTTATTCTGATGTCTGAAAACAGAAAAAATACATAAAAAACAAGAATTTGCTGTTGGGAAAATAAATCTAAATACTGAAATAAAAAGCCTGGAGTAAGACTGTATGTTTACTGCCACCTAGTGGCATGAAAAGGTCTGAACCGGCTTAAGAAATCAGAATAAACAGCAGTTTTTACCTTTGACCTCCTCTGAGTCTTTCAGGGACCCCAGAGGAGCGCTGGATTCTTCACAGTCAGATTTAGATTGGGTGGGGCTGTGCTCATCTCCATCATCTTTATTTCTCTCTGCCTCCTCCTCTTTTTCCTCTTCCTCCTCCTCCTCTTCCTCCTCCTGCCCTGTGGATGGAAGCTCTTTTGTGTTGAAGAGCTCAGCAGGCAGGTTTGGCCGCTTCGGAGGCAGCTTCTACAGAGGAGAGGAGATTCAGAGTGGCACAAACCGAGGCACAAAGACGAGACATCTCTCTGGTAACGAGAGCTGTTACCCCAATGGTTCCAGTTTTCAATTTGAACTTGCTTCCTCCTTTCATGGCTCCAAACAGCGGTAGGCTCTTTTTGGGTTTTTCAGTAGAGCTTCCACTATCAACACAGCTTCAGTGTTATAAGCAGATCTGAATCAAACACTTTCGTTTTTGATGACGAAACATCTCACCTGGGGAGCAGCGAGGGCATCTGCGCCGGCCGGGTCAGGTCCACCAGCTTACGGAGCCTTTGGGCCTCTTTGCGTAGGTCAGCCACGTGTACGTGAAGCTTCCTGCGCTGCACGGCGTCCATCGCAGCCTCGCTTCTCACAGCTGTCATGAAGGCGTCCAGCGAGTCCTCGGTGGAGGAGGCCGAAGCGTCTGCGAGGAGAAAGATAACAAGACGACTCTTCAGAGTGGAGACCTAAAAACAAACGTAGGTTTTTTTTTCATCTGCAGGCGGAGATGACACACCTTGTTTACCGCTACTTAGCCTTTTCTGAGCGTCTGCCAGCTCCTTCTCCACTGAGGACAGTTTGGCCATCTGAAGAGCAGTAAACAGCACAGATTAATCCAAATGTTTGAAGATTAAGTTTAAAATGTTTTAATTATTTATTTCCAATTTTCTCTCTCTTTTTTTGCTGTGATGACAGGCTCTTTTTAAAAGGTCACCCAAAGTAACTTGTGTGATTTAAAAAGTACAGTTTCTCAATATTCAGATTTCTCATTTTAATTTTAATCCTCAAATGTTTTAACTTGTGAAAAAGAAACGTAACGAGTCTGATTTCAAGAAAATAATGAAACAATGAATGAATGAAACAGCTCCTCCCGAGGAGCTGGCCCAAGTGGCCGGGGAGAGGGAAGTCTGGGTCTCTCTGCTTAAGCTACTGCCCCCTGTGACCCGACCCCAGATAAGCGGAAGAAGATGGATGGATGGATGAAACAATGAAGTGAATTCATAAGGTGACGGCCTGAAAAGGAGTTCAATATTTCTCTAGACCATAAGAAGGTCTACTGAATTATTAACTATGGCTCCTTGTAAAAAAAAAAAAGGTTACATTTATACTGATAAAACTTAATCAATTTGGAATATTGTTAAAAAATAGTGGAACTCCACAATTTACCCCATACATGTTTTTTTCCTTCCACAAAACCTTCAGTTTCTTCTCTGTTGCAACTCTTTAAACTGTTTCTCTGACAATCAGCTTTTGTTGTGTTACTTCTCTTTATTATTTACATATGTTTCTCAGTTTCTAAGAAACAAAATTTTGTTTTTCATTAGCTGTAAGCCATCATCAACATAAGCAGAAATAGACACCTGAAATATATCCAGATAAGTAATGACTCTAAATAAAAGTTCCCTTTGTGAACTGAATAACTAGAAAATGTTTTACTTTTTATTTTAATTAAAAATTAAGTAATTAATTTTTCATTTTCAATTCATGAGGATGCATTGGTATGTCCTTCTACACATCAGCTTTCCTCTCAAAATTGTTCCACAGTAAAAATCACATGACAAGCTTACCAAAGACTCGTAGGTCTCAGTGCGCTCCTCAATCTTCCCAGCCTTCTTCATTCGCTCCTGCCTCTTCCTCTCCACAGTGCCGGTCCGATCCAAGAAAGTGTCGTCGTCGCTGTCGTAGAAGTCCTCGTCCTCCCAGTTTTTCTTCTTACGTTTACGTGAAACTGAAACCCAAAGGCAGCTTCAACAGCAGACACCACTACAACTCCCAGTGGCACCGTACGTTTTTTTTTCCTTTTCCCCACCCTCTGGGCCACGCTCTCACCTGCTTCCTGCCTCAGTAGCCCCCGGGCCTCCAGCATCCGACAGGCCTCCAGGCAGCACTGAACGGCTGCCTCCTTCTTCTTCCCCGTGTGGGTCACTTCTGCGACAAGTTGTCGGCCCAAGGCATCGTCCACTGGCAGCCTGATGAAGAACACACTAAAAGTTTAAATTTATTTTTAAATGGCAAGTCATAACATATGTGCTTCAGCTCACTTACTTTATTCTGCAAAGCCAGGTGCCATGATTTTTGTCCTCATACTCAAACTCCAGCTCCTCACCTGCAGACAGAAACGGCAAGTTAGACAGCCAGACGAAAAACACAAATACACGAGAGCCCGCCAAATTAAGCAGGAAGTCACCCTCTCTGTCGTAGAAGCCTTGCAGAGCCTTCTTGGGGTCTTTCAGGTAAGCTGCCTCCTGGTCTTCTTGGAACTCTGTTGAGAAGGGGTTTTCCTCGTTCTCGTCTTCCTCTGGCGCCGCATCCTCTTCTGCAGGATGGATGGGTCATATGAAGCATCAAACGAAGAGAACAGACAACACAGTCTCTAAAGAAAGCCCATTCACTCACCCATTCCCCAGGTGCATCCAGAGTCTTCGTTCGATGCTTTGCTCTGGCTCTTTTTGCCTTCCCCTCCCTCCTCACCCTCCTCTCCATCAGAAAGGTCTCCCATCATCCTCTTCTCCAGCTCCGCTCTCTGTTTGCGGGCTCGCTCCCTCAGCTCTGTCACAGTCAGCTCAGACTCCTCTTCCTCGTCAGACTCCGGACCCTGCAGAGGTAGGGGGGGTTAACCAATCAGATGTGAGTTTATTTAGTGAGACAGAACAGCAAGTTAAATTGTTCCATGATGTACATTATAACACTTGTTAGATATACTTTAATCATTCTGAAGGAAATTACTAGGTCTACAGTTTCCAAATAGACATACGAAGAGATAAAAAAATAAAATAGTGATAAAAAAGTACGAAATAATGAATAAATCCATAATTATAAAAGTTTTAAAAAGACAGCTCTATCAGGAGCAGGTATCTGATTTACTGATCATCAGTGTGACCACCTCTATAAAAGCGGTTTTGCTACTCTGGAGCCAGGAAGAAAGACATCAGCAATTTTATATATATAAAAAATATCTACCGTGCACATGCATTACATTTTTCTTTCTGGAGTTTGACCTGAACCTACCTGCAGGATAAACAGCCTGGTGCTCCCTCCAAACTTCAACACGTGTCCCACCCTCAGTCTGATGTATGTCTTCGGGGGGATCCTGTTCTTGTTGACCACCGTACCGTGTGTGCTGCCCAGATCATTGATGTAGAAGCCCCTCTCCTCACCGACGCAGCCCTCCTCCCCGGTTTGGCCTCGGTACTGGATTACCGCGTGGTACCGGGAAATGGACGGGTGCTCCAGGGAGACATCGCACACAGGCAGCCGCCCGACCACGAAGTAGCTCCGGTGGGTCAGGGGAACGGTGTCCACTATGGTGCCGTTTTTGAGGATTTCCAGAGCGTAGTGGGATACTGGTGAAGGACCCCCCCAGGAGGGCTCTGTGTAGGGCAGAGAGGGGAACTTACCAGCTTTGACAGTGACTTCCTTCGCTTTAACGTCTGGTTTCTGGGTCTTGTCGACATCTGAGTCATCTTTTCGCTGTTTTTCTCCAGCAGCAGCTTCGCACACTGTCTCCACTTTATTTTCTGCTACGTTTGTCCGTTTGTTAGCTAGCGAAGGCGCCGCGAAAATAGCCGGTTTTTTAAAGGTATCCCCCATATCTGCCTCAGCGTTGGCTTCTTCTTTCTCTCCGCCTTTGTCTCCATCTTCGGTGTCCAACTTCTCATTCGTTCCTACTCCAGACGGCGTTTCTTTCTCCATATTTACCTCACGTCTGTGAGCACGGAAGGTTTATTTGGTGCAACTCTAAATTTAGTCCGCACACAAAGGGGACTAATAAAACAAAATTATACTAATCGCAAAAACTCAAGACAACACATTTTATCGACATAAATTAGATTTAACTTTTTTCAGCACTATATGATCATTTTTATTCACGTTTGATTTTAAAAGCTAACGGAACTATTCTGCAAGCAGTCTTTAAAGGATGGACAAGAAAAATGATACTGAAGTTAGCATCCGATTCAGGGCTATTTCACAATTTCTAAGGAATCAGTTAGCCTTACCAATTTGTATGACCAAATTTGTTGGATGTGACCTAAAGTATTAGATTCTTTAAAAAATATATATATTAATTTATTTGTGAAACTCTTAAATGAAATCTGCTAAAGGGTTTCATTTATTTGTGTTATTTCGAAAATGAACATTGATAACATATAAAATAACGTGAATAAAACAATGCCCAGTAAAGCCATAACAGTTCTGACAATCCAAAGAAAACGCTATTAATCCATAAAAGCCAACCCCTTTCATGAGTCAAAATATCATTTTAAACATCTTTCTAAAGCTATAGCTTCCAAAGATTATAGTTTACCAGTTTATTAAATAATCTTACATTTTAAATACATTAAGCTTCTTAATGTTGCACGTTCTTATTTATCAGAGTGAAGTTCTTTAACGTTACTCCTCACCAATTGTTGTCTGAGGTCATCTTTTGTACAGTCTATGGGTCATACATACTCTTTGCAAACAATATTTGAAATCTAGTTTTCAATTCTTGTTTTTTTTTTATTATTCTTGCACTTACACAAAAAGAAAAGGTCTGAAGAAATAAGTAAATGCATTTTGAATAATCAATGTAGAATGATACAGTTCAGGTTTGACCAGTCAATGTACTGAAGTTTATAAGATGGATCCAATTTTATTTGCTCTATACATGCTTAAGACTTTGCATTGACAATTTGCATAGATTCAATATTAATATAATCAATAGTTTTAAGCAGTGTGAAATAATCCACTTCAGATTTGACCATAATATGTGTATTAGATTTCGAACAATACAATCTGAGAAAGTCCAGGATTACTAAAAGCTAAGGAATGGCCCTTTAAAGGAACGTCTTCGAACAGATACGAACTTCAGTATCGTTCAAGCAGCTAGTTGCTTTCCAACTTCCGTTCAACACAGAAGACAATTTTTGCCCTTAAGTAATTCAAAGGTAACTTCTAAGCTTTGTTTTATATGGTTATTATTTATATAATGATACAAACACACGAAGTGCCTAAATATTTGCTTAGCTGGTTGCCTTTGATAATATGAATTCGTTGTAGTTTTTTCGCACCTAACCCCATTCAGAAATTCGATATTTTTTCTTTTATTCAAAGTATCCAGATATAAAAAGTTTTGTGGGTATCTTTTTTTTTGTTCGTATTAATTACTGAGAAAACCCTCATAAATCGGCTTCCATAAAATGCAAAATATTCATTATTTTTGTATTATTATCGGTAAATTTTATGATCGCCATTGATGTTACGTCAAGGCTCCAGTCAGTGACAACTTATGTGTTTGGATTAAATCAGCTAGATTCGCAACGACTGGTTAATAAAACATGGACATGTGAATTATAAATACAGACTATCTAATACATAAAATATTTAGGTGAATTGTTTACAGAATGCAGTTTGTCTGTGGAGTTGGTTACAGTACCTTGCATCCGTAAACCTTAAACTTTTTCCCAATTGGGTCATGCATGGTACAACCACAAAATTTCTTGTAAAAGTTACTCTATTTCATTAGGATTTTATTATGAGACAGATAATCATAAGGTGCTACTTTTTGTTTAAGTGGAAGAATGCATGAAATACAAAATAAAAAGTTTTCAATATTTTATCGGTCTCTATAAACCATTGCAGAATCACCTTTTGGTGAATTACAGCTGCAAGTACTTGGAAATAGTTGGACTGAACGCAAAGCACCTGAGAACACCAGTTTTCAAGTCTAGAACCAGATTCTTAATTGGACTAAACTTTGACTGGGCCACTCTTGCCCGGAATTTTATGTAATAATCAGTTTTCCTTTCTGCTCTGAGCAGCTTCCCTCTCTGTGCTTCAAAAACAGAATCCCCACCCGATAAAATGATTTGAAGTGTGTGGTTGTATGTGACAAAATCTTAAAAATCGTAGAAGTATTAACATTTTGGCAATGCAATGTTGATTCTGTTAGATTTTTTTTCTTCTTTAATTATAGTTTTTATATTCTTATTCTTAATCAACCTGAAACTTCATTGGCTTACAAAAAATGTATATCTGTCTTCCTTCTCTTGTTTTTAGTCTCGATTTAAGTGTAAATAAATCATGATGCGTTACTGGGGTGAGATCCCTGGACCCTCAGGGCCCCCCCCCACTCGCAGCTCCTTCGACTTGCTCCAGCGGGAGTTTCGCTCCGTGGAGATGCAGGACCCACCCCTGCACCAGCCCTCGGCCCAGCGCCCCCGGCCCACCACCATGCTGGACATCCCCTCAGAGCCATGCAGCCTTACCATCCACACGGTGCAGCTGTGCCAACACGCCCGCCGGCTGCGTGCTCTCCTGGCGGCGGCACAGGGTCAGAGCTCGACTTCCACTGAGGGCGGCAACCGGCCGGAGGAGGCCGAAGCCAACCTGCCGCTGCGTCCTCCCACTCCTCCTGCCATGCCAGACGATTTGCTGCCTGTAGACAGCAAGGACCCCCACCAGCCCTTTGAGCTTCGTCATAGTGATCCTGAGAGTGATTTTTACAAGTAAGTTTGAGATAATAATGCCTCGTAAATATAAAATATTTCACCAGTGACAGATACAATACCTTGCAAAAGCTATTAATGCTTAAACTTTTTCAGATTACAAAACAATATATAACCACATTTTCCAGTGTATTTTATTTGGATTTGATGTTAATGACCAACACAAAGTAGTGCATAACGTGGAAAACAAGGAAAACTAATTCATAGTTGTCAATGTTTTAACAAATCATTTCTGGAAAGCGTGACATGCATTTGTATTCAGCCCCTTTTATTCCGATACCCTTAAAAATTGAATGGATGACGCGGCAAAGAAGGTTAAACCAGAGGTAAGGTATGAAATGTCTGAAAACAAAGCATTTTTTAAACTTTTTAATTCATAAAGCAGCATCAGCAGCACCTAGTCCGCCCTCCCACAACTCTGCATATTTTTCTCTTGGGGAAAAAAAGTTCACCTCTGGACCAGATAAATTATTTTGTCCCTACCACTTAAAAACCTGATGTGCAATTTTCATATAATCATTACCCGAACTGACTGGTATCTTATACAGTTTCTCTATGTGCAAATCCTACTGCGTGCTTTGCAGAGATCGATGTTACGTTCAATAAAGACTGACATTCAGAAAGGGTTACAGTAACAACAGATAACGGATTAACTCGTATTATATGTTCTTAATGCAAAGTCTTCTAATTAAGCTGTGCCACATCCCAGGAGCAAGACAGACATATAGAATGTGTGATTTTCGGCTTAGGTCCAAAAATCTTGCAATCGGTTTGTCTTCAAAGCTGCATAAAAGTAAATGTTGCATTGGACACCAGTTAGTTTAAGTATAGCTTAGTCGTCTCATAACAAGTCAAAGGAATAACACTCTTTTTTTCTGTGTAAAGCTCTGGAAAGGTCCAGCGCGATGCCGAAATCTGAGGGTTCAGATTCTCGCCTCAAAATTATTTCTGCACCTCACTCCTCTTGGGTTGCGTGCAAAGATTGTTGAGTGTTTTTATCATTCTATTCCTCTCTTCTGTCTAAAATTGGGTTGATTGTACTGAATCCCCTCTCTGCTGTGAAGACTGTGAACGTGTAAACTGCACCCTTCAATTTTTGAAGGTGTTTGCCTATGCTGTGTTTGATCTTATACTGTCTAAAGAGAATTACAGGGGTTGCAGAAAGAAGGGAACTATTAGTCTGTTGGTCCAGCGGGAGAAACGACGACAAAAAACAAACAAACAAAAAAAAATATTACCCCCAGAAATAAGAAATGACTGAGCAGAAGGGGGAGGGAAAATCTCCCCCACCCAACCCCAGCAAATCGCACCCTGGTTATAGCCAACAATTATTGCATACCAAGAAGTTATTTCCTTTATTATTACAACACACACTGATATTGCAGTGATGATATCATCACAATAGGTTGTATAGCACAGCTGTAAACCTTCAAAGAAATATTTTTGTGTTGGTCAATCGTATGAGATCCCAACAAAACAAATTGAATTGAAAATACTTATACAAGGCAGGAGACAAGCCTTGTATTACTGTGCGGAAGAATAGCCTCTTCCTGTTTTCCCACCATTTCAGAGGTAAAGGTGAACCAGTCACAGAGCTGAGTTGGCCATCGTGCAGGCAGCTCCTCTATCAGTCAGTGGCCACGGTGCTGGCTCATGCTGGCTTCGAGTCCGCCCAGGAGAGCGTCCTGGAGACTCTGACTGACCTGGTCCATGAACACTACCTGCGCTTCACCCAGCTGCTGCGAGTGGCGGTGGACCGCGAGGCGAGGCTGGGAGCCACTCCCTTTCCAGACGTGGTGGAGCAGGTGTTCCACGAGGTGGGCATTGGCAGCATGCTGGCTCTCCAGCGCTTCTGGCAAGTGAGGATCAAGGACTATCACAGCTATATGCAGCAGGTGAGAGGATTTGCAGGTTTTTCCCTTTTTTTCTATTTCCAGCAGCAAAAAGGAATAACAGTTTTTTTTCTAGGTTACCAAGGAGTTGTCAGAAGAATATGAGCGACTGGTGAATCCGGAGAAAGCTCTGGAAGACTCCAAACCTCTGAAGATCAAGGACGAACCGTTGAGTGACATTCCCTTCCCTGTAAGTGAGGAGCTTGAGGCCGATCTGGCCTCTGGGGACCAGGCTTTGCCCATGGGGGTCCTAGGTGCCCATGCTGAGAGGTTGGCTTCAGGCTTGGATGCTGACCATTCGCCTCACACGTCAGGTGAGACCACACATCTTGAAGCTGGCTGTGACTAGCATTTTTTGACGCTGATAAATTATTTAAGAGCGTCCTTTAATGTGACATATATATACTAAAGATTCAACTGAAAACAAATCTGATTGTTGAAATAACTCACAGCACACTACTCAAATAATGCTACATTAGCGGCAGTCTTTCAATTTACTTTTTATCTTCTTTACATCCGTTATAGAGGGTTTTATTAACCTAATGTAAAGCTGAGCCTGCTAGAGTAGGGTTTTCCTGATATTTGTTCTTGTGCATCATTTATTTAAAACAATATTTGTGATAAAGTTACAAAGGACCCAATTTTTACAAAGATATCAGTCAGGAGAAGGGTTCAGAATAGGGCTGAACGATTAATTGCATTTGCAATTAAATCGCAATTTGATAAAATGCGATTTCCTAATCGCAAAGGCTGCGATTTGACTTGACGTAAACATATCTGTTAAAGTCACGTGACTTGCAAACAGCTCAAACAATGCAGAGAGAGAAGGAAACGTTGCACTTTAACCTGTTATAAAAATTTTTAAAGCTTAACAGAATCCAACGCTGCACAATAGTTGGTATCAAGGAAGAACAGTACATCAGTTGTGAGAAATTATATCGGCTATGAAAACGTTGATGCTGCGCAATGGCAGGTAATGCAGAACCCGCCTTGCTGCCTCACGAGGTACACTACGAAACTTTATCAACAACTGAGAACATCACACCACCATATATGAGAGTTGCACGGCTTAACTGACCAGTGTTTCAATTTCCAGTAAACAAACTTCCAGACGACGGGGATCGCTGACCTAGCTGTTTGAAAGAATCAGTCCTTACGAAAATAAAAAAACGGCACATGGAAATAACTCGTGCTATAACGGGTTTTATAGCCAAGGGTTTGCTTTGTTAAGCATGATGAATCAGAATCAGCTTTAATGGCCAAGTATGACAAACATACAAGGAATTAATAAGATAGGATTCAAACTCACGAACACATTTTACCTGCGCTGTATAAAAAATGCCGACAGAAAGTTAAAGCCGAAAACAGTGGAGTATTTTGAAACAACTGACCTGTGTTCAAACCGCACTACAGAGCCATACCAGAGTCCGTAAGTGCATTAGATCGATGGAGAATTAAAAATCAGAGCTTGTTGCTTCAAGCATCCTTCTTCCCTCATGCATCCTTCTTCCCGGATAACCACACCGGGGGACCTGCCAGCTGGGATCAAAAGGAAGAAAACCTTGATTGCAGAACGACGCCGATGACCATCAAGTGTGATGATTAAAAGTAGACAAAGTTGTTTATATTTGCCTTTGTCTTAAAGTATTTATTCTTATGGAATAGAATAAATTATGTATAAAGAAATCTGTTTATAATTCACAATATTTTTGCTTGCAATAATTAAAAAATGCATAAGAAAAGCCCCATTAAAATAATTGCAAATTAAATCGCAATCGCAATATTGAAGAAAAAAAATCGCAAATAGATTATTTTCCAAAATCGTTCAGCCCTAGTTCAGAATCAACAGTATTTTTATGTAACAATAGATACAGTGCTCTGAATAAATGAGTACACCCCCTTTAAAAAGTATGAATTTAATTAGTAGCTCAATGAACAAAAGAACAATTTCCAAACTTTCCACAAGGCCTAGTTTTATTGAACAATTATTTAACTCCATAACATGAAATTAAGGTTAATAATCTAATTTAGATCACAAAATCTTCAGTTTTACTCAAATTTGTTGAAGCAAAAATGAATACACCCTGCAACAAAAATACTACATCTAGTATTTTGTATGAGCACCATGATTTTTAAGGACAGCACCAAGTCTTCTAGGCATGGACAAGGCAATCTAGGCAACCTCTATCTTTTTCCATTCTTCAAGAATAACGTATTTTAGAGCCTGGATGCTGGATGGAGAGGGATTCTCAACTTGTCGCATCAGAATTCCCCTCAGGTGTTCGATTGGGTTCAGATCAGGAGACAAACTTGGCCATTCAGTCACCTTCAGCCTGTTCTGCTTCAGAAATGCAACAGTATCTTTAGATATGAGTTTTGAATCATTGTCGTGTTGGAAAAGTTCACGACAACCAAGTGCACGGAGCGTTGGCAGCATCTTCTCCTTCGGTGTAGAGCAGTATATTGTTGAGTTCATGATACCATCAATGAAATGCAGCTCCCCAACACCAGCAGCATTCGGCACCATGCATTTTTCTTGGAAATCCTCAACTTTATGACTCCATAGAGTTTTTAAACCATTAGTTCCAAAAACAGTGATCTTGGTCTCATCACTCCAGTGTATAGAGTCCCAGTAGTCTTCATGTTTTTCAGCATGGGCCCTAGCAAATTCTAGGCGCACTTTTTTGTGCATGGGCTTTAGGAGAGGCTTCCTTCATGGACGATACCCATGGATGCAATTCATCTGCAGTGTGCGCCGTATGGTGTCCCAAAAAACGGTCACTACAGTTTGGCTTTCTACTGCTTTAGCTGACTGCAGTGAACTTGCATGGTGATTTTGTTCAACCCTTCTCATAAGAAGACGCTCCTGTCGAGATAACTTCGGTGGACGGCCTTGTAAGATGGTTGCACTTCCATCTTTCTCAAATTTTTTGATCACTTTTGCTACAGTATTTTTGACTGATATGTAAAGATTTGCTGATCTTTTTGGTGCCCACACCTTTTTCGTGTAAAGAAATGATTTCCTTTCTCAGATTTTTCTTCCATGGGGAGCCATTGCTGACGGCATGATGTGGGAAGGGCTTTTCTTTGTAAAGTAATGCTCTTTTATTGTCACCTGTATGCTGGACACCTATTAAATGAATCATTAGACTCACCTGTGGTTGAATGCCTGTTAATTAGAAGTTTTTAGTCTTCAGTGTGGCTTTTCTCCTAGGACTATAATTGAGGTGTACTCATTTTTGCAACATGGGCTTGAATGAATTTGTTAGGCAAATTACTTTTTTGTGTGTGCAAATGAGCAAATCTTGTTTGCAATCAATGGTCCACATTTGTGGAAGTATTTTGTAGTATAGTATAGTATATCCTACAAAATGTTGATTCTGAAAGGAAGCTAAAGGTTTTCTGACAAACGTAGTGAGGTGTACTCATTTATGCAGAGCACTGAACTTTTTGGCCAGATTTTCTTTTAGCAAAGACAAAGACTCTGAACATTACGTAAAAAAAAACCCCATCACCAGACAGTAACACAGCGGCAGCATCATGTGTTTTCCTTTTTCCCTATTGAACATGGTTTTTAATTTAGGTATGTCTCATGTTGTGCTGTCAGTGTCCTCTGTGTCAAAAAAGTGCTGAAGCAAGGTTCTTGGTGTGAGTAACTAAACCCGAAAACAATATCCCCCCCGTGGTCATTAATTTCTTATCTCTGATTAGTTGCTTTCTTCCTCCCGCTTGTCCAACAGAGTAATATTTCCCTTCACATGAATTCTGCAACCCCTGTAATTCTCGTTAGGTAGTACAAGCACGAGGACACCATAGGAGAACACCTTTAAAAATTGATGGCTGCAGTTCACTCGTTCCCAGTGTTCACAGCAGAGTGCGGGAGGGAATTCAGCACAGTCAACGCTATATTGACAGACGATAGGAATAGAATGATAACACACTCAACTGTCTCTGAACGGAGCCCGCTGCGGTCAGGTGCAGAAATAATTTTGGGGTAGCCTGTAAGAATTTGACGAGTTTATGCACTGTTAAAAAAATCCACATAAGTTTCTTAGCCTACTTGGTGGGGACAAACCCTAATTTATAAAAACTGCCTGGGACCCCAGCTAATGACTCATATGTCTATACTTTCATGCAGGACCCCAAATCAGTGGGCACAGTTTAATAAGAAGGGGTATGGATTTTTAAACCTGGAAATAATTTCTGAACCTGACCCCGGCTGGGTTCCTCTGTTCCAGAGGTGGACTTTTTTTCCCCACAGAAAAATATGCAGAGCTGTGGGTCTGAAAGGGCAGGCAGGGTGCTGCTGATGCTGCCACGTGCAACACCTGCTATGACTGGATAAGTCAAGTGAATTCTTATCTTTAATTTTAATAATCTTAATATATTTTTATGTCAACAATAATTTTTTTTTTCTTTTTTTTTTGTACGTTTAGAAAGGGTAAACATATGTGCAAGATGTTATTTTTATGAATAAAAAGTAAAAAAAGAAAAATCTCCCCCTTTTCTTTTTTCACAAATCGCACCCCAGTGCTAGAGCTAGGCTATCTGCTTGCTTGCTACTTCATTTCTCCATTTGCTGTTGGTAAAGAGAGGCTTTATGGAGCTAGGCGGCCCCAAGCAATATTGGACTTGGTTCACCAAATACATACAGACAGTTTATGACAGCCTGTGAGGTGCAGCAGGATGCAGCGGTACAGAAAACGGATGGGTGGATGTTATATTGTTGTTCTCAATGTTCTCAGGGCTTATTTTGCACTATACACTTTAGCATTCAAAATCTTTCATTTTGGTTCTTAATTGCATTGTTTTATGGGAAAGTTATGATTTATATTTTTTATTTGAATACCTTAAACTTTTTTAAATAGACAACATAGTATTTTTAGTTTTTAAGAAGTTGTTTATACAGGGTTTTATTAAGCATTTCATTTTGTACATTTTATTTTGTATTTTCTTTTAAGTTTCTGTGCTTTGCTGTTCCAGTTGTTAAAAAAAATAAAAAAATACCCCCCTTTTATTTTAGTCTTTCAAAAAAAAGTACCTATAAGGATACCGATAAAGTACCGGATCGATAAGGAGTATTGTTAAGACTGGTAGTATCGATAAATCCTTAACAATACCCATCCCTAGTTGCCTGGGGGCAGGATGATGCTTTCTTTTTTGGTGTAGAAAGTTGCTTCATTACTTTTCAAACTCTGTTTTGTGCGTAAGCAAGCTATGTATAAGAGACCCCTGATTGTTTCCAAGGTGTTTTGCAGCTGCAAAAAGATATTGATTTTAGCGAAGTTGAGTTTTGAGTTGGCAGTAATAATATCTATTCCCAAAAAGCAAAAGTATCCTCTTGAGGTTTGGATTTACCTCTTAAATAAATGTTAAATAAACAATAACACAGATGTTCAGAAATAACGACTACAGTTTTAATTTCACTCTGATTACAAGGTGCTGGTGGGGCCAACAATTCCCCCCTTTGGCCCCAAGTAAAGATGGAACCTCAGGATGGCGATGAAGGTCAGGGTGCTGGTCATCATCATCATCATCACCATGGTGTCCTTAGTGGAGACGTGTTCGAAGAGGGGGATCCCATGTCCACCATGAGTGAGTCTGGAGGAGCCATGGCACCTTCACCAGGAGGGGCGGCGTCTGAAGGCAGCTATGCTTCGCATTCACCTGATTCACTGATGGGAACGTCACCAGTCTTTAACCAGAGACCCAAGAAACGGATTAAGAAGATGTGAAGATTTGTGTATGAATGTTTAAAACTCAGTCTGTTTCTTATGTCTTTCTGGCTCTGCAGTGAGGATTTTTTTTTTTAGGAATATTGCTTCTCTAGTTTCTCAGAAATATTAGGTAAATATAATTATTGGACTTTGTTAATAAAAGAGAAAAATCCTTAAGTATCTTGTTTTTTATTGGTTTTGGGGTTTTTTTGTCAATAGAATTTAAAAAAGAAAAGATGACTGAGATTTTCCAGAACATCTAACATCAGAACATTCCGGTAATCACTGAAGTTTAATGAATCCAAGTTGCCCAGGTTCTGTGCTGCAAAACAAGCCCCAGTCATTAAACCCCCACCACTTTGCTTGACAGTTGCTCAGCCATTCAGGATGCAAAGAAAAAAAGTCACTAACAATACAAAATGAAAAAAACAGACAAACAAACATTTAACGCCTGGCAGATGGCATTGAAATAATTTGATAAAATTACTTAACAAAAATTAAGAACAAATATGAAGCTTTGTAAAACATCTCTGCGTCACTCTATTCTTCAAAGAACATTTTTTAGAAGTCATACAGTTGATTCAGATGCAGTTCCTGGGGAGTATTCCACGAATTGAGCTCAACAAATGAAAGCTAATTTAAAATAGACTCACTTTAATGGGGAGCCTAAGTCACGCCCTTCTACTTCCGGTCCATGGGTCCCCTACTGGCAAAAATAACGAATGAGAATCAATGGAACAGTAAAAGATATTTTCAGATGCAGTTTGAAATGCGCTGCGAACAATGGCTGCTGGCTGCTCTGCTTTGTGACCCCATACCATGGAGGCCGCCATTGCTACTCCATTGCTGTAGTATCTCTATTTGGCCGCTAGGCCCCCATTGAAAAGCATTGGACTTTAGACACGTTAAAAACAACTTTAATGCCTGGTGCCCCATTGTTTTAAACTTTCTATGGCTACATATTCTTCCCGAGATAACCCTGGGCTCATAAAAAACCTGGGCACCAGGCTGGTTTTCGTAAGATAATTTTTTGAAATCTTGCATAATTAATGAGGGGGCCGAGCCAAGTTTAGCATCAGAGCTAACGACGCGGGAGCAGAATGGGCGTGATTACGACCGAACTACACGCCCATACACGCCCCGCGAGGGCAGAGTCTACAGTGAAGATCACGCCCCTATGCCCTTTTTAGGAACATGCTTCGTCAGAGCTGTGGAGGAGGAGTCTGTGAATCCGCCATGAATTCCCCCATGAAAGTGTGTCATTCTGGTAAACGGGGAGGAGCAAGGAGGCGCTGTCTTTTTTACAGTCTATGGCTGTATCAAACATGTCCGTGAAACAAATTTTGATGCAGAGAAAACGCTGATTTTGTGTAACAACGTTTAGCGGACTAAAACTGCAGAAGAAGAAGGAGAGCGAGGGTCATAGCCTCCAGGACGAAGAAAGGAGTATTAAACACTGAGAAAAACACTATATATCTGACCATGTGGAAAGTGGCAGCTATGTCGGGGATAAAGCAGTCGGTGAAGTGAGAGCCAGTATGCAGAATGTAGAAGCTCTACAAGCTCTAGGTGAGTGTTTTACGTGCTATAGCTAGTGCTAGCTCCCGTTAGCCAAATAGCGTCATATATGCGACTTCTGACTTCTGATTTGAAGGTATTTTAAATGCGAATTTTTACAATGAAATAAATCCCAAATCACTTGACAAACACAGTCAAAATGTACTTCATTAGTTATTTAAATCGAAGTACAACATGTGTGTGATTCAGGACGTAAGACAAAGCGGAGCAGAAAATAACTTGTATCGGTCCATTGACAGCAGTAGCATTCATTATTTTTTCGGCCAGGGGACCCATGGGCCGACCGGAAGGGGAGGGGACTTAGGGTCCCCACGCTGATTCAAGCGAGGCTCATGTATGTCAACAGGCAGCCCTTATCAATCGATGCTAGATAAGTGAGAATAGGAAGGAAAAAGCTTTGTCTCCCTATCTGAGAGACTTATTAATGCAACCTATGAGCATCAAAATGACATCATAACCAATACGGTGAACACCACCTGCATATAAAAGCTCATCAAGGTTGCATTGTGTTATAAATTAGATGATGTTCCTGACGGACGGATTAAAGTGTGACACTGAGCGCTGCATGAGAATTGCTAGTAACTGTAAACTTCTAAATTAACATTAATAAACCAAAGTGCCTTGTTGGTTAGGGCAAGATAATCTAGAGCTTGTTGTGAATGAATAAAACCAGAATTTAAAACATGACAGAAAATAGCTGACAGATTAAATGTTTTAGAACATGATTTAGGGAAGAATGTAAGATATTTATCAACTAAACCAGAACAGTTTTAAGTCTTTGAAATGTAAAGTTACATTAATACCGAATTTAAATTAACATCTCTATGTTTTTTGGATCCGTTTCTACTAAACTATAAGGCACTATAAGACTATTTTCACACATTTAGAACAATATAATACTTTTGTGGCTCCTTAGACAAAAATGGATTTATTTGTAACTATTAATGCTTGGGGTCAGGTGTGACATTGGTGGAACAAAAAGCCTCTGGTAGCAAATATATTAAATACATTAATGTTCTTCAAATAGGTAGCAGTAAAATCATTAGATTAAATAAATCATTAAATAATTATAACTACATTTTAAAAGATAAAACCTACATTCCATTGCATAAATTAACCACCAAAAAGAAAAATGCAGCTGCTGCAAACAATTTAATAACTTTATATCGGAGGGTGAGTGTGGTGAGGGCAGTGGCGTGTCTAGGGGGAGGCCTGGGGTGCCATGTGCCACCCCTAGAATCTGATAGGCCACCCCAGGTGCAACTCCCTGATTGTCTGATGTTATAGTGCAATGCTTAATAATACATATTGTTTCACAAGAGGGAAAAATATCTGCGTTATTTTAAAACATTTATCCAAAAGAAGGCACGGGACATATATATATATTTTTTTTTTAAACTGCGGATCGTTGGTGTTACGATCGCCACCCCAGCAGAACTAGGTGCCCCCCCTGTGCCCCCCCCTGAAAAAAAGTCTGGACACGCCACTGGGTGAGGGAGAGAACTGCAGCAGAATATCAGCCCCGCAGTGTGACCTTACCTGGATCGTCCAATCATTTGTTCAAGCTAAAATATGCCTCACAGTTAGCCTACCATGGAGCAGGCTCATCCAAGAGCCTTAGTGACTTAGCGGGGCTTCAGGGTAGTCTTGTTCGTGGAACCGAATCGGGGGAAATGTAACCAGGACTGTCAAAGTAAGCCAGGGTTTTGGAGTTAGCTTGCTTTGTTGAATACCCCCTGTTAACAGGTTCTATTTAGATGGAGAGATCTTTTATAATTTTTGTTTGAAAAAATAAATTATTGGACATAAAGATATGAAAAATCACATCATGGTCTTTCAACTTTCTCAAATTCCAAATATTACCCATAAAAGCACAATAATTTAAAATTGGATTGTGTTCCTTCCAGGCTCCACTACATAACATGAAAGATTCCTTGATTCGTTTTCTCCTCTGCAGCACTCTTAAGTATTCAAACATAACGATCAACATTCCTGTCAACCTGAAGCTGCCTCACCACATTAGCATCTGTTTCAGTAATGAGGCAAAGCTGCGGATGCAACCCCACAAACAATTAAGGCCTGGTAGTTTGCATCGCGAAGGCAACATCAATCCGGCCTTAATAGCAAATTAATTATGCAATGCATAACTTTGCATCCAGAATGAGAAGGGCCTGCTTGAATGCAAGTGATTTTCTTTTGTGTAGACCTCTTTCATTTTCACAATTGGACAGGTAATGGTCTGCTCTCTGTGAAAGTGCTGATGGGGGTCTTATATGTATTGATTTTCAGTTTGAGGTATTGACTCATGCTTTTTGCATAGCTGTGAGAGCCAGGTGGTGGTTCGACGCAGCTGGAAAACTAAGTGGGTAATCCAGAATATGATGGAGAAATTATAGCGCCAGGAGTGACTAGAAAATATGCCAGGTGTGATGATTGATGTCCACCTTTATTTTTTCCACCAAAAACCTATCCAAAGCCATGTCTTTTTGCCAGATCCTCCTCCCAACTAAAGTGCTGTGATTAAAACCAACCTCTTTCAATTATTGGGTCAACAACACATAATAGACATGATTTGGTCAAAAACAGAGTTTAAACCAATTTAAATCTACCCTGAAATGTTCAAAAACAGAAAGATCAAAAGTGTTTATCAAACAAAGATGAAGCTAAAATGCAAAAAGTGCATAGGAAGGGTCATAGCAGCCAGGTGAGGCTTATCGCTCTTCTGGAGCATACAGGTGCATCTAACACAATCCCAGGAAGAAAAGAGCAATTCAGCAATTACCTTATGGAAGCTGCGGTCACCCCCCATCAATCAAAGATAAAGTACTGAGGGAATTTGCAATTTGCAAACAATTTTTAAGTTAATCATTCTACAGCAAGAAACATTCACCAGCAAAACACATTTAACACAGTTATCAATCTTCCCAGGAGCAGATGTCCAAGCCATTTTACCTAAAGGTCAGATTATGCAATGCTCAGAGAGAAAAAACAGACAAAAAAACTCTAGACGTCTACCTTAGACTCTACCTGTCTTAGCATATGAAATTTCAAAGTTAATAATATTACATTTAGAAAAGTGCTGGATTAGTATGAATTGTTAACAAGTATTAAAGGAGAAAACATCCCTTTTCTAGAAATAACAATGCACCAAAACTTGGATTTGCAAAGTTGAATCTGAATGAATCAAAAAGGTTGAAAAATTTTTTGTCCACAATGCACACCTCTGTTTTGGAAAAAATGTAAAACATGAAATAAAGACAACTTATCGGCACAAACAAAAACTGTCAATGGTGGAGAAATAATTTGGACTTGTTTTGGAGCTACAGGAGCTGGACAGCTTGCAGTCAATGATTTCAGCATGAAGTCTGTATAACAAAATACTTCTGAGTTGAATATGAAGCCACGTGCTTAGCAGATGATCCTTCATGGCTCAGTAACGGGACAATGACAGCACCAATTCTACAACCGAACGTTTGAAAATGAGGATTAAGATGCTGCAATTGTGACAGTATGAGGGTCCTGTCTCTGTGGCTCCAATTGATCATGCGCCCAGGCATTTTGGCCACAGGGTTATCCTTTTGGCTGACTGGTTAGCATGTATGACTCTCACCCAGGAGCTGTGGGATCCAATCCCACCTGGGCCCTTGTTGTGCGCCTTGCCAAACATTCATTCAAAGACCAGACCTCAGCCTAATCAAAATATAATAGCTGGACCTTAAGAGACTTGTACAGAAACACATATGTCTGCAAACACCAATGTAACATAAAGAGGTGTGCAGTAAATATTACATCTGGAATGTGGAATCTTACATTAATGTTTAAGTACAATTGAGTTTAATTATTTTTAGAACCTAGAAGAGACAAAAATAGTAAAACAAGCTACTTCTTGCTCTACTTCCCATTTAAACTTATTACATCGAATTTTAATCAGCTTCATTTTGCAGCCGCTGCAAAGGATATGTAGCCCCCCTTCTCCCCTTCAGTTTGTCAACAGCTCCTCAGTTGCTTTGAGCTACAGAGAAAAAGGTGTAATTATAAAAATGTCAAGATGTTGTTTTTAAAGCCAGGGTGCCTGAGTGGGGCCAAATCATGCTGAGAGCCAAAGAAAGGACCCAGAAAATGATTAATTACCTGGCTAGGTGCAAAGCCATTCATTTGCCATGAAATTTAATCTTCCCAGTTGAGATGTTTGTGAGCAGAATGAGGGATAATTCCTCCATGGTGAGCTTGGAGAGTCCTGCAGGGCGGGTAAGGTCTTTAAAGTTTCTAGATAATGCTGATTCATTCTAATCACATTAAACAACCTCTATACGAACATCTGAGACAAATAAAAAATTATGCGATGATGATCTTAAGAAATAGATGAATGTCCAGACATATGGGACGTGACAGGAACAAAGTTCCGGCCATTTGACTGCAGCTTTGAGACAAGAGAACAGATTACAGAGGCGTCAGCAGACTGAATCAATCGATGGATCTTTTGGGTGATGTGGCAAAAATGTTAGATTAAGCTGCAGATGAATATGAACCTGGATTCCATTAATCTCTTTATCCATGGGTTGGTTTATACTTGGAACATACCAAAAATAGAAGATGATCAATAATGTGGTTGAGGTAAAAGGCTGCACCTCACCATAATGTGTGTATCAAATAACTTGAAAATAAGTTAGACGTTATGCATATTGGATAATATGTGAACTGTATAGCACAGATATGCAGTGAGAGGAATTTGTATTTGATCCCCTGCTGATTTTTTAAAGTTTGAACAAAATAACTTTTAATGCTTGATTTATCTTATCTTATCTTATCTTATCTTATCTTATCTTATAACCCCAGAAAAAGTGAGGACAGTATGGGAAAAGCAAATACAAAAAAAGTAGTGATTTTTTAAATTTACTTTGAATTGTGTTTCAGTGCAGACAATATGAGCACAAAATATTTAAAGTTTTGTCTGGTTAATTTCTTCTCATTTGTAAATCTACATCCTTTCATGTCATCCAGACCTGCAACACAGTCATGACAACGTTGGGACAGGAGCAGTTTAGGGTGATTTGAAACAGGTGATGTCAACAGGTGATAGTAATTATGATTTAGTAGCCTAATTATGATTTGGTAGAAATGCAGTACCTAAGAAAGGTCTATTCCTTTAGATGGGCTGAGGATCATGAGATAACTGTTGAAATGTTTGACTGCAAACAATGTTCCTCAAAGAAAGCTATGAAGATATTTTGATATTTCACCTTCAACATTGCATAACCTAATTAAAGCATTCAAGGAATCTGGTGGAATTTCAGTGCCTAAAGGACAGGACACAAGCCTAAGCTGAATAACTTTGATCTCTGATCCCTCAGGCAACACTACTTTGGCAAACTTTTGTCAACTACCACAATACATACTGGTAGTTACATCCAAAAATGGCAGTTAAAATTGTACTGTGCCAAAAGGAAGCCCTATGTTAACAGTTTCCAGAAGCGCGGTCGACTTCTCTGGGCTCGGAGGCATCTGAGATGGACGGTCGCAGTGAAAACTTGTACTGTGGTCAGATGAATCAATATTTCAGGTAGTTTTTGGGAAAAATGGAAATTTTATCTTGTTTTGATAGAAGGGGAAATAACTCCGTAGAAGCCAAAACATAACTTAGAAATAAAATGTAATTTCACATTATTTGTTGAAAGCCTGCATATTAGGGTCATATCTAAAATATTGGAAAGAAAATGCAGGTTAAGAACTTAAAATTCATAAACACTATCCTCCTTGACAGGCTATTGGCTGGCATTTGCAATGCAGCCAATCCAGGAGCGCCATTCATTTTTGTTGATTTGCTGTATCCAAATGAGTTTAAATGAGGAAGTTTGCAGATGTTGGCTTTGAATGCAATTGTAACCACTGCATTTTGAA
Organism: Apricaphanius iberus; assembly: GCA_028564705.1. Lineage (NCBI taxonomy): Eukaryota > Metazoa > Chordata > Actinopteri > Cyprinodontiformes > Aphaniidae > Apricaphanius > Apricaphanius iberus. Next base: position 404,518 of record JAPXFQ010002203.1, read on the forward strand.
TATTTTGCAACTGTAACCCATTTTGTGACAATAGCTTTGGTTTTACCAATTGTATTAATCTGTGCAACACTTTCGAAATGAATGCCATCAGTTAATATTAAATCAGCTAATATGTATTTTCACATAGCAGTAGGAATGCTTCTTAAATGCTTACAGCTGGTTTCTTGTTCTATGACTTTTGGCACATCTTTTGGAACTTTAGGCATTCCACTTTATTGCAAATTACTTCATTCAGGTTTTTCTAAACTAACAAAAGTATTTTAAAGCCTATTGTCTGAGCTACAGGAAGACAATGTAAGGACTTCAGAACTGGGGTTTTGTGCTCTACTTTCCTGGTTCCAGTGAGAAGGCGATCATATACTTAAATTCACTCAGTTATATAAAAGCCAATTCTAAAATTTTATATATTGTTTTTTTTCACAATTTTGAGCAGATAATCTGAAAACCTTAAAATGAAACTGCCATAAACATTTAGGATATTTTTGTTTTGTTTTAAGTCAGCAAGGATCAAATCACAAGAAGATAATTACTTACTTTTACCACTGTGCTATAGATTTTTCAGACACAAAAATGCTTTGACTGCAGACTAGGAAATGGGATTTTTAAGCCTTAAAATAATTGAAATGACAAAAAAAGAAGAGTGAAACAATAGCCAACTAGTGAGGCACCCTACATTTCTAAAAAAAAGTATCACAGCACTGTTTTGCACACATTCCTTTTACAAGGCTTCTTTTTTAAATATGTCCTGACAGCTCAGGCAGAGAGTATGGTGGGTTGGTTGAATTAGTGTAGGGGCAGATGTGCTCTACAAAGGGGGACAGATGGGATACTCACCCTGTTCGGTTAATGAGTCCATTAACTTAATATTAACTTAGTATTTTTGTCAGTATTCTTTACTATTATTATTACTTTTCCACAATACTGTATATTCTGGACCAAAGCATAAAAAACCTACTTAAAAAATAAATCCAAAATGTGTTTCAAATTTTTATGCAGTGCCTCCTTTCTTGGCTTCCTTTCTTCTAACAGCTGTCAAGTGTGCCACTGGAGGGCAGTCTTGCTCCTTAACCGTACCTGCACTCATCTCTTCACCTGCCTTTTCCCCTCCTTTATTTTTGCATTCATCCAGTTACCACAGAGACCAGGGCACTCCCCAAGCCTTCTGAGCGAGAAACACTTCATGGCATCACATTGCTGCTGAGACGCTTCCAAGTGAATATATTCCCCCAACTCATGGCAATAATTAGCTTGCTGCTGCTGCTGTTGTGTCCATGTCTCTGCATGTCTGGGCAGGAATGCACTGTAAGATCAAAGAAGGAATTAACACACAGAGCAAAATCAGTAGGATTTGTCACTTGCAAATATGAAACACATCTGCAGGCTTGCTACATTTTCTTGATTTCACCCTCTTCCGATTGATTCACCTCATAATTCTGCCTTTTATTAGACTAATTACCTGTCAGTCATTGCAACCAGTTAATCAAAGGTTGCATTTGTAGACATGACTGAAATTTATGAATCAGCACGTCTTTTTTTTTCTTTTTTTCATTTCATCCTACCAAAGCATTAACATGAAGCTCTAAAAGCCCTTTAGATAGTGATATCATGAAGAATCACATACACCATCAACTGTACATTTTAAGCTCCTATTCTTCAAACACATTAAACTGGCATAATTTAGGCATGCCAGATATACCAGATTGCTTGCAGATGATTAAAGAGGCTGAAATAACAGGTGATATCATTCGTCTTTGTAAGGAATTGCATTTGTTTCAGATAAGCAAGGCGCTTTTAGCTCCAGAACCAAAAAAGAATCAACAAAAATAGTCACTTGGTGAGAACTAAAGAAATGTCTTCAGATGCTCCTTTTCTCTTTTTCTCATTTGTGTACAACGCACCTTGATAATCTATATAAAACAAAACCTTCAAGGAAAACTTTGGGATATTTTTAGCATGTCTAAAACATAGTCGTTGTGCCATTTTTACCATCCCTGTCTGTCTATCATGGGTCATGTGGGAAATAAGCCATAAAGGTTCTGGTTTGATTACTAAGAGTGAAAATAAAACTTCATTCCACAACTGTGCAGGTACACCTTTATAAACCACTGTTTATAGGGCAATAAATGTTTTTTTTTTTTTTTGTCAAAGCAGCACATACTTTTAATTCAAAAAAGATAACATATCAGATATATAAAGGTATCTTTGCATCTTTTTATCTTTTGTGCACTTTCTTAAAAGTGTTTGCATACAAAATGATTAGAAAAAAAAACACTGGTCAATGTGCAAGAAGGGGAAAAAGGTGGATCATTAACTGTAGGAAAAGGATGAAACGTGATAGTCTTTGTCAGGGATCCTCAAATTTAAAACTCCAGACAAAGTAAAAGTGTGTGTGTGTATATATATATATATATATATAAAATCACAATGCTCTGTATTCCTTTGCAACCCAGTTGTCCATCAGTTTGTTCACTTGACTGTCAAGAAACCAGTGCAAAAATAATCTTTGTTCTATCTTAAGCCAAATCAGCCATCGTATTTAAAGAAAAGTCTTGAATGAGATAAATATGAGCTTGACTATGAATGCTGAAAAATATTTTTGTGACATCTGAAGTAGCTAAAGCAGCTGTAAAGGCTCTTGTCAGGCAGGTTTGATCTTAACAGCTGTATTAACATCTCTATCTTCAATCTGGTTCACTTCATATTCAGCCCATATTTTGAAATCCTCCATGCTAGACGTGGCAGAACAGATGTCTGCATTCTCACTTTTAACAAACTTTTGCATCCATTCAGTACAGCTTGTGTGATAGAATATTTTTTTTGTTCCTGTCTTTTAAGATAAATGTTTAACTTGTAAATACTAATACACCTTCTTTTTGTTTTAAGTAACAAGAAGGGTTGGATTAATCATTTTTTAAGGAGTCAGAAATTCAGCCTAACCGTACAAAGTGTTTATATAGAATACTACAGACTCAAATCTCTGAATAGCTTTCCCTAAATTTGATTTTTTTTTTATCCCCCAAAACGTTTTTTTCCACTTGGCCAAAATGTAGGGGAAAATGCTTATACTGTATTGCTATACAGGATTTTGATAATGGGGATATAAATTCCTAATACTGTTACTGCATGACACAAAGTCCTTCAGATGAGCGCCTGAAGAACTTTAATCATGATTGTTTGTCATCCTCAGTACAGAACCAACATTCTCCGCAACAATAAAACTTCAAACAGTCTTATTTCAGTATTCCTTGTCTCTGTCTTCTACCACTGTCAACAGCTTGAAATGACAATTCCAATTATGTATATAATTCGAAGATGGCTCTTTTTGTCTTTTCACTAATAGAATGCAGGTCTCATTAATTTTTGTGTTTTAAAGAATCTGTTTGAAATATAATTTTCTTAATTGAATCCAGTCTCATTAAAAACTGGAAAAAGCCTGTTAGTTTGTCACCAATATGAAATCAAGAATGAAAGGCCAGCTATAGATCTGTTAGCAGCAAAATGTTACCCAGTTTCTGCTTTCTCAAAGTGCTTACTAATGATTTGAGTCTTGTTTGTCACTCTGTTGCTTTCTTTTTCTTCAAAATAAGCGTCGTAAGAAGTTCAGGGAAACACAGAACCAAACAGAACAAGAAACCATACAGAAATACACTGAATCACAAATATAATGGTGGTTACCGACGTGAACTTGAATGAATATGCACCCCCTCCCCCCAGCCTGCCCCCAAAAAGGCCTGCCTCGGATTGACAGATGGGGCATCCTTCCGACAACTGCATCGTTGTGCCTGTTACCCTAGAAACAGTTATTCAAGTTGTACACCTGAACTCACATCACAAATAAGTCACAGAAACAGAGACTGAAGACTTAACTTAGAACATCGGTCTCAAGATTTGAGACTTGTCTTAAAACATTACATGGGATTCGACTCTAAATCTTAGCAATCTTATATCCATAAAAACAAAGATGAAAGGCAGCTTATGGTGCTATGACAGGTGATTAACTACATGTGTACATTGTCCTGAGAAAGGGTGTACTGATATATCAACCTGTGACATAGACAAACTACCAGACGCCTGACTTAAACTTGCTACTTAGAGACTTGCGATCACACTTGTTACTCAAAAACATGAGGCTAAACTTAAACTTGTCCTTCAGAGACCTAAGAACGAACTTGGACTAGCTTCTCAAAGACGTGAGATTTGATGGTTACTTCACCCTAAAATACTTAATTTGTACTCGCCCTTTAAACACTTAGGACTAGACTGAAATTTGCCATTAAAAAACTTAACATTGGAGATTGGCCTTGCCCTAATAGCCTTGGGACTTGAATTAAAACAGGCTCTCAAATATGTGATTCATGAGTTGGTAAAAGAAATAACTTGTAAACCTCTTTACGATAGTCACACTTATCCACTTTGGGCAGGAACTCCGTCCTGACCTAAACAGCCTGACCTCAGACTTTGATCTTCTGACATTCGTGCTTGCGTCTTCCCACTTGACGACAAATCATGAAAATAAGGAAAAAAAGGTGAAATCTTAAGCCTTTTGAACTGTACACCAGTCATCCATGGCTGCATTTAGACATTGTGTTCATAGAAGGGATGGATTGAACTGCTGACAAAGAGCAAACTGCATGGAGTACAACACTCATTAAGTAAAGAGTGTAATTTTTAAAAGTAATTAAACCAAACTATGACTTGGCTGTTCAAAGACTAAATGGCTCCTAGTTTAAGGCTGGAAATGCAAATTTCATGAGCAAAGAATGTCAACTTCAGACAAAATTTTATTAAAAAAAGATTGAGAAGTCTATGTGGACATTGCCGAGGAGTCAAATTGGGATTAAAAAGAACTGCAGAGCGACAGCCCAAAAAGAAAAGAGACAGGCTACTGAGTTGATCCACCTTTGTTTTTGGAGTCTGGCTGTGTTGAATCTGACACAGGAGCTTTTATCAATGTATCACACTGTGGTTGTGAAGCTGTGAGACTCGATAGCAAAAATACTACACCATCCCATCCCTTCTGGGCATCAGCACATCCTCCGAACCTGTCAAACACTTTTATGACTGTGGTTATGACAGAGCCAGCGACGTTCACTTTCTGTTTTGATACATGCAAAACCTTTCAGCAATGACAGTCATTAGTTGGCCTTCCATCCCGGTAGGTGTAAATGTGCAGCAGAGTGGCCAGATGAGGGTTATGTGCTTAAGGTGATAAAAACTTGACCAAACGTTCATGTGAAGTCACCTCTGAGCACATTCCAGGGAGAAATTCAGGTTCTTTTCAGACCCAAGAGCATGAGAACAGCACTTATCCTCTTCCACCTCCACCTCCACCACCTTATCCTCCTCATCCTCATCATAATAATTACACTCTGACAGCAGATTGTTCTACTCCCACTCCAACGTAGTCCAATTTTTTGTTCAAAGCTATAAAACTAACTTTGCTTGCTGGAATGTGTTATCTTCAGGATCTTTAATGCTATCTTTAGCTAATTACTGTGTCACAGATGAGTCCATGCTGTGAACTCATTGCTACTTCTTGTTCACTTTGTCAACTGTACAAAAAGTGAATTTTTTTCCTCATCAGCTTCTGGATGCAACTTTCCTTTTCTATTCTGATTGTATCCTGTTTGTTTCTTCTTCCAAAACTTTCAGAGCTCTCTTTTTTGGTTGATTCTGCAGTAATAAGTCTCAACAAAGGGTCTGCCGTTTGTCAAGTTAACCTTATTGATTCGTCGTCTTCTCTCTGGTCTGTCTCACACTGCTGCCTCGGAGAAAACTTTCTACATGGTGACTAACGAGAGCTCTTCGGAAACAGAACTGCAGCTGCTACTTTTTTCTGCTTCTTATTAAACAAAAGGGAGAAAAAAAAGTCGAGAGAGGAAAATTCACCCTTCTGGCAAAAAGAAGTCGCTGAAATGAAAACTGAATAGAAAAATATATCCTGCTCTGTCTGTTTGCTGAAAAATTGTCAGACAATGAAACAGACTCCCAGAGTCGGCGGACGCAGAACAGCTGAAAGATTGGGTTGGCATGTCAGGTGATGCTTTTCTTCAATTTACGGAGAGACACACACACACACACACTGTGGTTCTCAAAGGTGTAACCTCCCATATTAAAATATCTGGTTTCTGTTATGTGACAAAGTGAGATCCGGATTTTCTAAAAAAATTTTAAAGAATGACAAACATTTTTCACTGAACAGAGCTTTAGCAAGTGTGCACACGCTTAAACTAACACTCTGACAAAGCCTTTTTCAATTAGTCTTCTTCAGTGGAGGTTTTATCAGTGCTTCACATATTCTCTCGATTTGACAAATGTATGGCCACCCTATCTAGCAAGAAAACTCACAATATCTCAGATTGTGAGGAAATCTCTCATCCAAAATCATTTTCAGGTGAACATACAGACTTGCTCAGATTTGGTTCTGGACTTTTGCTTAGCCACTCCAAAACCTCAATTTCCCTCACAATAAATTGTTATCTGAACCTTATACCAGCCATCTAAATGTTTTGGAAGTATTCATAATTTAGTGCAGCTTAATAAACACTTTTTTCCAGCTGAAGAAAAGAAACCCGGAGTCTGATGCCACCACCACATCTCACTGTGAGCATTCTTTAACTCTTACTGCAACATTTTGGATCAACTGAAAGCTTTCAGTTGCATTTTGTGGACTTCCTGATTGTAAAGAATTACATTAGTACAGCCTTGAGGTAACAAATACATTGACTAGTTTTTCAGCATCACTCCTGAACAGGATGTTTCTAATTTTAACAATATTCTGGAGGAAAAGGAAGGAAAGCCTAGAAACCTGTTCAATATGGAATTTGAAAGTCATCTCTTGGTCAAAAACCAAAACAATTTATTTTGTTATTACTGGAGACCAAATGAATGCCATCCAGAATAAGTGAATGATTACGCAATGTTTGTTTTAGAGCTTCAGGTCCAAAAATGTAACTTCTGTCTTGTCAGAATATAAACTGAAAGTTCAGAGTCATCCAGGTTTTTATGTCTTTCAGACATGCCTGTAAACTAACAGATTGGATTCATCAGGATTTATGGCTAAATATAGTTGTGTCCAAAGATTTGCAAATAACAGCCTCTCAAAGCTTCAATATAAAATAAAAATCTTGAAATAATTGTTACTGCAGAAATGTTTAGGCATCAACTTTCCTTTTTTACTCAATTTGAACTGCAAAAACAACATAAATACACGATCACAACTTTTTACCCTCCAAGAACTTTCAATAACATGTTTCTGAGTCAGAAGCAGGTTATTGAAATCCTGTGTTTCTTTAATTATCCCGATGCACACTCTCTGGTTTAAATGTGTGGCCTTCAAATGGCTCGGCAACACAAATGATTCAATTACTCCTCCTTTTAAATGTGCAAGCAGAGATAACGTTTTGCTGCCAGAGAAGGAGGAGAGAGTGAAATTAGGCTCAGCTAACTTCTCTGTGCTCTCTACAGTTGCATTATGGTTTTCTATTAAAGCCTCCAATCTTGTTGTAATGATTTCAGTCCCTTTATAGGAAAAGCATCCCGACGTTTGCACAAAACTCATTTTTATTTGTGGTCAGATGAACTCTGAGTGTGAAATGCCATGAAGGTGTTGAAATAATGCATGAGTAAATAAAGGTTTTTACTCCGTAAGCAACTCCTTTTAATTAAAAACCTTCTGGGCTAAAAGTATTCCCCTTTTGTTTCTATGCTTCACTTTCATTTTAATATGAAATTATAGTTGCAACCAACTCAGAGGGTCACACTTTAAATTAAACAGGTTGGCAGAAATATTAAAAAGAAACTTGCTGAAGAGAGATATGCGTAGTGGAGAGTTCTGCAAGTTTTATTTTGTTAGCTTTTCAGAGCAAAGCAGAATAAATCTCTAAGATCTAAAGGGAATTTGTTTTGTTTGAAAATTTCTATCTGACAACGAGGCAAATATCTACAAAAAATATTTATTGTTAAAAAATACAAAACTAAGAACTACTGTTAATATCTGACAGGATGTTGGCAGGTGTCTTTTTGCTTTCGCCATGTTGTATACATATTGCATATTATATCGGGAATATCACATCGATTTGACATCTAATTTAGACAAAACCAGAGACTTGTAACTTCACAAATACCTAAACAGTTTAAGCGTTAACTCATTCAATCCTTTTAGCTCAACTTATAAACACAACTAAATGATTGGACACTAATATTTACATTTTATATATATATATATATATATATATACCTCCAGGTACTCCGGCTTCTTCCCACAGTATAAAAAACTGACTGTTTTATGGTTAATTGGTCTCTCTAAATTGTCCTTTGGTGTGAGTATGTGTGTTGTTGAATTAAATATTTATCAAAATTAATTCAGTGCATGTTCAAGCAGAGACAAAATGGAGCCAATTTCCAGTTCTTAACATTTATTTTGAACAGATTAACAAATTGCAGTTTACAGAGAAAGATGCCCTAGTTTCTCTGGGCCAGACAAGATTTCTGACGAAGAATGGTTTTCGTGTCATAACTTTTATAAACATCCAAAACCTCCCAGGATTAATCTGCTCCAATCAGAACGTTTTAAACAGTGTCTTAACAATGATTGGATGTCAATGCAGTCATATGGGACGTGTCTTTTCTCCTGGATCCAAGTCAAAAGTTCATTCTGAGTTTTATGGTCCTAAGCAACACTCCCAGCTTTATGGCCTTGGTTCTGGCAGCCTAAATCTACCGACATCCTGTTTTTACAGCCTGCAATAAAACTCTTTGTCTCAGAGGTCCTCAAAGGTCACACATACTCCCACCATCTCCAAGGCCTCTGCTGCTGGTAAACAGTGTGTCTTTTTACCTCTGAATAATAGATGTTTAAAACATATGTAGAAATAATACAACAGTGTGCATCAATCAATCAGTCAATAGATCAACATTTATTTGTATAGTGCCTTAACAACTTCCACAAGGGGCTTTACAGTGAAGAGTTTATAAAAAAACATAAGAAAAACATACAAGGAATTAAACAACTATAAAACATTGAAAGCCTGCATTAATACATGAGTCTTTAACTCCATTTTAAAGACAAACAGTTTAACAATGGAACATAATGCAGGCAGGAGAGCAATTCCACAGCCTCAGGGCATTAGCAGAAAAAGTCCAATCACCCCACCGCCTGAAGCACAAGTGCATGGTTGTTTGTCATGTGTGTCTCTATGTTGCACTACAATGGACTGGTGTGCTTTTTAATCTGTAAAGCACTTTGAGCTACATTTTTGTATGAAAAGCGCTAAGAAAATTTTGATTTGATTTGACCTGTCCAGGGTGTTGAACCGTTGACAGCTGGAGAAAGGAACCAGCACCCCCCCCTCGACCCCTTCAAGGATAAGTGGTATAGATAAAGGATGGATGGATGGATAACCAGAAATAATATGGAGTACAAACTCAGTGTTGAAAGCTAAGGATGAGGGTTCATGGGTGAAAATAAATTTTTGTGCGTCTGGTGAAAAACGAAGGATGGGTATGTTAGAAAGCAACTAGTGCCCAATGCAAAACATGTGATGAAGTAAGCAATCCCAAAAGACATCTACCATCTTCCAGAGCCATTCCAGTTCCCAGCACTATAGAAAACCTCAACAAAGGAGAAGAGACAATGAGAAGCAAGGATCATACATGCAGCAGTACACTACAGTGTATAATCAAGCCTTATTACAGTAATATCTGGTTCCTCTTAAATTATCCAATCTTACCTTACAGAAAATAATGTAATTATGGAAACACAATTTAGGTCTGATTAAATTTTTTTTTTACTTTCTCCCCTAAATGTGGCACATTTTACCTAAATCAGACCTTTTTTTATCATTTCGTCGTCAGTTTCTGCTCAATCTGACTTCATTTGTGGCATCAGGAGGTATTTCAATTCAGTTGCTTCGATGAGGAGCACAACTTGATAAACAAGATCAAATTGCACAAACAGGCATAGAAAGGGGAAGAGCTGTTGTTGCTATGGTGACCCCCAGCATCACATCTAGTTCTGGATGAGGAAGACCTTGATCCAGCTGGACTTGGGGACCGACGGGCAAACAAGGTGAAAGCCAGTGTTTGTAATACAGTTCGACTGTCATCTTCTTATGTTGCTTGCACTATATACATGTATATATATATATGTATATATATACATATACGTTTCCTGTGAGAACTGAATGGCAGTCACAAATATGTTAAATTATCCAGAGAAGTGGGGACACATATTAGTCTGTTGCTTTGCTCTCCCAGATGTTGATGAGGATACTGAATACAGGTAGAAACTGGTTCATTCCCCCTTTAGCATACTTTCAAGTTCTGTTGTGTTGGTTTTTAGCGACTTCCCTCACTTTTCAAAATTGTAGAAAGTACTGCGCTTATAGAGAGGATTCAGGATCACTACATGTGGCATCAAAAGCTCTGGTTCCGAGAATGTCAGAAAACCAGCTGTTTTACTGCAGAAGCCTGTAGAGAGGATACAATGTGTTATCAATAACGGCAAATTGCACAAGCTCTTTATACTTATAAATAAACACATATGCTGCTTTGTTTTTGTATTTTAAACTGAAATAAGTTCAAACCAGGTGAGTTAGCTGATCTATAAATACTTAGGAAAAGGAAACATAAATCCTTACATCCTTCAAACCCATTTACAAACCAGCACCTGCTAGATAATCACATATATATTATATAGGATAATGGGTGATATCATATAGATTTAGCGTCATTCTATGAAGATAGCAAAAAGCTTTGCGTTGGATTGTGTAGAAACAAGACATAGCAGAAAGACCTGGGGTGTGCTTCCTATAGCTTAACATGAATATTCTCTCTTACTACAAATTGAGATAATGTGGTTCTCACGCAGACCAGTGCTGGACATGTACTGTAAATTATTCAATTATTTCTATGCCTCTTTTGTGGGTTCCTGGTGGCAAAAAGGAGGAAGCTATCAGTGGCCACCACCAAATTTTCTAGGAGGCAAGTGGCCAAATATAGCTAAAATACTGCCTGCTAAAGACCTACAGGAAGAGATCTGCAGAAATTTCCATGCTAAACTGTTAAGGGTTCTATACCAACCTGAACCTCCAAGATGTACACCGTTTCTGACCTAAAAGCACAAAATGTTGGTCCTAATATACTCCCCAATATATAAATAAACCAGAGGGGTATTGGAATTCTGATCTGCAGAGATATGAATCAAAGCTGGAACTTTTTAGGCCTAAGGAACAGCTGTATGTCAGGATGTGGAAGAATAAAGCATACTGTGGAAAAAACCCCATGCTGCTGTGAAGGATGGCGCTGCATCAATCATGCTCTGAGGCTGTTTGCTTCCTCTTGCACTGGATGGATTGGATTCAATCAAGTATCAGAGAATCAGGGAAAAAAACACCATGCTGTTTGAGGAAGCTGAGGTTGAGCATCTCTGGACCTTCAAACAAGACCACAGTCCCAAACATTTCTTAAGTACACCAAGGTTTAAACCTCAAAAGAAGTTCTGGAATATAACAGACTGGTCATCACAGTCACTTGACTTAAACTTTACTGAAATCTCTGGTGGAACTTTACAAAAGAAGCAGCTGCAGCATACAAACACATGAATATTAATAAACTGGAGACATCTGTCCATGAAGAGTGGGGCAAGATTTTTCAGAAATGCTGCCAGAAGCTGGTGTCTCATTATGAATACTTTTTACAGCAAGTTATTGAAGGCTTGCTCTACTAAGATGTTTGACCTGAAAAAGATTACTAATTTAGAGACTTCCATTCCCAGTCATTTAAATGAACATTATATGTTTCTTTTCAGAGAAACACATAGTGTTAGTTTTGCTATTTGGATTATTCTTTATTGATATGTTTATAGTAAACAGCTGCTTGTTTGTATACTTTGTCATTAAGCTTAATTTTCAGGATACTTAAGGTGCAACAGCATCTGTTTTTAAGAAGGCAGTCTGGGGTAATCTAGTCTTTTCTTATTTGAATGCCGGACTTTTGTTGTGAAATCATCATGCAGAAAATGTCTTTTGTATTCCTTTTTCTAACATTAAAATTCATTTGATATTATGAAACAATAGAAAGCGAGAAAGCAAATAAAAAGAACATTTGTAAGGGTTTAGACAGGCCTGGAGTGGCTAATCGGCAGCACCGGGATATATCCCGGTGCGCCGGTCTGATATTTGTTCTGCAAGGGCCAGTGCTGCGGCAAGCAGAGTTGCACTAGTGTGCCAAAGGTGCAGCAAATTAGATTAGGGAGACTAGAGGAAGTGTGAACATGAAAACAATCTACTTGGGGACTGATTACAGTGATGGCAGCTCAAAATATAGATATTCTGAAAGTCTTAATGTATGTGTTGTAAATAATAATATAGATGTAAACACATGCTGAAATAAATCAACCTAGTGAAGCTGTTAACATTATTTATACTGAGTTGGAAATTTTTGAAAAAATTATACTTTAAATTACAAGGCTTTACAGAACAGTTTGCTGCTGTAACCTTACAATGTAAGGTTATAATTACTTGACTTTAATTAAGGATGCAATAATGCCACTTTTCTCAAAACGATACTCCAATACTTGGATTTGAGTACTTGCCAATACAGAGGTCTGCCAATGCCGATACTTATAGCACACAAAAAATGCAATAAATTGGAAGACAGGTTTAATTTTCTTTACTGTTTGTTACAACAAGTGATGGGTAATTCAATAAATATTAATATAATAACAAAAAATCAACACAAAACTAAAATTTTAAGTGAAAAAAAAACCCTTTCTGTGAATTTGTTATAGTTTTCACATTTTTAGTATGTGTTCATGGTAACCTATAGGTTAACTTCAACCGATACAAGTACAATAGAACAGTATCAGCCCCGATACCAATACCGTTATCGGTGCATCCCTAAGTTTAACAAAAATAGGTTGTGATATAAAGTGGGCCGGTCTGAGGCGTCAAACTCCAGGACTGAAAATGAGTCCAAATCCAGCCCTGGGTTGAGGTACTTTAAACAGAGCTTGCAAAGAGCTTTGTTAAATATAATTAGGGATGCAACGATACCACTTTTCTCATAACCGATACCATACCGGTACTTGGATCAGAGTACTTACCGATACCGAGTACCAATGCCGATACTTCTACTAAACAACAAAAGTGTTATCAATTGGGAGTCAGGTTTTAGTTTCTTCTCTGCTTGTTACAATAAATGGTTAATTAGAAAATGTTTAAAATAAAAATGACCACAGAAAATAAATGTAAAAGTTAAAAAATAAAATTTTCAGTGATATTATTGCTGTGTTTCCACATCCTAAGTATCGGTTCATGGTATCGGTTAACATTAGCCGATACCGATACGAGCACATCAGGCAGTATCGGGGCTGATACCCAATACCAGTATCGGTTTCGGTGCATCCCTAAATATAATAAAACACACATTATTATAAATGGCAGGATCTTAGTTTGTCTTATCGGCAATTTGTCCAAATTGGGTGTTAAATCTCATAAATACCCAATATTGTCAAAACAAATTAACAGTCTAGAAAATATCTTGCTCTTACATAATGATAGTGAAGTCATTAGGGAGGAAGGAAAAGTTTTATTTTTTCAGAAAATGCTTCAGTCTAAATTAACTCATTTTAAAAAATGTTTTAACACAAAACACACTGCAGGACAAAATGGATAGTGGAAAAAATTACAAGCGAATAAAGCCTGACATTTCTCTTCTTTATACTGCTGTAGAAATGAATTATCCATGATCTTTATGGTTTACATTAAAAATCATTCACTATGATCAAGGCAGTACTGTGCAGATACCATAATTCAAAAGATCACTGTAGACCATTTTGTGTTCTTACTGTAGCTAAATATTTATCACGCTTAAGGTGTGAAAACTATTTTGAAAGCCTGGTGCATCAAATAGCACAAATTACAGCCTACATATTTTCCCTCCTGACATTTGCAGAAATAATAATCACATCTTGGCATTTGGAAATGTGAATCCCAGCTCTCACTGGGTAAACACTACTCTGTTTTGGCTCAGGCATCCCATTCAAGTTGCCTCGGTGTCCAAACGTGACATGTTAATTCCCTGACGGTTTCTGATCACCACATTCACTGCCAATGAAATAGGTTCAAATACCTAAAATGTTGGTCTTCTTTCACATTCAGACATGTGTAGCTGTTCACAACAAGAGATCTATCAGGTTATGCATCTCTTTTAGGCAATATGGTGGCCCTCTTTTGATCTGCTGACTGGCAGTGTGTGGAAACTGGTGGGGAAGGGGTAACTTACTATGCATCGTATTGCTTGTCAAAGCTCCAGCATCTCTAGGACTTTTTTAGTAGACCGTTAACAGGACTTTAAACAGTACAAACAACATGACAGATAAGTTATCAGTTTTAAATGATCAGTTTCACAGTGAACCCCTGGTATTTAAGGAGGTTTATAGAACAGCTGTCCACCAATAGCTAAAATCGCAAAGAGTTAAAAAACCCTCTAAACACGCTTATAAGTGACTGTTTTAATAGTTCAAACACTAGATATACCCTAGTATGCCTTAATACGCACAGTGGAAACAATTTTAGCATGCCCACAGAAGCTAACATCTGCAGTCTTTTTTATTTCCAGTCTTGTGGATACAGCCAATTAGTGCAAAGGAAAATAAATTACACTCCTAAATTGGCTTTGCAAATGCCAACTAAGTAGTCAAGTAGCATTTTTTTATTGGTATTTCAACTTCCCACACAGCATTTTTTACTTTAGTTAACATATTAACATAACGTATTTTACAAAAGAATCCACAAATAATGTGGTTTTCGAAAATACTTTGGAGTTACATTCCACACAAAAAACTGTGAAAAGGTTATGTTACTTTTTGAAAACTGAACCGCAGATGGGAGGCCCTCCATTGTATCACTCTTTTAAACCATTTTGTTTTCGGTTTATCTGTAAATCTCTCCATCTTCTTGAGTCAAATAACATCAAATTTGTTTGAGTCTTGCAGTGTGAGGAAAGCTCATCTTATAGCTATCATTATAAGGCCCCTGCTGTTTTATGCAGATGTGTGCAATAAAGTTGAATGGATTGTACAGATATTTTAGCCCTCTTCAATAATGTTTGATTTTACAAAATGGATGTGGCATTTTTAATGTCAAAGGAGAGTGTAAGAATTTCCTATTAAATCATGTCTTTGTTTTTCTTATATTTTTATATGAATAGCAAACACAACAAAAAAATCTAAAATTCTGTACAAGATATTTCTTATCAAGGAAAAGTTTTTCTCCACTCTGTTTTTTTATTTTTTTTTACATTTTACTATGACAACATTTTACAGGGTCAAGGTTAATTTCACATATTTTCTTCTGTCTTGGAGGCAGAGTTAACTTTTCATTACTTATTTTCACCCAGTTGGTATTTAGAAGCAGATAGGGCTTTTGCATCTGTGTATTTTACAGTTCATGGATTTATTTTTAATTGGATCAAAATTATAAAAATATCTGCAGATTTATAAATGTAAATAAACATATAAGTGCATATGTATATAAGGACTGACAACAAAATAAGCCAACAGTTAGTAATTTAAGCGGATTAGCCCTTGAGTATGCAAATAAACCTCTCACTAATAATCCAGTGGCGAGATCACCAACTGTTATAAATCACCAGATTAAAAGATTGAGTCTAAAAAGAACATTTAATGTAACTTTGTCATTAAATACAGGCAAAACAATTTTTGGCTTTACGCCAAAGGTAAAATGTGGCATTTAGATTAGTCTTTTTTCGGGGGGAGTGGTTCCATCTATTATTAAAATCTGAAAATGGAGATTGAAATGAATCAGCTGTGCTGATGATATAATTGTCATATGTTGCAATGGTGTTTTCCATAACTCCTCGCCATATTAATTCAATCTTTTTTTTAAAAAGGGGCCACCTTCACAGGTGTGCATCTTCCTGAAAGCCGGTCAGGGTTTTTATTTTCCCATCCCAGTCTTGTGCATGTATCCTGGTATCACACCCTAAGATGTGCTTCCATCTGTGAACATTGCTCCAACATAACGTTACTACCACTGCAACGTAACTACTTTAATATTGTAACGTTCACAATTTAACCACTAAAAGCATCAAGTGCACAGATTTTTTAAAAATAAACTTTTGAAACATTCTACAACAACAGCATCACAACTCTGAGATATCAATAAAATCACACATATACACACATTTGGTCTGATGCCCTGTCTGCACAGATGAAATTCATTTTCATTGGCATGATAAAATCTTGTAGCTCCAATTAACAGCTGCGTGATACACTTTTGGACGTGGTGACCATGCATCAGAGGGTAGGAGTTTGTCCCGTAACTGACGGCTTGCTGTTGTTGTTTCAAACCCTCACTCTGTCCTTCTCGGTTGTTGTATCTTTTGGGCTCACCCACCCACCTTGACTGCTGGTGGTGGTCAGAGCACCCAGTGGAGCCTGTGTGTACTGCTGCCTTGCTTCTGTCAGCATGCCTCAGGCAGCTACTAGCTCACCAGCATATGAATGTGTTGGTGAATGGCAAGGTTCGACTTACCCCGAAGATTTTGGGGAGTCCTATTTTTCATTTTGCACTGCAATTTCCAAATTTACATGCACACCCCTATATATATTGGCACAAAGGTTAAAAAATATAAAACATTATTTTGGTAATTTAACTGGTTCCGGACAAAGAAAAAGCAACAGGGGGTCCACATGCAGTCCAACATTTTCTGCCTCCATTCAAGAACAAGAAATCACGAAGAAACTTTTATTCTTTTATTTCTGCTATTTCTTGCTTAGCAAGAAATAACAGAAATCAGTGTCAAAACAGTGGCACCACACAGTTATGGTCACAGAAGGAATTATGTGAAATTTATTTTAAGAAGAAGTCACTGGGTGTTTTTCAATGCCAAGGAACCTCGCCTTGATGCCTTGGTCCTGCTCCAGTTGCCAAGGAGATACGTCATCAGGGACCGCCAAGGCGTGTTCCAATGTTTATGTGCTACCGAGGCATCTGTCCTCCGTTTGTCTGCCGTTTAGCTAACTGACCAAGGATACATAGGAGGTGCCTTGATGCCTTCCCTCGGTAAAAAATTTCCCAGAATACAGCGTGGTAGGAGCTGGCAGCAGCTACTTTGGGGGAAATTTCCAGTTTAAATGTAAGTCAACTAATTGTAGCTATTGGGCTTATAGCTAAAATGTTTTGTTTTTTTCTAGATCCAAAGAAGTTATCTCAGCATCTCACGGTATTGCCAGGATCCGTGTAACAGTTGACCTGCTCCTAACAACTAACAAAGCCTTTATGTAGAGTTAGACAACCTTGCTATTGTCTACAACATATCAGTAAACATTTATCCATGGTAAAGTCTCCAGACTCTCACGCGTCTTTGTCTGATAGGACACGCTCAATCTCAGGATACTAATATCACTTCGTTTGACCTAACAGTGTCACACAATCAGACTATCACTACAGGGTGGGCCATTTATATGGATACACCGTAATAACATGAGAATGGTAGGTGATATCAAAGTCCTGTTTGTGGCACATTAGGATATGTGAGGGGGGAAACTCCTTAAGATGGGTGGTTTTGTTTTTTCAATAGGAAGAGGGCCATGTGACACATCAAACTTATTGGTAATGTCACAAGAAAAACAATGGTGTGCTTGGTTTCAACGTAACTTTATTCTTTCATGAGTTATTTACAAGTTTCTGACCACTTATAAAATGTGTTCAATGTGCTGCCCATTGTGTTGGATTGTCAATGCAACCCTCTTCTCCCACTCGTCACACACTGATTGCAACACCGCAGGAGAAATGCAAGCACAGGCATCCAGTATCCGTATTTTCAGGTGCTGCACATCTCGTATCTTCACACCATAGACAATTGCCTTCAGATGACCCCAAAGATAAAAGTCTAAGGGGGTCAGATCGGGAGACCTTGGGGGCCATTCAACTGGCCCACGACGGCCAATCCACTTTCCAGGAAACTGTTCATCTAGGAATGCTCGGACCTGGCACCCATAATGTGGTGGTGCACCATCTTGCTGGAAAAACTCAGGGAACGTGCCAGCTTCAGTGCATAAAGAGGGAAACACATCATCATGTAGCAATTTCAAATATCCAGTGGCCTTGAGGTTTCCATTGATGAAGAATGGACCCACTATCGTTGTACCCCATATACCACACCAAACCATCACTTTTGTTGTTCCAACAGTCTTGGAGGGATCAATCCAATATGGTTTAATGTCAGACCAATAGCGGTGGTTTTGTTTGTTAACTTCACCGTTCACATAAAAGTTTGCCTCATCACTGAACAAAATCTTCTGCGGAAACTGAGGGTCCTGTTCCAATTTTTGTTTTGCCCATTCTGCAAATTCTGTGCGCCGATCTGGGTCATCCTCGTTGAGATGCTGCAGTAGCTGGAGTTTGTAAGGGTGCCATTTGTGAGTAGCTAATATCCGCCGAAGGGATGTTCGACTAATGCCACTCTCCAGTGACGTGCGGTGAGTGCTACGCTGTGGGCTCTTGCTGAATGAAGCTAGAACAGCCACTGATGTTTCTTCATTAGTGACAGTTTTCTGGCGTCCACATTTTGACAAATCCAACACTGAACCAGTTTCAAGAAACCTAACAAGCAGTTTTCTGACTGTAGCATGGGAGATGGGTGGTCTCGTAGGGTGTCTTGCATTGAAATCTGCTGCAATGACCCGGTTACTGCGTTCACCAGACATCAATGGCTGTGAACAAAGAGAAACTTGTAAATAACTCAGGAAAGAATAAAGTTACGTTGAAACCAAGCACACCATTGTTTTCCTTGTGACATTACCAATAAGTTTGATGTGTCACATGGCCCTCTTCCTATTGAAAAAACAAAAGTTGTATCCAAGATGGCCGACTTCTAAATGGCCACCATGGTCACCACCCATCTTAAGGAGTTTCCCCCCTCACATATCCTAATGTGCCACAAACAGGACTTTGATATCACCTACCATTCTCATGTTATTACGGTGTATCCATATAAATGGCCCACCCTGTATATCATGAAGAAATAGCACACAGTACTCTCAGTATGGAAGAATACACAGAAGAGATAATTCTTAATATAAATGATTCCATAATACTAGCTTAAAACAAAAACAGTTACAGAACTGTCACCCCTCTCATCAACTTTCATCCCTAGGCCATGCCCTGCTGATTTGGGAAAACGCATTGCCACAGGAAATGAAAGATCACAAAAAACAGTTGCTGTTTGCTCACCTGTCTTTTGCTTTCAGTGACTTCAAATGACGTTTCTGTTTTTGGTCTAAAGTTGAAAAGGTAGCAGCCTGCTTTTTCCTCCTTCAGCTCGACAGTCCAATCGTTGGATTGGGAACCAAGCCATGTTATTGGCTGAGGTTTTTAGACATTTATGGCAGAACCATTTCATAATTATTTTTTGTTTTATAATCTCTGCAAAAATTATAGCTACACTGTGTTAAAACGTTAGGTGACATGAATAAAAATATTTTGAGCTACCTTGTTTTGCAAATTCAGTATATAAACTTTAAATTAGTGTGGAAACGTCTTATAATCACTCCCAGGTTGACACAAGGCAAGGCAAAAGCCAGTTAATGATTTATAAACTAGTAGGCATATTTTGAAGTATATTCTCTGAGCCACAGGGAGCCAGTGTAGGACTTTAGAACTGATGTGCTCTACTTTCCTGGTTCTAGTAAGATTGCGAGCACACTGTAACAATTGCATCTCTTTTTTTTTTGTTGAACTTCTTATTTTCAAACACCACAAACAGAAATTCTTTCCATTTGACAGTGCAATTGCATCTCCTAAGTGTCAAAACTCCTGATTTTATAGGGACAGTCAAATCCTATAGAAACACACATTGTTCATTGATCATTTGGGAATGATCATTCTTTTATAAACAGTGAGGCACAGAACAGTGTGGAATCTGTCTGTGAAATCTTTGGGGAAAAAAATAACTTACCTTCATTGAGTGCACCATGTTCCTGGGGAAAATCAGTGCTGTGACACAGCATTGACACAGCTAGCAAACAGTTTGAAAGGCGCACTTAAATGCATCTAAACTATGACATTTTCATTTTTTTCATGTACTTATTCTGAAACTTCATCTTTGTAATTATTTAGCTTTATAAATGGGTCATAGTGATTGTTTATTGTGATAGAACCTCTAGCAGTCAAACTCCTCTACAAGACCTTACTAAAAAAATGCTTTATGTATTGGTTGTGTATTATTATATGTCATTCTATATTCAACAGCTTTTCAAAGACTATTAAACGAGTCCCCTAAATAGATTTTGTCTTAATCTATTGGAGGTTTACAGCCACATCAGCTATGCCACTACGAGCACTTCTGCACTGATAATTATCCAGTCAGTGGTCATCGTGCTTCACATTTTCCCCTGATCTGACGGTGAGCCACGGACGTGCAGCTGGACACACATGAGTGGTTCGAGGCTCTGCAGAGCTGATAAGCATGCAGCGTTGATCGTACTGATGAGGTGAAAGGTATCTAAAAAATGTCACCCTTGCTCACAAAATTCTGTATTGAATCCTGTCACGCAGTCCAGCATTAGGTTGAGGATTTTCTGTTTTTTATGGTGTCATTTTGTTAAGACAGTAGAACTGCAGGGGGCTGAAAGGGCTGTATTATTTTGGATCTCACAGCCATTAAAGCAGAGTATATGGCAGGGTAATAAATATACAGAACAGGTGAAAGGTTTACGTACACTCATCATTAGCATGACTGTTCTGTAAATGATGCAGGCAAACTGTTTCTTTTAATGGTGGATTAATTATTAAACAGTTCTGTCAAAATTTGTATCATCCAACAACTGATTTGAGGGGGATTTGTTTTTGTTTTGAACAAACCTTTTTTATTATTCCACCGATTTTTTTATTGCAGAAAAGCAGACCTACAGTCTCATGCTGCCAGCACCATACTTGGCAAGTGGCTCAGTGTTTTAAGGTTTGAAACTTTTTACTCCTCTCAACATTCATCCTTTTGTTGTTCTAACCAAAGAGCTCAGTCTTTGTTTTCTCCAAATCCAAAACATTTCTCCATAAGGTATTCAGCACTTACATGTCAAAAGTTTATAATTTCTGTAGAGGTTCACATTGTTAATTTTCAAAGCAGGGACATCTTTCTCAATCAGCTCCCTATCAGTGCATGATGTTGTTAAATTGGCTTCAATGTGAATGTGAGTGACACTGGTGTTGCATTTCCTCTCACTTGAAGGGGACAGTTTGGGCCAGATTACAACACAGTTTGATGCTCTAACAGCACAAGGATTCCAAACAAACTTAAACATTTCTTTAGAGACTTACTATCATGACCATTGCCTAGGTCCGATTTAAAATGTATAAACAATGCTTAAAGTTGGGTCTGGGCCAGAAAACCAGTTCTATCATCCAGAAAAAAAAGACTGGTAAAATCTGAAGCCAGAAAAACACCAGGACCTTGTAGATGGCCACAAAAAGTATGTGGTTTCTCTTTAACTTACAGTGGGAAATTTAACCATGATGTTAGTTGGGTTTCTATGTATATATTTGAGTCTCTACATACAACGTAAGATGCAATTGTGCAGTAAAATGAAATCCACAACACATTCAATGCTATGCCACCAGTTATGATAAAATACTTTAAAGTTGTTTGTTGTAAATTAATCCATCCATCCATCCATCCATTTTCTGAATCGCTTAGTCCTCCAGGGGTCGCAGGGGGGCTGGTGCCTATCTCCAGCTGTCAACGGGCGAGAGGCGGGGTACACCCTGGACAGGTCGCCAGTCCATCACAGGACCTGTAAATTAATCCCTGCCTAGAAAATAAAAGGGTCAGGTAGCTTCTTAGCTAATCAGTTAAAAATAAATAAAGAAAAAACAACTATATCTGCAATCAAAGACAAAATTGGGAATATAATATATGATCCTGAAAGAATAAACAACACATTCAAAGAGTTTTATGAGACTTTATACACACCGGAGATAAACCCATCAAATAATGAAATTGAACAATTTCTGGATAAAATAACTCTTCCTAAACTTTCAGACAGTCAAGCAAAGGCCCTGGATTCACTGCTAACAGTGACTGAACTCCAGGGGGCCCTCCAATCCATGCCTAATAATAAAGCTCCAGGCCCAGATGGATTTCCAGGAGAGTTCTATAAAGAATTCTGGAATATTCTGGCACCAACATTTTACAAAATGTTACAGGAAACAAAGGAAAATGGTCGATTACCACCAAACATGAACTCTGCCTACATCAATCTTCTATTAAAACCAGGAAAAGACCCTATGTCTCCTTCCAGTTATCGTCCCATTTCTCTTATCAATGTTGATCTTAAAATAATTTGCAAAGCTCTTGCAAGAAGGATTGAGAAAATGACACCTCTAATAATCCATCCTGATCAAACAGGTTTTATAAAAGGTAGGCTCTCTTCCACAAATTCACGTAGATTAATAGATTTAATAGATTATTCCTACTGTAAAAACGTCCAAACCAATATATTATCTTTAGATGCAGAAAAAGCATTTGATAGAGTTAACTGGAAATTTTTATTTGCAACCTTACATAAATTCGGGTTCAGTAATTCTTTTGTAAACTGGTTAAAAATATTATACAGCTCACCAACAGCATGTATTAGGACTAACAATCAAACATCATCACCGTTTTTCCTTCCGAGAGGTACCAGGCAGGGATGTCCACTTTCTCCCTCCCTCTTTGCTATTTTTATTGAACCATTAGCAGCAGCAATCAGGCAAAATAATATTGTTAAAGGTATACAATGCAACAAAATAGAACATAAAATTAGTCTGTATGCAGATGATGTACTACTCTTTCTACAGCATTCACAAACTTCCTTCTCTCAGGTAATTGAGTTGATAAAATCTTATTCAAGAGTTTCAGACTATTCCATAAATTGGTTAAAATCTACAGTCCTTCCAATCAACGGTTCTTTCCAGGGTCCTCTTGCTGTGCAACTCCGGTCGGGAAATATTACATATCTAAGTATCCATATCTCACCAAGACTGGCAGACTTATCAAAGCTAAACTATGTCCCACTTTAAAAAAAAGTGGAAGATGATCTGGCAAGATGGAAATCCCTTCCAATATCACTTATTGGAAGGGTAGCTACAATAAAAATGATGGTTTTGCCTAGAATCAATTATTTATTCTCAATGATCCCAAGCAAACCATCACCTGATTGGTTTAGATCTCTGGACTCTTCTGTTTCTAAATTCCTTTGGAAAGATAAACCCCCACGTATCAGCTTAAAAAACACTACAGAAGTCCAAAGATAAAGGAGGTCTAGACCTACCAAACTTTCGTCATTATTTCTTAGCCAACAGACTCCAATACACATCAAGATGGGTAAAACACAGTTATATCGATGAGTGCTGGGTAGATGTTGAACAGACACTATGCAATAAGATAAAACTTTCAGATCTACCATTTATTAGCTCAAATATAAAACAAAATGAATGTTTTAAAAGTATTAGTATCAGCTCCTCTCTGACAGCTTGGTGGGAATATCTTAAAATGACAGAGACCTTACTAGTCCCATCCAGGCGTACACCCATCTGGAAACACCCGGATATCTTAGAAAAAAAATGCATGATCAACTTTCCAAACTGGAGTTGTAAAGGAATTGAATACCTGGAGCATATGTTTGATGGAACAGACTTTATCCCATAAATACATTGGGTACACAATACAGAATTAACAAGAATAAATTCTTAGAATATCAACAAATTAAATCAATTATAAAAAATACATTTAGGCTCAATACAGTTGATTTACAAATTCCAGGAAAAGTTTTAGACTTTCTTAATCTTAACCCTCCCAAACTGCTATCTAAAATACACAAAACATTAAATAGAATAGATGAATCAATAGCCCTTCCTATTTTAAAATGGGAGATGGACTTGTCCATCTCAATTGACCGAAACCTCTGGTCTCAGATTTCCTTAAGAACCTTTAAATTCCTTAAAAATCCTAATCTACGATTAATACAATATAAAATCCTTCATAGAGTGCATTATACAGGCCAACGGATGTTCAAGATGAGTTTTACGCCATCTTATACCTGTTTACAATGTACAAGCAATCTACCAGACAATTATACTCATGCTCTTTGGTTCTGCCCACCTGTCAAGAAATATTGTTACCAGATATGTGAAGAACCTATCAAAGTGTCTGAAATGTAATATCACATCTTCTCCCGCAGTTTGCTTGCTGGGAAATTTAGATGAAGTTACCATGGATACAAAGTCTATGCAATTAGTTCACATTGCCTTATGCATCGCTAAGAAAAATATCATCTTGAACTGGAAAAATAAAAATACTCTGAATATTAATCAATATAGAGATCTCCTTCTGGATTACATTGGTCTAGAAACGGCTTCTGCCTCCACATCTGATCAATCTTTCTGGTCTCCCTTGATCAGCTCCATCACCTAGTGGGGCTGGGCCCTTGATTTTGTTCTGTGGGACACGATTGCCGATGTGGAGTTTAAGGGTTGGTGGTGACTGCTAGGGGTCCTCGGGGTTGGGTCCGCTTGCGGTTGGGGCGGTAGGTGCCGTGAATCTCGCCTGGGGTGGGACTTTGGGGGCTTTGTGTGGTGACTCCTAGTGGCTGCATGCGGCGCCTTAGGGGGGTCGTGCTGGCGGACACTGGTTACTGGCCTGGTGCTGTGCTGCTCTGGGGGGGATCTGGGCTGGGCCTGGGGCTCGGGGCTCTGGGGCGGCGTGCCCCCCGGCCTGTGGTCCTGGCCGGGGCTTGGGGGCTTTCTGTCGCCGGTGCCGGCTGGGGGGGAGCTGTGGTCGGCCGGTGGGCGCAGCTGCCTTTTCCATCTCCCTGGGCTGGTTCTTGTCCCTGGCTCCCCGATGGCCCCTTGCCAAGCCTGCGCGTCGGGGTGTCAGCGGTTGGCCGTGGCGGGTGGCCGGCATCTCTGGGCCCGATCAGTCAAATTGGCACTGGACATGGCTCCTGGGTCTTGGTCCAAGCACTCTGCGGGGTGCTGGGGTGGGGGCCCTTTGACCGGTGCTGGTCGGCCTCCGCGGTGGACTGACCGGGTGGTGGGGTGTGGGCTGGTGGGTGGGGATGCTGGGTTCGGTTGCCTCCCGGCCATCGGGCGGTAGTAGCAAGGCTGGAGGGTGTCGGCCTGGGGGGTTGGCCGCCTGGGGCTACGGTCTGCTCACGTCCCCGTCGCGGCATGTCCGGGGTATCTGAGTTGGTGCTGCGCCGAGTTCCGGCCTCAGCGCGGGGGCCCTCGCGCGCTGGCGGTGCTTGGGGCCTCTCTTTTTTTGACGGGGAGGCTTTTACCATCTAGCACAGGCGTTCTCCCGAACGGGTTGCGCTTGGGACGGGGCGGGGGAGGGTGGTCTAAACTCAGCCTGGGTGTCTAGTGTCCTGTGTTTTGTTAGTAGTTTGAATGTTGGGAGGGATTTAGGTCTGCCCCTGGGGTGGGGGCGGGCGGATGGCCTGGGCCCCATGGGGCTCGGAGGGGCCGCTGCCGTGGGCCCCGACTTGACGTGCTGGTCCCTCCCGCCCCTGGTGGATCAGCTGAACGGGGGTGCCTATTGGGGTCAGCAGGGGAGCTGGCTCCCTGGGGTTGGCATCGTGTCACCCCAGTTATTTCCTCCCCATCCCCATTTGCCTGTCCACCTGCTCCTTCATTCTACCACTCACAAGGCCTTGGGACGTGGGCACGTCACTGGGGTGCGGGATGGAGCTTCCATCTTCGCTACCCGGTGGCGGCCTGGGTCCCAATACATATACATCAAGTGGAGTGTTACAGCAAAGCTGTAATACTCTGCTTGGGAAAGTAAATCTGTTGGGCTTGTACTTGGTACTCAGACACCAATTCTGAGTGGCAAACTGCTGGACAGGACACGTAAAAAAAATAAAAAATAAATAGAATAAAAAATAAAATAAAAGGGTCAACTAAATAAATAAAATGCTAAAATTAACATGACATTCATACTGATGAAGCATGCATTGTAGTATTGCTTCCAAATTAATGTTCATGTTTGATCAGAAATGAATATTCAAATAGTACACAAACATAAACTGGATTCATACACTAAAGCTGAAGAAAATTTGTTTGTTGCCCCATTTAGCAAAAATGTATCAGTTTTTGTTCTTTTTGAAATAATTTATTTTTTGAATTGCTTACACCTATCTCTGTATGCGTTATGAATATTATAAAAAGTTTGAAGATACAATATCAGTCTGGCAGCAACACGTTGGCTGTTTGTGTATTTGTCATCTTCTTTATTGCCTGTGGTAGCTTTGACCTTTTCCTTTTTTAAGGCAGACTGCTCATCCAGATGAGTGACAGCTACTGAGGTGTAAACTTGAGCGGTGTTGCTTCTGGTGTCACACAAAAATCTAATACACGTGCATCACACAATCACAAAAGGTGCTATCATTGTTTCTTTTTGTTCAAAATAAGAACATGCTATGCAATGTTGGGGAAAAAAATGCTTGAGTATGAAAAGTTTTATGATATTCCTTGTTTATAACTGAGAGCTAAAAGCTGCAGGACTCTTGTTTAGCTAAACCCATTTTAGCTTCTTAATTTGACTCAGATTAGCAATTATTGAAGATTCATGAAGTTGTACCACATACTCACTAAAGGGCTCTCTGTAACTCAGATTCCTCCTCTCTTTGGGAAAATACTTTAGCAAAACAATAACGCAATTCAGATTATGGATATCAGTTTTATTTTGGGGGTTTTCCCCCTGTGAGCTCCACTTGATGTCTAATATACAGATTTCATTTGGGATGCCTTATTGTGTCTGTAGATGATTAATGCTGTATAACAACTGGAAATGTGCTGTGAACATAAAAGCATGTCAGATCCAATGCAGAGTTGCTTTCAGGCGCATTGGGACTGAAGGGGGGGATACACTTTTAGCAAAGTGTGTCTTCTGCTAAGCCTATTTATCCTAATGGGTTAAAGCCTCAGGGAGGAGATTTACAGGGCTTCCCTTCAGCAGATACAGCTGTGGGGAGGATGTGTTAATGTGGTGAAGAATTGGGCATTTAAAGGAGAATAGACAGGAGGTTAACACCAGGTCAGGAGGCGTGGGGGCACTGATGAGGGGAACTGTTTGAATGAATTACCATCCCTGTCTAATTAACTAATGTTAACAGTAATGATTTTGAGTGATATTATTATTTAACAGGTTACTTTAGACAATTCTTCTGGATGTTTGGATTAAATGAACTCCAAATTAATAATGAAAAACAAACATGCTACCCAAGACAGAAGTAGTGATATCACAGTCTCAAGATCAATTTTGAGTTCATTTAATCCAGATTTATCTTGAAGTTCAGTAATTAGAGGAAAGTCTAGAGAAATGTTACTTCAGAGCAGTGGCTTGGACACCTAACAATTCAACACCATGTCAAGAGGATTAAATGGTGCAATATTTAAGAATAACATATTTGATTACTGTAGTTTATGAAAAACAAAAACAAAAGACCACTCTCAGCCACTCACCACCTCACCTTGATGAGTTTCATGTTGGGTTCCCAGTTACGTATCAGTGCCAGTAGATTCAAGATGATGGTCAAAGAAGACTCATATAAGTAAGATGAAAAGTAGATAAATACATTTCAATGCAATACCAAGTTCTTGGTAATCAGAAAATGTAGCTTGATATATTTTTAAAGCCAACAATTCTTTTCTAAGTTACTGCTAGCATTGTTAGCTCAACATTAGCCTCTAGTCAGGTCATTGTCGAATTACTGTACAAATGCCGATGTAGTGTTTGTGTTGAAGACTTGGCAACCTTACGGGCTCACATGTGAATAACTCTAGAACCAGGAAGTAAGGAGGCGGGACAGGTTATAATCAATGACTACGTCCCTTCTGGCTTGTAAAATTATGAAAACATGCAAACAACCAGCCGGAAAAGAAGGAAATCTGTTTCAATGTAACCTTCCTTCCAGCATAATTGAGACGTTAGACTGTTGTGTGATGTTTCACTGTAAAATTCTTACATATTGCACCTTTAATGCACTCTGCTATTGAGATTATTCTCACTGTAATTTACCATAGTGGTGAATTTGTTAGCTCTAAAAATGCTAAGATTAAGACCTGTGGAATATGCTCATGTTGGCTGTGGCAGTAATACAGAGCCGCAATGCTTATATTATTCAGGGTGACTATGTTTAGCACCTGTATCAATGCTTACAGTAGTGGCTGTGGCGAAACTAACATTATCAACTGTGACAATGTTGATATTGGCAGCTGTAACTGCTAACATTAAGTAGAAAATTATCTATTACCTTTGGCTATGCTTGAATTTAAGGCTTTAGAACAGCTATTCACATCAGCAAGAAAGGAGTAATATCAACTATTGGGGTGGTTTACAAAGTGCAAGACAATAACTATCTACAAAGTCAGTGGTCACATAGATTGATCTCTGATTGTGTTGTTAATTTCACATCTGGTTATTAATTCATCACCCATTTCTTAGAAAGGAAGGAACTCGGGATACAAAACAACAACATTATAACCTGCAATAAAGTGTGTATGAACAATGACACCTTCAGTACATCCAGATAGCCGTTTATACAGTATTGATCTTTAAGTCTCTACTTCCACTTCTCACGGATGAAGACATTACAGTAAACCTGATAAGAGTGCTTCTTACTTTCTAAAACAGCACGGATGGCATTTTTTTGACAATGGTCATGAAGCTTAAAAGCAAACTAAAGATGTTAAACTGACTTTTTTGTCAAATAACTGAAATTATACTTGCTTTTATGCATTTTGCAAGTTAGTTTTTTACAGGCAAAAATTTGTTTGACAATTAGAGCAATGGGATCGCCATGGTCATTATATCCCTTTAAACTATCAACCGAAGCTGTTGGAAGACCTTGTATGTTTTTAAGATGGTAATGAATATTTCAATTTCCTAATAAGATTAATTTGAGGACATCCTAATTTTTTTCACCGCCAGGCAACAGCGGGGTCGGCCTCTCCTTCAGGCATCCAAAAACTGTTTAGAAAAGGCAAACATAGCAAGCTCAATTTGCGTATCTGTTTTTTCCTCTTGATTAACCACTTGCAAAACTTTATGACCCAAAATAAAGTCCATCAGTGTGTCCATCTATTGCAGATAAACCACTGGTTGCCATTGCTGATTCCTTCTCACAGACCTCATTGCATTGTTATATGATGAGTTTTGAGGCCATTGTGATCTATCCCAGTTACTAACCACATATGAAAAGCTGAAATGGGAGATAGAAACATAAAAAGTTTGTATCAAAGGTAGGGCAGCAAATAATTTTTCACACAGATTTATTTTCAGTCCATGAGAACGAGGTATTTTATTAGAGGAGTACTTAACAAGTACAGATAAGAATGTGAGTTTAGTCTTAAATATTTACCTATATCAGTATGCAAACCTCTAAATCTTACAGAATAAGCTATGAACCACTGAACCTGTCTATTCTAACAGGGCTGAGCCTTAAACTTAAGTCTGTCCAGTTTTGATTTTGTACTGTAAACCCAGACATTATGATGATAATAGCTTTGTGAGATTATTCTCATCCCATTGTGCCAAGGACATAGGTAATCTGCTAAAATCAATATGATTATAGTGATGAAAAGACTTTGCGCCTGGAGCAAAAAGAAGGTATCTGTAAGAAACATGTTTCTTTTATTTTTTACATCACTGTGAAACAATCTTCATGGCAGAAGGTCAATAGAAAATTCATGATACTTTAAATTGTGTTCCATGAGCAAATGTAACACAAAAGTCCCATGGATCACATACGGCTGGAGAAATATGCCCCTAGGATGGAAAGCATATTAACTCAGATAAAAGATCACAAATAAGGAATGATAACCCACTTTATAGTGCACACTTTCCTGGGTGTGTGAGGCAGAGAAAACCTGTTAAAAACAGGCTTTGTCTCACTGATGACAGTTATGCTGTTTACTGCCGGGCAAAAACCGATTACTAAAAAGTTAATGTCGTGTTCGTGTCTAAATGGTGTGGTTTAATAACGTGCAACCATGTCTGGCAGAGAAGAGGCTGTACAGCGTTGCCCTTTATTTCTCAATTTACCTTCATCTTTTCCTGCACATTGGGATTGAACAGTGGATTGAGTTCTGTGCCGCTGACCTTTCTCTGAAAGTTCATCAATCTTTCTCGTCCTTTTTTAGCCTTTTGAACAACCTTCAAAACTAGGTTTAGTGATTGGAGTACACTGGACGCTCCTGGTTTAACCAGTGTTTTCTGAATGTTCCATGTGTGGTATTTGTAGCCAAAACTACTGGCTGAATCTTTGAGACAGAATCTTTGAGGTTAAGGAAAGTTGGATTTCACCTTAACTCTGGTGGCATTCTGCTACAATATGCATTTTTTGAAACTTTCCACAGAATATTCAAATCATAAAGGCAAACTACTTGAAATTGTTGCTTTTTAAATTCAAAGTACCTTCATGCCCAGGATTATGACCTAAATTGTACAATACATCCATTAAAATATTTTTGCCAAGTCTTTCTCGTGGACATTCACCCAGTATATCACCCAAAATCTTTGTAAACTTTTTTTTCTGAAAGCAATGTAGAGTGCAGAAATCATCCGCCCAACTCAATTCACTTATGTTAACTGTTTTTTTTTCCTTTGTAGTTGGACATAATATTTAAAGATTTTCCTAAAACCATACTAACAGTTAAAAATTGTAATGGTGATGTAATGGTCTAGGTGTGTAAACTGCAAAGAATTTCGCTGTCTAGCTGAACAATCTGGAACACCATCAGTTCTTGACCTTAGAGGGTAATTTTATTTTCAACCTGGACCTTATATTTAGCCTGTATTATGTTCATGTACTCACCCAGACAAGTCTGGAGCCACATGGAGTCCTTCGGGAGAAGTTTATATCCAGTCGCAATCAGCATATATTCATATAATGGGAGTCAATCAGACATGATCTGCCCCAAAATTCCTTCATTACCCCATGTTTTGTGATTAATCGTTAGCACTACTCCCCATGGAGCTGCATAAAGAAAGTACAGCCTAAAACGATTATTGAAATGGGGTACCACCAACTAAGGCTACCTGGGCCTCGCCATATTGGAAAGAGCAAAAATAAGATTAATTATACTTGCTGAATATGGTTCATTTCAGACCATTTAAACAATGCTGTTGAGAAAATTCCTTTAAGACACACGATTTAAGATGGAAATTGCATCGGCTCTGTAAGAATAAGGAGAGAGTGTGCCAACAGATGTCTTCAAGGTGCTCACCAAAACAATAAAAGGGGGATTGATCTCTGTCATCTTTGTATGAGTCTCCATCTTCTACTGTAAATTCAAACAATCCCTCAAATCTGAAGCCACAAAAAGCAAGATCTGGCACATCTGCCTGGATGTGACTTTGAAAAACCCTAGTGGCCTCTTCTTCATTAGTCTGTGGCGACTGCTGCAAGAAAGTCAAAAGTGTCCCCTGTATGTTCCTGCAGATTTATAAATAATGTGTAAATTGCTACCAGGCTGAGTGAGGGATGTTCAGGGTAAAAAACATAGAAGGGTGGAACAATCTAGAAAAGATTAAGCAGTTTTAGAAAATGCTGAAGTTGGCCACAGCAGTGAAGGCTCAAGGAAAAATAAATGGCTGGAATACTGGAGAGGATTAGTCCCCCTAAAACATGAATTGTGTGCTGTGTGGGACAATATGCACTGGATAACTGTGTCACATCAACAGCCTACATATATACAGAAAGCTAATCATCTTGTGAAAAAAGCTGTGGTAGGGGGATGAGTAACTCTTTAATATGTACTTCATTAGCCTCAAAAAGAAAGTACTGCTCATTAAATGTCACTGAGAAACCGTTTTTTAAATATGAGCATGAGTTGGATATGCATATTTCATGTAGACGTTTTCTACAACAGTATTAACTTTGCTCTGCTAGTAGACAGTAGCCTTTAGCTATTTGGCTAGTTGAAGCTAACAGTTAGCAACTCCAAAACATGGTAGACACATTCAGGCTTGTGTTATTTGTGGACATAGAGATCAACCTTTTTTTTTACCTAAAGAGGAGCTGAGGGAGAGACAGTGTCTAGGAACACCACCATTAAAGTAAGTTATTACAGTATTGCTGTTAGCCAATCAGAGGCGAGACGTTTGCATATCATACATTTTATTAAGTAGCCTACAACTCGTAATCGTAATTTTTTTGACGACTTGACATTTCCTCCTCCCACTCCTCCACCAAACTGCAACCGCCCGAAACAGGAATGAGAGCTTTTTCTTCACAAAAAACCCCAACAACAACTCATAAGGCATTACTGTAATTTTTGCACTACTAAGCGCACCTGAGTGAAAATAACATGCACCAGCTAAATTTTAAAAGAAAATTACATTTTGTACATGTACGCCACACCTGAATATATGCCGCATGTTTTCATTTCATAACATTGGATATTCACACAAAAATATGGTATACATAAGAGTTTTTATTTATTTTTATCTAAGACATTTTATTTGTTTTTGTTTTTTTAAGCTTTGCCTTAAAATCAGGAGTTCTGCATCTACAAAACATGACATGCCTGGAAATAAAATAAAACATATTTTAAAATATCTTAGACTACCAGAAAACTTATCCTTCTCTTTCTCACTAAAGAGAGCTGCCTTGTAATCTCTGAGTAATATTCCAGTTCAAACCAAAGACAACAGCAAGCTTATTGAAAAAAAATTGTGAATGAGTGTGTTTGTGTCCTCAGACTCAGATTAGAAGCAATGTGTTGTGTAAAGCTGACTCAGTTTTAATCAGTGTTCATGTTGAGGTTGCCTGGGACACTACTGCTTTTACTGAAAAGCTCAGCGCTTCATTCGGGGTCCTCCAACTACCTCTGTCATCTACAGTCACTGACGATTTCTGCAGAAAGTGTGAGTTTTTTATGCACCGTCTCTTCGCATGATCATCTGGCTCATTGAGGCAGATTCTGTGGAGCTGAAATGACATTGTCGTTATTGTCTCTGAGTATAGATGTGAAACAGCCTTGTTCCCACCCGGTCAAATCTAAATGGGACCTAAAGAATTGAGCGCCAAATAAGAGGTGGTTACTCCCATTTTCTCTACCCATTTTAGACGCAGCAATAACTCATGGTTTCCTTTGTGCATACATGATCTCTCATATGGAAAACAAAATTACAGAAATTTGACAGAAAATCCAACAAAAACATTTTATAGGTCCTCATTGGATTAGTGCCAGAACACAGCAGAATTAATCTGTGTAGGAACAGTATGTGTGGATCTCTAGTTAAACTGGATGACATGTGAAACTCACGTTAAAGATCAAACAAAGTATAAGAGCTTAATTCAGCAATTAGATTAGTTTAAAATCATCATTTTATTGTGTATGTTAAACAAAAAGACCCATCATCTATCCCAATATCATCATTCTTGGGCTTGTTTTAATAATCCCACAGAATGTGGTGTCAGAACGTACTCATTCTGTCCTGTTCATTCCTTGTTCTCATCATTGTCAGCACCTGTGTCTAATCCCAGTCACCACCTGATCCAAATTTCCTCTGTATATTTAAACCCTGCTCCTCCTCTCTCTCCTCTTTAGATCCTACTGTTCCCTTGCTCATTGTTCCTGTTCAGTCTGGTGTGCTGTCATCCCATCCCATCCCATCTCCCTGCCTACCACGATCACTTAATAAAGATAATTTAAATTGATCAACTTCTGTGTGTGGGTCCATAAAACAACAAGGACACCTGACATGAGCACTATAAGTAAACATTCAAAAAGTTTTAGATATCAACATATTACCTTTACTTATTTGGAAACAGTACTGTTCATTATTCTGCTGAGAAACCCATTGATGTCCAATTTTGTAACACCCATAATTCTCAAACTGTGGTGCATGTATCACCAGTGGTACTTGGAGGAAAGTTCTAAATATTTTTTGAAAATAAAATTAATTCAAAAATGTATAAGTCACTCATAGTGTGGCTGTAGCTGGCAACAATTACCAATAAATAAATAGTATTAGTAGTAAATAAGCCTCCTTTGTTAATTGTCTATAGTCAAAAGTTTAAGCCTTCCCCAACTTATGTTTAGGTTTATCATGATTGTGGTACTTGGAGAGCTCGACATTTTCTCACATGGTACCCACTATAAAAGTTTGAGAAATACTGATTTAGACCAATGTATTACCCTAGATAAAAGGAAATTCGTTGGGATAAACTCGGGTACCAATCAGGCTGAACAAACCTCTTGAACTACTGGATCTAGAAACTGTGGAGACATCCATAATGATGCTGGTTTTTACAACACAATCCCCTGAGAAGAGAACCAAAGAAGAAGCCCCTCCTCCAAATTTGACACCTTCAAGCTAAGATGAAATCTCCATTTTCCGATATGGACAAACCAACACATTCTTGAGAAGTTATAGAGATTGACCTATCAGGCCACAATGACGAAGCATATGTTTGGCAGAGTCAAGATAATGCTTTGAAACTGGCCCAACTGTAACAATTACAAACCCTGGTGGTGGTAGAAATATGGTGAAGAGTTAATTTGTTTTTCAAACAGGACAGTGATCCCAAACACACAAATCATACTAACATAAATTTGACTGCCTTTCCAAACCCCAGACCTCAACACTATTGAACTTTTGAGGACTATGTTTAATAGAAACAGAGCCAACTGATTTAAAGGAACTCTATCAAGAGCAATGGTAGAATATCCAGACATAATCCCAGAAATAGCTAATAGTTACACAGTTTTTAAGCAAACAAGATACTAGTAGTGGAACATTATGGACATTTCATGTAAAAATTCGTTCCTACTTGGACTGAGGAAAAATCCTTAAACTCCAAGTTGTGCAACTTCTTTTTCAAACAATTTAAACGGATGGTTAATTATTACACAGAAAAAGTTTACAATATTCAAAACATTTATTTTAGCAAAAAATTTAAACACCTAAATTTTACGTTCTTCATACTTACCAGCTTACTTACTTAATTACTTACATACTTTCTTGTGATCTTTTAAATGATTTTAATGCAAGTTTCTGCAGGCTTTTTAAAAAGTCTTTTGTATCCTTTTTTGCTTTGTTGCCTGCAGCCTGTCATAAAACAAAATAAATGTATTCTCAGTTATTCAGACGAATTTGAAAAATACCAAAGATTTCCTATTTCGAAAGACGTGGGTCTTGGAATAGATCTTTGCTGGATTTTTTGTGCAAATACAATGTTTGAAAGGCCTTCAAAAACTGGATAAAGTCTAACATAATTTTCTTTTATTAACTCAAACAATCATCATCTTCCTTTCTAAATTTGAAAATATGCTGCATGTCTGTTAATGTCATCTGTTAATAAGATCTATGGAATGATGACTGCAAACCTTTTGCCTTTGCTGCTCATTGACTGGCAGAAGTCAGCAGTGCCTCCAATGTGCACATGAAGGAATCCAGGATCTCCATTAAAATGAGGAGACGGCTCTAGTTTCTTACACCATTGCGCCCCATTGCCTCCACCTCTTCCCTCATCACTGGCAAAAGGTTTGTGTGAATACATCCATATAATTGGATTCCTGGCCTCCAGGGAGTGACAAGAGGAAAGAACTGTTTTGAAGCAGGAAATAAGGATGATGTCCAATTTTGGAACTTGAAGGGAAAAACCTTCTCTGTCATTATCAAGCGACTATTTCCACAATCCTAACTTTTGGTATGTTTAAGTTATTTAGTGAGATCACATTAAAAGATGACTTAAATGCTGAAAATTTGAAACTCCAAAATTCCCAAATACTTTTCAACTTTTCTTCTAATTTTATCATCATTTGGTCCTCTGTACTTGTTCCTTTATTTCCATGTTTACCTCTAAAAAGCTGTGGCTGAATGGAAACTATAGGTGAGGCTTTTAGGGCAAAACCAAATTATCACCCAATACTTTCCCCAAGCAATAGTTTCTAATAATAGTTCAATCAGCATTTCCCACACATTATTCACCCTCGTGCATCCTCAGATTTAATGTGAGGTCACTACAGTACGTTAGCCTTCAGTTAAAATGGTTTGAATACTCATATGAAGGCTTTTTAGCTAACAGAAATTACAGTACTCATTGGGGATTAGAAGACTCTGCACCAGCTAAACTGGCAGCTTTTCTATTCATTGGTCTTAAATGTCCAATGTGTAATCAACACAAAAGTTCAGTTTTAAGAGTCAATTATTAAATCAAATAATGCATTTTTTTCTTTGCTTTTTAGTGATAACACTCCTGTTGTAACGCAGCTTGAGACTGTTTGTGTCAGATGTGACACTATTTATCCAAAATCATTACAATTAACACGTTCATGTCAGCAAAGTACTTTTTGGTTACTTAAAAATGGTACTAAAACATTTAAAAAAGAAATTAGCAGCAAACACGGTTAATTTTTATTTCGCTTATCATCAACAACCCTTTATAAAAGCTTGTTTGACAGTTTGTTGTTCTGCACCATATGGGGACATGACATGACAATTTCAAGATAAGAATGAAGGATGGATGGATGGATGGAAAGGATTAATTCTCTATTCTCTTTTTCCACACTTTCCTGCAGACTAAAATCCAATGTGATATGTTATACCAAGGTAGACCCTCAAATACAAGAATATGCCCACTGCACTAAACACAGCATAAACACATTGAACTGTGTTCAGGTTTGTCCTCTACATTATAATAATGAAAATTTTCAATAGTAATTATGGGCTGTTTTACAGATATTCTAACCTCAAGATAAATTATTCTTACTGTGTTCGTTTTCTCTGCAAGTTCACAGTGTTATTTCATTCTGGACAGTTTGGGGGATCTGCTTCTAGCCCTGGAATACAGTAAATTTGAAGTAGTAAAATCAAAATGATACTGGAAACAGCCCTACGACACTGCTGTCAGCAAATAAGAGAATGAAGGATGGAGTCTTCTTTACTGGATAGATAAGGTGCTAATGGTGGCTCAACATTTCCGGTGTCAAGAGAATGATCCAAGGTCAGAGATACTGTCCGCAAATTGTGACAGATAATTTATTAAGTAGATTAAGTAGTTTCGAATTCTTTTTAGCTTTTTTTGTGTTTCCTATTTTCTGTATCAAACTCAAACACATCATAAAAAAAATCATATGATGATACAAACAGACTTGTGTGGGATTTACAGACACAGTGATGCTGAAGGCATATGAGAGATTTTGCAACCTCCTTTTACCCTGGGAGCTGCCACTTTCACAATCTTCAACATAATTTATGGGTGTAGGATAAAGCAGTGCAAGTCTTTAGCAAAGTCATAAAAGTGTTTTATGTTAATCAGAACAGACAGCAAACACAAATCCTAAGCCAGATCTTGAAGCAGTTACATGCTCACTCTGACAGTGACAGTTTTTTTTACTGTATGACAATAAACAATAGATCAAATGAGTTTTTTTGTGGTGACAAATCCACAGAGAATCATTGTTTCCCCAACTCTCCAGATAATTTCCATATCCTTCAGTTCACTGATTTGGTTTAACAGCAAACAACTTGAGTTTTCGTCTTCTGCGGCTGAAGCCTCATCTTTGTTTAATAGGATCGTCTAATGTTTACACTCCACAGTTTAGCATGGTAGCAGTAATGGAGCATCAGCAGTGTCAATAGTGGTAAAGGAAGCATTGGTGAGAAAAGCAGAACTTGTCAGGGTTTGTTTTTCTAAAGTAGTTGAATTCCCATGAGCTTTGAGACTGCAAGTAAGAGAAAATCCATCTTCGTCAGCTCAAAGCTGGTGTATGGCGGAAATAATAATTAAATAAGTAGTTCTGGAAAAGACGGATTGCAACATGGAAGAGTGTCTGGAACGTGTATTATCCAGGCAGATAATCCAACTCCCACAACCCCCACAGCAGAACATCTTCCCATCTTTTACAGGGGCAGAATGGATTCTATTTTATTGCTTAACTCCTGGCACTGCACTAAAGTGTTCATACACCTTGAAACATATTTATTTTGTCACTGTGATCGAAAAATGTATTATTATGATTAATCTTTTAGTATTATTAACACTGAGAGAAGAGGAGCCAGACAACAGGTGTTGAGTTCGAGGTTAGAGAAGACATCACTGCCTGAGAAAATATTGATTCTTCTTACAAACTTAGTTTTGAGAGTTTCTCTTATTGTGTTACATATAACCCAAGCTATTGCCTTTGTTTTGTATACATGTATGTCAAAAGTCACTTATTCACAGCTAAAGAGCCAGATGTCTTCATCCGGAGATATCCCCACCCTGAGGTTAATAGTTTTATCTTCAAAGTGATAGAGGCAAGGTTACTGAACTGTATAAATACTTATTTTCATATGAGCTTGTTAGGTAGTTGGGTAGTAGGGGTAGTTAGGAGGGAGGAGGTAGGAGTAGGAGTGGGGCAGCATTCAGCATTCACTGTGATCTGTGCTGTTCTCCAGTATGATCAATTAAACTTTTATTAAAACCTCCAAACGCTTATCTCTCTCATCTTTATTAAGAGTCTTAAATGCCATTACATCACATTTCATTCACCCACCACCTTAAGCCCCTTTTTCACCAGAGACGGCTCAGCCAGGGCTGATTAAGGTCAGCCAGGCCCAGAAAGGCCTGGTTGTGTTTCCATTGCCATCTCAGAAAAGCGGCAGTGGGCGGAGAGATGGGCGGGCTCACCGTAGCAAAGTTCCGGTAAAAACCCGGGCTGAGCTGACCTTAGTGGAAAAGTTGCATTACATGTATTTTGTCAGTATTGTTGTACATGTATTTTTTTATTAGTATGTATTTTGTGATACTGTCATTGCATAACAGAAGTATTCAGCACCTCAAATCAATAATTGTGTAGAACAACTTGTTGATGCCTTTAAAGCTGAACGTCTTCTAGTTCATTCGTCTAATTACGCTTAACTTGACTGTATATTAGCTGGCAGCAAAGTACTTCCAGTGTTATCCTTTGTTTGTGTAGATTTTAAAACCTTTGACCTATGATTGTGTCACAATAATTACACTTTGTTCTTGGGGTTACAGCCTGGCATCCTCCAGTCTGTGATTACTACACAGTAGTTATAGCCTGATTGTTAATTAAAATCATATCAGAAGAGATTTGTGACATTTAAAGATTTTAATAGAAATAACACCAACTGCTACCTAGCAGGTATGGACACCGGACATGCAACAAATTTATGTTTTACAATCAAATTATAGTGTTGATAGTGTAATTTTGGTTTTGGTTAATCTTAGGTAAGAACTAGATTTTCATTTTTTTTAACACAAGGTAATTTTTGTTTCTGAAGCAACTTTTTTTTAATCTTAATTCAATCCCCCATTTATAAGTTTTGCATTTCTTCTTCTTTCAGAGTACAAAGAGTACAAAGCACCCTCCTTTTGGAATACACAGGGCTTAGTCTGTAGCTGTGAAGCGTTCCCTTCCCTAATTGATGTCACAGAAGAGTGAGTTTAGGCTTTATTCAATGCAGTAGAATATCAGCAGCCCTTATCAGCTGAAGTCCTCACCGCCTCCTCAAAGACAGGACAGTAATCTGCCTGTTCTGGGAAGAAAATTATCTTAAAAAAACAACTGCTTAAAAGCTTTGAAGCCACAGAAACTGAAGAGACAAAACAAGAGATCCGGCCTGCCGAAAAACAATTGGCAAGTTCACTTTGGCAGAGAGCAACTTCACTGAGAAAGTTTGGGATCTTCGGTTTTGTTTCACTAATGGAGAGATGAGGGCAGATGATAACAAAACGAAAAATACAAAGGATTTGTATTACACTAAAAGTAGATTGACCCATGGGATCCCATCCACAGTCCTACCAGGAAAAGGTCAGACTGGCACACCTGTTCTCGTTACAGTCTCCAAGGTTTTCTATGAACACATGTTATTTATTCAGCAGGACTTAATTAAAGATGCCCAGCTCAGTGTACCGTGTTAGCAGTGATTTCTCGAAGGAGGTAGCAAGGTAATTCACATTAATTCTTTGTGCAGTAAATAATCCTTGGGTGTTGGGTGCTGTTTCACATCAGAAATGTGAGCCACATGCTCTATTTTTCCGTCAAAATTTGAAGGAAAATGGCAGGACTTTGTCATAAAGGGTTATACAAATAATGCTCTGTGACACATGATTTTGAGCTATGTGTCCAGATGAGGGCTTTAATGGAAATTAAAGACGACAGTTTGCAAAATAAACCTCATGGTAGTAACTATCTGATATTTTTTTCTGAATCTTCTTCATAGTTGTGGACAGCCTATTCTGTTTTTGTCTTTCCCCTTTCCTCAGAAAATGTTGCAGAAAATAATGAATTGTGTACAGAAAATAAAAATAAAAATTAATAATAACATTTGAGAGGACAGCATCCATCATTTCAGACATTTTGAGGACTTTTCAATGTTATTTTTTATTCAAGGACCGAAGCTAATAAAGATATGTATTTTCGTTATGTACAGAAGCCATGACACACACTTAAAATAACTTAAAAGAGATTGACTCAATCAGTTGTTGGAAAACTACCACAATGGTAAAAAATGACGACTCACACATAACTAAGGCCACGTCCACACTAAGCCGGATAATGCCTTAAACGTATAATTATTTAGTCTACACCCCTCTATCGTCCACAGTAACCCGGCGTCGTTTAAGGTCTGTGGCCGGATAACTTTTAGCCGGGTAAGAGAGCCGTGTAAATCTTAATTCAACGGCTAAACGAGCTAGTGTGGACAGCTTCCCTGGATAATGAAAGGAAGTGACGTCAATGAATGCTGCGTCAATAAGAATACGACACTACAGACAAAGACAACAGCGAAGAGTAATAAATCGATCTCGTCGTCTGTCCAAACCAAAAACTCTCTCTTCTTCTGAGCAGCTATTGTTTTCTTCAGTTAACGGGACAAGCAGATATGTACTGTGCTGTAGAGCTTCTTGTATATATTATGTAGGCGCTGGCGTCACGTAGATTATACGCGTTTTTCGTGCGTCTTTTCGCGCATGCCCAGTATTTGCACAGGTCGGTATGGGATTGCGCAATCATGGGACCTTAAACGGGGCGTAAATGCTCGTGTTGAGTGGATAACATTAGGCGTCTAACTCCCCGTATAACCTTATCAGCTTAGTGTGGACGTAGCCTAAGACATCAGGAATATAGTCATAGCTTAAAAAAAACACAAATTTGCATTCTCTGCAGTATGCCTGTGATTTAAGTAGTAGGAGCCTAGTGCAGCTGACCAAACACACTTGATTAAGAGATCATCATCAGCTTGACAACTTCTATAAAAACAGGAGTTTTGGCAGTTTCATAGTTTTAACCATACAGATATGTCATAAGAAAAAGAACTAATTCAACACCAATAATCATGGAAACTCGGTTGCTGCTGCCCATGAATCTAGGAAGAGCTTTAAAACCATTTACCATACATTTAAAATCCATCCCAAGTTTACAAAAGGAAAATATTTAAAAAAGACTACTAATCATTTCTGGTTTGAACATCAGCACAAACTGAATGAAAATGTCAAAGTTTTCCGACTCGTCAGGCCTCAGTTTAATGATACAATTCATTAAAGAATAATGAAAGTGAGGCATACAGGGTAACCAAGGTGAACCATGTGAGTTCTGCTATACAGCTGGAGATTTTTGGCCAAAATGCTCATGGCCATGTTTGGAAATAGCATGCAGCATATCAGTATACTAAACCTAAATCATGGTAGTGGAGGGACAACAATTTGGACTTGTTTTGCCGCCATAGAACCTGAGTACCTTGAGTCGACCTTTAACATTGCTCTTTAACATTGCTGTTTATAATAATAAATATTCAAATGTGGCATCAACTTTCCGTACACAAAAATGTTGAAAAGTCAAATAACTCATCAGCTATGTGACAGACTGATAAAGGTGGCTCAGATTTATTGCTGATTAAGGTCCCAGTATTTTTTTTAATCTGTTGCGTAGAAGATTATGTTATAAACAATTTGTGCTGGCACATGTGGACGGAGTTGGTGTGGGTAGGAGAGGCTGAAGGTGGTTTGGGCATCTGCCTCTTTCCTTCTTTCCTCAATATGCCCCTGGAGTATGGATC
The DNA here is from genome assembly GCA_028564705.1 of Apricaphanius iberus. Classification (NCBI taxonomy): domain Eukaryota; kingdom Metazoa; phylum Chordata; class Actinopteri; order Cyprinodontiformes; family Aphaniidae; genus Apricaphanius; species Apricaphanius iberus. The sequence continues at coordinate 446,602 of JAPXFQ010002203.1, forward strand.
TGCCAAGGCCTGCATGTGCCTTTCATATTCTCAACATTTAACTGTTAATTTACAAAAAAATGTGCTAAATAAAATGATCTGGCTGCTTAGACATATGATGGCCATTAACCAAGGCCTCAGCCTCCACTCCTCAGCTACTTAGCTTTGTCAGTCAAGCTGCTGGTAAATAGGATGTACAAGATAATAGCTACAGGAGTTCAAATTACTTTCTACACTGTCTTTTGTTGCTAAATTACTATATACACTCTTCTTCTGGCAACTGACAAAGTGAGCATGCTGTGTGCTTATCTTTCAACAGAGATACAAAACATTTTCTCTCCTTTTATTATCACGGCTGCCGACATTTGTCCCTGGACCTTTGGGGGGGACATTCATTCATTCATTCATTCAGTTTGGCCAACCAAATGATGGCCAAGAAATTTTTTTTATGTTTGTGATGGAAAATATTGTCCTGATATTGAAGTTAAAGCTCCAAACCAGAGAACGTTAATTTATCAAAGTTTTATAAATCTTTGAAATGATAGTGGGGTTCAGTATTATGATAAAAGGCCATTGCTGTACAACATTTGTTTTTCTTACTAAGTCCCGTCGTTCTCCCATAGACCACTATGCATTTCATACCGACTGCTAAATTTCTTGATCCAGTACAATTCGAGTTTCCGCCTTGTCAGCTGTCAGTCAACTTACATAAGCATCACGCATACCTGTGATGACGGAGTCCACACACGCTCCTCATTACAGTCACCATATTGGAAGAGAGGGTCATGGAGAAGTGCTTACAACATTCCTCTCTGACCCACTGTACAACACAGTTGATGTGGATGCACAATTGTGGAAGCGGGGCTATAAGGAACGGGAGAGGTTGGTTAAGGATTTTTTTTGGGTGGGGCTTTGGTATGCTGGATAAAAAAATAAATAAAAGAAATCTCCCTCTCTCTCAAATACTCCAGACAGAAGCTTTACATATAAACCATGTTAAGTTAGTTGCAGTAGTTTCTTAAGATCTTCCTTGTCCCCCCCTCCCCAAACACAGTTGTGGTTTGGCCAGTTCCAGTTTATCAGACAACTGTACCATCAATTCGGTCTGCAGAAAGTATGGAAAGCCAGACGTGTAACAATTTAATAAATCAAATTATCCCCAAATTGATATTTCTAGATGCCAAAGTTTTTATAAAATGAAATACATTTGTCAAATAAATTATGTTCTTATCCAAATAAAGCTTTATCATATTTGTTAAAATTATTTGAAAATTTTTCAGTATTTTTACCTCACTGCTGTGTGCTGAAGATACCATGATTTGATTTTATCTCCCGATTTTACAAATCTGAATCCCTCAGAGGTGCTCACATCACTGTTGAAAAGTAGAGTGGCCCCTTTGAGCTGGCTTGATCTTTAAAGCTTCTGCAGCTGAGTTATTGTGGAGGTTAACCAGTCAGATATTATTAGGATTTATTTGGTGAGAAAGCAGCAAGTTGAATAATTATGTAATGCACTTCTCTTTTAAACACAGCTATCATCTCTCCTATGGTCTTTTTAATGTTTATGGTCTTTGATCAGCACAGCTCAGCAGCAGAGTGTCAACAGCAACATTGTTCCACATCAAATAAAAAATAGGCTACTTTGACTTTCCATGGTCCCCTTCTGATGATGTAGATATGTTATGTTGTAATTCCCTATCAGATTCTTGATAAATATCAGTCTTTTTTAATCAGGATGGTATACTTTAAGTTATGTCGTTGTAAGACATTTTAATTCTTGCCCTTTGTGCCCTTTAACTTTGAGCACCTGCCACTCTAATGGTCTTTGTGCAGCCCTGCATTTTTGTATAAATATCTACGTTTTTGCTTGAATACTGACAAGTTTAATTGGCTAAATCCTCTTGAAGCAGCGAAGATCGGGGCCTGTTGATCAACATTTGTTTAAATGATGAACATGCACTCAGCAAACATCCAGCACATTTTTGAAATGTACCCAAGTCCCGCCTTCTACTGAATATAATTGGTTACTAGTCTTAAATGTTGTACATAATAAATGGATCACATTAGGGTCAGGCACTAGCCCTCAAATATTAGGATTAGTAATAAATCAATAAAGCTAACCTGTCAAAGGCAAAAAAATGCAGGACCATAACCAAGTGCAAAAGTTGGTTTTGCAGCATAACCAACAATTAGAATCTTGAAATAGCACACGTCAAATTTGCGTTCTGTCGAATAGAAATGTGGTGGTTATCCTTCCAAGCAACCAAGAAAAAAAAAATGACTGAAGTAGAATAATTTTATAAAATATAAATTTAATACACATTGTCTCTTGAATAAAAATTAGAGAGTAAACATTTGGGACGTCACCAGCGAATGGATTTTACATTTTTCAAAGACTTCGAAACACTGTTATAGATTTCAAGGCAATTGTTAGAAAGATTATACAGTTATTGAAAAGTTTACCCAGTTGAAAGATATGCATTTTTTGTTCAGGAAAAAAACAACACTGGTCAGTGACCCTTTATTTGTAATATCATATATATATAAAAAAACATTTTATTCTTCCATACATTTATGTAAAATGGTATTTGTAGTGTGTGGGTTTGTGCTATTATATGTGGCTCATTTAATATTGATGAAAGTCAGAATGTATGAATTGCTGCTATTAGCTGTTGAGTTGTTGTGCCCCACCTGATTTATCATGCCAGAGACACCACTGTGTGTGAAGCAGGCAGGGAGGCATATTAAAACTTTTTCAATTCACATGCCAACTAGTTAAAAAATGACAAAATTGTAAAATCTAAAAGTAAAAAGTCTTCTTTCCTTTAATCTCAAAGGTAGTTTTAGATCCAAAATCCACAAATTGAAATATTGTGAAGAAATCCCATACTGGAAGCAATTAGTGTTGCTTTAATCTGTTTTAATTTTATTCAGCACAGAAATATTAATTGATTACTAAGTAAGTTAATTAATATCAATTTTATTTAAAATTGAGCCGTTTCTGTTGCAGAGCTTTGGAACCTTGTGGAACTATAGTAAGCCTCATGGAAAAGGTTGAGCTGATATGATATTTAAATGGAGAAGATGCCTCAATATCCCAGCCTCCCAGCTGGCATGTCTGTGCCAGTGGACCTGAGTCCTACTTGCTTGTGCTATCTAGCCAGCCATGAAAAAAGGATGAGGTCTCCATGTGCCACGGCTGCAGTCCCAACCAATAAATCTTGTCTGGTGAGAGTCAGAGGCCTGGGTGTACTAATTGCTTTATTGATTTGGATTATTGCTTTAGGACAACACCTGATAAACACATCAAACAGACAGGGAGGAAAACATAAGAGCCTAAAGAGTTTTATGGTCATCTTTATTGTCACACAGGTTGTGAAACTAATCTTTGGAGCTGTGATTGAAGCCGTTTTTTTTGCTCAAACACACATCACTGGCCATACATTTTCCCAAAGAAGAAAAGTGCTGTCAGCACATCTGCTAATGTTTTTCTTCAGGTGATGCTGGCAGCAGGAAGGGGAATAGGGGAGCGGCTGTAAACTGTATCATAAGGATGTCTGTCTTGCACGCCTCAGTCAAAACACTTGTTGTAACAATAGTGCACAAATTGAGTACTTTGATCTAATTAAATTGAAATACTCTTATCATTTGTCTGCTACAGTTTAGTTATGCACCACTGGCTGTGTTAAAAGCAAGGTGGAGCTGCAAAAACACAGTGGGATGTCAAGTGCAGTCTCTAACTTAATTAAGATATAGCCGTGTTGTTTTTAATGAGAGCCACTAGAAATTAGTTAAAGGAAAGCACAAAAGTACACCTTTGACATTGAAATATATCACTTAACAGCAGATGAATTATATTATTGGATCTGGTTTACATCTAATGTGCCTCTTAGCACTGAGCCTCTAGGTGGCGCTTATTCCAGAGCAGCCGATTGATTTGGCAGGCTAACGATCCTATGTGGCAACAAGGAGCCTTGCAACCAAATGAGACATACCAGTTATTCTAATTTTTCCACAAGTTTCTCTGCTGTTTTTGATGTTTGTTTCCTAAATTAAAGATGCTTTCCAGATAATTTATTTATTTATGAAAGATTCCTTAATCTTTCAAATGATAGTTTGGTTCTATGGGTGGTGCTCCACAAAATGTGTTACTATTTTTAAGTCCCTCCCCCCTCCCATAGAATCCTATGCAATTTACAATGACTGTCACAGCAACACAGGCAACTCTGTGTCTTCCCGTTTACAGTTGACATAATGGCAGAGAGTGGTAATGGAGAAATTGAAGCTAAATCTGCTAAAGAGTTAGCCATTCCTCGGCTACCCAAGGCTACATCAATGTCAGAACAAAAACAAAACAAAGAAAAGTCAGGTGACTAAACCTACCGCAGAATGCCTTAGAGACAGGAGTAGGATTTACATCAGAGATGAGTTTCAACAAGGGAAATGGATTCCAAAGTAAAAGGCTCCAAAAGTCGAGTTAATTTGTTAATTCAGTTTCAGGAGCAGGACCAAACCCCAAATCTACTTCACACTCTCCGACCTACCCTAGCTCTACCCTGGCATCTTACACCTGAAACGCTTATCTAATCACTTAGCAAAACTCTGGCTGGCTAGTGCTCCGTGTCCGGATTGATTGTTCTGCAAGGCTTTCCCTTCCTGACCTTCTCCCCAGCCTAACGTCATCCCATTAGGGGCCACTTCGTACCCCATTGGTTCCTGCCGACCCACCCCTCCAACCCCATTGCCTCATCCCGTCCCTTTCATCATCCCACCACTCCTTTCCCTTATCCTTTTGATCGTTCCATCATCCCTCAAGCGCTTTTCCTTCCTCCCTCGTCCCTCCGATTCATCCCTGCCTCCCTACTTCCACCTGCTGTTTTGTTCCCTGCATCCCTTCATCCGTGCATCCCTCTCGACTTTCATTCCCTCCAAGGTCTTTCTTACCCTGGTTTACTCCTGGACCTTGTCTATTAACGTCTCACTCTATTATTTTTCGTCTGGAGGGGTTCTGAGTAGGATCGGGAAAGAGAAATTCTTGATGACCGCACCTTAAGTCTACATCCTATACTTACCCATCTCCCCAGACATTCGATCCCTTCCTTCAATATATAGTTGAAACTCAACTCTGCAGGCATGATTCTTGCTAGTGGAACAGCTTTTGTGACATTTCTGTTAAACGGGTGAGACAGTCATATATTCAATAAAGCAAATCAATAAGTTTTATTAATAAAGAATATGCTGATGATAAAGCACATAGCGTAATAAAGCAAACAGTTGAGGCATATGACCAATTATGGAGGTGGGGCTGAAGGGAAAGTGGGAGGGGGGGCTTGGTTCATTGGATAAAAAAAATCTTCCTCTCTCAAATATTCTGGGCATTATTAAGGTGGTAGGACCTAGAAAACATTTAGAAACACTTATCTTGCTGATTATCTGTTTTGATTATTTTTTTACTCTCATATAAATCATTTTGATTTATATGAGAGTAAAAATATAGAATAACATAAAAGTATCAGGCAGAGCATTCTAAATGTCGTGAAATATGTTTTTAAAACACTGTTTTAAATGATCTTTTTGTAAAATAGCTTATTTTGCTTGCTATTCTAAATTTGAAATCCAGTCTGTTTAAATTTTATGGAAATGATTGAATGAATAAACAGATGGGACTGTTAAGTAGCATCTTTCTTAACACCCTATCCCCACCATCAGCACCACCCCCAAACCACCCCAGTGATTAAAAGAAGTCTTAGTTGGATTTTGCACCAAGCTGTGGAGACTTCTCTGACTATGCAGAGAGCCTACTTGAAAATCCTTGAATAAATCCCACAGATAGAAAGTTTATCTAATTTTAATTTTTAAAGTTTAAAGCTGGCTGACAAAAACATGACTGCTGTTTAGTCTGCAAAAATGAAGTGCACGCCCAGTAAAATGGATATGTGGAAAACAAGCCAAGAGAACTTTAATTCTACACAACAGACACGTTTAGCAAACTTGCCACCTTGTGTTATGTGACACTTGTGTTATGTTAGAACAAATGTTCCAGAATAAGGAACCTGTGATTTATAATCAGTTTAAGTGTAGTCTCTGTATCACAAACACAGCCTTTTCAAAATAAAAAATGATACTTTTTGACTACAATATCATTGTTGGTTGCAGAACAGTAAGATTAACATTCATGATCTCAACTTTTAAAAGAAAACTGAACCTCCAGGTGAAGTAATGCAGTAATTTTTTTTTACCCTAGAATAGTTCAAAAAAGTGTTTATAAGAACTTCTACCATATTAGCTTCTGTTCTCTTTGTAGGCTATATTTTATATTACTTTTGCCTCAGGATCAGAGGAAATTTATGCATTTTTATATTATCTATATTTGTCAAAGCTGATTATTGTATATCCACCAGTCACACCTAAAGTATAATAATATCAATATACTAAAGAGGCAAATGTTATCTCATTTAAATACGTGCCAAGTGACTCATTCTTTTAAAGGATATGTGGCTGATAGAAATGATTTATAGCATTCATTTTTCACAAGTTCACTGCTTAATCTTTCCAAGTTTGTTAGGTTTTCATATTCCCACCTGCCAACACCATTTCTATGTCTGTGTATAAATAGTTATGACAGAAGATGAATAAACCCCCTCAAACACTGCTGCCGATACCAACGCAGTAATCCCCACTGCAAAAAGTGAACTGACATTTAAATAAAGTGAGCATAACTTTTTTTTTTTTTTCCTAGAGCAGGACCAAGCGGAATAAGTTTTAAATTCTGACCTTTTGATAATATCTAATCAAAAGATTAGATATTACTGACCATTCCCCACTCCTTCTCATTCCTAACCATGGTTAGGAATCAGCATTCCTTGCCACAGTGGATGGACAATGGATGGACAACTTCACCAAACCCAGCCCAACCAGCTCCTGAATACCTAATTTACCTAAATCCCAGATCTCCATTGCCATACTGCAAAGCACCAAAACCAAACCCCCAGCCAAGCCAATCAAACACGCTAATAAGCTGACAAAGCATTAAACATACAAAACAGGTTAATAGCCAGAGGTGAGCAACACCGAGCCACCCAACAGCTACCACCAAACAATAAACCCCCAGCAACCCTGCATACGTTGCCACCCCAGAAGCACCCAAACGCAGCACAGAAGTGCCCCAAAACCATCCATCTGCACATGCTCCCAGGGGCCTGCCCTGTCAATAAACCGCTGACAAATAAAAAACCCGCCATAATCAGACCTGAAAAACAGCAAAACAAGCCCCACATGCACAGTTCCACATCCACAGCAGCCATCAATACTCCTGACCGCCAACAGTTGACCGGTTCAACCTAGAAACTATGCAATGCAAAATACAGTCCCCTGCCAGAACACGCCACCAGACCAGACAATGAACGGCCAAACACAGACACTGGCCTACCACCATCTTCTGCTTCCTCACCGTCCACATCAAACAAAGCACCCCTAACATGATGAAAGCACATGGTCCCCTCCCCCCAACCATAAAGCGAAACTTTTCTTAATGACCTCCCAAACTGTGTACTGTTTTGGTGTTTTTTGAATAACATTCATTCTCTCATGGAGTTGTTCAATACTTCAGTGCATTATAGTCTAACTGAATATGCCTCATGATGCTTTAAATGCTGAGGTAAGGTGCTTGTCTTTTAGGTCTCCAAGTACTGATTTCACCTGACTTTCTCAGTCTTACTTGGTAAATCACAAATAACATTCTACTTAGAAAATTTCTATTTCCATTTCCTTTCCTATGAACGCAGTTGTGTATGCATTAATGCATACATTCAATGCTTCAAATGTAACTTCCTCAATCTTACAAAGCTTTTTGAAGCAATCTCAGATAATACATGCATTGTTTTCTTTTTAAGATACTTCTTAACTTCAGACATCAAAATCTAAGTAGCTATCATGAGTTTCAAGCTTGAGCACAAATGAAAAAAATGTTATTGTGAAAATTATGTTTCTTTTCAAACAAAACAGTTAGCTAATTTCAAAATCTAAAAGTATAAAAATATTGCTCAAATAAGAAAATTAAACAAATTTTCTTTGCTTTTATTTTCAAATATAAAGACTTCCCACATGCATCCTAATAAGGGTTATTTAACTTTGTGCCTTGAACTATACTGAACAGTCAAGGCATGGAGCCGATCTGACTGAATGGGTGGACACACATGCAAGCAACTGGTAAATATCCTCCTCTGTGGACTTGCTCTGATCATTTCAATGAAAAACGATAATGAAACCTGACACATTGCTGGATGTGTCTTTTGATTCTGAATCAAACATACTCACCATGAATACACAAAGAGCTGTAAAACTGCCATCAAAGACAGGGCAGCCAATCACATGCCAGGATTCAGTTGAATCATCTGTATTGATACAGTATGAGGATGTCATGCCTGTTGCACATGAAAGGAAAGGCTCCTATCAGCTTTCAGCAGATTGCAGTGACTGTTCTGCTATATGTTACAGTCACAGAGATAAGGAATAACTCCCACAGTAGCTCAGATCTTCATTGACTGATTTAACTAAGCCGGGAATTTCCGTCATGTAGGATGTGCAAACTGGTTTGTCATCATATTTAGCCGAAACAGATGGTCATCACTTGAAGCTGGGCTCTGCATGTCAATGACGTTTGAAATCATCGCCTTCGCAAGTGTTAAAGCGTCACACAAAGGTGAGATGTCAGTATTGTTTGCCATATGCCGGAAATGTTCATGAACATCAAATAAAATAGAAAATTAAGATAATTAATGGTGTAAACACAACCTCGGGAAACAATTTGTGCAGTTTTATTAGGCTAATAAATCTCGAAAGGATGCTTTGTCTAGATAATTATTTTAAATTCACAGATGTCAAGTTTTTTAAAAATGTTTTTTATTGATGCCTTATTCTGTTACAATGGGATTATAAGATACATTAATATCATAAGTTACATCAATATCTCTTTCTGGTTAATATTTTAGGGAAAATAATAATAATACATTATTAAATAATTTATTGGGGTGGTGGGGTGTGTGTGTGTGTGGGGTGGGTGTGCTTGTTTTAGGCAATTGCCCCTTTTTTCCAGCGGCAAAATGCTCCAGGGGCACTTTTTGGAGAATGGGTGCTTGTGGGGGGGCTGGCTGCACCCCCTATACATCAACATTAAGATAATAATAACAATTTAGATAATTGAAATGATCTGGCTGTGATCAGTCACATTGTGACAGACAATCAATGCTAATCAATGTGCCTTCACATCCTCACCAGCTTTGCTTTGTGAGGCAGTCAGTATGTAGGGTGTTCACAATAATACAGGAAGAGTAAATTACTATATACATTTTTTTCATGTTGTTCTGTTGCATTTGACAAGGCAAAATGTGCATACAGGGTGCATACTGTGTGCACACCGTGGAACTGTTCTCTTTACCAACATTTTTTCTGAACCCATGGACTTTCTTCTATTTTTTTAATAGACATGTTTGTGAACAAAATATTCCTGACTTTGAAGTTACATAAAAGTTTTTTTAATTCCATCATCCTTGAAGACGTGGTGTGACTGTGGCTCAGGAGTTGGGTGTTTGCCTTGTAACTGGAAGGTTGTTGGTTCAAGCTCTGACTGAAACCATTTAAAGGCTCAAGAACACAATGCAGGTGTTTTGGATTAGTAAGCCAATTCCTTTACAATATATTATTATAATTATAACAAATCAAAGTTTTAAATGTATAGTTTTAATATATTTAAATTTCTGAAATAAATGAACTTTTCCATAACATTCAAAATTTTTAATTTTCACCTATAAATATGTAAAAAAAAAGAAATACGTTTGGAGTTTTCCTACCTTTGTGGTTCTTTTTCCTAGTTCCTTGTTTTTGGCGTCTATTATCTACTGTCAAGGGGAGAGGTATTGTCATCATACCATCCAGAGGCTCCAGTGAGAGGAGCAGGAGCCGTAGAGCCCAGACTGATTCACACCGACTGTTGGAGCGGTGCACCCAGAAAAATCCCGCTCTATCTGCTGCAACACCTGTTCACACCAGATGCGTATTTCTCTGTGCCGGACAACAATCGCTTCTGCTCAGCTGTTGTTTATTCTGAGCTATTTCTTTAATCATGAGTAAGTAAATAACCTCATAGAACAATTATGCAATCTTTCTGTGATCAGGAAATTTGTACACTTCTTTAATTAATCCGTTGTTGAGACACACACACAGTCACAGAGAGAGCGTGTGTTGTAGTAGAATCTATTGTAGATATACTGTTAAAATAGCATAAACATATTTTTTTATCTCCTTTCCACATTTATAACAGTGTATCTTTTCTCTTCTTGTTTCCACGTGTGAGTAGACAGGAGGAGAGGTCGCTATATTTATTATTTGTTTTATTTAACACATATTAAAAAATACAAAAAAAGGTATGGATCTAAAATATATATAAACATACATAAAATTAATGTGTACAGAAGTGGTAGAAGCCTGAATTGTTCACATGATGGTTTATATAGTGGAAGATGCACTTTTACATAAGAAGGCAAATATGTGTCAAACAGAAATTTAAAAACAAAAGGTCAGGTGTGTTAATATAAAAAACATACAAAAGCTGTAAATTATAAAACAGAGGTGCACTTGGTGTGTTGAGTTTGGAATAGGCAATTTTACTTAAATGCCTTTTTTGTAAAATCAATATTTTTTAGGTGGGTTTCAAAGGTTGATCCCCAAACAATATTACAATAAGGAAAGTAAGGATAAATCAAGCTATTGAATAAGATTTCTTATTTTGCTTAAAATTCCAATCGATTTTGTAATCTTTTTGTTGACATGATTATTTGATCTTTCCAGCAAAGTTGTTCATCAATCATGACTCCTAAAAAACATGATGATCTAACCAGGATTTCTTCATTATTAATATGAATTTCAATTTGATCACTGTTATATGTATTATTTCCATGTTATATGCAATTTATTTTTACATTTAGTGACAATTTGTTTGCCCTAGCCATTTGGAATAATTAAAAAGGTCATCATTTATTTCATTTATCAGAGTGGTCATATTTCTATTTTAGATAAAAAGATTTGTGTCATCTGCAAAAAGCAATTGAAGTGTCGACTTAGATACTGTAGCAAAATAATTTATATTAGAAACAATAATGGTCCCAATATTGAACCTTGTGGCACTTTGTATCATCTCTATTGTCTGTTAGATCCAAAAATACAATGGTGCCATCAGGGGTTGCCTGGGGTGGCCGTGGCCCAAAGTCTTATGGGGCCTTAAGCAGATTTTGACTCAAGGGCGCCCCCTTTCTGTTAAGACCACTACCCACAATAACAGCATTTCTATAAAGATTTGGTCTAATCTGGAAAAGTAGGCGGAGTCTATTTGGGTGATCCTAAAAATAAATCAGAGGTATTTATTAATATTATCTGGACAATCTGAAGGTCAGACAAAATAGAAAGGTTAAACTAAAGCATTGATTGTAACAATGGTAACACAACAATCAAACAATGAATATTGAAATGTTTTTTTACATTTTATTTTAATTTAATTCAAATATTTAAATGTAATTAAAAAGTTGTTCTAAATTAATTGATAGAGTATATACATTTTTATTGGTTTAAATGTCTTTAATTTAAATATTTTTTTACCATTTTTAAAATACAAATAGAATATTCATAAAAAAATAATGAAATTAGTTGCAAAGAAACTATCCTAGTTACACAAACATTTATACAACTGACATTTTTTTAAAACAATCTACACTGAAACAAAACTAAATCAAATGGAGTAATATTCACATTTTCATAAATTGTAACCTCTGTAGTCAACTATAAATGTTAACTGTAGTGTGTTATTAGTCTATGCACATTATATTTTAGTAACATATAGTATAACACAATAAACCAAAGTATATCAGTAGGAGTTTCCTTAAGTCTTTATGAGGGCTGGTTTACTATAACAGTAGAATACAATTCTGAAATTATGGTTTATGGTTTTGGTGTGCCACCCCAAAATTTTAAGTGGCCCCATCTGGCCACCCCTATGAAAAATTTCTGGTGGCGGCACTGCACAAATATCATTGCATTAGTCAACCACAATATTTTATTTAGAAAAAATTGCCCTCATTGTTACAATTAACTGGATTGTCTTGTGTTTCTTGGAGTGACTTCCTGCCAGAATTGATGCGGAACGCTCGCGACTCACGGCCAAAAAAATAGACCCGACGCTGAAAGGATCACTTCACAGCACGAGCCAGCTGCGGAAGACCATGGAGTTCCGTGTCTGGGGTGAAGTACACCATAGATTAACAAGGGCACCAAATTGGCTGAAATTACAAAATGACTAATGGAGTTCTAGTTAAGGTTCATGCAGTTGTGTCTGTGTGTTTAGGTGTTTTCCCCTTATCTGCCTGTTTCCTGTCCTTCCATATCACAATTGGCTTGTTCCTCCTCTCCCAAACTGTTTTGTGTGTCCCTTATTGCCCTTTGTGTATTTAAACCCCATGTTCCTCTCATATTTTGCTCTTGTGTTTTCTCTTCTCATCTCACTTGTCTGACCTTGTCTCCATCTGGTTCTGGTTGGAGAATGGCCAATCAGTACCTTTACATGCACATCTAAATCAAGCTTTTTGGAGTAATCAGACTAGGAGCTTGCCCCCTGTTGAAAGCCGAGTCTAAGTTTACAGTCTCTCAGAAAATCAAATTATTAAATGAGGCATGTTTGACACCCAGATGATGGATGGCGATATGCACCCCTACGTGTTAGCCTTATAGCGGTTAGCTTCAAGCTGCACACAGGCAGTAAACAGAGGCTGGCGGGAGTAAAGCAGAGTTAAAGCAGGATATTCACAATCATGATGCGCTGTCTCTTCGTCAGTCCAAACATGCACTGATCGGACGATTATGTTTGTCTTAGCTGCCATATTCTTCTTATAATACTGCTGTTGCTGAGTGGCACTTCGGCATCTCCTTACTTCCAGAGGGGGTGCCCGAGTACAGGTGGGGGCGGTGAGGTTGATTGTAGAGTATTACAATTCTCCATTGCATTATCTGGGTAGCTTAGTCGAGCTTCTAAAACTCCAGTTCAGTTCGATTTAAGCCGGACTAAGGTGTATACATGTATTTCAAAATTGTGATATCAGTCTGACTGAGGTAATAATTCAACTTTCTCTTGCTGCGTGTAAATGTACTGAATGAAAACTGCAAAAATCCTCACTATCAGCTGCGTTCAAGTCCTTAATTAACAGGTACCTGACATTTTCAGGTTAGTAGCCCCAAATATAATAACATTAATGTCTTTAAACCCTTTTGCCTTGCTAATTGTTTAATACATATTTCCCCTTCAATTTTCTCCTATACTTCACAGTTATTTCACACAGTTTTCTGTAACTGGAAAGGATTTGTTAGCTCTTTAACTGCATAACAATTATTAACATATTATAGGAGATTGCAGGATGTTAGTAAATACAAAAAGACTGCAAAGAGTTTACTAAAAAAAGTTACTTCCCTAGTGAAACTCTAACTGAAACTGATCTAGTTAAATTAGTTACTTCATGAGAGAAATTTGGAAAAACAACTGTGGGAAGCATGCTTTTTATACCTGAAAATACATTGATGTGGCCATATCTTGCTGATATGCTGCAAATAAAATAAAACCTGATTCTGACCATAAAGGCACCATTATGGTATTGTATTCAGTGTCCTAATCCTATCATTTAAATTCAAAATGGAAAAATAGATTAAAATAAAAACATAACTGTGATTTAATTTTATGGTAAGCTGGTTTAGATTCTCAGTCATCCACAATGTGACAATCCTAAGTGTTTTAGTAGAAGACAAATACACTTTTTCTTGAATAGGTTTCACCTGAAGGATTTTTCAGGTCTAAACGTGGTGGAATGTAAAAGACATAACTTATAGTCAGGACAATCATTCTATTACTGTTACCATCACCAATGGGGCGAATAAGACAAGTGAGTCACTAGCCCTACACGTTCTGTCTTTGCATTTTAAACATTACACCCCTTTCAGACAGAGTCTGGTTCATACTAACGTTAAGTCACCAAACATGCACTCAGAGGTATGGTACAAGCAGTCTGCTGCTGAGATAAATGTTTAAACATCTACACAGGAGAAAGCAATGGATGTATGCTCAGCAACCTCTCTTGGTCCACTATGGAGTTTTTTTTTCAGTTTGTCATAGATATAAAGAGAACCTTCAATTATTACTGACAATGATAGACATCTTTTTTGAAAGAAGGACATCATGAACAAGATGTAATTCCATTGTCTTGGTGTGTCTTGGAGTGGTAAAATTCAGTCAGAGATGAACAGACAAATTTGGCCTCATTTGCATTAATTGAGGTATTTTTTTAATCTGTTATTCAAGTAAAGAGGTTGTAAAGAAATATTTGTGTCCAAGAAAAACATAGGGCCTGATTTATCAACATTCCACATGACCAGCGCAAAATTGTGTGCACCACAAAAGAGTGTGCTCCTGATTAGGTGCAAAGAGCAGTATTCAAATACGGACTTTGCGTCTGCTGCTGTGTATGCCAGCCTTTCTGGTCCATGCACTGCAACACAGCCAGAGGGAGGAGGAACAGGCCCAGTGGATACATCACACATCTTTGGCACAGAAAAGGAGGGAAAAAAATGACATACCTGTCAAGTCTATGGCTATTTTAGGCTTAATTACTATTAAGCTAGAATGTCTGTGAAAGAAACATTTATGTTTTTCATTAATACTCGTAATGTTTGCGGTACATATGCGCTGCTCTAAACCACGCAGTCGCCTTATTCCAGTTACAGACTTAGTAAAGCTGCAACTTGTCCAGAACAAGACTGCTCGCTTAGTCCTTATATATCCATTATCAACCCATTTTTTTTAAACGCATCACACTACATCATGGCCTCTAAGAAATGTCAAGTTTCAGTGCAACCTACTAATTAACAAAAATGATTCTAACAGGCCAACCACAAACATTTTATGAAGAGTTATTTTACTTTGATCAGATGAACACCATTGTAAAATATAGGCTTGTGATACAAAATAATGGTAAAACTTGCTAACACAAACTTCCTGCAAATATATGCTGTTTCCAGAGCACCTCAGGAATATAATAAATTATCTAAAACTATTAGATAACTAAAGGGCAGTTATTCTTTTCAAAAGTATTTAAATCTAATTTTTGCTTTAGATGTACATGAATGTTTTAGATCCATAATTCTCAAACTGTGGTACATGTACCACCAGTGGTACTCAAGCTCTCCCTAGTGGTACTTAGAAAAAAGTTCTAAATATTTTTTTTTAAATAAAATTCATTAAAAAATATATAATTCACCCACAGTGTGGCTGTGGCTGGCAACAGTTACGAATAAATAATCCTTGTTATCAGTAAATAAGCCTCCTTTGTTAATTGTGTATAGTCAAAAGGTTAAGCCTTTCCCACCTTATGTTTAGGTTTATCATGATTGTGGTACTTGGAGAGCTCGACATTTTCTCAGGTGGTACCCACTATAAAAGTTTGAGAAATACTGTTTTAGATGTTTTATTGAAGGTTGGAAAAATACACCTTAATTACATCTGGCTTCTGTATGTAATCTGAAATGTATACATTTTGTTTTTAAAATGTCATATATGTAATTGTCAGTGTGAGATTCTATACATTCATCCATTATCTACTGTCTATCCTATAAAGGGTTGCAATCGGGCTGCATGGTGCCTATCTCCAGCAATCATTGGGCACAAGGCGGTCTACATCCTGGACAGGTAGCCATTCCATCGCAGCGCAATACAGAGACACAATTGACAAACACACATCTATCCCCTAAGGGCTATTTAGAAAGGTCAGTGAACATAAAAGTCATGCCTGCATGCGAAGGGAGAACATGCAATCTCCATGCAGAAAGACCCCAATCTGGGATTTGAGATCAGGGCATTTTTCTAGCAAGGCAACAGTGAAACCAACTGTGACACTCTGCAGCCCCATCATTGTGGTATTGTACATCATTGTTGGTATTGTATTATTATATTTTGTTAATTAGATCAAGGAAGATTAGTAACCACTCTGGTCGAAACTAATGGAGATCCAAATGGATAAACAAATAAACAGCGGCTGCAGAAGCGTTGAGCACGCAGTGAGTTATGATGGATCTTTGGAAAAAAGGGGAAAAAAATAACATAACTGTCAGGTTTATGGCCATTAGAGTATTAATTAATATTAGGTTAGAGTTTGTATGAATATTTTTTTGTTTAACAAAGACAGCACAAAGCTTTGCATTCCTTTGGTCTATCTTCCACTCCAACTGTACCGCAGTCTCAGAGGTCAGCCTGATGCTTCAGGGAATTTTCAAGTGTTCCTGGATTTGCTTGCTGCTCTTAAGTATTGGAGCTTGTTCCCCAGCACAAAAAAGTCCAGCTGGTGAAGGCTACCTCTCCAGATGTTTTGTGCATAGAAGGGGCAGTATTGGAGTTATCTTTAGTATTAGGTATAGCAGCAGCTTGCCTGGTCTTTGCTATTCAGTCACTGACACTTCAGAAATTTCCTAAATAAATACCAACCTGCATGGATTGAGCCCCAACAGTAGTCATCCTCTCCTGCAGTCTCACTGGTGCTCTCCCCAGGTTCCTCTGGGAATGGTTTCAACCTGCCCTGTGTACCCTTTATCCCTTATCAACCACAGTGACAACAGCCGGCAGCGAGCACAGGACTTCTGTTCTGACTCCAGGTACACCCAGGATATATCCGACAACATTCTTAGCCTAGAACACCACAGAACTCAGGGTGTGACTCTAAAGGGAACCAGATGACCCAGTAAGATCACCCTCTAAGCACTGTCTGAACTTAACACCCTACTTCTTACTAGGGGCGGAGTTAGGGGGTGGCTACTTGGGCTTTAGCCCCGAATGTTTTCTGAGAAGCCCCGAATCTTGATTGGACTTTTGGAAGAACAAAAAAGCTTCTCGAAAATAAATTGCAGTAGCAGAGTTCACCAGAGGGGCAGCAGCTATGAAAAGTAGCCTTGTGCCACCTGAAGAAGAAATGCGACGGCTTCAGCAGCCTGGTCGCTGGGATGGGAGTGGAGATACTGCTGTGTAAACACCTGCAGAAGACTCTGACTGATTTGGATATTAGGAACGTTTTAGACAAAAGTATAGATTGACAACAGCAGCTGTGATGAAACAGAACATGATTCAGATCAGTTGATATTATTTTAAAAGTGCTGGCTTGTATAAAAATTAGTAAAGTAGTATTACGGTAATTGAATAAAACTAGTCAATTGTTGAGAATGTGATATAAAATATAAATATAACATGGTCTATTGCACGTTTTCATCAGTTTGGCCAACAGGGTCAAATAATCCAGTCATAAAATGTTTTAACTCTTTAGTTTTAAAATATTAAAGAGTATAGTCTTTAATATCTTTTTTTAAAATTATTTATTTTAATGTTCAATTTGAACAAGTTTGGATGAATCTCTACTTGAGATCACGCATCAAGCAGATTAATACGTGTCACTTTTAGTTCCTCCACTATGACAAAAACCACTGATTGTGGCCCTATGTATAAACAATGAAATTAAATGTGAAATGTTCAGCTGCATTTGAACATTTGTGTAATTTCGTGTATTTGTGTAATGAAATAGTGAGATTTGTGGAGAGGTTGGTATATAAGGTTTGGGACTTTTGCCTGGGGGTTAGGATTATGTCCTGAAGGCTGAATCTGTGCTCTGTTGCCACTGGAGAGACGGAATAAAGCCCCACTACAGCCACAGTTTTGAAATCAGGAAACATTTCTGAAATTAAAGTGAGCAGAAGTCCTAAAGACTGTCCAAAGCAGCTATTCTCTGACTCGCAAGCTTCAACGGGAGAAAATACTGCAGCATATGAGTCAGTTCTGTACCGTTGGTTGGCACTGCACTTTGGAGTTTGTCTGATCAGCTACTCCAACCACAGATGTGCCCCAAGGCCTCAGTGACTCTTCAACCTGCTGTCAGCTCCCAGAAAGTGATACATTAAGTACCTTGTTCAAGGTTGGGGATTATGCTCAGATGCTGTCATGGGAATCTTTTTTAATTGATGTAGTTTCCTGTATTCTGTCTAAAGTTAAAAATATCAGTGAATCTGCAACAAAGTGGTCATGGTTGTGAAGTTTTAAAATAATACTTTTTTATAATAGAAGCTATTTTTATGTATGTATGTATGTATCTATGTATGTATGTATGTATGTATGTATGTATGTATGTATGTATAATTGCGCGGGAAGCAATTGTAAACATACTAATTTGAGAGCCTGTAATCCACTGTTACAGTTATGTTTAGAGGTTTACATACAGTCAGCATGTAATAATTTTTGAATTTAAGTATTTTTCAAGGGTGGAGTGATATTTACATTTAGTAACCACTGTTTTTTGTGAAATGCCTCTGATCAGATTTAAACTCATCCACACTCTTTTTGAGATCACAAGCAGAAATTTTGTGTAACCCGAAACCTACTTTTCATATTCAGAAAAAAGCAGGACCTGAAACGATGCACTTTTATTGCCTTCTTGTTTTGTAAGTTACAATGTCAGTTAAGCATTCTTGCAAAATGACATGTTAAATTATAAGACATGTAATTTTCTATTATAGACAGGCTAATAATTTGTGTGAAAAAAAAGTGTGAGGCACTGCATCTGGATGATAAAAAAAAAATGAAGAAAAGCTTGCAACCTATTTGTGTAAATAAAAAAACGAAACTGAGACATTATGTTTGATTGTCCAGGAATCCTTCATGCATGCATGCATACACTGATAAATTCCAGTTCACTGTGTAAAAAGCAGATGCATAGAGTGAAGTTTAATTAACATTAATCAGCATAATAGAATTGCTCCAGACACTGTATAATCCTCTGGACCAAAGTGATGTTTTCATGAAGAAAGAACATGTTCTGAGAAAGGAAAAACATTACTTCCATTACAGACAGAAAATGAACAGGAAGAGTTCATAAAGCAGTTTAATGGTATGACATCCTCCCAGAGAACAGTACAAATAAAAAGTAAAGCTGTTGGAGAAATTATGCATTAAAGGCTGCACAGAGAGAGGAAGGGTATGTGCAGAAGCCTGTAGGCGTGATTTCTGCAATGTCTGCCTCATTAGGGATGTGTCGCTTCCTGGCAGTGATCCAAATTAGGACAGTGGCATTACGCTCAAGGCTCAGTACAGCTGCTGAGCTGACTGGTAGACAAGAACAGACCCCACTGGACTGCAAGTTAACTTCCCCAAACCAATCTTTCCTCAAGCCACATCAGGGATCTTATAGTATTTAACGGAAATGTTGCATTGGTATGAGTATTTATGGATTTTTTTGGGACACTTTGACATAGAGTTGAGAAATATAGGGTATTTTCTTATCCTTTATACAAAAATAAGCATTCTTTTCATTTTAAATTTTACAATATAATATCTATTATAGAGGGTTTTATGCTGAAATACAATGAAAAAGTATAGACTGTGCTAATCTTAAAATGGCAGCATTCACAATTATTGGCACACCTAGAAAAGATGTGTAAAGGCCTATTATTTATTTAAGTATACTAATAAGTTGTGAATGAGCTTAATTAATTATTTTCTGTTCAATACAACTGTTAACGTTATTTACACTAGAGCAGGGATCCCCACCTCCAGGCCTCAAGGGCCGGTATCCTGCAGGTTTTGGTTCTTTCCCTGGTTCAACACACCAGAATCAAATAATGTCTCGTTAGCGGCCCTCTGCAGAACTTTGCAATGCTGAGGAGGAAGTTAGAGAATTTGAATCAGCTGTGTTGGAGCAGAG
Source organism: Apricaphanius iberus (assembly GCA_028564705.1). Taxonomy (NCBI): domain Eukaryota; kingdom Metazoa; phylum Chordata; class Actinopteri; order Cyprinodontiformes; family Aphaniidae; genus Apricaphanius; species Apricaphanius iberus. The sequence goes on from JAPXFQ010002203.1 coordinate 466,398, forward strand.
ACACCTCTAAAACTGGTAGGACATCGGCCCTTGAGGCCTGGACTTGAGGATCCCTGCACTAGAGACACAGTCTCTCATTCGCGTTTATCGCCTTGCACGCATTCAAACCCGGACACGCCGACCAGCAAGCAAGTAGAGGTTAAGTGAATTGCCCCAGAGCATATTAAAATGTAGCAGGAGGAACATAGAATGGGGCCTAAAACTCTCTGATCGCCAGATGACTACTTAACTCACTGAGCCAGTGGTCAAAAAGCTCACTGAAAAACTAAGAAATTCTTTTAATGTAAGCAGTCTAATGTGAAGGGATAATTATTCAAATAAATCCATTATAGCCACAGTTATTGGCACCTATAAAAGTGCATATTAAGCAAATACAGTTGAAAAGTACTAAAATACTTTACTTGGTTTTCCCAGTGTTGATTAGTTGGCGGTTCTGCTGGGACCAGTCCACAAAGTCCAAAGTGGACTGTCTGTACTCTGAGTCGGCCTCACCTGGGAAGAGGCCAGCCATGGCAGAGTGATCAGAGAACTTCTGTAGGTGGAAGTGTGGGGAGTTGATGGAGAAGGATGCCATGAAGAGGAACTGTGCCAGCACCGTTCCCTGTGGGGCCCCTGTACTGCAGACCAGCCTGTCAGAGGCACAGCCCTGTACATCTGAAACAGAAGGAAAACTGACTTTTGACCACAAAGGAATGGACAAAAATTCCTCTCTCCACATTTGAACTATCTGGACTAAAGAGTGTCCAAATAGTCTGATGACAGGTACTTTACTCTAAATTTAAATCCACATTACAGGCATCAGCTCTCTGTGACAGCCTTCATTCCACAGCTCACAGCAGAAAAAGAAAACAGACAAAAAATAATTATGCCAGAAAATGTATTCATTATTTTAGGGTTTAATCTCTTGCATTATTGCTGTCAATCCAAACTAGAGTAGATTTAGGATTTTGCCGATCGTGTATGAGCAGATTTGAGGATATCAATTATAGCTCAGACTCTTCAGCTATAATGTCAGCCATTCCAAGTCGGGACTGATTCTGTATTGCTGCACAGGTTCACACATGCTGTTGCATAAAAAACTATGTAAATTCACAGACAACATGTTTGGAGGCTGTGAGGACAGTAAGAATGATAGTCCTGGGTAATAGCTGTGACTGAACATTCTACAAAGTCACCTCTGCCTTGTTTATTGAAGCCTGAAGATAAGTGAAGAGGTGTCACTCTCTCTTCAACATATAGGTTGCTTGAAGTACTTGACTATAATTGCCACTAAATGGCACATAGTGATCCTTTTTCTTTTACTCTGGCTTCTTATTTCTCCATCTGGACAGCTCATCTAATCTTAGATCAGGAGCTTTTTTTCCTTTAGCTAATGGATTACAGACTGCTGGATCTCTGAATTAGAAGGAAAAAGAACCAATCAGTGTATGTGTCATGTGAATGTGTAAATGGCAGCCATTATCTCTGTGGCTGTTGATAGTCGCCATCAGAGCTCCAGGGAAGATTTTACTGAAATAAAACCAGTAATCAGAGTAAACAACAACACAATTAACAAGGGAGCACTCTACCATCTCCTGCCGCAAATTACAGTTTCACCATAGTGCCATCTTAGTCCTATAAAAACAAGGCTTACTAAAATGTAATAATTAGCAGAAATCTTTGTAGTGTTGTGTTGAAATTAGGTATGTTTAGATAAAGTGTTGTATTATTGGCCTTAGGTATTCATTGTACTAATTTATGTGAAGATAAACATGATCGATGTGTGATGTTCAAGAATAATTTTTTATCTTAATAGCAGGAACTCATGAAACTAAGAAGTATATCAAACCATTACCATCTAGGAGATATCTTGTATTTCCTTGTGTTATCTTATTGTCTTCTCTTTCACACTATCCTGTTTGCAGCTAATTATAACTGCTCATCTAATCAAGCAACAGCTTGAAAAGACCAGCAGGACTCTCCAGTAATGCTAAATTATTCAACTTGGCTAAAATAATCAGCCCTTCTAGCTGCTACGCTTTAAAGACATCCATCCATCCATCCATCTATCCATCCATCCATCCATCCATCCATCCATCAATCATCAACCAATGAAACAATCAAGCATTTTTTTTTTTACACATGGACGCTCTCCGCAAATGAAAAACATGCCAGGCTGAAATAATCCAAGAATTATCCTTTAAGTCCAGTTTTTCATTTCAGTACATTTAATGTGAACTACAAGCAGCTCTGACACAGCTGTGGCTGTAAACACTGAAGCTGATAATAACGAGGGAAAAATGTAACAGTGGATTACATGCATGCATCGTTTTCCATTTAATCCCCATGTGAGTGGAGGTAATTTGAATCCTGAGCAGGAACTGCCGACTCTGCTACTAAGTGTAACAACAGCTACTGAGAGGTAATTAAAGAATGCAAATACACAAAGTTGCTCCTGCTGGATAATGCTGGAGAGGGGCATCGTAAACTGCAACAAATTGCTAATTGTTCCTCTTAAAATGAAGTCAATATGAAAATAAAGAGCAAAAACTAAATATTAAAGTAAAAAGATATTAATAAGGCTGCCAGTAAAAAAAAAGCATACTTGAAATACTCCTTATACATATATCATTGAACTTTTTGTGAAAGGCTAAGATTTAATTTGTGAAGAGGAAGGAAAATTAGCCAAAGTTTTAACTTTTTTTTGCCAGTGAAATTTAACATTTGCAAACACACTTATTGATTGCATTACTTTGATACCCTTAACTAAAAGCAAGTGAAATTAATTTCCAATAATTGGTCACCTGATTATTCATTATTTAGTATGTTAACCATCCTGGTTGACAGCTGCTAAATAATTATGAAGGATTTGCAGCGATCCAAAGCTTAGGTAGTAGAATCTCTTTTGAAGACAACTATAAATCATACCTTCTACAAATCTGAGTATATGGAAGAGAGAAAAAAAAAAGTTATTGCCGAGCAAGCTCCACAACATGTCCCACTTAAAGTTTACCAAAAGTCATACAGAATCCACAAGAATTACTTGGAAGATGGTGCTCTGGTCAGATGAAAGTAAATCTGAACAATCTGGCCTACATGCAAAAGGCTTTATGTAGCAGACAGCTATCACTGCACATCACCCTGAATACACAGTCTTCACATTAAAACACTTTGGTGCTAGTATCAAGCTTGGATAGTGTTTTTATTTAGCAGCGACTTTGATGTTTTGCAGTTGGGGAACTAAAGGCAGACAGGACCCAGGCAAAATCTTAGAGCTGGTGAAGAGTTTTAATTAAAAACCTCTAAACTTAAAATGTGGAGAGAGTAATATTTAGGATGACAATGGGAAAAAAGAAATGTAAGCATTATGAAGTAATATATGAGGAACTGGCCACTGACCGTCAAAACAGAGGTCATAAATACAGTAGATAGTGGAGGGTGATTATTGGCATGGGTAACAAGTTCCTCTGATTATTAAGCCCATGCAAGTGAGTGAAGAACATGAGCTGTGGGAAAATTACGTATTGACATAAAATTATTTCATAGGGAAACTTTTGGCAAGAGAAAGTAACAGAATGTGGAAAAGCAGACTGCATGATCAAATGTTGAGAAAACATAAAAATCTAAGACAACACAAATTTGTAAAACAAACTGAATAAACTCAAAGTCCTCAAGAAGGTGAAAGGAATGGTGGTTAGAGTTGGTGATTAGATGCATGGAGCTAAGTAGGGCAATATAGGTGGAACCTCTTGAAGGCTGGAAAAGACTCCAGACTGGGGTGGATGTTCACCTACTGCTTTTTTTCTTTGTAAACTTTCTGGGCAGAAATTTCAGTCTGTAGATGTTCAAACCTGTAGCGAAATGCCTCAGAAGACTATCAGCAATAATTGCAGCTAAAGGTGATTGTATAAAGTGTTGATTCACTGGGGCTTTTGTAAGGCTTTTATGAGGCACTGAAGATAGATGGGAGCATGTAATAAATAGTTAGAACTGATTTTCTTTTTAAGTTGGCAAGTACTTAAAGCTAAATAAGATATAATTTCTTATTTAAAAGATACAAAAAATTGTATGACCATACTTTTGCAGTGTAATGCGTTTATTTGAACTTGATTAATGTTTTGCTTACTTTATATAGTTACATAGAAATACATGCACATTTCCACTTAGTATGATTTATATTTTCCTTATAAATACATCCATTATTCATAGGAGCCTAAATTGGGGCAGGGAAGAAAGCTTTCTCTTTCTTGAAAGGAGAAGCACACTATTTCCACGCTGCTCTTAACTAACTAGGTGCATTCCCCCAGGTTTTAAAGGAAGACTTTGGTATGATAAGAAAAAGTGCGGCAGGGATATTCTCGCCGCAAAAGTTGGAACAAGAAACTTTCTTTCCACAGAGAAATACTGGATTTCATAAATTAGAGTACAATGAAGTTGCAGCACGCACCTTCTGATAGAGAGAGGTGCCTGTGGGATGAGAGAGCTGGAGCAACTTTTTGTTTCCCCACTCCTCTGACAGAAAGCCACTCTAACAAGCTGACTTGTTTACCAGCCCAAAGGAAGGCCTTTTTCAGAGTGCAGAGAGGACAATTTAGTTTTAGAGCTCGGCCTCTGAACACACAGTTGACTGTGAGGCGTCTAATGTAGCATATCAAATACAGGCAGAGCCCAGGGGGACAGGAGCCGGTGTGCTGCCACTTTAGGCACCTGTCCAAATGCCTGGCACAAACTCAGACAGTTTAGTGTGCTCTTCATATAACGGGGACATCGTAAATAGTGCCAAGGAACAACTTGTATAGGAGATGAAAACTCCAACACACTCTGGGGAAATTCAATCTTTATTTGACATGAAGCAGTTTTAAGAAAAGAGGTTGCAGGTCTATAAGAAGATGTTCTACTGATTACAATGAGCGTTTTCCAATCAGGTTTCTCCACTCTAAAAAATACTTTTAGTAGTTTATTCATCTTATGTTGTATTCTTTTAGAGAAATCGAAATGTGTGTATTTATTACCTGTAAACCATAATCATCAATATTACAAGAAATAAAAGCTTGTCATATACTACACTCTCTGAAAGTAGTGGAATAAATATCTCAGATTTTCAAAAGATGAAAATAGACGTAATTTAAGATGTAACTGTGTGTTTAGGGTGGTTGTCTAGTTAGAAGATGAACCTCGATCCTCCCCAGCCTTGGTGGTTTTTTAGGTTGTCTTCCAATATATTCCAATATTTTATATATTTTTCTCAATCTATTTTCCCATCAGCATTGACAAACTTCAATACATGTTTTAAAATATACTATGATTTTCTTTAATCTCCTGGGCCCAACTAATCTTGTCTTTATACCACAGTAAAGCAGATCATTGGAGAGCTTTTGGGATGTAAATCAGAATAAGTGATAATAGGTTCATTTTTCTTGCTGTTTATCTGTCTTAAAACAGGTTAATTTTAGTTTTAAACACAGAGCAAAGAACGAAGAAGGCATAGCAATGTTGGATAGCGTCAGAATGCTTTATGTAGTGAAGTCAAACCCATTCATAATATCCAGCAAAGTGGAGAGCACTCTGCAGGAGCTAAACATATTATTATCCAGGTCTGCCACAGAGAGCACAAAGCAAAGAGCAAAAACAAGGCTATTTATTACAAGTTGTAAACCAAAATATCTTCTCTAAATACATGATCAGAAGAAAGAGCAGCTCCAGAATGGCATTCTTTTGATAGATTAACCTAAACTCACAGTTACTGAGGAAAAACAGGTTTGGAATGGATTAGAATTTGGAAAATCATCTGTAAATAACATAAAGGCAGTGAGGTAGCTTGCATTCCAAAGACACTGGGTGTTTACTGATAACATAGGAGAGGATAGCACACTCTGGAAAGTGCGGAAATGTCCTTTCAAATTCAGCCAGATGCAGCAATTGCAAGGTACCAACTCCTGAGGTAAGTTTGATGTTTTATTCTGGGTACAGAAATGTATAATTTGCAGTATTTTACCAAGACAGTGGCTTAATCTCAAAGTGACTGAAAACTCAAACTGAAATACAGGCCAGCTGTTGTAAAGAAGAATTTAGACTTGAGGCAGAATATTATTTATTGTTGTGTTAATTAAATCATTTACATATGAATGGTCCAAAAAGTCCTAATTATCCTCCCTCTGTTGCCACTGTGAATAGTGACTAATGGAACAACTCTAATACATGTTCACTTTGGGTTTATGCAGTATGCTAGTAGACTAATTACTGATACCCCTTTTATGTACTTAGCCATTTATATAATTAACCGAATCATAATTCTTCCAAATTTGTCATAAAAAAATACTTGACTCTTTTAACCATGTATCACTGCTGCAATGACAAAGGTTTAGTTTGTTAAGAGTAATGTCCTCATGTTCATTCATCTATCAATAGGAGAAAAATTTTCAGCCCTAAAAAGAATTGGAAACTGTAATGCTTCAGATTCATCAGTTTGCAAGAGTAAAACTTTCTGTATATGACTATTTAAAATGCTAGTTTCCTTATGACATTTCTTTAAAAATTCAAAGCATTCCTGGCTGTTTGATCACTGGATCTTGTAAGCTCTGATTTGAGGTTTACCCTCTAAATGTTCAGCTTTTCTCTTACATTTTACACACACAGTTTGACAGAATTATGCATCTGTACTTATGTGTCATTTGCAAAAGCACTAGGTTCTGTAAATATTGCAATGTTGTTTTTCTTTTTTTAAATACCTTGGTGCAAAAATAAGCTCTATGTAGACCATTGTCTTTCAGGTAGTGGCCATTTTTAGCCCCAATAAAATTTCATATGCTTTATAGATGCTCAAAGACCGGTTTTCAATGGCCAAAAATGTTGTTTTAGAACCCCTTTAAAGCATTAACTAGCCATATGCAAACACAGCTCAGTAAATTTGCCCATTTTTTTTATGACTTTTTCATTGTGATATATGCTATTAGGATAAAGGATTAATTTATTTCCAGATGTTGTACACATCTTCTTGAAAACAAATTCAAAACTTCAAAATAAAGGTTCAAATTATTATTAATTAAGAAATTCATAGAGGCAGGGTTTTTCAAAATGATCAATTCTTTTTGAATATTTTCACATTTTGTGAAGTTACAACCAACTATATTAATGTATTTTAGGTTAAATTTATGTTACAAGCCAATGTAAAGAAGCTGATATTTATAGTGTAAGTCGTGAGAAAATGAATCATGGTTTTAAAAAAGTCAGGAAAAATCTATGAAGTATTGAACCTATAGCTGGGCGGTATAGCAAAAATTTACAGATACTGGCATTGGTAATATGATATTGGTAACATCATATTGCCAATGCCGGTAAATTTGGTATTTGGTAATAAATAAATGAAAGTATGTTTTTTAGTCTTGCTGTGCTCCTGTAACTTTAAGAAATGAGCTACGATGTTCAATTGTTACACTATCAAAAAAATCTGCATTTCCATGAGGACACAACAATACATAATAAAGAGCATCTAAAGTACCTTGAAGAAAAAGGTGAAGATCTGCAGGGCAGCTTGCACATAGTGAATATATTAAGCACATGAAGGGTAACATGCAGTGTTAGTTGCATGACCTTTGTTTGATTTCAAAATAAAAGTCAGAATGTTTCTCAGCTATAAGAGAGAGACACACGTTTCAAAGCAAGTTGGCAATTAAAAAGGTATAAATAAATAAAAATGACATCACCTTCAAGTTATGACTTACATTAGAGGTTGTCGTAACAGTTACAACAAACTCAACAGCTTCACCATCAGAGCATCCATTTCACAGCATCTCTAATCAGCAAGCCTTCAAGAAGTAGTCTAATGGTTTCCTGGCTCGGGACTAAAAGCACCCTTCTTTACATCTGAGAAAACGCTGCAGGAGCTTTGATGCACATGTGAGCTAGTTGTGATAATCAGAACTGAAAAAAAACAAAAAACTCGGATGGCTGTTAAGAGCTCTCTCCAGAGAAGACATGATGTTTGATCCCAGCTCTTGGGTGCTGATGTTCTTAGATTTCTGCAGGTCTTTTTTTCAGCCCTGAATATGAACCACGTGGGGTCTGGTCTCTAATTGGTATGCAGGTGATGCATGAGCTCAGCATCTCAGAGAAAAGGTTTGGCTGGCGACTGTGTGAAGCGCTGATGCAGTGGAAAGAACATTGCTCAATCATTCCCCAGCAGGTGCAGCGAGACAACGATGGGGAGCCTGAGCACACTGTGAGGGAAATCAAAGAATGAAGCAAATCGAAGAGAGTATGCTGGAGTCAAAGAGGCAAGAAACCCAGGGAATGAAGGATTCTGGCTTTTCTACTGTGTGCTGCATAACTTTGAAAAAGAAGTTGGCGTCATATAACCTGATCTACATTTGAAAACGCTGAGTAAAATTAATGTGATTGCTTAAAGCACCATATGTACACTGCTTAAATAGAAGAGTAAAAAGTATGGAAGAGTTTTCCTGAAACCGTTTATTAACAAGGATTTTCACCAAATGCACATAGCTTGTAAATATTTAATTATGACTGCCAATCTATGGATTGTACAAGTCAAATATCCATCTTATTCTTTTAAAACTTTTGAGTTACTTCAATTGCTAAATTGTTGTTTCAGTTTTTTCTACTGTCTCAATTTAATCTGTTAAACAAATACGGTAAATTACTTTTCCCAAATTAGTCTACAGCAACAGTTGCTATTACCGACAGGCTTTGTTGAGATAAGTTAGGCCAGCTTCAATAAGCCATATCAGTATTGCCAGTACGCATATTCACAAATGCCGCCTGGACCACCGGTCACTGCTTGCGTGTGTTTTCCTTAATACAGTCTATTAAAGCAACTTAAAGGCTGTTTTTGGAGGATCTCTTAAGTATGTCTGATACTTATTGTGTTGTAATTGTCAGCGGAAACGGCAGTTTGAACGTTGGAGAATGCAAATGCACCAGTGTATGAATTGGTCCGACCTTGTAACTGTGAAGCAGGGTTTATTTTATATGCATTCCATACAGAAAAGAAGGATCTGAATGGACATGCGAGGTGGATAAAAATGTTAAGATGTGTGATTAAACATGTTAATTGTCCGATATTTCTGTTGATCGTCTAGATCTAATGGTTTTAGTTTTGGTAGCAAAGTCATTAGCATGCAGGCTTCTCATAGCATGGTAGGCTTTGGTCTTCGCTGCATGCAGGAAGTCGATGTGAAAAATGATTTTAGCATAGAGCATCACAGCGTTTTCGGGGCTCTTACTGGTTCTAAGAAGTAAAAAACCCATTCAACAATACACATTGTAAGAGTTTTAAAGCACGACGGAAGCTAATAAGCCACGTACTAACTGCTAGCCATTGCACGGATATTTAACAAGCAAGGAAATACCTGCGATTGGATGATACAGTACGTCTTGAATCCATGAGCTCTGGGATGAAAATTATCTGTGGCCACTTCTGCATGCCAACATTCTCTTCTTCCTAGCCATCTAACAGCATTTGTGGGTCTGGGACTCAATTATCACTCCTTTGAATGTCAGCAAGCCGGTGTCCTCTGGTTTCATCTTCTTTCGTCAAAACAATTGGTAGTTTCTGCACTGTAGCTGCATACACTAGCTTACATAGTTCTTTCTTATGCTTCACGGACAAAGGAAGTCCTCTACTGCAAATATATGTTTTGAGTTTGTTGACTTTCCACTGTTAAAAATCATACATTTTTCAGAAAGTGCTATTTATATGTATATTTGCTTCTTCCAGTTTGGGGTCCGGAGTCCCAGGATGCATTGTGCACATTGCAATACCAAAATGTCTTATTGGAGTAGTACAGACTGACATAGAACCTTTAATTTCAATTGATTTCAGTAGGAAAACCCACTTTTAATGTTGGATTATGATGTTGAATGATACAATAATTAGTAATTCTATTTTCTTTCTAAAATAAGTCACCATATCTGTATTCAGAAATTTCAGTCGTCAAATAATTCATCATCTCTTTGAATTTTTTGAGAGATCATTCACCTTAGCAAGAGCACAGTTAAGTCTAGATTTTGACAAGGTGTGATAGTGTGGTTTACATAAACCCTAACAGGGAGACAAACAGCATTAAGGTCCAAACCAATGTGTGTTTTAAAAAAAGCATGTTAAAATGATCTGTTAGCCAAACACATTAAACAAGTTTCAGAATACCACTAGAAAGGTTACTCTTGTCTGTTTTGAGTTGCTAGATCCCAATTAAACAATGAATATTGTGGAAAATATCTTCCTAAGTGGCATATTGACACGTTTACCACTACTGAATCCTAGTATGAATCAACCTATAATATAAACATTTTCCAAAACAGCTATTTAACATGGAAAACTCATATCACAATAAATGTTGTTTTTTTTCAGTGACTATCTGTCTGTTAGACCATTTTTCAATTTAATTGAAAAGTGGTTAAAAGTCAAACTGTTGCACCTTGATGTTCAAAATATATGGAGGAGTGAGGTGGTTAACACTAACCTGATAGTGGCGCTGTGGATGTGTGTGTGTGAGTCGGTGTGTAAAAGGGACAGTAGGCAGCAACACTGTCTCTTCACTGTAAGAGTTCTGAGTAAAGCAATGCACTAATGTTATACTATAAGACTGAGACATCATAGACCGCTAAGGTAGTAATTTGGCTCTCTTCTTGCACAGTTTTGTTAATTGATAAACATTATTTAATAATAAGGAAATAGCTTACAGATGCAGGTTGCCCATACATTTCTTTATATATGAAAATACTACAGATACACAAAGAAAATGAATGACATGTAAACATATTTTGGATTAACCATGCAATCACAATCATACGGAGCCCAGCAGGGGTCAGGTGCAGAAAATTTTTTTGAGGGGTAAGAATCTGTACCCTCGGTTTATTAAACTGTGCGCATGGATTATGAATCTGTACCCTTAGGTTACTAAAACGTGCACACGGATTCATGAATCATGCGTGACAGTGTCGGGGATCCTGTCCAAAGTAACTCTACAAAAGGGTTAGCACTATGTCTGTTAGCTAATGACTGGCTTTGTTTCCAGAAAAACAGAGTTTGCCTACAAATGAATAGAATAGAATTCACCGTTATGTCCCTCTATTTGGAAATCAGATGTACAGCACAAACCTGATAGGCAAGCATTCAGATTTACTCTAAAATAAAAACAGAAACGATAGAACTAACAATAACATTTTGCACAGTAAGGATTATTTTACTGCGTAAGAGCGCTGTGCACAAATAAAAAATAGTATGTTCCCTATCAACTATTCAAGAAACGGCTCATGGATGCATTGGCACACATTTTCAGAGATGTATCCTGGGAGTAGTGGGTGTTTCAGGTCTCGCAACATCATATACCCTCGCCCAGGCGATCCAGCTGGGGTTGATCAAGCGTCGACTTGCGTGCCAGTATCAGCCCTCTTAATCCAAAACCACCTTGTGGCTTTTTCTGTGGATTTGCTTTGTAGATTGAATAGCCCTCTTCTTGGCTGCCCCTGTCACACCCAAACGACTGAGGACTTCGCAAAGTGAACGCCATGCAAAGCCTCTACAGCTGAATTCTACAGGCTCATAAAAGGTTTTTCCAGCCTCTCTCCCTGCAATCCTCCACCAGTTCCTGGTACTTCCTGGTGTTTCTTCTCACTGGCTTCCTCAATAGGCTCTTCCCATGCCACCATAAGTTCCAGCATGATCAGATTTTTGGAAGCCTCGAAGGTAATTATCATGTCTGGGCGGAGAATTGTGGTTGCACTATGTGTAGAGAACCACAGCTGTCTTCCAGCGTCAACCTACAGCTGCCAGTCAAAGGCTTTGTGGAGGAGGCCTTTTGTTAACTGTGGACGCACCAGGGGTTTCTCTCCAGCTTTGATGAAGGGGACTGCCTGCTTTGGAGCATGATGGTGTTTGCTGGTGCTGATGGCTGAGGCTACACTCTCAGCAATTGCCTTAAGCACCTGGTCGTGGCGCCAGCGATAGCAACCATCAGCCAGAGCCTTTGGGCTGTTGCTGAGGAGATGTTCTAGGGAGGAAGGTGTTTCGCTCTTCCTTGCCCTGCCAAGCCCAGGTTTGCTGGCATCTTAGACATCTTACACTAGGAAACGGACCCGATGGAAATCTGCCTGCAAGATGTTTGCCCAGGTAATCCTGGGCTGCAGTGTACTGTCCCACCTTGTCCATGCTTCCTGCTGCCTGCTATGTGAATGAATATGATTATTAAACAATTTTTTTTTATAAAATGTGCATATGGCATATACAATCTTATCAGAAGAGGAAAAGCCCTTTAGCACTGTGAGTTGGTGTGTAGAGTATAGTTGTCTTGCAATTGTGTGAATTGTATGAATGTTTATGAGTGCAAACGGGTGAATGTGGCTCCAGCGTAAAGTGCTGTGAGTTGTCAGTATGACTGTGGCTTAGGGGGTTAATAGGGTTGCCTTGTAATTGGAGGGTTGCTGGTTCGAGCCCCAGAGGCCCCAGATCCATCTGTCTCAGTCAAGACACTGGGCAAGACACTTCACCTACCGCCTACTGGTGTTGGCTAGTGTTGAATTAAATAATTATCATAAGTAATTCAATGCATGTTCAAGCAGAGACAAAATGGAGCCAATTTCCAGTTTAACATTTATTTTGAACAGATTAACAAATTGCAGTTTTACAGAGGAATTTTGCCCCCGTCGTTCCCCTGTGGTCCAGATTTAAAGAAATCTGAACAATTAACTGATCTTCATTTCACAGCTTTATAGACAACCGGGCCTCTAGGCGTTTCTAATCTCTCCAATCAGAACATTTTCATACAGTGTCTTAGCCCTTATTGGCTGTCAGAAAATTATACAGTCATATGGGTGAGACGTCTTTTCTTAAAAGCTCATTCTGAGTTTATGGTTTTATGGCAACACCCTAAATCTACAGACATCCTGTTTTTTACAGCTTGCAATAAAACTCACCCCAGAGTTTTATGACTTAAAAGCTTACCTGCATAAACAATAGTGACAGACCCATTTTTACAACCATGCAAACTATATAAACAGTCTTTTACCTTCTGAATAATTAAAGTTTAAACCTTATGCAGAATTACCACACTAGATATGGCAGCCTCGCTTCTGTCAGTCTGCCCCAGGGCAGCTGTGGCTACAATTGTAGCTTGCTTCCACCAGTGTGTGAGAGTGAATGAGTAATGGAATTTGTAAGGTGTCTTTGAGTGTCCAGTGCTATATAAGTTTGATGCATTATTATTAGAAAAGCACTATAACTTCAGTTTATTTACTATTTTACTTTAGATCAAGCTAGAAAGAGTGTACCTGTCACATGTGGTCTACACATTCTTGGCTCACCGCTATTACAAGAGCCTAAATATAATAATACCAGTTCACTATTCAAAGATGTGTTTGACATATTAAACAATACGTGTTTATCAAACTACTGTTTGAAGATTTATGATTAATCACTTTGATAAAAATTGCTCAGAAAACTGTTTCTCAGAGGGAACTTATTGGGTTTTGTCATCTGTATGTGCCAGAGTAAACCCTCTTATTACATCTATTTCTGCTCTGCAGTCTGATATTTTCAGAATGCTTTTAGTTTTGAGTTATTTTGATATTGTTTGACCATCTTGTGTTCTGAAACTTTCCAAATATTTACCCCTAACATTTCATATCAAAACAGTAGTGCATGAGAATGGGATGAAGCTAGATTGCACTAGGAAAATATAAAAAAAAAACGTTGTTTGAAAGAACGAAAAGGATTCCTGGGAAAAGAGAAAAAAAGTGCTGCAAGGTAAGTCATCAATAAATAGTTTTGTCGGGTGATTAGATGTGTGGATGAGGTTTGGTCTTGCTCCCTAACTAATTACCTGAATTTGCTTAAAAAAAAGGGTGGGCGCAGAAATTGATCATATGAAGAAAACTAATTGGATTTAATGAAATAAAGGCTGGGGAAGTTGTTTACTTTACTGCCGTTCATTAGAGAAAATCTCTTTGATGCGTCTGTAACTACTAATCTCCAAAAGACATGGAAAACTGCTTTAACCCTCTGGAGGTACCACAGAGATTCGTAATTCTTGTTTTAACTGCTTTGACTTTTTTCCCCCAAATTAAATAAAACCATTACTCATACAGATCCCCCTCTAGTGGTATAAAGAGCTGCAGGTTGTCTATACAAACACTTAAGTACCTGATTTTAATTGCAGATTATTTGTACAACAAATTTCAGGGGAAAACTGACCACAGCTTCACATTTTTCGATATTTTTATCTTCAGACCTTTTTCTCAGCAGTTTCTGACTGTGTTGAAGAAAAATATACTCGAAAGCACTGTAACAAGCACATATTATGGCCAAGTGTCAAATCCACACAGACCTGTTATAAAACCTGTCCACATGTGGCAGGGAAAGTTATTAAATTATACTGCTCCTTCACCAAGTGTGACTACATGGGAAATCAATACACTGTCTTTTAAGATGTAGGAAGATCTCCCTCAGTAGCTGGTTATTTTGACTCATGCAGAGATCTTAATCTGAACTAAATTAACAGTTCTCATGCAATGATTCTTCTGCTCAGATATTAATTTAAAAGAGCAGTTCCTTTAAACAACAATGATTTACTGGAAGGAAAAATTCCTACAAAACTCTCTTAGCCGCACTGAAGATATAAATGAGGTCCCAGAAGGGATAAATTGATCTAGATGTTCAAGTAATCAGACATTTGGAAAGCCTAAAAGGTTTTGAAAAGAAAAGTACTGCTTTTAGCTCCAACATCAGCAAGTCAGGTCATCTTGACACTAAAAGCACTAATCTTAACAAAGAGGGAGTGTGCTTCTCTATAAAACTGACACTGTAATTTCTAAAGGGCTCAATATTTTGTTTACATCTTAGTATAAGTAACTTGTGGATAGATCTGACATTTTAATAAACTGTAAAAAAAAAGAGCATTCAGTACTTTATAATAATATAAATACCACTAACTACTTTAGCGTTAATGTTAGATTATTAATATAATTTTGTGTCAAAGAAAGCTGAAATACAAAAAGCAATATTACTTTCACAAACCCAGCGTCTTTTTGGGGTAAACTTTCCAATTCTAATATCTGTTATGAAATCCAACTGTGGTAATGTATTTTGCTTGATATCAAGCTCTAGCTACTCATAACACATACTAAACTAAAGTAGGTTTGACAAAAAAATAAACAACTATAGAAGGATTTGTCAGGAAGTCATTAGCCCCAACTCAGACCAGCCGGGTCTGATGAGCTCCCTGACAATATCTCTACTCTCCTCAGTATAAAAGATCCTTCCACTCACCTTCACTTCGCTCAGTCATCGTTCATCCAATGTCCAGAGCTCCTGATCCGTACCGACGTATCAGCCCGTCAACCAGACAAGTCCGAACTTCAGTTGCCCGCTCATCATCCTGCTCCACGACCCACCTACGATTCTCAGCCGCTGCCTGTCTCCTGAGCCATCCAGCCGCCTCGAACCCGGGGTGACTCCCATCCGCGCCTGGAGCACCAAACTTCACCCGATCACCCCTCCCAATCCACTGGCGATCCTGCCAGGATTATTACGTATTGTGGCAGATGTTTCCCTCAAGAAGCACCAGCGTCAAATATACAGTATGACTAAATCACCCAATACAAACAATGCATCATGATATTAATTGATTTTCTGTAAAAACACAGAGGTTGCTCATTCTTTGTGGACATTTTTAGAAAATAGGAACATGAAAATATCTATGGAACACGGTTAGCTTGCAGCAAAAAGGCCGTGGGTTCAAATCCCAGCAAGGGCATTTGTGCAAGGAGTTTGCAAATTCTTCCCTTTTTTGACTTGTTCAAGGAACTCCCATGATCCAAATATGTGTTAAGTTTTGCTGGCAAACATTCTCCCTGCTCCAAAATAGACACATTCTATCTGAAATCTGCACCTTCACAAAGGAATAACTTTTTTTTTCTGAAAAAAGGCATTGCACAATTGGGAAAAATAACTCGGTATTTATTAATTTCCAAAAGTGATAGTTAATTGCTATTGAAGACGTTCTGCTTTTGTGATCGGGGACCGGGGAAGGGAGGGATGTGGAGAGACGTGGACAGTAATCAAAATCTAAGGGTGTTGCTGGGAGGTGAGGGTGTAGCTAGGAGGACTCTAGTATTCAGAGCTCAACATGGTGGCCACAAGAGTTTTAAAAGATTACATAAACATACATAAATTAACCTAAGAAACACTTTAGGCATGTTTTTAAGGAGGGAATATGATGAAAAGCTTCAAAAAGTGGATTTAAATGTCACCCCCCTTTAAGCCCCAGCAACAAGGATCTTTAGGTTCCTTGTTGCTTTCGTCGCGCTTCTTTTCTTTGACAGTCAGGCCATAGATTAAGGACCAACACAGAAGCAATTTTATCTCAAGTGTTTTATTGGGGTATTTTTTTAATAAAAATGAAATTCTTTGATTAACATTATAGTCATCATTTAATTGTTTTGCCATTCATCTCGTATATAATAAAGTAAAATCCCAACAGCACAGAAACTTCCCTACTGGCTGCAGCAAAACATATTTTAAAAGTTGGTGTTAGGTTTATTTAGAGTGGAGTAAAAATTCCTTAATTAAATTGTAGTTAATGGCATCATTAAAACATACTTAGTTTTTGATTGGAGACTTGTTTTCATTTTATTATCCAAGTGTGTAATGGTGGCTTTATGTGCTGACTGTGAGCGCAACTTTAAAGCTGCATTAATTGATTTTTTTAAATATATGTGGGAGCAACACATCCATTTTATCACATTTAGAAGTGTAATCAAACACAAATTGCATTTTCAGCCACTTTATGAGGAGGGAAAACAGAAAAACATCCCCTTTGAGCTTTGTTGGTTGGTACATTTTTCCATTAGTTAATCATGAGGGACAGAACACCTCTTGGTTGTTTCCTTTATGTTTTCTTTGGTTCTTTCTCTTTTCTTGAACTATTTCTTTTCATTCATGCCCATGTCTATTGTGCTTGTTTGGAAATGTGTCAGGTGTCCCTTGGGGTTGTATGGACCCACATGCAGGCACAAGTACAGTAAGATGCAATGGTGGTTTATTTAAGATGATGAAGAAAATGATGGCAGGCAGCAGGTGGGAAATAAAAGACAGGAGGGCACCATACCGACAAATACATAGAGAAGAAATACACTGAATCAGGTGGTGAATGAATCTGACACAGGTGTAGACAATGAATAAAACAGGGACTGAGCAAGACGAAGTGCTGATGATTCTGACAAAAGGTTTCTCTACTTTTTTATGAAGTAACATTTTTCAGGATTTGGCAGCTTTTGCTTTTCAGCTCAGGTGGAGTTAAAATATAGTCTGTTAAATGCTGGTCCCATCACTTACCCATGATCATAACTTTTTGTAGTTAAAAAGCAGAATTTTAATCAGAGTTTCATTTTAAAGTGAGGTTACGCATCAGTAATGCTGATTGTGTAACAGCAATCCTAACTCTAGGCTCATCATTTTGCTCCAAGACGTTTGAATAAGGTGTTTTATCCTTTCCTTTACTTCCGTTCTGTGGCTGTAGATGATATGCAGATTGCTTATATTATACTGCAATAATAATACATTCGCTATATATTGTGCTGTGAAGCATGGTAGCTCAGCATTATGCTGTGAAGGATGGCTTATGAATTAGTTTGAACTGAACTATGATGGTTTTTATGACTTTTGTTGCATAAAAGAAAAACTAAATACAGGGATTCAAATTTTTAGCCACTGCCTATTGCTATCATGGGCCCATTGCTACATGGCATATATGTAACTTAGATGACTATTCTATCTTCATGAAAAGTGTAGGGTTGGGAAAGTGCCAAGAAAAATTTGCAGACTTGTTGAAGGAATGAATGACATGTTTTTCTAACCCAGCTTTGATTAGAGCATTTCTATTTGGCTAGTTTGTGTGTTTCTTATTTTGTGTTATGCAGATTAAGCAGGTGTTTTATGTACCATTTTATGTACCATTATGTAACTGTTTTGGATTGCTTGTACTGAGTGTGCTAGTGTTCTTTCCCCAGAAGTCGCAGGACTAATATCTTGGGTTCTGGCCATGGCTGAGTTCTGCAGTCACACCTGACTGCCATCATCTCAACTCTACCTCTGAGTATTTAAAAAGCTCTCCTTGATGATCATTTAGTGCCTGATGGTCAACCACTACTGGTAGCAAGCCAAACCAAGCAATAGATCTTTCCTGAGACCTTATTAAAAACTCCTTTGCTCTTGGATATTCATGTATTTATCCTTTCAACTCTTACAGAACAAACCTGCAAAAGTATTTAGCGTGTTTGTCCTTCGTCCCAATAGCTTCTGGTGCAAGAAACTTCACATCAGAAGCCCTCAGTCCACTTACTGTCGAACTAACCTCCTGCACTTCCTGGAATTCTCCCACTTTGGATTACAGTCAAAACCTCATCTCCAACCCAGATTGAATTTGATACTTTCAAAACAAAATTCACTTACAAAGACATTTGTGCATCATTCAACTATTTATTTCAGTTACAATTAAATTTCTAAAGTTAAGTTTGATGATGATGATGATTAATTTGATGACAATTTCCTTCAAGGTGGAAAAGTAACACAACTTCAGTCATCTATTTTTTCATACTTGAGGGGTCTGGTGCACAAGTTTGAATAAATTGTCGATTTTCTTGACTCCTCATGGGATCAGAATTATACATACAGCTGGAAATATACACATAAACTGAGAAAGATTTGGATACATTACCTCTTTAAGTTTGCAGGGAAACTTTTTTTAGCGTTTACTGAAAAACATTTGGCATCACTTGAACTAAATATTTGAACATTGCTCTTGGCAGGGTTTATTTAAATTGTGTGTTGTCCTTCACAAAAACACCAATACAGTTGTCCAAATCAATAACCCAAATACCGCAATCACAATGAAAAAAGGGATGTTTAGAGGAGTGGAGTTTGGGATTTTCATTTTTATGAAAAACATACGAAAAGCCAAGCAAATAGGTGGTGGTGTCATGCTGAGGGTATCTTTAGCTGCCAGTATTGCTGGTCCATAGGAATAATCAAGATACTTAGATTGCAAACATTAACATTCAACTGACTGCTTTCAGTTTTGTTTTTTTCATGTGCACCTAGCTATGGGCTACTTTATCTCAATCAAAATTTGACAGATTTCTTTTTTTAAATTAGAAAAAATGGTCAGAACATCCATGTTATTTTTGTATGATCGCCACCACTTGGCGTGGTATGATTATTGCAGCATTTTCTTTTTACAATTTCTAGGCTCTCAACTGGAATGGGATATATATTTTTATAAATAAGAAAATTATTTATTAACCAACAATTTTCTCAGTAGGACTGATAGATTGTTTTATAATTACTAAACTTATTTTGTTGGTATTGAAAATAAAATAAAAATCTGTAACCTGAAACCCTTCTAGCAAGGTGCTAAACCTGGAGGGCATTTTGACATTAAAAGAAAGACTCTTGTTCTATATTCATTATGAACCTCTTCACTCCTCACACCTTGCCAGTCACCCGCAGCAGTACACATGCAGCACTTTCATCCGTAACCAATCCCCATGATTTGTCAGCCATGTGTAGTCAAGTGATCTGTAATCTGCCATATCTGACAGCTGACAGCAGTGACTAAGTGCCCAAACACTCGGTATCGACTGTTTCCCGTGGGCATCTGTCGCTGATGAACTGGAAAAGGTAACAATGTTGTCCTCCAGGGAAAGATGCACTGGCCCTCCCCACTCACATTTACCAGAGTGGCCAGTGAATCAGTCCGAGGCAACATGTCAGTTGTCATTCTGGCTCTCTTGATCTTAATAGAGCATCAGTATCCAAATGAAATTCCTAAGGAAAATTCCACTGATTATGTTTTTTTCTGCATATGACTGTGTGAGTTTCAAAGTTTAAATATTTATTCATTCCCCCAAAGCTAACCTTCTGACTCAAATGTGTGTTTGCATCCTTTCCAACTGAGATGGTATTGCCTTCCCAGGCCAGAACAAACCAGATTAGTGGGGCATAATCCTGATTTAACATGCTTTTTTTTTTGTTTTATTTAGAAGATTTTCTAAATAGATTTAGATTTCTGTCTCATAAGACTGATGCATCGCTCATCAAATCTATTTTTGAAAAGTCACTAATATAAATGAAGCATATTAAAAATATCAAACATAGATTTTTCTTCAAGGGAGTGTCCTCTTGAAATCCTTAACCTGGTAAGGGGGTGATGTCCTGAATTGCAGTGATGCAATGCAATTGGCAGGTTTTAATAATACATTGAACTTTATTTCATTAATTATCATAAAAATACTGGTCAAATTATTAAACAACTCAAGAGCAATATCACTGTTACAAATGTTTAAGTACAATATTATTGCTAGGAAGAAATTGTAATTGAGGTGAACGTCAAGCTTCACTGGCTATAGTTTGAATGATAGGTCTAACTAAAGCTAGTACCACACCAGCAAATGCTTCTGGCGTAAACAAATATACTTTGTTTTGTTGTTCCACTGTACGTGTTAATATTCAGTTATTTTTCTTCAGATAAGTTCACTGTTTGAGAAACAATTAAAAGTTTTATTGTTTTGTAAGGTTTAAGTCCAGTGTATAAGATAAAGTTCAACATATACAGTAGGACACTAGATGTCTATTCAAGAACAAATGAGAAGCATTACAGACATCATTTGCATCAATTAAGGAAGCTATTCATGATTCCACAGCAAAAACAGAGACTTAGAGAAAGGCCGTCCATAGGAAAGGACTAAAATCACGGCATAAAAAACAAAGAATGTTGAGACTTGCCTCACAATTTCTCAAAACTCATCTTGATGATCACCAAGAGGTTTCAGATTCAGAATATATTCTGTTGACTGATGACACAAAACTGAACTTTTTCTAAGGTGTGTAAAACCAACACCTATTGGAATTGATGGAACCATGTATTCTGCTCTCTAGTAGAAACATAAGGGAGAATGTCATCAGTGACCTCAAGTTTAAGAGCCTTTAAGTTATGCAAGAGGGCAAGTACTCCCAAACTTGTTCACCTCTCCATGGCTCAAAAAAACATAGTTAAGGTTTTTCGAGTAACCTAGTCAAAGCCGAGACTTAAATTTGAATAAGATGCATGATATTAACAGGGTGTTCTTGATTAAAAAAACACTAAAACCTTCAACATGGCCGAATAGTAGCAATTTGGCAAAGAAGAGTTATGTTCCACCTCAGCAACATAAACGACTCATTACCATTTATCACAAATGCTTGGTAGCATACATACATTTTAGTTGTGCTGGAAGCTTAATCATTATGATGGTACAAGCAATTCCCTTGAATGTCCTTCAGAAATGAATGGTAAATGGACAGAACTTATATAGCGCTTTTCTAGTCTTACTGACCACTCAAAGCGCTTTACATTGAAGCCACATTCACCCATTCACACTCACATTCATACATCCAACATGGCTCCATAGGACAATGTGGAATTTGGGGGTTAAGTGCCTTGCCCAGGGGACTGGAGGAAGCTGGAATTGAACCAACGACCCTCTGATTGTAAGCCAACTACTCTACCACTGAGCCACAGTCGCACAATGGAAGGATTGGTATCTACTAGATTTAATGAAGTGGCACTTAATGAATGGCACTAAGAATGAGGAGGAAGGTAAAGATAGAGCACTGGATGATGACGAACTAAAGAGCAAAGATGCTAGTAATATGTATGACTACATCTGTTAAACTGCATTTATAGTTTAGTTTCTGTCAATGTTGGTATTCATATTTTTCACGAACATTTTTAAGTCTAAAGACACATTGCCCACATTAGTGGACAATATGTCTGTTATTGCAGTTGAAAGCACAAGAACAATCCTTAGTTACCTTATCAAAATTAATGTATTGAAGAGTTAAATAAATTATTTCTCTAACTCATAATTTTGGAGTTAATAAGATAATATTTGTGCAAAGGATTTAATCACCATAACCTAATTCTTCCTGTTAGAGAAACCCTTAAAGTAGAAAACGACAGTGTGCCATGGTGATGCTGATTGCAGTCTGATGGGAACAAATAGATTTTCCCCATCTTGCATTGCAGTATAAAGATTTAGCCACAGTTCTTCTGCAAGTTTCAGGGAAATCAAAGTGGTAGGTAACAAGCTAATCTATCTGAGAGAAAACCTCAAGCATCCCAGAGGAGATGCATGAGATGATATTACTTAAATCATCTGCAGCCAGTTCACGGTGCATGGCCTTTTGCTTGGCGTGCATCAGGATATGTTTTTTTCATGAGGCAAAACAGATTGAAGTGTCTCATCCTCCATCCTTGCCAGCTGAAATATATATATATATTAAGTTCCACATAGGCGTGACATTAAATTGCATCATTTTTACAAGGTCTTGCAATTTGCCTGTTAATGCAAAAAGAAGAGTAGCAGCTGTCATGGGTAAATATGTACACCACATTCTTTTGTCATCACGTTCGATCTTCTTGATGCATAGATCAAAAATGACCACCTCGTTCATGGCAGCAGATAATAAGTCATCGCGGATCTTCATCTGTCTATCAGTGTGGGGTCCCCTCCATCTTAAAGCTGGCGTTCACATTCTATTATGGCAGTCTGTGTTCACTAAGTCACTCTTGGAACATGCTGAATTGCAGCGCGAGGAGGACTTTATCGACAGGCGTGCCCATAAGTCAGGCCGTCCATACCGTCATCTGTTATCGTTTCAGCCGTCCCCTTCCGCTGAGCCCCGCCGGTGACCTGCAGATAAATCGCGTGTGGGGCCTTGCAACTGTCTCCAAGGACAAAATTAGATCGGTGTGTACCTGTCAGCTTCATGAAAAATGGAACGGGGCAATTCTTACTCACGGCAGGGCCAACCAAAAGGCCTCACCTTAAGGTGAAATCTGGAGGACAACCATGCCAAAGACACAATTAGTCTACTTGTTCCTGGTTGATTTTACAACAGATTCCTTTAGAGACATTTTTAATTAGGCTTCACTCGTCGCTGTGCATAAAATAACAGCAGCTGGACAGCAAATGTTAAAACCGACTTGTCAGTTGGCTCTCAGCAGGCGACAGCTTCAGCTGTTTAAAAATAGCAGCAGGAAACAGTCGGCTTATTTGAGATGTACATAGCTTGCGGCGGTTTCAGCTGGAAAGGGAGGGGTGTTTGTTTACTTTAAACTGCACCATACTGAGGCCTCTGCACGGATTCCTCAGCAAAATGATTTGTGGAGCGGTTGTGTACGCCACGATTGGCAGTGTGGTGAGCTTCAGTCGTTTTGATGGCTGCGTCCTCGCATGCCTCCCTCTCTCCATGCTCTCTGTGGAGGACTACAGTTCTGAGACACAATATTTTTGTGCATCTATTCACATGTCTGAGAGGGTACTACTATTGTGAAACAGAAGGTCTAGAAGAACTTTGAAAGTTCCTTGCATTTCTGGATGTCCAGAAAAATCACAACTGTCATTATTGTGAGAATCTTGAAATATTTCCAGATTCTTTTATTCAGGGAAATGAACATAACAGTCTTTTTAAACTAACTAGACAAAATAGGTTTCCCTTCGTCTCTCTTGACACAAAACTGTAAATTATTATTGAACATATACAGAACTACATCACATAAAAATGCATACATCATTTTGTTTAATTTTCACTGTTAGATGTAAGAAACATTTACCATAAAAAAATACTTTTATTTACAGCCCATTTGTAAAAGTTTACATTGATTCATTAGTAGCATTACCACAGGTTTTGGCTTTTATAAATTTATTAAACTAGTTTTCTCAAAGTGAACAGATAGGACAACCTCACAAAGTTTATGTTTATTATGACTTTACCTGATCCACACAGGCTTAAATTGAGTCATATTGACAGAAATGGATGCCTAGAACTCCTATTAATGTTTAGACAAATGTCCTTGGCACTGAGGAAACACTGGCCTATTTTACCCCCAATTCTAACTTAGACAAAGGATTTGCTAGTCAGCAGTGCTGGAACAGACCTGATGCACAGAAATGTTTGCATTCGTTCAAAGATTGAATGATTCCTTTTTTATGGAAGCAGTCAGTTAGTGTAAACCGTTCTTCTATTCTCCCTTAATTTAACCTTCAGTGGCTCATACTTTTCTGACTGAGCTGTGGGGCGACCCATAACCCCAGCAAATATGTCGTCTCCAGTGTCATACCTCTTACTAGCGAGCAAAGTTTCATGAGTGCCCTCTGTGGAAAATATCCAATAAGTTCAACCTTGTCACAACACAAAAAGGTTCTAAAGTTATGTCTCTGCTAAGTGAATAAAAGACTGAGGGCCTTGAAGTAAAACAGCACCTACAAGAATGATAAACCCACCAGCAAAGCCTTTTCCTGCTTCATGTTGTCAGATATCCAAGTGTCTGCCAGAAGCGCACTACTTAGTGTTTTGTGAAAGTGTCACTGCATTCATAGAAAAATATGCTGTAAGCAAATATAAATAATCCCACAAATTAAAGTACCTTTTGCATGTTATATTTCTTAGTTTGGTTTTAATGTTTTTTTCAGTTTTTTATTTCACCTAAATCATGTTCAACATGACATGTTTCTAAGGCATTATATTATCCATTGTTACTTTAGCCAGACGGAAAATTAAAGATAATAATAAAATTTTTACTGTGATCTTAGTTTGCATCACTCTTTACAAAATTTCACCAATAAGTAGCTGAAGTTTAGCAATACAGTTTCCATGTTTTTCAACTCTTATTTCACAAAATAAAATTATGGAAACTAGAAAAGAACTTGGAGAGCGAAGACCTCTGCCAAGGTAGCTCAGCCCTTCCCAATGTTATGATCTAATGGTAACCTTTTTTGTTTTTGGTATGGAAACATACCTTTAGCAAATCGATTAAAGCTATAGTTATTAGCTCAGTAGTATTCACAGAAAATCCGTTTTTCAGTAGTGGCAGTTTTCCAATCACCCCCAAATTGTAATTACCTGTTCTTGGTCCTGCAAAACAGTTCTTGAAAATTTCATCAAAATCCACCAGTGACTTTTTCAGTTATGTTGTTAACTGACATAGAGACAAGAAAATTAACCCTGTCGAATTAACCTCCTTGGTGAAGATAATTCAGTAAAATCTAACCTGATATAAATTTCTTCTCCGTTATTGTTATGGTGCCTCAGAGGAATCAGAATGTGTCCCTATGATGGTTTTAGCTGGTATTGGAATCTTGATAATTCTTGCATATCGTTTCAACAGCTTGATGCTTTCAATTGGCATTAATTTATTTGACAGTTCATGTAGTTTGTTATCCTTTATCAGGTGCAGTTGTGTGAGAAACTGTCTTTCAGTCATTATAAAAAAAATCTGATGAAACCATTCGGTTAGTGTGAACTCCATGTCTTCTCCAAATCTGTAAAGACTATGAGGGCTGTGGAGCTTGTCCCTAGCTTTATCTATTTCCAGAGAAATGGTGAGCTTTTTGTGGCTGTTAAAAAACTTCTGGTTTCTTCGCAAAATAGGTTTAGAGGTTCTTTTATACTGCTTGGTTTCCTGGCAGTGTTCCTCAAACTCTTATCCATTTTGGGCTGCATCAAGATCACAGATTTCCTTAACAAATTGTTGAAATATCAATTAATATCTGTCACTACAAGTACTTCTTAAAGATCAACAAGCACTTCCTAAATTGAATAAAGTTGAACATCTTTTTACAATGATGTGATTTAGGACTATTCAAATAAAAATAGATTTGACTGAAAAATTTGTATTTAAGGTAGCCTGGGTGCCAGCCGAACTTAGTTCCGCCCACAACATGGTCTGGAAGTTCAGTCTGGCATTCTTCCGTTGAGGAGCAATTATGACAGAACAAGGTCTGTTCTGTCCAATCAAATTGGGCTTACGATGATTGACAGGTGAACAACAGTTACGTAATCAACCACGTCACCAAAGAATGCCTGGGTTGAATTTGTTTACAATAATGATGGCTGCCGCTGGAGAACTGAGATGTGTAGATTCTGCCATTGAGAATGTTCTAGAATATATCGACAGCGCATTAATTTTAAAAGAGGAATTTTGAGAGAGGAACAGATAACGTCAATTGCTCTGCAGAGCAATGTCACACATTTCAGTTGCCCTGATTGATTATAGGTCTATCCAATTCATTGCAGAGGCATCTTTTTTTCCTGGTTCAGTTAAAACAGTCCTCATAATCACAGCCCAATGAAGCAGTATCAGACTCACAATCTGATTAGAATTGAGTATGGCTACATCAGGCTAGTATTTAGGTAGCGTGACCATATTTTGACTTCCAAAAAAAGAGGATACTTGACTAATTTCTGAAACACTTTCACAAGTACTCTGTTTTGTTTTAAAAAATACTTTTGATTTCAACATATTCAATGTGTTCCTTCTTTATGTGCTTAGAAAAAAATGATTCCTTGATCTGAAAAAAGAATGTGAAACGTGGAAATGTCCTTGGAAAAGAGGACAGTTGGTCACCCTGATTTAGGTGCACTCTGCAAGAGTTTAGAGGGCCACAGAAATGGCAATGGGAGGACAAATTTGGTCCGCAGAACTTTCTTGAGTTGGCATGAAATTGCAGCCATTCCACTACCTTAATATTTGGATGTTTTATCTGTTTCAAAACCGTTTTGGTGTGGTAAGCACTTTTATCCTTTTGGGACAACCTATTGTATCTAAAATTCAATACTCTTATCAAAACATTTACTGAAAGATTAAAATAAACTGTTCATGATCCTCAAAAAATGTTCAGAAACCAACCAAGATCAAGCCAAGAAAAGCATTCCTGCTGTAATTGTTTCTTAAGGAGCAAATCAGAGGCAGGAGTTGGAGAAAATCATTTCAAGTGAACTTTATTGAAATACCCAAGAGAACAATCAGAAAAATGGTGGAGAACCAGAGATTTATATACAAAGGAGAGTGTTGGTGAAAAAACAAAAAACAACTCACATATTGTTTTTTTTACAGTGTCCTGTGTGGTACTCAGAATTGATGTCTGAGTGCCAATTAAAAGCCCAACAGATTTACTTTCTCAAGTGGAGCATTACGGCTATCGCTTTAGTACTCCAATTGATATATATGTTTTTGAAATCTTTATTAGAGCTTACTGTGGATTTTATTTAGTGATGTTATGTACACAGACATGAAAAATAAGGGAAACAGGAGATGAAGAAGATGTGAACTAAGAACAAGACAACTACAACATGCAAACATGGCTATATAAATACAACAAAAATGTCAATGAAAAGCTCATGGTACTGATTATTAAACATGTATTGATGTTAACCTCAATCCAAGAATATATCTGTAAACATCAGAATCCCTACAACAGGTGAGTTTAATGGATTAGTTGAGTTGCAGTGAGCGAGTCTGGGAAACAGAGGGAAAGAGAAGGGTTAAAGTGGAAGTGTCGTTTTTTGCAACCTGGCATGCTTCATACTCATTTACTCAACCAGAAATCTTTGGAGCCACTTACCGTCCTTCGGGAGAAGTTTAAATCCATTCGCGATCAGTGCATATCCATATAATGGGACCTAATGGGGCAACCAATGTGTAACCTCTGAATAAGACATTATCTGCCACAAAACCACTTTATTTCAGCAATGTTTTGCTATGAATCGCTATCACTATTCTCCTGTGAGTTTGGTGTGTCTCGGAAGTGCTGCGTTGTTGTCTTTAAAGGTGTTTACAGGCTTTTATTGCAACTACACTAACACTCAATTTCAATTACATCACTGACATGCAGTATCCCAGTTATTTTCTGAGCAGGACTTTCATTCTGTGCATGATGGCAGTTGGTTAGACAGAACTTGCTACTGGAGAACAACTGACTGATTGGTAGGCCAATAGTATTGTATATAGCAATTGAAAAGGAAAAACAAATTATAACACACTCAACATCAAGAACCAACTGAATAAGAAAAAAATACAAAGTACAATAGATCCTGAAAATCAGTCTTGAGAAAAGTTTGAAGCTTCTCAAATAAACATTCTGAATTAATCTGGAGAAAGGTTCTAGTATTGAGCCATTTAATTACAAACACTAGAACCTAAGAACAAAGTAGAAATTGTCAAGTATGGTGTGGCAACATGTTGAGGGTCTCTTTTGCATTGCTTATAATATATTACAATTAAGATACATGACTAACTGCAAACCCAAATATCTCTTTACAATTAACACTTGGATGTTTCAACTGGCTACTGATTCCAACCACATCACATCAACATGCCTTAGAGTAAGTGATTCATAATAGCTGGGACGTCCTATGTTTTTAATGTGTCATATGTTTTGTTTTATGCTTTTATTGATGCTTTTATGTTATTTTATCCCCTAATGATGTAAAGCACCCTGAATGGTCTTGTTCTTGAAACAGTTTTATACAAATGAAGTTGCCTTTTCTTCATCTTAAAAAAATGGAATAATTTCTCAGTAGCTCCATACGAGACACTTAAATAGATATTAAATAAGATATATGGATATATTTGAGTCTGTATATGTGATTTTGAAACTACCTAAGGAAAATCCACAGCGAATTCTAAATTGCATTATGAATCATAGCCTTCCGAACCCAACAGAACTTACAAGTATAAAAGTCAATGATTTCTTCTATACAGGGGCCAACTGTGGATTAGGAGTTAAGAAATGTGTCTTGTAATCTGAGGGTCGTTGTGTCCTTGGGCAAGACACTTCCCCCCCTTTGGCAGCTGTGGCTACGATGTAGCTTGCCATCAGGTGGTTGGTGAATGACTGAATGTAGTGTGAAGCGCTTTGGGGTCTGTAGGGACAAAATAAAGCACCATCGCATAGAAATTCTACCTTTCCCCCCAAAATCTACTTGCTAGAAATTAAATGGACAAATAATGGTTCTGTTCTAAAGTGGAGATATCAAAACATGAAACCATGACAGTCAAAGCAAATAAACCTAAAAAATGTTTAATCCACTTTGAATGAATCCATTGAGTCCAGAATCAGTAGATTCCACTAGGGAAGGAAAAAAGTCACATAAATCTTTTAATAGGATAGGGAAATGCATGTTATTTCAAAATATGTTTCTGACTATTTCAACAAGTTCTACCTAAGAAGCTTTATGTTCAATTGGGAGAATATTTTCTGCTCCATAGTGCACTGAAATATAGCATCACTGCTGGAGGTGTGATGCCGTTGATGCCGTCAAGGGAAAATCTGTGAAAAGCTGGTGGGTTAAGCTTTTTCCTCCCCTTCACTGAACAACCCACAGCCCTGCAGTCAGTCTGTATACAAGCGGAAGAGAATTTCCATTGTTGACATCTAAACTAGCTTTACATGAGAAAAGGTTAGACCCTAAGAAGATTCTTAAATCATTGGTTGTTCAATCTAAGTGTTGCAAGCAAAACAGAGTTGGACTGTGTAGCAAAAAAAAAGAAAAAGTTATTGTGAAAGATTCAGTTTTTGACTATGGCGATAATTGCAGTTATGATCAATAGTGATTCTTGCGTGAGTGGAGTTGTGGGATAGCCCCTTCATCAATCCCAGCCAGTCAAAAGATAATCTAAAGTAGGATATTAACTAACTTCTGGGTGCAACAGCATGCATTGCAGTCCAGCACATAGCATGCACTCAGCAGCAAGCAGAAGGGCAACACCCTACTGACTATACATGCATAAAGGCACCAGAAAAGCTGTGCAAGGTGTAATTGAGAGTAAATAATTTCTTTTACTTGGCGGTTGTTTGCTAAATCCTGCCTGGAAAACTGCCAACATGGCCCATATTAAACAGTGCCACTGATTATGAAAAGCTTTAAACTCTGAACAAAGTTTCTTGTGACATCCAGCCTTACAAAAGCATTTAAAGCACTTTCATGTCAAAACTATCAATTCAAAATTATTTTAATAGTTCAAAGTAGTTCAAAATTACGAATTCGAAGGACAGGGGTACGTTCTATATTTTACCTAATAACGATCTGAAAAGCATTAAAGGCATTTCTAGCCACCTCTTCTTTATTCTAATACTTCCAAATAAAATCCATTGCCACCTATTGTCTTCAGAAGTAACCTAATTAGTAAATAGGGTTCACCAGTGACTAAAAATATAGCTGTTCTATAAAGACCTCAGGTTTGCTTGAGAATATTGTTGAAGAAGTTGCTTCAAGGAAGACCAAGGACCACCGCAAATGGATTGTGAAGAAATTTAAAGCAGGTTTAGGTTACAAAACTATATCCTAAGTTTTGAGTAAAGGGAGCCATTGCCAGAGAAGCAGCCAAAAGGTCCATAGTAACTGTGGAAGATGTGTAAAGTTTGTCAGCTGAGGTTGTACATTTTTTAGACAGAATAACTATTAGTCAAACCCCCCATATATCTCGTCCGTACGAAAGAGTGATGAAAACAAACCCATTGTTTAAAAAACACAATAGTATTGGAAGTATCATGGTGTGGGGATGCTTATCTACAGACGTGACTGGAATTGGGTCAGTCCTGAAAGAAACCCTGTTTTAGGCTTAAATAGACTTGAGACTGGGGCAGTTTCACCTTTCCTGCAACACAATCCTAAATATCCATAGCAACAGTTTGGTTTAGATTAGGAGATTGAAACTAAAATACAGAGTGGAGCAAAAAAAAAGTAGGAGAGAAAGTAGGAACAGACCCTAATAATGTCCTCCAACAGCCTAGCCTAAAGCAGCATAGCTACTAACATTAACCTGTCTCCTAGCTACTAGGAGACCTGGCTACCAACACTCTGTCTGAGTCCTCCTGACCCGTGGACGGTGTAGGGCCGGTAACGGCCCCCGTCATGCCGGGGTCTTCTCGGAGTCGGGTTGTTTGAGAATGCAGCCCAAAGTGGGTGGTAAACTCCATCTAAGGCTAAATACCGGCACGAGACCGATAGTCGACAACTATCTTAAGGAAAAATAGACAGAACTGAGAGGACAGAGTTGAAGAGGGCGAGAAACGTTTAAGAGATAAACGGGTGGGGTCCGCACAGTCTGCCCGGGGGATTCAACCCGGCAGGTAATGGGCGGCCGCACTGTGCGGGAGGATCCCCTTGAGGGACCTCTCTCCGGCGCTGGCTGGCCCCTGTGGGGCGCATTTCTTCCGCGGCGGTAAGCCGCGACCGGCTCCGGATCTTTACCTGGCTTACATTAATCTATCTCTACCTAGCTACTCTACCTCTTCCTATCTCTTCCTAACTTTTGACACTCTGCCTGACTACTAACATTAACCTGTCTCTTCCTATCTACCTGTCTGACCTGACTCTAACTACCTATAAACATATCTCTAACTGTAAGCTTTGTCAAAGAGGAAAGTTTTAAGCCTAGTTTTAAAGATAGACAAATTGTCTGCTTCACGAACCAACCCTGGGAGCCGGTTCCATAGGAGGGGAGCCTGATAGCTGAAAGATCTGCCACCCATTCTACTTTTAGAAATCCTAGGAACTACCAGTAAACCTGCAGTCTGAGAGCGAAGGTCTCTGTTAGGAACATATGGAACAATCAGGTCTCTTATGTATGATGGAGCTAGATTATTAAGGGCTTTATATGTCAGAAGGAGGATCTTGAATTCTATTCTAGATTTTACTGGGAGCCAGTGAAGAGAAGCTAAAACAGGGGAAATGTGATCTCTTCTTTTAATATTCATCAGAATCCTAGCAGCAGCATTTTGAACTAACTGAAGACTTTTAATTGTATTCTGTGGACTACCTGATAATAGACAGTTACAGTAATCCAGCCTTGAAGTAACAAAGGCATGGACTAGTTTTTCAGCATCATTCCTGGACAGGATGGTTCTAATTTTTGCAATATTCCTAAGGTGAAAAAAGGAAATCCTACAGACTTCTTTAATGTGAGTTCTAAATGACATATCTTGGTCAAAAATGACACCGAGGTTTTTTGCTTTATTACTGGAGGCTAATTTAATGCCGTCCAGGTGAAGGGGCTGACTAAGTAGTTTCTTTTTCAGAGCTTCTGGTCCAAAGACGACAACTTCTGTTTTATCAGAATTTAGAAGCAAGAAGTTTAGAGTCATCCAAGTTTTTATGTCTTCCAGACATGCCTGTAGTCTACCTAACTGATTGGATTCATCAGGATTTATGGATAGATATAGCTGTGTATCATCTGCGTAACTATGGAATTTTATCCCATGCTGCCTAATTATTTTACCAATAGGAAGCATATATATAGTAAAGAGAATCGGCCCAAGCACTGAACCCTGTGGTACTCCGCAAGTAACTATTGAGGTTGAGGAAGATCTATTGTTTACCTGAACAAACTGAAATCTGTTAGACAAATAAGATTTAAACCAACCTAGTGCTGTTCCTATTATACCGACACTTTGAAGCCTTTCTATGAGAATATTGTGGTCAACAGTGTCAAAGGCAGCACTGAGATCTAACAGGACCAGAATGGTCACCAGTCCATTGTCTGAGGCTATGAGAATATCATTAGTAACCTTCACCAGAGCTGTTTCAGTGCTGTGATGAGCTCTAAAGCCTGACTGAAACTTCTCAAACAGCTCATTATTGTTTAAATGCTCACATATCTGGTGTGCAACTATTTTCTCAAGAATTTTAGATAAGAAGGGAAGATTAGATATCGGTCTATAGTTAATTAAGTCGTTTTGATCAAGAGAGGGTTTCTTAAGTAGAGGTTTAATTACAGCAATCTTAAACTCCTGTGGTACATATCCATTGACTAAGGATAGATTCATTATATTTAAAATTGGAGCAGCGATCAGAGGGAAAACTTCTTTTAAGAGTTTAGTTGGGATTGGGTCTAAAACGCAAGTTGAAGGTTTAGATGAAGCTAATAATTTTAGTACATCACAAAGTTCGGCTGCATTAAAGCAGTTTAAGCATATATTAGGTTCCACCATTTTTGAGGCTGCCTCATTAACTAAGGAGGAAGCAAGCATATTGGGAAGGTTCCCAATTATCTTATTCTTTATGGAGTCTATTTTATTTATAAAGAATTGCATGAAGTCGTCACTGCTTAGAGCTTGGGGAATGGTTGGCTCGATAGAGCTATGATCCTGTGTGAGTTTGGCAACTGTATTAAAAAGAAACCTAGGATTATTTTTATTCTCCTCGATTAAAGATGAATAATATGCTGTTCTAGCTGTGTGAAGGCTCTTTTTATATAGCAATAAACTATTTTTCCATATTAAAAAGGAATCATGTAAATGCGTGGAGCGCCATTTTCTCTCTAGTTTTCTAACATTCTGCTTTAGGGTACGTAGCTCTAAATTAAACCAGGGAGTTAATCTTCTATGGCTAGCCACCTTCCTTTTCAAGGGGGCAACTTTGTCTATTGCCCGACGCAGGGAGGAATTAACGCTATGAACTAAAATGTCAAGTTGTGAGGGGTCACGAGTTAAATCACTGTTTTCTGTTCTGCATTTATAAACTGAGGAAATTAAAGTTGGAAGAGCTTCTTTAAAATTTGCTACAGCGTTGTCTGATAACGTTCTGGTATAATGAAGTTTTCTTTCAGGTTTGATATGATCCATTAGAGTAAGTTTAAAAGTGATAAGGAAATGATCAGACAGGATAGGGTTATGTGGAAAGACTGTTATTTCTTCACAGTCAATGCCATAAGTCAGCACAAGATCTAAAGTGTGGTGACAAGAATGTGTTGGTCCCTGCACATTTTGAGTAAAGCCTATTGAGTCTAGGATAGTGTTAAAAGCTGTATTTAGACTATCACTTTCATTATCAACATGAATATTGAAGTCTCCGACTATAATGACTTTATCAGTGTTTAAAACTAAGTCAGATAGAAAATCTGAAATCTGATCTAAAAATTGAGAATAAGGTCCTGGTGGACGATATAAGACCACAAACAAAAGTGGCTTTACTGCTTTGTTATGTGTATGAGGAAAGCTAAAAACTAGATGCTCAAAGGAACTGTAACTATTATTTTTTTGGAGATTAATTAGTAAATCGGAATGAAAGATAGTTGCTACTCCACCTCCTCGACCAGTACTTCGAGGGACACTAAAGTTTAAGTAGCTAGGGGGAGTTGACTCATTTATTGTGACATGGTCCTCTTCCTGCAACCATGTCTCTGCAAGACAAAACAAATCAATATTATTTTCACAAATTAAGTCATTTACTAAGAGTGTTTTTGAGGGGAGAGATCTTATGTTTAGTAAACCACATTTAATTGATTTGTTTTTATGTTC
This sequence comes from Apricaphanius iberus, assembly GCA_028564705.1. Lineage (NCBI taxonomy): Eukaryota > Metazoa > Chordata > Actinopteri > Cyprinodontiformes > Aphaniidae > Apricaphanius > Apricaphanius iberus. The sequence continues at coordinate 500,511 of JAPXFQ010002203.1, forward strand.
AGTCCGAGTTTTATTTATCTTTATGAGATTTTTATACTTTGCTCTAGTAGCATTAACTTTTAATTCATTAGTTTTGGGTAGTGGACGGGAAACTATCTCTATAGGGTAGTGGGTGGGTGGCAGTCCCTGTTCCTTGACCTGGACTCTGGGTTCCCTGATCTGGACTCTGGTTTCCCTGAGCTCGACTCTGGTTTTGAGCTGACTCTGTTCCCTGAGCTGGACTCTGGGTTGTCACGGCTTTGGGGAACTAGAGATAACCCTATCAATGTTCCTGGAAAGAAGCGAAGCTCCGTCCTCGGTGGGATGGATGCCGTCTCTACGTAACAGTCCAGGTTTTCCCCAGAAGGCCCCCCAGTTATCAATGTAGCCCACATCGTTTTCTGGACACCACCTTGACAACCAAAGGTGGAACGAAAGCATACGGCTGTACATGTCATCGCTAGTACGATCAGGCAGGGGACCAGAAAAAATTACAGAGTCAGACATCTTTTTGGCAGCCCTACACACCGAAGCTACGCTAATTTTAGTGACCTCCGACTGCCGTCGCCGGGTGTCGTTGCCACCAGCATGGATAACGATCCTGCTATACCGCCGTTTGTCCTTGGCCAAAAGCTTCAGATGGGACCTAATGTCCGCAGCCCTGGCCCCTGGAAGGCATTTGACGGTGGTCTTTCGTGTCTCTGGAGCCACATTCCTAACTATGGAGCTGCCAATTACAAGAATCGGCCTCTCCTGCTCGGCGGGTGCGTCGCTGAGCGGGGCGAACCTATTGTTCAGAGAAAGGGGCTGGAGGTTGGCCGCGGACTGGGGTCTGGCGCTAGTCTTCCTACGAACAGTCACCCAGCTCGCCTGAGGTCCCGGCTGCACGGGAGCTGTTGAAGGACGGCTAGGTCCTGTCCTAGTTGACTCCGCGCTAGCTACTGCTGGGCCTGGCTGTTCTACAGCGCGGAGCCGGGCCTCTAGCTCAGAAACCCTCGCCTCCAAAGCTACAAAAATGCTGCACTTATTACACCTACCAACTTCACTAAATGAGGCGGAGGAGTAACTAAACATCTGACAGAGAGAGCAGGAAAGAGGAGGAGGTGTAGAGAGAGATGGAGGGACAAGAGAGAAAGCTGCCGAAGCCATGCTAGCCGTAAAGCTAAGCTAACCAAGCGGTACCTTACCTTACCTAAGAACAAAGTAATTAGCCCAGTAAAACGCTTAAAGAGTCCTAAACCGTGAAGAAAATTAACGTTTTAATGTGTTTGTGTGTTAAAGCAACTCAGAAAAAACTTATTGACAGAGAAAGTTAGATCAGTTCAAGAGAGAGAGAAACACCGACTTGCTACAAACGAGTTAGTCACAAAACAGGAAATGACGCGATACGTCTTACCAACGCGATACGTCTCCACCTGTCAACTGTCTCTCTGCAACCTAAACCTTAATAGTTTGTGTCTTTTATTAATGAGACATAGATCTATGTCAGCATCCAAGCTGCTCTACATTTTTGCTGCTTTCCCCCACAGGAAATCAAGATGAACATCAAAATGTGTGTTGGTCTAAGAATCCCTTTTAAGATGATCCCAGGGGAAAAAAGAAACAAGCTCAGATATAAATATTTTAAAAATAGAACAATAATATAACCCCTGCTGCTTCTTTATTTGTTTGAGGAGCCATGTGTTCCAGCTCCCAGTTGTGTTCCTGGAATGACTTCAAAGATTGCCTCACTCATCCATTCCCTGCTTAAATCTCCAAAAATTAATATTAAAAATGAGTGCATGGATAGATGTTGCCCAGCAGTTCCAAAAAGGACAGCGTCTTTACATCAAGTATAAATAATGGAACTTTTTTCGGATCCCTTGTGTCACCTATTTTGTATCTTCAAGAGTTGGTCACCTCATTAATCTACCTCCTCCTAATTTAGGATGTATGTAACGAGGTGGAGTGACCTGTTACAACACCGTCTGGTTATTTTTTAGTTTCAAAAACTTTTGAAATTACCCATTTGACAAAAAGTCAAAGTCAAATTTATTTTATCCATTAAAATGGAAATTACATTGCTTATTCCCACCATCATGCCCAACATAGAAATAACACTACAGCATAATAAACTTACATATGAATACATACTCAAACAACTAGATAAGCTCTACAAATGTACGTTTAAAGTTTAAAAATTGTGGTATAAAAGAGAGAGCATACCATTATGGTCTTAACCTCCCACTGCGCTTCATGACCTTGCTGTCCAAACAAGCATGGAGGTGGTGACAAAAATCCTGCATACTCTTAGCTGCCGTTTTCTCCAGGCGGTCATAATATACTCTATCAATTGTAATTGTTAACCTCAGTAATTTTTTCTACACTTTTGTTCAGTTTACCAATCCTCTTCTTCTCAGTAACCCCTGTATTCCCACCCCATCTCACAACACAGTAGCTCCACACACTACATATAACAGACATAGCAAACATATTCATTACATCAGAATTAACATTAAAAGACTGCAGCTTCCACATACAGTACAGACGTGGACTCAATTTGTCCAGCAGTAATAAAATATGATCAGTCCATGTCAGCTTATCATTAAAAACAACACCTAGGAATTTTATGTGTTCTCTCGTTGCCCCTTTAAATTCCACTGCCTCTGTCTCTCTCTTATTTCTTCTAAAGTCAATCACTAATTCTTTGGTTTTCTTAACAGTGAGCTCCAGAAAGTGACTGTCACAATACTCAACAAAGGGTTTTATCTAGGGATGTTCGATATTGGCTTTTCTACTGATATCCGATATACCGATATAGCCTAACTCATAATTTCCGATACCGATATGAAACAATACCGATATGTGGGGACACTCCCTCATAAAAAACAAAAACTACTAAACCCTTTTAGGTAACTACAATGAAATATATTGTATCATGCATACTTGAGTTTTAAAAATGTATAAAATGTAATAAGTACTACAATTTTAGTTAGGCAATTGAAAAAGGTGCCATTTTTATTTTGTCTTCAAAAGTAGCTCGAACATTTTCTCACATAGAGAATACTGACAAAGGCCCACCACTCAGGACAAATTTCTACTTGTAGAAAATGTAAACAACATTATACCTTTATAGCATTGAGGTAAAGTGGAAACAACTGAAACAAGAATAATAAAAAAAAAAACAGCAAACATTTAAGCAGGGCCAATAATTAACCTACTTTGAGTATTACAATCTTAAAAATAAAGTGGGCTTAAACACTGCATTAATTTAGCTCTACATGTAACTGGCCAGTGGCCATAATTTAATACAATCAAACAAAAACATTGACTTTATTAGCCATCTTTCAAGTAACCAAATGTGCAAATTAAGCAAGTGTCACAAAGAGGAAACAGTGACAGATTAGAGCCCATTAAACAAAATTCACTCCTTTGTTAAAGTTATCTTAAATTGGAAGTTGTCTTAAACAAATAATATCTCAAAAACTAAACCTCAAATATGTCATATTTTTACATTATGAGAGAGAAAAGAAGTAGCTGAAGAGTTTGATATATAATATGTATATGTTGTGAAAAACTCATCTTATTGAAAAAATAAAAACCGATACCGATAATTTCCGATGTTACATTTTAATGCCAATATCGGCCGGTAATGACTTTAGGCCAATAATATCGGACATCCCTAGTTTTATCTCTTTTCTATATTGGCTATCATTGTCCTATTCAATTAGATCTAATAGAGTAGTGTCTGCTGCCCTGCAACTTGGGTGCTGCGGGCAGCAGTCTGCAGTGTAAATAATAAATAAGAATGGTGATAGAACTGTGCTTTGGGGAGAACCTATATTTTTGCTTTTTTTACCTGACTTTATGCTGGAGTTCTTCTTGACAAATTGTGTTCTGTTCTCTAAAAGAATTCAAAATAAATAAGCTAAAAAAAAAAATGTTACCTTTATTTTTATGAGCTTTTCAACCATTAAATGTGATTGAATAGTGTTAAAAGCTGAACTAACATCATAGTATAACATTTTGATGCAGCGTATGCTGGTATCCAGGTGTGAATAAATACAATTCAGTTTAAAATCTATAGCATCTTCTGCATCCCTTCCTTTCTGGTATGGAAACTAGCAGGAATAAAGATATTTATCCACGTGTGGCTTGAAGTTATGTAGAACAATTTTTTCGCACACTTCCATGGCAACAGAGGTGAGAGCCACCACTCTCAGGTCATTTACACACTCCACTACTTTCTTTTTGGTTACCGGTATGATACAGAATTCCTTCCATAAATCAAGCAAAACATTAGTAGAAACGCAATAATTAAAAAAATAGAGAAGATACTGGCTAACCGGAAAGCACAGCTTTTCAGCACCCTAGGTGTAAGCCCATCAGAACCTGCCGCTTTGGTGGCCTTCAATTTTCTAAACATATTATACACCTCATGCTCATTAGTTTGAATACTATATTCTCCTCCTGGGGTGTTGGTTAACTGCTCTCCAATAGTAGCTCTTTCATTAGAAAAATCAGTTTTATCAAATCTTTTATAAAAGTTATTTAACTCATTTGCATATTCCATAGAGCCGTTTAGTTGGTGCCTTTCTGGCTTCCCTTTGCCTACATATCCACTCATTAGCTTCATACCTTCCCACAACTTTTTCATGTCATTTTATTTTAAATGGTTTTCTACTTCACATTTATACCTGTATTTCTTCTTATTCATTTCCTTTCTAGGTTCTTTATTAACCATTTTTAAGACACTCTTTGTCCCCCCTAGCAAATACTTTTCTCTTTTCCCTTATTAACCTTCTAATCTCATCATTCATCCCGGGTTTACAATTTGCAAACAGCTTAACCCTTCTCTAAAGGGACAATCACATCAGCACAAAAATTTAAGTATCTGCAAACAGACTCAGTAAATTCATTAATGTCCTTTGCAGTATTCTCAATAAACGCGCAGTCCGTTCTTTCAAACACATCTTGCAGTCTCTCAATCATGTCGTTCGGCATCTTTTTTACTATGATCTTTCTCGTTTTCTGTCTCTGTACCAGCGGGATGTATTTAGGGCATAGCAGCACCAAGTTATGGTCGCCTTTGCCTAAACTTGGCAACTTTCGGGACACATACGCATCCTTGACTTTGGTGTAACAGTGATTGAGTATTGTATCCACCCTGGTGTTGCATTTAACGTGCTGATAATAGTAGGACCCACTTTTCTTTACTGCGCAATGATTGAGGTTCCCAGTTATCATAACAAACGCATCCAGCGAAATTGATACGATCCTGTGCACAACCTTCTGTATTTCCTCGGCCGCTTCCTTAAAAACATTTTTTTGCAGCACATACACAACCATCAGGATCATGTGGGAAAAATTTGCAAGCAGTATAGTATGGGTGTATGTTGACAGTCAGTATGTCGGCATTTGAAGAGTATATATCTGATTTGATAGACTTGCTTGGGTGGCAGTAATCTTCATTAACGTAAACCACAAGTCCACCTCCGCCTTGCTTTCCTTAGTCCGCTGTTCTGTTCCCTCGAAAAACTTTGAAACCTTTGATATCAACTAGTAAATAAATTTGATGTCTTGCAAGCCATGTTTCAGTAAATGCCCTCAAACTTATGGATCTGAATACATACAAAAGCAAGACATTTACTCCCAGTTCATCCATTTTATTTCTGATCGACTATACATTGCCCATGATCAAAGACAGGATATACGGCCGGCATTTACGTGATTTAAGTCTCTTTAAAACTCCTTCAAATTTACCTCTTCCCTCGGAACTCTGCCAGGTTGCCCGTCATACTCTTAAGTTGTGCCAGAGAATCTCCAATCTCTCTTAGCCATGCAATTGAGTAACAAACTCTCAACGCCAAGCAGTCACAATTATCCAACAAATGCAGTAGGTATATGCAGAGCAGCAACAATAAGGATGTATTAATGTCCATTGTAGCTTCTGAAAATATCAAACTTTGAGTGTAGTAACACGGGGGAAAAGCGAGGACGGAAGACCAGCTGTTGATGGATCAAATTAGTGCATACTTGTGAAAAGGAAATAAGGTTATACATTGTTTTCAAATTATCTGGCTATATTAAAATTCCAAAGCTCTGAACATAAATTGTTGTTCACTCTGCTTTGGAAAATAGCTTAAGCTGTCAGACAAAAGCATCTCTGAACACCAATTTTCAGGTCCAGTCAAAGATTCAGAAACTGATCTAGATCTGGAGTTTACCATAAGAGCTACATTGCATTTCAGTTCTTATTGAATAGTTTGGCTTACCTGCTTCCCTCAGTCCTAAGGGCTTTGCAGGTCTTCAACTAGGATTGTCCTGTATTTGGCTTCTTCTCATCCACTCCAACTATCTTTCCTGTTCCTGCTAGAGAAAAGCACTTGCTCTGAAAGTTGCTACAACCATCATATTTTTTTAGGGAACTGTATTCAGGGTTATGTGTAGTGTCACTTCTAGATATTTGCTTCTTCTATGTTTGCAGCAGCATAACTTATATTTTGTTTTTTTGTTTTTTTTCCAACAGTGAGTTTCATTTTTCTGACTCCCCCAGTAGTCCAGATTTGTGGAGTCCATAATTAATACGTTGCCTGTGGATTGAATCTCTGACCACCTGAGCTTTGGATCCTGCGTTTCCTACAGGGCTGCCATAGTCCTCTTGGCTGCTTCTCTGATCATCTCTTTGCCATGTCAGTTTAAGTGGAGCACAAGTCTTAGTAAGTCTGCATATGTTCCATTAACAGATTATACTTAATAGATGTTTTGAAGCATAAATTTTATTTTTGTAGCCTAATCCGTGCTAATTTTCTCACACGTTTACACAACTGAAACCATGTTCTTTTGGCATATAAATTTAAATCTAAGCTCTTTGGCAGCTGGGAGTTTGCCAAGAAACCAAGGATGAATATGGAAAAGCACCTATTGCTCACTGCTTGAGGCTAGGTGACTGCTGGATTGTTCGTCAAAATAAAAAAATAAAAAATACTTCCCCCAACTTGTGAAAATCTACAGGTCTATGTCTTAGATCTTCTTGTCTGATGTCCCCAACAATTGCACTCATTCATGATATTATGCCAGGGGATAATAGGCTTTGGCCTTGTCAACTTAGAATACATTGTGAAATCCAGAGGAAAATATGTAAACATGTATAGGTGAAGTTCTGAATCTATATTCTTATATTTGTATGCATTGAATGTGCACCCAATTTTTAAATCTTTGAACATGTTTTTTTGGTTATTTTTGTCTGGAAGAAGACTGATTCAAATAACCTATATAACTGTTTTCATGGTGGTTGTATGTAAAATGTCATATCGGGGTGCTTTTTTATATAAATTAAGAAAAATAAAATATAAAGCAGCAGAACAAGTAAAAAAAACCTGCAGCTCTGTAGGACACAGAGGGCAGCCGCCTGCCTTGATCGGTAAGTCTGAGAGGCTGTGAGTGACAACAGACATAACACCAAACATTAGATAGATCAGACACATAGCTCTGGAGATTTCTTAAAAGTATGAAGAGACTGCAAGCTTTAACCAAAAGGTGTCTTAAACTCTTAGATGCTGAAATACACAAAAAAGTGTAGCTGGTAAAGGTTAGAGTTAAGTCTAAGCATTCTGAAGCAGGGCTAGAGAACGTTTATATAGGACAACAGAGCAAGCTCTGACTATAAGCTTTATGAAAGAGTAAAGTTTCTAGCCTTGTTTTAAAAGTAGGAGCGTACCCACCTCCTAAACCCAAACTGACTGCTGATTGTACAATATAAGAACAGCCTGTTAGCTGAAGAATACTGCAGAAGAAATAATGTCTGTAGATCTGCAAAAGAAATGAGGCATATTGTGTCTAAACATGTGGCATGTGGACTGATTCTTAAGTGCCAATCACAACTTTTCTGGGAGTTTAATTACTTGCTGTGAGTTTGCATTGTGTTAAAGAGAAAGAAATGGCTTGCATAGTCATTTCCTGTTGTTTACAGTCTTAAAATCCAAACATTGTTTGCATCTATGTCAATACATTTCTCGAACCAACTTAAAATTTCCCTGCCTGCATTTTGCATTATTGCACAAACCGCAGTTTAATCAGACGGACAGACAAACAACAAAACCTTTAATCACTTTCTTCATTTTTTTGCTTGCGCTTATCCACAAAAGCAGAACTGAAAATTAGAACTGTCTAACCCCCTTTCATTCAACAAAGATGGCAAAAAAGGAAAAGAAAACCTTGCCTTTACCTTTCCATCTTCTTCTGCGTTTTCTGAATTTGTTTCATTGTTTATACATGAACTCTAAACAAAAAGAATATTTCAAGGCAGTGTCAGTTTTTCTGTGACATTAATTAGCACTATTATAAAACACGCTGAGTGGGAGCAGTTGCAGTATTGAATAATTGATTGCCACTAAAAGACGCAGGCATTGTTATGCATTATTCAAATTGGTACTTATTACTCAGCCTCTGTTGTTGTATAGAATATATCAGAGAAAAGCTGCTTCTGTTTAATTTTTGTTGTTCAGTAGTTTTAGATAGGACACTGAAGCTCCTTTCAATTCCCACAATCCCATTTTTCTCCTGATCTCAAGTTAGAGACTGCTAGGAGTCTATGAAGTTTGTCTGTCTGTCTTCCTGCATTTTTTTAAACTTTCTGGAGAATTCTACCAGAGATCCTGTGCTAGCCGAGGACCTGTCCATCAAGCCGGGGGCAGAGCAATCTCTTTGCAGCCTGCACAGGTTGAAGCTCATTACAGGCTGGTTATAAGGAGCTTGCTGTCAGAACTTTGTAGCCTGAATGTTACACCATCTTGATAAAACTTTAGCCCACCATGCGTCTTCTGAAGACACAACTTACACTCTCTCCTCCTTGTTAACAATTCCCTGTGCTACTTTCCAATGTCTCTATGCTGTAATCTTCTTGTAATCACTTCTCCAGCTTCTCTGTAAGCCTTGGTTTCCATTTCTCGTTTGACAGCCTTCAAGCTCCAAGTTCCTCCAAGATCCATGCTCAGGCTCTATGCTCTGCCTGTCACCGTAATCAGTCCTAACTCTCGGATTCTACCACCTCTGTATCTCCAGGATATCAGAAGGAAGCTTCCACAGAAATCCCGGAATCCTAGATCTCTCTCCTTGGCTTTCAACTAACCATTTTACATATCTATTAAGCTGCACCGGAGTACATCCTATCGTTCTGATTCACTCCAATGCTGAGTCTCACCTCCGGACTTCTCTTCCTGCAGTTCTTCAAATTTCCCTGTGCGGTATTTCCGGTTCCCATGATCATCATCGAATCATTATTTCAATAACTTTTATCATTTTAACAACTGCTCTTCCTAAAGGTGTTATGCATGGGGGTCAAGATGCTTAACTCCAACAGGATGGAGACAAAAAATTAATTATATTGCAAACTGTTGGATGAAAGGTGAAATGTATTCAGGGAACAAGAGAAGACCAGTTGCCATCTATCTTAGCACTTAAGACAAACTGTTGATGTACAGTTTAATCTTTTCAAATATGTCATTTCTAAAACCCGAGATTTCATTTTCTTATTTAGCAGTTTCTGTTTTTGCTATCCTTGGGCTATTTGTAATTATTATTCATCTTTGTAATTGGAGATCTATAAAGTTGAAGTGTAATTTAATAATAAAAGAACAAGCCTTATAATAAAAGCATTTTTAAAATAATTTTAATTACAGGTCCTGAAGTCTTTGGTTATACATTTGAAAGAACGTCTACAGGTCTTGCCAAAATCCTCACTGTTAAGGCAGGGAAGTGCCTACCTATCATGCCATTGCAACAAGGATTTCCAATATGTTTTTCATGTCAGGGCTAAGATTCCTTAGCAGTGAATATGCAAAAGCTCACCATGTCAGATATTTTTACACTTGTCTGAATGGATGGATACAAATTATACTGAAAAATAATTAACCATAAATCCTGAAGTATGCAGTCTGTATGGTAGATTACAGGCATGTCTTGGAGACCACAAAAACTGAATTATTCTAAACTTTCTGCTTTTAAATTCTGACAAATTCTCCCTGGGCTGCCACCTTATCCTGGTTGAGGGGTTTGAGTGTCCCAATGATCCTGGGAGCTATGTTGTCGGGGGCTTTATACCCCTGTTAGGGTCACCCATGGAAAACTTGTCCTAGATAAGGGATCAGACAAAGCGCAGCCTGAAGACCCCTATGACAAACAACAATATTGGACTCAGTGTTCCCTCGCCCGGACACAGGTCATCGGGGCCCCACTCTGGAGCCAGGCCTGGAGGTGGGGCACGTTGGCGAGCGCCTGGTGGTCAGGCCTTTACCCATGGGGCCCGGCCGGGCTTAGCCTGAAGAGGCAACATGGGCCCCCCTTCCGGTGAGCTCACCACCTCTGGGAGGGGCCATAGGGGTCGGATGCAGTGCAAGATGGGCGGTGGCCAAAGGCACGGACCTTGGTGGTCCGATCTTCGGCTGCAGAAGCTAGCTCTTGGGACATGGAATATCTCCTCTCTGGTGGAGAAGGAGCCGGAGCTAGTGTGCGCGGTTGAGGGGTTCCGACTGGACATCGTCGGCCTTGCCTCGACGCACGGCTCTGGAACCCGTCTCCTCAAGAGGGGTTGGACTCTCTTCCACTCTGGAGTTGCCCCCATTGAGAGGCTCTGAGCCGGGGTGGGCATACTTGTTGCCACCCATCTCAGCGCCTGTACATTGATGTGAATGAGAGAGTAGTCTCCCTCCGCCTACAGGTGGGGGGACGGGTCCTGATTATTTTTAGTGCTTATGCGCCAAACAGTAGATCAGATTACCCACCCATCTTGGAGTCCTTGAAGGGGATGATGGAGAGTGCTCTTTCTGGCGACTCCCTCATTCTGCTTGGTGACTTCAATGCTCGTGAGCGGTGTTTTGTTGTTGGACTTCTGTGCTCGTCATAGATTGTCCATAACGAACACTATGTTCAAACATAAGGGTGTTCATGTGTGCACTTGGCACCAGGACACTCTAGGCCGCAGCTCGATGATCAACTTTGTTGTTGTTTCATCTGATCTGAGAGAGGAGTGGAGGTATCCACCGACCACTACCTGGTGGTGAGTCGGCTCTGGTGGTGGGGGAGGACGCCGGACAGACCTGGCAGGCCCAAACACGTTGTGAGGGTCTGCTGGGAACGTCTGTCAGAGTCCCCTGTCAGAAGGAGTTTCAACTCTCACCTCCAGCAGAACTTCAAACACTTCCCGGGGGAGGTGGGGGACATTGAGTCCAAGTGGGCCATGTTCCGTGCCTCCATTGTCGTAGCAGCTGACCATAGTTGTGGCAGCAAGGTGGTCGGGGCCTGTCAAGCGGCAACCCCCGAACCCGCTGGTGGACACCGGCGGTGAGGGATGCTTTCAAGCTGAAGAAGGAGTCCTATTGGGCCTTTCTGGCCTGTAGGACCCCGGAAGCAGCTGATATGGACCGACAGGCCAAGCGGAGTGCAGCTCTGATGGTCACTGAGGCAAAAACTCGAGTGTGGAAGGAGTTTAGAGAGACCATGGAGAACGACTTCCGTGTTGCTTTCCAAGCGATTCTGGTCCACCATCCGGCATCTCGGGGGGGAAAGCGGTTTGCCAACAACACTGTTTACAGTGGGGGTGGTGTGCTGCTGACCTCGACACGAGACGTTTTGGGTCAGTGGATGGAATACTTTGAAGACCTCCTTAATCCCACGACACGCCTTCCTGTTTGGAAGCAGAGTCTGGGGACTTTGGACCGGGCTCTCCAATCTCTGGTGCTGAGGTCACAGAGGTTGTTAAAAAACTTCTTGGTGGCAAGGCTCCGGGGGTGGATGATATTCCTCAAGGCTCTGGATGTTGTAGGGCTGTGTTGGTTAACGCAGCTCTGCAATATTGTGTGGACCTCGGGGGCAGTTCCCTTGGATTGGCAGACTGAGTGTGTCCGCCAAGGTTGCCCTCTGTTACCGATCCTGTTCATAACATTTATGGACAGGTTTTCTAGGGGCAGCCAAGGTGTTGAGGGGATCCGTTTTGGTGACATCAGGATTGTGTCTCTGCTTTTCACAGATGATGTGGTCCTGTTGGCTTCATCTGAATGTGATCTACAGCTTTCGCTGGAGCGGTTCACAGCCGAGTGTGAAACGACTCGGATGAGGATCAGCACCTCCAAATCCGAGACCATGGTCTTGAGCCGAAAAAAGGTAGGGTGCTTTCTTCGGTTCGGGGATGGGGTCCTTCCTTAAGTGGAGGAGTTCAGGTATCTGGGGGTCTTATTCAGGAATGAGGGATAAAAAGGAGCAGGAAATCAATAGACGGATTGGTAAGGCATCATCAGTTATGCAGGCACTGTACTGGTCTGTTGTGGTGAAGAGAGAGCTGAGCTGAAAGGTAAAGCTCTCGATTTACCGGTTGATCTATCTCTATTCCTACCCTCTTCTATGGTCACAAACTATGGGTGGTGACTGAAATAACAAGATCACGGATACAGGCAGCTGAAATGAGTTTCCTCCTCAGGGGGGCTGCGTTCTCCCTTAGAGATAGGGTGAAAAGCTCGGTCATCCGGAGGGGGCTCAGAGTACAGCTGCTGCTCCTCCACATCGAGAGGAGCCAGTTGAGGTGGCTCAGGCATCTGGTGAGGATGCCACCTGGACGCCTCCCTGGTGAAGTGTTCTGGGCACGACCCACGGGGAGGAGGCCCAGAGGAAGATCCAGGATTCGCTGGAGGGATGATGTCTCCCGGTTGGCCTGGGAACGCCTTGGGATTCCTTCCGAGGAGCTGGCCCAAGTGGCTGGGGAGAGGGAAGTCTGGGTCTCTCTGCTTAAAGTACTGCCCCTGGGACCTGACCCCGAATAAGCGGAAGAAGAGGGATGGATGGAATTCTGACAAGAGAGAAATTGTTGGGTTCATATTTTTGTTTTGTGTTGTTTTTTAAACTACAATCTCTGAAAATGAAACTGCATAGTCAATCCGTTGATCTGGATGTAATTAGATTTACCTCCATTAATAAAGTCATGAGCTTCTGTTCTATTTTTAAATCTGAAATTAAACTGATTTCTAGAAAATCTGACTATAAGCAGCTTAATATTAAAATCAGAAACATCCCATTCAGGAGTAATGCTTAAAAACTAGTCTATACATTTGTTACTTCAAAACTAGACTAAAGAAATTCTTTACTTTCAGGAAGTCCATAAAGCAGTTAACAGCTGTTGGCTGATTCAAAATGCTGCAGCAAGAGTTCTGATGAATATTAAAAAGAGAAATGATGGAGGCAGAGAAGATATAATTAGATAAGGCCTAGTCTGGTGGGGGAATGCTGTGTGGAGAGATGGTTCTTGCTGGTTCTGTCTCTCTCATGCCACCTTCTAAGGGCTTAGGCTATAATGAGCTATCTCTGTAGTTATGCTGCTATAGGCTTAGACTGCTTGAGCAAAAACTGACCAATAATATCTTTGCTGCTACATCTGGTTTCATCTCTGTGTCGTCAAGGCCTTCATATTCACATTAGTAAAACTTAATTCTCATAGAGAAACTAATGAGACGGGTGTCCTTGACTCTTAGAGAGATCATCTTCGGAATCTAGCCTGCTTCTCTGTTTTACATGTAATCAGAGTGAGGGATGAGGAGCCTTTCTCAAACTGGTAGGTTGTTGTAAAAGGCAACATAGAGCACACAGCTTTTGTTGAAGGGCAGGGTACTCACTTTGTCTTTGTATCCAAAAATCCAACAGTAATAGTCTTTTAAAATTGAGATACCAGAGTTTTATCAAAGGAAAGTTCAACTAAACATTTTTTCTCATCTTCTGCAAAGTTTTCTGCCATGTGAACAAAACAGGGTCAAAAGAACATCTCATTCAGTTGTGGTCTGTAATTGTGGGCAAATATTCCAATAGCTACTGCTGAAGCAAAGCAAGGTGTGTCAGAATGTTTTTTTCCTAAAGTCATCTGCGATGGTCAGCTCATTTTCAGATAGAAAAACTTGATAAAGTTGCAATAGCACTTGCACTGACGTTTTCGAATTGTCCTACATAACAAACACTGACAGACATTAACTGTAGAGTCACACTGAGTTTGTTTGAATGTGAGAACATATCTGAGAGTTAAGCCAGCTGACTGAGTCACAGCGTGTCTTCAAACACACCTGCCAAGGGGAAGTTTTCATCTTGGAAAATCAGGTGGACCTCTCTGTGCAGTTCAAAAAGGTTGGTGAGAACCCTCCCTGTTGAAAGCCATAGTACGTCTGCGTGTAGCAGAAGTTGAACATGATGCTACCAATTTAATCACACAGCACATTAAAAATTTTTGAATGTAAAGGTCTGGCCTTAATAAAGTTACGGCTTTACCGCTGACTCTAGTAAAGTTTTAAGCTCTTCTGGCATCTTCTTTAATAAAATGGCCTTGCAGTGAATGCTGCAGTGAGTCCAGCGCATTTCAGTACCCATATCCGTGTAACAGCTCTGCTGTGCTTCCCAGTCACATCACTGGCACCGTCAGCACAAACTCCGACAGACTTTTTCAAGTCATGTCTGTTTTCCTGCATAAACGAGTTCAGGAGATTGAAGGTATTCTCTGCTGTGGTTCTTGTTTGAAGTTGATTGCAAAATATAAACTTCTCTTGTGCTTTTCTTGCAAATTTTTATCTGATGTACATGAGCAATCTTAGATATCAGTAGTCTTATCAAGCTGAAAAGAAAAATTCGGACTACTTCGAAAATGTTCAATAGGAGTACTTTTAACATCAGCTACCATTTCACGTAATCTCTGACTAAAATGTCATTACACTGTTGAGCTGGTTGGCCAGTAGTAAACATTTTTTGCCAATGATGTGTGGCTTACCAGCTTTTGCAATCCGGAGGCATGCACAGTATGAAGTATTTTGTGCCATCGCTATAGCTGTTGTGCTAAACTCAATAGTTGTTTTCAAAGGTTGTAATTTCCTTTGTTTTCTTATGAAAAAGTTAACTGGTTTGTCTCTTAAAGCTGCATGGTTGGCAGTAAGGTGTCGGTTGCATATATTAATTACTAAGAACTTGTCCATACATAATACATTACGGTCTGGCTTGATCTTTTGTACCGTGCCAAAAAAAATAAATAAATATGTAAGATGCGTCATGTTTTCAGCAGCAAATCAGCAGCAGCAGCCAAGGCACTGACCCAGGGCGACTAGAGGAGGGAGGGCGTGTACCCCCACCTCCACCCAAGCACTACCCGGGGGGGCAGCCACAGCCGACCACTGCCCCCGATGCAGGTGGCTTTAGAGGAAACACTGGGAGGAAGTTTAAAAACACTTAAAAAAGAAAGTTTATAAAATATAAAGTGTACAACAATGATAAGACAGAATCTAGATAAATATGCAAAGCAGATAAAAAATAAACAGTTAAAAGCTAAACTAAAAATTAAATCAGGTAAAACATGCTGACCAGTTAAACATATATTAATAAAGAATAATTAGTTAAAAGCTCGGCTAAAAAGGCCTGTTCCAGAGGTGAGGGCCATAATATTGAAAAGACGCCTCACCATGAGTTTGTGTCCTGACAGAGACCGCGCAGAGACCGCGAGGGTTCATATTGTAAAACCATTTCTGAACGATGAGAAGGCCCAAGACCATTAAGATACTTAAAAACCATTAAAAGAACCTTAAAATCGATCCTAAAACATAGGGGGAGCCAATGCAGTGATTTTAAGACCGGTGTAATGTGCTCCCGCCTCCTGGTCTTCATTAGGACACGTGCTGCTGAATTTTGTAAAAGCTGTAAACTTGATGTAGTTTTTTATGGGAAGACCAGAAAGCAGGGCATTACAATAATCAATTCTACTGGTGATAAAAGCATGCATTAGCGTCTCCGTACTGGCCCGAGAGAGAATGGGGCGGACTCCGGCTATGTTCTTTAGGTGATAAAAACCAATTTTGGTTATCTTTTTAATGTGAGGGATAAAATTCAGATCAGAGTCAAAAATCACATCCAAGTTCTTCACTAAGGATGGATTAAAAGACAATGATTGTAGTTTTGGTAACAGTTTCTCTCTCTGAGCCTCAGGACCTATAATTAAAACCTCAATTTTGTCCTGGTTGAGCTGGAGAAAGTTTTCTGCCATCCAGGATTTAATATCTAAAGTGCAATTAAAAAGTGCATCCATTGGCCATGTGTCATCAGGAGACATGGGGATGTACAACTGTGTATCATCAGCATAACTGTGAAAGTTAACTCCATGTCTTCTGATGACTTGCCAAGAGGGAGCATATACAGGTTAAAAAGCACTGGGCCTAAAACAAACCACATGGGATCTTATGGACCTTAGAGGAACAGGTATCTAAACTTACCATAAAAGTCCTGTCTGTCAGGTAGGATGTGAACCATTTGTGAACAGCACCAGAGAGGCCGATCTGTTTTAAACGGGTTAAAAGAATAGTGTGGTCTACTGTACCAAAGGCAGCGCTTAGATCCAGTAGAACCAACACTGTCACCATCTTGGTATCATTTAATCTAAAATCATTTAAAATCTTTAAAAGAGCTGTCTCTGTGCTGTGGTTCATCCTAAAACCAGACTGAAATTTCTCTAGGACATTATGAGCGTTATTAAAATAATTATGTTTAATAAAAACAAGTATTTCTAAAAATTGTTTAAATCATTAAAATCTAAATTGCTCTTCTTCAGCAGGGGCCTCACTACTGCTACTTTAAAGGCGGCAAGAAAAAAAACCCGTCTGAAGGGAGCAATTCATAAAGTTTAAAATCTTGTATTTAAAACAACCATAAAATTGCTTAAAAAAACCATGTAGGAATTGGGTCCAAAGCGCTTATGGTGGGCCTCACTGAGGAGAAAACTTTATCAAGGGTCCCAGCTTCTACTTGAACAAAACTGTCCAGTGTTTCCTCTGGCAGACACTCAGATTGGTCTAAAACCATGTTAGTTTGAGAGGATAAAATATTACATCTTCAGCATTTACTCCACATGCCATCACGGCATTATTGAGCTAATCTGCAATGCATCATTAGATGTTAGCCCATTCTGCATTTTGATAAGATGGACTCTCTGCGTACCACCACGGGGTGCTGGTGTTCCACCATGATCCGCGTCCCACAGTTTGAGAATAACTGCTTTATTGTCAAGACACTGAAAGTAGGCTATGTAGGTAATGCTAGAAAGCTATCCCAGTTGAAAATTTAAATACTTACATATGGTTTTAAAATACTAATGTAATTAATAAACTAATGCAAGTGTTCACAAGCAGCTTTGGGTAAGTAGGACCTGTAAAAAGTAAGACTCAGTAAGAAAAGTCATTAAGAGAAGCAATGCAGAAGAGCAGAAGCAACCACAGTTTTATTTGTATTCTCTTTGCAGGTTTTCCAACAATAAATACAAAAAAGTAACACTGATAAATACAACGTTGAAGACGCCTTGACTTGAAATGCATATTGTCTACAAAGGTGATTCCTAATACTGTCTTATTAATGATGCAGAAACAATATATCTGATGTATGCCGACTCATATTGTTTTTTGTCTGCTGAAGGGAAGTGCTGGAACAACCTGACTTTTTGAAATTAAAATCCCTCAGGCACATCTTGAAATTTTACCTTCTCCTCAACTTTATTTAAATCTGGACATTCATCAAAGTAAAGGTCTCATTTCAGCACAGCTGAGCTCTTTCCTCAAATCTAAATAAACCGAATTATGGAGAGGAAAAAATTAAGACGTTAGAGAGATACATTTCAGAAGTGATGGAATGATGTGAGCACAGAGCAGAGCTACAGAGCAGAACAGAATAAATTATTTCTGTTTTGGTTATAAAACACTTTCATTATGTGAGAAAGGTTGAGATCAAGAATGATTAGGCAGAAAGAGACTTGTAATGAGGCTCTTTGACTCCATGAACTTTTGGATTATTTTACATCTATTAAACCTATATCATTTAAAAAAAAAGGGAAGTAAAGATTAAGTTGTGACATCGAAAGGGAAGCACCTAGAACCCTGCTGTCCTACAGATAAAATGAGAGCTTTTAACTGAAAGAATATATCAAACATGGGTTCATGATTTATAATAACTCACAAGAAGAAAGTATAAAGCTTTATCCGAATAATGCAATCAGAACTGGAATCTGGCTGCTCAAGCACACTCCGTTTTCTTTATTTCCTGAGTTGCTGTATTTTATTTGGGTGAGATTTTCTTGCAAAATTGGTGTTTAGTGATGTTCACTTTAGTCACCGTTCATCTGATTCTGTTGCTCTACTAGTGTTTCATAATTCCTTTAATGGGCTCTAACAGTTAAGGCTTTCCTGCAGTTCTTCCACATTCAATTATTTAAGGACTCTGGATCAAGCACTTTCTTTTTAAAAGCACGTCTGAATTGACTGCATTTCTTCCACCATCAGTCTCAGTACAGGTATTTCCCAAGGCTGTGTCTTCCGTCCAGCTCCCAGTCTTCATGTGCAACTTCATCGATTGTCATACCTCTCTCATAAAACCCCCAATAAAGCAGCAAGTGACATAACTATTACATGATATAAAGGATGATGATGAAGCGCCAGAAAGAGAGGAGTTTCAGACAGACACCTACTCCTGTACATAAAGAAAATTAAAGAAATCATAATTGATTTAAGAGAAAAAAAAGACTATTATAGCTTGTGCATTAATTCGGACAATTAACTTTTAAAACTTTAATCTTATTAACCATAGGGTGGCTGTGAATTTATCACGATTAATCATGATTACTTAACATTTCTAAATATGACAGAAAAACTAACATTTTTGGTGTAAAGGACAAAATGGATGCCATTACTCTTTTTTTAAGGTAATAAAGGGGAGTTTCATTTAACCTTAGTTTTCATCTTATCAGTCGCATTTACACATGACCCTTTTAACCCATTTATCTTTAAGCCAGCTGCTGTGGTAAACTAACCGGTTAACCTATTATACATGTAAGGTTGACTGTTTCTTATTAATATTGGATGACCCTGAGCGTTCCTTGATGGGGCTATCATACACAGAGCTGTTATCCCCCCCCAAAAAAATTTTGATGGCTTACATTTTTATTTAGTAAGGAGGCTAGTTTCTTTGTAACTCAGTGGTTCCCAAAGTACATAGTGGATAGGTTTTTGATGAGGCTACTACATGAATGCAAATAAATGCGGGGGGCGTGAACATGTTCTTATAAACCAAAGGGGGGCCAGTTAAAAAAAGTTTGGGCACCACTGTATTAATAATTTTAAAATTAAAATTCTATTTTTATTATTTTTTTATGATGCAAAAATATTTTAATTAAATACATTTAAAAGACTAAAATGTATATAGTATACCTTTTAATTTATTAAACAGTTTAATAATTTTAATTAAGTTAAAATGAAATTTAAAATTATTTTTCAATATTCATTGTTTCATTGCTGTTTTATCAATGTTACAACCTGATGCTTTAGTTTAACATTTCTATTTTGTTTGAGCTTTAGATTGTCTCAGATAATATTACCAATTACCTCTGATTTATTTTTAGGATCAGCTAAATAAACTCTGACTCCTTTCCCAGATTAGACCAAATCATGACTAAAAAGCTGTTTTTCTGTGTAGTGGTCTCAACAGAAAGGGGCCACCTTAGTCAAAATCTTATTAAGGCCCCATAAGACTTTGGGCCAGCCATGATCATACAACAATGGATTGTTTTCAATCAGAGGCTTCAACGGTTTTGCCGCAACACAGACTGCTACTATAGTGGAGGAAACACTGAGCTGTTAATTGAGGTTCCGATTCCGGATGGGATCACTCTGTTCACAATAGGAGTAGCTGCTAGATCACCACTTAAAGTCTTTTTTTTTAACCTGGACCTTATTCTTAGCAGATATTACATTAATGTACTCACTCAGACAAGTTTGGAGTTACTTGGAGCTGTTCAGCAGGAGTTTTTTACTTTTTCAAAGTTTCCTGTATATCTTCCATCATTGCAAAAATCACAGCATCTACTTAAGGTTTATACCCCCTGAAAAGGCAAAAAAGATTACTGTTTGGAATAGTATAGTATAGGAATAGTAGAAAACGCTAATTACATCTATAAATATACGAGTTTAAAGCAGATTTGCATTTCAATTCATGTAGCCAATCTATGGAATAATTAAAAAAATTATTTCATTAATATAAACATTTTGAATAACGTTATATACAACGTGTATATATAAAAAAAATTGTTTTGTGAATAAACCTTTAAATTAAATATATGATATTCTAGTACGGGAAGGTCATAAAAAAGATGTTTATAACAGATAATAATATATTTTTATTCTTAGTACTTTTTTATTTTCAATTGTATATTCTTGTTTCATATTTACCAAAGTTTAAATTAGGTCAGTTAATAATGATATGGGATATTTAAATAACTACAGTGATGAACTGAAGAAAGTGTAAAAAGCTAAAAAAATATATTTTTGAAAATATTATAAGGTAAAAACGGTTTCCCAATTTCTTAATTCCTAACAAAGCTTTTAATTGCTTTGTAAATCAGCCCAATAATTTGCCACATATCTAAAAGTAGCTGTTAATGAGCAGGATTGTTGATTCAGTGAAGTTGAGCTATTCAGAATGCCACAGAAAACATGTACACTGAGGTATAAAAGGACATATGACAAATTTTTCAGCAATGCTGTGATGAGTCACATTCTGATGAAGCAAATTCTCTGAGGCCGGTTTCCAAGTCCTTAAGAAATTCATGATGCAAGGGCAGATTAATGCTGGTGACAAGGACTGAAGATTTCACTAGATACAAATAACTGCATTGGCATCCCATTAGCTGCAATATAAGGCATTATGTCAAAGCTAAAAATCTACAATGTGCATGCATCCTGCACCTAAAATTACCAATATCTACTTAATTTCTTAAAAAATAAACATTTAACCTATTTTTATGCACCCAGCTATGAGGCATGGTAAAACCCACAGATTCAATTCCACACCTGCAACTTGCTTCCTTGTTATATGTATAGCGTGCAAGTTTAGTCACATTTCAGTCATTTGCAACAGATACTGCAGCTCAGCATTTCAAAGCTGCTTTGCATAGAGTGCTGCGTCGGGTAAATCCTCAGCTCGCATTGTGCTGCTGGTAGGTAGGGTGTCGTAATCCTCAAATCAATCCACTAGGGGGGATAGCGCAAAAGGCGGCATAAGGGAAATGATGCAAAGAAAAGTACAAAAATGTGAAGGGATTAACATTTATTAGACTCTTCACACCGGCTGCATTTTAAACCGATTTTTGCCAAAAGCTGCACTTGCCCCCGGGTGTAATGGAGGGATCTGTTTTCAATATTCAGCCCAACAGTTTTGGATTAGCTGCAAAGAACAATACTCCTCCCAAATTACAGTCTCATTAAGAATAGCTTCTGCGACCTCGTCAGATGAACCAGATTAATGAACTGCACTCAGGTCGGCGCTGCCAGGTGCTTTGGCTGGTACCGTAATATTGCTGACCTTCCTTTACTGACAGATGCTCAGAGCTCTCTGGCAGCCTCACTATGTTTACAGTCACTGCCTGAACACCGCTGCACTTTGAATTAACTTAAGGCCTGTTAAACTGCTTTAATCAGTTCCAGCTTCAGATCCTAAAAATCCATCTCATGACCTTCAAAATGTTAATCACTTCCCACACAATCTGCTCTGAAGTCAAAACTTTCTCACATATTTTAATATTTTTTCTGCAAAGAGATGAAGGGATGGAAATTGTGCTTTTTTTAAATAAGACTGTAGATCTTCTGATTATTCATTCGTCTTAAATGGATTAAACTACATATTCTGGGGGAAAAAGTACTTGGCAGACAGCAATTGTGCAAGTTGTCCCATCTTGAGAGTTCTTTAATGTTTAATCACGGGTACACTTCAATTGTGAGAGACAGTGTTAAAAAAAATCCAGGAAATCACATTGTATGTTTTTTTAAAGATTTTATTTGTATAACTGTACAGCAAATATCTATTCAGCACCTACAAACAAGCATTAATTCCGGCCCTCATAGATCTGTTACTTCTTTAAGGACCATTTCTATACTCTACTCATTACCTCAAATATTGGATTTATAACTGTTCTGGGGTCTCATTTATAAAACTTTGCACGAAATCCTCACTAAAACCGTACTTAAGCGCAGCAACTTTATTTTACTTATGCCTAGTAAGTTTCTGATCTATTAAACTTGGAGTACGCACAGCTGCACGCAATTTCCTCTTTATAAATCAGACTCTTCGTAGAAATATGCTCAGCTGTGTTTCGATCATATCCTGCCTCCTACATACCCACTTTCTACCACGGTCAATTCAGTGTCTAGTGAATATTCTGCATCGACTTATGACGACTAATATGGAGCGACCATGGCAACTGAGAGGCGGAGAAAGACACAGCTGCAGGCATGCGGAGGAGGAGAAAACTTCTTTATTTCAATCAATAAATCAATTAATGTTGATCTATACAGAGCTTTACTCTGTCAAAGACTTCACATAAACAGACAAAAATATAGTTACAAAAAAGTAAAAAAGTAAATAAAAACTTAAAAATAAATAAAAAAATAAAGCAGCTGCACAAGAGATGAAGCAAATAAGAACATTAAATATAAAGTTTCAATTATAGGCTATGATTATCTCTTTGAGCGACAGTAAGACTGGAATCAAAGCAAATTAAAACTATTAAAACTAAATCACAATAGAACATAAGTTTATGCACTACTAGATATTTAAAGCGTGGCTGAATAAGTCGCGTTAAAACTACTTTTAAAAAGTATCATCCATGCAAAATATTAATTTGGGGTCATAAAAATGAACTGAAAAGCTGCAGGTGACACAGCATGATTGATGTAGCAGCGTGCCAGACATAAAAAAATAAAATAACATCTTCAATGAGTGCCAGCCCATCTATTGTGCAGAATTATGCTGGGACGCTGCAGCATATTTGTTCTTCACACATGCACCAATACGTGCAATTGCTATAAAATATGAAGACATACGTATCAACATAATTCTTAAATGCAACATATTTTTAATCAAATTCTTATTTTTATTCTTAGTTTCTATAGATGGGACGGGCAGAAGTTTGTGTATTGTTTGTGTTCATTTGTGAGTGCAGTGCTTTACAAGTCGGAAAATGTGGTTTAAATTCACAATTTTGATATCTTCCCTCCTGCGCTGTCAGTGTCCCTGTGTCCAAAAAATGTGGAAGCAAGATCCTTAGTGTGCTTAAAGTTGCGCACATTTTTCCGCCACGTTTTTTTCTATAAATCCCAAACTTTGCATATAAAGTTGCTCACGTAGTCAGACCCTGTTTTGTGCGTAAGCAAGCTTTATAAATGAGACCCCTGGTCTTGTTAGACCTCAGTGCTGCTTATGACACATTTGATCATAATTTTCTCTACGAAAGGCTTGAACATCATGCAGGGATCAAGGAAACAGCACTGGGTTGGTTTAAATCCTATCTGTCTGACAGATTCTAGTTTGTTCATGTAAATGATAAATCAACGTGGGAACAGGTGTCGAGGAAGCCGGCGACGTCGGAACAGGTGTCGAGGAGACAGAATCGGCGGAATAGCAGAAGTGGCGGCCGGTGCCTGAGGAGCTTGAGTCTTGGAGGCCGGCAACATAAAAGTTTTTGTCTTGGAGGTCGGCGCCTGAGAAGGTTGTGTCTTGGAGGCCGGCGCCTGAGGAGGTTGCGTCTTGGAGGCCGGCGCCTGAGGAGGTTGTGTCTTGGAGGCCGGTTCCTGAGAAGGTTGTGTCTTGGAAGCCAGCCGTGGTGCAGTCGCTGGAGGGAAGTGGGGCCTGGTCCCTCTCAAAAGAATCAGGAGACCACAACTCTGGAGTCCTAGGTTCTGGAAGGCACTCTGGAGTCCGCAGATCTGAGGAGCACACTGGAGTCCTGGGGTCTGAGGAGCACACTGGAGTCCCAGGGTCTGAAGGGCACACTGGAGTCCTTGGGTCATGAACAACCTCTATGCACTCTGGCCCTGGAACATACTCTGAAGAATTGGATCCAGAAATTTTTTTCCTGTTTTTGCTTCTCTCTATTGGCTCCTTATTAAATCCAGAATAGAGTTTAAGATTTTCCTTCTTATATATAAAGCTCTTAATCATCAACCTGCATCATACATCTGATTGTTCCATATATTCTTAGCAGAGCACTTCACTCAGTCTGCAGGTTTACTGGTAGTTTCAAGGACTTTTAAAAGTAGAATGGGAGGTAGATATTTTAGTTATCAGGGAGTTTTAGTCCGTGAGGAAGACAGTGTCTATTTTTAAAACTAGGATTAAAACCATCTTTTTTGATAAAGTTAGAATGGCTTAGGTTATCCAAATGAGGATTGCCAAATTAAAGTATATGCTGTCGTAGCAGGATTTTGAAGCCATTATCCATGCGTTTGTGACATCACGCTTGGATATCTATTACAAATCATAACAGTCTCCACGTTTCTGTTATTGTTTCTCATACATTGGTACCCATCCCTGCAATTTGCTTTCATTGTACACAAGGCGGATAAATCATGAGTGTCCAACCCTAGTACTCAAGACCTAATGTAGTGCAACCTTTAAATGAATCCCTACTCCAACACACCTGAAACAAATGGCTAAATTCCGCTCTGAGCATGTTGGTTAGCTTTGCAGAAGCCTGGTCATGAGCTTTGCATTGGATTCTGGTGTTTTTGAAAAGATAAGCTTCTAAAAGTTCAGAAAGGAGGTGGTCCATTGTGGTCTGCTATTTAATTGACAGAGAACTCCGGGTCCTAACCTGATGAGACCCTCCTTAAAAATTTAGTATATAGTTTAATAAACCCAACAACCCCAGCCCAATTAACATCCATTCTGTTTTTGTATTTCTAAAAATGAAAAAAAAATATTTGAATACAGCTTTAAAACTGTTTTATTTAAATGTATTTGCAAAATTATTAGGGACACCTTCAATGGAAGACATCTATGATATTTCGTTTTTTTTTTTTAGGGGCCATTTTTATCTTTTACTAACACTTGCACCAAAATTACCGCCAGCTTTCTGTAGACAGTAAATTTCTTATGGATTGTGCATCCAGCTCTAGTTTTCGAGAATGCCAACCTGTTTGCTCTAGCTATAATTTACATGGATATTCATAAATATGGGTGTGCTTCTCCAGATATGCAAGCATAATGCATGCATCTAAATTTGGTAAAAATGTGTCAATGCAGAGACACCTTTTGCAAGGCAGAGCTATTTTTTTATTCTAGTTTCAGAAATATAAGCATGTACAAACCCTGGTTTGCCAGTATTTAGCAACGGAGAATACCATGTATTTGCCTTTTCAAAATCTCCTTTATACAGGATTTTTGTGTCAGTATGGACAGGGTTATGTCCTACTACAGAAGTAGAAACATCTTAAGGAGACTGGGTGTTATACACTAAAGCTTGTAATGTGGAAGGTAAGTTGTCAGCTTTTACCCTTATACACAGCTCTAAACATACACTGGACTACGAGTCAGGTAATCAACTACCCAGGACAAGTGGGGGTCTCCACCTGCATCGCTGTCAGCTTCCTAACCAATAGACACTACTCTGATGGGGTTGAATGCACTCGAGTCCCTTGGTGTAGGACCTTCTGTGCCAATCATCGAGCGAGACAGACAACCTGAAACAACCTGAGTCAGTTCTTTGATGTGGAGGAAAGGCTGGTGACCTTCACGCCTGGCGGGGAAAAGCTTACAGCCAGAAAAATCATCAAAGCAGTAAAGCCAGATCACCAGTGTGAACGACTACGTGAGAGAGCGGCGTGTGTCTGCACACCCACTCACCCCACCCCCGTCTCCACTAAAAATCTAATTGTCAGAAAATCCATTTCCGTCCTGTCAGTCAAGCAGAGGCCCATCCTGGAGTGAAGCGAGATGTCAACATTTGCTTTGCATTGTGCGTGAGTGAAATGCATTTTTAATGATGGAATTCAAACATTCAATCCAAGAACAGGCAAAAAAAAATAAACATGGAACCACAGATTTTAGATTTCTTTCTTCTGTTGTAAGTGAAAATAGATCTGAGTCCCCGCTGCTGGGTACCAATTGAACATGCTGGCTTTCTATACAAAGATGGAGAAGAAAAGAAAAAGACACTTTCTGCAAGCTGATTGTTTTAGAGCCACATAAATCACCTTTTGTCTCCTTTCTTCACAATTAAAGCATCTGTGTTCACTTCTAACAAAGGAATCTAAAATAATAAATTGCAACTATAAGATCTATGAACAATGCCTTATCAGCATGTGTAAAATAACCAGGCCCTCTACAATAGGTTGAAGGCTCGACATTTAACCATCAGCAGAACTTAGGAAGTTTTTTGCAATGATAACATAAATCTACCTGGTAAAATGAGATTAAATTAAAAATGCACTGTATGTGCATCTTAAATCAAAAGGTGGAGGTTCCTGCACTATCACCAGTGTTGGGGAGAATACTTTGTAAATGTATTTAGTATATTGATTACTTGCTTTAAAATGTATTTTGTAATGTATTCCGTTAATTTTTTGAATCCTGGTAATGTGTTCTAAATACGTTGTATACTTCCCCTTGAAGGAGACATATCATGACTATTTTTCCACAATTTACAATAGGTCTATGAATTCCAGAAAACATGTTTCTGGAGTTGTTTCCTGGAAATAGCTTATAGGTAAGGATTGTTACTAAACTCTGTTTCAGCCCCTTGGAGATTGGGCTGCTTCAGCTGCACATTACATATTACAATAGCTGCTTTTAACTTGGCCACGCCCAACACTTCTACAATCTTTGCTCACGCCCACCACTCACATAGTGGCTGTTACCTCTATATGTGAAAGTTACAGACATGGCTGCAGTAGATAGCCCTAAAAAGCTTAAGAATAATTAACTCTGTAACAGCCATAGAATTGATACATATGCCGTTTTTCCCCTTAATTTTGCCAAAGCTGTATCAAGAATCCATGCGCATATTCCTCCTCTCTTAAGCTGGGGTGCACCTCACAGCAAACTTCTCATTTCAATACTGCTCATTGCGCCTGTTATGAGTTACTCGTGCAATCTTAGAAGTTGCCTGCAAATGAAGGACAACTCACTGGCACAAAATGTTTGTGCCATATGCAATTTTGCAGTCATAATTAAGAATGATAAATCAGGCCCACAGTCAATTAAAAGTATTTACTTTAAAGTGGACCTGGCATGAAATTTGCATTTCTTGAGGTTTTTGATCATATCTTTTAGTTCCCCCAGCCTGCCTATGTCCCCGAAGGGGTAAACTTACTGATTAGTCTTTCCTTTGTTCCGGGATATGTCTGCCTACATAGTGAAATTAGCACTACACCTTGCAAGTCCCTCCCTCCACGGTGCGGAGAGCTACGGTAACAGGCAAACAACAAACCAACAGCATGGAGTCAAGACCGCATCCAAACTGCACTGTACCTGGGTGTACAAAAGAGAATATAAATATTTTTGTCCTCCCCACTTATGAGCCACTGAAAAGCTTGTGGATAGATTTTAAGTATGCAGGGAATGTGCCCGACCGACTGCCGAAGCGTGTGGTAGTTTGTGGCAAATATTTCTAGGACGACTGTTTTTCCAACTTGGGACAATACAGCAGTGGATTCGCAGATCGTCTTAAACTTCTACCAGGATTAATACCAACTCTCCGTGAACCAGCAAATATCCCTGTACAAGTAAGCATATTTCCTCAATAATGTCCTTCAGCTGTTAGTAGATATTGTGGCATTGTTTGAGTTGTTCACTTTTCAATTAGCTTCATAACTAACATTCAGAAGTAGCTAACTAATACCCCAGTTTGTTTATGTAGCATTGGTGCTAGTATTATTTGGGGGGAAAAGATTATATATGATAGTTTAACATTCGAAATATCGTTAGAGACTCATTGACCACAGAAGCTCATAGCCTAGGCCCCGCCCTCCTAAACCTGGTGCTCATGCTCACAGAAGGGCTACCTCGTCACACCTGCAATTCTACAACAAGGCTGAATTATGGCAAGCGATCCTTTGATATAGTATTAAGGTACTTAGAGTGTGGCTAAAAAGCGCCCAAACGTTGTGGCAAATTTCATGCCAGTTCTACTTTAAGGTGTTTCTTAAGATGAAACGTTTAGTCTTTGGACACAGCTAGTAGGTTGTTAACTGGCAGACACATTTTGCAATGCACCCCCCCTCCACCTATTTTTTTAGAGTGAAAAATTGCTTGAATTTCCAGGACGTGAATTCATTATACCCTTAACTGCCAGTAGGTTGATTCAACTGCGGTTGAGGCTCCAACCACTCCAGCTCCTGGTCTGAATCCATATGTGGCCATTAAAATTAACGCTGGTGCTTGCTAGTTGGGGGTGTTTTGGCCATCGGATATCTATTGCTTGGGCAGCATGTTGATTAGGCAAGGCAAGGCAAGGCAAGGCAAATTTATTTGTATAGCACAATTCATGTTACAATTAGCGATGTTATGGGATAGCCTACAAATATATTATAATAATATATAATATATTATATAATATATATAATATATATATATATATATATATATATATATATATATATATATATATATTTATATTAGGGGTGTCACGATTCTCCAAATCCTCGATTCGACTTGATTTTCAATTTTAGGGTCACAAATCGATTCGATTCTCGATAAAAAAAAATAATAATAACTTACTTTTATAGTATCGAATACTATGTCATTTTTACACTGGTTTTATTCATAAAATGTTGTCCAGTAAATCTTATTTTTAAAGACAAAATTGATGCGATTTTTATTATTCTTGTGTTAAGTATCACATTAGGCATTAATGTTTAAATAATTTATTTACAGTGACTGTGTTGTTTAATGCTAACAGAGGCTTGCTGCCATCTAGTGACTCTTTATAGTTACTGCAGAAATACGATATGCTCCAGATAGGACCGAGCAAAACAGCTAACAGCAGTCCTGTTGTTTACAATACAAATGTGGACTTAACTCGCCGGGAACTAAAAATGTAATCACTGGTGATTTGAGAATAGAAGGAGCGGCTTTAGCTCTGCTCTCATTGCTTCATCTATCCAAGCCAGCGCTCTCACACGCATTTCACCGACTTCCCACGCTCACACG
Organism: Apricaphanius iberus; assembly: GCA_028564705.1. Taxonomy (NCBI): domain Eukaryota; kingdom Metazoa; phylum Chordata; class Actinopteri; order Cyprinodontiformes; family Aphaniidae; genus Apricaphanius; species Apricaphanius iberus. The sequence goes on from JAPXFQ010002203.1 coordinate 529,494, forward strand.
CCACACATGCCCTTTCTCACGCTGATAAATGATTAACCCTCTTGGCGCCACGGTGTTTTCTTGACAAGAAGCGGCACTGAATAAAACGGCCGATTGTGTCAAATAGGTTGTCATATTTCATTCAAACTCTACTCCACTGGTCTGTAGACATGTCATACGTCATCACTGAGTCAAAAAAATAATACTTCTATACAAAATTTTCGCGCTTTAGCGCATTGAATCAATTCCTGCATAGCGGATCTAGTGTGTGTCTGAGCTATTTTTAGTCAGAGCGTTAGTGTAAACCTCAGCGAGTATTTACCTGCCTTCAGAACATGACGGTGATTCATTTAGTGATCGTGCTTCAGATGCGCCCGCAGCTTGCAGCTGGACAAGGGAGAGTTAAGCCCGAGCACAAACTGTAGATGGTGGGGACAATGTTTCTCGGGGTCGGGGTGTTCATCTGAAAGTCAGCAGGCTTGTTAGTTGTGTGGGAAACGAGGCTGGAAATTACGCGGGGGTCCAATCTTTTTACCGCGCTGGCCAGCTCGCTTCTTTGTCTTCTGACCGTGTGCCTCCCCGCAATCGTGATGACAGAAACGTGGTGGAGCAGCTGTCTAAGGTCACTGGAGATGTCAGACGAGGTCGTAGTGTTTTTAGGACAGTTAGGTGAGGCAGAGCCAAGCAGATCTGGCCGTGCCACCCGCAGCAGGAGCAGAGGCGGTGGGAGCAGAGGTGGAGGGAGCAGAGGCGGTGTTGCTCTGGGGCGGGGCAGGGGGCCCATGCACAGTTTCTTTTGTGATATACAGGTGATATATAATATATATATCACCTGTCTATATATTGTGATATATAATATAAATAATATATAGGGGCCCCATAAATGGAAACAGAGGTCCAAATTAATGTAGTAAATGGAAAATCGCCAGCCTACCGCTACCTGCATTCGTTTTGTTTCTGCTATTTATTAGTAATGATTTACACAGTTTGTTTACTACTTACTATTTACCTGAGCATTCAGTATTGTGCAATATAGCATACAGAAGGTAAGGGACCTTTTGGGGAGAAAGAAGTGCTGCATTTTATAATCCAAACATGTGACTTTTCATGAAAATTCTATAATCCAAGATGACCACCACGTCATATGACGTCATAATATGCAAATTAGATGGGGGAATTTAATCCCCATATAAACTTTGGCTCATCCTTAATATTTTTCTAATTTACAGAAAGTCTTTATCTCTTATCACTTTTAAGGTATAGCCTTTTGAAATTAAGATGTAATAATCAAACGTTTCAAAAAAAAAGCTCTGGCGCCTAGAGGGGGCGTTACTATGAACAGTCAATGCCCACCACAGCTGTGCGCTTGTACAGCTCAACGTACAGCTGTCTTGCGTTAGCAAATCAGAACATAGAATTTCTAAACCAATCAGAAAACAGAATGTCTCCCCGGGCTGGTTCCTGTCGCTTGCTCCCCAGTGGCCGCTTGCCGCGTCCGGGCGTCGGCGAGAGGCCGTGGCGGGTGGCCGTGGCGGGTGGCCGGCATCTCCGGGCCCGATCGGCTATATTGACACTGGACATGGCTCCTGGGTCTTGATCTTAGCCCTCGCGGGGTTGCTGAGGTGGGGGGCTCTGGCCGGTGTTGGTCGGCCTCCACGGTGACTGACCAGTTGGTGGGGTGTGGGCTGGTGGGTGGACGTGCTGGGTTCTGTTGCCACCCGGCCATCGGGCGGTAGTAGAAAGGCTGGAGGATGTCGGCCTGGGGATTGGCCGCCCGGGACTTCGGTCTGCTCACGGGCCTGGCGCGGCATGTCCGGGGTACCCGAGTCGGTGGTGCGCCGGGTTCCGGCCTCGGCCCGGGGGTCCTCGGACGCTGGCGGTGCCTGGGGCGTCTCTTATTGGCGGGGAGGCTTTTTACCATCTAGCACAGGCGCTCTTTTTAACGGGTGCGCTTGGGACGGGAGGGGGGAGGGCGTTGAGGGTGAGGGGGGGCTAAACTCAACCTGGGTGTCTAGTGACATGTGTTTTGTTAGCAGTGTGAATGTTGGGAAGGATTTAGGTATGCCCCTGGCATGGGGGCTGGTGGATTGCCGGGGCCCCCATGGGGCTCAGCGGTACCGCTGCCGTGGGCCCCGACTGGACGTGCTGGGGCCTCCCACCCCTGGTGGATCGGGCCGAACGGGGTGCCTATTGGAGTCAGCAGGGGAGCTGGCTCCCTGGGGTTGGCAATGGTCACCCCAGTTATTTTCTCCCCATCCCCATGCCTCTGTCCACCTGCTCCTTCATTCTACCATTCACAAGGCCTTGGGACGTGGGCACGTCACTGGGGTGCGGGATGGAGCTTCCGTCTTCGCAACCCGGTGGCGGCCTGGGTCCCGATTTTATTAAGCAACTTAGACACTACACTTGCAACATTTACAGGGAACGCACATGTAGGGACCTGACGGTGTGGTGCTGGCACCCACTGGTTAAACGCATGTAGACACTGAGGGCCCGGGGGGGGAGATGGGGGTACCCGGCAGTATTCCCATGTCCCCCCCCTCTGTTTTAAGTGCACATTAGAACAACACGCAACAACACCACATTGAGCTGGGGGAGAGAGGCTGGGGGGTCTTTCCACACCCCTGTTCGTTGGACCATCAGGGGTCGGAGCCCGGATAGAACATCACGCCGTCTGGTCGGGGTCCTGGGCTGGTGGGCTGCACTTGCCGGTGTGGGGGCCTTGCGGTCTGCTTGTCCCGTTCCTGTTGCAAAAGGGTCCATGTCTCCTGTTGCAGGGGGCAGGGTTCACTCATATTGGGCGTGCTGTCCCTGGGCCTTGGAGTATGGAAGAAAACCTCAAATGTTTTAGTCTGATGAATGATGGATACTATGGAGACAAATGGTTTCGTATGTCCTGTATTTGTAAGAATGTGTACGCATGAGAGGGAGGGTACGTATGAGTGTCTCTGTCTGTCTATGTCTACCTGTCAGGTTGGGTGTTTTGCTGCTCTCTGGCCTGATGCATCTTCTCTTCTTTTGCTTCCTCCCTGTCCACCACCTCCCCGCGGTGATGGGTTGCTATCCTGCCCGCTGGTTGATGATGACTCTCGATGCATGGGGCCGGGGGTCCCGGTTGCGGCCCGGCTCGGTCCTGGTGCATGTCGGGCGGGTCCTGGGTGGTCCGGTGTGTCGGGCGGCCGCTGTTTCGGGCTGATGTCCTCCTTGGATTGACTGGGGCACCTCTTATGGGGGTGCCGGGGTTGTAGAATAGGTTGGTGCCGTCCGGTGGATCGGTGGGGACCGTGCCTGGCGCCCAGTCCTCCTGCCGGTTCCAGGACTTCTGCTGGCTGGTCTGTTCACCTGGTGGGGCTGTCCGGCATTGGCTGGGCCCCTCATCTTGGCGCCCTGCGTGGGGCGGGATCTGGACCCTGGAGCTGGAAGATCTGGATGTCCAGGTGCCGGCTGGGCGCGGCCTGGGGAGGGCGTACATCCGCTGTGGCTCTTGCTGTGGCTCCCTGGCGTGTGGATGTGTGGAGGCGGGCCGGGTTGTTGGCGGTGGGTATTGGTCCGGGGTGGCGGCGGCGTGTGTTGTCCGTCGGTTGGCTGCGGGTCCTCCTTGCCTGCGGCGGGGGGCCCTTGTCGGCTGGTCCCTGGTTGGGGCCCCGCTGGGGGGCGGGGTGCCCCTGGTCCCCGTGGCCTCCGGTTCCTGATCCGGGCCCGCCCTGGCGTAGCCGGTTACCGGCGGAGCCCGTGGGCTCGTCACTGCGATCTCTCGGGCCCCAGCATTGCGGCTGGTGGGTGCTCCCCTGGGACTTCCATCTGTTCCTCTCTTGGTGGGTGATCGACCCTGCGCTGATCCGCCTGTGGACTCTGTACTCTGTGGGACCCTGGATGCATACATCTCTTGCCTCCTCCATGTCTGTGCCGATTCCTGTAGGACGGATTGACGGTTCCTTACACCAGCTATCAATCACTTGCATGGGGAAACCTTATTCAGACCTGCATGCTCGCACACACATAGGTGTGGGGACATAGGTGAGGACGGACATATCTTAAGCTGAGGTTATCATCATTAGTTAGTTGTTCACAGGAGCTTACCAGAAACATTTGTATTATGTTCATTAATCAATGCTTGTGTGTAGTGAATGTATAATTCTTTGTTTATTCTACTAGATCCGAAACTATTGGTTTGGTTCTGTACAGTTTGTTGTTTTTGTTTTGTATTACTGTTTCTCTGCCGTCCGGCAGAGGTGGAGGACTGGGATGTTTTCTTGTGTTCTTTGTTTGCCTCCCTGTCTTGTGTCGTCGGTTCACCCCTCTGTTGGTCCGGTTTCTTTTCTTCACCTTCTTCCTTTCTCCCTTCTTGTCTCAGTTTAATGTCCATGACGTCAGGAAATTGAACCCACAGTAATCACTAATAAAGATTTTTCATACATATACATCAAGTGGCGTACTACAGCGAAGCTGTAATACTCTGCTTGGGAAAGTAAAACTGTTGGGCTTGTACTTGGTACTCAGACACCAATTCTGAGTAGCATACTGCTAGACAGGACACGTTAAAAAAAAGAAAAAAAAAAAAAAATAGAAAACAGAATGTCTTGTTGCTAGCCGGGTAAGATCCAAAATAGGCAGTATTGTCGCTGGCTGACGAAACTTGACGAAGCTTGACGAAGACAGACCTGACATCCCCCCCCTCGCGCGTGCTCTACGATTTGCTGGCGGGAAAAGGGACCAGACGGGACCCCGTCTCAATCTCACTCCAAGCAATCTTGAAAACTTGAGAGCCCTGATCCAATGGTAGAACGTTAGCTTAGCCAATAGCTACTTGCTAGCATCCGCTAATATGCTCTGTAGACGTGCGCTCTGATCCAGGGGCATGTGAAACACGCAGGCAATATGTTAACGGGTGTTGTTGTGAGTTGTATGAGAACTAGTGAGAGTTACTTGTTGGGGAAAATGCAATTTGTGGTTCCTTGTGATGAGACGGTTGTCTGCTAAATATTGCTACGGAGTCCCGAGTGAGACACAGGATGTAAAAATGGCAGGAGGTGATTGTGATCCGCTGTTGGATTTCAATGTTCAAGGTCATAACGTAATTTCGATCGATTTCGATACAAAATCGAGATTGTGACATCCATAATATATATATATATATATATATATATACATATATATATATATATATATATATATATATATATATTCAACATTCAGGTGGAAAACACGCAAGTAGTAAGGGAATAGAGTTACTCACAATTAGTATTCTAAATACATAATGGTGGTACATGTATTCCCTTACTCCCCAATACGGACTATCACTTATGTGTTTAGGCTCTGAGAGAAAGACTACAGTGTATTCTTCCAGAGTCCAATCCCTTCTACCAAGATCAGTTTATAGTAACACCAGCGCTCATGAGTACAATTATAGGGAGTTGGAGGAATGTGTCAGCAAAACATAAAACAGCCAAACCAGAGCTCAATGCAGGGGTTAGGGTTAGTGAGTGATATGCTGGATTGTTCACTGAGTCCACACTAATCCACATCCAAATCACACTATAACAACTTGCATGTACAGATAGGATTTGTGACCCTGTATGTTTATTAAAGAAATATTCAGATCGTTTTGAGGACATGTCAAGTCATTCTATAGATATACTTCTATTTGGTTTAATATGTATTTCTTCAAAATAACTGGGATATTTTGATAATTCGAGCCCATCCAATTTACCAGTAATGACAAAACAAAGTAGAAAATTATGTAGTGCATTGGTATATTTATACCTTTAGCTGTTCATCAATACCTCAGTACTGCCTCATGAAGGCAATTTTATTTGTATAACACACTTCAACAACAAGATAATTCAAGGTGCTTTACATAAACAGAAAAATGCATAAAACACACAAAGCACATGAGACATTAAAACATTACTCAAAGGCCACACATACAGGTGTAAATATTAAATAGGAGGGGGCCCAGGTTGGAGCCCTGGGGGACCCCAAATGGGATTTAATTTGTTCTGATGAAAAATTACATATCCTTCCTGTAGTGGAATAATTGTTTCAAGATTAGTTCTTTTCAATGAATAGTAATTAGTTAGTAATTAGTAAGAGCAGGAGAGGAATATTCCAGAATGTTTCAGAGTCATGGATATTGTCAAATGTCAGGGAGAGTTTGTGTACACTGATATAGTTGGATGACAAAGGTTTTATCTCTTATTCTGTCTAAACTTGGCAACACTCTTATATGGCACGGACAGCACTCACACGGGGACACACTCACATGGCAGCAGCAGCACAGAGAGGCACAAAGTGCTTACGGAGAGGGAGGCAGACTCATGTCTAGATGGGGAGAGAGCAATTACCAAAAAGATGGGTTTCTGTCCAGTTCCTAATAAATAATGTTAAAACTCCAATGGAGACTCACCCAAAATGTTTCTTTAAACGTTGTATGTTGTATACATAACAAGCACTGTGTCAACAATAACTGCACTATTTGGATCAAGAAAGAGTTAAAAAAAGTGGGTTTCAGAATGAAAATAAATCCAAATCTGCTTGGGATATGCATATTTTTAGGCTTAGCTATATCTTTATTCTTAATAATGCTGTCGACTTTTTTCAGCTCCCTCAAAAAGATTTATTTTTTTGTTACTTGGGTATTTTAAGCACAATGTCATCAACTACATAGATATTTTCAGTCAGTACTGTACTCTTAGATGCTTGGATCTCAATGTTTTTATCATGAACATGTGGCCTTAAGGATAGCTGAACATAAATTCACCACTAAATTGAGAGCTTTATCTTTTGGCTTAACTCATTTTTGATCACATTGGCTGGAGCAATTTTCTAATTCCTGCACACAAAGCCTCACTAAGTCTCTCTATCTTTTGGTCAATTTTGCCATCACTCAAACAAGCAAACAAGATGGTTGAACTCTTCTTAGGGGATGGAATGCTAACATCTCTGCAAGTACTGAATCAGACCTGTTAAAAATAAGGACCAATTACTATTTTCAGATATTGGTGAGTAATTTTTGCTTTTTTAGAATCGAGCACAGAGCTAAAAAAAGCAAAAAAAGACCCACAGTTATTTCTAAAACTAGATTTCTTACACCTACATATAAAGTGGAGAAGTATAGAAAAGCTGTAATGCTCCCGTTGTTAAAATAATAATTGCTACTCAGACACCGAGTCTGAGTGCCACACTCCCAGACAGGAGATGTTAAAAAATAAAAAGAGTCGAGGTCAGCCTTTGAAAAATATTGCTTTTCTAGAAATGCTTGACTTGTGATTTTCCACAAACATGCATCCTAGGCCCGCCTCTCGCCCGTTGACAGCTGGAGATAGGCACCAGCCCCCCGTGACCCCTTTAGGAATAAGCGGTTCAGAAAATGGATGGATGGATGCATCCTAGGAAGAGTTTAGATATGCTATATATTTATATAACCACTGGTTTATATATAACCACTAATATTACACATAATTTTGGTTTATAGTGTTGTACTGAATAGCTTTTCAGTTTAAAGTTGATGTATTGTGAATTTTACATGATTTTGAGTCGTCCATCTTTGGTCATGTCCAAAAAGCATTACTAACACCAATGAAATTATCAAAGTTATGGCACCCTTTCCATACTCGGTCTGTTATATTAAATATAAAAAACTGATGCTAAACCTTATGAAACACCTTTTGTAAGCTAGAATAAAGCCAAAGAATGTAGCATGTTCACTAAAAGCCTAAAACATGTTGTTAATCAGTGGTGGCAATGAAGACTTTTAGCTGACATCTTCAAGACCCCCCCAAAAATCAAATTCCTTTCTTTTCAAGCCTATACTTTGTTACGCAGTATGTACGTACGCTGATATTTTTTCCCGTCCATTGTCCATTAAAATTTTTCTTTTCAGATGTTCATCCCTTACTGTCACCTTAGGTTTCTGATATTGTGTCAGAATTTGATGCCCTGAGATGAGAACAGACTGTTCCTATCTTTCGTCCAGCACACAAAGCAAAGGTTTCAAAAAATATATATAAAGAGATGAAATAATAACAGTATATATATTGCAAAGCACTTTGTTAACATTTTGCAGGGCCATTATCAACTGGGATTTTTAAAATCTATTTTCTTGTGCTTTCATTGCTTAAATAATGACAAATTCATGGACCAATTACAAAACTAAAACTGTTGATATACATTTAATTTATTAATCAGTTATGAGAAAAACTTATAGAGTAACATCAGTTTTAAACAGGAAAATGCAACTGAAACACTACAGCACACAAAAAGTAAGAAGCAACCAGATACTTCAGCAAAAGGTTCTGAACAAAGAAAAAAAAAAAAGAGACCTCTTGACATGTCCTTCAAAACTGAAGACCTGCTTTAATACATTATAAAGTATTTTTGCATAACAAGGAGTCAATTTTCCTGTGAACAAACTCAAAGAAAATACATATCGATGATCTGACAGTCTGTCTGGACTTCTGCAACTAGCCAGATTCTCAATGTATGACCAGGTGGTTCCCCGTCCCTAAAGCCTAAAGCTCACACTGCACTTCCCGCTGCTCATCCTGCTGACTCATAGAGCAGCAAGACACAAGATGACACAGACCAGACAACACCACCTTCCCGTCTTTGCTGTGAAAGATATTTTCTATTTAACTGTTGCTCAGTTTAGGTCAAAGTAGGATTAGCTCCTAAAACCTAGTGTTGCAACTTCTAATTTTTTTTGTTTGGAGTCACTTTGGATTAGGTGTTACAGCAGGATGTACTGTGGATTCTGAACTAGCTGGATTGCTAGTGGATTTATAAGTAATACATGTTTGTTCCTTATTGCTGTTGAAACATTTGAAACAAGTTGTGCTTTAGAACATGCACCTGGTTCCCTAAAATAAACATTTTGCACGTGTTCAGGCATGAAACAAGGCTACATTCATTCGGTACATGAACCAAACCAAGAGGACTGTAGCTGATATCTTCCATAAGAACAGGGTGCGAGGAGCTAGGGGGAGCTCGGGTCCCCTGAAAGCCCACAACTAACAGACAAAAAGGGGGAGCTCTGCAAGGTCCAGTTGCAATTTAGATTTTTCTTTTCCCACAAGAATCCTAATGTGTTTCAGATTAGAATTTGTCCATCTTGTGTCTTAAATTTCTCACAATTTTTTTTCCAAACACTGACTTCTTCTTAAAAGAGGTCTTCACTTGTGTGACCGTAACTGTCCGTTTACGCTGTTTTTTGCTGTTTGTATTGTTTCCTTGTTAATCAAGAACATTTGGAACAAAACTGCCTGGGATTATATTGGAAAACGTTTTACTCAGGTTTTGGACATCATCTCTAAAGGTAAACTGGATCATTTCAGTTTTATACACTTAAAAATGAGCAGTGAAGGGGATAAATGTACCCGGACCCTGGCAGTTAATGACTGTGGCTGAATCAGATCATGCAGCCTTTCCTTTTTACTAGATGTAAAAGCTGCGGCACAAGCGGAAAGGTAGGAATACCTGGATCTTTAGTCGAAAGTTAGGAGGTACAGCATGTTTCAATGCACAAAGTCTACTGATTGCCAAAATCATAACTGGTGTGCAATTGATAACTGAAGAAGTCATCAGTGAATCACAGAATAGCCTAAGAAATGTTCAAGCATTGATACAGTTTAGCTTAAAAAAAGAGGAGTTGAAATGTCAGACAGAAGAGAAAATGAACGCTGATTTAATACAAGAAACCAATATGTCTTTCAAAGGTATTACTAATTTAAAATAGCTTTAAGAAAGCCCCCAGCCGTAATGACAAAAAAAAAATTAATAGCACTAAAGTGTGCACACACCAGACCACGGTTGTGTTGAAATAATAGGGCAAAATGCCAATTAAATCATAGCTAGGTTTGTTAAATATAATACAGAAATTGGGTTACACATCGATCTTGTGGCACCTGTGGTCCCTACTGATTTAATAATAATATAGCCTACTCGGCTGATATTAGCTCTTTGTTTAGCAAATAATTTGGTTTTGATGGTAGTGATGATGATGATCATAATCATAATGATGGTGTTTCTGATCAATGCCTCTCCGTGATTTTTTTGTTCTTGAATAGCTGTAAAGCATTACATGTTGTACAGCATGTGGATCCCCTGTTGCTTTTTTGTTTGTTTAGAACCTATTAAACTACCAAAATTATTTTATGTTTTTGACCGTTGTGCCATAAATATATAGGTGTGTGCATGTGAATTTGGAAATTGCAGTGCACAATAAAAAATTTTGCTCCGCCAAAACCTTTGGGAGAATTCGAAGCCTGCATATGAATATGTGTACAGATACACATTTTAAAAACATAAAGGAATTCCCATCTAAAGAGAGTACTTTCTTATTAAAACCACAATTTAGAAGGGTTGAAAACATTTCTATTAAATGTATATGGGTATGTGTGCAAAATGCTTTTTTGTTGATTCAACAGCTTTAACTTTGCTTGCAATTTTGGATTCAATCAGGACAGACATTAAATATTTCCTCAGTCCCCAACAATAACTCTGAGATATTATTTCTATCTTGGCATTGGGAAAGAGTGAATCTTGTTGTCTAGTTTACCTTTGTTTTACCTCTACTACCATGGGCTTCGAGTAAAAAAAAATCCTGAGCCTGAACTTTTTTCCAAGAAGCAGGGATGGAGTACATACACATTATAGGCAGTTTGGCCAACAACTTTTTGGCATTGTGCTTGGTAATGTAAAAGATGACCTGCAATTTAAATGTCATTTTTAGAAAGTAAAGTTTGTTAAGTTATAAGTGAAAACATGTGAAACTCAGTCAAGCAAATTAATCTGATTTGTTTGGCAACCATTCCATTCAGTAAAGGGCAATTTATACAAAAACATAAATTGCAACTTTTTCTATAATTTTCCATCACTTTTTCTAAGCCTTTTAAATATAATATAAAATAAAAATATACTCTTTTAGACTTGCTTATGAGTAACTGATCCTAGTATTGCTTTTATTCAATTTCTAATGATTTCTTGTTTGTCTATTTTTAATTTTCATACTAATTATTTTGATCAAATGCTAGATGGCATTGTTTTATTGTCTTCGCTTTCTTGTATTTTAATATTGCTAGTTGATTTTAAATGTTTGTTTAAGCCTTCTTTTCATGATTATTTGTCTTAATGTTCAAATTTTTTGTAATCATGTAAAGCACCTTGAATTGCCTTGTGTTGAAAGTGTGCTATACAAATAAAATTGCCTTGCCTTTTGTTCAAAACAATGGCAAATTAAGTTATAGGAAATACATTACATTGAGCTTGGACTCATCTCCTCTCTAACATATTTGCAGAGGCAGTAAACCAATGAAGTGCTCCAAGAAGTCATCAACATTCAGAGAAAACATCCTTTGAGCTTATCAGACAGACGTTTCTTGAACTCTGGTGCTATGCCATGTGTGTTCATATAACTTGCATGATGATTGGAAACGGACAGTTTATGTTTAAGAGATTTTATCAACCTCTACTTTTTTGCATAGATCTACGAGCTGTTGGGCAATAGTAAATGATACATTCTGTTACGCAATGAACGAGCACTCACGTATTTTCAACGTATTTTGCACCGAAACCAACGGCTTGTGTGTTGGAGCGCACAGACAGCTGCTTTATGCCGGTGTCTTCTTTGTGATGGCGAATAGTTTTTTTCCCGCTAGTTCAACTAGCCTAGTTGCATATATTAACTTCTTGGACACAACACACAAAACACTTGAGGCTCCCTTAGCGTCTGGCACCAGCTTCCAAACGGCTTGCAGTCTCCAGCTTTTTCCTCTATCCATGCCCAGCGCCACTTGTTTTTAAGGCCCTTGTCAACGACGACTATCTTACCCTGGCTTCACAAATTTAGCCTCCATTCTTCTGATTTCAGGAGAGACAACTGCAGCTTACCTCGGATTCTGCGTTCAAGAACACTCGGAGATGTGTTTTTCTTTCTTTTTTTTCTTCTGAATCAAAGTGAAACGCCGGAGATCCGGCACGGTGCTGGAATACTTTAACCCTGCTACTACCTCTACAAATTCAGCAAAATTATCAGTTGAATGCTACTGCAGTAAAATTCAACATAGAAGATGAAATGTGCTCTTAGGTGTGCTTAGAATAAGTTGTATTTTTATATTCCTAAATATGTGGCTGCTGTAGTATGCCCTTCAGTTAATAAAGCAAATTAGTTTATTTTTCAAGTAGTTTCACAGTTGCTGGTGGTTCATTGTCCACAGTTTCAAAGCATTTTCCAGAAAAAAAGTAAATAAACATTTGGATAATGCTTTGGCTAATTTTGTTTGCAGCAGTAAGAAACATCTAAACACAAATATCCAGAATATGTTAATTACGTTTATGAGTGGTTGTTTGTCGTGGTTGAAGTCTCATCACTGAGAGTATGAGATGGTATGTGTGTTGACAGTGTTAAAAATGGTTATCATAAGTAATTCAATGCATGTTCAAGCAGAGACAAAATGGAGCCAATTTCCAGTTTAACATTTATTTTGAACAGATTAACAAATTGCAGTTTTACAGAGGAATTTTGCCCCCGTCGTTCCTCTGTGGTCCAGATTTAAAGAAATCTGAACAATTAAATGATCTTCATTTCACAGCTTTATAGAAAACCGGGCCTCTAGGCGTTTCTAATCTCTCCAATCAGAACATTTTCATACAGTGTCTTAGCTCTTATTGGCTGTCAGAAAATTATACAGTCATATGGGTGAGACGTTTTTTCTTAAAAGCTCATTCTGAATTTATGGTTTTATGGCAACACCCCAACTCTACAGACATCCTGTTTTTTTTTTACAGCTTGCAATAAAAACTCACCCCAGAGTTTTATGACTTAAAAGCTTTCCTGCATAAACAATAGTGTCAGACCCTTAACCATGCAAACTTTATAAACAGTCTTTTACCTTCTGAATGATAAAAGTTTACAGAATTACCACAATTCCCTCTTTTCAATCCATTTTTAAAAATGGATTGATTAAAGATCAAAACCTGTAAAGCTTTTTGAGAATGCAAAAAATCAAATCCAAGAAATTTCATCAGTTTAAAAACATGAAGTATTCCAGACTAAAATTCAAAACACAAACTATTAAAGTACCTTTTTTAACCTTAACTCCCATTAAAAAAATGTAAATCTGTTAATCATAGATTCACCCTCTTTTGGCATTAACCAAAAAATGTATTTTAACAATTCCCACAAACTAATTCAAAACCCACAATGTATAAGAATGTCTTACATGTGAAGAAATAATTAAATCTGACTTGATACATGTTAATACTGTGGAAGAAGCTCAGAAAATCCATGAACATAGACATTATTACTATATTATATTCTGAAAGAAATCAAACTTAAAGTGTTAAGAAACCTGTGAAATAGAAGGTATTAAGAAACCTTTTAGGCAGTGTTACGACTCTTCACTTGTGAATAAAATAGTTAATCAAATAGTTAAACAACCTGTAAAATGCAAAAAAATTAATAAATGTTCAGTCTTTATTTGTATTCTGATCCTCTTTCTTCACTCATTTTATCCCCCTCAATGGCTCCTGGCAGCTGGAGAGCGATATACAGAGCTGATCAGTGTGGAGGGCTCCTATTTTTTTTAGTGTTCCAGTTTTTACTCCCAAATTTGCAAATAACCACTCTCTGAAATGCCAATTACTTCATTAATTGAGCATTTCCCCCAATATACACACATGCACAGACAGGCCCCGCTTCCTATAGCTTAGCCCACCGTTGTGGGCTGGTCAAAACCTGCTGTGCAGCTGATTGCTGAGTTGTGATCTTCTTCTGTAGATCCCTCTTTTGAGATGGCAATTTCAAATTGCCCATCTCATTCATTGGCACATAGATCACACTGGATGAGTAATATCACCACCCAAACAACCTTCTGGGTGAGCTAGGCCCCGCCGCCTGTGGCCCCAGCTTCCGATTCAGCTTGGTCAAACCCTTCACGACCCCTGCCGATCCTCGACCAGGTTCGTCGTTGGCGTGGAGCTGCACTTTGTGTGTGTTCCCAGCTGTCATCTGGAACTTTGCTGAACCACTGGACTCCTCACGCCTTCGACCTGGAGCTGTACCTTGGACCCCTTCAGCAGCTGTAGTCAGCTGTGACCAGAGGAGACTGTGTGCTCCTCACGTGCTGCTGAATCCTGGAGATAATCCTGGGGGCATAAGCTTGTAAACATCTAAAAAATGACAGTTTTTGATCCGGTCTTGTGATCACTCCTTTTCAATCTAATTCAACTGCATTGTGCCAAGAAATTATTTCACCCATCTAATTAAAAATAATCCCTGGGGAAAGAGCAAATCCACATTATTTTGACACACCGTTGTTTTTCCTAAAAACTAAACCAAAAACACCTCCCTCATTAATGGATTTAAAAACAAGAGCAGGCTCAAGAGTTTACTTTTTGTGTACAGTTCAACTGATTACTATCCATTTGCTTGTTCACCCAAATTGATTCTTAAATTCAGTACATCCCTGTGGATGAAAACGTAAAAGAAAGAAAAAAAATGTTTTTTCTCTCTCACCAGCCAGCAACCCCCTGCTATCGGCCCAATTTTTCCTGCCAAATTTTGTTCCCGGTAAATGGTGGTATTTTACCGGGAGATAATCCTGGGGAAGACATGGGGTTATCAAAATACGTAGAACCGCGGCCACCTTCGATCAGACAAACAGAAACTCTTGTGGTTAATTCAGCAACAGTGACATTGAATCAACAGTCTTTGATCATCACTTCTCACGCCAGCCAAGTGAATTCACACATATTGTCCTTGAAAGTTCAGCTCAGCATGAGGAAACGTGCTCTTTTGAGGGTGGCCTCCAGCTCACCCCTGAAAATATACAGTCACCTGTGCCCCCCTGTGTTTGGGAGGAGAGCACAAGAGAGTCGTAATTCTGCGCTGGTCGTAAAGATGTTTCTCTCTGTGGCCGTTACGGCGGGCGCCTGGCACTATTGTCATCAGACCACGCACCCCCACCCATCTCATCTCCCCAGGATCATTTCAATTCCATCTCAAGAATGTTTATCTGAGGGGTTTTGTGCTGCAGGATGAGAAAAAGAGAAAAATATATAATTAGAGTAAGAAAAAAAAACAGACAGTCGATCCTTTCAGCTTATTCAAATCAAGTTACATTCAAACATTTTATCTTCATATTCATTAGTCTCCTTCCTCGAATGCTGAATTTAAATATCTTCCACACTCAGACTGCCTATGTGGGCTCTACTTTAATTTTACTTCAATCAGTTATACTAGTAATAATTTCTTCAATTTCAATTCTGGTAAAAATATACCAATCAACAGGTTTGCTCTCTCCACCAGGAATAATAATCAATCCTTATACGTCTAATTAAACTGTTGTTCTAATACGTCCCCTGCGTATTTTAATTAATGATTCCTTCATTTTTCATCCAATTTATATTCTATATTTCATCAATGCAATGCCTTTCTCAATTTTTTCAATTTGATAAATGTCTCTTTCATCTCATGTGTAAATTAAACATTTATAAAGATGGAGCATCGCAATATCTCATCAACACACTTAGTTCTTAGAAAAACAAAATTAAATCACAAAAGAAACAAACAAAAAGGCTGGATTTTTCTGTTAGATATTGCTAATACACCACTAAAACATTGCAATAACAAAAATAAAGGCAATAACCATCTGCAAAGGTTCTATCCCTTTTTTTTTTAAAAGTCGCTATGGAAAAGTGGCTCTCCTGGTTCCGCTTCACTGAGATTGAGACGAATAGCTCATATTGAACTAAACCCCTTTGTAATCAGACTTAACACCACTTTTCCCCGACTCTGTCCCTTTAATCAATTAATAATTTCTGCTAATATAAGTATGTTACTTACATTGAAATAACTGTTGTTGATGTTGAAAAAGGTTAAAAACATCAAATGTTTAAAACAAAACCAGAGAAGAGTACTCACTGATAACACAACATAGTTTACAAAAACAGTCTTCAGTTTGCTATACTTCAAAGTCTATCTATATTTCTAAAGAAAAATCCAAGATTTAAATCACTGACAAAACAACTTCCCTATAAATATTGCCAAACCTAAATTATATATATTTTTTTTTAACACAATCCAATATCCATTCAAAATACTTTTGCTTATATGATTCCTCTTTAAACAAACCCAAATGTGGTCACTTGCCCAAATATTCTTGATTGTAAACAATGAAAACTTTTCATACTTCAAAAACATCTGTCCGATTCTGTGAAGGGAACTGAACATAGTCAAAGTGATTTTTTCAACTAAAACTCCTCTTAAATTGTCGTAGGATACACAATAGTCTAATTCCCCTCAGCAGTCAAACAAAACAAAACAAAAAATTCAATAAAAGAGGTTCAAGAGATGAGATTTCTCTAAACAAAAACTAGTCGCAATAAAATAAAAAATAAAAACCAGCATTTTTCTTTTCAGTATCCCTCTTTTCCTCTCAGGCTTCTTTTTTATTTTCTTTACTCCAATGATAAACACCAAATTAAATTGAAGCTTCTAGAGATTTCAAATACATTACCACTGAATCACGTTTTCTTTAATCCAGCTTCCCAAATTAACATTTTCCAAAGTTCTAATTAATAAACAGACCGCAGTTCAAAAATCTGGGTCATAATCCAAGTCGAACCAAATATATAAATTTTGAGAGAGAAAGAGGAAAAAACAAAAAATAAAAATAAGAAAAAATAAAGAAAATAAAATCAAAAATCTAAATAGATTGTCAGTTACAGAGTCCCCACTAATCAAATGATATATTATGTCATTACTCTAGGATCAGATCTATTCCAAAATGTTTTAGGACCTGTAAATTTACTCTCAGCATCAAATAAACTAGCTTAATCTTAAATTTCAAAACCAAAACCGATTCTTATTTGTCAAAACAAAATGTGCATTCAAATATATGGTAAAAATTATTTCAATGTAGCTGGTCCAATCACATTTTGCCTCTACATGATCAGAATAAATGAATTTAGAATTTACTTCTTACTTTCAAATTAAACCATCATTTCGGTCACATTCATTATTTGTTCTTAAATAAATCTACCTAAGACTTTAATTGTTACTGTCAATCCTTAGACCAATTCCAAATTTATCCCCAGTCTGTTAAAAACAAACTGATTACCAAAAGATGACTCTGTGTTTTAATGTTTTCTTTTTTAAAACCAAACATTCAAATCCCACTAGTTTATAAACTATCACTATGATAAGTGTTGTTTTGCATGGTAAAGACATTTAATTTATAACGGAATTGAAATGTGCTGGGTTATTTCTTGAGCCCCAGTTGAATTTTGATAACTCCAATAAGCATTTTGTGTCCAGAAAATCCTTAAGAATGTTCAATTGTGTAAATAATTTAACACCAGTCTCCTTTAGGTCATTCATTCAGAGACCAAGCTATATTTCTAAAGTCTATAGAGCCATCAGAAATAAGCCAAACATAATTTTTGCATAAATGATACTTATTTAAATCACAGACTCATTTTCTGTACCATTCAACACGGTGCTTATTAAAATAATTTAAACCAGTTTATTGCTTTCCAATTAATACCGTTTGCTTTTCGTTAAATGCTTATAATTACTACTTATAGCTTTATCTTTATTTAGGCCAACTTAACAACTCCTGCTTAAATCAATCAAAAAAGCAAAAAATCCACCTATTTAAAGATTCAAAAATGCATCTTTTATTTTGACTATAAACTCCCTCTTTTTAATTTTAAAGATGAAATCAAAAATTAAAACTACACCAAGTCAGAATCGACTCATGAGTAACTGTTCTTAATCATTTTCGTTTAATTGTAACATGCATAATTATCCCAAATAAATTTGGCCGTTTTACATCCTAATTAACCAGAAAAATTTAACAAAATCCAAATTCGTTTAAGTCTTAACAAGACAATCGTCTGCAGGAGTCTGTAATCACTTTCTATCCAAAATCAACTTTTAGCTTGCAACATGCAGTTAGCCACCACCGCTAGCTTAGCATAGCAGCCTAGCTCCACGTGCTACCGTTAGCTTTCTTTGTGAAACGAAAGCTAAAACAGCACAAAACGTACGGCGAAAACACTCCAAAAAATCACAACACACACTTTAGAAGATGACTTACCGCAATACCAGGACTTAATCCGCACAATTTATACCACTGTACCAAACTTTAATTCGGCACGAACAAAAACAATCTCCTGTTCGTCCACGCGGACTGAAACACATTTTTCCAATTTTAGCCGTCCCGCACAGCAAACACCGATTCAACTACGTCCTTTACAGCCCAAAACCATTAACAAAAAACACAACATTATAAGCGGTGGCTTTTAGACCTAATTAATTATTTTATCACGGAGGTTTCAGACCAGTCTGTTACAAGTGTCGTAGTCCGCTTTGAGAAATTTCCTGGCGCCGGCTTCCAGAAAACCCCTCAAAAGACTCGAACAGATGGCAGAAAACCGCCTATAACCACTAATTTATTTATCAAAACATATAGGCACAGCTATCGTATGTTAGCCGCGCTATCAAGTAAACAACTCAGACAGTATTAGCTCCTAGCTTAGGGCGGCCGCTCTGATGACCTGTCGTAAATGTTCACAACTAATTCTTATAGATATTTAATTTCAGTTATCCATCATATGCAGTTATATATTTATTTATCTATGTTAATTTATTTATTATACTCGAGTTCATTATTTATACTATAACATTTTAACCCAAAACGCAACATCACCAGCACTTCTCGCCAAGCGCCTGCGTAAAAAACATCTCACACACACACAGTAATACACTCTTGTACAAGCAGAATTTAAAACACTAACCTCGTCGGAGCTCACCAAAAAACCAATGCCGGACCATTTTCACAATTCAGTTCGTGGTGCTCAGCCACGCGTCTGAAGTATACGCAGCCCCACTCCCAGGTAATTCGATAGACTTAACAGAGGGCGACCCAGGCCCTTCCTGCTGTTATGTCGCTCGTAGCCTGGGAGCGTCCAGAAAAGCGTCCTATTC
This sequence comes from Apricaphanius iberus, assembly GCA_028564705.1. Taxonomy (NCBI): domain Eukaryota; kingdom Metazoa; phylum Chordata; class Actinopteri; order Cyprinodontiformes; family Aphaniidae; genus Apricaphanius; species Apricaphanius iberus. Next base: position 548,461 of record JAPXFQ010002203.1, read on the forward strand.
TGGATAGAGTGGCCAACTCGTCGAGTATCGATCCGCACGTGTGGCTCCGATTTGAGTCGTTGAAGATATCGGTCCGTCTGCTCCATTGTCCTCTCCGTCCTCCCCGGAGAAAAGAGTAGCCTGCACCGGGCACGCAGAGTAAAAAACTCCATCTCCCAGCATGCACCGGTGTTCCTCTACGGAGCGAAAAAAAAGGACTAAATCCTGCCAGAAACAGGAAAACAGACAGACAGCTCCAACGCTCCGGGCATGCAATAGTACATCTGCTCAAAACAAAAAACATATTTAACTTGCATGACAACATTACCCAATGTTAGATTGACCAATCAATAGAATTAAAAAACTATGCAACTCTGCGCAGATTGTCAATAGAGCAAATACATGTCCGTTTATTAACTTAAAAAATAACTGGATTTTTTGGTCCAAAACACTGCACACAGATCGGGGGTCACCATCTTGTTGAATTAAATAATTATCATAAGTAATTCAATGCATGTTCAAGCAGAGACAAAATGGAGCCAATTTCCAGTTTAACATTTATTTTGAACAGATTAACAAATTGCAGTTTTACAGAGGAATTTTGCCCCCGTCAGTTCCTCTGTGGTCCAGACTTAAAGAAATCTGAACAATTAACTGATCTTTATTTCACAGCTTTATAGACAACCGGGCCTCTGGGCGTTTATAATCTCTCCAATCAGAACATTTTCATACAGTGTCTTAGCTCTTATTGGCTGTCAGGAAATTTTACAGTCAGAAAATGAATCGTCTCTGTTCTGGGTCAAAGGTTCATTATAAAATTTATGGTTAAATGGCTATCTGCTTCTCTAAAAACTTTTCTCCCAGTTTCTTATCTAAACATCCTTGCTTTTACAGCTTGCAATAAACTTTGGAAATAAGTTTTACGACTTAAAAGCTTAGCCCCATAAACCATACTGACAAACCCATCATGCAAGCTCATTAAAACAGACTTTTACCTTCTGAATGATAAAAGTTTACAGAATTACCACAGTTGACAGTGTTAAAAATTGAAAATCTTAGAGCAGATGCTGTTTTGGGAAGAGACAGACTTTGTTTTTTCCCCTCTCCTATCTAAAAAAAGCTGCTGCTACATTTTGAGCTCATAAAAAACAAAAAAAGCAAACCATTATGTTCTCATTTTTATTCTTCCAAACAGCGATGCACCAAACTGAAGCAGGAACACCATCAGTCTTTTCTAAGTGTTGTGGTTTTCCTGGGCTTTGTAGCAAATATTGTGCAATAATTTTACACATCATAGGTGCAGATTAGTTACTGCGCATTAATTTTCATGGCGGGTTATGAATGATAATTGCTTGGCGTATCAGGCACAGAAAGGCATGCAAATGACCTGAGTTCATTAGAGGCATTAGAAACACGTTAGCCAATTATGGCATTCTGATTGTCCACGGCAATGACATGGACACAGATTTTGGATGCACTAACGCAATGCCTATTTTAAAAATGAATCAGGATCCAAATTACCTCTTTCAAAAGGATAATAGCTCTAGAAAAAGGCTTGAAGACAAAAAACAGCCAAAATCAACCAAATCAGGTAAAACACTTTTTTTTTCAGAAGAGAAATTAAAACTCTACAGAAGCAGGATTTGTAGACAAGATACTGAAGCATACTGAAAAAGCTTCAAACCACCCAGGAGTCTGTACATTTATTATTTTAGTATTTATCAATAGTTCACATGAACCGGCTGCCTGTTATTTCATTTTCTGACCTAGTAACCTTAATAACGACTTGATGAATGTTACTGGCTGCATGAACAGTGTATAAGGGATAATGTAATCAGTTAGTCTTTATTTATTGAGCACTTTTTAGATACTAGATATAAACAAATCTCAACATTGGAGTGATAACAGAAATGTACACAAGTGAGCCAATTAATAAGAGGGAATATGTTTGAAAAATAATGCAAATGCATTAATAATTAAAGATGAGAAAAACGTTTTTATCTGTCAAAACTTTAACAAATGAGTAGTATGAGGATCAAATTGTAAAAAAAAACAAAAACAAAAAAAACTTAAATATGCATTCAATTTAAAGATATATAAAATATAATTACTTAACAAAAGGCATGGTGAAAAGACTGAAAATCAATTTAAAGTCTAACTAAAAGCTTGTTAGAAGTACAACTACAAATATGAGATATGGTAAAAAAAAATAGGAATAAAGTAAAAAAATAAATAAACTGGAAGTCAGCAAAGAATTAGACCACAAAGGATAGAGTAGAAAAAAAGGTAACATATTTTTATAAAAAAGACACTTTTTTCACTTGATGTCTAGCAGTAAATCAGATAACATTTTGTGATAATTGGTTAAACACATTCTTGCATTTATGTAGTTTACATACACTAACATTACTGTACTTTAAATTATCAGGAAAAGAGAAAGATGATCACATTATGGCTTTGCAAACTTCTGAAAGTGTAATTCAAAATTGCTTTAGTTGGCAACACACCTGTAGATGTATTTTAAGGCAACACCTCAAACCCACTGCCTCCTTGCATAAAATTTTGTTAAAAATACATATAAATCAGACAAGCTTTAAGGAAGACCATTGTACTGTAGACCTCCAAAGGTCTGGCTCATCCCTCGTTATGGTAGCCTAATGCCTGGTAATGCTATGCCCATCTGTACAAACAATTAAATGCAAATATAAATACCAAATGAATGTCAAACCTGTTCAGGGTTGACCGAAGTTTGTGTCCCAGATAAAAACATATTTGAGTGAAAAATGTATGTATAAAACTTAGAACAGAAGGAAAACACCTTGAAAAGGTGTTGGCTGAAGTTTGTAACAGAGCGACAATATCCACTATAACAATATGGGTTAAAAGACCATTCACATAAGAACCATTAATTCAAAACCGACACAAAAGGCCAGATTAAAGTTTGAAATTGCTCTCAGTGAATTTGAGATTTATTGAGTGGTCTGATGAAACAAAAATTTACGTATTTTGGTCATGATGACAATTGTTAGTTAAGGGGAAATTTGAAAGTTGGGAAACCTGAAAATACTGAGGAAATTCCAATATACAGACAAACTGAAGCAACAGCTCAAGATATGAAATATGAGAAAATGCCTCACCTTTACTTTTGGTTTAACAATGAAATAAAAGTAACATTTAAAAGAGCAAGGCCTGCATATTGGTATTTATCTAAATTTATTTGACCAAGCTTAAGTCATAAAACTATGCCAGAGTAAACAAACAGCTGTTGGATCAACAGGCCTCATAGTCAAAAGCTAATTTCAAGACTAGTCCGTGATTAGTCTGTTTGAAATCAACCATCAAAATTAATCATAAAAAGAAACATCTAAAACTAGTAACAGAATAAGACTTTAATGCAGTCCATGAGAATATTCTAATGCATTTTGCCTTATGCAGACCTTGCTTTAATCTTTATCTAATCAAAAGAAGTTATTGTAACAAGAAAACAGAAATGATGAAAAGTTGATCTATGATGTTTATGCTATAAAACTGAAGTTAAAATTAGAAGCAGTCAATAGAAGGATTAATTTTATCATTGTAACGAATTTGATTTTGTTCTAAATCAAAAGCTTTTATTTCATTTAGGATTTAATATTCATCAAAAGACGTATTCAAGATAAATTTACAATAACCAGTTGCATAAGAATGGATTGTCCCAGTCTTAGAAAAGGAAAAGGGAAGTATCAAGGTGCAATGCTGGGTGTAAGTTAAAAAAGCAGAAGTGGAGGGTGAGCAGCTTTAGAGTTAAAATATATTTTTCAATGAAGAGAGACTTATTGAATAATAGTGAACAATTATAGTAATAACCGTGTTTGATGTAAGCTTTTGTGATTTAGATGATGATTCTTTTGAAAACATTAAAGACATAAAAATTGAGTAAATTAAGAATAGTAAATGGCGAAAGTCCTGCAAATCAGTAAAAAAGGAAAAGTTGACCTAGATGGAAAGATATGAAGCAGTGGAAAGGACTCGTGAATCATGATTCACAATCCCAAGTGATTCATTTACTGACTCATTCCTGTTACTAATTGCGAAAGAATTTAATGAGTAGAAATACATATAGATTTTTTAATCTTTAATTTTAATATTTCTGTATGTAAGTTTCCTCTAAATGAAACCCATTTTTATGCTTCGGGCTTCTTGTGCTTGAGTTTTTAGGGGTCAACCACACCCTGAAGTGGAGATCGAAGGCTGTAAAATAAACATAAGCTGACTGCCTTGTATTTTATATATATATATATATATATATATATATATATATATATATATATATATTAGGTGGTGTCACAATCTCAATTTTGTATCAAAATCAATCGAAATTATCTCAAGGAAATTTCAATCGAACGCAACTGGACTTGGTAATTTTTTCGATTGAAATTTCCTTGAGATAACCATGACCTGGATGAATGAGAATATTCACAGGCTAATTAAAAATTATGTTATGACCTTGCACATCGAAATCCAAAAGAAGATTGCGATCACCTGCTACCCTGTTTACATATGGTGTCTCCCACTCGGGACTAGTGGCAATAGTTAGAAGACAACCGTCTCATCTCAAAAAACCACGCATTTCATTTTCCCTAATAAGTAATTCTCACCAGTGCAAAGTGGAGCTAATCTCTTCTTTACAATGCGAATGTGGACTTAACTCGCCATGAATTTAAAATTTTCTCACCGGCGATTTGAAGTAGAAGAAGCGGCTTTAGCTCCTGTTCCGGCGCTTCATCTATCCTAGCAGTGGTCGAGCTTTAGCTTAGCTAATAGCTACTTGCTAGCGTCAGCTCTGTAGACGTGTGCTCTGATCACGGGGGATGTGATTCAGGCAGTTAAAATGTTACCAGGTGTTGTGAGTTGGATGAGAACTGGTGAGAGTTACTTGTTAGGGAAAATTCAATGTGGGGGTCCTTGTGATGAGACGGTTGTCTGCTAACTGTTACTAGGGAGTCCTGAGTGGGACACTGTATGTAAATATGGTGAGAGGTGATCGCGATTTTCTTTTGGATTTCAATGTTCGTCTTGTTATTTCAATCGATTTCAACCAGTGAGTGGTGATCCAATCACCGTATTGTCCCAAATATAGGATGACGCCTCTGCTACATAGATCACCATCATCTTAAAGTTAGCATCATAACTCTGCCTCAGGTGTTTGTTAATTGGCCCCACTTTTGATCCATTCTGCTCCAGACTGCCTCTCTCCATTTTTCTTTTTCCGTTGATGACGCCAGCCACAATGAGGTCACTGACTTCACAGCAAGCTGGTGCCCTCTGCTGTTGCGGTTGTGTAACAACCCCAGACAACTATCAGCATGTGTCAATGGTTAGACCCCCAGTATAAAATAATCCCACATTTTTAACATTGTTTTCAATGGCAAAAAACCTTTTCCTATATTCGGGACAATACCGTAATTCATTATCACCATGGAAAAGCATGCTTCTTTCACCTAAAAACTGAATTCCAGCTACAACCTGCCGTACTTCCAGCCAGTACATTGTCTCTATCTCCAGCTGTTGCTCAGGAAATTTTCGGAAATCGCATTTTCCAAATACAATGTAGAGAAAACAAAAGATTAGCAAATCTGAGGTCAGTGAAAAAGTGATCCAGTCTGGAATTACTTTTTGTACACTTAGAAAGTCGCAGCAAATTGTTTTAATTTCCTTTGATTCCAGTCTTACTGTCGCTACAAGAGATAATCATAGCATATAATAGAAACTACATTTAATGTTCTTATTTGTTTCATCTCTTGTGCTGCTGCTTTTATTTTTTATTTTTTTTGCGTTTTTTTTTTTTATTCATATCTTCTAAGACATTTTTTTGTAACTAAATTTTTGTCTTTTTATGTGAAGCCTTCCGCTGAGTAAAACTCTATATAGATCAACTTTGACTGATTTATTGAAATAAAACAGTTTTCTCTGCCACCGCATGCCTCCAGCTGTGTCTTTCTCCAACTCTCAGTTGCCCTGGTTACCCATGAAACGCTCCATATTAGCCATCTTAAGTGGATACAGAATATTCACTAGACACTTTGCATTGACCGTTTATGGCAGAAAGTGGGTGTGTAGGAGGCAGGATATTATTCAGAAACAGCTGAGCACATTTCCACGTAGAGTCTGATGTATTAAGAGCAAATTGCGTGTGCTGTGCATTCTCCAAGTTTGATAGATCAGAAACATACTAGGCGTAAGTAAAAAAAAGTACAGTTTTAGTGAGGATTCTACACAAAGTTTTATAAATGAGACCCCTGATCATTAGATTTGCACTCATTTTACCGCCAAAATCCCGATCACGAGATGAAGATTGTTATTATGTCATGTAATTATGAAAAGCAGAATCTCCACGATGAATCAGAAAATGTGACTTTTGTCTTCAAAAGAGACTGTGGAACATGTTATAGTAATTTGCCTGAAGTATACTGCTGCAACAAGGGAACTGGTAAAATATGTATAAGATAGCAAATTGCAACTGGATAACCAAGACCTTTTAAACTAAATGTCTAGTTCTGAAAAAAAAGATGCTGAAATATATTAAGGAAAAAAAATCAATAAAGGAAATATTGTTTTTGTTTGATTTTTTTGTATAAAAGTAGGCATATTTTGCACCAAACTTTGCTTCCCAACTACCATTAAACAAAAGTTTATGGCTTATAGTATTATTTCCCGGTTTTTTGTCATAACTTTAATGTTTTATGTAAGTGAACTCGCCATAGATTTTGAGCATTCCTTGAATGCATCACAGGTGTGCGATGCAGCATAGTACAGACAATCATCTGCCCCAATTTCCATGGAAAGGTGAGGTTTAAAAGATGAAGAACGATCTTTATGTTTGGCTTGTAAAAGAAAGACTGGTCTCATCTACATGAGGATTTCTTTTTGGTTTTTTAATGAACTTTTAATATGAAACAATTTTGTTTGTGAGTAGGTTTAATGAACCGGGAAAGGTTTATGATTGATCAGTCTATGTTGTGGGATCACACTGCATGCGAAGGAATGGGCATGTGAACCATTCCTTTTCTGAGTCTGTGGAAGGACCATCTAGATGCAGAGAAAAATGGGTCTCTAATCTGCAGGGAATATTGGTGATAAAATTTCACAGAAAGTAGCCAAGGGTGGTCAGATATGTAGCTAGATTTGTCTCTAGCAGTAAAAAAAAAAAAAAAAAAAAAAAAAAAAAATTGTTAAAGGGGTCTGTAAAGTCAAATGGCAACAAAGTCACTAAATTTGCAACAATGGGGCTGGGGCATGTTACCATGATTTCCACAATTGTATTTTAGGAATGACATGACTCTTAAGGTTAAAATAATTATATGGATCTTTTTGGTTATTTGTGCCCTAACTGAAATTTGAAGATGATTTTTGGTCTTCCTTATACTATCACATAGGTCCTCCCAGGGGGTGTGGGCCCCAGGGCCTATGCCCATAATGCCCCATGTCCGATGTGGATCAGCCTGACAACTTCTCAGCAAAAAACAATCTGAAGTTAAAGCTTCTCAAGACACTCATAGAAATAAACTAGCTGATGAAAAGGATTTTCAGCTTTGAAAGTAAACTTTTTTCAACAAGATATCAAATGGCTCATCTTGAAAAAATAAATGCTATGGTTAATACAGCTGGATCATCGGATCCTTATTATAATTGGTTGGATCTGAGGGTGAAGTCCAAAAACAAAAAAAATAGTTATTTTGTCAGTGTTTCTGCTGTTGTTGGGGGCTTAGGCACAGGACGATTGTCACATCTGAAAATTGCTTTTTTTTCTACCTCTTAAAAAAGTGTGGCTTGTGAAGGAGGAGGATGGAGACAGACATGTCTCTGGCCAGGGATAAACCTAGCAATGTTCTCAATTCATTTAGTTTTTCTTTTTCTTCTTTTTTACTGCATAGCTGTAAACAGCTAGGTGAAAGAAAATTGCATGTTTTTGAGCTGTCCATCAGTCCCTCCATATTCAGAGGAAGTTGTGGATGGGTAGGGTCTGAGAAGAACTCAGATAATCACCCCAGTAACACAAGATGATTGTCTTACATTGTCATGTTAGGTTGAGGATCACCTGGATGCAGACAATTAGTGGTAATGCATTTATTTGAAGAATAAACTTAAATGGTAAACAAGGTCATAACCTCTGGGAATAGCACAGCAACTGCAACACAGGGAAACCTGCATGGAGAGAAAAAAACAAAAACAGAACAAGGCAGTGCTTTGCTGTGCCTCAGCTCTGGTGGCGCTGTGTCAGACACAGTGAATGAAGCAGGTAGTTGGTGCATACTCATTGCTGTCTCTCTTTATATCGCCAAAATACATGTTTGATTACACATGTGCTACAAATGCTGATTTTCTACAGCCTATCTAATATCTTTAATGGATGTATGTGACATGTTTTGTCTTTCTAGTTGTCCATAAATGCGCAGTTAAAAGATGCAGGGCGAGGCAGAAAATACCGTGCCTCAGTGATAGGGGGCAGTGCTGAGCCCAAAAGGGCACAACTGGCATTCACATTGATATTTTAGCATGGATGTATACCTGGTCGAATTGCTCTGTATGGGGCGAGAACAAGTCTTCGGACCTGCGTGTATGCCAACTGAGAAACTGCCTCATCAAATGTGATGCACTGACATGGATGCAGCAAAGCCACAGGGTTTGCTAAAAGGAAAATGTATTTTTAAGAATCCGCGACACACAAATGCAGTTTATCTTTGCGCCAGGTGCTGCAAGTGATTGGAGGATGTAGGGAAGAATAGCTAGACGGACGGCAGGAGGAAGTGTGGAGAGGGGAGGGGCAGAAGCTACGTTCGGTAGACTCATTCTCCACTTTTCTACAATGATTGGCTGAAGCTGCTTCACTGTGCTGCTGAATTGTGTTGTCAGACATGTGTACTACACAATTAGCACAGAGCTCATATGTCTGCACAGCATTTTTTTACGTAGAGGGGGGAGTCGTACCAGCGGATGTAGATGTTAAATTACGTACTTGCTGTGCCTACAGGTTGGCAGGTTTGCATTTTGTAGGGTTGGGAATTTCTACCTTGGCGGAGTGCCATGGTAACTCCTATGTAAAAGGCAAACAATGCCCTGGTCCAGTGCACCACCTGGCTTGAGAAACCAATTCCTATAGACTTAATTTGAGTCATTTTTTGGGTAGCACGTGTATTCTGGATGCCTTTGGCAGAATTCAAATAAACCATTTGAATCTAGATTAATCTAGATTCATTCAAAGATTATAGTGAGATTAATCTAGATTTAAAAAAATTATCTATCCCCACCACTACTGAAAACAGAGAAATACTAAAAAACACATTTGCAATAGAACCAATCCATAACAACATTCCTTCTTATGAATCATCTTCAGTGAAGCAGTCAGATTTTTAAAAATGAAGGCAAACAAAGATGAGTTTTACTAGAGAATAATGGAGAGATTTGTGTAGGAGGATAGGTGCATGCATTAAAGATCAGTCAATAAAAATAAGTGTTACAGAATATTAAATATTATAGTTTGCAACTGATTGAAGAAAATAAAAAAATCAACAAAATATTCCAATTAAAGTAAAAATAGAAACAGAATCTTCTTATTTAGATTTAACATCTCCAATTCCAGAGGAGTCAGTCAGTGCTTCAGCAGTCATGAACCTCACCACACGTCAGTGCTCAGAACATGGTTCATCATGGAACATGCTGCTTCTTGATTCATTTAGAGCGAATTAAAATGTTTTGATGCAGTTAATAAATGTGTTATTTTACATATTACAAAGAATCAGACAAAAAACAGTTTTAGTACCATGTAGCCTTAGAAATACTTTGTTTTATCAAACTAATTTTAGCGTATCCCTGTTATTAGTGTTGAACATGACTCAGGAAATAAATAATTAATAAAGAGGCACCTTTGCCAGAGTAAAATCAGTTGGCTCTAAATACGATGGAAGGAAAGAACTTGCAATACCATATTAAACACGTCAGTACTGCTGAGCAGGTTAAACGTCTACGTTTTATCAGTTGAACTACCCCAAACACAGAAAATTGCCTTTAAGTGTCAAGTGCTGGTTATGAACTCTAAAATTATTCTCTTCAGCAGGAGGAGACACTGTAGATGTATCTTACACATTTTTTGTTTAATTTTACATAGAATAAGTTATCAAATCAAATTTTATTTTAAGTGCTTTCCTTACAAAACAGCATCTCAAGGTCCTTTACAGATTAAAATGACCCCCCCCCCCACACACACACACACACACACACCACCCCCCAGAATAAAAACATGATCACAGCAATAACCCCTCTCCTCCCATCCCATCTCCCATGCACGCACACACTTAAAATTAACAGTAAAAAAAAGCCTGTGAATATTCTCATTCATCCAGGTCATGGTTATCTCAACGAGATTTCAATCAAACGCAACAGGACTTGGTAATTTGTCTTGGAAGACGTTTCACCTCTTATCCAAGAGGCTTCATCAGTTCATGCTCGCCGCTGACCAGGCTGGGACAGTAAAAAAAAGCAAAATTGGGCTGAGTTATGGTTGAGGTTGAGTAGTATGAATTAATTAAAAGTTTATATAAGTGGTCTACATATGATTGTAACTGTGTGACACACAAATGTGTAGAGAGTATAATGTTCTCTCACACTTTTTTGATAAACAACTAGGAGACATTTCATGAAGTAGGTATTTTAATTAACACAATTAACATTTATTACTTTGTTTTTTAGCTATGAGCAAGAACAGTCTTTGGAGTGATCAGTCTCTATTTTACCTAATTAATAATCAGTTGTGCTAAACTTTTCTGGCAAAACTAAGATGTAACTAGAGGAATGAAAAAAAATTTAACGTTCATTCCCCCTGTCCTTTTCATTTTATTATTTTTTTCTCATAGCATTGATTAGATGAGAAGTGGCGCTTTTTTCAGCTTTGTCAAAAATGATAGCTGTAAAACGAAATATAATTTCAATATTCTTATTACAACTGAATAAAACATAGCCATAGCAAACAGATTACAGATTCTGACATTACTGAATTAGGTAAAACTCATAACATAATGCAAAAAAATTTCAAAAGACTAGCAGAAAAACACAAAACAAAGCAAACTTTAAGCTTGAAACAGAAGCTCTGGAAATAAAATTAGCTAATAGAGGAAGTTTTATGATAGGATAGGGCATGAGTGAGATTGACTGCAAGTAAACCGGGGTTGGGGGTGGGGGGGGGACGGCCTGAACTGACTGTCAGGTTTGGAGGAATGGACTCAGATGCAGAGAGAGGTTTAGCGATGTTGTTTCCGATATTTAATGTTGACCGAGGATACAAACCAGGGCAGACAATGGGGAACCACACACAAGGGTAGAGTAGAAGAGAAACTGGCGAAGAGCATGAGAGACAGTGGGGTATATAAAAGGCAGGACGACACTCTGAAGAGTAATGAGACAATGTGAGACAGGTGAAGGCAATTGGGTCACAGGAAGACAGGGAATGACACAGACAAGGAGACAGTCACACCATGACAGAGATGTTTATTCTGAATCATGAAAATGTTTCTTTAACTGCATTTATCTGCAAATCTTTGGGGAAAGGTATATTTGTGGACTAAAAGCAGAAATCCTTCAAGCCGACACTAAGGCTTAAAGGTTATCGTGAAAGTACATGGGCAGCTTCCAAAGGTTAAGTCTAATCTCTGCCAAACAGAGTTTCCTCAAAAATTAGGGAATCATCTTTTTACTTATGATATGAAATTCTGTTTTTTATTTTTCTGTAGAAATATTAAACAAAATTCCTTAGCACTAGACAATCTACCCTTTTTGGGGAACATGATGTGTAACTGAATACCAATTTAAAACTTTTTACACATTGATCATATGCTAAAAAAAAATCCAAAAAGGAAATATCAAAAACAAGTAGACAACTTTTTGAAGAGGCCTTTTTAATAACACTCAAGTAAGGGAAGTGCATCATTTGGCATCTGAAAGATTCCTTTAACAATTTTTATTGTCTATTTTGAGTTTGTTGTGGCTTTGATAAAACAATGCAACTACAGAACTTCTTACTTAGTTAGTATTACCATTGGCCATTCGACAACTACTCAGAGGTGTGGACTCGAGTCAGGTGACTTGGACTAGAGTCAGACTCAAATCATGAATTTGATTACTTCAGTCAACTCGACAAAATGTACAAAGACTTGAAACTTGACTTGGACTTTAACATGAATGACTCGTGACTTCACTTGGACTTGTGCCTTTTGATAAAAGTTTTAGCAAGTTATTTTCTGGTACGCTTTGTCTTACGTCCAGAATCACACCTACGTTGTACCTCAATTTAAATTATAACTAATGATGTGCAAATCGACTGTGTTTGTCAAGTGATTTACGATTATATTGATTGTTAATACTTGCAATTAAAATGACTACAAATCAGAAGTCAGAAGTCGTAAATGTGACGTCATGCAGCTAACGTTAGCTAGCTAGCTAGCATGTGAAACACCAAAAGCTTGCACACAACACGAGCTACCACAACATCCAACTTTGTCCGACACCTGAAGCTGCACAAAGAAAGGTACGTTTTGAACGAATGCTAAGCACCTTATTGGATGTAACTTACTAGTCGCTGCACATTTACTGTATCAACAAGACAGTAAACGCATGTCTCCCTTGCTGGTTCATGCTTACAAAAGTAGGCATTTTTTTGTATTCTGTATTTGATTAATGTTATTGTATAAAAAGATGTTGAAATAAATACAAATCTTACAGACGTACATAAAGGATTTGCATAAATTTTATTTCTGTGGGAAGAGGACATGGAATGACTCAAAACTAAAACGGTAGGACTTTGGACTCAACTTGAGACTTGTTGGCTTTGACTTTTGACTCGACTTGGGACTTGCCACTTCTTTGACTCGACTTGACTCGGGACTCGAGAGCAAAGACTTGAGACGCGCAGGACGAGAAGGCTGGCCATGGTCTTTGTTGTGATTGACATTTTGATGGTGTTGCGAGAAAGATTTTCCTTAAGGCAAACAGATAAGCACATTTAAGTATGATTCTAAAAGCTTGAAATATGACAGAAATAGGAAAAGGATAAAACAGAAAAGGAAAATTGTCACTTTTGATTAGTAGAGTTTAATATGGACTACATTTGCCGTCTTTGTGTTGCTAATTGAGAATTTTTCTTTTAAGCCAATTTAAGCTCAACATATTACTTTCATACTAAAGGCTGCCCAAGTCGATAGCCCTTGTAAACATGATAAATTAATCTTAACATCAGTATTCCACTCTTTCAAATATGTCAAGAATTTCTCTGCTATGCCTTATGCTCACTTAAGAAACATTGTTGTGCTGCAACATTTTAAAGTAAAAAGCAAAGTCAACATCTTATGAGAAGGGTAAATGTTTATGACATGGCATGCTTTCATTCAAGTGTGGAGAATAAGAATTCCTTAAACAACACATTTTTCTTAAAATATAAAATGTTTATCTTTGGGTGCAGAACAAACTCGATGGAAACTAAATTATTCCAATATTGAACCACAAGATTAAGTCTTTAGTCTGTTTTTTCTAAACATTTGAGCACTTTTATTTCAATAAAGGGAAAATTGTTTTCAATCTACTTTTATACATTTACAGTATATCCCTGCATAATAATGTAAAAACTAATCCTTCAATTAATGCCTAAACTTTAACTTTTTTTTGTGTGTGGAAATTATCAAGGGAAAAAGACTGGCCTTGAGCTTAAGAAATAGATACCCGACAGAGCTGAATCCCACCTGAGAAGTGTGACTTGACCTCCCTCCAACTGAATTCCTCCTTGACTTCACCCTGTGACACCCTCATTTGACCAGAGTTATTGCTCTCATCAGGGATTACAGTGCCCTCCCATGTTTGAGTGCCCAACATCTGACTGCAGGTTAACAAATAATAATAAATAATAACACAGAGATGATTTTCCTTGGGGTGTTTACCATGACAGCTACTCTGTCAGAGAGGAACACTAAAGCCAAGGGCAGGAGAGCCTAGGGAAAAAGAAAGCTATTATTCTCCCTTATCTTCAGGTTCATCAAGGGCTCTTGAGGCAATTGGATTATTCCACAGCCCTTATTCACAATTGATCGGTATGCTGCTGAGTGGGAACAGCCTTGCAGATGAGTGTATATAAGTGAGAAGTGTTTTTGAGGATCACCGTGAATGAACCGGAGCAATCTACCTTTCAAGTTTCCCCCAGAGGAGATTTGCAATGTGTTGGAGGCATCAGAAAAGCTGTGTGTGGGCCTGACAAAAGCCAGCACGCCAATTTTTCTGACAATGTTTCACTTTTTCTGTGACTCATTCCGTGAAACCTGCCACAGCTGGCATGTGGAGAGATCCTGAAACGTTTGACAAATTCAAGAAAAACAACGTTTTTTTTTTCTGAAACTTGAAAAGCACAGCGCTTCATCTAGATCCTAATCAAATTCCCCCAAAAACAATTGTTCATCGGAGAGGGTGCAGGAATATGAAGGAGAATCAATTCAAATTGAAATTCTAGATAATTCCAAATATATCCAGGTATTTGTTAACAATGCATTGTTAACAAATACCTAATTTTAAGGCACAGCAAAGCACTGCCTTGTTCTGTTTTTGTTTTTTTCTCTCCATGCAGGTTTCCCTGTGTTGCAGTTGCTGTGCTATTCCCAGAGGTTATGACCTTGTTTGCCATTTGTTAAAAATGCATTGTTTACAGATTAACTAAAAATAGCTCCGTAGCACCAATCTTGGTTTAGAAATGGAACTTCTTTTTTATACTCTTTTTTTTTTTTTTTGTGCATATCTAAGTTAACAGTGATGGAACATAAACATTAAAACACACTCAAACATTGTGACGACAATTTTCATACCTTTTAAGTCTATCAGAGTGTCCATTCCTTCCAGTTTTGTTCAACACATTCATTTTGATTCGCTGAAGAAATGTGAGTTTCTTCATTTTAAACATCCTCTCCAAGATTGTTTTATTTTCGGTGACTCCATTTTCAGTTATTTCTTTGGGGATAACTTTCTTCACATCCACTATTGATAATTTAAAGGTATAGATATCTTTTTTTTTTTAAATCATACATTCCAGAATCAGACCCTAGTATAAAACCTGTGAATACCTAGGAACTTTAAACTTAAATAGTTTTTCTATAAGCCCCAACACATCACATCACATCCCCAAATGACATGTAGATGACTGGTATTAATGTGACGACATTCTATGGAAGGAAAACAGGATTACCTCAACAAGAATGAAAAAAAGCAATTCTCAAAACTCAAAAAAAAAACATTTCAAATTTGAAAATAAAATATAAAAAATTCCAAAAATTAAAATTAGAAATGAAAACATACGTATATTTATATAAAACTTTCAACCTAAGATGCATACATGTAATGATTTTTTCTTTTATTTGTCAAAACTGCATTTTGTTAAAACTGTATTTTTAAATTGTGAAGATATGTTTTTGTTTCTCGGGCTCAGAAGTTTAATTTATGTCATTGCTTCAGGAAATGAAGCAAGCCCAGAAAGCGCCTCGGAAACGAAAAAACAAACAAACAAACAAACCTGTTACTGTATAATACTGAGCCCCGTAGCGGACATGGTGGAGAAAATATTTTAAGGTGAGAAAAAAATAAAAGAAATTGATTTTTTTTTTTTTCACCTTAAAATATTTTCTCCACCATGTCCCCTGCGGGGCTCAGTAGTATAAACGGTACATGGACACACAATTAAACTTGCAGATGAACAACCATTCACCATTCCATGGCTTGTTTAGCCACATCACCAGAGGCAGGATTAGATTTCTCACCAGCGCCATCAACAGAAGCGCTACCAGGGCGAAAATGATGTCAGCCAATTTTTTGTCAGTCATGTACTATATGCAGTGTTGAGGAGAATACTCTTTAAATGTATTTAGTTACAGAATACCTGCTTTAAAATGTATTTTGTAACGTATTCCGTTACTTTGCTGAATCCTGGTACTGTATTCTAAATACTTGGAATAATTAAGAACAGCATTTAACTCTATTAAATGTCACAGAATGCGGTGGTAGCTACTCCCGCAGGAAAACAGAGGGCATTTATTAAATAATATTAAAAATTATTAATACCAAATAGTACCGACTGGGAAAAAATAGAGTATTTAATTATTTTTGGCACAACACTGCTTCCTCTCAGTGATCTAAAACCAACCAACCAAACAAACTAGTTTTTAGCACTACTATCTGTTTACATTTTATTAGATTTTATATTTAGTCATTTGAAATGAAGTTTAGCTGTTTATCAGCCACAGCCAATTAGACTGTTTGCAATTTTTTGTTATAAATATTAATTGCACTGCAACTTCAAAGCTTTTATCCTTGTAGCCATACTTTTCGGCAAACCCATCACAATATATAATCAAGCTAATGTTATGTCAGACACAACCACTGTAACTGTGAGAAGTGACCTAACTAAAAAGATATAGGCCCGGAGTCGGGAGTGTTTCGGCCATGGGTTACCAATGGTTTCGGCGTATTCGGAGTATTATGGGATAGTCTACACAGTGCGGAAACACGCGTTTCCCTAGCTTCCATAGCTTAACCAGAAAGGGACTCCTTATCCCATTTTACATTGTTACTCAGAAAATCTAATTATTGAATGAGGAGTAGGTGGCGAAGTGCGCCCTTTCGCGCTGGTATTCCTCCAGTTGGCCTAGAGAATCAAACAGGTGGTACACAAATGCTGGCAGCAGTGAAGCAGATGGAATAAAAACTAGGATGTGCACAACGATCGAATAAATAGAAGACAGCAATTCTGCATCACAGAACATTTTGCAAGTATTGTATTTTTTGATTGTGTTACACTCGTTTTTGCTTCAGTGGTGTTATGTTCCAGTATTGTTATTCCTGTGCCGCATCACTTTCTCTGAAAAGTTCAACTGAGAAGAGGTTGCAGTTACATGCAGAGAAATTCGATTTTCAAACTGCCTTATCTGTGTGGGTTATCCGATTATGAGAAATCCAGTTCGGTTTGACTTCAGCCGGACAAAGGTGTATACAGTACATGCATTTCAAAAGTTTGACTTCAGCCAATAATTCGGCTTCTTCTCACTGCATGGAAATGTACTGATGGAAGTGTCGTAACTGCAGATACTTGAACAACTCTTTATTTTCTATTTTGAACTCTTTTTGAATACAATTAAGTTTTTGTATATTTTAATACTAATGAGTACCACTTTTCTGGTTTTTGTTTGTTGAAAATTTAAATTCATGTATATATTTCTTGCACTTCTTAGTTATGGATGTGCTTGTTTTATAAAAGAAAAATATTTTAATCTGACCAATGAGAAAAAGTTTAAGGGATCTGAATACTTTAGCACTGTAACCATAGTAAAAGGTTTTTTTTATTTTTATTTTTTTTTAAACACTTCATGTTGCTACCCTGTAAAAAAGTACTTAGACAAACTTTGCTGATTTCTTTCTTTCAGTGTCTCCATGAAATCCCGTTCAGCATCAGGTGGGACCAAATGGTTGGTAATGTGATATATAATTTTTGCAATTTAGCTGATCCACCATCTAATACTGTTCACAATCCGGTCTGTATGATCTCTGTACTATCAGAGAGAATATTGTAAAAGGGAAAAAAAATGCTTTAAAGTGCCCACTGATGTTTGATTCTCCTGCTGATTCTGGTGATTGAGGAAGACAATCAGGAGTCCAATCAGGGAGTTATAGTATGTTTCAAGATGGCGCACAGGATTCAGCTCAAATGAACATTTTATCAGATTCTGCTTGTACTCTGTCAGCATCTGAGGCTTAAATACATCTAAACTCACAGCTGAAAAACAATTTTGTGTTGATATCACAATCACGATTTTGTGACTGAAAAGGGAGTGAGAAATGTTCTTACATTTTTAAACTGGAACTTCTAAATTGGTGCTCGAATCTTGATTACCTCACTTTCAAATTATTCCTTATGAACCTTTGCTGTGCATTAACAGTTATTGCATTTTTACCGGCGATCGTGGCTCAGTAGTTAGGAGTTCATTCTGTAATGGAATGGCTGCTGGTTTCAACCCTTGCTTCGTCCGTCTTGGCTGTTGTTTTCTTGATCAAGACACTTGTCCTGCCTTGCCTAAAGGTGTTAATCAGAGGGCCTGTGATGGGTAAATGACTGAATGTAGTGTCAATTGCTTTGGGGTCTTAAGCACTAGATATAGCTCTTTACAAGTGGAGGCAATTTACCAGTTTTTTGGGGGGGATTGAATAAATGTTGCAATAAGGAATAAACTTTTATTGGTGATCTAATTTAGTCAGAGAGTTAAAGAAAGCAAAGCTAAATTCAACATGGTGGTCATTATTTTTTTCACTTTTGCCGTTCTATCCAGAGTGAATCCACATGAGCAGGTCAGCACTGAGAAGTCAGGAGCTCATCTTTTTCAATGCTCTGTTGCTCATCAACACCCCTCACAGAAAACACTACTTTTAATATAGGCTGTCCTCTAAGTCCATAGCAAACAAGAGGAAATTTTAGGACAAACATAAAAAAATTGTGAGAAATTCACCAGTCTAATGCTTTCACACACATTACTCTAGGTCAGTGGTCTGAAACTCCATTCCTTAAGTGGGATTGTCCTACTACTTTTGGATGCATTCCTGCACCAACAAACCTGAATCAAACGAATGGCTGATGACCAAGTCTTTAGACTATTGATTCAGATGTGTTGAAGCAGGACAATGGCACTCAAGGACTGTAGTTATATTGTTATCTTCCCCCATCACCACCCTTCAGAGTGTGGAAGAACAGGAAGAGGGGGAGGAGGAGTGTCCATCAACTTCTTCTGCACAGATGGACACAGTTCAGTGATGTACAGTTAATGCCAGTTTAATTCAATGGAAGTCATGTACAACATAATGTAACCCTAAACACTGTTTTCAGTTACCAGTAAAGGAGTTATATAAACTGCATCTGCTTAAACAAATTGAAAAAAACAATAAAGAAATTATTTACTTGGATCGACAGATCCTAAAGTCAGATATGGAAATCGAGATCCTGAAACAAAAGCTACAGGTAAGGTGTATGTTGTGATTAGTGGATTTTATAAAAGTTTTGAAAGAATATAGGAATTTAACACTTGCTTTTTCATTTGTAGGAAATAAAGAAGACTAAATAAATTGTTGTGACTTGTTTATTTCTTTCTCTTTTTTGTTTGTGGTGGTGGCTGATTTAATCAGAGAATGTATTGTGGCATATAAGATCTCAGACCACCCTTCAATCCTGGAAAGCTGCAGGGTGGATGGGGTCTTCCTCTGGGTCTTGTATGTGTAGGGCAGGATGTTGTTCCCCTCTAAAAATGGCAATAATATAGAGAACCACACATGCCACAATGATGTCGCAGGCCCTCTCAGGGGTGACCCTGAGGTGACGTAGGCACTGGAAACGTGCTTTCAACAGACCTGTAGTCATTTCCACCCTGCCTGTAGTTTTACTGTGTGCCACATTATATCGCTGTTGTGAGCCTTGTTCAGGTTCTGGATAAGGGGTTAGTAGTGTAGGCTGGCATGGGTAACCCCTATCCCCCAGCAGAAAGCCGTCAATCTCTCCAGTAAAAGAAAAAAGTTCACATTGGTTTAGTGTTGCATTGAAGTGCCCAAGTGTGCAGTGAATACATTTACTTACCATTTTTCAGTCTGTTGCTTAGGGTAGACTCACAATATATTCGTGAGTCATGAACAGAGCCGGGCCACTTGGCTTCAACATTGGTGATAATATGTGCAGCATCACATATGATCTTCACAGTGGAAAGAATAAGATGTATGAGATATAGTATTGCTATGTGGCGTTTCACCATTGCAAACTGCATGTAGCTCTGTGTACCTGCACATTAATGCTGGGGATTGACTTGCTATTACCAGCGCTACAAACAACGCTACAAACCAGCAGTTCTGTGAAATTCCTGTTTGACGGCTCCCAGGGATTTGTGGCCAGGAAACGCTACAAAAATGTGCAGAAAGAGTTTCAGAGCGAGGCATACATTCCATACAGCTCTGCATACAGTGGCCTTACTAATATGCTCCGCATCCCCAATATTGTACAAAAAGCTTCCATTAGCAAAGAAACGTAAAGCTTCACATACTATCTGCTCGTATGTAAGAGTGCGGCCACGATGGGTGATGTTACTGATGTAAGGAAGGATTAGATTATGGATATATGTAATTGATTGCAACGAAAAACGGTAACGCTCAAACAAAATGTATGGGGAAAAGACAAAAAAATCCACTCTGGGTCTCAAAATCCTTGCACGACTCAAATGTAATTCTCTTAGAATTAATACAGCCTCCTCATCTATAGGATCCTCCAAAAAAGGACAAGCCATTCTCATAACTTTGCTCTTTGTGGGACTGAAATGTAGGCAATGAATGGCTAAGGCAAGAAATACTGCTTCATCTTTAAAAAATGGGAGGAGACCGAAAGAAACTCTGGGTTCCCCGAAGAAAACCTGCTCCCGACCAGGTTAGGTTCACAGAGTAAGTTGCCATGGTAACTGACTCTGAGTATAAGTTACTTCTCTTTCAGAAACTGGCTTGACTTATTCCATTACTTACTCCCATTCTGAAAACGAAAACCCAGAGTTTCCCTCATTTCAGGGTTAACATATTCAGAGTTTTCACTCAACCTCCTTTCTGAAACAGGCCCCAGGTCAAGACAAAAATCTATTAGTTTGAGAGGTGGTGAAGCCTGGAGTCTACAAGAGTATGAGAAAATTGACCCTGATCCAAATAAACAAGTCAAGATTTTTGGAGGAGGTCTTTGTGCAGACAGGTAGTGTGAGTTGATCACTGACCCAACTGCAAACTGACAGCCAATGAAACAGAGAGGCTAAGACATGGCAACAACTTTTTAAAAGCACACTTTGTAACTATGAAACATTATGAACATAAATGGATACGATATACACTACCGTTCAAAAGTTTGGGGTCACCCAAACAATTTTGTAAATAAAGCAAATTAGAAACTAATTCAGTACGATTACATTGTTCAAAACATAAAAAGACAAAATTTGGGTATTTAAGACTAAAACACATGAAAAATTGAGGGGCCTTGTTCAAATAAACAAAACAATATGTGTATTTAACATAAAGGTAACAAAACTTAATACAAATTTCTGAATGAAACATTTTCCACATAGAAGAAATATATTATATTATATTATGCTTCATTGATGTGTGTCTGTGTGATCAGCCCAAACTTTCAATGCTGTTTGTTAAAGCTTTCTTCCCAATTTATTTTGTTTTTTTTGTTTTTAATAAAGCTGCCGTGGTCTCTAGTTTGAATGAATATCCTTTTTGTTGCTCTATGAGAGAAAATTCTCTCACGCACATGTTTTATGAAGTTGAAGTTTGCACTCGCAGTGCCTAGTGGGGAAAACAACGCAGTTATGAGTCTTACTCATTAAAATACATAATATGCAAACTTCAAACTTAGCGTTAGGCTTGGCTAGTGGTGTTCCAGACAAATTACAATAGTTTCTTCCTTAGGTCTATTTTCTTGGGTAAAACAACACTTGTTGGTTATCTCCACAAATCACACAAGCCCGAACATATTTGACTGTGTTGTGGAGATGCTAATGATTAGCTTCTACTAGTGAAGAGTGCTTTCTCCTGTCTGCAAAATCAATACAGCCTTCCTTAGTCACAAGCTAAGCCAAGAACGTTAATACTCATTTTCTCTGTGAGATACAAGAAACTGTCTTTTTCTACTGTCTATTTCCTTTCTGTGGCCAATACAGGCAATGGGATTGGAAAAAAATGTAATGTGCAAAATGCATTATACACAACTCAGTGGCCGATAGCATTTTAAAAAGAACAAGTATTACACGGTTTCCAAGTGAACTAGATCTTTCAGATAGATATCACAGAAAATTTTATTAAATCCATTTTTCACTTCAAAAGCCACAATGGTCACAACTCAAAATATGTGTTTCAAACTCTACCTATTGTAACAAATAATACAATCATCACTATTCGAAACACATTCAGTGGGTTAAGCTTACCATATAATAAATGGCCTCTCATTCATATTTTGCAGCCGTGGCACAGAAAAAACAAACAAGAAATTGTCAGAATTCTGAGAATATCTTCAATGACAACCATCTGCTGGTATCTTTGTTCGTTTAAACTGTCTCCCTTGTGAGTTTTGATGTGCTCAGTTGACTTTAGTTGGTCTGATAACTCCTATAATCTGTGTTTCCTAAGCAGCCCCTGTTGTTAAGCTCTAGATCCTCAATCTGTGGGTCAATAAACAAAAAACTAGTATCAACACCCAGTCTCATAAAAATCTGCTATGACTGTGGGAGTTGTATATGTATGTTCCCAGCTTTACACATTTCCACATGTATTTTATTGGGATTTCATGTGATACAGCAATGTAAAGTAGTGATTAAGAGTAAAGTAACAAGAATTTTAGATAATTTTTTTTTACAAGGAGGAATTTAAAAAGTGTTGCAGGGACTTGCATGGTTTGTTGAACTGCCTTTCTTTTGTCTATTCAAATTGTGTATCTTGTGACCCCAACGCAGATGGTGCTGAGTAATATATAATATTTTATTGTAGGAGATACAGGCATGGATGGAGACATGAAGACATAACAACAGACTGACATTATTGATCCGAAAGGAAACACTAGGACATGACAGGGAGGGAGAATAACTGCAAGGCTTAAATACACAGAAGGGATAAGGATCAGTTGGTGACAGGGATTGACACGGGTATAGACAATGAGTGAGATATAGGGAGCGAGAAGGACAGAGTGCTGTGGTTCTGACATCTAGAGGTAATTGTGTTTGTTTTTTTGAACTCCGAGTGTTTATCAACAGCAAGCATCTTTTCAAGTCCTGTCACATATTTTAAACTAGATTTTGGTTTAGACTTTGATTAGGCTATTCTAACAGTTTAATATGCTTTGATTATAATCACTTTATTTTATATTGTTGTATATTTAGTGTCTTTGATCTGCAGCAATGTGAACTTGCTTCTCTCCCTGAAGAAAAGCATCCCCACAACATGATTCTGCCACCACCACGTATCCCCATAGGGGATGTATTTTTTCTGCCACACAGAGTGTTTTGCATGGTTTGTTTGGTTGGTTTGTATGTCCCTCTTCACACCTTGTGGCAAAGCGCAAATGTGATTTCTTGTGGCTTTTTAAGCAATCTCTTTTTTTTGGCATTCTTTACGAAAAAATCTAAATACGGGCAAATTGTTGAATCTGAGCTGTGGATTTGTTCAAGACTTGCTATGTTCATCTTTGCAGTTCCTTCAATTAATGCTCTTTTTGCATGACCTGTTGGTTTAGATGGATCGCCATGTCGTTGTATGCTTGCAGTTGTGCCATTCTCTCTTAGTTGTTAAAATATGGATTGAATGATGCTCTGTGAGACGTAAAAAAAATTTAGGATGTTGTCTGAAAACCTAACCATGCTTTAAATTTATCCTTTTTTTTGTCTAACAGGGAAAAAAATGTGGAAAAGTTCTAGAGGTATAAAAATGTTTTCACCACATTTTCAAAACTACATTCTTACATCACAGATGTTGCTTTAGAGAAATCAGGAGTACATTTCACAGCTGCCTAACATGATGACTAAACTCTTTAGTAGAGAGCTAAACTCCCACATGGAAGGGAATGTACTGTATTACTGACT
This sequence comes from Apricaphanius iberus, assembly GCA_028564705.1. Classification (NCBI taxonomy): domain Eukaryota; kingdom Metazoa; phylum Chordata; class Actinopteri; order Cyprinodontiformes; family Aphaniidae; genus Apricaphanius; species Apricaphanius iberus. The sequence goes on from JAPXFQ010002203.1 coordinate 572,127, forward strand.
TCTATTTTAAACAATGCGATCATCCTCCTACCACAGCACTTAGGTTCTTTTCAGGCTCTAATTCAGTGTGAAATGCATTCAGTGTTCTTAAAATCTATCTCCTACCTTCTGCAGAAACCAATCAAAGTGCAAAAAAAGTAGAAACATATTTTTTATGCTGCATTCATTTAGATTCTGTCTGATTCTACATGTTGTTAAGAGGTCAGGGAATGCTGACAGGTCAGCGATAGAAGTTTTAGCATTCTCTATTGTACTGCAGTGTAAGAAGATTATATCCGTCAAGCTCTGTCCAAACTTACTTATTCTGTCATTTCAGCTAAGGATTATCCTGATCTGCTTTAGGGAAATAGGATTTCAGAAACTGCACACTTTAAGTTGCAGCAACATGCGAAATGTCAACTTCTCCTGCAGTGCTGTAATGAATTCTGTGGTCACATTGACAGGCGCTGAATATCCTTGAGGCTAGAGGAAGATAGCTTGCTTCATTGTTTCATGGACTATATCAAATACTGCAATCTATTTTTCTACATATTTTAATGAGGTTACAAATCTGTTGTTCAAATATAAAATTACGTCACATTCTGGGTTGACACGTCCTTCTCTTTTCTGCACCAAGGAATCAAAGAAATGTATGCATAATAATAAGAGGAGCCCAGGGGTTACATCTGTATTAATTTCCCTCTAACCCCGTGGAAGTGCTAGCCCCTAAACATCTGCTTTATACATCTCCCTGTGGCCCCAGCTATGTCTTGAACTAATTACAACATCTTGAAGGAGTGTAACCAGTGATGAGAAAAACATCTGTGCACCTGGAGGGCCATACTAACCTGGATTCCACACCACAAATACCTATAAATGCTGTAAGTATTATACAATTTAAAAAGATGTATTAAACATTTTGTTGTTTGAAATTATTCCTAATGGGGCCACTGTCAGTAAGCTGACACCTGTAGAGAATTAATCATGATGTAATTAAAAATAAATGAATTTAGAAATAAATACAAAGCTTAACTGAAAAATTATCTCAGAGTCAAAAGGATTCAGTAAACTACTTAACTAACAGTGATATCTACTACTAAATGTGAAACAGGAAGTAATCCTCTGCTGAGCCTTTGGGTTGATAGATATGGTGTTGAGCTCGTGGGTGGTGATTTTTTTCAAGAAGTGGATGTATTCCAAATTGTTGACTTGGAAAAGGCCTCCATGATGTCACCCGTAGGTTTCGGAAGAGCTGAACTGAAGTCCAGTGGGTGGTCTCCACCACCACAGTCTTGGCTGCGTCCCACATCTCGTCACGCCAGGAAATTTGGCAAAAAAGTGGAGCTTAAAGTGGGGCTATGAGGGAGGCAGCAGATGGCTGACACTCTGAGCCGATGTAGCTACAAGCTAAGCCGGAGCTAACTGAAGCTAACAGAGGTTAGCGGACACTTAGCCAGAAAACCCTAGTTGAACAACTCTGCTACTCCTCTGCATTCTAGACAGGTCCAATAAGTTTGTCAAATAAAAGTAGGAAGCCTTTTTAAAGCATAACTTTCACTAAAACTATGTGAATTGTAATTAAAACAAATTCTAATAATCAATATGTAAATATACCAGGTTAAATAGTATTATTCCACTTGTCATTATTGTCAGTATTTTGTGCTGCCCTGCATTGTGTGGTGAGTTGACTCTGAGCATCTCCTCCTCATTGTTGGCATACTTACATCATCAGCTGTGTCTAACACAAACCAGTTTTTAGGATGGATACGATTTGTCACTTCTGGATAGGCTTCAATTTTGGTTGACAGAGTTTTGCCCTTTGGTGCAGTCATACATACAGGTGCTGGCCAGTAAATTAGAATATCATCAAAAAGTTGAAATATTTCAGTAATTCCATTCAAAACGTGAAACTTCTATACTGTATACTTTCCTTCCACACATAGTGATATATTTCAAGTTTTTATTAATTTTCATTTTTATTATTACAACTGACAGCTAATGAAAACACCAAATTCAGTATCTCAGAAAATTAGAATATTCTGAAAAGGCTCAATATAGAAGACACCTGGTGCCACTCTAATCAGCTGATTAACTCAAAACACCTGCAAAGGCCTTTAAAAGGTCCCTCAGTCTTGTTCTGAAGGCTCCACAATCATGGGGAAGACTTCTGACTTAACAGCTGTCCAAAAGACGACCATTGACACCTTGTACAAGGAGGGCAAGACACAAAAGGTGATTGCTAAAGAAGCTGGCTGTTCGCAGAGCTCTGTGTCCAAGCACATTAACAGACAGGCGAAGGGACGGAAAAAATGTGGTAGAAAAAAGTGTACAAGCTCTAGGGATAACCGCACCCTGCAGAGAATTGTGACGACAAACCCATTCAAAAATGTGGGGGAGATCCACAAAGAGTGGACTGCAGCTGGAGTCAGCGCTTCAAGAACCACCACGAAGAGACTCATGAAAGACATGGGATTCAGCTGTCGCATTCCGTGTGTCAAGCCACTCTTGAACAAGAAACAGCGTAAGAAGCGTCTCGCCTGGGCCAAGGACAAAAAGGACTGGACTGCTGCTGAGTGGTCCAAAGTTATGTTTTCTGATGAAAGCAATTTTTGCATTTCCTTTGGAAATCAAGGACCCAGAGTCTGGAGGAAGAGCGGAGAAGCACAGAATCCACGTTGCATGAGGTCCAGTGTAAAGTTTCCACCGTCAGTGATGGTGTGGGGTGCCATGTCATCTGCCGGTGTTGGCCCACTCTGTTTCCTGAGGTCCAAGGTCAATGCAGCCGTCTACCAGGAAGTTTTAGAGCACTTCATGCTTCCTGCTGCTGACCAACTTTATGGGGATGCAGACTTCACTTTTCAACAGGACTTGGCACCTGCACACAGTGCCAAAACCACCAGTACCTGGTTCAAGGACCATGGTATCCCTGTCCTTGATTGGCCAGCAAACTCGCCTGACCTTAACCCCATAGAAAATCTATGGGGTATTGTGAAGCGGAAGATGCAATACGCTAGACCCAACAATGCAGAGGAGCTGAAGACGACTATCAGAGCAACCTGGGCTCTCATAACACCTGAGCAGTGCCACAGACTGATCGAGTCCATGCCACGCCGCATTACTGCAGTGATGGAGGCAAAAGGAGCCCCAACTAAGTATTGAGTGCTATACATGCACATTCTTTTCATGTTCATTCTTTTCAGTTGGCCAACATTTTAAAAAAAACATTTTTTTTCATTGGCCTTTAAAATATTCTAATTTTTTGAGATGCCAAATTTGGAGTTTTCATTAGTTGTCACTTATAAATATCACAATTAAAAGAAATAAACATTGGAAATACATTGGTCTGTGTGCATTGCATGAATATAATGTACAAGTTTCACGTTTTGAATGGAATTATTGAAATAATTCAACTTTTTGATGATATTCTAATTTACTGGCCAGCACCTGTATTAATAGGGACTGGTTGGGCTGTGCTTTTTCTAAAGTCTACAACTATCTCCACTGTCAGAGCATTATTAAGTTCTAGGCTGCTGTTTTCGATCCCGATCAAAGGATGGTTAACCTACCATCTATAGGCGGACTCATCAAGAGATGAGCCCAAGGTGAAAAGCTGAGACAGTGATGTTGTTCTAAAGACCCTTGCAATGCTGTTATGACTTTTGTCATGTTTGTGTTTTATGTGTCTGTGTGATATAAACATTTATTTGTGCAGGTGCCTATCAGTGACTGATCTGCCCAGATGGAAACTACCTGTTGATTGGCTGTAGCAGGGGATATAAGATGGTGCTGTTGCATTTGTCACCATCCATTCTCAGCTCACTCACACAAAATTAGACTTGGAGTTCTCTTGTTCAGTTAACACGTTAGTAGGGGTAGGTACAGGGTTTGAATTACGGGGGAGCTAGAGGGAGATGGGCTCCCCTGAAAGCCCTCAACTGAACTAAAGGGGAGCTCTAAAAATAGAATAAAATGCTAATTTTTCCATCTTGTGTATTTTCCAAACACTGACTTCTTCTTAATTCCCTCTGTCACCATAACTGTCCGTTGGTGCTGCTTTGCTGCTGTCTGTATTGTTTCCTTGCTAATAATGCACATTTGGAATGAAACTGACTGGGATTATATTGGAAAACGCTTTACTCTGGTTTTGAACATCATCTCTAAAAGTAAACTAGATCATTTCAGTTTTATACACTTAAAAATGAGCAGTGAAGAGGACAAATGTAACCGGACCCTGGCAGTCAATGAGTGTGGTTGAATCAGGTCATGTAGCCTTTCCTTTTGACTGGACGCAAAAGCAGTGTTGCAAGTGGAAAGGTAGAAATACCTGGCTCTTTAGTGGAAAGTTAGGAGTTACAGTATGTTTCAATGCACAAAGTCTGCTGATTGTGAAAATCATAACTGATGTGCAATGAATAAATGGAGAAGTCAGCAGTGAATCACATTGAGACAGTTTAGCTTAAGAAAAGAGGAGCTGAAATGTCAGAGAGAAAATGAACACTCATTTAATGCAAAAACCAATAAGTTTTTCAAACTTATTGCTAATTCAAAATAGCTTTAAGAAAGCCCCCAAGCATAACGACAGAAAAATAAACTTAAAAGTTGAATATGGAACAATTTTTAAAAAAGAAATCTCATTAAAAAAGTCATACTTCAACAGGGAGTTTAGAGGTGTGCAGAATGAAAGTGCACCCTTCAAACGTTATATTCAACCTAAAATCATTAAAAAAGATAGCTTTTTCTGATTACCGCGCTGTGTTTATATATACGTTTTCCAGCCAGCAGCGGCACACCATTGCAGGTTGCCAAATACTGTTGTAAACAACTGCCTGGAGCAATGAGGCGTACTGTATAAAATGGAGCACTCGATAAGTTTAACTGATTTGTCTAAGCCCCAGAGATTTAATTATCTTTCTCAGAAGAGGAGCAACCTTACAAGATCTAAAACCAGTTAGTTTAGGTGAAGCCTAAAGCAGATGGACACAAATTAAAAACTTTAACGCCATCAAAACGTACGCGGTAATGGCAAGTTTTCATGGAGAAAGGTAAGAAAACTTGCTAATGGCTAAAGTTAGCTGTCGGTAAAACAGCTTTGCAATACTTGGGTATATGACGTTGTTCCTAGATACGAGAGCACTGATTATGACCCATCAACTTCCACACCGAGTAAAATCCTCAGGCTCTGGCTCTGTATATCAGGCTTGCTTTCACCATTGCGGTGAGTGGCTATTATAACGACTTTTCTAGCTAGCTTTGTCTATTGACATAGATCCCGGACCATACTACTCAATCAAATACGCACGCTATGAAATCTGTCGGATGTTTATGTAACTTCTAAAGTATACATTTTTAATTTTATAGAGAATATTGTCACAGGGTGACAAGTGGTGCGTGTGTGTTTGTGTGGTGTGCTTGTCCTCCCCTAATTAACACACCTTCCAGAATGTATTGCACCTGGGTAATCAAGCCACAGGTGTGGGTAGTTGGGACACTTCCTCCCCTGCACTGGTCTGGGTGACAGACAGGGAAGTGATAAGAGGAGGAGAGGATAACTAAAGGGACAGGGGGACATACTGGGAAGACACCGGGGAGAAGCGCTGATCGGATGGTGCAGCAACCCAGACATATTGTCGAAGGTGCTGGGAATAGCACCGGCGGAGTGACCGAGGCGTGCGTACCTGCCCTAGGAGCTGAAGGAGCTGCTGCTACCTGTTGGGACCAGCGCCACCCGCCCGGGAGGCAGCAGATCTGTGGTTCAAAGAGGGGGAAGTGTCAAGCGACAGTGGAAGGGTGGGGACGCGTTCCACCCTTCCTCCAGATAAGTACCCCTCTTCTCTTCTTTTGGCATGTACTGGATAGACCATTTTTTTAGTTTATCCTGCTGTGGCCAGATTGTTGTTCCAACTTTTACCCAATCCCACCTGAAGCTACAAATTGGGATATCCTGGCCTTTTAGTAGTGAGATGAACAATTTATTTTGGGACTGGGTTTAGTGTGGTTCAAGTTGCAGTGTTCGTTTCGATAGGACTTGTTTCAGCTTCTTTTGTGTTGGACTTCCTTTGCCTTACTTAGCTTATTTTATTTTTATTCCCTACCCAAAATATTATTGTTCACTCTGACTTTGATAACATACACTGAGAGCTTATCGATCACCCTGACGGATATCTACCGTGCTTCTTTCCCAAAGGGACTGGCCTCCACCTTATTGGGACCTGCTGGAGTAAGAATTACTTGGATGGCCGTGGACGGACTGGACTTTTCTTTTGGATTACTACCTTGAATATCTTTTTATATTTTTTATTAGGTTTTGTAATAAAAGACTATTTTTATCCAGCAAAGCCTCCCCTAGCATTTTGTTGTTTGGTGTTTCTACTCCTCAGCAGAAATCACTGGGGCTGCACCCTGTTTTGGTTGCACCCCTCCACTCGGTGACATTTGGTGTTGCTGGCAGGATTTCTGTTGAGTTTGAGAGATTTCACCTTGCAGCATGCCTGGGGAGGAACAATCAGCCGCAGAACAGGCTGCAGCTCGGCAGGCGACCATGATGCCCTTTTTTATGGGAATGCCATGGGTACAGAGATTTGGTGCTTCTGATTTAGGAGTCAAATTGGGAGAATGGCAAACACAAATGGAGACAATGTTAAGCTTTCAGCCATTCAATGATGCTCAAAAAGCGGACCTGGTAATGGGGTTTTTGGATGGGGAGGCAAAAAGAGAAATATTGACTCTAGAGCAAGCTGGCAGAAATACCCCACAGAAAATATTTGCTGTATTGTCTAAGCTGTATGGTGACACCACCCATGTATCTGTTTTAAGAGCTCAGTTTTTTAATTGCAGACAAGAACCTAACCAGTCCCTCAGGTCCTTTTCCCTCCGCCTCAGAGAACTGTTTCTTAGATTGGAGCGTAAAGATGATGCAGGCCTAGAATACAGTGCTATCCTTCTGCGTGACCAGTTCATTATGGGACTTCGAGAGGGGCCCATCAGGCAAGAGCTGAGGCGCCAAGTAAGGAGACGGCCAGCCCTGTCATTTGACGAGGTGAAATTAGAAGCCCTTGCATTAGAAGAACAGGATGATAAATGGTCAATAGAACCCTCATGTTTAGCTATACATGAGCGTAACCCCCTTATACCAAAGGATGCTAATGACTGGAAACAGGAATTTTGTAGGGAGATACTTAAAGAGGTAAAGGAACAACTGACAGAAACAGCAAAGGTGCTTGTAAGTGAAATGCGAGCAGAAATGAATAGCGCTCAGTGTCCCCCTGTATCCACATTTCGGCCTAGAGCCTACTCAGATAATCCTGGTAGGACGAGGCAGAGGTTCCGAACTCCATCCAGTAACCAAGAGCTTAAGTGGGATGAACATGGCCGCCCCATTTGCATTCAGTGTGGGGTACAAGGTCATATCAGGCGTCACTGCCCCCAGAGGGAGGCATCACAGGGTTTTTAGTTCCGCCGGCCACTGTGGGTCAAGTGACCGGACCCCCCAAATGCGACCCTATCCACAAACTAGCAGAAGCCATCATTGCTAGAGCTTGTCCTGTAGCAGATGTTAAAGTAGACCACGTTGACGTTAGATGCTTGGTAGACACTGGTTCCCAGGTCACATTATTTAGCGAAGGTCTATGTAGAGAACTCTTTAAAGATAAACAGAGTAACAGCAGAGACCTACCATGGTTGATCTTACGGGCTGCCAACGGACTTAAAATCCCCTATGTTGGATATATGGTTGCAGATTTTATTGTTGGGGGGGATAACTGTACCATCACGTGGGATTGTGATAGTGAAAGATAACTGTTTGGGGGAGCATAAAGCCCTCCTGGGGATGAATGTGATCTGGGGCTGTTGGGACCAAGTATTTAACAGAGATAGACTCTGCGCTGGTCCTCAGGTACAGAACTTTGGGAAAGAGTGGGAGAATGTGTTCGCAGACTGCAGGAGGGTCCAAGCTGCTGAGGCAGAAGAACAGTGGGAAGGCACCGCTAGGGTTGCCTGCCGCTATGCAGTGACTGTTCCAGCCCAGAGCGAGGCCATGCTGTGGGCCAGAGTGTCCACCCCATCGGCCCTCGAGAACCGCTGTGCCCTTGTGGAGCCTTTTGGGGGAGACATGGTAGTCGAGGTATCCAGGGCTCTAGTAATGGTACAAGGGGGGAGGGTTCCTGTGAGGGTGCGTAATATTAACCCCTACCCAGTTTCCCTATACGAACTCCAAAAGTTGGCAACGGTCTCTGCTATAGATCCACTGAGTGTGAAGGAGGGCTCTGATGTCTCCCTCGTGGAAGTGAGCCCTGGGGTAGTAGAAGTGAGGGTCGTTGAGGCTGGCCAGGAGTGGAACTCAATGAAGGAAAACGAGTTGACTGGTGTTTTACCCCGTAATGACCATCTGAGTGAGGAGCAACAACACCAGTTCGACCAGCTCTTGGCTAAGTGGCAACATGTATTTGCTGCACATGAAGAGGATTATGGCCGCACTGACATTGCTAAACATCACATTCCTACAGGTGGCGCCGCCCCTATTCGGGAGAGGTTTAGACCACTACCCCCTACCCTCTACACGGAGATGCGCACCCTGTTACAAGGTATGTTGGAGAAAGGTGTAATCAAGGAAAGCTGTAGCCCCTGGGCTGCACAGATTGTCCTAGTGCAAAAGAAATGTGGTGCCTGGCGGTTCTGTGTGGACTACCGCAAGCTAAATAGTGTGACACACAAAGATGCCTTCCCCCTTCCACGCATTGAAGACTCCCTCACCAGTCTTACCAGAGCTGAATGGTACACAACATTGGATCTTGCTAGTGGCTACTGGCAAGTGGAACTGGAGGAAAGGGATAAGGAGAAGACAGCGTTTACAACCCCACTTGGTCTCTTCCAGTTTGAGCGGATGCCTTTTGGGCTATGTAATGCACCAGCAACATTTCAGAGACTGATGCAAAGGTGTTTGGGTAATCAATTAACTGAATCTGCTTTGGTTTATCTTGATGTGGTAATCTTTTCTCCTGATTTTGCAACACATCTGCATCATCTGGAGACTGTGTTCCAGTCCCTGGCGCGCTATGGTTTGAAGCTCAGACCAGTAAAGTGCCAATTCCTGCAGAAGAAAGTGAAGTTCCTGGGTCATGTGGTGTGTGGGCGAGGTGTTTCACCGGACCCTGAGAAAGTGGCAGCAGTACAAGAATGGGGCCCACCAACCACAGCAAAGCAGGTACGCTCCTTTTTAGGATTTGTGGGGTATTACCGACGCTTTATTAAAGACTTTTCAAAGATTGCCAAACCTCTCCATGAACTTTTGGTGGGGAGGGGCTGCAGACGAAGGGGTGGCTTGCTGCCCATCAAATGGACTAGTCAGTGTGAGACGGCTTTCCAGTTATTGAAACAGAAACTACTTGAAGCACCAATATTGGCCTATGCTGACTTTACATGTCCCTTTACCCTTTATACTGATGCTAGCCACCTAGGTTTGGGGGCGGTCCTGGCACAGGAACAGGGTGGCCAAGAAAGGGTCATAGCTTATGCCAGCCGTAGCCTTCGTCCTACAGAACGTAATGACACTAACTACAGTTCATTTAAGCTGGAATTGCTGGCAATGAAATTGGCTATTGTGGAGAAATTTAAGGACTATCTATGGGGTGCAAAAGTGACTGTGGTAACAGACAATAATCCACTTGTACACTTGCAGACCGCAAAACTGGCGGCTGTCGAGCAAAGATGGGCTGCCCAGTTGGCAAATTTTGACTTCACCATAAAATACCGACCAGGGAGGGACCACACTAATGCAGATGTACTGTCTAGGCTGCCTATTTCACACCCCGAACAGGATTCAGCAGAACTGATACCAGAAGAAGAATTGCTGGTCGGAGTAGTGGTTGCTCCTGGCACCTCTGAAGTGGCTGTACCCACCAGTTGGGGGTGGGACCCTAGTCGCTGGAAGGAGCTACAAGGAAGGGATGACACACTTCGACTCGTGAGAGAATACCTTAACAGAGGTTGGTTGCCTAGAGGCCCCGAACGTGTCAAACTCCCTGAAACGGTAAAGAAACTTTTGAATCACTGGAGGCGACTACACCTGAGAGATGGTGTGGTATGCCGCAATGTAAAAGACCCATTAACTTGTGAGACTCTCCAACAGGTGGTTGTGCCTGCAGACCAGACGAAGGCTTTATGGGAGGCCTACCACTCTGCGACGGGCCACCCAGGTGTGGAAAGGATGATGTCGGTGCTTCGAAGGGGGTTCTACTGGTCAGGTATGGAAGAGACTGTTAGTTTTTGGACCAAAACTTGCCCCCGGTGTGTGTTGCAAAAGGCTAAGGTAGAGACTAAGGCCCCATTAGTCCCCATTGTGCCTAAAGCACCATTAAATATGGTCTCGATGGATTTCCTGTCTCTGAGCCGTCCTACTGATCGTTATCAGAACATTCTAGTTATCACCGATTTATTCACTAAATATGCCTGGGCTATTCCAACTGCTGACCAAACGGCTATCACCACTGCCCGTGTCCTGTGGAGCCATGTGATCCAGCCTTTTGGCTGTCCAGAGATCCTCCACTCAGACCAAGGCCCAAATTTTGAGTCAAAAATAATTTCAGAATTGTGCAACCTTTATGGCTGCCGCAAGAGTCGCACTACTCCTTACCATCCCCAAGGAAATGGGGTGTGTGAACGATTAAACCAGACTCTGCTAAATTTGCTTGGCACTTTAGAAGCGGAGAAGCAAAACAGATGGCCTGAATATCTCCCTGGGTTAGTTCATGCCTACAACAACAGCATTCATAGTTCCACAGGGTATGCACCAGCGTACCTAATGTTCGGCCGCCATACAAGGCTGCCGATTGAGATGATGACAGGCATAACAGGGGCACAACCAGCAACCACTACTGTTGAGTGGGTTGCAAGACATGCAGAACAGCTGTCGTATGCTTATAGTAAGACGTCCGAAAACCTCAGAATGGCAGCTGAGAAAAACAAAAGACTTTATGATAAAGCTACCCGAGATGCCCCACTGCTTCCAGGTGAACGGGTCCTGGTGCTGGACCACAGAAGACAAGGCAAAGGGAAACTGAGTGACAGGTGGGAAAACAAAAACTATGTGGTAGTGGGACGTCCTGATGCAAGCCTCCCTGTCTACAAGATTCGGCCAGAGGGGAAGGACGGGCCTGAGCGGACCCTTCATCGTAACCACCTACGCCCCTGCCTATTGTATCCCCCAAATGAGCCATCCCAACCTGCCGGCCTAAGGATCCCTGAGCCTCTTTTGCCAACTTGGGGGCTGATGTTTCACGCTGGTCAGGCTGGGATACAGGAGGAGGCGGATGCTGATCCAGTACTGAGGCGCTCCAACAGGACCAATCTGGGTAACCCTCCTCTTAGATATAGGTGATGGATGGATGTTCTAGGGACTAGAACCTTTTGGTCTGGGGGGGTGTCACAGGGTGACAAGTGGTGCGTGTGTGTTTGTGTGGTGTGCTTGTCCTCCCCTAATTAACACACCTTCCAGAATGTATGGCACCTGGGTAATCAAGCCACAGGTGTGGGTAGTTGGGACACTTCCTCCCCTGCACTGGTCTGGGTGACAGACAGGGAAGTGATAAGAGGAGGAGAGGATAACTAAAGGGACAGGGGGACATACTGGGAAGACACCGGGGAGAAGCGCTGATCGGATGGTGCAGCAACCCAGACATATTGTCGAAGGTGCTGGGAATAGCACCGGCAGAGTGACCGAGGCGTGCGTACCTGCCCTAGGAGCTGAAGAAGCTGCTGCTACCTGTTGGGACCAGCGCCACCCGCCCGGGAGGCAGCAGATCTGTGGTTCAAAGAGGGGGAAGTGTCAAGCGACAGTGGAAGGGTGGGGACGCGTTCCACCCTTCCTCCAGATAAGTACCCCTCTTCTCTTCTTTTGGCATGTACTGGATAGACCATTTTTTTAGTTTATCCTGCTGTGGCCAGATTTTTGTTCCAACTTTTACCCAATCCCACCTGAAGCTACAAATTGGGATATCCTGGCCTTTTAGTAGTGAGATGAACAATTTATTTTTGGACTGGGTTTAGTGTGGTTCAAGTTGCAGTGTTCGTTTCGATAGGACTTGTTTCAGCTTCTTTTGTGTTGGACTTCCTTTGCCTTACTTAGCTGATTTTATTTTTATTCCCTACCCAAAATATTATTGTTCACTCTGACTTTGATAACATACACTGAGAGCTTATCGATCACCCTGACGGATATCTACCGTGCTTCTTTCCCAAAGGGACTGGCCTCCACCTTATTGGGACCTGCTGGAGTAAGAATTACTTGGATGGCCGTGGACGGACTGGACTTTTCTTTTGGATTACTACCTTGAATATCTTTTTATATTTTTTATTAGGTTTTGTAATAAAAGACTATTTTCATCCAGCAAAGCCTCCCCTAGCATTTTGTTGTTTGGTGTTTCTACTCCTCAGCAGAAATCACTGGGGCTGCACCCTGTTTTGGTTGCACCCCTCCACTCGGTGACAATATCATCAAGAAGGGTGTAGGATACCACTCGGCTACCAATATAAAATGCAGGTGAGGGCAGGTACAAAAAGTTACTGTTGCCTTTGACCCAAATTTTGTTATATATTTTTTTCGTTTAGTATTTTAAACTTATTAGTACAAGATAGCCCTTACCCTGAAAGATTAATCGCTGGACATGAGGCTGGCTGGTTACGACAACGAAACTGGCATCCAGAGGGCACTTTGTTATTGCAACTACAACCTCAACACACTAGATGTCGCTTTGGTGCCCATGTTCCATATTCAGCCTTTAATAGCGCTAAAGTGTGCATAAGTCAGACTACACTTCTACTGAAATAGTAGGGCAAATTGCCAATTAAATCAGATCGAGGTTAGAGCTCTTCCATATAGATGCTCAAACCAGATGGTGTTTTTTTTACTGATGTTTAGTATTTTAAACTTATTAGTACAAAATAGCCCTTACCCTGAAAGATTAATCGCTGGACATGAGGCTGGCTGGTTACGACAATGAAACTGGCATCCAGAGGGCACTTTGTTATTGCAACTACAACCTCAACACACTAGATGTCGCTTTGGTGCCCATGTTCCATATTCAGCCTTTAATAGCCCTAAAGTGTGCATAAGTCAGACTACACTTCTACGGAAATAATAGGGCAAATTGCCAATTAAATCAGACCGAGGTTAGAGCTCTTCCATATAGATGCTCAAACCAGATGGTGTTTTTTTACTGATGTTTTCCTGGTACATTTTTAAGATATTAGCAATACAACTGTTTATATGGGGATTGTGGGTTATAAGGGGAATTTTAATGGTAAGTAGGTGCACTAAAATTAATTTAGGGGTATCGGGCAAAGGGGCTAAATACACATGGAAACTATGATTTTTGGATTTTTAGCTCTAAAAAAGAAAGTGGGTCACAAATTGGTCTTGTGGTACCTGTGGTACTGTAATGTAATGATAGTAATGTAATGTAATGATGGTATAGCTTACCCGGCTGATATTAGTTTTTTGTTTAGCAATTAATTCGATTTTGATGGTGGTGGTGGTGATGATGATCATAATCATAATGATGGTGTTTCTGATCTAAGGTGCTCTGTAATGTTTTAGTTCTTGAATGGCTGTAAGACAGTATATATTGGACTGCATGTTGATCCCTTGTTGCTTTTTGTTTGTTTAGAACCTATTAAACTACCAAATGTATTTGTTTATGTTTCTAAACATTATGCCAAAAATATATAGGTGTATGCTCCCCCCAAACCCTTACGGATAATTCAAACCCTGGGTAGCATAACATATAAAGATTTAAGTTTTCTCCTGTTTTGTTAGTCTACGGAGGTAAGATGTAGTCTTTTATTTCATTTATTTTTCCAGGTAAAGTAATTCCTTTCAGGTAATTTCCTTCTGTTTGTTATTTTGGCTTTAGATCTGCTCCGAAGCTTCAACCATTCTCCAACCTGCCCACCTGTACGCAATTTGACATCTGAATTCGCTGGTATGACTCGCCCCTTTAAACTATGCAAAGGGTACGACATATGAGTTCTGTTCTAAATGTGCACTTGCGGTAGTCTACTCATGTCTGACAACAGGATGCAGCGGCGTGGTGAAGCAGTTACAGCCAATCATTTTAGAAAAGCAGAGAATAACGAGTCTACCAAACCTATCATGTTCAGCAGCAGACCTGTCAAAAAGGTCTATGTCCCTCAGAAGTTTTTGTATACAGTGGTACTTCTTTTATTGGGGGGTTATGTTCTAAAAATAACCCAGAAGAGGTGAAATCCTCAAAATATATATATTTTTATAATTATATCTGTTTTAAGGCTTAGAAATCCCTCGCCACAAACAAGGCAGAAGCAGCAGAATTTCAAGGGTGCAGGTTCGGTATCTCACCCTACGTCTGAGAGCAACGTTGTGACGACTGAGGATCTGCGTCTCAAACATGTCTCAAAAAAGAGTGGGAGGTGCAGGGTATGCATCTCCACCCGAGAACTTTGGGGCTTGAGAAAGGTTCACCTGCCGTGCATCTGACTGGCTGCAGCACACCATATTCTGTTTCTGCCAGTTTTGATATAACCAGACATGTCTCACTGGTTCCTCCATTTTGTGAGTCAGAAGTTAACTCTTATTTATGTGCTTTTGAACACATTGTGTCTGCTTTAAATTAGTCCAAAGAGTTCTGGCTTTATTGCTTCAGTGTAGATAACGGGTAAATCCCAAGAACTATTGACAAGTCTATCGATCGAAAAAAAATATGGATTATGACACTTTAAGAAAGACGCTTTTGCAATCATATAAGATTGTTCTGGGGACCTGCACAAAAATGTTTGGGAAACTTGAAAAAAGCTTGAATGCTTGAAAAAACTGCCAACCGGATGTTGAGTTTGTGCATGAAAAAGTGTTTTATATGACAAATGGCGTAATTCATGTAAAGTTGTCAATTCAAGTGACTTGAGGGAACTTGTTTTGCTGGAAGAGCTTAAAAGGGCTTACATAGTGATTTTTCTGAATAAGCAGAACATTTCCTCTCTGAGTAAGGCTGCATTTCTAGCAGATGAGTTTATTTTGACACAAGTGTGTTTGGTTTGCCTGATAATGTTCATAATACGAATTCAGAACAAAAGAAAAATTGTCATCCAGAACTGTGTGTAAACCTATGTCATCTGTTATTGGTATACCACACATCTGCAAGTGTTTTTACTGTCCTGACTAAACATCTGATTACTGTATTTTGCGCTTACATGTAAAGAAAAACGTTAAAAACTTTGCTGGAGTAGGATTAATTAAATCGTCCTTTCAGTTTAATGTCCGTCCTCGATTCAAAGGACAAAGGTAAGTCGATGGTGAATCTCAGTTTGGGCCATTTGTAACTCACGCAATTATTTCGGACGCACAGTCATGTTTTGTCAAAAGTCTGTCCAGCTATTGAATGAAACAATGTGTTGCTGATGTTCTGGTTCAGGGCATTAAAAACAGCAACAAAAAGCCTTCTGACACACTGTGTATCTTCATTCACCGCTTGTGACAGTACACATACAGGATTCCGTTCCCCCCAGTTGCCAATTGAGGAGATAACTTCATTCTTGGAAATGACTTAGCAAGTTGGGGGGGCTTCCTTCTCATAAGTCCTTGATGTTTCACCTGACCCTGTATCTGACACTTCAGCTACTTCTGCTACTTCTGCTTATCCTCTACAGTATGTGCATTTAGATGATCTCAAACTCAAAAACTTGGTGAAATGTAGGATGTAACTGGGTTTGTTATCGATCATTTACACTAAGATGATTGCTCTGTGTTGTCTGAGGACTTCAAAGAAAAAAAGAAATGTGAATCTGTCCTGATTCCATTGGATGCAGATTTACATTTTTACTGTGACCAGAGAAATGCTGATCACAGCACATAAAACCTATAATTCTCCATCTTCTTGTTTTCCCTCTGCTGCAGCCCCAAAGGCATTAAATTACTCTGCTAAATACTTTTTCGAGGATTATGTTCTATTAATATCTTGTTCTTTGGACATGTATCGTGTTTACTGACACAGGGGAGAGCAATTGGTTATGCCAAATGTTCATTGGCTACAGGTACACAGTTCATTGGCTACAGGTACTCAGTCTAGCCCAAGATATCAGTTTAGCTGGACATCTTGTATCTGCTAACCTGCTGATTTAGTTTGGGGTCACACTGTGTACTGTCCCCTGTGGCAGTTTAAATAAAAAGGTTTGACAGATTCTCCTCTGTCTGAATGTAATATCATGGACTTTGTAACTTTAAAGAGCGTCTACATCATATGTCCGGATTGGTTTGATAAAAACTTAGCACAAGCTTAGTAAAGAAGTAAAAAATCATTATGATATAAATTCAGTGACCCATAGTTTTAAACTAGGGGCTAATGTCCTGTGGAGTTTTCTTCTTTGACTTAAACATTTTAGAGGACTGTTTAATTCTTGGGACTGGGGTGTTACGACTGTTGTCATAAATGTTTGTTTTTTACGAGTCTCTATGTCCTATAAATTCTTGCTTTACACAGATGTTGGAAAAAAAGATCAGTAAAAAAGAGCATGTCTTATAAAGAGCGTTTCTCTTCCTGTCTGTTTTGTGAGTCACCCAGCACAACCTCAGCTTTCCCCCAGAAGGACAGCCATCTGATAAAAGACTTCACTGCAGTATTTCATTAATAACTTCTGTTTATGAAGTAGAGAAAAAAGGCGTTGATGGTAATTTTAGATCCACAAGGTTGATTGGGACTGCAAAGAGAACATGTTCTAATCTGAATAATCAAACAAAGCCTTTTGTCAAAGCTAACGTTAACAGTTTCTGTAAACTCCTTCAACAGCTATCCTGAGCAGAGCGACGTGTGTATATTGATTTCTTGTAGCTGTGTATATATCTAGTCACGTCCTCATTTAGAAATAAATTATGCTACTTTGCATGTTTCAGGGGGATCTGTTTTTCAAGCATTATATAGTAGTATGATGTATATAGTATATAGCATTTTAAAACCAAGGTAACCCTGTGTTTGGGAATATCATTTTTATAGTATATATATATCCAAACCATGTTCCAAAAGAAGCTTGAAGAAAAGTTAACTATATACTGTATATTCTGCTGAACCAAAAACTATTTCTGATTATTCAAAGAATGCTGTCTTTTTTTATCAACTATTTTTAAATGTAAATGGCCACATCCAGTTTCACAGTTTAGAATGGCACAAACCAATGGTTAACTCAACAATATAATGTAACTGGCACTGATAATGACATGATTGATATACAACAGTAAAATGTCTTCGGGTAAACGTTAGAAATGAAAGAAAGGTTTTATGTTGAGCATTACCATTACTTTCAAGGGCTACAGACTGTCCTTGTCTGAGAATATTTCATGATGTAATGTAGGTAATTGTGTAACATTTTACAACCACAGGTTGCTTAGCATCGATAAGCATCCAGAAAAACATAAAATTTGATTGAAACCTTAAAATCTGCTAAGTGGAAATGGACCAACACTCCTTTTTTAGGCAGATTCTAATAAAGTGTTCGTAAAGCCCTGAATGATAAGGGCGATTCTGATTATGTTCTGTCTCAGACCCATGGTTATTATTTTTAGGTCATAGTTCACAACAAAATAATTTGAAAAACACTGAAAGAGTATGACTCATTTGGGAGTGTTAAAGAAGACATTTTGGCTCTAAAAATAAAATGGCACCACTAAGCATTCTAAAGTAATGTTCTTTGAACAGATGAGACCAAACTACTTTTGAAGAAAACCAAACAGCAAATAGGCATTAATGTCTGAAACCAGCTGTAAAGTTCAGTGATTAAATGGTTGGTTGTTTACCACAACCCTAGGACCTACACTCGTACTGAGTTATCAGCAGGACCATGATTCTAAAACCATGAAAAACCCACAAAAAAGGCTGACAAAGAAAATAATCCAGGTTTTACAATAACCAGTCAATGTCCAGATCTGAACCTGATCGAAATGCTGCTATGTGAGTTATGCAGGAACAAAGTTCTGCAAACTGTAAATGCTAAAGCAATGCTGGAAACAGGCGTTGGCACATTTCGCCACAATGTTCTTAAAGATTCATAAAGTCAGAGTGAAGATTATTACTATGAGTTATTACTACTAAAGATCCATAAGGTGCTGATGTATTTATTTATTTATTTTTACATACATCCAGTTTTCTTTCAGGCACATCTCTGTTTAATAAAGGCAGTAGTAGGAAATTTCTTTTGAATTTTATTCAGATCCTGGCATCCGTAACACCTTTTGGTTTTTTTGGCAAATGCAGAAAAGCTTAATTTGAATCTTTAAAAGCGTGTAAACAGAACAGAGATGTGAAAAAATGACTAATTATCAGATGCCCATTCTTTGCTCAGAAGAACCAGCATCTGACTTAACCAAGGCTGCAAATTCACAAAAACTGTGCACCAAACTGCTACTGTTTCAGAAAAAAATAAAAAAAGGATATGAGCTTTCAACTCTAAGAAGAGTAAATACTTTACTCCACACACTGTACTGATTTTTTTTCATCTACAGCCATTATTCTCTAACTGTGGTACTTGGAGGAAAGTTCTAAATATTTTTTTGAAAATAAAATGAATTCAAAAATGTATAATTCACACACAGTGTGGCTGTGGCTGGTAACAATTACCAATAAATAATCCTTATTAGGAGTAAATAAGCCTTCTTTGTTTACTGTCTATAGTTAAAAGGATAAGCCTTGTCTACTGTATATTTAGGTTGAACTCGATCGAGGTACTTGGAGAGCTCAACATTTTCTCAGGCGATACACACTGTAAAAAGTTGGAGAAATACTGATCTAAAGTAAACATTCAAAAAAAGACAACATTTAAAAAGAAGCTAGAATGGGGTTTCTCTTAAAATCCTGCTTTCATGGTGTAGCCTATCATCACTGTATCATTCAGAGGCCCCTGTTGTAAAAATGTTCTGTGGGCATAGAGACTCAAACTCTTTAAGCACTTTATACATTCATTTAACAGAACTATTTTTATTCTTCATTTGTTATCTAAAACACCTAGTAAAATGCATACCTGTCACCATGAGCTAATTTGAGCCTTTTTTACACTGTTTTTGTGTAAAATCACAGCAAGTCATTCTTCAGAGTGCCTTAACCTTTTCTAAATGTGATAGACCAACACAGTAGTACAGTATGTAAGTAGTATGTAACTTTGAAGTAGAAGGGGAAGAATGTGTGCACATTAAATCCTCTGAGTCAATACTTTGTGAATGAGACAAACGCAGCTAAAGACCTTTTGTGGTTTGTCTCTGACAGCTTTACACTTCTTGCTCCAATTACTTTGCAAGATACCTTAAGCTGCTTGTGGAAAACAGCACTGCTACTTTCCATAGAGATGCTCAAACCAGATGCTGTTTGTTTACCTGCTAAATTTGTTAAATTTTTAAGATATTAACAATAAAACTGTTTATATGGGGATTATGGGTTATAAGGGGAATTTTAATGGTAAGTAGTTGCACTAAAATTAATTTAGGGGTATCGGGCAAAGGGGCTAAATACAAATGGAAACTATGATTTTTAGATTTTTAGCTCTAAAAATATCCATATATTATTTTCCTTCTACAATTATGCTCTATTTTATTTTGGTTCATCACATGGTTTGTGCTTTAAAGGGACGAACAATGATAAACTTTAGGCACTATGACTACTCACGGCATGCTTGATGAAAAATTCCTTACATATTTAAGATACAAACGTGATTCTGACAGTAAATGTTATCTGTTCTGGCTCCAGGAAACCATAAATTTATAATTACAAGTCAGATGCTCAGCAAGACTAAAACAAACAAAAGCAACAACTGTGCTCAGTTAAACACAGTTAAAACATTTTCTTTGCTTTGCATCGTCTAAGTATATTAAGTTCCTGATCAGGCCAGTCAGTCTATATAATTTTATTCCCAAAAATAAGCATCATAGAAGGATTTTGCTTACTACAGGCATGTCAGTCTAACAATAAATTAAAATCACTGTTTAAAGTATTTAAACGACTCAATTATGTTATTATGCAAATTGAACCTCTTGGATAAATAGCTGAGTAAATGTTTCCAGTTTTCAGTTAAAATTTTTGTTTGCTTAATTTGGTAATATCACATATTTATTCTGTAGTCTACAAACATTTTTACTATCCCAGGTTTGTTTATGTTTGCATTTTTATTTATAGCTTAGGAAAGATAAAGTATTTTAGTAAATGTTTCCATTACAAAGCGGTAGAATCAAATTCTTTAGATACTTTATTATATAGGAATTATTCATTGTCCAAAAGAGTGTAAAATCAGTGACTTTGCTAAAAACAATACTTTCTTAATTTGAAATCCCAGCCTATGACTACTGAATAAATGTACTCAAAAACTAAACACTTTTTTCTGAGTGGATGACATCACCGCCCCATTCCTATATTTAACACACATGAATGTTATGATCCGTCTCCATCTGTGTCATTTATTCCTGCCTGTTTGTCTCTTCCCCGTCTGTTCTGTGTTAATTTGGCCTAGTTTGTTTCACCTGTTGTCCTATTAGTCCTCCCTATGTTTTCCTCCCCTGCTCCATGGTGTTCTCCATATTCTGATTACCCTTCCCACAGTTTATATGCCCTTTTGTGTCTGTCTGGCCTTGTGGGGTTGTTGTCGTTGTGTTCCCCGAGTTCTTGTCATTGCTTTCCCTGTGCTGATCTCACCTGCTTATTTTCGGACTATTAATAAACATGGGCCGCAAGAGCCTTAAACGCCGCTCCACATCTGGGTCCTCCTTAAACCCCAACCTGACATAGAATATGATTTCTTGTCCATCCTCTATAACCAGCAGCAAAAAACTTATCTGGAGAATCACAGAAAACATATGCTTTTGAAAAACTCTCATTTGAAGCTACATTTGTCATTTTTGCCACTGGGTTGGTAGTGTCACAGGTGCCACCAGTGGGCCTGGCACAGGTACTACAGCTTTTCAGCAGTTTGTGTGGAACTGTATGGACAAAATAATGTTTTTATTGTGCCGCTGTTTTTACAGACTCCATTTTTGAAACTTTACCCATTTTGTCCACGTGTTAACAGGACCTAAGTTATTTAGAGTATCTTTTGTTGATAGATACTTATTTCACTTTCTTTAATGTTTATCAGCTCCTCAATTGCATTGTCTTTTAGCTGTTTGCTGCCTAGCAGGAGGTAAAAAGCTGAAGTTTCTAATAGTGACCAAAATTGCTGATTAAATACCCCAAACTTATAAAGTTTGTGTGTACAGTTTCTTTTCAATTCTGTTATATGACTCTAAGGCGCCATTATCACAAATATGTTTATAATACAAACTAAAATGGTTTCATAGACGGCGCTTTTCAGATGAAACCAGTTATCTTTTAATTACCTCTGCAAAAAGAATGATCCTAAAAAAAGTTCTCAACTGGTGTTTCGAGATGCAAAAACAAATATTTCATCTCTCACACATGACAAACAAGAGAATTGTGTTTGTTCTGTTTTTGTAAACACTGCAGAGTCTGTCTGAATCATGCGTTGTAGTAATAAGTTGTTGTTGGTGAGGCACAGCGGTGTCTGAGAGCGGACAGGTTCCCTCTCTGCATTGTCATCCTCGAAGGCATCATGTGAGGCATTGTGTGGAAAATTGCCTGCACTGCGGCTGAGCAGAGAGTCTATTGTCATGACACATGCTTCGACAGAAGATGGAAAATGAGTTCCAGTCTTGTTGAGCAAAATATAGAAAGACTTACACAATGGTGTGTACAAGTCTTGGATGCTGCCAAAGTCTATCTTTCTACTTCTTCATAGATGGAGATAGACATCAAAGTGCAGCTTTCAGTTCTGATGTTATTTCTGCTTCTAAAAGCTTTTCACCTTTATTTTGCTTCAGACTACCGGATTTAGTTAAAATATCAGAAATGCTATACCCAGTATTAAGCCTCTGAATATTCTCATTCATCCAGGTCATGTTTATCTCAAGGAAATTTCAATCAAACGCAACTGGACTTGGTAATTTGTCTTGGAATGGTCCCAGCCTGGTCAGCGGCGAGCATGAACTGATGAAGCCTCTTGGATAAGAGGTGAAATGTCTTCCAAGACAAATGACCAAGTCCAGTTGCGTTTGATTGAAATTTCCTTGAGATATACCCAGTATTGCTATTCTGTCAATTTTCATTTCTCCTAATGACTTAAAATTAGTTTGACTCAGCTTTTAAAAATCATCTGTCACTTTTGGTTTCACTCTAAACAGAAGCAATTATGTAAATCTGCAGCGTAATACCCATAAAGGCTCTGTTGTGTCCTTGCTTGACTGGTTAGAGAAACCAGGTTTTCTTCATGCGTGCAAGCGGATTAATCAGTTATTTCACTCAATATAGCCAAATAAATCTGAGCTAAAAAATGCAACGTTTACAACTGTTGGCAATTTCAAGGCAAGATTATTTCTGTAACAGCAATGATAGAATGGTATTTTAAATGTTAACAAAAAAGTTGAAAAATATACTTTCTTGGAGCATCTAACTTATATTAGTGCAAACAAAACAAAATATAGCCATACCATACCATTTTATGTATGTAGCAATTCAATCCAGTTCATTTCAATTCAATATGAAAAATACAGTCAGCTAAAGTGCTGTACAGTAGGATGTAGAAATATGAATAAATATCATATTTTTAAATCATGTCTAGCCCATTTATTAACCCTAACCTATGTTTAACCACATTTACATGAAAAGTAATATAGCCTTTTGTGCCATACATAGGTGTAATTAAACTTTGCTTGGAGGGTAGAATTATTTTTTTTCTTCCAACATAAAGTATAAGTTAGTGTTGTTCTCTAACTCTGCATTTTGGATACCAACATAATGTAAACCATTGTTTTAGCTTGAAGGACTTTTACTCAGAGACAGAAGGTTGTGTGGTTTTGTGATGTTACAGAAAGTTAAGGCTGTGTCTCATCGGCAATGATGTGGTAAAAGCTTTTCCATGTTTACCATATACGTACTAATAACTCCTGAGATTTCTCCAAATGGATACATGTGTTCTCTGTTTAATGAGTGTAAAACACTTTTTTGCTGCACAATGTTTTGAGTGTTTGAATAAAATGAGTTTTCCTTATCATTTCTAGAATGGCTTGTTTGTATGGCATGTGGCATGCATCTTGTATAAGACGAGCCTTTAAGAATCCGATTTACTTGCTTTTTGAGAAGCTAAACTACAAGTTTTAAAGCTTTTTGAGAAATGGCTCAAATTCTGTTTACTTCTTGGAACATACAGTACATCTCTGCAAGAGCAGCAAACACACTCAGTGTCACAATAAACTGCTTTGCCCTAAAATTTGTTTCTACTTTCTTTAAATGCCACATTGATGGCTGTCGGGACAATGTTATATTCCAGCCGAGAAAAAAAATGGCTGCTAATGGAGACAAATGTTCACCGTTAACGCTCTATGTTGGCTTATTGATTTGCATGCAGCCGAAGGTCTTTCATTTTTTTCTTGGATTTTCATTTAGAGCCGCAAAACAGCTGAGGCCCCTCCTACCTTATTCGCCGACAAGATATTTTTCTGGCCCCTGGTATATTTTTCAACCTCCCAGGTTTTCAGTATGTGGTCTGAAAGTTGAAAAAAGAAGAGAAGAATTGGCACAATGTGCTTTCAGGATATCTCTTAGGACAGAGTGATTCTCCAAGATGGGAATATCTTGTCCCAGCAGGAAATACTGATAGCCTGTCTGACACCGCTTACCTCATCACCACTGTAATGTGATGAAGTTCCTAGATGTTAGATCCGCTCCTAGATGGATGTTACATAAATCAGGTGCGCATAAAAAGTCAGAAGTTATTGTGGATTTTCTCTAATTCAAAAAGGAGAAAAATAAAATACATGATCTCAATAACTTTTAACAGAAAAGTTGTTTAATATTCAATATGTGAATCTTACACACAGATTCACTGCAACAGAGTGGTGTATAATACAGTAATTATTACTATTGAAATATATTTCCATGTACTTTACTGTGTATATAATCAAAACCTGATCAGTGCTCTTTTTGCACAGACCAGGTTTTGGTATGTTTGGCAGCGCAGGCCGGTGCCGAGTCCTGTGGGGAAACTTTTTCAGCATTATCATCATTGTCAGCAGAGGGAAGCATGAAGATAGACAGATGAGCATACTTTGAAGTTTGTCATTGTGTGAATTTCACACTGGACATCAAGCAGCTTGGCTTTTTTGCCTCTTCAGTCTTCCTACAGACAACAGAACCTTGATTTCCAAATGAAATACAAAATTAGATTTCATACTGTCCTCTGCAAAGTTGACTTAAATATTTTTATTGTTCTTATGTAATGCAAAAAATTTTCCCCTCTGACATTCTAATTTATTAAGGCACATCTTTACCCCGCCCCCATTATGTTTCAATAATTGTTCTTCTACCCATAAATAGTCTTCTTTGATTCAAACAAGATGTTTGAAGGTTGACACGAAAGGAGCAAAGTGCCTTACATTTAATTTGTTTCTGACCCGACAAGAAAACAATTTAAATATTTGGCCACTATTACAAGAAGTATGTCTGGAGAATTCAAGGTGAAGCTATCAAACCTAGGAAACCTACTCCACTTATCCTCCAGTCCATGTATTCAAAAATCTTTAATGTAATTCTTGTA
This sequence comes from Apricaphanius iberus, assembly GCA_028564705.1. Classification (NCBI taxonomy): domain Eukaryota; kingdom Metazoa; phylum Chordata; class Actinopteri; order Cyprinodontiformes; family Aphaniidae; genus Apricaphanius; species Apricaphanius iberus. The sequence continues at coordinate 596,745 of JAPXFQ010002203.1, forward strand.
CAGCCAACTAAAAACTGGTTTCAGCACCACCACTTTTATAAAAAAAAAAGAAGAAAGCAATTTTCTATCTTTGTTTAGAGTCCAGGCAAAAACATAATGGCAACTTTTAAAATCGTTAAACACGGCAATTTTACTGTACAGTAATGAGTCAGATTTTTGTATTCAGTCATCATTCCCCTTGATTAACAACGGTGCATATTGATGCAGATTAGGATAAGATCTAATTATTCTTCAAACTTTTACTCAGACATTCTTATTAACCATTTTTAATACTCGTGTGCAGCCTGGCAGCCTTATTGGTCTTCAGCTTTTGTGCAGCCTTTGCTCTACTGTTCTACCTTCAATATGTTACTAAATTGTAGACAACAATAATATCTTAGAAAGATTGTAACAATAAACTAAGTGGTTGAGTTTTTTTGTGTTCTAAACTGCTGTCTTCATAGTGTTTTTATCATCCTTGAGCCTACTAATTCCTTTCAATAATTCACTGTTGGCAAAACTGAAAGGGAGTAATGACTGCAAGGTCTTCGAATATCCACCCTCTCGAGCAAATAGAATTCATCAAAACGCAATATGCACTGAAGACCCCTTCACCTTCAACGGCGACCGTCAACTGACAGTGCTGTACAAGATCGGGTCAGTCAAGACTGGCCTTCCCTTCATCCCTGCAGGCCATCTTGCATTCATAAAAATGTAAATGTAGGTCCCATGTAGTGATTATGATCCAATGTAATTTGTCGAACCACGGCAGGTTCCGAATAAACAGCCAAGCTACCAGAGGAAGCGTCTTCTTTTTATTTCTTTAATTAAGGTGTCAGAGGAAAGCAATCAGTATGACTGAAGGGTAGCTGGGTTTTATTAATATGCACAAGCTTGAATTTTCGGAGAGCAAATTGAAATGGAACTAACTTTACCAAAAAATATATCTTCTGTAATAATGTATGTCATATTTGATTAAATTCACACAGTACAGGCTTTTAAAAGTTTTGTGCAAAATTCTTCTGTATGCCTAATCTCTTTTTCTGCCCCCCATGCAGTCTGGCTTTTTTAATAATCTTTTAAAATGGTCTTGATGAACACTTGCCCACATTTCTTTGGGGTTGCTCTGTTTTTTCACAAATGCCTACAAATCCTTTTTCAGAGCCCAGTTTTTGTATTTTAAGGGTATTTGAGGTTGTTTTTTTCCCACTGTCATCACTTATTTTGAGCATACACTGGTAGTACTGCCTTCATGGAACAAGAACTGATATATATATATATAAGCAGTTAAATGCTTCTTAAATTTTCTGACAACCTTTTTTGTACACTCTCATTGTCATTTTATTTAAAATTTTTTTTTTTTTTTTTTAAATCTTGATTACTGAGACTTGACTACTCCAAAACATCAGTATTGATAAACTTCCATTCACAAAAACAAAGTTAAATTCAAAACAACTTAAAACCAAAACCTACCAGTGAATCTGAGCTCAGGTTTAAAATATGTCTCTATAGTGGCCCAATAATTTATAAAAATATATGTCATAAAAATAGATTTTATGACAAATGTGAACATTTTTATATAATTTAATAATTTAATCACAAAACATGGTTAAATGAAACAGTTTTAGGGCAGATAATTCCTTATTACAGCCGATGAACTCCTGTCTCCTCCAAACTTGCCTGGATGAGTGAATTAACATAATATTTACTAAAAATACGGTTCAGGTTGAAGTAAAACAAACATTTTTCCTTAAATGTCATGTTGTTTTTTTTTGTCTTATAAATATACAAATCGTGTTACCTTTACCAATGGAGCTAACTTTGATAATTTTCTATTCTCACCAAATATATTTTTATATTTTTAACTTAATTAAAAAACACATCCAGTCTCCCCAGTCTCCCAGGTGAAGGTCTTGCACTCTTACCAGTCAGCCACATTACTAATTTCATGGCCAAACACCCAGGGCATATAATCAATCGGAACCATAGTGACAGGCCGCCCACACTCTTACACACAGTGTTGGGCGTATTACATTTAAAAAAGTAATAAGTTATGGTTACAAATTACTTTTTCCGAAAAGTAACTGAGTTAGTAACTCAGTTACTACACTGTAAAAGTAATTGGTTAATCAGCAAAGTAACTGTGACGTTATTTCTATATTCTACAATGCAATTTCATTCTATAATATCGGTAAGGTCAAAAACTTTAATAACTGAATGACAAATAAACACAATATACAGTATTTTAGGACATTTGTCATTTGAACTCAATAAGATTGTAACTGTATGCATAAATATAAAAATAAACAATAAGTAAATGTTGGTAATACATAATAACACACTTATCACTGAAGTGTAAAACTAAGACGGATATGGGTAAAAAGAAAACAAGGAACGTCTCTCCATTAAGTTTTGCCAATCTCTGTAACTTTAATATTGTGCAGAAAACAGTCCAAATGGTTGTATTACAACATTTTAAGACTGATTTGATGTCACCTGGTCTCATGAACTGGAAGCTATTGAAGAAAAACCTGAAACATTACAGTACAAATATTAATATAACATTTTCTATCCATTCAAATGTCAAATAAATTGTTGTGTCTGGTTCTTTAAATGTAATAAGACATTTCAAGAGGGATTTGGTATCACCTGGTCTTATGAACTGGAAGCTGTTAAAGATAAATAACATATTTTACAGTAACATGTTTATAGAAATAGTCAATATGTTACATTTTTTTAATAAATCGTGTGCCATGTTCCTAGGGTGTCGAGCAATAATTCATCAATATTTAGGATTTACTTAGTTAATAGATCTAACAGGTGTTTTCTGGTACGAATGGAGATTTATCGATGTTCCCTACCCAAACCTGCCATCTTCAGGAGTGAGCGTTCAGCGTGCTGTGTCTGCTCTATCAGCACAGATTTTGGTGACACGTTGGAAGAGAGTCTCCTCTTTAATTAAACTAATGTCCAGTGAATATCCATCTTAAAATTAAGTTCAAACGGTCTTTGCAGGACGCAGTGAGAAAGCGAGAGCACTGGGTACCCTGCAATTATCACCTGGTCTCTCTCCCTGCAGCTGAAGTCTACTGACACCTGCACGTCATTTAACCACATTTAACCACCTGACCGTAGGCATGGATTATGAATCGGTGAGCATGGTTTATTAAACCAAGGATACAGATTTTTACAAAATTATTTCTGCGCCTGATCCCTGCAGGGCTCTGTACTACAAAACAGCACCCACAATGGCTACCAGTAAAAACTTAAAGATTACTCAAACATGAGTGGATAAGTGGAAGCGACACTGTAGGTATGTTTTTAATGACGGAATGACATGTTAACAGGATGTAAAGCTTCACTACAGTAATGCAGTACTAGAAATTTGGTTTATTAAATATGATCAATAAACATCCAGTATTTCATGATTAAATGGTAAGCAATTGCCATTAAATAATTTTGTTTTAACCTATGGGAAATTAACTTTAAACCAAAAACTTTAAAAACTAGGGTGGCCAGCTAGGAATCAACCTTTCACTAGCAAGAACTGCTTTTCTTTCTTTCCTTAGAATATGTTCAGACCATATATGTGGTGAATACTTGCATGTACATGGTTATCTCAAGTGACAAAGTATTAGAAGTAAAAGGTAGCATAATAGTAAGCAAACGTGGCATATATGTGGTTTGTGAAATAGAAAATCTACTTTTTTTTTTTCTGTGATAAGCCAGCTATAAGTCAGGTGGAAATAGCAGGCTTATAAAATGTAGAAAGATGACACTAATAGGCCTGCTAAAGGCACTAATTGGGCCATTAATGTTACATTACTCGGACCTTAGCTTCATTCAGGTCAGTGTTTCGGTCATGGTTGCTTAAGGATTAAAATATGGCATCTAATGATGCCAACATGTGAGATGTTTAAATCACATGTCCCATGGTGGGAATGATGTAAAACTGCCAAAAAAGACAAGCAAATAATGTAGTCTTGGTGCTAGAAAGATGAAAACTAAAGCAAAGCCCCCTCTACTTAGTGTTGGTTTTTCATGCTTTAACATAAATAGAAATTATTTCTCTCCATTAAAAAAAAAATACTTTTCTTACCTGTCCAAAATGTATGCATCGGTATCTTCAAAAGTGTCCTTTGTCCATTGAACTGAATGCAGGATAAGGCTGGAGCAGGCTTTTTGAATGAGGTTAATGGAAATAGATTTTAAGACATTGGTTCATGAACATTCATATTATTTAGCATGGCTTAAAATATTATCGCAGGAGGAAACCTGCACAAAAGTGGAGCATTTCATTAAAAAAACATTTAATGCATACTGTCCATGCATAGAAGTATTAATTTAAAATTTTTAGACATTTGCCTTTGGAGGGCACTCTAGGCTGTCAGGCAGAAAATACAGACCAGTAAAAAAATATTTAGGTCAGCTGGAAGCCTTTAGAAAAGAGAACTGATCTGAATAAAAGTTACTCTACATCCAGAGCATTCACCGTCTAAGAAATGTTACACATGTCCATCATTGAAATGTGTGGATAAATAAACCGTTTATGCACTGCAGTGTGGTTTGCAACTACCATACAGTTGCTTTTCATTTATAAGCACTAAGTGCTTCAATGCCCTGGATGATTGAGAAACTGCACCTTTTTTAATCTTATCTGTATCTTATTTGTATAAGAGCAAGGAAAATGATGCAGCTAACTACAATAGTATATAATTTTAATAAATGATGGGCGATTGTGTGATTTTGTCCCATTATCATTCTTGCTTTGTGAATAAATTAACAGTATAATTAAAAATAAAATATCTCAAAATCCATATTTTGGGTTTATTAAATAATCTGGCCCCACCTTCCTTCAACGATGTATAGATAATGGATTGAAGGATGAATGGAAAGAATCTGGTGTATGTAGAAAAGAGAGCGTTTCGAAGCACTGAAATTTAGAGAAAACCAAAGCTTCATGCAAAAACATCATCTACCACCACATTCAGAGTTGACATAAAACCACATTTATTCACATAAAACAACAAAGGGGTGTGGGAGGAGTAAGAATACCAATGGCAACTTATCTTATATCAAATTATTAGTGCATGAGGAAGCCTTTTTTTTCAAACTTTCAGGTAGCACACAAGAGCAGGGCTCCACGATAAAGCAGGAGCTTCCAACAGAGACACGTTTATGGATTTAAATTCCCTAGATGTGGTTGTTTGACATGCTGGTGGTCTGCGTTTTAGCCTGACTGACATGGTTCAGAGTGATATTCCTCACACAGCTCATCCCACACATCAGTGCTCATCCCTCTCTGCTGATGCCAGCCTCCCCATACAAATCAAAAGATGGATGTTGTGCCAGTGAGAGGCGGACACAGCTGGAAAAAAAGAGGGAAAATACTGTTCCTGGGAGCGCGTTTTGTAGGTTTGAGACAGAAATATTCTGAGACCTGGTTGGAAGCCCGAATGGCCCTGTGTTAAATCTCCTCTTGGTGTCCTTGGATACATGGGAACAAGAATTCGAAAACAATCATTTTAATGTACATTTAAAATTCAGACATCAGGGAGTGATGCTCAATTCAATCTTACTTGAAAATTGAGTTAGTATTATTTAAAGAAAGCGTTTTCTCCCCTGTTCTTCTTCATCTCTGCATCTCCACCTTTTTTTGCTCGTTTTAAAGATTACGCAGTAAAATGGACTTCACTTTATTCGGGATGATAAGTTTAGGATTAATACCAGCTGACAGTGCAGGAGCTTATCTTCCTCTTTCCTCACAGGAACCATATTTCTCAGTTTTATGCAGTCACAAGAGCCAGAGCTGAGAGACACTGTCAGCAGATGTCTTTATTTAACACACAGAGCAAGCATTAATTTTCATTTTTAACCTTCATTAAAGGGACTTAGACTTTGCAAGGAAATATTATAAAGATCTATTAACTGACTTGTATGATACAGTGCTTAAATGTATTTACTCAATTTAATCAGTCTAACAGAACAGCAATAACTGCAAACATAAATAAGTAAAATACTCATATAAACGCTGTCCTTTGGATTTAGTGTATAAGGATATGATACGAATGATTTAGTATTTACCAAATTGCTAAATTATTTAAATCTAACTTCAACTGTATGAACACAACAGATTCCACATTAATTTTACCCACTCTTCTCAATGTTACTTTAGTTCATGGAAGTTTGCAGGGATTCTGCACAGCACTCAACTTTGTTTCAACTCAACATTTCTACCAGGTAGAGGTTTTGATTTTGGCTTGTTGCTTCTTTAATTTTTCACACATCCTGATGATTGGCCACCATGTTCAGTATTACCATCCTGTGGAGGACGCACTATGGCCAAGGTTTAAATGTCAGACGATTGATCTTAAAGATACAAATAAGAAGGTTTATTGTCAGATGGATGGCAGGAACAAGCAGGGTAGACACACCATGAGAGAATGACATGAACAATCAGCAATGATCTGGTGGGGAATAAAGAACCAGCCAGATCTTAAGTAACAGAACAGGTAAAGAGACACAGGTGAGACTGATCAAGGAAACTTGGTGTGGGTAATAATAATCAGGGGCAAAGACCGGAGGCTCTGACAAAGTGTTAGTGTTATTTTAATCTTTAGAGGAAATAAGCTTGATAAAGACAATGTTATAAATAAGTCATCTTGTTATAATTCTATGCTTTTATAATGAATGTGTCAAACGCTCAATATAAATTGTGATAACTAAGATGAAGCCCTCAGTTTGCAATTTCTCTAAAAATTGCTTGGTCTAACTTTCCAGTAAACGTTGGCATCCCCTGTCTCCTGTCTTGAAGGTTTTCAACTTGTCTAAAGTCATTGCAGATGTCTTTTCCTCTTGCCATTGTGTTAATGCATGGTCCAGAAAGGCAAACTACTATAACTCTCGCTTTAGTAGAGGTTGGTGTTGCTGGTAATGATCAGTTCATCAAAACATTTACTAAACAGCATACTGCTACTGTTTTCTCTTTTAAGTATTGTAGAAGCAGTAAAGTTGTACTTCAGTTTTCAAAACAGAAGGTTGGTGAACTTAAGGTCGCCTTTTTGTTCATGTGAAAACAGGAAATATTAGATACTAAGATCCTAGACGAACAATGCCACGTCTCAGGGAATCTGCTGATGGATTTTTAGCTTGCACTCACACTTGGTATAGTTCACCCAGGAACATTTAATGTGACTGGGAAGTTTCTTCTGACTGGAAGAAAAATTCATTTTTTTTGAGAAGTACTGGGATCTGATTAGGGTGATGGCAATGAGGCTGTCCAAACATAAAGAATTGGTGGTCAGCACTAAAGGTAAGATGTCAAATTGTCATTGGAAGCATGCAAAGAGTTTGTCTTCATTTATAAGAAAGGTTCTATTGTGGTAATACAAATAAAGTTATTTTTTGTTGACGAGAGTTTAATTCATTTTTGACTTGCCATTTTTGTTAGACTGTCCATAACAACAAATATCAATACTGATTTTTTTTATTGTCTTAATAACATTTGAGAGATTTCTGTCTCATCTCAAATCAGAAACAGCATTTCTTTGTTTAATAAAAACAACCTTAAGTCATAATTATCTGTGAAAATTAAGAAAATATTGAATACAAACACCTCACTTTATCATGGATATGTATGTCTTATTCATAATAGGTCCAATAATCGAGTGCAGATTTTCATTTCCATCTCCTCAGTCTGTTCCAACAGGACAACCTGGGTTGCCTATAAATAACAAGTTAAAAATAAGCAGAGAGCAGAGTCTTTGTTTGTTTGTTTAAGATGGCCCTGTGTTCAGAAGACAGCACCAGTCATATTGGGAGCAGTTGGAAATGCCACATTCTTTTGATATGTCTCCAGAAAATGAGGAAAAACCCTGCAAGACAGCCATGACAGGTCCAGCTACAATTACATATTTTTTTTTCAAGTAGATCACTGGGAGGAATTTTGAGGCAGATCCTGCCTGACACTGGCAGGTTGAGAAAGGAAAACAAAAACAAATCAGGATGCTCTGAAAGCTTCATTTATCATCTGCTAACAGAGATTCATCTTAATACCGCCTTTAGCTGCACCACGGTCTGCCTGAATTCATGGAGGGATGTGCTCATCCACATCAGTTGTGTAATGCTGCATCATTCGCTGCTATTCTCAAAAAGAAATCCAAATGTCTGCACACCGACGGTCTTGACTTGTGAGTAGTCACGTTCGTATCAGAAGACATTAGTTGTCATGGTAATGATGTGTGTGACACGTCATTTTCAGACTGACGTAGTCAGAAGTGAGAACCATAGAAACTCAAGGTGAGGCTAATATCCGTTGTTACGTGTGTCTAGGAGCTTTAATAAAGATTATATGAAAGATATCAAGCATGACAGAAAAATGTACTTCAGCGGAAAGATAGCAAAAGAAGTACAATGCATGCATACTGTCTGTGCAAGAGAATATTAACAACAGTCTTCTGTAAAAGAAAAAGATCTAAAAAGAAAATACTCAATGATAAAGCTTTTTGTTTGCAAATGGATGTTCAAGGCTTAATTTAGCAGTAAACATTCGATGTTAACTATTACTTATAGGCATTATTGACAATACCATAAATATTTTAACTGCCATTTTGCTTCACTAGAAAAACAGAAAAATATTAATATCCTTTAAAGGGGTGGTATTACACTTCTTCCCGGCACACAGTAACATTCTATAGCACACTCAAATGAAAATTTAACCCTAAATCCTTCTGAAAATCCCGTATATATCAAAATCCACCTCAAAGAAATTTCCCTTCTCATCACTTCCATACAGTATATGACACCTTGATATTCGCCTGAGCCTCTCTAAGCCCTCCTACCCTTTGTGAAACTCCTCCTGCAGAACGTCATACACCGGCTATTATCACAGGATGCACGTGGAGTCGGACGCTGATAGTTTACAGCAGTTTTCAGTGTGTCATATTTTAGTATTTAGGGGGAAAAAAATCACATTGGTAATCAATGGTGACACTGGAGATTGTAAGACGACTGTCAGGTTAAACAGATGTAATATATCACAAGACAATGGAAATGTATAACCCAGTTTCTTTTCTGTTATAATAAGACAAATATCTGTTACACTTTGGGACATTCCCAAAAGATACGGGTGTGATCTCCATTTTGATCCCCATACTGTCTCCACCCAGACCCGGCTCAAGGGCAGTTTAGCTGGGGGGGCGCAAGTTATTTTGGGCAGGCACTTTTTTTTTTTAGGGTTTTTACCTACCATTGGCAGTTGTTACATATTCTTGGGTCAAAACTGCCCTTTTTGATATGTAAATATTCATATTATACATCATTCAAAAAGGGACTGACTGAGGAATAGGTTCTGGAGTTTTCCTGAACGATCACTCTGTTCAAGATCGGTTGTCAGGACATTTATTTTTTGCTCCAAAATGAGCCACGATTGAGCCTGTCATGACCATGCTATGTATCAGCTTGTGTAAATGGGTGAGACATCTTCCTTTATAGAAGATGTTTGTCGTTCAGCAGGAGCTGTGGTTAAGTCGTGCTGATTCCGAGGAAAATGAGCAGACGTCGCCAAACAAGCGGCTTTGTAAAAATAAAGATTGTTTGCAAACCCCTTAATAACAGTAGAAAACACGACAAAGGGTCCTATTCTTCCCCTTTGTACCCACTGATGAAATTGTCCTGACACACTCAGAAAGAAAAAGAATGTAGAGTCCAACTCACTGTCCTTAGCTGCACCTTTATATCCAGAGGCATCATCCCGATCAAAAACAATCATTTTATGTCCAGTTAATGTACTCCAATAAAGTATTTAGTCCGCAAATCTTCCGCAAACCAACTCTGCTGCCAAAAACCTTTGTACATTAATGTCTTGCATGTATTTCTCAGAATGGTTACATCCTAACTACCAGTTCTCTTGTTAGCGCTTCTTCTTGTTGATAATTATTCAAGGCTGCCAAACAACGAATCTGTGCGTTACTGCCACCAACTGGTAAGGAGAGTGGACCAGAATGTCATTTGGGGGCTATATTGTAGTATTCGACTGTGTGATAATTATTCCTTTCGACACACTTCCTAAACAAAATACATAGAAGAGTTTGTAATGATTCTGAGTTTTGACGAGTTATTTTTAGATTTTAATGCATATTTCTACGCATTAAACGCTCCAGAGGGCGCATTTTCTGGAACTATATTGTTTAACCTATAAATAGTGGGAATGTGGAGTGGCTGAAGGTAACACTTAATGCTGTAATCATCACAGTGTGTTTTAGTCCACCAACCCAATGTAAAGCCACTTTAAAGCATGAATGTTTAGAAAAATAAAACGGCGGGCAAAAAATTTAATATTTGTCCGTTTTCGATATCGTATTACTGGCAATATCAATTGACAAAAGCACTTAGACCAATTCTGTCTGGACATTTTTTTCTTTTTTTCTTGCTGTCTGTCCAAAAAGACAGCAGGCATGCCTCTACTCAAAATGGTTCAAAAACAGTTGAACTTCAATGTCTTTTAAAAAAAAAATTGGTCACATTTTTTAAGAATTAGTAAGTAAATAAATAGTTTTTTATATAACCTTTCAACTAAAATACCAAGGTTGTTTATGCTTCAAAATAAACAATGACAAAAATCTTAGAAACAAATCAACACTTCATTATATTATATGCAGTATATAATATCGTGTTTAAAACAAATTATCTCAAGAAACCTTAAAGCATTTCACATAAATTTATACTGAAAGATATATATTTTTGAAAAAATACTAAAAAATTTTAAGAATTCAGGTCAGTTTGGACACACTTTACACATAAATGAAAACAAGCTCTGTGGAAAAGCCTTCATAAAGGAACATTAAGGAAATTTAAATATAAGATTTTCAACTTGGTGAGAATGGTGAGATGCAATGCATGGATTTATTTGACATCTTTTCAGGGTCTTGAGTAAACAATACCAGTGGCTGTACTGCCTGTAAGCTATAGCACCCTCTGTTGGTTGTCTTGGGCCAATACATTTACAGAACGCATTCTGACCCATCATAGGGGGAAGGATCACTTCCACTGAAGTGATGAGTAGTCAGTAAACATTACTTTTTCAAAGTAACAGTGGCAAGGCTGGTTGGATCTTACTTATGGGGGAGTCAGGGGTATCTTCAAGGAGGGGTGAGTGAGTCCCAGGTGCCTGGTATCGGCAGAAATGTAGATGTGGCTGGTGGTTGGTGATTTGTTGTCCCTTTCTCTCTCCAGGTGTGGATTGGGTTGGACTGGTGCTTGAGGGTGGACAGGCAGGGGAGGAAGGTAAGGCTCCAGTGACCTATTAGGAAGCAGAAGCCAGGCACTCAAAGACTGCAGCTGCAGCAGGAGGTGAGGAGGTCCAGTGACCCAGGGGAGACGATGAGGACTAGAAGGAGGAGAAAGAATATATATATGTAAGTTTTCCCTTCTCAGAATGGCTTGAATTTGGAGCTAAAATGGACCTGATTACCACTCAGCAGAGTTTAATCATCCGGTGTCTGCTCCAGGTAACTGCTCCAAATTTGAATCTCCACCTGCCGTCTCACCTGCTATATATATATAGCTATATTTTTACAGCAAAACTGTTTGTTGAGTTGGTAAACCGAACATCACATATTCCACCAATCCTTGTCACTTAGTGGTATTTTACACTAATTCACCCACTTTTCTCATAAATAACAATATTGAACTTTCTTTGTTCTTTGTTAAACCCTGATATAGATGCAATGCAATGATAGGTTGTCACTTGTTGCTATAGCAAATCAGGAGCCTTCATCAGGTGTGCTGACATAAAACCCTCCACTACACGAGATAAAAACTCATATGTCTCTCCATGTAAGCCGAGAAGGCAGTCTTTTTGTTCAAAAGCTATGACCCTTCCCCTTTACATCCACTGAACACAAAATAATTGCTTAAAATGTAGCCAGAATAGCAAGCCTGTTTTAGACACATAGGTATATTTACTATATATAGGTATATTATATATATATATATATATTATATATATATATATATATATATATATATATATATATATATAATTTGTATATTTTATCAACCCAAGCAAACAAAGAATTTGTTTGGTGTTTTGTCATTTCTTCTTGAGAAAGTTCTCCTAAAACAAAAAAATATCTACAGCACAGATTAAATAAACCTATTTTCTAACTTTTATTTTGCAGATTTATCTCAAATTAAACCTTCCCTGTGGATTAGGGTTTTTAACAAGTAAAGCCACAGCATTAACATCCAGCCAGCAGCAACAAGCTTCACTGGTGGGAGCAGAAATGTTTTCATCTGCATGTAATTGCTGTTAATGTCTGCTTTGTGGTGCTGCAACGATTCGTCAGGCTTGTGTGCTTTTGTGGCTCTGCAACATTTCCTCCTGACACTGTTTTGGAAGTGAACACTGTCAGTGTCCCCCGGAGGGGAGGTCTGATGCTCCATCCGCTCCAAATGCTCAGTATGCTGTCCAAACCCAGAAATGATTTGTGTTGGTCAATCTGGTATGCAAAACACAAAGCTTTACTTTGAGGTGGACATATATTACTTATTTATTGCAATCAATATGTGTGTAACTGATTCAACTCTTTAATGTCATCTTTATTTTTAAAGTCACCAGATATGATGGATATGGCTCTTTTATATATTTTAAGGCAATGAAACATTTTAATGGAGTTTTCTTTAGGGAAGAAACAGTTGCTGTTGCTCACATGAGCAGAAAATTCAGAAACCACATACTGAATGTCGTCCTGAACAATGCATGTGAAAAAAAAATCAGTCAGACACTGAGGGCCCCGGGTGGGTGATAGGGATGTCTGGCTAGATTCCCATGTCCAACCCCTCAGTTTTAAGTGCACATTAGAACAACATACAACAATACCACATTCGAGTGGGAGGAGAGAGGCTAGGGGTCTTTCCCCTGTTCGCTACCGACCATAAGGGGTCCGGGAGGTAGATGAGGCTGTCTGGTCGGGAGTCTGGGCTGGTGGGCTGCTCTTGCCACTGTAGGGGCCTTTGCGGTCTGCTTGTCTCCATCCTAGAGGGTAGGTGGTATGTCTCCTGGGTTCAGGGACAGGTTGCATCCATGCCTGGACTTGGGAGTATAGAGTGTGTATGGGGCATATGAGTGAGTGTAAGGCGTCCTTTCCTTGGTGTCTTGGTGAAATGTGTATGCGTTAGAGGGAGGGTACGTATGACTGTGTATGTTTGTCTCTTGTCTACCTGTCAGATTGGGTCCTTGGTGGGGCAGCAACTAAGGATTATTTTCATAATCGATTAATCTGTCGATAATTTTTTAATGATTAATCGATTAATCACTTTTAATAATAATTATATTTGGCTATTACTTTCACTTATACAAGTTATTAAGAACACATTTTTAAGAACAAGGGAAACACAAGAGAAATGTGCAGTTCACTGCAATCAATTTTATTGAACACGAAAACTGTCAACGGTGTAAAATGAGCATAACAGTGGAAAATATTTGTCCAGAATCATTTTTAGGCATCAAAATACAAAATGAGGTAGAATTCCATAAAAATGTATGTACAGCATATTAACAAAAATATCTCAGCCCATGAAATGAAAATCATATTTTAAGAGCTTTCCTGTCTAAATTGTTTAACCTTTTTATAATATTTTTTTTATTCATGATGTCTGTATAGAAAACGGCTGGTGTCTTGTAGTTCAGGGTGATTAGCTAAAGTGTTAATCAGTATTTCCTCCATGTTGTGCTAATGCCGTGACTTTGTGTCAGTCACAACTTCAGTACTGTAACATCTTCAGTGTGCCGCACTTTTTTTTTCCCAAGAAGGCATTCCGAAATTGGGAAAAATAACTAGTTATATACTGATTTCCACAAGTGATAGCTGATTGCTGTTGACAATGTTCTGTTTTTGTGCTCGGGGAGCTGGGGAGGGAGGGCTTTGGAACGACGGGGGCGGTAATCAAAATGTAGGGGCGGTGCTGGGAGGTGAGAGCGTAGCTGGGAGGACTCAGGCTTTCAGAGCTCAACATGGCGGCTGTGAGAGTTTTGAAAGATTACTCAAGCATACATTAAGTAATCTAAGAAACAATTTAGGCATGGAGGGAATGACATAAGAATGTGATGAAACGCTTTAAGAAGTGGATTTTACATGCCACCCCTCCTTTAAAAATATACCTCTTACGGGGTAAATCATGATTATAAAGCAACTAATCGATGACTAATTAGTTGTCAACCATTTTAAAAATCGATTATAATAGATTAAATCGATTAGTTGTTTCAACTCTAGTCCTCGGCTGCCCTCTCACTTGGCACATCTTAGGCCTCACATCTAATGGGGGCCTATTTCCCCTCCATCACTCTCTGCCAGTTACTGATGCCCCTGCCCGCTGGTGCGTTGGTGGCTCTTGATGTCTGGGACTGGGGGGCTGGGTGCGGTCCGGCTTGGTCCTGGTGCATGCCTGGCCGGTTCTGGATTGACCTGTGTGTCAGCCGGCAGATATATCGTACCAAGGTCCTCCTGTTTTGGGGGTGCCAGTTTTGAATTCTTGGGTGGTATCGTTCAGTGGCTCGGCTGGCGCTCGGATCATTCTGTGGTTCTGTGCGTGGTCAGTTCATTGGGGGGGTTTGTCTGGCTTTGGTTGGGTGCCTGGTCTCAGTGCTCTGCGTGAGGCGGGATCTTGACCTGGGGTGGCTGTCGGTCCACTGTAGCTGTTTCTATGACACCCCGGCATGTGGGGGGGTGTTGGTGATGGAGGCTGGCCCTGGGTGGCGGCACCATTTGTCATCTATCGGCCGGCTGTGGCCCCCCTACCCTGCGGTGCCGGTGGAAAACCCCTGTTGGCTAATCCCAGGTCGGGGCCCTGCTGGGGGCCAGGGATGAAGAATAACTTTATTAAAAATAACTGAGAATTTTAAAATGACATTAAGGTTATAACCATAATCTGGTCCTTTAAAAAACACAGTTTGGTCCATCTAATGTCTTAAAAACCTTATGAAAATATTTTAAGCACTGTGCACTCCAAAATTTATATTTAAAACTGATTTAAATGGTTTACAGCACAGATTTCCCAGTTCCAGTATTTAAGAAACACCTTCCTACACCTTTTAGTTGCATTTCTATTCCAACAAAGCATTATCAAATATAATAGTTTGTTCAAGGTTTCCTTTGTTTTTCACATACAAAAATAAATAAATAAAACCCAGCTGAGGGTGGTTCTGCTTTAACTGCATCTGAATTGGAGATTTGAAAAGTGTCACTGCAGCTCACTGTTTAGAATTTTTCACCAAAAAGCCATCATTTTTTTTTAATTCAGTTTTATTTAAAGGAGACCTATATCATGAAAATCAGCATCAGCACATCTGCAAAATGCCTGGTTAAGTTTTAGTTTTCATCGTAATGTATCTGCATCTGTAGGGAAAGTACTTTTTGTTTGCCGAAACCCTTCACGGACAAGCGATTGTATAACTTCTGCCAGTATCAAGAAGTATTTGCTGAAAAACAAATAATGGTAATATGAGGGCAAACTTTATTTTAGACATTAATTTATTCCTTCTTTGGGGTTGTTTTTGTAGCATTGTCATCTCAGAACTTCTCCTTATACTAGTGCTATGCACTCAGTATTTTAACTCTTTTTAGTACTATAACATAAACAATTTCGTTTTTTGGGGGGTTTTTTGTCTTAGAAAACGCTTGGCCCTATCACATACAATGACGTTAGCAGTAGCACACTTGGTGTCACATTTGTACATGGGCACGGCAAGTCCATTTCAATAATTTTTCAAAGCTGTGTTTTCTTTGCTTCTCAATGCATACAATAACATGAAAAAAGTCTGAATCTGTAATTTTGACAACACTATCATGGTGATGTTAGGCACCATTAAGACCTTTGTTTTCTAATGATTATTTTTTACATTTAAAAAGCATGATGTGGATATTTTAAAAATGGGTTAAACTCAAAGAAGACTGTTTATAAAGCCTAATTCTGTCAAATAATTGTATTCAGTCTGGATTGCCAGCCGAACAGATTAATTCTGATACACAGATCCAGAAACAAAACTCATAACTGACTATTTTTTATAAAGCACTTCCGGTTTTGCTCTGCTTTTTGAATATTTGACATTTTCTGGTCATGTCGGAGGAAGACTAAATGCTGACTGACTGACTGTCAGTGGTTTTTAGAGATTAGAAGTGTAGACAGAAATAAAAAGGGAAGTCATGCATCATTTTGAAACGCCAAAGGCATTTCTTCCTGGTGTCAGTAAAACCTACTCCATTGGTCCGAGCTCTGCAGCAAGTTAAGCCTTTCAGGGAGAAGCAGATAATGAGGTCGACCCACAAGGAGCACTAAGGGGGAGCAGGGAAATGTGTCAGGCAAGTTTTCAGGATGTTTGGTGGCCTGAAGAACTTATGTGTATGTTTTAACAAGGCTGATGCTTTTTTTGAAGGAGTTTTGCAGGCTTTAATAAAATATTTATGGAAGGTTTGGTGGAGTCACCTTGAGATTGATGCTTTTTGTCTCCCTGCTTCCTTGAGACACCGCATTAACATCCTCTTTTTCATCAGACAGGTTCATGAACTGCAGCAATTCTCCTCCAGAATCCTTAAATAACTAAGACAATGCAGGGATTTAACATTAAAGATAAAGAGAGAAAAAGAGAGATCGCAGTTTGGCTGAGCTTTCTTCATGTTAAATAATAGGATTATTTAGGGTCAAACCCTGCACCCCAAATTTTTTTGTTTCTCTTTTCACCACACAAAGCAGTTGTAAGACTTGGAAAGGTTTTCACAGAGAAAAACTGTAATGAAGCAATCATGCTTATGACACTTTACCGCTCATGCATTCAACCCAATGGCGTCGACCATCAGTTATTGGAAGAACAATTTTTCCATTGCCTTCCACTTATTTTCCTTGGAGATAACAAATCTATGAGGGAAACCTTAAAATCCCTCTATCAACACACTCACGTTTATTGTAGGAGATCCCAAAGCAATTCTATGGAGGTATTTTTGGAGCAAAGTACAGTTTTGCCCCGATTAATCAAAAACAAATGGTGCAAAACACTTCCACATACCGGTGGAAAAAACAACAAGTTCTGAATACATTTGTGCCGCTGCAGGGCTCAGTATTAACAAACAGAAAATACCTCCATAGTTAACACTGTGGGGCCTGAGAGTAATGGTGTGATCCTGCGGCAGTGCCCCCTGCGGCACAGGCATAGGCATTACCCACAAGTCACATAGTTTTGCTCCACATCAGGCTTCACAAAAGGAGCAAAAGTTGTGTGTGGGAAAAAAAGGTGAAGCTTGTAAAGTGTTTCAGTGACTTGTATCAGCAGTTTTGTCCAGTTGCATTCACTGCTCCGTGTCTGAAAAAATATTCAAAAATGTATTCAAGTTATTTTATTTTACACACAGGTATGTGGATGCAGGGGCAATACTAAGGATTTTGGGCCCCATGACAAGAAACTTGGCAGGGACCCCAACACAGCTGATATTTTTTTTATTAATTAATTTTAATTAATCGATTTACATAAAATCATGCACTTTATGGTATTTTGACTATCATTGTCATATATTTAAGTCAATCAGACTTTATGCGAATTATATATAACTGCTCCTGCACTAGCTAGACCACATTAATTTCATTGTTTTGGGCTTACACTGGCAATGTAAGTGGAATACAAATTATTTACTCTTATTTTGGCAAATGTTTGTAAAGTGGTATTGAACAGATACTAAAACAAAATCGGGATTTATAAAAGATTTAAAAGAGGTCTATATATAATAATATCAGATTAGTGCTTAATTTAGTAGATTATAATTCTTTGATTGAAGATAAAGGTTTCAATTTTATTTTTAAAATTTTTACAAAGCATTTGATTCTGTTGAACACACATTTATTTTAAAAAGTATTTTGGATTATGTAAATAGTTTCTTAAAGCAATATGTATAATGCATGAGAATATTAATAGCTCGGTTTCTCTCCCCTAAGGAACAACTAAAGGATTCACTAAAGGATTAAAAAAAATGAAAAAAACTGCTTCAAAATTTTCATTTGTGAGTTCAACTTCCAGCCCTGTGATGGACTGGCGACCTGTCCAGGGTGTACCCCGCCTCTCGCCCGTTGACAGCTGGAGATAGGTACCTGCCCCCCCGCGACCCCTTGAGGAATAAGCAGTTCAGAAAATCGATGGATGGAGTTCAACTTCCCGTTACAAGGCACAAATTCTTTCTGCTAAGTACCCTAGATTTGAAAGTACTGCAGTCAGATGCCAATGTATATAAACACTTTAGTTACTTAATTAAAAGACAGAGTTAAACCGAGTGATTTATCATCGTCTCGCATTCAGTCACACCCTTTCCTGTCACTAAAGCACCATTTAGATCAATGTTGCATGATGAGTGTGCTGGCTTAGTTATCAGCAATATTTATAGTGGTTATAAGACAGTAAATAATTATCACATCATTAGCGTACTATCATTAAAATGAAAAGTTACAAGGCGCCACCTGCTTCTTGTATTATAATTTATAATTTAGCTCAAATGTCAGTCTCAGCTGACAGTTCATGTCAATCTAAAAAGATTTAACAGCAGGTTAAATAAAGAAGCTTCACATTCACGCCTCTGGCTCCAAGAAATCACTATCAATAACACACAATAATGACCAGTCACCTCTTCAGAAACATTTTTTTGTTAAAGGTTATCAAACTCGCCAACATAAATTGAATTGCCAGAACAAACACTATAATCTACGTTTGTAGATTTTTTTATCTACAAAATGTTTGGTTTCAAGTGAGATGGCTAAAGAGTCAAAATAATTATGAACAAAAAGGTCAGAATGCCTGATCCCAGTCGGCAACCTATTAAAATACAGACAAAATATATTTTGGAGTGGGAATGAGAGTAAATATCTGTGAAAACCCTATCCAAATACTTTTTTTTGGCCCTTTTTTCTCCCAGCTATGGATCTCTTTTTCTCATCAATTTCCAATCGCCTCTTACCTGTGAAGACCCTAGATCAGTGTCCCTGTTATTGTCTCTGGTCTTATTTCTCCTCCTTGACTCTGGTCTTTACTGTTGTGGCTATAAAAATAAATTGAAATGTAGAAAAAAAAGTGGATTTATTTATTTATGTATTAATGTATTTAAAGACAGCTTGCAAAAAATGTTATTGTATTTTAGTGGACTATAAGGTTGTAACGACAGAAAAAATCAGAGAGCACCAACACAGCCAAAGTGGATGACGTTTCCCACACTTTCCCTACATCTGTCAAGCTTATTCCTTCACTGTATTTGCTCCAGATAACCACACAGGCATTTCAAAAGCATTATTTTAGTTATGTTTTCATTAAATACACAGCAAAAAAAATTACCAAAGTCCAGACTTCTGTATCGTCAGTGGTAGATATGGCCTTGACATTCCACAAACAACATATGTATGAGGGATTATTACAAAGATAGTGACCCAATGAAATCAACTGTCACCATCTTCTCATGGATGCAAAGTATGAGGGAGTGCTCCAAATATCTACCCTGGAAATCCAAAGGTCTCCCGAGACCACAATTTGTATGGTCTCTGCAAGATGTTCTGGCATCGAGCGATGATACTATTACTGCGTTACATGAGCAGTTCGGGGAAGCAATCAAATCAGTGTCTGTGATGGAGGCGGGCCAGAGGCAAGCTAAGATGATAACGCTGTAACGTCCAGAATCATTTAGTAAACATTGAAAGATGGCTACAGATGAACACCAGTTGTTTGAAATGGCTTTGGCCGCTACAATGAACGAGCTTGACTTGGCTTTTCATCTAAAAGACGAGGACAGAAAACTGCGCTCGAATCGTTCCTTTGCAAGAAGGATGTTTTGTTTTTTCTTGCCGACTAGATACGGCAAGAGTTTAATCTACCAGTTAGCTCCACTGGTAGCTCTGGATACGGCACACTGTGTATTGTGGGTGGTCATGGCGTTATCCAATTGTGTGTAGTGAGAGTTTCAAATGCATGCTTGGTTCCACCCTTCGAGTTAAGGACTTTTCATTACTCGATGCCAGACCCTTAATCTTAGTAGATTAGGGTCTGGATTTTTCTAGGCGACCAAATATCATGACTTGATTAAATCAATTGGCCAGGATCGCCAGTTGCTTGACTGTATTTGTTTAAACTATCCATATATTTCAAACTATCCATATGTATGTCAGAGACAGCATATAGAAGCAAACAAAATAAAATAAATACTTTTATATAGTTTTCATCAAATTCAGTCAGGGAGGGGTTAAAATCATACCTAAATATGGTGCAAAACATTTCCATTTTGACTTTGCAAGGCATATAAAAACAATGCATTTGATTGCTGTAATTTATTACACACATTTGTTTAAATTATGCAAGATAAAATCCTAAATCACCTCACAGGTGAGAAAAATTCCATGGACCTCCTCAAAAATTTGATTTATTGTGACATGTGCTCATTTAGACAACATAAAACAAAAATTCCATATGTTTTTGGTAGTATCGTTTCAGAAAAAGCACAGATTCATTACTAATTTGCAGCAGCAGAAGCAAATGTTGAGCATATCCTGCTTTATAAGGAAGCTAGCATTAATTCATTACCAAGGCCAGAGTCACTTCAACATAATGGTGAAATGGTGTGAGTGCTTATTAAAATTTTGAACTGATTTGATTAGTAATGGCAGACTCTGCTCGTAACATTTTTCTTTCTCTCTTTTGTGCTCCATCCACATTTATTCAGAATTTGATAATGAAGTGGAGAAGCAAAATACTCACTTTCCAAATGATTGAAAATATTAATAATTCTGTTCAGAATGATATATATTACTTAGTGCGTCACCTACAGTGCCTTTAAAAAGTATTCACCACTTGAATGCTTTACCCTTTTACGTATTGCTTTTAGAAATCAATCATGATCAACATAGATTGGCTTTTTTGATAAAAACAAATAAAAAAAACTTTAATGTCTAAGTGAAACTGATAAACAGAAACTGATTTCAACAAAACAATGACAATTAAATGAAAATATGCAACATAAGATTTTGACCCCCTTTAAAGTGACAGACCTAATTCAATAGGAACCGACTAAATGGTGCTAATACTCACACACTTAATGTGTGTAAATGCAGTAAGAAAACAAAAACAAATTGTTACCTTAGTTTGACTAAATTCTGACTTTTGAAATGCATGTAAACACTTTTGTCTGTCTGAAGTTGAACTAGCCTACTCCTACTCAATCTAACACAACCAAGTAATGTGATTACACTGTCAGAAGCAGGGGTATATAATAGGTACATTACTGTGCCCCAAGGTACAAAAAATAAATTAATACAAACTAAGGACAAATACTGGACCTCAGGGTAACTATCAGTGGCTTTGAACGGTAGATAAACGTTCCTCAGTAGTAAAAAGTGCATTTATGTACCATTTCTTGGAGAGTGTAGAATTTATGATGAATATCTATTTTATTAAACCATGTGCTTCTGTGTTGGGCCCAGGTCGGACTCGGGGATAAATATTTTAATGCCCGTCAGGTTTGGGTCGGTTTCGGTTACTGCTCTATTGAACACGAGCCGGTCTCGGACGGAAAAAATGTGGCCCGATCCGGCCACACAAGTACAATACTTAAAGGGCCACAAAAATAATTTCAACCAGTCAAACTGCTGTATATTATCTTTTGTCAGTGACTTTCAATTCAGTTTACTTATATAGCACCAATTCACAACATATCTACACAACATACCTACATTCTAATCAGTTTAAAAGTTCTATGTACTGTAGTTAACTCATCTTAATAAAATTATTTGAACAAAAGTCTGTTTCAATCAAAGCAGCGACAAAAATACATGAATATTAATGAATATTAAAATAAAACTAAACAAGAAAGGATGCATCCCCCAAAAAATCACTGAAACTGAAAAAAATAATTATGTTGTTTTTTGGATTGGATTGATTGCATTTGTGGTGACATTGTGTTGACCTGGGTGGTCCACAACTTAGATCGTGAGTGATCTTTACAGTATGTGTATGGGTACATACTGGAAGTCTTTCACATCAGTCTTATAAATTTGTCATTGCAATGTTTTTTTTTTTTGTAAATTAAGCACATGGGTCTGGTGCTGGATGGAGGAAGAATAAATGCAAACTGTTCTGTCCATTAATTTTTCCCCATCAGAATAACTGGTGAGAAAAACCCCCAATAATGAGCAGCTCATATGTAAAATAAAACATCTTGCTCATGCAGCTATGCAGCCATGATGTGAGAATGACAGTCACAACATGTTGATAGCAGACACTGTCATTGCTAACATTGGTAACTTCAGGATAAATTAACCAGATCTTTTTCTGACGGGATAATCTGCTGATCTGTTCCTCTCTGGAGAGAGTGAAGTTTTGCATATTTCCATGCAAAAATTGCCCCTTAAGGAATCAGCTACAGACATCAACATATCACACTGTTTCAGCAGCATCACTGATGAGCGCAAAAAGGCACACCGAGCAGCAAAAATCACAAGAGATTGACGTTGGAAGAATCAGGCGACTCCATCGGGCCATTCCCAGTTATATACCCCCATATATATTAAGGTACTCCGTCGGCTCCTGAAATGGCCCTGAAAGCAACCCTGTCAGCCCAGCCCGATGAAGTGGACACATGTGGTAATAGGGAAGGTGCAGTCACTTTACCCTGAAGTTCCAACAGTGGTTCGTGGCCAGACCAGACCTCGGGGTTGCCTATAGAGTAAGGCTGCCCCAAGCCACCCAGAAAATGCACGTAGGCAAATGTCATCACCAACTGTCGCAGAGTTGAACAAACTTCATTCAGTAATTCAGTTTTCTTAATGCCATGTGAATCGGGATAAAGGGTACCATTTTGGTTAAGGTATTAACTAGAGTATTGGCAATCGCGGAAACTCGGAATGGAGTTCACCTGTGTGCAGTGACTGTCTCATGTTATTGTAGTATATAAAGATACCTGTGATTAGAAGGTCAATTCAAGCCTTGTCTAGAGAACATTTTTTTTCCAGAAAGACAATATCCAGAACCATCCAGCTACAGCTATACAGAAATGGTTTGAAGATGAGGTGGATGTTCTGGAGCGGCCAAGTCAAAGCCCAGAACTCAGTATGCCAATGAACATTTTTGACAGGACTAGAAAAGGGCTGTTTACAGTTGATTGCCATGTTACCTGACAGAGCTTGAACAGTTTGGCTAGGATGAATTAGTTGTCATTATTTTGTAGAAATCAATTTCTGAAAAAATATACATTTTTGTTGGTCATTATTGATTTATAGTGGCAAGAAATAGGGCTAGCCTGCTGATGTAAAACATATTTTCTGGGAGGAGAAATGCATTACAGTAAGCTCTTCTGTTTGTCTTGCACTCATTTTGTTTTGGTTGAATGTGGAATTGAGTCCATAATATACAAAAATACATACTCATATATACTGTATGAGTATGTATATTTGTATACATATTAATATATATGCCCCTCTATTTACAGAGAATCAAGTTTAAAGGCGGGGCAATGATGACTTTAGTTTCCTTAGATTAGGAGAGACCACAGCTGTAAGCATTCTCCTCTCTGCCTTATACAGACAGAAAAATGAACAAAGTCTTTACTGCAGATAGAGACCCCTTTATCACTCTGTCCCTGCTGCAGTCACAGTGCTGCCTCACAGAAAATCTTTGGTGTGCTTGTGTGGATTCATCGTTCCTTCGTCCCATCTGTGCTGACATTTTCAGCTTTGTTCGTTTCCTCTTGATTTATTTCCTTCTTTTTGCACTTATTGCTGTCTGCTTAAGAAATAAAGTTGTTGCAGGGATAGGACACTGACTTATCTGGTGTGTTTAAAACCTTCTTGACTGCTCACTGGGCTTCAAATGAGATTCTCGGTTGGCAGTGTTTGGCTCAGAAATACTCCTAGAAGCTCAATGAAGTTAATAAAACACTACCATTGTATACACATAATAGACATAATCGAGACACAGCACCTTAAGACTTACACTTAACTAAAGGCAAATATCAAAGTTATTTTTTGACAATTTAGAATATAAATCAGACATTTCTTCTCTGTTACAATGTATAGCATTTTGTTAAATTTTGCATATATTTTTCCTATTTCTAATACTGTAAGTATTACCAACAATTTACAAAGCAAATTCCAGTGTCTCACAAAGCTATTCACATCCTTTAACTCCTAAATTTTGATGTTAAATCCCTAACCTGATATCTAAATCTAGAAAGTGAAATTTCTGCTAATTCTGATTTGCAATGCAAATATTCATATTCTAGTGTTCCTATAAATATTTAATTGGATTTAGGTCTATACTTTGACTGAACCATTCTAACACATGATTAAAAAAAAGCAGCAGTCCATTGTTGCTCTGGTTCTATGTTCAGGGTCCTTGCAAGACAAGATGCAACCAATATTTAGACAGTTAACAATTTAAGGAAAATCCCAAGGCTTCAATTGCTCATCAATCTCAATGAGACAGGGAAGTTTATGCCCTTATGTTTTTAATTGATGTTACTTCTCATTTCTTTTTTAAACTGTGTCTATCTAACTATACAAGTTAAAAAAAAATAAAAGATGGTTAGAGCCTCAAGCGCTCTGTCCTGATTATCAATCATTATCTGCACCCGTGTTTCCAGTTCTACTCACCTGATCTTAATTCCTTCCTTTCACCTTATATGTATCGGGTGCCTAGGTCACACACTTCTACTTCCGGACCATGGGTCCCCTACTGCCAAATTAAGTTTAATGTTGAATGAGAGTCAAAGGAGCGATAAAAGTTATTTTCTGATCCCGTTTGAAATGCACCATGGATTAAACATACATGTATGATGTCCGTGAATATTAAAGACACATTTGGATGAAGAGAAAATGCTGATTCTCGAACGGCGGCAAAAGTTACTTTAGGTTTTGTGTAAAAAACCCTTGGCGGACTTCAACTGCAGAAGAAGAAGGAGACAGAGGGTCTTAGCCTCCAGGATGAAAGAAGGAGTATTAAACATGGAGAACACCACTACACCTCTGACCATTTGGAAAGTAGCAGCAATGCCGGGGGAGAAACAGTAGATGGAGTGAGAGCCACCATGGAGGAGAAGTTATACAAGGTATCTGGGAGTATTTTACGTGCTATAGCTAGTGGTAGCTCGCGTTAGCTGAGTGACGTCATATAGGCAACTTCTGGTTTGTAGGCATTTTAATTGTGTTGTTTTCCAATTAAAATGCACATCATTAGTTATCATTTAAATTAAGGTACAACATACTGTATGTGTGATTCAGGACTAAGAAAAAGCTTTAAAATTACTTTTATCTCTCCATTGACTTTCTTTCATTATTTTGTTTGCCAGGGGACCTAAAGGCCAACCGGAAGGGGAGGAGACTTAGAATCCCGGTTTTAGTCCCTCTCATCTCCGCATTCCTCACCGGATTCTTGTTATTTCATGTTGATGTTACGTTGTAATGTGTGTGTTCCTGCCTCGTTGTCTCCCTCCTGCTTGCCACCACTGCTCATCATGATCATCATCTGTTGCTAAACGTCCACACCTGGGTCCTTCCTTATTCTTGAAAAACTAAAAAACTGACACGGATATTGTAATCACACTGTTACTCTGTATTTGCAGCTACTTCTCCTTTTACTTTGATTTTTTTTTTTTTTTTGATGGCTAGTTTCAACTTTTACATGAGTAAAGGTTATTTCAAAGTAATACTTTTCTTAATTGGCATATTTTTTGACTAATCCACCCACCTTACATCAAAATACAAATTCAAAGTACTGAATGTGGTTGACACCAGTGACGGATTTAGCAGCTTTTGTTTAGAACCTTTTTCAATTCTAAGTTAGAAAAATTTATGTAACTTCTTCACTGGTCCACTTATTAAACGGCACTAAAGTCCAGAATTTAGATGTTTGGAACTGCATCTGGATGAAAAAGACATTTAATAGTTTTAAAAATGTATTTACCACATATAATAATCTTAATTTCTGTAAAAGTATGTGCCATGCAGCCATGTTTGTGATCAGGCAAGGGAAATTTATTGTATAGCACACTTTCAGCAACAAGCCAATTCAAGTTGACATGTTTAGGAGACCTTTCATGTCGTTTCAAATGGGCTGCAAGTAGTGACAGCTGGTGAAACATATTCTTGGTTGAGCTTACATACTAATAGATTTACCTTCCTAGCATTAGCATTCAATGGGACAATGACTACAATAACTTAACATTCTTAATGCAGGAATTAATAAAAGGTTAAATTATTAAAAGGGAAATACAGTAACTTGCAGAATGTTCAGTATTTAATCATTTAATTGGTAACTCTGCATTATAATAATAAAAAAAAATATCTTAATGTGTGATTCCTTAAAACAAACAGGCTAAATACTATCAAAACTGAATTTTTGACAGTCAACTAATGACAGAGAGTGGACGCCTTCCTACCAATGAGAATTAAAACAGACTTGCATAGAATTAAAATAATGACTACAAACATAAAATTGAGAAATCAGAAGGATTTAAGCAGGTTCAGCTGGACTGCAACACTAAGCATTCCCCCTGGATTTAAATGACAATCAGGCGCTCAGGCAAATTTTACAGAAATGAATGTAGAGCTGTACGTTAACTTCTATCTGTATCATGTAATTATTTGTTGCTTTTAACTTTATCATTGGTGGCACAGAGTTTGCTGGTTCTTTAGCACATAAGAAAAAGTTGCAGCATCTGCAAAAAATCTTTTTTACAATCTCTGAAACACTTGTCTTTTCCATTATTATGACCATTATTATGTTACCTGAAATATACTGTTGAGAGAAAGGAACTGATACAAAATTGACAAGATATTGAATAACAACTGGAAATCCAAGACCTTTCATACAAAATGTGTAAGTCTGAAAAAACCCCAAAAAACTATGAAAAGATATGTTAAAGCACAATAAAATAAAATAATATAGTTTGGGTCTGTATTTAGTACTCGGTAAAAATAATATAACTTATTTAGTATGCATCAAACATTGCTTGCCAACCACCAGATTTATGGCTTATGTTATGTCAATGAGGGTTTTTTGTTAGACGTTTTAAAAGTCCTGCGTTGTTGAACTCACCGTTTCCAACGCTCTTTAAAGGCAGCACAGATATGCGACAGGAAGGGAAAAAAAATCGTAAAGATTTATAAGTGTTCATTATGGGGCCCTTAAAGTGTTTGGGGCTCTAGGCATTCGCCTACCTCTGCCTAATGGTAAGTCTACCAGTGGTTGAAACCATCATCAATACTGAAAGACATATTTCTTTCACTATTAAGATGATATAGATATTGTAGGACAGCATGTACAATAAAAAAAGATCTTTAAAGGTTATTTTAACTAATTAGATTTTAAACTAAAAAAAAGACACCAAACTAATTGGGCCTTAATGCTGCACAGTATTTTGCTGTTAATATGAATGAGTCTCATTTTACAGGTCCAACCGGAAATTGTACATATCATTTAAATAATGTGCAGTCTATTTCATTTATTTCAGCTACACAGTGGCACATTGTCACTTTTACAGCCACACAAACCAATATATGAGGAGCACCTGTTGCTTTTTCATACTGTATTAGTGTTAATTAAACCAGTGCTGAAGTTGTGTAGATTAAAAAATAATTGCAAAGCTCAAAGACCGATGAAAAGACCACCCAAGGATCTTCCGACTCTGTAAACAATGTTATTCTTGCTGAAATCGTTCAGCCGAATTTCATCACTGTATGAGACAGAGAGACTCATCCATAATTCATAATGAGTTTCTCTCTGATGCAGCATAATCAGTTTCTTCAGACATATTCCAATGGAGCAATCAAACACTCAGACAGCTGGCAACACACGGAACTCTCTCCGAAGGACACAAATCACTTAACCTGCGTCTCTGTTCTGTGTGTGCACGACAGCGTGTGAATGGTGGTGGAAATATGAGCAGCAATCGTATGATTGTGCTGACAGGCTGCATGAAACGCTACTCTCAGATTTATTCAAGAGGAATGAGACAATGCTGACAAGATTGAGATGGAGGCTGTGTCCAGAAACAGCTGCCATTTCCTTTTGGTAAAACCAGTGAATCAACAAAAGCCCAGGTTATTATCTGTAAAACAGCCCTTTCTCCCAAAAACTTTATTGATTATCAACTGCCCCATCTTTTATACAATTAATGTAATATATTCATTATAATAAATATATTTGGGGAAATACCAGTTAGTAGTCCACGGTATTTCCTCGCTTGCCCTGCAGACGTGGACAAAATTGTTGGTACCCTTCATTAAATAAAAGAAATACTCATAATGGTCACAGAAATAACTTTAATCTGACAAAAGTAATAATACATAAAAATTATATAAATGTTGACCAATGAAAGTCAGACATTGCTTTTCATCCATGCTTCAACAGAATTATTTAAAAAATAAATGCATGAAACAGGCCTGGACAAAAATTATGGTACCCCTAAAAAAGAATGAAAATAATGTGACAAAAGGGACATGTTAATCCAAGGTATGTCCACTAATCAGCATCCTAGGTGTCTACAATCCTGTAATCACTCAGTGGGCCTATATATAGGACTCCAGGTGGTCACTGTGTTGTTTGGTGACGTGGTGTGTACCACACTCAATATAAACCAGAGGAAGCAAAGGAAAGAGTTGTCTCAGGAGATGAGAAAGAAAATCATAGACAAGCATGTTAACTGTAAAGGCTATAAGACCATCTCCAAGCAGCTAGATGTTTCTGTGACTACAGCTGCACATGTCATTCAGTAATGTACGATCCATGGGACTGTAGCCAACCTCCCTGGACGTGGCTGCAGGAGGAAAATTGATGACAGATCAAAGAGACGGATAATCCAAATGGTAACAAAAGAGCCTAGAAAGACTTCAAAATAGATCCAAGCTGAACTTTATGCTCAAGGAACATCAGTGTCAGATCGGAACATCCTTCGCTGTTTGAGCCAGAGGACAAATCATTAAAAAGACAGACTGGAGTATGCCAAACTACATGCTGACGAGCCACAAAGCTTCTGGGAGAATGTCCTGTGGACAGATGAGACAAAAATTTAACTTTTTGCCAAGGCACATCAGCTCTATGTTCACAGACGGAAAAATGAAGCATATCTAGAAAAGAACACGGTCCCTACTGTGAAACATGGGGAGGCTCGGTTATGTTCTGGGGCTGATTTGCTGCATCTGACACAGGGTGTCTTGAATCTGTGCAGGGTACAATGAAATCTCAAGACTATCAGGGGATTCTAGAGAGAAATGTGCTGGCCAGTGTCAGAAAGCATGGTCTCAGTCGCAGGTCACGGGTCTTACAACAGGAAAATGACCCAAAACACACAGCTAAAAACACCCAAGAAGGGCTAAGAGGAAAACACTGGCCTTCTATGAGCCCTGATCTCAATCCTATTGAGCATCTTTGGAAGGAGCTGAAACGTGCTTTCTGGAAAAGGCGCCCTTCAAACCGGAAACAACTAGAAGAGTTTGCTCATGAGGAGTGGGCCAAAATACCTGCTGAGAGGTGCAGAAGTCTCATTGACAGTTACAGGAATCATTTGATTGCAGTGATTGCCTCAAAAGGTTGTGCAACCAAATATTAAGTTGTGGGTACCATCATTTTTGTCCAGGCCTGTTTCATGCATTTATTTTTTAAATAATTCCGTTGAAGCATGGATGAAAAGCAATGTCTGACTTTCATTGGTCAACATTTATATAATTTTTATTTATTATTACTTTTGTCAGATTAAAGTTATTTCTGTGACCATTATGAGTTTTTCTTTGATTTAATGAAGGGTACCAACAATTTTGTCCACGTCTGTATATTGGTGCTCAAAAAGGCTAGCTATCAGATTTTATTTTTCCTGTTCTGTGTCAAAATAATGACACCCTTGCATTCTTAGCCAATGAATGGATCAAAGAATAACGAGTATTTGATGAAAAAATAGATAAATGCAAGGATATACTGTACAGTATGCTTTGATGCACAAAAAGGCCCAATTGTATAATTCATGGGTTTGTTTCCAGGATTCAAAACACCTAAATTGGCCTTGTGATATATAATTTCAATATTGTTTTCCATGCATGTGAGATTTATCTGTTATAACTCATTTTAAAATTCACGAGGAACTAAATAAATCTGTTTTAATCTTAAAGCAACAACAAGGTAAAAGGTGGTGGATGTTATAAAAAACGACTACAAGCAAACAATAAATTAGCACCATAACCTACATATGTTAATTTTCTACAGTGTGTGTTGCGATTTTCTTGAGTGTTTTCGCCGTACGTTTTGTACTGTTTTAGGTTTCGTTGGACAAAGAGAGTTACCGGTAGCACGTTGCTGTAGGCTGCTGTGCTATGCTAGCGTTTTTGTTGCTTTTGTGTGTCAATGTGCATGTTCTGTGTGTTGTAAGCTAGTAGTTGATTTTGGATAGAAAGTGATTACAGACTCCTGCAGACGATTGCCTTGTTAAGACTTAAACGAATTTGGATTTTGTTAAATTTTTCTGGTTAATTAGGATGTAATATTTTATGACGTGCCTGGACGTTTGTTAGAAAATGGCCTAAGATAACTGCTCAGATAAATTTTGTTTGCTACTCATTTGGACTCCCTTCGGCAATGTTTTAGCACATTTTCTACGAAGGGCAATTTAAGGTGTTTCACATTTAACTGAACTGTTACAATACGGAGATTAAAGATCGAGAAGTACATGCTGAATTTAGTTAACTGGTTTTGCCAGAGAAGGCTCAATTTATCACATGAGGAGAGCATGTACATTTATGGGATAATGATGCAGGAGACAATTAGCTGAGATTAACAAACGTTCTTGGCTTTATCCACAGCAAGCACCTGAGGAAATGGGGAGAGGCACAAAGCTGCTGCCCCATTAGGACCAGGCCTGTCTCAAGTGCTGGATGGGAAAACATGGTTCTGTTCCAATGCCCAGGTTTGGTGAATTTGAAGATAATTGGATACTTTAAATTTATAGGTTTAGTTTTGATTTATACTTGGAAAATTTACAGGGTCTGACAGCTAAAGTGGGAAAAACTCAGGCTAACTAGGTTAGTTTTTGCGTACTTTATGGGATATATTTCTGACACATGTTATGGGTTTTTTAAGCTGTAAGGAAGAATTCAGAAACAATGCGAAAATGTTAAATTAATCATTTGATTCCATACCAGGTTTTCTTAATGGCATCAGATCGCATCTTCCTGCACCTGAATGAATTGGCTGTGTTTGGGAAATGGTCAATTACGGGAGTAATTTACCATTAAAGAGGGATTATTATGTAATCATCTGATTATGATTTCATTTGGAAAAGACAGTTCCTTTATAGACATTTACTGAATGCAGCTCCCAGCAGCCTTGGACGGAATGCCAGCGGTGCGGAAGAGAAGATATGAACTTTTAAAAGAACAAAAATGTTACTTCTAACTATTTTTTTGTTTCACAGGGTTCTTCCCACTTTAAGTTTGATTTATTTCAGAATATAACATAGTAATAATGTCTATGTTCATGGGTTTTCTAAGCTTCTTCCACAGTATTACCATGTGTCAAGTCAGATTTAATTATATCCTCACATTTAAGATATTCTTATACCTACTATTACATTTTTGGGTTTTGAACTTAGTAGTTTTGGGAATTGTTAAAATAAATGTTTTGTATAATGCCAAAAGAGGGTGAATTTATAATTAACAGATTGACATTTTTTGAGTAATGGGAGTTAAGGTTAAAAAGGTATTTAAACAGGTTGAGTTTTGAATTTTAATCTGGAAGTCTTTTTGTGGTATCATATGAAAGACTTCATGTTTTAAACTGATAAAATTTCTTGGGTTTGAAATTTTTTTTGCATTCTCAAATGCTTTTAGATCTTAAGTTTTAAACACTAACCCTTAAGGAGAGTACAGAGGAGTTATCAATCTATTTGAAAATAGATTGAAAGAGGGATTTGTTGTATGTTACGTTTTCGGGGCTATTCTATATCTTTAGTAAGCATTCAGAAGGTAAAAGTCTGTTTTATATTATGCATGGTTGTGAAACACATCCTTGACCAGTATTTTAATTGGGCACCTTTTGAGGAGCATCAAAGGCCTTGGATAATGTTGGGAGTATGTGTGACCTTTGAGGACCTCTGAGACAAAGAGTTTTATTGCAGGCTGTAAAACCAGGATGTCTGTAGATTAGGGTGTTGAGATAGAAACTAGGAGTTTTGCTTGGGAGGACCCAGGACCATAAAACCATAAAACTCAGAATGAACTTTGGACCCAAGAGGAGGACACTTCCATTTTATGACTGCATAATTCTTGACAACCAGTCATTGTCAAGACACTGTTTAAAAACGTTCTGATTGGAGCAGAGACCGAGGGAGAAAACGCCTAGATCCTGGGAAAGTTTTGGTGTCTATAAAAGTTATGACAAGAAAACCATTCGTTGTCATATCTTTAATCTGGCCCAGAGAAAATGGGCATGTTTCTCTGTAAAACTGCATATCTGTTAATCTGTTTAAAATAAAACTGAGAACTGGGAATTGGCTCCTTGTCTCTGTTTGAACATGCACTGAATTATCTTTTTTATAAAAATTTAATTCTACAATAGTCAAGACAATGTTCACTTGGTGTCTTAAAACTGTTCTAGAACTGGTAGACAGAACCTGTTTGTATGACAGTCTGTGAATGGCTTGGCATCACGATAGAGGGTTATATGTCTTTTGGGGTATTTTTTGTTGTTGTTTTTATGTGTGAATAAATCTAATCGTTGGCTGTGTATCAAGACACGGTATAAGTTGCTTACCACATGAGGCACAATCCTAGTATTGTGATGGCATTTTATGTTCTTTACTGCTCATTTTGGATTTTCCTTACCAGGACAAAAGTAATGTCTGCACTCACATGAATCCCAGCATGTATGTAGTAAGTATGAAGCCAACTGAGATTGCATACCTTTTAAAGAGAGTTGAAATCAACGAGAATAACTTGTTAGACAGATAGCTGGTCAAGGTTCTACCCCTTCTTTAAAATGACTTCATTTTTAGTCCTATTAGACTGTCATGTAATATGACCATATATTTTATGGGATTTCTTTATGGTCCTTGGATGTAGTAATTTGGAAAGCAGTTACTCCATACCACGGGTAAACAGTAAATTATAAATTTTACATGAGAAGAATTGATTTCCAGTCTGTAATTATCTCAGTCCCCTGCAGGGTTTTCATAAATGCTTAAGTGATCTTAAAATTGTGTTCAGATATGGAATCATTTATCAAGCTGATAAGATTCCTACCTTCTCACATAAATCCTTTATAATTATATTTTTTAACTTTTACAACAGGGCCTACTTCACTTATTGTCTCCTCCACCATTATTCACCTCCCCTTTTAGTTTACATTCACTTGATATGCATTTATGAGTAGGTATCCAAGTAAATCTCCGCTTTTGTGCATTTGAGTGAATATTTGGCAGTGAATTTCTTCCAAATCCAATATTCTGCTACCAGTGGAAAGACCAGAGTTTTTATATTAAGGGTACTCACAGACTGTAAGTCTGCAAACTCAGTGAAATAAAACAATGGAAACTTACAACACCCTCAGGCTCCTAAAAGAAAAACCTTCCCACAGTTATTAAAGGTTACTCTGATCATGCCATTTTCAAAGTCCCCACCGCCATCGCCACAGTTCACACCTACTGTTTTATGAAGATGTCAGCAGTCCTCCAAGCGGTCATTTACTCCAGGGTGCCAGCACGTCGCCTTCTCCTGCTCATCGCTGGAAGACAAAGGACTCACATTCATAAGAAGATAAAGAGCTTACCTTTTCCAGAGTGACAGGAGAGCCTCTGAGGGTACAACGCTATCCATCATTGTTCACGTCTAAAGTATAGCATCTTAAAACAGTTGAGAAGAAAGAAAATAAAAACAGCCTGTTTTGCACCTTATCTGCAGGGGTCAGTACGTGTACAGTTGGTAGTGCATTTTTGTCTTGTTTTATCATAAAGTTACACATGTAGAGGTTGTATACATAACTGAAATCTAGACAAGGAGCAGGGATATTTATTTTTGACTTTATTCCCTCAAGGATGATATTGCAGTGATACACACTGGCATCGAACATACAGTAGGAGAAAATCATTGCTAAAAACACAATTTTAATTCTAACTGGAGGTTTTGTCATGAGATTCTCACCAGATTCATTTGCATACATGCATAAACCAGTTTGTGATTAACAGGTTAATAAGCCCTTTAGTAACATTAATATTCATGTTACTAAGCCACTTAGTAAAATGAAAATAAATGTAAAAATGTGTTATGCCAATTTTCCCTACTGTTGCTAGGAAAATACAAAAGGGCATATAAAATGTAGAGAGATGGGAATGTGGAGCATGGATGCAATTGTTACTCCTGGAGAATGCTTTGTCATGGTTTATTTTCTAGGAATTGTGGTGTTATTCTGCATAAGGTTTAAACTTTTATTATTCAGAAGGTAAAAGTCTGTTTATATAGTTTGCATGGTTGTAAAATATATGTCTCACTATTGTTTATGTGGGTAAGCTTTTAAGTCATAAAACTCTGGGGTGAGTTTTATTGCAAGCTGTAAAAAACAGGATGTCTGTAGATTTAGTGTGTTGCCATAAAACCATAAAACTCAGAAGGAGCTTTTAAGAAAAGACGTCTCACCCATATGACTGTATAATTTTCTGACAGCCAATAATGGCTAAGACACTGTATGGAAATGTTCTGATTGGACGGAGTAGAAACGCCTAGAGGCCCGGTTTTCTATAAAGCTGTGAAATGAAGATCATTTAATTGTTCAGATTTCTTTAAATCTGGACCACAGGGGAACGACGGGGGCAAATTCCTCTGTAAAACTGCAATTTGTTAATCTGTTCAAAATAAATGTTAAACTGGAAATTGGCTCCATTTTGTCTCTGCTTGAACATGCATTGAATTACTTATGATAATTATTTAATTCAACACTATAAAGAAGAAAAATCACAAATATGACACAAAACTATAATTTAAGCACTAGAAATTTGGGCTTTTCCATTTTACTGGACCACATGGACAAAGCAAACCCCTGTATGGTAAAAAAACAATAGTGTAAAGACGGTTGGGGTATGCTTGATTGACCAAGATTGCAGAAAAGCCAACCAATAGATTGGGGAACTAGGTGTCATGTTACGGTGGAGAGTGGGACCCAAATGTAGGAAATGAGCAGGAAGACAGGTGAAAATAAAACAGTTTTCTGAAAAATGATATACAAAATATAGAAAAACCGTGAAATGCAGCAGGGAATCCAAAATAAAACATCACAAAAACAGAAAGAAACATGCTGGTGGTAATGACAGGATGATCTGACCAAGAGCAAGACAACTTACTGAAGTAGAACTGAGGAAATGGGAGAAAACTACACGGGACAAGAAAGCAGAATATACATACCAAAATAAAGCAAACACAAAACCAGGCTGCAAAAGATCATGACACCATCACAGAGGGTTGTAGTAATTACTCCAAATTGGTTTGCATCGTCTCATCAGTTTATGCTGACAGAAGCTGATATGTAATTGCAGTAAAAATATTAAAGTCAATTCCAGCAGCTGCGGTGATAGTCAATATTCTCCACCATAATATGAAAGACTGTAGTAATTTTGCTAGAATCAATTTAAGATGCTCAGACTGTCAATGTAAGACTTGATATCTCAATTTTCTTCACTGAATTAGTACCAACGCTCCGTCTAAGCTGACAGCAGAAGATCATTCCTATGCTGGGAAGAAATATGTATTTTCTGTATCATATGTAAACAATTATGCACATGTTGTACCTAAGGTAGACTTCATCTGCTGGTAATTTGTTTGTTCCTCTTCCCAGCTGCTTTTAAAATCACAGGAGGGTACAATGAGGCACATGTTCTTCTCAATATAATAAGAATTTCTTACACAAAGGTTTGCTTTAGGAAATCATCACAATTTTTTAGTTTTGAAAAATATACTGTAAATGCAGAAGCCTTTTTTCATATCATCTTATTTATTGCTTTCAAAAGCGTAATCTTTTTCTGTCAGGTTATCATAAAACACCAGCCAAACCTTGTTTTACATTTGTACTTGCCTCATTTATAAAATGTTCTTTTATTAGGAAATCACAGCAGTAGATCTTAAAAATAATTTGTTGACTCAGTCTTGTCCTGGTAGCAGACTGTACCTGCATAGCCAAAAACTTTTTTTTTTAAAGTGAGTCTGCATCTGTAAAATAATGAACGGCCATGTGTTCAGTGACATAAATGTGAACTTCACTGTATCAAAGTCTCATTAGCTGATGTATACAGAGAAATCTGAAGCCATAAGATCAGAAATTCCCAGCTTATGATAATATGTCTTATATAATGAGTGTTGAGTTTATGAGGTAAACTGACTTCAAAGTCTTTGTTCTCATGATAGATAACTGGCAAATGAAACGTTTGAAGTTCAAAATTGTAGAAATCTCAATATTAACAATTTCTGGTAAATGTAAGGTTTAAAATGGTTTAAAAAAGGTTTAATATTATTTTTTTTGTTAATTAT
Source organism: Apricaphanius iberus (assembly GCA_028564705.1). NCBI lineage: Eukaryota > Metazoa > Chordata > Actinopteri > Cyprinodontiformes > Aphaniidae > Apricaphanius > Apricaphanius iberus. The sequence goes on from JAPXFQ010002203.1 coordinate 633,282, forward strand.
GAAGAATAAACAAATGTTTAGTTGCAGTTTTAGATGAAAATATGTTTAAATTATAATTTCTGAGGATCCCTACATTAATGTATGATTACAGAAAGGACTGATTCACCCAGGGACATGTTATAAACATAAATATAGTCGTTACTTAGGTCCTTACTGTTAGAACCAATTGACATTCCTAGTTATATATTCAGACTCAACAGTCAAGGAAATTTAACGCTTGATGGTTAATTGCCTCTACTTGTACAGGTGAAAGCCTTTTATAATGATTTAGCTATTACTTAGGACCGCAAAGTCCTCCACACTACTTTGAGTCATATACACATTAATGAAAACATTAATATAATGTTGATAGTAACCGAGGCCGCTGAACAATTACGCTGTGTCCACACCAAAAGCGTCAAAACGCGCCACATGCCCCCAGCTGGATGCTTGAACATTCGCACCTTGAAGCGCGTACAAAGCGAACTGGACGAGCCTCAAATATGGTATTTTCACGTGCGAACTGGCCTTCAGCTGAGCTGGGGCCAATATGCAGCTGCCGGTGGGTGATGGACCAGGCTGATGGAGGACTGTGTGTTCGGCCCAAGCTGCAGCGGAACTGGGGCTAGAGTGCAGCTGCCAGTGGATTATGGATTATGGTCTCCGATCTGACGGAGGACAGAGTGGATTACGTGTTCGGCCTGGCCTCCAGTAGAGCTGGGACCGCTGCACTGGGGGTTTGGTGAGCTACAGATACAATCTACCTACGGCGGAGTGATCCATTAACACCAGTGAGCACCCTGACATAAACACCGGCTCCTTGCCGCCTGGAAAACGTGACCTGCTCGCCCAGTTTGTGCCGTGAAGGTCCAAGCTTCGCTAGCAACACACCAACTACATTTCTGAGCAGCTGTTCATCTGTCTGCGGCTCGTAAAAGTGCGAATTGAAGCTGGAGTTCAGAGATTTTCAACTTGAGCAGACTTTTTCACGCGCTGCAAACGCCTCATTCGCACAAATCCTCTGTGCAGATCAGCAGAAAAGCTTTTTCGCGACGCAGATCTGCTTCTGATTTCAAGCGGGACCCTCTGATGCGCTTCAACACACTCCTCCAATGACATAACATGTACACCTGACTGGCTGTTTGCTTAATTCGCTTTTGGTGTGGACACACTGTTACTCTAACGGGTGAAGAGTCGTGCACTAAGACACAAAGACTTTCCCAAGGACACGGGAACTGAGATGGACAGAGTGAGGGCTCCAACCAGAAACCCTATAGTTACAGGACAAGCTCTTACCTCCTGACCTACAGTTGTTTATGTATGTGAATTCCCATATAATGTTACTGATGGATACTACATGCTGGCTGTTGTTTCAGTCAGCTTTACTGTCATTTACACTGCCTAAATGCTCACCTGAAAGGGTGCCTTTTTTTCCCTTGAAAAATAAACGAGCCGACTCTGTTATTGTACATCTTGATTGGCTGCTATTTAAACTTTTATCGACCTTGTCTGAGACCAGTTGGATACAGGACTACTAAGTTTTGGCTCAGTGGCCATTTGCCTGTCAATGACATGCTCAATAAAATCACAATGGATATGCCTATTATAGCTGAGGAGCAGATGGGCCATGAGCAAAAACAGAAGCTTCAAATGGCAGATGTTCTAGCTCCTCAGTGTAACTGGTGAACCTTCACAGATGTGTTTTCATTTTATTTCACAGATGAGGGACAAAGTCCTGGAGAGAAACTGAACGACATTGCCAGAGTGAACAATCTCTCCTCCTGAGAGATGTCTTGATGGCGATCATTAAAGAATTGCACATTCCCCTTAGCCAATTAGCACAATACTGCCAAAGCCCCAAAACAGGTTGAAAGGTGTCCTAGAAATGCCTTAGTTTTGGTCCTAAACCAATATGAGTCAGTGCTTGTACTCAAAGAGATATTAAGAAGCTAAAAAAAATATCTTGCTTTGGTTTTATTTTGAAATCCAACATGAGCTATACATGCAAATATCTAATGCACTGGGAAAACGGATCTGCCCCCTTCCAGATGTCTTGTTTTATTGATTTAAATGAAGTAACTATCAAAACCAGCCTCATCATATGCAAAGAAGTTATGATGGTCGTTTAAAACAGATTGGTCTCTCTGCTGTTTTTCACAAATGATTCACATCCTAGTTGGCAGACAGGACTTTTATGGTAAGACTAGATACCTGCTCCTCTAAGGTCTGTAAGATTACATGTGGTGTGCCCCAGGCTTAAAAAAAGCCTAGTGCTTTTTAACCTTTATATTCTCCCTCTTTGCAGTGTCTTTAGAAAGCATGCAGTAAACTTTCACAGATGATACACAGGTGTATTTCTCCTGATGATACACGGCCAATGGATGCACTTTTTAACTGCATTTTAGACATCAAATCCTTGATGGTAGAAAATTTTCACCAGCTCAACCAGGACAAAACTGAACTTTTAAAAATGGGTCCGGATGCTCAGAAAGAGATACTTTTAGCAAATGATTGAGGAACCTGGGTGTGCTTTTTGACTGTAAGCTAACGTTTACTCCACATATTAAAACCATTGGCAAAATAGGAATTTTACAACTAAAGAACATTGCAAGTGTACGCCCCATTCTCTCTTGGTCCAACACGGAGACACTGATGCATTCTTTTATCACCAGTAAAATTGCTTTCTGTACTTCCCAAAAAGAGCATCTCCAGTTTACATTTTTTTACAAAATTCAGCAGCATTTATCCTGATGAAGACCAAGAGGCAGGAGCACATTACACCTGTCTTAAAATCACTACATTGGCTCTTTGTAGGTGTTAGGAACAATTTAAAGGTTCTTTAATGGTTTTTAAGTGTCTTAATGGTGTTTGGCCTTCTTATCTTTCAGAACTGAAATATTGGGCTGTGTGGACAAGGACAGAAGGGGTCTGCTGGGAGCTCAAATGTCACTTCAGAGGAGGGTCATCAGAGGAAGGGGTGACTTCTCATCTCCAAGGAAGATCTGTCTTGTAATGGCTTTGGTGGCAGCTGACAGAGGCAGCAGAAGAAGGTCATTTCTGGTGTGATTTAGCTTGATTCGTTCATGCCCTCCAACCCCCTCCAAATAAATAAATAAATACATAAATAAATAAATAAATGTCTTACTCATAATGCTTCTAGTTGTCCTTCAGACTGTTTGGTGAAAAACAATATCAAGTGCTTAATACTACACTGTGGTCAGGCTGTGGTGCACACAGATCCAAACCAGGGAATCCTCCTCTTTCTGTCCTTGCTTTGTTTCCCTCAGATTTATACTCACTAATCAAAACAAATCAGGATGGCATCCTTCATGCTGACAGCACATAGCACCCCAGAGAGATGTGTCATTTGGTTTGGATGGCTGGCTCTCCCTGGCTTCGGTTTGTTGTATGTAGCAAGGGGCTCACAAATCGCATTGTATTAACACGTGCTTTGCTGAGGAATGGGATTTTGGCCGTAGAGCCGAATCCACAACTCACTCTGCAGAAAGGGATCGTACAGAGCTTATAGAGGAAGATGAATGACAGACTGTGAGGGATGAATAAGTCACTCGATCCAGCGAATTGTACATTAGCAAACTATTACTGGGATCTGTATTAGCTTTTAACATGTATTGTTTTAAGTCTGTGAAACAAAGACTGCTAATAATGTTGCATTATTTGGTCAATGGATTATAGTACTTAAAAATAAATAAAAAATGTAAAATCATTGAAAGTGACAAATTCTATCAATGATACCATTGATAGAATTTGTCACTTTCAATGATTTTACCTTTACATTTGTATTACATTGCAATAGTAAAATATATCAATTCATTTACTTTTGAAGGATATCGTTCTCTTAAATTACAGCCTGAAATTGTGGAGAAGTGGTTTTGATATACAAGTTAATATATACAGTTAATCTTAAAATTCTTAGCACATTGGGTCTGAAGTAATGGGGGAGGATTCAGCCGTCTTTTTAGAAATATTGTATAAGCTCAAACAGTCATTTAATACTAATGACCTCCTTGTGGCTGCTGATTCTGCTTTTATTTCCATCCTTATCCTCCTCGATCTGAGTGCAGCCTGTGACACAATTTCTCCCACCATTCTCCTAAATACACCCTCTTTTTTAGGTATCACCCCCCACCCCTCTCCTCTGGTTTCGCTCCTACCTCTCCGGCCTAACTCAGTTCATTCAGCTAAACTCCTTCACCTCACAACCCTCCCCAGTCACTTCAGGTGTGGCCCAAGGCTCTGTACTGGGCCCCCTCCTCTTCATAATGTATGTCCTCCAACTCGGCAATACCTTCTATAACTATGGTATCCAGTTCCAACGTTTCCCTGATGACATCCAGCTCTGCATCTCCAATGAACCAAACTCCACTCTCCCACCCTGCTATCTCACCCACTGCCTCTCAGAAATCAAATCTTGGTTCATCTCAAACCTTCTCATACTTAACGGCAATAAAACTGAACTTGTTGTTGTTAGCACCAGAGCCACCATTTCCAAAACTGACTGCTTCTCATTTACCATTGACAACTCCACAGTGTCCTCCTCCCCTCAGGTAAAGAGTCTGGGTGTAATCCTTGACAGCTCATTTTTTTTCCAATCTCTTCTATTAATAACATAACCTCCATTCCTCTCCTACCCCTCATGCTGCCGCCATTCTTGTCCACAGTCTTGTCACTTCCCGTCTTGATTACTGCAGCTCACTTCTTTTTAGTGTCCCCCACAAATTCCTCCATGAACTTCAACGCGTCCAGAACACAGCAGACCGCATTATCACCAGAACCCCCTCCTTTCACCACATCACCTCTGTCCTCCAGCATTTCCACCGGCTTCCGGTTAAATTTATATCCACTTTCAAGATCCTCCTCCATACTTTCAAAGCCATCCACAATCTCTCTCCCCCATTTCTATCAGATCTCATTGATATTTCCACTTCATCCCACTTTCTAAGTCTTCTTCTTTCCTCCACCTCACTGTGCCTTCCGCCTGCCTCAGTACCATGGGGAGTTGAGATTTTAGTCACTCTGCTCCTCGTCCCTGGAACTCAATCCCCCCGGAAATCAGAAACACTGAGGACTTCAAACTTTTTAAATCCAGACTCAAAACCGTGTCTGTTGTCAAAACTGCCTATAACTTGTAATTTTGTTTCCCCTGTTGTTTAAAATTTATTTTATGTATTGTACTGTCTCTTACTGTGTTTTTTTAACTTGTAAAGCTACCTTGGGTGTCCTGAAAGGCGCTATAAAATTAAATATTATTATTATTATTATTATTATTATTATTATTATTATTATTATTATTATTATTATTATATATTAATCAGATATCTTTTAATGAAAGTATCCCAGTTTTTCAGTTTTCATATCTTCGCTGGGATAAGATGAGGTTTTTTGTTTGTTTTTTTTTCTCTCAGCCATTCTTATGCAGGTTTAAATCACCAGAATAACATATAAAATATATAAAATCTTCTCAAGTCCAAAACAGGTCTTGTCTTTTAGGTTTGAGGTGTTTTAAGGATGGCCATATTACTCTTTCCCACTAGAATAGAATAGAATAGAATTTATCTGTAATTGAATATGACAATTAAATTGCGGGTGCTCCACCAGAAGCAATGCACAGACAAATTTTAAAAAGACACAAATGATAAATAAAATGTATAAAACATACAGGAAAAATGAAACTATTGAAATAATATAAATGAATGAAAGTGCACTGTGCAGTTATAGTCCAGATTACTAATGGGGGTGTGGAGGATTAAATGGTTTTATGTTTTCCTGGTAGTGTGTGATTTGATTGACCTGTAACGGCGCCCTGAGAGGATTAGGTCAAACAGGCAGTGGGTGAGGTGGGTGGGGTCTTGTAGGACTGCTGTGATTTTTCTAAGGCAGCAGGCTCTGGAGATGACCTCAGGGGAGGGCAGAGGGTAGTCAAGGATTCTGTGGGCAGTGTTAATTGTCCTCTGCACAGCCTTCCTGTCCTCTGTTGTGGAGCCCGGATATCACACACTCAAAGGGCCTGATTTATCAAGATTCCTTAGAATGACCAAAAAATCTCCTGCTGTGCTAAAAAATTGCGCCGGTGGGTTGTACTTTATTTGCAGGTGATCTACTAAGATTGTTTGAGCAATTCATAACAGGTGTAAGAAGCAGTATTCAAATGAGCAATTTGCAGCCACTGCTGTGAGTTGCGCCATGGTTAGAGAGAGGAGGAATATTTGCATGGATTTATGATGCGTCTTTGGCAAATTAAAGGGGGAAAAAAACTCCATACATATCAAGTCTATGGCTGTTATATAGTTAATTACTATTTTGCTAGACTGTTGTAAATTGCATTTAACGATTGTCAGTAATAAACCTAATGCGTCCCTCTCTGCTCCGTGTACACAGCATATTCCAGAATCAGACTATTTAAAGCAGCAGCATGTCCAGAACAGGGTTGGTAAGATGTCCATTTTCCTCCGATGTTGAAATGTACCACACTTTATAATGGCATCCATTAAAGTATTAAATATAATGCCAAATTATATTGTGATACTGTACATGATTACTACATTTTATTCATTGGAACCCTGGACGATTAGTAATCACTCCAGCAGAAACTATGAGGATCCATGAGGATTATAACAAACTGTGTGCTTAGAATGTCTTCACCAGGGGCTGACACACTGGGCGTGCAGTGAGTTATGATGCATCTTTGACATAGCTGTCAGGTTTATGGCCATTAGAGTGTTAATTACTATTAGGTAATATTGTGTGTAAATTACATTTTTTGTTTGTCACTAATACACTAATGTTGAATGTGGTAGTTAAGACATGCTGAGTTTAACAGGCAGAATGCTTTCTGCGCCGTGTAAGTAAATCAGTTAGAGCCTGTTTTCGGGACGCTGTGCAGTTAGGCTTCAACCAGCGCAAACAGTTGATAAATCAGGCCCAAATAGTATGTGAATGTACCCTCAACAGAGTAGTGGTAGAAAGCCAGTAACAGCTTCTGGTCCAGGCCGCACCTCCTCAGGATCCAGATGAAATGAAGCCACTGCTGGGTCTTCTTAACTAGGGGTCTGATGTTTGCAGACCAGGAGAGATCAGTAGAAATGGTGGTGCCCAGGAACCTAATGGAAGGGATACAGTCAACATGCTCTCTGTTGATGAGGAGAGGGGCATGTGTGTGGCTGTGTCTCCTCAAATCCAGAATGAACTCCTTGGTTTTCTGTACATTATGGATCAGGTTATATCCTGAGCACCATCTGGACAGGTTGCTTATCTCTGCCCGGTATGCTGCCTCATCTCCCATGAGGCTGACCATGGTGGCATCGTCCGCAAACATGAAGATTGCGGAGGATGAGTATCAAGCAGTGCAGTCCAATGTGTATAGATTGTACAGTGGGCGGCTTGGCACACAGGCACGGGGATAGCCGGTGCGGAGCAGGATGGTGGAGGAGAGGTGGGGGCTCTGCCATTAGCCTCAGTATGAGCTGATAAATAACAGGTCAGTACAGAAATGTTCTCAGCCATGACTCTGAAACCAAGGTATGTATCGAACTGTTATTCTTGAGTGAAATTACACTACTAATTCGCTTTTTGTTGTTTTGTTTTTAATGTTGTGAAGTAGTTGCTTTTTATTATTGGTTGTGCGATAGGAAGAAAGGCAAAAAGAGAAAAGGAAAGACATGCAATAAACACCTCAGGTCAGGTGCTCCATCAAGATTGCTGCATTGATGATTATTTCCTACATATATCATGAACCTGGTCTTTTTCTCAATGCAGCCTGACATGCCGTATAAATTTCTCCCTACTTCCATTCATATTTATAGGGATGTAGCTTGACACCATGTGCTACATAGTGATGCTCTATTCTTTAAACTCCTTCAAATATTTGGTTGTACGTATAAGTTTTATTGTTTAAAACAAAAATTTAAGCAAACATTTAAAATGTGAATAATGCAGTATGCTTACCATTTAGGTCGATTAACAAGACACCAGTTTGCTCAATTGTTGAGGAGCTTAACTTTTTTAGTTAAATTGCCACTATAGTCATTTTAGCAACACTGATCATAAAAGTGCTTTATATAGAAAGATTACTGTGCTAATATCTGACTGGATACTGTTGAATTAAATAATTATCATAAGTAATTCAATGCATGTTCAAGCAGAGACAAAATGGAGCCAATTTCCAGTTTAACATTTATTTTGAACAGATTAACAAATTGCAGTTTACAGAGAAAGTTGCCCTAGTTTCTCTGTGGTCCAGACTTAAAGAAATCTGAACAATTAACTGATCTTTATTTCACAGCTTTATAGACAAGCGGGCCTCTGGGGTTGTAGGCGTTCCTTCTCCTCGAAATCTTACTCCAATCCGATCATTTCCAAACAATGTCTGAGCAATGATTTGCTGTCAGAGAATCCTGGAGTCAGAAAAGGAATCGTCTCTGTTCTGGGTCAAAGGTTCATTATAAAAATTTATGGTTAAATGGCTATCTGCTTCTCTAAAAACTTTTCTCCCAGTTTCTTATCTAAACATCCTTGCTTTTACTACTTGCAATAAACTTTGGAAATAAGTTTTACGACTTAAAAGCTTAGCCCCATAAACCATACTGACAAACCCATCATGCAAGCTAATTAAAACAGACTTTTACTTTCTGAACACCAACCAAGGACTATACAAACATATTCAATACGAGACCGTTGCACAAAGTAGCCCCAAAAAAATATGAGTCACGACAATACTTTTCAGATATAAGAGGACACATTATCAAATGCACCTTTAGAGAACTTTTGACAGTGTGAAAATGGTGGAACATTTTGATGTAGAGTTTACCATTTCTTATCTCTAAACACAATCTGGTCTTAAGCCCAAATCTTAACCATTTCAAAAAAAAATTTTTTTGGAAAAGTTTTTTATTATGCCAAACTCTGATTTGTTTATTTACAGTCCTTGAATTTAACTGAGTTGTTGTATTTTATTAATCATTCAAATCTTCACAAACTTCAGCTCAGATCCAGGTTTACTGCTGGCTTCTCAGAGAGCAGAAACATTTTATGATCCTTCCCGGAAATAATGTCTTTGCTTTTTTTGACACTCCCAATGTCTGACTTTTTTGTCTCAAGTCCTGAGGCAGGTCATAACCTCAGCACTCTCTGAATCAAAGCAACCGTGGAGCTGGCCCTGCTCTGGCTGAAGTGTAGGTACAGCATGTCTAACCAGAAAACAGAGGGAAAACAGACGACTTTCATCAGCTATATTTTTATCGTCAATGCCTTTTTCCTAACTTTTTGGCAGATGGATGGATGGATGGATGGATAGATAAGAAAAAGAACCCAAGTAAGAACCCTATATCTAAAGTTTCAATTATATGATTACCTCTTGTAGCAATAATTAGACTGGAATAAAAGCAAATTAAAACAAATAAAACTAAATTACATTACACCGGAACATGAGTTTAAGCACCCTTTGATATATAATGCCGGACAGATAGTGTGCGTTTCAAGTCTCTTAAAAAGTACACTTGGGGACACAAATTAACAAATAAGTAGAAAGCAACAGCCTTGATGCAGCGTGTCTGATAAAAAATAAATAAAATAAAATTAGAGTGGGGAGTGGAATGTACAGTTCCAGCAGATAAATCTACTAGCCACTAGATCGGGTCCCCCATCGAGAATCTTCCAGTGGCTGCTCTTCAGTGATGTGATCAATTGATCCATTCTGCAGCATTATGCAAAAGGATCGCTGCAGTAATCATATTTATAATTCACACAATTAATGCACCAGATTCAGATTCTCCTTTTTATTCGTAGTTCAGAGACAGGAAAGGGGTGTGTGATAGTTGGTTGTGTTTTTGTCTGTATGCCCAAAACTGTACAGCTCACAATTTTGCCATCTCACAGGGTAAACTGTCACTATCCTCCTTGTCTAAACAGTGCACAACGTAGGTCCTTATTGTTCTTAAAGTTGTGCAGTTTTCCGCCTCGTTTTTTTCTATAAATCCCAAACTTGCCGTGGAAATTTGAAAATTTCGTTTTTGAAACCCCTGATCCTTATCTATGATTATACAGGCTTTATAAGGAGCTTGCTGCCAAACCTCCTGTCACCTTAGTGTTAGCCTCTTATTGTACCTCCAGCCCTCTGAGTTCCCTACATCCCTTGTGTTTACTTATTCTCTGTGTTTATCTGTTGGTAAATATTCCTTCTGCTCCATTCCAGTGTAACTCTTCTGGCTCCATCAACAAGATTGTGTGCTGTTCCTCTGCACCCCTGGAATTCAATCCACTTTTGGCAGCTGCCAGTATTTCCACCAGCAGCTCATTCCACCAGTCAACCTCTGTTTTTCCGCTTTCCAACCACCACCTCTGGCTCAATTCCCCTCTCTGGCTCCGTGTCTCATCTACAACAGCAAGATTGATCTAATCATTTGTTATTCTTCATTTCAACCAGAAGAAAAAGTCTAGACTGACCCATCTCCAGTGCTGTTATTCCCGATTCTTCTTATGACGGTGCTTGTCATCTGAGTTTGTGTTTTATATGTGAGTCAGGAAACTTAAAGACATGATGAAATTGGGTAACATTTAACATTAAAGCCAATTGTAAAGTTAATTAGCTTTGGTAATAACACATTTTCCAAAAACACAAGACAATGATGTGTAAAATTATTAAATCAAGTCATGATGTGGCAAATCAAAAATTAGATAATTTGAATAGGAATTAATGTAAAACCGACTGCATGTAAAAGCAATTTTAGATAAAATATTTTGATCAAAATTGAACTCTGCAACATATCTTTTAAGGATTAGAGCTGGATAAAAATTCAAAACTATATATGCAATTTCTAGCCACCTGAAATGCCTCTACCACTAGTTCAATAGAACGAGAACCAGCTAAATCCAGCCGACTGCTGCACATGTTTAATATGACTTAGAATATCAAAAATTGTTTGCATAACAAGATATAAAACAAAGCAGCGTCTTCCACAAATATTAACCATCAGCCAGGGAGTATTAAAGAATGGTTCTGGTAGTGGCAACTGAAAAACCTGTTTTGGTCAGCTTCTTATTATAATAATATTTCTCTCTATAATATGTTGATAATTGTCTTTATATTTTAAATAGTATTGAAAATAAAAGAATCTTCAGTTTTTATTTTCTACCCTCTTGAAGTAAATATATTTATGCTATGATGTCCGGTCAAATTCTTTGACAACTGGTGAGACTGGTTTGTACATACAAATCTTAAAAGGACTGACAACATATGACTGGTGAGAAAAGAAGCTAATGATATAATGACTAAAAGCAGGGTTAATTAAAAACCAATATCAGTCTGGAATGCAGAGTCTGGGTCTTATTAGACTTTGGGTCTTTTTCTGGGCCATTATCAGTCCAAACAAGATCTTCAATTTTCTTACTAATATTAAAATTAGTCAGTTTTTGAATCCTCCTCTCAGACTGCTTTGAAAGTATTTTTTTTGGGTTTTTTGTAAGTAAATACTTCAAGGTTATGCTTGCTGGTTTTATTTACAAGGTTTTTATGTTAGTCCTCCAAAGGCAAGAGGGCATCATATGCACCTCAGGGAGACATGGGCCAACAATAACCCCCTGAACAATGTTCAGGGTGATAAATCAACCAAATTTCTCTATCAAAACAATATAGGGTGCTTACAAAAGGACACTTCACTATATGGACCATATGGTTAGCACCAGCCTCAAAGTATGGTCCCAAAGGGTAAGTAGGTATTTTTGTTTCAGGGAATCAAGGTTTGAGAACACTAAGAAACACCAGTATTAAAGTTTAATTCAATATACTATTTAGTGACAGAGCAATATTTTTGATTTTATTGTAGCTTGAGAGTGGTTGACTGGAAACAAACAGATTATACAGATGACAAAACAGTTAAAGTTTTCTTTTTCTTAAGTAAAATAAATGCAGTGAGTCAGCTTCATTCTAGATATTTTTCAGAATTATTTAAGAGTTTTATAACAAAAAATTAAGTTCTTATTGACAACGTTGACATACTTTTCCAACTGCTATTTTTCAAACAAAAAATCTTCTGCATGTGTTAATTTTGAAGTGTCTAAGCATCACATTTTATAAAACCTTTTTTTTCCTATCTAACTAAATCCTGCCCATCTGGAAATATATTTTTTTCCTGATAAATTGGTGCAACAAGTTCCAGACTTTTGAGTCTAAGGGACAAAGATACTTAGTTACTTAGTATTTGAGTCCAAGTAACCAAGTATCCTAAAAGTTACTTAAAGCAGCAGTGTAGAACAACTTGACATAACTTTTTTAAGTAATCTGATGTTAATTTTTTTTTTGGAGTCTGGTTTAAATCTAAAGAACCAGAACTTCTTTGTCTCAACAGGAAACCTTTCGTTAGAACATACAGAAATCACATCTGGAGTGCCCCAGGGCTCCGTCCTTGCCCAGAAAATATCAGCCAATAAGATTAGCTACTATAACTATGCAGGTGATATTCAGCATTACATAATGTCACCGGGTGACTATAAACCCAATCAAACGCTAAGTAAATGTAATGAGCAAAACAATGGATGAATCTCCCATAACTTTCTACAGCTGAACAGAAACAAAACTGAAGCAATTTTGGTTCTAAAGATAAATCTTCAAGAGTCAGCACACACTTTCAGTTAATACAGCTAAAGACTACTGATCAGGCCTGAAATCTAGGTGTAATGGACTGAGACCTGAACCTCCAGGGTCACATAAAAGCAATGACAATGTCAGCCTTCTAACACCCAAAGAACATTTCCAGAATTAAGGGATTAATGTAATAACAAGGCCTTGAAAAAATATTCTACAGGTCTGCCTAAAACATCAATCAGACAGCTGCAGCTGATCCAGAATGCTGCTGCTCTCATGTTCACTAGAACTAGGAAACTAAAGCACATCACCCCAGTTCTAAAGTCCTTACACTGGCTCCCTGTAGCTCAAATAATAGATTTCAAAATACGTTTACTAGTGTATAAATCAGTAAAAGGCTTACCATTACAATTTGGCGCAACTGGATACATTCACTTTTTTATAAACCAAACACATTCAATAACCAATTAACAAAATAAAGCATAGGTTTAATTTTTGTTCTAAATCAAACTTTGTATTGCCTTTTTATGATCTAAAATGCTCTGAAGTTAGCCTATTATAACCTATGCTGACATATGTTTCACCTGTGATTCCCCCTGGCCTCTCCTTGAACCACTGCTCATCAGACCTGCCATAGTTTCATCCTATTGACATAACACAAGATGTCTAAATTTGAAACATGTGGCCTATGATGTATTCGCCAATGTACATTATCAGTCAAATGTACAATCAGTCAAATGTACATTTAGTAACTTATCAATTCTGTCAAATTTACTTGTATCTCTAATTTGTTTGTGTCTGAAGCTGAGCTACCTGGCTGGGTATCTTCTGTCTCCTCTTGATAAATGGAAATGATGTCATGGGCAGTGACAGAATCTATCACATCTCAAAAACCAGCAGCATACCTGCATCTAGATTTAAAGGCAGTTGAATAATAGTCTACTTTAATTAACATTAATTAGCAGGGTTTTCCTCATAAACAAGGTTACTGTGAACTACAAAACACAATGGGGAACGTTTTAGCTGTTGCTGATATACAGCTGATCCATGTAAACAGCAACAACTTGCCAAACAAATTGTTCAAAGATAAATATTTATATTAGGCTATATGAGTAAAATGTGTACACATAGTTATGGAGGTCTTAGGGGAAAATTATTCTAAATGAATAAGGAAACACACGCATGCTGTAACGGTCAAATCTTTGCATTTGGCACACACATTTTTCATGTTTGCACAGACAGCGCGCATAGCATGCACATCATGCTTCTTGTAGTTTTATTTTTTAGCACAAGTGCGTTTGAAGTCAGATCTTGCCGTCTTTCCCTGGCTTAGTATTGTTGCCATGCTGAGCCCGCTTGGTGGTGGTGACGGCTGGGTCTGGGATGCCCTCACAGCGCAGCGTTGCAGCTGCAGAGCTCCAGAATAAAAACACGCTTGGTCATTCAGGGATTTATGCTGCTCGGTTACAAGACCCACACATTCAGTCCAGCAATGTCCAAAATCTATAATATAATCTGTATGGGTTTCCCAGGCATAAGAAAAGGCTAAATCAAATAAGATAAGCTGTATGTGTCATTTATTCTCGGCAGAACCCGGTTGCTTAGCAACACAGACGCTGCGAGGCAGCACTCTTTTTTAAAATCATTCATTCAAGCATTTCTACGAGTTGCTGAAACTACTTATAGCGCAATATGTGACAGAATAACCCTTTTTAAGTTTCACAATATCCATTTTTCAATCGTCAGGTTCGGGAGCTCTTCATATAGAAGATTGCGAGTTGTTCATTTGCGTATGTCCTCAGTCTAAAATACCCAGTAAGTGTGCTAACTGGAAGTTAGCAAAAGCCAACAGAGCGGCCCCCGTGTTCTGGCCATGAAATTAGTATATACTAGGCTATATAATAGGCTAATGTCTGGCTGTTGACATCGGATATAATGTATGTCCCTTTAGGACGAATTAAAAAATCAAGACTTGTCTGCTTCTCGTCACCAGTGTCCCATGTGTCATGTCAGATCTTCCAACGACAATACATTATCCCTTAATATAGGTATAGCGTATGTCATCATTGGTGTTACAATGAATTGGCATATTTTGTTTGACTGACTTACAGTTTTGTGAAAATTAAAATGTCCTCTCGCTTCCTTTTTTTGGTCGACTTGCTTATTTGATATTAAACTTCGGTCCCAAACACAACCACGACAACGTACAGGAAGCAAAGCCAATCACAAAATACATTGGGCGGGACTAAAGAGCGCAGAGTCAATGTGAACGTATCGTTTTCATTTTGGTGTGGACAATTCAGCACATTGCAATATTGGTATGGAAACGTACACACCGTCCATACGCAATTTTACGCCCATGCATTATTCCAACCCCCAGACCACTTAGGTCCTCTAATTACAGTCTACTCAGCATCCACATAATTAGAACCAATCATGGAGAGGCAGCTTTCAGCTTCAATGCCCCCCTTATCTGGAACAAACTTTCAAACTACTGCAAAGCTGATGATACACTGAAACGTTTTAAAGAAAAGCTAAAAACACTATGTTTAGAGATGCCTTTAAGTAATGTTTAAATGCGTCATATGCTTTGTGTGTGTTTTATGCTTCATTCCCTTTTTTTACTCTATATCCTAATCACCCGAAGTACCTTGGCACTTTCTTTCTTTAGCAACTCACTAAAATAACATACAATTATTGACAGTCTTGAAAACATAGCTTTTTAAAAGGGAAAATTTGCTTTCATCAAAAGATTAAGATAAGTTTAAGATTAGCTTCACAAATTCATTGATTCATCTGTCTAATAAATAGTCTGTGGATACTATTGGTATTTTAAATGACTGTAATTCAACTCTAAATGTTAGCACAAAGTTTGGCACAAAGTATAAAGTCAAATTTAACTAATAATTACCCAAAACAGCATCAGCTCGTTTTACTATTGATATAATTCTGCATGTCTCTCACTTGGTTTCAGTCTTCATGTTTATCTCATACAGCTCTGTAGATGTTTCTTTTTTTAAAAGATGTTTGGCTAAATGCTTTTTAAAAAGAAAAGATCACACCATACAAAATAGGTCAAACTGTATATAATTTCTGTGAATAAGTAATGACTGGATGGCAGAAATGGCAAATGGACAGCATCAAAGGTAAAGCACAGAAATTGATCGGATCCTCAAAAATAGTTACACTAGCCAATGACGTAAAGCTGATGTGTATCAGTTTTTGTACCAGCGTGAAACGTGGAGGATATTTAAAAAAATCCTGAAGACATCAAAGAGAAGGGACCTTTAAAGTTAATTAATTTGTCCTTTCTGAAAGGATTAATGCTGAGGTGGTTTCCTGCACAGTTGTTACTGTTATGAAACCTTGTATTTGTAGCCAGGCTAAATCCCACTGAGCCCTAGACAATGTAATTAGCTGGCAAAACAAACAAATTCATGGATAATTAAAAACCTAAAATAACCTCCATTTTCATCATTACTACATAGATGATCAGTTCATCCGCATACAGTAATTCTGGTAGTCTCCTGTAAACTCGAGGTAATCAGAGCATGTGTTTGCAGAAAGGCCTCATTTATGCAATTCACAGGTTAACAGGTATAAGTGGTGAACAAAGCATCTATGTCATCCTTTCTGGTAAAGTTAATCATCACAAAACATGATTAAATATTGTAGTGCATATCCATTATGGCACTCCAATAGGAGAACAAACAATAAGTGACACTGCTCAGTGTAATTTATTTTTATAACTGTGAAGCCATTAAATAATAGATGACAAACACAACTGAATGTGTCTGAAGGGATGTTGGTGTATACTGAAGCACCTTCACTGGTGCAATGTTTTCTTTTGTGAGCTCCTGAAAGCTTTTTAATTAAATTGATTGTCTTCATTATTTGTTGTTGTGACTCATTCTGAAC
This sequence comes from Apricaphanius iberus, assembly GCA_028564705.1. Lineage (NCBI taxonomy): Eukaryota > Metazoa > Chordata > Actinopteri > Cyprinodontiformes > Aphaniidae > Apricaphanius > Apricaphanius iberus. Next base: position 649,777 of record JAPXFQ010002203.1, read on the forward strand.
AACAGCTTAACACTTGAACTGCCAGACATTTATGAAGGCTGCCTTCTTTTGCTTTTCAAACTATTTAAAAGGGCATCTATCATCACTAGCACAACTTTTCTTTTGCATTTGTGTTCTGGCTTGTAGCTCGCAAATGTTATTTTCATTCACCTGCCTAAAACTGAGACATCTGCCAAAGAGTGAATAAAAAAAGAGTCACTTGCTGAAGAATGATAATGTTTGGTAAGGAACACATAACCTGGACTTCATTGGATACCAAAATGAAATCCTTTAGTTTCCAGCTCCAATTTGACTTCATATTGAATATATTTTTCACACAGTGTATCCAGTAAGCAGGAGAAAGTCAGGAAACATGTTAGTCTGAGAGCAGCAGAATGGACAACGAAAAAGAAAAAGAAAAAGAGAATTCACTACATTTTAGCCTAATTTTTGTGGCAAAGACGCATGATGGATCCATGTGCATTATTCCTCCTCTCTCTAGGTGTGGTGCAGCTTGCATTAGCGGCAGCAAACTCTTCATTTTTATACAGCTTCATGTAAAATCACCACCCTTCTAAAATTAGATGAAAATGAAAGGCTGATGAGACTGTCCAACAAGTGCTTGAGACATCCACTACATCTGATCTTTACCCACTTTTTTGACTGACTGCTGGACACTCCGGCAACTGCCTGTAACTTTTATTGTTGATGTATTCTTTTCGGCCTTCCAGCTTTCTATTAACTTATCGTCTGCATGCGTATATGCAGTTACTCAGTTAAAAAGTCTTTATATTTTTTTATATAAACATAATAAAAATGATTTTGCAAACTGTCTTAAAGATTTGATTAGCTTTGATTTGGTCAGCTGAGAGTGAATTAAAAAAAAAGTAAAAAAAGGCAGTGTTCAGTTAAAGGTGAGACTTAAAAATACTCCCAAACATCTCATGCCCCTCTGAGTGGATCAGTCAGCCAAATCATTAACGTTATGTGGGAGCCAAAAGAACAGCAGAGGATGTCCTATTTAGTTTATGCCTCAGATTTTCAGAATATAAAACTCATGGGAGAGATGATTTTCCACTGCTCTTGAGACATGTTGCCAGGGCTGGCAAGAGACAATGCACTGTTGAGATGTGATATGTTTAATAATGGAGGCAAATCAAACCAAAACTATTTTTATTCTCCCAGCTGTGAAAACACTACAGGGGAGCTCTTAAGAGGAATGCCTCTGTAATATTAACTGGTACATTACATAGTCAATACATTGATTTAAAAAATACCCTCGTTTTGACATAGTTAAGAAGCATACCTAGTCATTTGAAAAGAAAAAAAAAGATTTAGTGATCACACAAGAACTCATGTGACTCTTCTTTTTGAAGAACCAAGCTTATTTTGTTTTGAAATTGTGATGTGTCACTACATTAATTCACGTTCTCTGCTTCACTTCACTTAATGAAATTAATTCTCTTTAGTTTCTTTCAGATTTTTCTGTTAATCCTTAAATATTACAAGAAAAACTTTCTGTGCTCAAGGCAACTTCCACATTTAGTCCAATGGGCCAGAACAGATATTGGTACCATTCAAGGTGACAAAACTTGCTCATGATTTTAAAAAAAAAGATCCATGTCTCTGTATGATATTGTGGTATGATAACCTTTTTTGAGTGAAAGCTGTATCTTTGTTATCAACTCATTAAATTACCCAACTCCTTCAGGAAAGTACATTTTACAGTACATACTGGTGAATATCCAGCATTACACTCATTTACAGGAGATCTGTAAATGTTAAACACCGTTGTCTTTGGTATAATTTTGAAGAGGGCATTTTGAAGTTTCATTTAAGATAACGTGGATCTGTCTGACCAATATAAAAGCCCCTGTAGCTCTTTAAACAATCAACAATGCAAAGTTTTACATGATTTTTGCCTAAATGATATACCGTCTTTTAGCCCAGTGTCATCTGGAAACAACAGTGATATAAAATATTAGGGATGTCCCGATCCGATCATGTGATCGGAAATTGGCCCGATCAGTGGTTTCAGACTCGATCGGAATGGGATGTTACCTCCTTATAAAGACTCACGGAATGATGTATCAAAGTTTGCGCTAGATATGTTTTTTCATCCACCATTTTGACCGACAGGGCCCAAAAAATCCGCTCATAATGTAATTTTACATGTCAGTTTTTTTTATTTTATGTGGGGGGCCTGGGGGGCGCTTGTTCCTATCTCTTGCAGTTGTCACACGAGTTAATAACTATTTATTATGATTAATCTTTTATTCACTTTAAATAATATTCAACCCAAACAACAAGCTAGACAGAAAACTACTTATTAAAGTGAAATTAAACAATTGAACTTAGAATACACCTGCTGCGGATCTTACTCCACATGGAACCGTAATGTGTGCCCATTTATGTGTAATCAAACAGTAGGGATTGCGGTCGGGCTTATTGTCATGATGTTTTGTTTTTTGTGTCGGACAGATGACTTTCCATTGGGGAATAGATGTTGCTCTGGAAGCTAATTCTAACCTTCGCTGACACACTGGAGACAGGAACTAAAGACACACTCTGTGACTGTACAGATATTTACCCTCTGTTGCCCTCTCATGGCTTGCAGCTTAACGTCACTGTCTCAATAGAAAATTTCTATGGAGCGCATCTGAGGAAGATTACTGATGGGTTTAAAGCTTGCAACAAACATCAAGCAAACAGCGTGTCAGTTGGTAAATCATCACAACAGTTTTCCCGGCACTGTAACACATCATCGTGCCCAAATAACCCCTGAGCAAGCATTTATTACTTACCAATCCAGTAGCAACATGGCCAGTTTAACATTCATACATACTGCTGTGTCGCTACTATCTCACTCACAGCAGCTGACCACACAACACTAAGAAGATGCAAGACTGGGTTTTAGAAGCTAATCCTACTTTTACCTAAACTGAATAATCATTTGACAGAAAATATCTTTCACAGCAGTGAAGGGAAGGAAATGTTATCTGACCTGTGTTTTCCCCCATCTTGCTGCTCCACGGCTCAGCATGCTGCAACTTTCCTTACCCCCGATTTACACCGGGCACAGAACGGATGCGCCCGGGTATGAATAAGAGGTTAACAAGCTTTCCGCAGCGGTTAAACTCCAGCGGCTTTCAGCCCTTGCAGCCGAGTTTCTTTTCTCTCACTTCTTCTGAATGGTTAAATTACAATTTAACCATTCAGACGTAAGAGCTTATAAGTTATACTTCTTCCTACTCCTTTTCAAGTTTGTATGAGATGTATTAATTTTTTCAACAAATTTATTTTTGTTTTCAGGTGGAAGAACATTTTTTGTACTCTTCTTTTGACGTATAGGAAGCATCTATGTTTTAATTTTAAACTTGAATAAAAAATTTAACTTCAATTCAATATCATCTTCTTTGGTTTCTTTGGTGGATCTGCCATGGCTCAAGTATCAAAAACACGGGTTTGTTTATATCATTAGGTAGCACGTAGCATACTGATGTGTTGGGTCACACACCCATCAGATGGCGCTACTCTGCTCTAGCCCCACAGGAGGTGAGGGGGCAGAAGTCTATAAATACAGCCCGCTTCCACCCGCTCGTTCTTCTGCGTTCTGCTGGCCAGGGAGCAACAGAAGATCGCCACACAACCAGCCAGGAGGAAGCCAAAGCCAGGAGCTTCCCACCGCTGCTAGCCAGATTAGCGATCCTTTGTTAGCCTGCTGGCTAACACTGCCTGGAGAATCCCCCTTTCCTCATTGACGAGCAGCAACGCTTGGAGGACTTTAAACATTCATAAAGTCTTTTTGAGCAGAGCCAAATTAGTTAGGATAACTAATTTTATTGTTGACTTTTTAAGTTTCATATGCTATCTTTAGGTAAACCAGGCCTCAGCCGGACGTTTTAATCAGTGTTTTAAAAAGACTTTTCCCAACAAAGAGTCGTTTTAAATCCTGTAATTTGAGCTACTCAATCAGAAAGGAGTTTTTCCTTTTCTTGTTAATGTTTAATAAATGTATTTGAGCCACTCTAAACATCCACATGCGTCGCAGACAGCTAAAGCTAACCAAGCCAGCGTGTTGGTTTATGCTGGCGTTTTGATAAACAATGATTGCTATTAACGGTTCAAACAAAACTCAGTTTAAAAACAATTGTTTAAGAACAGAAAGTTATCTTATTAGCCGTGTTTGAACTCTCCTTATTTGATCAAAATATGGGAATTACATTGTTTTACTGATCAATCCATGAATTACTGTAAGTAATCCACCAAAGGTTAAATACTCTTATCAAGATAATTTTAAAACATAACACTTATTAATCCAATGAATGTTTTGTGTTTTCTTACATTGCTTATTGGTTTAGAGGTAAACCAGTATTGCTAAATTAGTTAAACTAATTACAATTAGTGAAACTAATTCAGTTTCATTCCAGCATCTGCAGATCAAGTCTGGTTCTTAAAACATCCAAATTCATCTAGAACTGTGACATCTTATTACATGTTCATCTTTTCGTGTTCTTTCATTTTAACTAGTTGTGTGTTCTTTTTTTTCTAGCTTGGAGATTAAAATGTTTTTCTTATTTTTCTTTTTTTAAACACATTTTGGAAAGTAACTGGGGGCTGCATGGTGGCCCAGTGGTTAGCACTGTTGCCTTGTAGCAAGAAGGTTGTGGGTTCGTATCCTGGCCCCGTGCATGTGTGAGTTCCCTCCGGGTAGTCTGGCTTCATCCCACAGTCCAATCAGCTTAATTGATCCTTAGGTGTGTGCATGCATGGTTGTTTGTCCTGTCTGTCTCTATTTGGCCCTGTGATGGAGTGGCAACCTGTCCAGGGTGTACTCTTGCCCGTTGACAGCTGGAGATAGGCACCAGCCCCCCGCGACGCATTAAGGATTAAGCGATTAAGAAAATGGATGGCTGGAAAGTAACTGTTGTCCTTCACACATATTGGAAAGTTTATGGTCAATAGACAGCAAATAATGAATTCCTTCAGATTATGAGCGTGATATAGACATTTGGCTATTAAAATAGTTCCTGATAAAGGAATAACAATTATTTACCATAAATTATTAATCTTAATGACTGCCATAAGCAGTCCATTTAACTTTTAATAGCCAGATAACTACATTCTTGGTAAATTCCCCAACAGATGTAAACTGAAACTCATCGTCATTTCATCGGTTAAGCGGTCCACGGGTGAAAAGTTCTATACTGCAGATTTTGGCAGTAGGACAGCTCCGAAAATGAACATTAAAAACACATTGTTGTTGTGTCAACAAAACATTTTAAAAAACCTGTGTTTTTATGGTGTAAAAGTTACGACGTGTGTCTTTAAACATCACTTCAGCCAGTTTTAAAATGAAGAAACAATTTTCTAATTAAACCAATCAAGACTCTTCTAGCAAGAGTAGGTTGCCTTGTTCCCACTTGGTAGCAGTTAACCATCTGCGTGTGCTCCGGGTAGCCGTTCACTTTTTATGGTGCCTTGGTAATCAGCCCAGATCTGCTGCAGCTGGTGAAGCACCTGCAGGTCACACCCTGAGGAAAGAAGGTGAGGGAAAAACACCAGTCTCCACACATCTACACAGAACCCAACATCGTAACGCATCTAACAAGCCGCAAAGGCAGTGGTGCTCTGAAGTCTTTTAAGCTTTGCAAGGTGTAGTCAGCTACCGGTGAGTGGAATGTCTTAATCAACGTGTCTGGGAATCTTTTCTTTAATTGGTTTATTTATCTGGAATCCGTGCTTAAAGTTCAAAGTATCTGTGCTTTTGTGACAAGTGGTCATTGTGTATAATCTGTAAAAAAAACATATAGCCTTGAGAATTTTCGGTCTAAAAAAAATGGACAAATACAGAAAGTCTTCTGTTAACGCAACCCCTGATGTGTATATACATTCTTATTATCAAGTTTATTTAAGGTGAGGTGCTATTTTATAGTTTTTAAGTTGGAATTTTTTTATATTTTTTTTTCTGCGTTGACAGAATTTTTAAATGTTAAAATAAGGCAGATTTAAAAAAAGGAGCATCCTGGATCTGTGTTTTCGTTCTTCTTTATTCTTTTTTTTAGGTTTTACCTGAAGATGTATCAGATCGGGACTTGGTATCGGTAGACAGTCAAAATCAAATGACTCGGACTCGACGGCAAAAAAACCCCAGATCAGGACATCACTTATCTCAAATAAAGTGCAATTGGAATAGAAATATGAGGATTTGGCAGCATGACATCCAGTCTGGTGGAGATATTATGAATCACAGTGATTAAATGTATTACAGGAATGTATTTACACCAACAGAATTGATGCAATGTCTGCACAACCCTTTTCAGACATTTTAAAATCAGTCTGTGCAGGGTTTGTGCACTTTTTGACCCTTCGCAATGCCCCTAAACATATACCAGCAGACTTATATTCATGACTTCAAAGTTTGCTACGTACACACATATTTTCTACCTAAGGACCTTCTCCAGATGGGTTCCATTAACTCTAATGACTTAAGTAATTTTTTTCAGTAGAAAACCTAGGATTTTATACCGGTCATACTTTAAACACACACCCACCTGAAACAATAGTGTGATTCCCTTTTGATACTAACGATGACACCTCTGTCACTGTGTCTTGCCTTTAAGATAACCAAATATTTTATATAATATATTGTAATACATATCGATATGATGCATACTGTGCATTAATTTAACATCCAAATATTTTCCTTATTGTAGAAAAATGAATATATCACATGTTTTTTTTTGTTGTTGTTACATTTAGTTTCATCATTGATTAATGTTTAACCACATTTTACTACTAAATTATTTTAATCTCTTACTGCAGCAGCATCATTTCACATCTAAAAAACACTTTTTCTTTGAGTACATTAATTCAGTGGGGGTAAAAATCCTTTCCTCGGAAAATACCATACCACCTTTATTTATATAGCACTTTAAAAATAAAGCCATACGGCTGACCAAAGTGCTAAACAGACATACAACAAAAATGAGTGTAAAAATACTGTTAATACTGTAATAATAATAAAAGTAATAATAACACTTAATTATTGTTAACATTGAATTATTAAAGATGAACTGTTTGCTGATTTGACACTGTTGACCATGATATATTACTATAACGTCTAGAGAACTGGGTCGGACTCTCTGGTACAGTACTCGACTGGTTCAAATCCTACCTTAGGAGCAGGAACTTCTTTGTGTCGATTTGCCAGTTCTCATCACAACACACAGAACTCACATGTGGGGTCCCCCAGGGCTCCGTGCTAGGGCCCCTCCTATTTAGCAACTACATGCTCCCACTAAGCCAGATTGTAACCACCAACAATGTTAACTAACACAAGCATGCTGATGACACTCAGCTTTATATCTCAATGTCACCAGGTGATGTTGAACCCATCCAAATCCTCAATAAATGCATTGAGCAAACAGCTGGATGTCCCATAATTTCCTCCAACTGAACAAAAACAAAACTGAAGTGCTTCTCTTCGGACCCAAAAAAGATCGATTAAATATCAGTACATATCTTCAGTTGGTCCAAGTAGAAACTACAAACCAGGCCAGAAATCTAGGTGTAATATTGGACTCAGGCCTGAACCTCAAGGGTCACATAAAGGCTATAACAAGGTCATCTTTTTATCACCTAAGGAACATTTCTAAGATTAAAGGAATGATGACACTAGGAGACCCAGAAAAACTCATCCATGCATTTATCTCTAGCCGCTCTGATTACTGTAACATTTCCTCACATGTCTACCTGTAAAATCAATCAGACAGCTGCAGCGGATCTAGAACACTGCTGCTCGTTTTCTCACTAGAACCAAGAAAGTAGAACACATCACCCCAGTTCTAAAGTCCTTACACTGTCTCCCTGTAGCTCAGAGAATAGACTTCAAAATGCTTTTATTAGTTTATAAATCATTGAATGGGTTAGCACCAGAGTACATTAGAGATCTGCTATCACGGTACAAACCATCCAGATCACTCAGGTCCTCCAGCTTAAGTTTACTGATTGTCCCTAGAACCAGAACCAACATGGAGAAGCAGTTTTCAGTTTCTATGCTCATCATATCTGGAACCAACTACTGGAAGACTGCAAAGCTGCAGAGACACTGAACTATTTTAAAGCTAAAATTAAAACGTACCCATTTAGACTCACTTATGAGTTTATTTGCTTGTTTTTAATTGTCACACAAATTATTGTCTTATTTACTGTAAATGCTTTCTTGTGTTAACAACTGTGAGCTTACTTCAGCAAGATCAGTTGATGAACTAAAACAGTTTTTTTTTTTTACTCGTCCCTACGTTGTTGTATTTCCTTGATTATTTTCTTATTGTAACTTCTCATTTGTACAGAAGCCCTAAAGGGTCATACATACATATGACCGTTATCTCGTTATCACGTTTTCTTGTGATAATGAGATAATTTCCCTCAGTTTTCTTGTGATATCAAGATAATTTTCCTCAGTTTTCTTGTGATATCAAGATAATTTTCCTCAGTTTTCTCGTCATAATGAGATAATTTTCCTCTGTTTTCTTGTGATAACAAATTTGAGACATAATGCATGCACTGCATACACTAGTGACTCGCAATCCTGCTACTCTGCATCTCTCAGTCATCATCCGGTATCCATGGAGAGGCCGGGGGCCCCGTAGCTGGTCAACTATGTAATTAATGACTACATCAGGGTCACTTAGATTGCGCCTCCGATAAAGATGAAGCCTTGCTAATCATCTTCTTAGATGATGCACACGAATGGGTACATTATCTGTAATAGCAAGGCATAAAGTTATTTCAGCCTGTGTCAGGTCTTGATTGAAAAGATGTGATGTGGTGATCAATATTATCCTGCTCCTCTGACATTGCTACACTGAATGTTTCCTGCAGTGATTTAAAAGACAATATAATTTTATTTTATTGAGATCTCAAATTAATTATTTTGTTATCACGGAAAATGGAGGAAAATTATCTCATTATCATGACAAAACGGGGGAAATAAAATGTATGTTTGTATGACCCTTTAGGGCTTCCGTATATTTGTATTCTAATCAACAAACTGATTTATGCTGTGAACCAGTCTCAATCATGTAAAGCACCTTGAATTGCCCTGTGTTGAAAGTGTGCTATACAAATAAAATTGCCTTTAATATCAGACCATATGTAAAACATATAACATTGCTTTATTTTTTTGCGTATTATTGTTGTTTCTATTTAAATCATACTGGCACGTACAAAAAAATTGAACTAAACGTTTTCTAGTTTGATGTCTTATGACATATCGACCAAGTGAAACTTTGTTAAAATATTAAGTGTATAACTTTCTTATACTTATGTATTTCTGTAGTGAGACTAATAATCATTATACAACTATAAGATATAGTTGAGATACCCTAAAATAGATTTACTAGTCAAAAAGCTATTATATATTTATGTAATCAAAGCATAATGCATGAAGACATCTGTTGCAGTTTTAGTTGATGGTGACTCTGTGTGCAGTGTGGATTCGAATACAGCTTCCCTCATGGCATGAAAATGTGCCCTGGGCAAAGCATCTTACCCCAAGATGCTTAGTGAGCTTCTGTGGGGGTATACATGTGTTGAGTGAGTGGGGTTGAGTGACTGGCTATTGTTTCAAGTGGTTTGAGTGGTCAGTATTCAATTAAATTCAGTCCATTTATTATTCATTAATTGTTTGTATGGTAAATATTGCTTCATTAACTTATTTACAGAAACTAATAAGAATTTATCACATGAGAGACATATATAAAGATAAATCAAGTTTTATAATAATCAATGTTGATTAAAGGGATTTGAACATAAGTGTCAAATTGCTTTGTGCTTTGTGGCTCCAGAGACACGAAAGACCACCGTCAAATGCCTTCCAGGGGCCAGAGCTGCGGACATTAGGTCCCATCTGAAGCTTTTGGCCAAGGACAAACGGCGGTACAGCAGGATCGTTATCCATGCTGGTGGCAATGACACCTGGCGACGGCAATAGGAGGTCACTAAAATTAGCGTAACTTCGGTGTGTAGGGCTGCCAAAAAGATGTCTGACTCTGTAATTTTTTCTGGTCCCCTGTCTGATCGTACTAGCGATGACATGTACAGCCGTGTGCTGTCGTTTCACCTTTGGTTGTCAAGGTGGTGTCCAGAAAACGATGTGGGCTACATTGATAACTGGGGGGCCTTCTGGGGAAAACCTGGACTGTTACGTATAGACGGCATCCATCCCACCGCGGATGGAGCTTCGCTTCTTTCCAGGAACATTGATAGGGTTATCTCTAGTTCCCCAAAGCCGTGACAACCCAGAGTCCAGCTCAGGGATCAGGGACTGCCACCCACCCACTACCCTATAGAGACAGTTTCCCGTCCACTGGCCAAAACTAATGAATTAAAAGTTAATGCTACTAGAGCAAAGTATAAAAATCTCATAAAGATAATTACAACTCCGACTGAACAGAAAAATAAATCAATTAAATGTGGTTTACTAAACATAAGATCTCTCCCCTCAAAAACACTCTTAGTAAATGACTTAATTTGTGAAAATAATATTGATTTGTTTTGTCTTGCAGAGACATGGTTGCAGGAAGAGGACCATGTCACAATAAATGAGTCAACTCCCCCTAGCTACTTAAACTTTAGTGTCCCTCGAAGTACTGGTCGAGGAGGTGGTGTAGCCACCATCTTTCATTCAGATTTACTAATTAATCTCCAAAAAAATAATAATTACAGTTCCTTTGAGCATTTAATCTTTAGCCTTCCTCATACACATAACAAAGCAGTAAAGCCACTTTTATTCGTGGTCTTATATCGTCCACCAGGCCCTTATTCTCAATTTTTAGATCAGATAGCAGATTTTCTATCTGACTTAGTTTTAAACACTGATAAAGTCATTATAGTCGGAGACTTCAATATTCATGTTGATAGTGAAAGTGATAGTCTAAATACAGCTTTTAACATTATCTTAGACTCAATAGGCTTTACTCAAAATGTGCAGGGACCAACCCATCGCGGTCACCACACCTTAGATCTTGTGCTGACTTATGGCATTGACTGTGAAGAAATAACAGTGTTTCCACATAACCCTGTCCTGTCTGATCATTTCCTCATCACTTTTAAACTTACTCTAACAGATCATATCAAACCTGAAAGAAAACTTCATTATACCAGAACGTTATCAGACAACGCTGTAGCAAGTTTTAAAGAAGCTCTTCCAACTTTAATTTCCTCAGTACATAAAAGTACAATAGAAAACAGTGATTTAACTCGTAACCCCTCACAACTTGACGTTCTAGTTCATAGCGTTAATTCCTCCCTGCGTCTGGTAATAGACAAAGTTGCCCCACTGAAAAAGAAGGTGGCCAGCCTTAGAAGATTAGCTCCCTGGTTTAATTCAGAGCTACATACCCTGAAGAAGAACGTTAGAAAACTAGAGAGAAAATGGCGCTCCACGCATTTACAGGATTCCTATTTAGTGTGGAAAAATAGTCTATTGCTATATAAAAAGAGCCTTCGAACACCTAGAACAGCATATTATTCATCTTTAATCGAGGAGAATAAAAATAATCCTAGGTTTCTTTTTAATACAGTTGCCAAACTCACACAGGATCATAGCTCTATCGAGCCAACCATTCCCCAAGCTCTTAGTAGTGATGACTTCATGCAATTCTTTATAAATAAAATAGACTCTATAAAAAATAAGATAATTGGGAACCTTTACCAATATGCTTGCTTCCTCCCTAGTTAATGAGGCAACATCAAAAATGGTTGAACCTAATATATGCTTAAACTGCTTTAATGCAGCCGAACCTTCTGATGTACTAAAATTATTAGCTTTATCTGAACCTTCAAATTAATTAAACCTCTACTTAAGAAACCATCTCTTGATCAAAACGACTTAAATAACTATAGACCGACATCTAATCTTCCCTTCTTATCTAAAATTCTTGAGAAAATAGTTGCACACCAGATATGTGAGCATTTAAACAATAATGAGCTGTTTGAGAAGTTTCAGTCAGGCTTTAGAGCTCATCATAGCACTGAAACAGCTCTGGTGAAGGTTACTAATGATATTCTCATAGCCTCAGACAATGGACTGGTGACCATTCTGGTCCTGTTAGATCTCAGTGCTGCCTTTGACACTGTTGATCACAATATTCTCATAGAAAGGCTTCAAAGTGTCGGTATAATAGGAACAGCACTAGGTTGGTTTAAATCTTATTTGTCTAACAGATTTCAGTTTGTTCAGGTAAATGATAAATCTTCCTCAACCTCAATAGTTACTTGCGGAGTACCACAGGGTTCAGTGCTTGGGCCGATTCTTTTTACTATATATATGCTTCCTATTGGTAAAATAATTAGGCAGCATGGGATAAATTTCCATAGTTACGCAGATGATACACAGCTATATCTATCCATAAATCCTGATGAATCCAATCAGTTAGGTAGACTACAGGCATGTCTGGAAGACATAAAAACTTGGATGACTCTAAACTTCTTGCTTCTGAATTCTGATAAAACAGAAGTTTTCGTCTTTGGACCAGAAGCTCTGAAAAAGAAACTACTTAGTCAACCCCTTCACCTAGACGGCATTAAATTAGCCTCCAGTAATAAAGCAAAGAACCTCTGTGTTATTTTTGACCAAGATATGTCATTTAGATCTCACATTAAAGAAGTCTCTAGGATTTCCTTTTTTCACCTTAGGAATATTGCAAAAATTAGAACCATCCTGTCCAGGAATGATGCTGAAAAACTAGTCCATGCCTTTATTACTTCAAGACTGGATTACTGTAACTCTTTATTATCAGGTAGTCCACAGAAAACAATTAAAAGTCTTTAGTTAGTCCAAAATGCTGCTGCTAGGATTCTGATGAATATTAAAAGAAGAGATCACATTTCCCCTGTTTTAGCTTCTCTTCACTGGCTCCCAGTAAAATCTAGAATAGAATTCAAGATCCTCCTTCTGACATATAAAGCTCTTAATAATCTAGCTCCATCATACATAAGAGACCTGATTGGTCCATATGTTCCTAACAGAGCGCTTTGCTCTCAGACTGCAGGTTTACTGGTAGTTCCTAGGATTTCTAAAAGTAGAATGGGTGGCAGATCTTTCAGCTATCAGGCTCCCCTCCTATGGAACCGGCTCCCAGGGTTGGTTCGTGAAGCAGACAATTTTTATATCTTTAAAACTAGGCTTAAAACTTTCCTCTTTGACAAAGCTTACAGTTAGAGATATGTTAATAGGCAGTTAGAGACAGTTAGACAGGTAGCTAGGAAGAGATAGGTTAATGTTAGTAGCCAGGTAGAGTGTCAAAACCTAGGAAGGGATATGAAGAGGTAGAGTAGCTAGGTAGAGATAGATTAATGTAAGCCAAGTAGAGAGTGTTAGTAGCTAGGTCTCCTAGTAGCTAGGAGACAGGTTAATGTTAGTAGCTATGCTGTTTAGGCTAGGCTGTTGGAGGACATTATTAGGGTCTGTTCCTACTTTCTCTCCTACTTCTCCCCAACTGCATGATGTGCTGTCAGTTCAAGCGCTAACCTGCTTTCTCTTAGTCTCTTTTTATAGTAGGTGCTCCTGACCCGCCCTGCTTGACGACCCTGACTCCACGTCCTGCAACAAACTTCTGCATCAGTTCTGTTGCTATTTCTGTGTCTCTGTTCTGTGTCTCTGTTCTGTATTCTCCAAACCACAGACGGTCTTGGCAGATGACCACTTGTGCTGAGCCTGATTCTGCCGGAGGTTTCTTCTTGTTAAAAGGGAGTTTTTCCTTTCCACTGTCGCTTCGTGCTTGCTCAGTGTGAGGGATTGCTGAGAATTACACGACGCAATCTTCTGTGATTCTCTAATTTCTACATTAAACATTGTATTGTAATAACTCTTCTTGTAAAGTGCCTTGAGATTACATCTGTTGTGAAACTGCGCTATATAAATAAACTGAATTGAATAGAATAATCAATGTTGATTAAAGGGACTTAAACATAAGTGTCAAATTGCTTTTGTATTTTTCATTTAGAGATTATGCCTAAAGTTAATTGTATCTTGATTATTTTTACACATCTTTACCTGGGACCAAATAAAAGTACTAATGGGTCCTGACAATAAAAGCAAAACAGTGAAACTATAAAATAGCATATTACAAGGCATAAATTCTGTTAATTAGTGAATGCATTGTTGTTAACTCAAACTCATGCAGCTCTGGCGGGTTCTCACATAGGAGGATTGCAGCCATGTTCCCTCTTTTGTTGATAAATTTCAAAAAATATTCTAAATTGCTCAGTTTTTGCACTTTTTTAACAATCCTTAGAAGCAGTTGATTCCACATGCTTCTGCTGCTGTTATTCCATCAGGGTGGAAAAATCTAGTGGTGCTATTTACGGGATTCCGATAGACTGACCAGGCATTTATCGACTCTCTAATAATCTTAAAACCATGTTACGTTTCGTGTCTCAATGAAAGGCTAATAAAATAAAGCAGCAGCAGCAGTTTTTTTAAAATTCCTTTACACTTGGGTATTGATTTTGATCAGATAACCTTATACTATCTGATCGTCAGATATTCAACATATTTCTGGAGATATTCTCTCCTCCTTCAAATGCTCCCCAATCAGCCCAGTCCCCAAAAAAACACGCTTAACAATGATTAAATGACTTCAGGCCTGCCAACCTGATGTCTCTAGTTATAAAACCCCTTGAGAAACTGGTAATGATGCATTTTAAGGACACTGTAGGTACCCTGCTGGACTCCATGCAGTTTGCTTACCAGGGAAAGGGTTTGCAGATGATGCAATCAACTTGAGACTACACTTCATCTTGCACCATCTCAACCACCCGTGGACTAACACCAGGATCCTGTTTGTGGACTTCAGCTTGCCCTTCAACACCATCAACACATCACACACACACATCACACCTAGAAGCTTACCCATCCCACAGTGTCGACCTCCAGTGCATCTTCTTGCTACACAATAACCATCAGCACCAGGCTTCACCGGGTTTGTGTTCCTCCCTACTTCTCTTCTCTCTGTAAGCCAATGGCCATACCTCACAAACCAGTCTGAAAGTTCTGAAGCTCGTAAATTAACTGCTGTCAATGCTTTACCGGAAAAAGCTGAGTATATATACAGACATGAGATAGATTGGCTGGTCCACTGGTATGGTCAGAAGCAACTGGTTCCTAATCCTGTCTGCTTTGAGGATCATACGTTTTAACCTTCCATCTATCTAGAACTTGTACAGGTTTACAATCAGGAAAGGCAGCTAACATCTGTGCAGACTTCAAACATCCTGCACATAAATTGTTTCAATTTGTCTTTTAGGTTAGTGCTATTTACAGAAAAATGCCACAGAGACAGTTTATTTTTTTCCATGGCATGAACACAATTACCACTTTAAAGTGTGACTAAGCATGAAACAACAACCTGCCTTAAAAAAATATTAACTCCCAATGCACATATGGACATTTTGTTCTTTTTTCTGTCCTTTAAAGCTGATATATTTATGCTTAATGTCTGGATGCTGTTAGTATGTAAAATAAAAGTCTAATTCTCTTGGCGAAAAAAGCTTATTTGGAAACGTCAAGTTATACAGCACTTTGGTCAGCTCTTGTTGTTTTTAAATATAAATTTAAAATGAATTGACTTGACTAGATTTATGAACAGGGTATATCAAAAAAGAGAGAAAGCTAACATTTGCCTTGCGCCTTGTACAACAACCCCTAGCAGAGTGGGATTCACATTTGATTCTAAAGATATGAAAAAAGAGCTGAAAAAACAACCACAAATGGACCATTTAAAATGACAAAGCATACATTTTTGTTAGATTCTCTTGTGTACTGTAGTTGACTTCTAAAACACAAAATTGAGAGCTATAAATTAGCATGCCAATATCATATAACTTTACAGAGAAGAAAGTCATTAATGATTAACAAAACTAAACAAGGGGTCATTATGACCTTGTTTGATTTTAAAATACCTTAATCATTAATAGGATCTGAGGTTTTCTGATTCAGGAGTCAAAAGCTTTAACGTTCAGAGATTCTACTACTCCACAGGTCTCCAAACAGTGAAAGAGCATGTGAGAAGGACAAGCATAACACAACTTATTTTAAACTCACAAGGGGAACCAGAAGGGCTTTCAGAATCCCAATCGACCTCGGAATGGGAGCTTTTAAAATTTTGAGAGACCCTTGTTGAGCGTATTGAACTTTCCTTTTGTCTGGAAAGCTTTCAGTCACAACCCCATGCCTTTCACACACACCCCCAAACACACACCATCAGTGTTGAAATGTCAGCTGTCATGAAGTATGTCTTTCAGTCTGAGACACTCTGTTTTTGCCTTTGCATAGGTACTTACACATACCAACCTATGACTGCTTGTGACTCAAGATAAGAAACAGTGTGTTCAGGAATGTGCTACGGACTGGTTAAAATGTGAAAATCTGAAAAGAAATATAGATATTCACTTTAGTTTGAGTGTCTATTTTATTCTCACTTCAAACTGAGGAACATCATTTCCCCAGACTGTAGAAAACAGATTCCCTAAAGGGAAAATGCACTACTAGCTCAGTTGCTTTTTTTAATCTTTTTAATGAACCACCTCCATTGCATCAAAATTTGTCACTAAAAGTGACAGAAAAAATCTAATAAAAATATTTAATATTACATCAGATTTAATGGTTTTAGCAATACACTACATGGGTCAATCCTCACAGTTCCTCCTGAAAGAAATAAGTTGATGCGTTTCAGAAGAATAGCAGCATTTGGAGATTTTAAAGATTCTTTGCAGTATCTGGCAAAACTACCTACTGCTTTTGGTTTGTACTGTGTGTATATATATATATATATATATATATATATATATATATTTATATATATATATATATATATATATATATATATATATTTATATTGGGAGGAGAAAATCCAAATAAGTAGGTGTTCTAGGCACAGTGTGATTTACTAAAAATCTAATTGTTTGTGCCAGCTGTTTTAGCATCTATTTTTATTGCTTCTGAGAAGCACGTCTGTTATAGAAAATATGATTGCAGTATAGGTTTTTATTTCATTACTCACAGTGCCTGGATAAAACATTGCTTAGTTATTGCTGAGCTATGCTGAGTTATGCTTAGTTATTCTGTCCTGTGACACATCCGGTTTGACTGCTAAAACAGAGTGTCCTTTCTCTAAGCAATTTCTTATATGCAACCACGTACAAAGTTGTTTGTTCTCTCAGAGCTTATTAATGAATCTTTCAGCAACAGATCTGATAGGGTGTGGTTAAATCAGTATATGTACTAGTAACTTTGTGAAGTAAGGCAGAGCTCTCAGTGAGCTCTCCATGCTGCTAGTAAATAACATTTTGTAAGAAGACAGCTGACACTTTGGTTTTCCTCACTGGAAGTCTCTCAGACACCCACTGTTTTCCAAGACAATGTCTTAACTTTTCACCACCACATTCAACATAAGTGTATTAGTGACAAACAAAAAAATATGATTCACATACATCCTGACCTAATACTAATTAACACTGTAATGGCATTAAACCTGACAGTTACAGTGGAGAGAACAAGTATTTGATACTCTGCTGAATTTTGAAGTTTTCCCACTTACAAAGCATGTAAAGGTCTTAAATTTGTATCAAAGGTACTCTTCAAATGTGACGGACAGAATCTTAAACAGATATGCAGAAAATCACAGTGGATGAGATTTACATAAATAATTTCAATTTTATTGCATGACATAAGTATTTGATTGCCAATCAAACAGTAACAATTTAGGCTCCTATAGACCTGTTAGTTCTTCTTTAAGAAGCCTTCCTGTTCACCACTCATTACTTGTATTAACTGCACCTGTTTAAAATTGTTACCTGTATAAAAGACACCTGTCTACACACTCAAACAAACTCCAACCTCTCTACATTGACGAAGACCAAAGAGCTGTACAAGGACATCCGGGATAAAATTGTAGAGCTGCACAAGGCTGGGATAGGCTAGAGAACAATAGGCAAGCAGCTTGGTGAGAAGGCAACAACTGTTGGTACAATAATTAGAAAATGGATGACGACAGTCAATCTCCCTTGGTCGGGAGCGCCATGCAAGATCTCTCCTTGTGGGGCATCAGTGATCATGAGAACAGTGAGGGATGAGCCCAGAACTACACAGCAGGGCCTGGTCAATGACCTGAATAGAGCTGGGAATACAATCTCAAAGAAAACCATCAGTTACACACATAGATTAAAATCTTGCAGTGCACGCAATCTTGCAGTGCAAGGTTCACTTGCTCAAGCCAGCGAATGTCAAGGAACCATCTGACATTTGCCAATGACCCAGAGGAGGAATGGGAGAAGGTCATGTGGTGTGATGAGACAAAAGTGGAGCTTTTGCATTCATAATTAGGATAAATCAGGCCCTAAGTCTTCAAATTACACACACTCTGCAAAATTGAATAACTACAAAAATCTGATCTGGTCATTTGAGTCTTAATTTCAGCATTTACTTTGAGTCCAAACTAGGCACAGTCAATACATAGGCATGGATCCATCCTACCTGCAGCTCAGGTTGTTGGTGGTGTAATGCTGTGGGTGGTATTTTGTTGACACATTTGTCTGCCTTACTACCATCTGAGCATTTATATGCTACAGTCTACCTGGGTAGTATTGCTGAACATGTCAGAACCTTTATGATAATAGTGAACCTATTTTCTGATGGCTTCCTGCACCATGTAACTACAAACACAGCATATTTTGTAAAAAAACACTGGAACAGGTAACTGGATCATGAATAAATGGATGACAAATCTTGACCAGCACACTTTGTTTGTGTTATATAGTTATATGGAGTCTGCACTAGTACTTTTGTTATACCTATATACAAGGAGAACTAGTTAAAAACTGCACAATGAGATCTGAAATCTGGATTACACATTACTTCTGGTGCATGCAGAAAGGTTGTATTTCTGTAACTGCTACAGCTTTGATGGGTAAGACATTGGATTCCATTGTATAGTTATATTTGAAGAAATAAGAAAATACTTTGTCAATACTAAACATTTTACAGCTTTTCAAAAATAAATGTTTAATTAGTTCAAGGATGCTGTCTTTACAGCAGCTCTTCATGTCATAATAAAGCCAATGTCACCACATTAAGCATTGCATGATTCAAACTGTTAAAAACAGTCCTGTTAAGTACAAGTTTCATTTAGAAATTAATACAGAATTTAATTAGGCAGCAAAGAAGAGAGCATTTTAGAAAAGCTCTGTCTCTACTAAAAGTGGATATAAACCACTTTTGCAAAGCAAAATTTCTAAGCATAAATTACTATAATTGTATAATCTCTACTGCTTTAAAATGCATAGCTTAAAATCAAAGATGTAGTGTTGAAGGAAAAAAACAACAAAAACAAGGTAAAGGACCAATGCCAAGGGAACAAGTAAGCAGACAACGATACCACTTTTTTCAAACTGATCCGATTCGATTCCCTTCCCCCCTTGATTCTACCTGGCTGGTCCGAAAGGAATCACCCTGAAACTTCCCCCTGGGCTTACTGTCCAGTTCCAAGCCAAAAAGCTGTCTGTGAGCCGGTACTCCTCCCCAGACAGTGCGTTTCAAGCAGCTGCTGTCCTGAATGTAATCAAACTGTCCTCTCACTTTCTGTGTACATTGAGGTGGACGATTTAATCTCCATACAGGACCCAGGACGGTGTTTTCTTCATCTCCCTCATTGTCTGATCATGGACTGGAGAATTCATAAAAAGTAGGAATGTTCCAATTTCAAGTTTAGCATATAAATACATATATGTATGTGTTTTCTGCAGAAATTGGTTGTCTCATGAACAGTGTTGGGTAAGTTACAAAGAAATTGTAATATATTTCACATTACTAGTTACAATGTCAAAAATGTAATATGTTTGCATTACATATTACTGTCTTAAAAATGTAACTGAGTAACACTACTTTAAGTTACTTTTGGCAAAACATCTTAAATATCTAACACGACTTCTAACCACTGTAACTTCAATGTACATTTTACACAAGTGTCACACCACAAATACTGTATTTTAAACACGATTTTATTAAAATGAAGTCTCTAGCTCCTTTGCATGCCTTCTATTTCATGGTAATGTTTGTTAAATCTAATCAAAAGAAGGTGCTGAAAGTACTCATCACAAAGATGGTTCACAAAGATTAGATGTCTGAAGTCTTACAGCAGATGGTTAGGAAAACAGTGTGAATAAAGTTTAAATGTAAAGTCGATCTTTTCCTCAGCCGTCCTGATTCTCTGATGTTTTAGTTTTGAGCAACAGGAAGTGGATGGTGGATCTTGTTCTACCATATCCAACTTGATTTGGTGTGTTTCATTAGTTGGCCAGAATTTTTTTTAAAACGCAATTATAACTTGAGTTACTGACATTGTAACTAGTAATATATTGCTATATATTTTGTAAGTAATGCATTACATTTCTCAGTTACTGAAAAAAAGTAATATATTCCTGTAACTAATTACTTTTGTAATGCATTACTCCCAACACTGCTCATGAACGATAATCACTGTTGCTCATTGCTGGCCAGTTCCGAGCTATTGGTGTGAGATTCCATGCATGAGTTTAATTTTTGGGGTTGATTATCGATGATAAAATAAAATGGAGACACCAAGTTTATTATATTAAAGGAAAACTTTCTAAGATAATAGCAATACTCTACAAAACAAGACATATGTTATACTACGCAGCCTTACATGTTATTTATTGTTCACTTATACTTCCTTATATATCATATTGTGTGGAAGTCTAGGGATTGACAACTAAAACATTAGGTAATGCAATATTTCTCTGACACAAACGTGCAATACGTATTATTAATAATGCAGATTATTTAGCACATACTCATCTGCTGTTCACAAAATCACGTCATGAAATTTAATGACTTCATATACTACAAAATAATGAAAATAATGTATAATGCTAAATTTAAGTTACTTCCGTTAAGCATACAAAGGTTTTTTTTTTTCTTCTGCAGAAACAAAGTATGATTTCAGGGATATTTGCTAATTTTTTTGTTCCTATGGCAAAAAATTGATTAAAAGGAAATGTATATCTGTGGTGGGGGTTAAATTATGGAATAATGCCAGTGTAAATTTACGAAATTGTGGTATTTTTCTGTTTAAAAGGATAGTCTTGGAAACAATTTTTGAAGGTTACAAGAGTTTATAATTTGTATTGTAAAGTTATGAGTATTGTGATTTTATTTGACTAAATTGTGTATAATGTTCTCCTTTCTCTTTTTTTTCCCCCTAAATTTGAAATGACGTATGTATTAATGGGTAGATTAATGTGTTTAATTTGTTTGAAAGGACAGGCATAAATATAAGCGTTCTGTTTCTGCCTGGAGGTTTTCAGTCACTATAAAAGTAATGTTTTATGGATTATTTTATGTTTGATATATTTCTGACTGGATAAATAAATCAAATCACATCAAATCTGTGTTGTTAGTCATTTGTTTTTCTTTTATTTGTAAGCAGAAGCAGTATGTTCTTTGTTTTGTGTTTTTTTGTGCTGTGATCTTGTGATGCTCAGGAAAGCTGGAAAAGTGGCGGTCATTATTTTAATAATTCACAGTCTAGCCATAGTGCTAACTAAGGCTAGCTAGTAAGACCACTTTGCTCTCTTTCTGTTTTATAGGTTGATTGTCAAATATATATATATATATATATTCAAATGATTTTAAGTTTCAAAATAAAAACAAAAACAGCAAGTAAACACTTATTCATGATATTTTCTTGCAGTTTATGGAAATTGTAACATCCCATACCATGCATCTGTTTTCTGTCAAAAACACTTTCAAGCTCAAGTGTCATATGCAGTTTTCCCACCTAGCCCCAGCATTTCCCACACACCTTTGAATGGCACCTGTTAACAGATCTTGCTGTTATCTGCACTGAGATAACACTGTGAGTGAAGTGACAAAGCCCTAGGACCTGCCTGTCAGCTTCAAACACATCAAAGGTCCGGGTGCTTGTCTCCAGCTCCTCAGCCATGACAAAATGCTGTCCTGTGGCAAACTGAGGTTCCACGAGGACTTGGGAGATCACAGGTGTATTTTCATTTACATAGAAATAAAGAACATGTGCAGAATTAATCTCCTTAAGGATTGTTTTTGTTTGGTGGATGTCACCTCAGAGTTTTGACTCTGAGAATGAGGATTTGTTGTGTTCTGAAGGGACTATGTTGGTTTGTACACTTAGAGTCGCAGAATGTTTGTATCAAACAGAAAACTCAACATGCTGTTTTACTTACCAAAGGCTGTGAGATACAAAAGTACTTCAGTTTCTTGTCAGCTTCACCTCTGCTACAAACCCACCCCTCCTGTGGTGGTTAGAAAGCAACAAATTGAGGGCTGTTCTTTAATGCTTTAAAGCCCTGGGAGATGGGAATCTCAGGATTTTATTGGGGCTTTAACAGTGTTTATGGCTGTGTGGAAAACTCACACAAAGGTAATCATAAATTGGAATGCCTTTGTTTATTAAAGAGGCAAAGGGAAAGGTAATATGACAGTAATTAGGAGGGTTTTATTCACATATTCTGGCCTTATAGAGTAATCGGTGGTGAATATATTATAAAAACTTCCGAAGTGTGTTAAATGAACACCCAGAGAAAACTATTGCTGGTTATAAAAAAGGATTCAACATGTCATTCACACAAAAGGTTTTCCAATCGAAACTTGAAACCTGAAACTTGAAACCTGAAATTTGAAACCTGTAACTTGTATTTTTAAAATGTGTGCAAGTTACAAAACATAAATTACAAGCACAAAACTCAAGTTACAGGTACAAATATTAACTTAAAAGTACAAAAATGACAGTTACAGGTACCAAACTTAAGTCCCAATTCTAGCTCCATATTAAAGCAGATGTAAAGCAATGAATTACACATACTATAACCAAGCAAAAAACACAGTCAATCAACAAGATTAACCATCAACATTATCACCGTCAGCAGCTTATTGCAGTCACCTCAGCATTACAATGTCAAGTCAAGGGAAAAATTTAAAGGTCACCCGTAATAACTGTAATCAGTACTTTCAGGTGTGATAAGTCTATATGTTGTGTATTTTTAAATCATTTTCTAATTTTGTTATGGTCCTATTTCTACAAATGACAAAAATGTCCCAGTGACTTTTGTTTTCACTAAAAGTAATAACATTTTAGAAATTTTTACAACACAAAAGTAGCAAAGTCTGATCACTCTTACATAAATCATGCTGAGGTTAAAATAGGTTCACACCAGAATGCACAAATTCTGTAGTAACTGAAAAGATGTATGCAACAACAGCAGAGTTGCACATCTTTTCCTTAGGAACCTTCTTTGTTGTTCCTTGTTGCTTTCATCATACCCATGACATTTTCTAAGTTATGCACCTATGAGACTCAGAATTTATTGTACAGAATAGAAACGAAAGATGGAAAACCTCTGAGGTTAAAAAACACTCTAGGAGTTTTTTTCACTGTCTTTAGCTTATTTCATCAACTGTTTTTGACTGCGAGTGATGAAATGAAGGAAAATAACGACAGCAAAAAAAGTAATTGCTCATTCTGTTTTTTTCTTTTCTCTGGGTTTTCTCTTTTGTAGATGCACCATGAGCAATGACTCTTGGCTAAACATGTCAAAACAGACTCCCTTCTCTGCTTCTGCAGCTCTCATCCACCTGCAACAACCTGATGTTTGGCAGTTCAGTTTTTTTTTTTTTTGACTTGGGTGATAATCTGGATCTGTTTTGTTCAAAACATTTTTAAGAAAAGATAAAGAAATGCTAAAATATGTAAGGTAGTCTTTTTAGTGTAGGGCTTGTTGTTTTTTTATTTAATGTGGTATTTGCATAATTTTGAATTCATTTGTATCATTTTTTCAATGTATTCAATGTTTTTATTTGATTTGTCAATTTCTCTTCAAGCAAAGCAAGTTGCTTAGGTATAATCTGACTGTACCATAGCATAGCATACCAGTTTGTTTATGCAGCACGTTTAAAAGCGGCATGGGACCCGACTGAAGTGCTGTTAAAAAGACATTTGAATTAAAACAGCAATAAAATAATTACAATACAAACAGAAAAAGGGTACAGGACAAAGCAAAGCAATCAGAAATCGAAACAATTATAAATAAAATGAATAGAACAGAATAAAACAGAAATTAATCAGTTAAAAGCCAAAGAAGACTTAAAGATAGGAAGAGATGGAGCGAGTCTGAATGTTAAGGACATTAAGCTGAAAATTGCATTTCTGTGTATTTCTGCATTCAAATCTCTGTGAATCTGTAGCAGACAGTAAAAGACACTAGGCAAGGCCACAAGCTGCTGCTCCGCGCCAACCACCCGCTCAGGCTTTGAGGAGAATTTATACATGTTTTATATAGTTTGAAAGCTAAACGTTTTTGTGAATCTAATATACACCAATCACGGATACAATTATAAATGTAAACACAGTGAGCACTTTTGCAAACAAAGACAAACACACACACAGTGTACACACATACAGTACCATACCATTTTATTTATAAATTGGTCGAGGCTGACCAAAGTGCTGTACACTGGAATAATGATAGAACATATAAAACCAAAACACACGGGTCAGAAATAATAAAAGTAGTACAGTAACTACTATAAGATCAACAATAAATAAAACAAAGTAAAACAAAGACATAGTAAGAGGCAAACTAGGCCAAATTAACAGCCAAAGAATAAAAATGAGACTTCAGACGTGATTTAAAAACAGACAGATGGGGGCCATTCTCACTGCCAGAGGGAGTTGGTTCCAGAGATGAGGCGCACAGATTGAAACACGCATTCTCCTCGTGTCCTTACCCGAACCCTTAGGACCTGTAACAGGTGGTGGTCTGCTGACCGAAGAGCTTGCCCTGGTACATAGGGCTGAACCAGCTGGGTCAAGTAGAGAGGCACAAGAAGATAGAGTGATTTAAAAACAAAAAGTAACATTTAAAACTGGATGCGGTAGCGCACCGGAGAGCCATTGCAACCGGGCCAGGACAGGAGTAATATGCTCCCTCCATCTGGTATCCGTCAAGAGGTGGGCCGCCGCATTCTGCACCAGCTGGAGGCGTGCAACCAAGGAAGAGATGGTTCCATGAAAAAGGGAATTTAGACAATCCAAGGGAGAGATCACAAAAGCGTGGATCACTATGTGCAGGTTGTGTCTGTTCAGGATGGGCTTCATCTTTGATAGCCGGCGAAGCTGGAAAAACAGGATCTAACCATCTGGCTAATTTGAGAGTCCATCCGCAGCTCTGGGTCTAGGATATTAAAAGTCTCCAAATGGTCAGTCAGGTAAGTTAAAACAACTTTCTCGAGGAGCTTAGATAAAAACGGAAGCTTCGATATAGGGCGGAAGTTTCCCAGGGTGGTAGAGACCAAACCAGCTTTCTTCAGAACTGGTTGGACCACTGTTTCTTTGAAAGCCTGGGGAACGACTCCAGAGGTTAAACTCCCATGCAAATTTTTTAGGATGGAATGGCCAACCACAGGAAAAACCTCTTTAATAAGACGTGGGGGCATCACATTAGTCGGGGAACCAGAGGGCTTCAGCCCCGCCACCAAATCAGTGAGCAAACAGAGGGAAATGGGCTCAACGTGATCCAATGAAAACTGTGGGGAGTCACATCCAGGAGAAACATCCAGCGAGGGTGAGATCAGGGCTCTGATGTTAGTGATCTTTGAAAAAAAAAAAATAAGAAACCGAGAGAAAAGATTATCCGAAGCATCAAAAAGAGAAGGCTCAGTGGAAAGAAATGTATTTAGTGCAGAAAATAATATTTGTTGATTACCAGAATGATTACTGATAATGTCACATAAAAATAATTTTCTGAGCCGTCTTAACCACTCCCTGGAAGCGTCTCCAAGACTCCTTTTATAAACTCAAAGAAGCCGGATCCCTGTCCTTCCTCCATCTCCGTTCAAAGTTCCTACACACTCATCTGGCAGAACGAGTATCTGAATTAAGCCAGGGACCAGCTCTGCTCATACAGCGTTGCAGCAAAAAAGGTGCCTCTTGTTCCAAAACAGAGAGGCAGAGAGACTGGAATGAGTGCAGCAGCTCATCAGGGTCATCAGAGAGGAGGAAAGATCAATGAAGCGGGATGAAAATAACGCGGCCGTGGATGAACTTATAAGCTGTGAGTGACGCGGCATCTTATGCATAGTCGGATCCGGTCGAGGCACAACAGTGGCAAACAAAACAGGCTGATAATCAGATTAATATGCAGCATTATCAATATAAAGTTCCCTGATTTCCACGTCATGAGATAAAACCAGATCAAGGATGTGAATTTGTCCATGAGTAGGAACAACCACCAGCTGAGTCAAAAAAAGAGTACAATAAATGAGAAAATTTCGAACACAAGAGGCTTCTCAGGACAATACACATGAATATTAAAATCACATAAAAGGATAACCTTAACATATCTCAGGAAGATATCAGCTAGAAGATATCACCTACACACACCCGCTACTTCCCCCATCACTGTCCAATAAATGAGACAAAACTGATCCATCTTAAATAAAAACGGTCTTTTTATATCCACAAGGGTCCGACTGAAGTCCTCTAATAAAGTGGTCTGTTTAACAAAGTAATAAAGGCCATAAAAAAGCTAAAGAACAGCAAAAGTTTTAGTCGATTTCCAAAGATGTCACAATACCATTCTGATACATGCACATGACTAGAACTATGTACGTCTTCTTATTCCTCGTCCTAGCTGGCATCTGGCTGCATAGCTCAAATATGAGATCTTTGATGTGAGGGGCTATCAGCTAGCAGGCCAGCTAGCGTAAATAGAGAGTTCTATGCAACTGCGTGAATGGCTCCCCCCACAACACGGAGGTGAATTGTTGATGAGCTATCATTTTCAGCAAAACTGAGGTTTTTCTCTGGGTTTTGGCTTCTCATTTACACGACAACAGGAAGAAAGGGGGTCGAAAATGCATCTTTTCGAAAACTACTTCAGGAGTGGAGAAATCTGAAAATACTGGGTGATTCATTGTTATGTTAATGCTAGCCGGACACTTTTAAAAACGATGACTACGATCACTACCAGCCACCTACAGCCTTTTTAGACTTGTGCACCCCGCTTTTCTTCAAAAAAACCAAACTAAAACAAAACAACAATGGTGGATCCAGGTATGCTGTTACTGTTGATGCAGCTTCTGAAGTTATTGGTCTCTGTAGGCAAAAAACTGAGATCATGAGGCTTTTATGCATTTTATGCATCCAATCAAAACACATACGACACATGCGTCAAATAATCAATACACCTTTCTTTAAGCAGAGGAGAACTTCTTCATCGGTCCACACCACAGTTGTACACGCAGAGGCCGCTATTGTTCATTATCTTGAGATTTTTCTTTTCCTGGTTGTGATGGGAAACCTTGGAACACTGCATACACAGGTCACACTACCATCCAAAGGCCAGAATATGTACTACATCGTTTTCCATCGCACCCTATAGTGTAAATGTAGTGCGTTTTCACCCGCATATTCAAATAAAATTGCAAAGTTGTGGTGTAGAAAACTGACTCTGGCTTAAAATGGCATAATAATAATTTAAAGACCACAAAGAACATTTTGAAATAGCTCAAAAGTGAGTCTTTAAGGCTGAAAAGTGACTGTAAATCCAACCTCTTAAAATCCAAGACCATAACAGTTTTTTTATGATCTTGTTCATTTAACTATAATCAGTTGTTTCCTTTTCTTTTTTTGCACATGTATGGTAACAAACATAGCTAAGAAAAAGTAGGGTTCCATTAGTTAACTCCTGACACAATCACATGAATAACAATAGTTTATAAATGAAAGGGTTCTTAATTATACTTATGCAGCAGAAAAAGAAAAAAATGCAAATCAAAAAGAACAAGAAAACACTGGATTCCTTGATCGCATTATAAATTGAGTGTATTAAG
Source organism: Apricaphanius iberus (assembly GCA_028564705.1). Lineage (NCBI taxonomy): Eukaryota > Metazoa > Chordata > Actinopteri > Cyprinodontiformes > Aphaniidae > Apricaphanius > Apricaphanius iberus. The sequence continues at coordinate 677,708 of JAPXFQ010002203.1, forward strand.
TTTTCAACTTCAGGTCTAGCATTTTAACAATAAAGTAATAAAAGTAATAAAGTCTCTTCCATAAAGAAAGAAAAAGGTGTAAAAAACACAGGGGAACATAAACCTTTATCTCTTGAACTGGATAATATTACCATAAAGACATTAAAATTCTACTGATTTGATATGTTGTACATTTTTAAATCTTTCAAGACATATGCATTTGACTTTTGTTAAGAAATAATTTTCTGTTGTTTGCTGAAAAAGCAGTAATGGATGAACTTACCTGGACGTCATGCACTCATAACTGTTATAAAGGTGTAGATATCCTTGAAAATGTATGAGCAAAACAAACAACTTCAGCAATCCTACTGGAATATCTGACATTATCAATCCTACAGCAGTACTGCCAGGAAAGAGGTGAATAGAGCTAAAAAGGAAAGATCTAAATGTATTTGTTTTTCATTTCATTAACAGTTAAAACTAGAAAACCAATTGAAAAATGCAAAGCTCTTCCAAGGAAGCTCAGTCACCCCAGACGGTGATTCTGAGCACCCCTTAAATCTACACACTTATTCCTGGTCCCACTGCAAACATTACCTGAGTATTTCCTCAAAATTTGTTTATAACTTTTTTAATGTTATGTTGCTAAATAACTGACAAATGAACAAACCCTGGCGAGAACATCACTTTTTGGCAGCGGTATGAATAAAGACAGATAAAATACACAAGAAAGGAAAACATTGAAAATGTATTAAACAATTAAATATTGAAAAAAATTGAGCCAAAAATTAAATATATCTAAAGCTCACAGATTTGGAAAAAAATCCCAATACTCATGTTACATACAGTGCTCAGCATAAAATGAGTACAGCCCCTTTAAAGGGCCTATATCTTGCAAAATCCAGTCTTTTGAGTTTTCAACCATCTGGTAATGCAATTTTCTCATAAAAACCCCGACCAGAGTGGTTTTTGGCTTAATTCACGCATGTCTAAGTAATCTTCCTGAATTCTGCTCTCTGTGTTCAGCTAGTGACATCACTAGATGAAACAATGGAGTGCTAGAGGTGTCTGCACCACCCCTGAAGGGAGAGCGGTGTGGTGGAGAAATTTAATGTTATGATTTATCTGTACTTTGTAATCAACTGTGATGCATGTTTACTTAATGTTGTAGCATTAGTTTGAATGTTAGTCTTATTGAGTGATGCTTTTACCCAAGTCATGGTCAGAGAGTTTTGATAATGATAGTCCACATCCTGCGTTACCATGGAGATGGCTCTTCGGACTGGGCATCCTTAAAAGGTCTACAAAGTTCACAGCTTTCTAATCAAAGAGAAAGGCACCATCAAGTCTGTTACTGTCACCCTGAGAGTCGTACTTTATCAAGTAGAGTAGATAGATGCAAGGTTAGTAGAAATAATATAAGCTTGTTGTAAAATTGAGACAGGTCAGCTTTCTGCATTTTACTGTAATGTGTTACTGTCCTCCTGTATGGATGTTTAAAGGAATCTCTCTGATTTTTATTGACTCTAAATCAGACTACAGTGGCTTACCTCTGCAAGAGTTCCAACCAACCCCCCCCTTCTCAAAAGTCATTGCTGCTTTGGTTTTTGGCAGCTTGAAACACTTTTTTTGTTGGATTTTTTACTTTCTCTGAGAAAACGCCTGTTCGGCTGCATGGATTACTGGATTTTATTCTACATTCCTAAAGAATAGCAAAGAACAAGGACACCTGATGGACAGAGAAGTAAGGAGCTACATGCTAATGCTAATATGTGTTAGCCATTTATGAAGATGCTTATGTAATCTTATAACAGCCTTGTGTGGTTAATTAATTGATCTGTGGCATCTCAGAATGTTCAGTAAATGGGTGGAAACAACACCCACAGGTTTTTTATATACTTGGCTGGAAAGATTTGCTTGCTGGAATCAGCTAGTTGTTTTTGGCTCTTTTTTTTTCTTCTTTTTATATGTGTCCTAACTAGCAGTTGGTGTCTGAGTATCAAGTACAAGCCTTACAGATTTACTTTCCCAAGCAGAGAATTACAGCTTTGCTATAGTACTCCACTTGATATTGATGTAAGAAAAACTTTATCAGTGATTACTTTGGGTTTAATTTCTTGAAGTTATGGACACACAATTGAGATAAGAAGGAAGAAATAAAGCAGATGAAGAAGAGAAACAGAATCGGTAGAAGTGTGAACTGACTATACCAGATAGGGAGGAAAATAAAGAACACAAGAAAACATCCCAGTCCTCCACCTCTGTTGGACGGCAGACCTGAAGAAGAAAGCAGCTGCTTCGGCAGCGTCAGCAGCCTGTCTGCGAAGAGGGGATACAGCTGCATAAACACCTGCAGGAGAAGAATCTTGCTGATTTGGACCTCAGGGATGTTTTTAGATAAAAAAGTACAGATTGACAACAGCAGCGGTGAAGAAATGGACCATGATTCAGGTTTGGTAATCTTATTTTACTATATATATATTTTTTTTTTTTTAAAGTGCTGACTTGTTAAATGTCAATTTACTGTAAGTTTTGGTTAAGAAAATGAAACATATGAAACATGGGAGGAATGTAAAAATATTTAGATAATAATCCCAAAAAATTAGTTAATATCACAAAGGTAGATGTTCTCTGGATTATTAAGAAATAACTGAAAAAGAGGAGGAAACATCAGCCGCCTGACATACCGGCCCACCCAGGACCAGCCAGGCATGCACCAGGGCCTAGCCGGGCCGAATTTGGGCCCCCAGCCCCAGATATCGAGAGCCACCAATGACCAGCGGGCAGGGGTATCCGTCACTGGCAGGGAGTGACGGAGGGGAAAAAGTCCCCACTGGATGTGGGGCCTGATATGCACCAGGTCAGACGGCAGACCCAACCTGACAATAGACATAAACATACAGAGACAATCATACGTAACCTCCCTCTTACGCACACACACATTCTCACAAACACAGGAAACCCGAAAAAGGATGCTGTACACTCATTTATATGCCCCATACATACGCTATACTACCAGGCCCAGGGACAGAGGCCCCCAATAGAGCAAAACATTTTTTTTTAAAAATGGTAAAATGGACTGAACTTATATAGCGCTTTTCTAGTCTTACTGACCACTCAAAGTGCTTTACATTGAAGCCGCATTCACCCATTCACACTCGCATTCATACACCGACACCCAACATGGCTCAGTAGGACAATGTAGAATTTGGGGGTTAAGTGCCTTGCCCAGGGGCACATCGACATGTTAAATGAGGAAGCTGGAATCGAACCTACGACTGCAAGCCAACTACTCTACCACTGAGCCACAGTAGCCAAGATGCCCCTGCACCCGGGAGACGAACTCTCTGCCCACCAGGATGGGGACAAGCACACCGCCAAAGGCCCCACCATGGCAAGAGTAGCCCAACAGCCCCAAAGTCCCCAAATAGACGGCCTGATATACCCCCCGGACTCCAACCCCTGATGGTCAGGGGCGTGGGAAGACCCCCAGCCTCTCTCCCCCTGCTCGAATGTGGTGTTGTATGTTGTTCTAATGTGCACTTAAAACAGAGGGGTGGGACATGGGAATACTGCCAGTCACAAATGAATACTGTATAACACCAATGGTAACATTTTAGCATATATGTGTCTATCCCAGAAGTTCAAAGCTGTAAAAAAAAAGCATGATATAGTCCCTTTAGAAAGTACAGATTCAATCAGTCGCTCAATGAACAAAAGAAGAATTAATGTTAATAATCTAACTTAGATCACAAAATCTTCAGTTTTATTCAAATTGGTTGAAGCGAAAAAATGAATACACCCCCGCAACAAACAAACTGCTACATCTAGTATTTTGCATGAGCACCGTGATTTATAAGGACAGCACCAAGTATTCTAGGCATGGAATGTACAAGTTGGAATATCTTTCTTTTTCCATTCTTCAAGAATAACTTCTTTTATAGCCTGGATGCTGGATGGAGAGTGATTCTTAACTTGTCGCTTCAGAAGTTCAGGTGTTCAATTGGGTTCAGATCAAGAGACATACTTGGCCATTCAATCACCCTAATCCTGTTCTTCTTCAGAAATGCAACAGTAGCTTTAGATGGGGGTTTTGGATCATTTTCGTGTTGGAAAAGTGCACGACGACAAGTGCACAGAGTGATGGCAGCATCTTCTCCTTCAGTATAGAGCAGTACATTGTTGAGTGCATGATACAATCAATGAAATGCAGCTTTCCAACAATAGCAGTTATCATGCAGCCCCCCCATATTTTTCACTGTAGGCACCATGCATTTTCCTTGACATCCTCATCTTTACGATGCCATATAGTTTTTAAACCATTAGTTCCCAAAACAGTGATCTTGGTCTCATCACTCCAGAGTATAGAGTCCCAGTAGTCTTCACTTTTTCAGCATGGGCCCTAGCAAATTCTAGGTGTGCTTTTTTGTGCATGGGCTTTAGGAGAGGCTTCTTTCATGGACGATACCCATGGATGCCATTCCTCTGCAGTGTGCGCCATATGGTATCCCAAAAAACGGTCACTCCAGTTTGGTTTTTACTGCTTTAGCTAACTGCAGTGAACTTGCATGGGGATTTTCTTCAACCCTTCTCATCAGAAGATGCTCCTGACAAGATGCTAACTTCCGTGGACGGCCTGGACGTCTCTGTAAGACGGTTCCATCTTTCTTAAATTTTTTGATCACTTTTGCTAGAATATTTTGACTGATATATAAAGCTTTGCTGATCTTCTTGTAGCCCGCACCTTTTTTGTGTAAAAAAAATGATTTCCTTTCTCAGATTTTGTGACATTTCTCTTCAATGGGGAGCCATTGATGTCAGAATGAAATGAGAAGGGCTTTTCTTTGTTAAGTAATGCCCTTTTATAGTCACCTGTCTGCTCGACACCTCTTAAATGAACCATTAGACTCACCTGTGTATGAAAGCCTGTTAATTAGAATTTTGTAGTCTTAAGTGTTGCTTTTCTCTTAAGACTATAATTGTGGTGTACATGGTCTTAAATTATTTGTTTAGAAAATCACTTTCTAGTGTGTACAAATTAATCAATGGCACACATTTGTGGGAGTATTTTGTAATATAGTATATCATAGAAAATATTGATTCTGAAAGGAAACTAAAGGTTTTCTGACAAATGTAATAGGGTGTACTCATTTTTGCTGAGCACTGTAAAATGAACATTTTGTTCCACATGCTGTCCTTGTTTTGAACTTAGAGTAATATCTCTATGTAATCACTGGAGTTCACCAGGGACATAAATTGTTGCAGCAGTTTTAGGGCTTCTCTTCAAAACTTCTTCTAAGGTTTCATATTTCCTCGGATCAACGAGTTCCTTCTCGTCGTTACACCTCTGTGCTTCTCCCTGGGGAATTTCTGGGATGTATGTGAGAGATTGAAAGCACGCAACACTCTAAAGGTTTAACATGTCAGTCTCACAGTGACTGGGAATCTTCTTATTCACAACAGGTACAACTGTATGGTTCAAAGTCCCGAAATAGTTAAGATCCTACTTTTTGGAATTTTGTAGTTCTGAATGAAACCTAAAGCAAAATGTGGCACTTGTGTAATTCCCTTTTGGCCCTTTTCTACCCAAACCTGGAACATTTCTTTTAGTTCAAATATAGTCTTCTACTTGTTCACCATTGTGGAGTTATCCAGCTGAAGTAACAAAGTGTCTGAGCTTTGTAATGGAAATAAGCTTAAAAATTCATGCTGTTTATCATCTTCAAGGTTTTTGTTTTCAGCTATGTGTCCTTGTGGTTTTCTTTTCAAATAAAGAGTTTAAATACTTGGAAAGATATTAGCATATCTGCTATCACTGTCGGCTTCTGTTTAAATATTTTGTAGAGCATGAAATTCTGTATAGCAGCATGAGTCAGTTAACATCAAATAAAATAAAGATAGTCTTTGTCAATAACTACCTTGGGTGTTTTTGAATCCAAAATACTCATTCTGAAACAGAATTTATAATGAAACAGAATTCCGAACATAATGAAATATTGCACAGACAATCATTGGTTTATTTGAATAGAAAATGTATGATGATCAATAGCTTTTCTGAGTAAAAATGTTTAGAGGTTATTCTTTGTGTTGAAAAAATTTTAGTCTGCCGGTCAAAACCCATTAGAGGTGTGTGTGTTTGGGGGACTGTTATGGTATTGTTTCTACTCAAATTTTTCATGAGGATCATTCAAAATCTGTGCATGCAATTTAAAAGGATGAGACCTGGTCCACCTCTGATGTGCTTTGTTACATGTTCTGAGAAGTTTCTCTAACTCAGCCCTCTACTTATGTTTGTGTACAATGATCCAGTGAGGTGCATTTGCTCTTGTATATGCCCATGAGGAACTCTGTTTAATAAGAAATGCACCAGTTTATCATACAATAACTGTCCAACATTTGCTTTTTTTTAAAATATAGTTCTGTACTTATTTTTATTTTTTCTCCTTACTGTTTCTTCCTCCCCTACATGTAATGCAAATTGAAGCATAAATTGCGACCCGAATAACTGTTCTAGTGAAATGCAGTAAATACTACAAAAGTACAGTATAACATAAACAAAGCATGTGCCAGAGATTTTTGTAAAATTATTCTTCCTAATAGAGTAATTTTAATTATTTGATAAATCCAAATCCAGCATAAGTGCAAGTGAATGCTTTTCTCTAACTGAAAGCTAATCTGTTAAAAACACAGATTTTGATACATAGGATGTAATAAGTCAGAAATGTTTGTGTACATTGTAAACCACATGTTCACGGTTTAATACTTTGGCAATAGCTTACAGTGAATATTAAGTGCACTGAACCTATTAAAATGAACAGACTAAAGCTGTTGAACTCTCTCTGTGTTATTAAAAGATAAGAGCTGTTTGGTTAGGGTTGTAACAAGTTATTAGCACATGTATTATGTGATACTAACCACTCCAATTAATTTCTGCTGATAAAAGACAACATTTCTTAGTAATTTACAGTCTCGTATAATTAATTACATAGTTCCCTGTTGTGTGTTGTGGATTTTAAAAAGCCTATTATTCATTTAAATGTGGGTACTTTCTTCACAAAGAATGGCAGTCAATTACAGACAAAATACGTTTTTACACAGGAATTCTTCCATAGGGAAGAACAATTCAACTTCATTCTACCTTTATTTTATATAGCACTTTAAAAGCAAAACAGTTGACCAAAACGTCGTAAATAAACAGCTGTGAATAACATAAGAATTAACATACAATCAAAATAACAATGCTACTCAAATAAAAACTAAAAACCAACACTTCAGTCAGTTTGTTAAAAGAGTAAATAGAAACTAAGATAAAAAAAAAACCCTCTTAAGAGAAGATTTAAAGGTCTCATTTACATGTATTTTTTTAAATTGTTCTGTATTCTCTGGTATGAAAGAACATCGTCAGTCTTGGGTTGTGTGAAACAGTTCCTATCACTCATCAATTTCTTAGTGTACTCTAGTTTAGTGAGGCAATGGTCTGGGAGAAACAGCATGATTTGGGAGCTTGCTCATTAAGGTTAGTAACATGCAAGATTCTGTCCACTGACTGGCTAACTGCAAAATCTCCTACACTATCTCTGTTTAGTAAAATCAGAAAGGTGTAATGACCGGATCATGCTGATATTTAGCATTAGGCTGCATAAACAACTGATAGTCTATTAGACTTGGTTAGATTAGGGACCAAAATTGCAACATTGTTGCTGTTTTTAGCTGGTGCAGTTCACTTTCAAAATGGCTTTTTATTAACTGAAAGTCTAGAGCTTTGAGCAACAATTTCACCTTTCAATCTCTCCGTTCATGGTGGTGCTGTTATATGGCTGGGCTACCTCATACCGCGGGGGAACATTCAGTACAGCTCAATTTAGAAAAATGCAGAGGAGCAACAGACTGTAGCGGTTTTAGGAATGAACTGTTGTGTTTGGCAAATGTTCCAGATAAATACTGCTGCAGCAACACACGATGAACATAGAATGAGGCGGAAGACTATGGAGAATTTTTGAGGACTTATTTTTGATAAACGATGGCTACAATAGTTTCATATGAGCATTGTGCAATGAGTAGCACTGCCTGAATACAACTTCCAGCACAGATGGCCTCCTTATACAGACATTGAGCAAGGTATGTATAAGATTCAGCATTTATCTCTTCAGCATTAGTGGTTGTTTAGATATGTATTTAACCAGGATGCCCTGTACAATAGTCTGCTTCCTGCTGTTGGTGCGGTCCCAGTGCATTTACCATTTGCATATGCAATCAAACCGAAGCAGAGTTTGTTTAAATTGAATCGAGACCGACTTTTTTAGGCGGACTAGAGTTAATTTGTTTGATCCGCATCAGTGCACCTTTTGGTACAGATTCTGGTTTTAAATACACATTTGAGGCAAAGCCAGGGCTGTGACGACTGTAGCTATGAAGTCTGAACAAATCATTAACCAAGGTTCACATTTTCCCCGTGGTATTCCAAAAAAACAAATTCCAACCCTTTTTATCTTCAGCTCATTCATGGGTTAAAAAAAATGTAGCGTTGCTGTGTTATATCCACTTGTCTTCTGCTGTGTTGTAGAGCAGCTAATTTTTAGCTTATTGTAGCTACAGCTCTGCTCTGCTCTCTGGCCAAAACAATGCAGTGTTTCTGTGGGCATTACCAAGCTAAATTAGGTGCAAAAGATGAGCTTTTTTAGTCTCAGCCATCCTTATACATCTCAGAGTGACTGATTGTATTGAAAAAAACAACAACAGTTTTTTTTTATTTCAAGTGAAGGAGACATTTAAAAACATGGAGCAATTCTTTGTCTGCCTGATATGTAGGGTGAAGCATTCAAAAGTTATGGGGGGGCGATTTAAAATGGACAGTCCTCTCTTGGCTTCTTCTTTGTCTTCAGAATAGGTAAAAACTGATCCACTGATCTAAGAGAGAGTGAGGGAGTGACAAGAGGCAAATCCAACTGATACAGTGAGGCAAGACCATGAAGACATTTAAAAAACAAACAAAATATAATTAATTGTGTAACATACCATATGTTGATTAGTTTTTTTGACATATGGACTTAAGGTGCCCAGATCAACATCAAGTTTTGAGTGTTCACTAGGCCCAAAAAAAAACACCTCCATCTTTTTTTCATATAAGGTGCAGACATCAATGCCTTGATTTCTCCAATGCACTTGAAAAGGTGGTTGGAAGAATAAGCATTTTGCTGGTTTAGCAGGACATAAATTTGACTGTCATCAGGTAAAAAAATGAAAGACAGTGTCATAATTCCTGAGATTTTAACCATGGCTAGGTATATAAAAAGAAAAGAGGTACACATAGAACATTGAGGTACTCCACATGTGATATACACTAAAGAGGACTCAGCAGATCTAATCTGGACATAGAAATGTCTATTCCTCAGATAGGACCTTAACAATTCTAAGGCTGAACCCTATATCCCAACCAAGCTCTCCAGGTGATACATGAGAATCTGTATCCAAGACAGCAGTCTGTCAGAGCCATCAACCTTGAATAAAGAACATTGCACCTAACCCCACATCTATGTGTACAGAGAGGATCATAGGAACCGATCTTCCCTCCATTCAGGACCTATTCCGGGCCAGGGTCAGGAAGCGGGCCAGGAAAATCACCACTGACCCCTCACACCCTGGCCACAATCTGTTTAGGCTCCTCCCCTCAGGTCGGCGTTACAGAGCGTTGTACGCCAAAACCACCCGACACAAAAACAGTTTTTTCCCCCAGGCTGTCGCTCTGACGAACTCTGTCTAGACACAGTGTGTGAGTGCACTCACATAACAATAAACTATAACTCTGCACTTCTGTACATACTCACTGTAAACTAACCCCGGCTTGGTGTATATATTATCCTTTATTATTTACGATCTGATATTTATTTGTATTTTTACTTATTTTTGTTCATATTTTTTTATTTTTATTTTTATTATTTTTTTATTTCACTTATTCAAGTTCTGTACTGGAGGAAAAAGTTTGCCGGAGTCAAATTCCTTGTATGTGACATACTTGGCCAATAAACTGATTCTGATTCTGATGTTTGGGTCACTGCTGCACCCAGAGACACACACCCTGACAATTCCAGGTACAACAGTGTCTAAATGTGACAATTTGGTGCTTTGGCGGTTTTAAAAATCAGATTGCAACACCTCAAATATACTGTGCTCGTCCAAAAACAATCTCAGCTGACAGTAGACTATTTTCTCCATGCTTTTTAAAAGAAAAATCAGTTCAGAGAATGGCCTAAAATTGTTGGGTCTGGATGAATCAGAGCCAGGTTTCTTGACTTGTTTAAATATTGAAGATACAACCTTGTTTATCAAAGCGGTATTGAGCACACATGGATCATTCATAGATCCAGAGGGTTAAATGCAAATGATTAATTCCCCCCAAAAGCACAAAATAGTGGTCGCAAAATGGTCAAAGACATTTGTGCATGTAGGAGGGAGGGATGAGTCAACAAGAGGTGGAGTAATGTAGACTCTGATGTTAGCAACCTTATTCAGGAAAAAAACTCAGTCAAGCTCTCCAGACAAGTTGATTTTGGGACACTAAGGACATAATTAATAGTTTTAAGCAACTCATAAGTAATATGGCAGTTGGTAACAATAATACCAGAAAAGGGCTTTGTTTTATCAGACTTGATAATTATTTGGTTGCGATGCCAGCTGTCCTTTAGCATCAAGACAGATGCCTGAAGCCAAACATTCCGTGCTGCTCTTAAGTGGTCTATATATAACATGTGCATAAAACTGAAGGGACAGAATCCAGTTCAAACGTCAGACTCTCAAAGCTGAAATAGGTCATTTTCAGTGGAATCTGCTTACAAACATAGTTTTTCATGTAAACCGTCATTATGCCTCCTCAGCAACCTGACATCCTTGAGGCTTTCAAATAGAAACAGTCAGGAAGTAGAAGACTATTACTACAATGTGTGTTTTTTACAGTACGGTGATGATTTTTACACTGTAAAAAACAAATCAATAATGTCATTTTGTCCATATGCTTATATTTTTCCTAAATAGTTGTGTTCTCTTAGAAAAGATATTTTTTCAGTTGTTCAACTGAATGCATTCAGGTTTTTTGCAGGATCGCAGGGAGGCTGCTAATCTCCAGTAGTCATAGGGCAAGAGGCTGTGCAAACCCTGGACATATCAGTCTATCAGAGGGCAACAGAGAGACACACCGGTAAGACAACCATGCTAGGGCAATTCAGAAACACTACTTAACCAATCAATCAGGTTTTTGGACTCTGAAGTACCCCAAGAGAACCCATGCATGCACAAGGAAAACATGCAAACTTCATATAGAAAGACATAAGAGTTGGATTCCAACGTGGTACCTTCCTGCTGCAAAGCAACACTGCCACCCACTGTACTGCCATTTACAAGTGAAATAATGCAATAATTCACCCTGGCATTTAACTGTTGTAGAGGGCTTTGTACTCTTGGAAAGTTTCAAAGTTGACTAAAATCAGCTACAACAAAATGTGATGAAATGGTAAATGGACTGAACTTATATAGCGCTTTTCTAGTCTTACTGACCACTCAAAGCGCTTTACATTGAAGCCACATTCACCCATTCACACTCGCATTCATACACCAACACCCAACATGGCTCGGTAGGACAATGTAGAATTTGGGGGTTAAGCGCCTTGCCCAGGGGCACATTGACATGTGACTGGAGGAAGCTGGAATCGAACCTACGACCCTCCGATTGCAAGCCAACTACTCTACCATGGAGCCACAGTCGCCAAGATGCCCCTGCACCCGGGAGCTTCACTCCCCCTGCTCGAATGTGGTGTTGTATGTTGTTCTAATGTGCACTTAAAACAGAGGGATGGGACATGGGAATACTGCCAGTCACAAATGAATACTGTATAACAGCAATGGTAACATTTTAGCATATATGTGTCTATCCCAGAAGTTGAAAGCTGTAAAAAAAAAAAGCATGATATAGTCCCTTTAGAAAGTACAGATTCAATCAGTCGCTCAATGAACAAAAGAAGAATTAATGTTAATTATCTAACTTAGATCACAAAACCTTCAGTTTTATTCAAAGTGCCTTGCCCAGGGGCACATCGACATGTGACTGGAGGAAGCTGGAATCGAATCTACGACCCTCCGATTGCAAGCCAACTACTCTACCATGGACACAGACACCACAGATATGCAAAATAGAGCTACATTTTTTCAGATAACTTAATAATTTTGTATTCAGTATATAAATAAAGTTGCCATTAGGCCGAACTGACTGCTTCTGTTACATATTTTTATTCTCATGGTACCTTGGTTTTCTACTGCTCAGTCTGTTCCCTCAGGAGCCATCTCTATTCAAAGAATGTATTGATTCTTTACTCAGCCATATGTATATTGATTCAGATGAAGCTTCTGGAATAGATTAACAGTCTGCTACTGATCATAATCTAAAGATGGCCTCATTGATTTCACTTCATCTTCAGCCTGCAGTGCTCAGTAAGCACCATACTGTTTTTGTCCCAAAAAAAGAGTCTTGGGTCAGAGATTCAAGTCTCCTTCCAAGTCTGTCACCTGAAGAAATCCTGTATCGTACAGAAAAATAGGAGAAGATGGACTGTACCAGCTTTGGGGAGAATTTATTATTATAACGTGGGGCAATTCCCTAAGGTATGAACTGAATCTGAAGCTGACTGTGACTCCTTGAAGGTGCACTAATAACATTACAGTATTAAGTGATTTTAAATTGTAACCCCCAGAGCATGATTATAATGCAAATGAACATTCAGTACAAGTATCCAATTAAATATTCCTAACTTGTTCTCATGTTTTAACACCGCCAGTTGGAAAATATTCTGTCTTCCTTCCATTAAGAGGCTTATGCTACAAAGGCTGAATATGGCCCAAGAAAGGAAAATCCTTTGATCGGGACAATGTCTTCATCCCCTGAAGTGACAGCACAAATTAAAATACTTTCCTTTATAGCTGACACCATTAGGGTATCATACCTACAGTATATGAATGATTTGTTTATTTTAATTTTTTTGTTGTTGTAGAGTTTGGAAAAAAAAAATTCAGAATTCAAATATACGATATGTCTAGTTAGAGCTCCAGTTAAGCTAAGAGCCATTTATCTTTGAAGTATATGTTGTACGCATATTGAAATTTACTATAGAAAATTTAAAATACATGCTAATTCTTTATAGAGCACAGTATTCTTTAATTGCCTGTTCATTTACAATGTCTAAGACATTGTTTAAACTCTGTTACTCTGCCTTGGTTAGTTTTCTTACAACATGCTCAGCCACTACTCTGTCTGTTGCCTGATGAGTGCTCGAGATAAAGCAGAATTCCTGAAGCTGTCCACCACTAAGCTATGTGCCACTCATTAATGCTAGTTTTACTTCTGAAAGGCGTTTTAAAATTACTTTTAAAACCAATAGAAACCCTGAATATTTTTTGTTGTTTTTTAATAGCCTATCTTACTTCTAAGGATTTCTGATAAACAAGCTTCTACTTTAACTTTTTAACAACCACATTGGTATTCCTTGTATATATAGAGAGAGAAATTGCACGTTTTGAATATTCTTTACTGATTACCATGCTTGTTTAAACTGAGCATGCATTTTTCCAATTTGTTTACAAAGGTTCTGAACAGTAATAACTCCAGCTTCTACTGCTCTAAATAATATTACCACCACAAGTTCCTTTACTGACTCTGATCTTCGGTCTCCTATTACTTGGAGTACTGTTGAGAAGTCTGACTACAGCAGCTGCTTATGCATGGACTAAATTACTCCATGTGTCAGAATATGTTCTCTTTTTGACTGGACTGTAATTATAACAAATGAAGTCGAGATAGAGTCAGATTTCTTTGCAATTCTTCCCCATATGTGGAACAATTAATTCCAAGTGAAGGGCCTGATTCCAAGACAAACGACTCGACTCAACTTTCCTGTGCACACAGCTCTAATCTTTGCCAAAGAATTAATTTGATGCAAAGCAACGCTGACTGAAGGAAATTCATCTTGTCAGGCTTACGTTAACCATAATTTCATTTTGCTCTGTACTTTATGCAATCTTTTCTAATATAACATAATCTTATGTGATGGTAAACAAACCCGGCTGGGCAAAGTATCCACACCACGGTCATCAAAGTCACTCGCACATACTCAGTAGAGACCATGGAAATCAGGTTATCTGAAAATCATGTCAAAAATCTGTCATTTTATCGGAGGGAGGTTATTGTAATCAAAATTAATCCTCTCACTAAGATATCACTGCTTGATTTTAACAAAGGAACAAAGCAAAACTATAAAACTTTTTAACCATCAATGTCAAATAAAAATAACAGGATAAGATAAAGTTTTGCAACCAAAATGACTGAAACTGGAAAAAAACAACAACGTTATTTCTTGTTTTTCCAGATACTTCTCCTTTCATCACTGAGCCATTTGTAGATTTAATTGTTTTTCATAAAACTGGCCTTTATATGATACTGCATTTCAGGAATCAATCTATATTCCATAAGACGTGTTAAGCTAAAGGTTGTTTGACAGGTTATGACAATTGTGATGTTTCCGACACATAAACTCAAGTATTTCTGATTGTAACAACAGTTTTGCATAATGTTAAAAAGAAAATACTCTATTGTTCCTATTTTCTGTCCAGATGTTAAAGGCTTAATTGAACATTCATCACTTTAACCTGCTTTGTCCTACTGCTTAGTCATCCTCCTTCTACACCTCATCGGAGATGTAGATTTATTTTAGACTCCTCACAGAAAAATCTTTATTTTTCTTAAAGTAAGACTGGATTCTTCAGTGAATTAAATTATAGCAGTAAGGTTGCATATATGGATTTTTTTTTTAAACCAAGGAACCAATATACCAAAACAAGTGTGATGTTCCTCTTAGCTTTTAAGAATTAGTCTGAGTCTTTTTCCCCCAGGATAGGAGAAATATGCTACATAAAACCACAAAAAAAAAAAAGATGTAGATTTGTTTGCTGCAAACCCATCATGTAAATCTGCAAAATTGCCCAAAGTATGCTAAGAAAGTGTCCCAACACTATTTTACCACCACCAACAGCTTGAGCTGCTAGTGAAGGGCAAGTTTAATCAATGCTTTCATGTTGTTAATGCAAAATCTGATCTGAAGACTCTTTGGCCCAGGCGATGTTTTTCCATTCTGTTACCATCCGATTTTGGATGACCTGAGTAAATTGAAATGTCAATTTCCTGTTCTAAGCTTCCAGAAGTGGCTGTGGCCAATCTAATTCAATATTTGATGTGCTGTGCATATCAATATGGCTTTCTGCATACTTTAGTGGTAATGATTATATATTTGAGCAACTGTTGTCTGTCATCTTGAACCAGTCTGCCGATTCTCTTACATATGACACTGACACATTTTTTATTCTTTTAAGTTCTACTTCTTTGATGTTTTAGCATTTTGAAACCATTCTATGTAGACCAAGAGGTCATACGATGATATTCTATTTGTATCAAGAAGCAATTAAGCAAGTATGCCTTACAAGGTTGGCAGAGAGTGTATACACATACATTTAAATAACATTTTTTAAATAACTTCAGAGTTTTGCTTGTACATTGCCTGTAAAGCTGTCGACCAACAAACAAGGCCCTAATTCCAGATCAGCTGCTTAAATACTGAAATTTGAAGTTACCTAAATGAACAATTTAGTTATAGATCATGATATCTCACTCTACTTCACAATAATAATAATAATAATAATAATAATAATAATAATAATAATAATAATAATAATAATAATAATAATAATTCAGACTCAAGGTGATTGTTTCACATTCACATTGGTAGGCCCTTGCAATGAAACTTTCACTTAAAAGGCTTCTGCTGCATTGCATTAGGTGGATGGAGTGCTGAAGAATTAGGAGTTCTCAATGTCACCTTTTCATGAATTGACAGACTTTTATTGATATACTGATTTTAAAGTAAGTTCGTTTACTTAGAGCTTCTGACCTGGTTGTTTTCTATTGAGTAATATATGTTTCTATCTTTCATGTTTTACAGTTTTTGTTTTGGTTTATGTATATAGTACACTATTTTTGACATAATCCTACTAATTCCATCTGTGTTCTTCAATCCCTGGATATTTGTAATTTACCATACTCTCATAATTTTTCTCTTATATTAATCGTTTATCTGTTATATATTAGTTTTAATAGCTATTTTATGGACAAATATTCTCTTTTCACAAAGCTTTCTGAATCAACCCAGCTCAGTTTCAATAATTTATTACTTAATTCCTATTCAAAAATACATTATTGATCCCAGAGGGAAAATAAGTGTTGTTGTAGCTCATACTAATTATTTTTTCAAAGAGTTGTTGTAGATCATTTTGGCTATGGACAGGAAGAATTTCCTGTAGTGGTCTGTGCTGCAGCGAAACTGAAGAAGCATCCGGCTAAAGACACTCTGTTGTTGTAGGATAGTAGCATGCAGAGGATGCTCAGGGTTGTCCATATATATATATATATCCTTCTTTATATCATAATCTCAAATTGTTCTGCAGTTGTCACCAGAACAGAACCAGCGTTCTTCATCAGGTTATTGAGCTGTTTTAAATCCCTGGCTCTGATGCTGCTATGGTAGCAGATGATGGATTAAGAGTTAACACTATCAACAACAGACTCGTAGAAGATACACAAACCTTGAAGAATCTAAGCTTCCTCAGAAAGTAAAGTCTGCCTTGTTCCTTCTTATAGATGGCTTCACTGTTGAGTATCCAGTCCAATCTGTTGTCCAAATGAACTCAGAGGTATGTATGTCCCTCAACCACCTCCACTTCTTCTCTCATGATCAAAACAGTGTTTGACTTATACCTGTTTCTTCTGAAATATACAATCAGCAGCTCAGTGTATTCAGCTTCTTCTCCATCTCTGATGCACCCAACAATTGCAGAGTCATCTGAGTATTTCTGTAGAATACAGGTCTCTGTCTTATACTGGAAGTCTGAGGTGTACAGAGTGAAAAGGAATGGTGAGAGTACAGTCCCTTGTGGTGGTTCTGCAGTAATCACCATCTAGTATGACACACAATTTTTCAGTCTCACAAAATGTGGTCTCTTGGTCAAGTAGTCATTGATCCGGATGATTGTTGGGACATCCACCTGTGTCACACAGAGCTGCTCTGCAAAGGCCTTCATGACTCTGGGACTGACACCGTCTGGACCTGCAGCCTTGATATGGTTCAGTTTCTCCAGCTGCCTCTTCCCCTGACAGAGACAGACAGATGGGAAAGAGAGAGACAAAGGGACCAGCAGTATCTCCTGACAACTTATGGAAGCAAAAGAGTCCATGACTGAAGTGGAAGATAACACATTTGAAGTGTGACAGGACAGGTGTGGGTTAGAGGAGAGTGGAATGTCTGTTTGGCTGGGGAAAGACTCTGAGCTTGTTCTTGAACTAAACCTATTGGACATGTTGACTGCCATCTTTCCAATTCTTACTGTGCTTCTTTTTCATTCCTGACCAGACATCTCTGATATTGTATTGTAATCTGATTGTATCAGAGGAGGTCTTGCTTTGGACATATACACATCCTTTATATTTGCACAAAACATCCAACGTTTTGTCTTCTCTTGTGGAGCTGCAGAAAAATTGTTGAAATGTTGGAAGTGTAGACGAGAGCAAGGCATAATTAAAACCACCAGATATTTCAGAAAATGCATTGGGGTACTGTTTTTGTATCTTAGCAACAACAAAACTGATGACATCACATATATTGTCGGCAATGGCTGAAGGTGGAATGTAAACAATTACCAACATAACACTGGTGAACTCTCTTGGTAAATAATATTGATGAAAACGTCCTCTTAAGAGTTCAATATTTGGGCTACAGAGATTAAACTTCACAGTAACATATCCTGGATGACACCATCTTTTGCTGACAAGTGCTGCTACTCCACCTGCTTTTCTTTACCTGCTCCTCTTCAGATCTCTGTCTGCTAAAACAGTCAAGATGCCTGGCAGAGAGACATTGGAGTCAGGGATATGATCATATAGCCACGTCTCAGTGAAGCATGTAGTAGTGCTTTCCCGATATTCTGGCTAAGTCCTTGTATGGGCTTGAATTTTATCCATCTTGTTAAACAGTGATCTCGTATTGCCCATCACGATAGATGGAATAGATGGTTTGAATCTCCTTCATTATAGCGGTTAGTGAGCAAAGTTCAACATCTTGCTTTACCTGTTTCTTCTTTCTCATTTGAAGTTTTAAACTACAAGCTCGTTTTATTAGAGAATTTGCCAATCTTTGCACATTTAGCTGCATCTGTTTCCTTTTTGATTATAGCGTCTACATGTCAACCTTACTCTTTCTACTTTTCACCTTTTAAACATAACTGACAACATACACTAACATGTTAGGTCAGGTCGGGATGCGTATGCAGACAGTGAGAGAAGTGCCTTGAGGGAAGGCTTGAAGGTCTTTTTTCACCAAATTTAACAATGGTTATTAAGGCCAAAAAGTTGATCATAAGTTTCATCAGGCCACAGGAGACATCCAAAAATTAAGGTATTTGTCACTGTGCGAGTAATGGTTTCTCCATCACTATGGCTTTCAGTCCAAGTTGGTACAGGACATGCTTTGTCACGGACAAAGACACTCAATGACACACACATCTCACCAGCTTCAGCCAGCTTTTAAGTAAAGTTTGCGGATTTTGTTCTGGGGTCAATATGTACATTTCAAACCAAATATCTGGAACACAGAACTCATCTCTTTCCTAAACCTTATGATGATTGCTGGCTATGATGCTTTATGGCTACGTTCACACTGCAGGTCTTAATGCTGAATTCCAATTTTTTTTTAATCAAATCTTATTTCTTTTTGGGTGGTTGTTCACACTGTTACTTAAATGCAACAGCAAACACACTTCAGACTGAACCGTTCATGGCCCCAAAGTAGCCCACATGCGCAGAAAACGACAAGATGTCACACACACACAAGGTACTCGGTTTACAGAAGAAAAAAAAACAAAAAAACACAATCCTGGCTGCCTATTGGTGTTTGTGCAGCAGTTTGGCAATTCCTGCACATACAGAAGCAAAAAAGTAACTAATTACTCATGAGTGACCCACATAACAGCTGCTTACAGTACATGTGGAAACGTACATAAATTATATATAATTTATTATTAAATATAAGATTAAATCTATTTATAATATTAATATAGTGATATTTAGGTTATACACAGCAATGCCCCCTTCAACTGAATTCAAATTCAGCTGAGCGACATTCCAGAGAAATAAAAAAGAAAAAATCTTAATATAGTTTACATTCAAGCAGGGTTACCGTCACTGCTGGGTGTAACGCATTACAAAATAACTAGTTACTCTAATTACATTACTATTTTCATAACATCGTAGTGTAAAGCGTTACTGCCAAAAAAAATTTAAAATATAATGTCGTTTCTTAAATGACTGATAATCTATTCCGCACTGAGCCTAAGCAAGCATTTCCTGCATGACGTCATCAGCACGTCCAAGACACAGTTGCAAGATGGAGGAGCAGAGT
This sequence comes from Apricaphanius iberus, assembly GCA_028564705.1. Taxonomy (NCBI): domain Eukaryota; kingdom Metazoa; phylum Chordata; class Actinopteri; order Cyprinodontiformes; family Aphaniidae; genus Apricaphanius; species Apricaphanius iberus. The sequence continues at coordinate 697,225 of JAPXFQ010002203.1, forward strand.
GACAGCAGCAGAGCTATGGCTCTAACAAAAACATCCCTAAATGTGCGGAAATATGGCCACTACTTTAAATTTCTTGCATGAAGGGACAAGAATGTCAATGTTAAGTGCAAACTTTGCCCTGGTCAAAAACATCTCTCTACTGCTGCAAATTCCACATCAAACATGTCAAAAATCATCTAGAAAGACAGCATTGTAGTACCGAGCTAGTTACAAAAGCCCCCTGTAGCGAAAGTAAAGATGGCATGACACCGACACCCAAGCAACGATTTTCAGGAACCCAAGGTAACACTAACAAAAGCAGAATTAAATAGACTTGTAGTATGTTTCATTGTGGGGTATATATAGCGTAGGGTAACTTGATGTTTGACTTCAAACCTAGAATTAACATGACCGTGAATTTCAGGTATGATGTTTTAAAACGATGCAAAAGTAGTGTAACTAGTAATGTAACTAATTTACTTTCCACAAAAGTAACTAAGTCATGTAACAGATAACTTTTTTGAGAACTCATGAGCAATATCTAATGGATTACCTTTTTCGAGTAACTACCCCAACACTGCCATTTTTATTTTTTTTTATGTAACAGAATGCTTGCAGTTCAGGGAACTGAATCATTAAAGAAAACACATCTCTATCCGAGTATCTGAGCATCATCTCAGATCTGGACTCTGTACCCTGTGCATTTTGCTATCCAAGAGCTCAGCTAACAGCATGTTTTAAACGTTATAAAGGTTGGCGGGCGTAAGAGCGCTTGAAAGAGAAGGGCGCATGTTAATTGAGTCATTACACCACTGCACCGTGTCAGATGAACTTCAGTGAGCAGGCCAGGGAGGGGATTTTTTTGTGCATGCATACAGGCTGAGGAGCGGAATGACTGAGGCACAAGAGATGGAGAGCACCAGCATCTCAGTAAGAAAAGGAGGCCAATTTTCTCTGAGAGCGCTTGGCTCCGTTGCCAAGTGTCAAGGCGCTGAGATGACACAACTCCAGGACTGCCCAGTATATCTGATGAGCATCAATATAAAAAAAAAAACAAAAGCAAGAAAACACAACCTCTGAGGGTTCCAGGCCAATCAGACACTAAGTGGCTGTCAAGGCAACACTCTTTGTTATTACTACAACAGCAACAATTCTACCTCGTACAGTCTGTGCTTCTTCGTTTTAGATTGATGCATTGTAGCTCTCACAGCATTTTTGACATTTATAAATTAGGATACTGTCAATTGAAACACTTTAATTAAAAAGTCATATCAATTATAAACTGATAGGCATTTAACGTGCGATAAATTATGTTTCATCTTGAGAAGAGAAAAACAAACAAAAAACAAGAGAGCTATAAAACTGGATGCAAATTGTAAATGACTAAGCAGGGCAATATGTTGGAATTGTGGGTTTATTCAATGTAGAAGAAAAGGTCCTCCCTCATGTTAAAATAATAAGAAAAAACACTTCTACTATGCAAATGTTTAACAATTCCAACAAATTCTGAATGGGTCACCAGTAGATGGTTATAACAGAAAGAGGAATGGGTGGATGGATGGATGGATTTTTATAAATATCCATTTGAAATTGACTTAGAAAAAAAGTTTGTTTTACAAAACATTTGTTTTGGTGGCAATATATCCTGAGATTTTGTATGGATATTATTTAATAGTTTTCAACCAAGAAAGGGAGTATCTATCAAATGCAGGAGAAACTTAGTGTTCCCAGGACCAGAACCCTTGTGCATGAATGGTTTTATACAAATACATTTGCATTGCTTTGAATTGTTAAGTTGGACATTTGTTAATCTTAAATCTTTATTGTCAATGTATCAATTAGACACTCTATAACAACATTATGTGATGCAATGTTTCTGTGCAGTATAAACAAATAAAACAGAAAAAAAACCCACAAAGAACAGAATAGAACACAAAGTAAATATCACATATTGCACGTTGCAGGACGCCCTCTACTGTACAGTGTGAAAGGACACCAGCAGTTTCGGTTCTTCCTGAGGACCCTCAGCCTTGAGCCTTCTTCACTACCTCAGTGGTTTGAGTTCCCCAGGACAAGTCTTCCTTTATGGTGACTCCTAGGAAGCAGAGGTCTGAGACCCTCTCCACACCACGCCCGTCAAGAATGAGGCTGGTTCTTGTCTGGTTTATTCTGGAAGTACACTATCAGCTCAATGCTCTTAGCTGTACTGAGGCCCCAGAGATGAACCCTACCACATGGTGTCATCAATGAACTTGACAAATGTGTTACTGTGGTGGGAGGCAATGCAGTCGTGGTTGTAGAGCAGTGGGCTGAGCACACAGCACTGTATGGAGCCAGCACTGAGGCTGATCGATGTGGAATTGTATGAAGCCTCCCTAACCCTCTTGGTGCGATCACTCAGGAAGTTCTTGATTCAAAGGCAGGTGGAGTGAAGAAGTCCTAAATCTGACAGGTTTGTCGGTGGGGTAAAATGGTATTAAAGGCGGAGCTAAAGTCGATGAAGAGCAGTTGTTTATAGCTCCCCTGCTGCTCCAGATGGGATTGAACAGTATGGAGAACAGTGGCCATGTCATCCTCCACGTACCCGTTTGCTCTGTACAAAAAACTGGTGTGGATCCAACATTGGGGGACGAATGGTATGATGGGGTTCCTGATGAGCTTCTCGAAATACTTCACAAAGGTGTTACTGTGGTGGGAGGCAATGCAGTCGTGGTTGTAGAGCAGTGGGCTGAGCACACAGCACTGTATGGAGCCAGCACTGAGGCTGATCGATGTAGAATTGTATGAAGCCTCCCTAACCCTCTTGGTGCGATCACTCAGGAAGTTCTTGATTCAAAGGCAGGTGGAGTGAAGAAGTCCTAAATCTGACAGGTTTGTCGGTGGGGTAAAATAGTATTAAAGGCGGAGCTAAAGTCGATGAAGAGCAGTTGTTTATAGCTCCCCTGCTGCTCCAGATGGGATTGAACAGTATGGAGAACAGTGACCATGTCATCCTCCACGTACCCGTTTGCTCTGTACAAAAAACTGGTGTGGATCCAACATTGGGGGACGAATGGTATGATGAGGTTCCTGATGAGCTTCTCGAAATACTTCACAAAGGTGTTACTGTGGTGGGAGGCAATGCAGTCGTGGTTGTAGAGCAGTGGGCTGAGCACACAGCACTGTATGGAGCCAGCACTGAGGCTGATCGATGTAGAATTGTATGAAGCCTCCCTAACCCTCTTGGTGCGATCACTCAGGAAGTTCTTGATTCAAAGGCAGGTGGAGTGAAGAAGTCCTAAATCTGACAGGTTTGTCGGTGGGGTAAAATAGTATTAAAGGCGGAGCTAAAGTCGATGAAGAGCAGTTGTTTATAGCTCCCCTGCTGCTCCAGATGGGATTGAACAGTATGGAGAACAGTGACCATGTCATCCTCCACGTACCCGTTTGCTCTGTACAAAAAACTGGTGTGGATCCAACATTGGGGGACGAATGGTATGATGGGGTTCCTGATGAGCTTCTCGAAATACTTCGTAACCACAGGGGTAAGCGCAACTGGCCTGTAGATCTTTAGACTAGTGATGGCTGTTTCCTGGCCAATGGCACTATGATAGAGGATTTTAGGCAGAATGGCATAGCGGACTAAGACAGGGAGGGTTGAAAATTCTGTTGAAAATTCCAACCAGTTTGTCAGTACACATCCTGAGATGCTGTCAATTACAGCTTCACCTTATGTGGGTTGACATCCCACGGTGTTTGTTTGATCTCATGGTATGTATCAGGATGTGGTCTTATACTTTTCTTGGGATCCACTTCAAATCAGGCAAAGTTTTTTTTTTCTGTTCCTCAGCCAGTGTTTTATCATGTTATCACCTCATACTTCTCTAGACCTTTTTTTTTTTTTTTTTGTCCTTCTTGGCCTCTAGGTTGCCCCTCTTTAGGATGCCACCAGCTGTACCAAATATTTCTTTGTCACCTGGCCTGAAGGGAAAGATCCTGTCTACCAACAGCCTCTGGACTTCCATTGCCATGATGGGAGCAGTTCAACTGAGTGAGATGTATACTGGTATTAAAACCATTGTTGTGTGCTCATATTGTCCTAGGTGGGGTAACGGCGTGGCCCAGTGGCTGTGATTAATATTAGTGTAGACAACATCCAATATTTTAGCTCCTCTAATGACTTTACGTTACGTTAGGAGCTGGGTCTATATTATGCAAACTTTGATGACTTTCACCTAGTGCGGATGTACCAGCCGGATTGCACTGTAGGGGGCGAGAACGAGTCTTTGGACCTGAGTGTATAATAGATGTGAAACTGTCACATCAAATGTGACACTCTGACACTATGCAGTATAGCCACCGGGTTTGCTAAAGGGAACGTTTATTTTTAAGAAGCGGCAAGTCCACGACAAACGAACACAGTTTATCTTTTTGCGCCAGGTGCTGCAAGTGAAGAGCGGAGGATGGAGGGAAGCCGAGCGAGATAAACAGCAGGAGGAAGTGTGGAGGGGGGGGGCAGAAGCTAAGTAGACTCCGTAGACTCATTAGTCTCCGCTTTTCTACAATTAAACTGCTTCACTGTGCTGCTGCATCATCGTTTCAGATGTGTATTACACATTTATCACAGAGCTCACATGTCCATGCAGCTTTTTTGTATAGGGGCGAGTCATACCAGCATACATAGATGTTAAATTACATACTTGCTACAACAACTACATAACATACAAGTTGGCAGGTTTGCATTTTGAAGGCGTGGTGCTGGGATTTCTGTCGTGACGGAGCGCAATGGTAACGGCTATGTAAAAGGGAAACACTGCACTGGTCTAATGTGCCACCTGTGTTGAGAAACCCATTCTCATACTTAAGACTTAATTTTAGTCATTTTCTGGGTAGCACATGTATTCTGAATGCTTTTGGCAGAATTAAAATGAACCATTTTAATCTAGATTAATTCCAAGATAACAATGAGATTAATTTATAAAAAAATAAATAAATAAAAAACTCTATGTCCACCAGTAGTAGAAAGATATGCACTGGTAATAACCTGATATTCTTACCAGATGCTCAACAATTTATTTTGGTTGTTTAGTTTTTTGAATTACTTTATATTACACAATGGAATGATATACTGTTTGTTTTTAAGTAAGAAACAATATTAAAGTAACAGACAAATCCATAAAAAAATATAATAATTGGCTAATTTGTTTAATTGGGATCAAATTTATCTATGAAACCTAATAGCACAAAGTGTCCATAGGGCAAAAGATGCTGAGCTATAAAGAATTATTTCAAAAAGTGAGGTATTTGTTTATTAAATACTTGACCTGGCATTCCAGGTTCATACCTCACCCTGTTCAGAAGCCTATAATGACCTCCTCTCTTACCCACCACAGTCTTTGCAAGTCTCCGTCACTATACCATTACCCTTCAACACTCCAGTTTCACACTGACTGACATTCAATTAAGTGTTTAAGGGCAATCTAAAGAGGACATTCACAAGGAAGTGTAGGGAGAGAGTTGAACCAACAATTTTCCTGGGGCATTCCACCCTGAAATCAGTATCTATACATCAAGAATGCAAAGCAATGAGAAAAAAAGAAAGAAAATTTCAACTGTTAAATATGATTTCAAATTTTAAATATGATGTATCTGCTAAAAGAATTAAGATACATAATCTGCCAAAGGGTTATTGCTGAGAATAAGTAGGTAATTTTCGTTATTCTTAGTGCAAAGTCATTTTTAGGAAAGTTTCAATTGTTGTATTTTTGTTTTTTTGCTTCAAAACTAAGGTATAGTTATACATTATAAATATGCAAGACATGAAAGCATAACATTTTAAGGTGGACCTGGGATGAACTTTGCATTTTTTGAGGTTTTTGATCATATCTCTTAGTTTCCCTAGCCTGCCTATGGCTCCTAAGGGGTTACAATTACTGATTAGTCTTTCCTCTGTCCCAGGGTATGTCTGCCTACGTAGTGAAATTAGCACTCAGAAACGGGCTGTTTGGCTGTTCGGCATATGACGACACATTTCGGCATATTACGTGTTGAGTTCCAGCCAATTACCCCCTTCCCCGAACCACCCCCTGCAAGTCCCTTCCTGCGCGGCGCGGAGAGCTACAGTAACAGGCAAACAACAACGCAACAGCATGAAGTCCAGACCGCATCCAAACTGCACTGTACTTGGGTGTACAAAAGAGAACATACATCTTTTTGTCCTCCCTACTTGGGACTTGCCACTTAAAAACTTGTGGACAGATTTTATTTATGCAGGGAATGTGCCCGACCAACTGCCAAAGCGTGTGGTAGTTTTTGGCAAACATTTCTAGGACGTTTGTTTTTCCACCTTTCCACCTGGGGACAATACAGCAGTGGATTCGCAGATCGTCTTAAACTTTTAGCTGGATTAATACCAACTCTCCGTGAACCAGCAAATATCCCTGTACAAGTAAGCATATTTCCTCATTAATGTCCTTCAGCTGTTAGTAGACATTGTGACATTGTTTGAGTTGTTTGCTTTTCAATTAGCTTCATAGCTACAATTCAGAATTAGCTTCACAGTTAATACCCCAGTTTGCTTATGTAGCATTGGTGCTAGTATGCTTTTATTTTGGGGAAAAAAGATTATATATTACAGTTGAACACTCTAAATACCGTTAGAGACATTAACCACAAAAGCTCATAGTCTAGGCCCCGCCCTCCAAAACCCGGTCGTTTTGTGCTAATGCTCACAGAAAGGCCACATCGTTAGATCTGCAATTTTACAACAAGGCTGAATTATGGCAAGCAATCCTTTGATATAGTATTAAGGTACGTAGAGTGTGGCTAAAAAGGGCCCAAACGTTGCGGAGAACTTCATGCCAGTTCTACTTTAAGTAGTATATCCTAGCAAAATTCCAAGCAGTCCTTTGAGACTGCGATATTGCACAGACTATTACTATTACTATGACTGCACAGTGCTGTAAATGTTTTATTTAATGTCAAAATAAATTGTGCAAACATGGGGTCAAAGTTGAGGTAAAATAAGTGAAAATAGCAGGTGCAACATTACATTAGTTGATAAGAACTTTTTGTGTTTTGTTCAGGCACACATAGGCATCAGAAATACTAAATGAGCATATTTGAAAGTCTTCTACCTGTCTACCACAATAAAGTAGTTAATGCCTTGGTTGCTGCAACATAAATTATTCCCTCATGGTACAGAAATAAAGAAAAAGAATAGTGGATATCTAGGGTATATTTTTGGGAGCTCTTTCCGATACACAGGGTAGAAAAATCCTGAAATCTCCCAGCACCACCCTTTGTTTTTTGTTTTCATTTGAGTTACATTATCATGCACAAACACTCTTTGTAAAAGTTCCTCTTCATTTAGCAATGTGACAAACCGTCGGTATAAGACTTGTACGAATATTAATTTTCCACTTTAACTTTTTTGAATACAATATAATGACTCCTTCTCTTTCCTTTCAGTTTCTCTGTTTACACTAACTCACCCAGCAATTTGCAGTATGTGGGATTACACTTGACAATAGTTGCTGTCGATGTGAGAGCGCTTGTATTTTGAGATACATCAAACACATTCCAGCAGATGATCATCACGGCTGCTGTTGAGACTTTCACACTCTGATTGTGAAACACTTTATGTGGAATAATTAACCCCCCCAGCCCATTCCATACTGATGACAAACAGCACAGACAGCTGAATCACAAAGTTTCGTTAAAACAGATTTAGCACACACTTCCTTCTCCTGCAATAACTTCACAGACACTTCCCCTGGTGTGTTTACTCACAGTAAGTTTCTCAACACAATAATAACACCTCCACTTGTGGATGTTGCATTTCACATCATTGTCCTTTATTTATTTTACTTCTTTCATACTCCCCACCTATCTCTGTTTCTGCTGTTCAACAATAGTCTCTCTGTGTACTGCTTCCAAGTTTAGCTCTTGCCTGGCTCATTTGAAAGTCAAATACTTGCTTTCGCTTTTTCCCACCACCTCTCTTCAAAAGCTGCATGGTGGCTGCAAACGCTTAATCAAGTCATGGCAGCAGAGCGGCAATCAGAGATAACAGACAGGAATATGGGTCATCCTGTTGTGTGCACCGAGCTAAACGAGAGCCACCAGAAGCACAGATATGATTTGCTGACCCTCGTTCCTGTGGTCTAGCCTGTGTTTCTGTCTGATCTCTTGACTAGAGCTGTCACATCAAATCATAGAAAGCATGAGAGAAAAAAACCCAGAAGGAATTTCGAAGTTCCTGATCTGTGTTATGAAAGTACAGCCACAAACTGCAGCCTTAAAATGTTGTTAACAAGAAAAGAAAAAGAGTAGTCATATTAGAGACTGCTATTGCAAATAAGCTTGTTTATAAAAAGGACTATCGAAAGACTGAAACTATTGTCAGTAACCTGTTCCAGCCCCTGCCTGGATACAACAGTTAATATATACATATATACATACACACATATATATATACATACACACATATATATATATATATATATATATATATATATATATACACACACACACACATATATATATGCACACACATATATATATATATGTGAGGGATAATGCCCGACGAGGTGTACATTATCAGTCCATTATTTTCGAAGGGCATTATCCCGCTTATACCATGGTCACTTACGAAAGAAGGACATACTTACTACATACAATCAATTAATAATACTTTCATGTGTTTTAGAGTTAGAATCGCAAGGTTTTTTATATAAGTCGAGCACACTATTTAATATCTCCCGTATACAGGTGTTGCCAAGAAACGTGGCCAGAGCGAGCCGACCGCAGCGATTTATCAGTGATGGGAAGTAAGATGATGGCTTTACCTTACGTTACGTGATGCAAAATATCATTTCAGAAGGCCAGTACACTACTTGCTGCTTGTGTGTGTCCAGAGGATTATGCAAACAACGTTGAGACTCCGTTGCCATTTGAGCCAGCACAATAATTTAGAACTGTCATCAGGCAATTTGACGGGACGCCTTTCCTAGGTGTACATTATCACTTTTAATGTACCCCCTCCCATACATGATTTGAAATACACCGTCTGTTTCATCTGGACATATCTATATATATACATATCTATATATATATATATATATATACTGATTTATTGAAAACTCAGAAAATCTGAACACAATTATACTATATTTAAGCATCTAAACTGGATGCAATTCAAGAAAGATGGATCAAAATTAAATACTTAAATCTGAAGGGAAAAACATACTATAATATAGTTATTTTTCATTTCTAAAGAGTGCTTATTGTTTAGTGTTTTAAATAAATTGTTTTTATATAAAGAACATGGACATTCAGGTTACGTTTAACCAGAGTACAAAAAGTTTTTTAATCCATTTGAAAAAGTTGCTGGAAGTCTTCTGTAAAAAAAAAAGCCAAAAAAGCCAAGAACAATGGACACAAATACAAAGAGGTACCATGTTGTGCAGCTGAATATGTTCCTCTGATTTGTCTTTCCAAGGGATGTTAAAGTAGGCACGGTTATATTCCAGTGTTCCTTCTCTCACTGCTTCTGTCTGTGCTTGTTAAACGCTGTAGGACTTCCATTACGGTGTACAGGCTTGCAGAGATCCAGGGGATCTGAATTCAACTTCTAAGAGCTAAAATAGAAAAAAAGCTACCCCATGTTACTTTGTCTTTAAAGGCTGTCCTAACAAGGTTACGGGAAGCTCTACTGAAAACGTTAGAGCCTCAAAATGAGATGTTTTTCATTTCCCTGTCTTGTTGTCGGGTGTTTATCTTGCAAGTTATTACTTAAGCAAAAACAATATTTTATCTAATTAAATTTTATCATAAAAATAATTTTTCTGTGACATCAGCATCAGTGTTTTACTGTCATGGAAGAAAAATATGTTGTTTTTTTTCTAAAGAGGATGAGGCTGCAGTGCTTTAGACATTTTTTGATACTTAATAAGCATATCGGCCAGAATAATCAGACAGAGCCTGGTAATTCTCAACCTCCACTCCACCCTCCTATTCACATAAAAATGTATAGTATCAAGTAATCCAGTATGATCCTCCTCAGTTGTCTTGATTTCTTGTCCATCAAGGTTAAAAACATTTCACTCTGTATAGTAAATGAAACAAGGTCAGAGAACTCCTGCTCAAATCTGCTCTAACTGATCACTGTTTTAACACTCTGATGATTTCTATATGACATGTTTCCTATATGCATTTACCAACATGTAACTATTCAATTCATTCATATTTACTTCAAAATATTTCCATCACAGTATTCAGAGCCTGGCGAAGCAGCGTGCAAGTGTTTATCATTTCTGTCACACACTATGGTCATTGTAATCATGCATTTGCCTCTGGACTCTTAATTAATCTCCTCATACTCTGCATGTACATTTGCATAGTTACATCTTTTCAATATCAAAAGAAGCTCTGAAAAAACTTAAATAAATAAAAAAACCTGACAAAAAGAAAGCTTGGATAGCTTTATCACATTATCAGTGCTTTTATTAAGTATGATCAGACTCTTCCTGTCTGGGTTGCTTGATAGAAAATAACTGGGAAGTTGTTCTTAACTCATGTCTATGTGTTGACTTTTAGCAAGTTGTGATGTAAGGGATAATGCCCGATGAGGTGTACATGTCCGACGGTTGCTTCACGTCAGACGGTTCACGCCTCCCTGTCGTCTATTATTTTCTGATAATGGACACCTCGAAGGGCATTATCCCGCTTATACCATGGTCACTTACGAAAGAAGGACATACTTAATCAATTAATAATACCTTCATGTGTTTTAGAGTTAAAATCGCAAGGTTTTTTTATATTTGTTGCGCGCACTATTTAATATCTCCCGTATACAGGTGTTGCCAAGCAACATGGCCAGAGCGAGCCGACCGCAGTGATTTATCAGTGAGGGGAAGTGAGATGATGGCTTTACCTTACGTTACGTGATACAAAATATCATTTCAGAGGGCCAGTATATCACTTACTGCTTGTGTGTGTCCAGAGGATTATGCAAATAACGTTGAGACTCCGTTGCCATTTGAGCCAGCGCAATAATTTAGAACTGTCATCAGGCAATTTGACGGGAAGCCTTTCCTAAGTGTACATTATCACTTTTTAATGTACACCCTCCAGCCAATCAGAATCGAGTATTCAGCCCAACCATTGTATAAGTCAGTAATAACCTATTAGTAGCAATCAATAAACCTCTGGGACTCTACTGATTGGTTATTTGAGCATTCTCTTCAAAGAATTTACAGTTTATCAAGGTTTGCTGGTATTCTGGAAAGGACCTTTGTTTAAAGTTGTCCAGTTAAAGTCGTTCAGAAATATCGATATGGATGAAGTCGAAAGAAATTAGCAGGTTATAAAAGTTAGGTGGCCTTTACCATTCCAAAACTACTTTTGCTTTTTTCTTCACTTTTCTACTTTTGTAAGATGCAACAAGATTTGTTAAAGATTTCCCATGATATTGAAAATGTTACACCTCCTGCAATAGAATCAGCACAGAGGTTTGAGTATCTGATACTGTAATGCAAAGCTCATCACAAACGTACACAATATTTTGCCTAGTTTTAGGCTGGTTATCTTTGCTTGGGTTTGCTGTACTGTTAGAGAATTCAGTGCAGCCAAAGTCTCCATAAATTAAATAGTTGATTTGAGGTAGTTGAATAATTAAATGGTAGACTTCTATTTTAAAAGAAACTTGTCCATTAAAACCATACATCATTGCCGCATTGCAGTTCTAATGTTTTGCACTGTAGACTAATGTAGACCTCCCTCAGAGAAAAAAAGAGCTAACCTCTGCATGTTTTGGCCAAGTGATAAATGTTGTTAAATCATTACGAAAGGTTATTTGTTGACTTTCACATTGCTTGGGTTTAGAACAGAAGTGGCTGACATTTTTAAGGTAGCCTAATGAGCACAGACAGAAATTCTACCAACAGGCAAGCAAATCATGCTGTACATATCATTACGTGTAATTCAGAAAATATTTCAGAGAAAAAAGTTTATTTTTATTTTTACCTCTTGTCTGGAAAAGGTTGAGATTTGCATATAAATTGACCATTTTATTTTTCCCATTGCTACCCTTCCAGCCTTTATTTAATTTGTGGACATGTTAATGAGTTTTTCTGGTTTGGCACAGTGTGGGACTATTCGTACAGTATGTTTGAATACACATTTTCTGGTCAGCCAGTGGCCTCATTCCTTCATTAGACTGCTATATTCCAAGACTTTTAGGCAGGTTGTGTGGGTCACATCTTGTTTTCTAATGCTGTAAATGTCGCTCTGAATCTTTAGTTTTAGTTCTCTGCTTAGAGCATTGGCGAACCTCTTTACTTTTTCAGTTGGCTGCCTGACATCTTAATGTGCTTTGTGGACATGGTTCTTGTGTCCCTGCAGGTATCATGTAGAAAGGCACTGCAGGAGTATTGTATATTTTGCCGCTACACTGCTGGTTGATGCTTTCTTGGCTGGATGTCACTCTCAGCAGGGTGTCAGCTGTATCTTGTCATATATTTTGCTTTAGAGCCCCTTTACTGTCAAGGTGAAGTGCAACTGAGGAGAAAGATTTAGTTGTTGAGCATCAGTATAAGTCGGTTTCTTTTTTTAGAGGTGTGAAGCAGATCCATATGTAATAGATAGAAATGTGCTTTCAGAAGGGTTTACACTAAGATGAATGGAGGAAAGGAGGGACAAGGATCTCTGAATACCTGAGGTTAGGACGGAGTGTTACAATTATAATCTCTATGATTTAATATTTATATGTAATTTATGAAGCTTCAAAGCAGCTGCCATAATGAGCACAATTCACCCTGTGAAAAACTGAAGGCTTAAAAAGATGTAGCGTTTTTTGAAACGTGGACCTTATTTATAGTATGCATTTACTAACCCAGACAACTCCTGGAGATATTTAGAACCATTTGCATATATATATATATATATATATATATATATATATATATATATATATACACACACAGTCAAAACCAAAAGTTTACATACACTATGTGAAAACGCACATATCCTTTTTTTTCTCACTATCAAACATGAAATCGGAATGAACTTTTCCTATTCTAGGTCAAATACAATTAATACACTTATTTCTATTTACTAAATATCAAAATAAAAAGAGGAGGATTTTTTCAGACATTTCTAATCACTTTTTTCAAAGTCAGAAGTGTACATACACTAAGATCACTGTGCCTTTAAACAATTTGGGAAAGCCAATATAATGATGCCATCTCTTTGGAAGCTTCTGATAGGTTAATTGACCTCATTTGAGCTATTTAGAGACACACCTGTGGATGTATTTAAGGACACATTTGAAACACACTGCTCCCTTGTTAATCATCATGGGAAAATCAAAAGAAATCAGTCAAGAGATCAGGAAGAGAATTGTGGACTTGCACAAGTCTGGTTCATCTTTGGGTGCAATTTCCAGTTGCCTGCAGGTGCCACGTTCATCTGTTCAGACGATTATATGCAAGTATAAGCATGATGGGACCATCCAACCATCATATCGCTCTGGAAGGAGACGGATTCTGGGTCCCAGAGATGAACGCATTTTGGTCCAATATGTCCAGAACAACCCAAGGACTAAAGCAAAAGACCTTGTGAAGATGCTGGCTGAAGATGGTAAAAGTGTTTCATTATCCACAGTGAAACGAGTACTGTACAGAAGAGGCCTGAAAGGCTGCTCTGCAAGAAAGAAGCCTTTACTCCAAAGGAAACACAAAAAAGCCAGACTAAAGTTTCCTAATGCACATAAGGACAAAGACCTTATTTTTTGGAAACATGTCCTGTGGTCTGATGAGACTAAGATTGAACTGTTTGGCGACAATGACCATCGTTATGTTTGAAGGAAAAAGGGAGAAGCTTGCAGGCCTCAGAACACCATCCCAACTGTGAAACATGGGGGTCGTAGCATCATGTTGTGGGGTTGTTTTGCAGCAGGGGGGACTGGTGCACTTCACAAAACAGATGGTATTATGAAGAAGAAACACTATGTGGAAATATTGAAGCAAAATCTGAAGACATCTGCCAGGAAGTTGAAGCTTTGGCGCAAATGGGTCTTTCAAATGTACAATGATCCAAAGCATACTGCCAAACTGGTTACCAAGTGGCTTAAGGATAACAAAGATAATGGCTAGAACTGAAAAGAAGTGTACGAGCAAGGCGACCTACAAAGTTGGCTCAGTTATACCAGTTCTGTCAGGAGGAATGGGCCAAAATCCCCACAAACTATTGTGCCAAACTGGTTACCAAGTGGCTTAAGGATAACAAAGTCAATGTTTTGGAGTGGCCATCACAGAGCCCAGATATGAATCCAATTGAAAATGTATGGCTAGAACTGAAAAGAAGTGTACGAGCAAGGCGACCTACAAACTTGGCTCAGTTATACCAGTTCATTTAGTGAATAGAAATAATTGTATTAATTTTAATTGACCTAGAATAGGAAAAAAAAATCAGATTTCATGTTGGACAGTGAGAAAAAAAAGGATATGTGTTTTCACATAGTGTATGTAAACTTTTGGTTTCAACTGTATACAGACATGGACAAAATTGTTGGTACCCTTCATTAAATCAAAGAAAAACTCATAATGGTCACAGAAATAACTTTAATCTGACAAAAGTAATAATAAATAAAAATTATATAAATGTTGACCAATAAAAGTCAGACATTGCTTTTTATCCATGCTTCAACGGAATTATTTAAAAATTAAATGCATGAAACAGGCCTGGACAAAAATGATGGTACCCACAGCTTAATATTTGGTTGCACAACCTTTTGAGGCAATCACTGCAATCAAATGATTCCTGTAACTGTCAATGAGACTTCTGCACCTCTCAGCAGGTATTTTGGCCCACTCCTCATGAGCAAACTGTTCTAGTTGTTTCCGGTTTGAAGGGCGCCTTTTCCAGACAGCACGTTTCAGCTCCTTCCAAAGATGCTCAATAGGATTGAGATCAGGGCTCATAGAAGGCCAGTGTTTTCCTCTTAGCCCTTCTTGGGTGTTTTTAGCTGTGTGTTTTGGGTCATTTTCCTGTTGTAAGACCCGTGACCTGCGACTGAGACCATGCTTTCTGACACTGGCCAGCACATTTCTCTCTAGAATCCCCTGATAGTCTTGAGATTTCATTGTACCCTGCACAGATTCAAGACACCCTGTGTCAGATGCAGCAAATCAGCCCCAGAACATAACCGAGCCTCCCCCATGTTTCACAGTAGGGACCGTGTTCTTTTCTAGATATACTTCATTTTTCCGTCTGTGAACATAGAGCTGATGTGCCTTGGCAAAAAGTAAAATTTTGGTCTCATCTGTCCACAGGACAGTCTCCCAGAAGCTTTGTGGCTCGTCAGCATGTAGTTTGGCATACTCCAGTCTGTTTTTTAATGATTTGTCCTCTGGCTCAAACAGCGAAGGATGTTCCGATCTGACACTGATGTTCCTTGAGCATAAAGTTCAGCTTGGATCTATTTTGAAGTCTTTCTAGGCTCTTTTGTTACCATTTGGATTATCCGTCTCTTTGATCTGTCATCAATTTTCCTCCTGCAGCCACGTCCAGGGAGGTTGGCTACAGTCCCATGGATCGTACATTACTGAATGACATGTGCAGCTGTAGTCACAGAAACATCTAGCTGCTTGGAGATGGTCTTATAGCCTTTACAGTTAACATGCTTGTCTATGATTTTCTTTCTCATCTCCTGAGACAACTCTTTCCTTTGCTTCCTCTGGTTTATATTGAGTGTGGTACACACCACGTCACCAAACAACACAGTGACTACCTGGAGTCCTATAACTCCCTGGAGCTGTGTGAGGTCCCCTCCTGCCTCAAACGCTCCACCATCATACCGGTTCCCAAGAAGTCCCCAGTCACTGGATTAAATGACTACAGACCAGTTGCCCTAACATCTGTGGTCATGAAATCCTTTGAGCGTCTGGTACTGACCCACCTGAAGGACATCACAGATCCCCTGCTAGACCCCCTGCAGTTCGCCTACAGATCAAACAGGTCAGTGGATGATGCCGTCAACATGGCTCTACACTACATCCTGCACCATCTAGACTCTGCAGGTACCTACGCTCGGGTCCTGTTTGTGGACTTCAGCTCTGCGTTTAACACCATTGTCCCAGAGCTCCTCCACCAAAAACTGTCCCAGCTCACCGTGCCTCCATCCACCTGTCAGTGGATTACCAGTTTCCTGACTGACAGGAGGCAGCAGGTGAAACTGGGTAAGTTCACATCCAGCTCCCGTTCCCTCAGCATCGGCGCCCCCCAGGGATGTGTTCTCTCCCCACTGCTCTTCTCCCTTTACACCACTGACTGCACGTCGAGGGACCCTTCTGTGAAACTCCTGAAGTTTGCAGATGACACCACCGTCATTGGACTCATCCGCGACGGCGACGAGTCTGTGTACAGAAAGGAAGTGGAACAGCTGGTTCTCTGGTGCAGTCAGAACCACCTGGAGCTAAACCCGCTCAAAACTGTGGAGATGACAGTGGACTTCAGGAAGAGACCACCATCAACATCTCCTCTCATGATCCTCAACAAGCCAGTCCCCACAGTGGAGTCTTTCAGGTTCCTAGGATCCACCATCACACGGGACCTGAAGTGGACCTCACACATCAACATAATAAGGAAAAAGGCCCAGCAAAGGCTGTACTTTCTGCGTCAGCTCAGGAAGTTCAACCTGCCCCAGGAGCTGCTGATCATCTTCTACACAGCAATAGTCCAGTCTGTCCTGACCTCATCCATCTCTGTCTGGTTCGGATCCGTCACCAGGCAAGACAAGGACAGACTGCAGAGAACAGTCAGGACTGCAGAGAGGATCATAGGAACCGATCTTCCCTCCATTCAGGACCTATTCCGGGCCAGGGTCAGGAAGCGGGCCAGGAAAATCACCTCTGACCCCTCACACCCTGGCCACAATCTGTTTAGGCTCCTCCCCTCAGGTCGGCGTTACAGAGCGTTGTAGGCCAAAACCACCCGACACAAAAACAATTTTTTCCCCCAGGCTGTCGCTCTGACGAACTCTGTCTAGTCACAGTGTGTGAGTGCACTCACATAACAATAAACTATAACTCTGCACTTCTGTACATACTCTCTGTAAAATAACCCCGGGTTGGTGTATATATTATCCTTTATTATTTACGATCTGATATTTATTTGTATTTTTACTTATTTTTGTTCTTATTTTTATTTTTTTATTTTTTTTATTCCACTTATTCAAGTTCTGTACTGGAGGAAAAAGTTTGCCGGAGTCAAATTCCTTGTATGTGACATACTTGGCCAATAAACTGATTCTGATTCTGATTCTGATTCTGATATATAGGCCCACTGAGTGATTACAGGATTGTAGACACCTAGGATGCTGATTAGTGGACATACCTTTGATTAACATGTCCCTTTGGTCACAACATTTTCATTCTTTTCTAGGGGTACCATCATTTTTGTCCAGGCCTGTTTCATGCATTTATTTTTTAAATAATTCTGTTGAAGCATGGATGAAAAGCAATGTCTGACTTGCATTGGTCAACATTTATATAATTTTTATTTATTATTACTTTTGTCAGATTAAAGTTATTTCTGTGACCATTATGAGTTTTTCTTTTATTTAATGAAGGGTAACAACAATTTTGTCCACGCCTTTATATCCATATAATGGGAGTTGTAGGGGCACTCAAAGTGCAGCCTCTAAATAAGGCATTATCTGCTACAAAACTCTCTTTCACCACTGTTTTGTTATGAATCACTAGCACTACTCCCCTGAGTTCGGAGCATCTGAGAGGTGATTTGTTGTTGTTATCCAGGGTGTTTTACTGGCGTTTATTCAAATATACAAGAAATTAAGTCTCCCATTACATTGCAGTCATATGCCATTGCCATGTAGTCTGAGCAGGACAGAGCAGGTTTCAGAAACAGAGCCTGTGAAAATTGAACTTAGTCCACATGCTCATTTTTTTGTGCATTTGAAGACCAAGTAACACAGCAAAAGAAGGATTTTTGAGCAGATAAGACTGATATTTAAACTTTTAGCCTTTAGGCATAAAGATATGTATTAAGGAAAGTTAGTACTATACAGTAACATGTTTAAGGCAGCATCATTTTGTAGAGAATATTTTCTTCTACAGGGACAAGGAAGCCGGTCAGAGCTGGACAGGAGGAGGTTGGAGCTTAATGATATGCAATATTAAAAGAAATCCTGATAGATGTTGAAAAAGAGCTTAACCTTTTCAGCAAAGAAAAAAGGTTTGTAAAAACTGCAGCTGTCATTGCAAGGAAAGATGGTCCACATAGCCCTTTTCTTCCCATTAGTACTTTGCATTGGTCCTTTACACACAATTCCACTAAAGTACACTAAGGTTTGTGGTTGTAGTGTGACAAAATGAGGAAACATTTAAGAGGTTTAAACACTTTTATAGGTCTGTAAATCCATCTATTTATTTGTCTTTCTATGGAACCTACTACTTTACTGAATAAAGTATATGTCAGGGATTGCTACAGACGGAACGAAGGACCCAGGCGCAGACGTGGAGTTCAGGGTACGGTAAGATTTAATGGTGGCGCAGTAGACAACCATAGACAATATAATGATCCAGCGAGGACTGAAGCTCTCACTGGATCTTAAATACGGGAGGACAAGGGGGAACAGGTGCAGGCAATCAGGGAACACAGGTGCATACAATGGGTGATCAGGGGCAGAGCCCTGGAGGCTCTGACAGTATACAGGTAACTGGTACATATGAAGCTTTAAACTACACATGAAAATGCTATTTTATCTAAACACATGGAGAAGCTGATCATTAAATTTTTAGGTAAACGTGTCTGCTTTGTGAAGAAGACCCAATGCCTTGTATGAGCACACTAATGAAAAGAAAGCAAATACATTTACATTGGATCATTATTGGTATGAATGTTGTTAATTCAGAGTTTGAAATTGTTTACTTTTAGTGAAAAACATTTAATTTACAATAAATTGTCTCTAATTTGCACAAAAAAAAATTTATTCATACAGGTTCCAAAACTCATTCCACTAATTTTTGGAATAATGTATCTTGCCAAGTTGCACAATGACCACAGACTTATTGTAGCAATCAACAAGGATTCAGCTAAAGTCCGGCTGAATATATTACCTCACTTTATGGTTGAATTCGTAGAGGTAATTTAGATTAATGTATTTCTTTGAACAGATCCAAGTTTTGACCAAAGCCAACCAATTTCCCAAGAAGCTCAATGTTAGCCTGTATCATGTATTTCAAAATCAGTTTGATTTGGGTGTGGGATAATGATGATGGTGAATACACAGCTGAGTCGAACTACTATCTTCCTGACCAAAACTGGCATGCTCAGATAAAGGGAAATTATTTAGGATACTCTGGAACAACAAAGAATCAAGATTGCAATCAACAGCAACCTGTTGTAATCCCAGTCTAACTGTACACAGTAAAGTGGGATTTATATCACCATGCATATATATCATGTCCACCCGGAAAAATTTACATCTTTAAGATCAATTTTAGCTAAAGTAGTTTTGGTCAAATGAAAAAAAAAAATCAAGCTGTTACACATCAGAGCAGTTGTTTGGAATATGCTATGGAATGAGCTTTAAGGGAAGACACCAAGCCTATTAAAGATCTGCAGACTATTCTTAAGGCCAGGTTTGTACCAGGAAACGATTTCAAATTAGCACTATATTTTTAGATTACAGTGATATCCAGACCATATGATATAAAACGCTTGTTCATGGCTACAAAAACCTATGGTCAAGATACAACTTGACAATGTGCTTGTACCTAAATATTGAAGTGAAGATATCATGCTTTTAAATTCTTCCATTTTACATCAAAATCATTCACTTACGGTCTATATAGAGTGGAACTGCAGTTCTTAGGTCGGAATTCATCATTATTGTTGCTCTATAGTGTCCTTTTCCACCGCTGTTCTGAGGTGTCTAGATTATAAATCGTTTTTCTGTGGTCTTTTTAAATCCTGTTGGGGGTGATGCATACCACACCCACCTCCAGGTCGCCAAACCTTCCACTCCCCGAGTCAGCCATTTTTGTAGTTTGATAGAGATACCATGTTCTAAGGGTGTATCAACTTCATATTTGCAAGATGTCAGAAGAGTTTTACATCCAGCCCCATATTTCTATACATAGAAAATGATTATAATAAATGACAATTGTGTGTTTAAGCAAGGAGAATACATGAAAAATAATAAAGAAAAACATTAACAATTTTACAGGAACATAAGCTGACCATATTATTGAGAACACTTTAACACAAACAACAACCACATAATTACAGTAACGCTATTATGAGATTAATGCATCTTCAATTCTATTCAGTTTATTTAAAAACTGAATAAAATTCAATCAAAAACCAATATTAATAATTTCCGATATTACATTTTAATTCTAATATCGGGCAATAATGACTGTAGGCTGATACATTCGGACATCCCTAAACAAATTGGCTCAATGTTGATCAGAAAAAAATCTACAGCAAACTATAAACCTGTTGCATAATCAACTCATCCTGAAAAAAAGGAACTGGGTTCAAAAGCATTTAAATGTCTGTTCATCCAAAACCCAGAAAAAGTACTTCACTTTTTTAAAACTAACCATTATTTTTCATATAAAGTATCTTTACAAAACAATGCCCGGCTTCATTGTAGTACTTTTTTTTTTTTTCATGTGACCACGTGCATTTTAAAACCAGTTGAGATGCCTAACTGTGACAGTTTTCAGTTTGAAAAAAAACTCTGCAGGTGGATGAGATTTCTGACAACACCCAAACCACAATAGATTAATCAAATATCCCAACTATAACAGGATTACCAAAAGAGAGGTATTCTGAAGGCTCACTTTCGTGCCCGGTGGCAGAATAAAGGGAGTGGGGGGTTGGGGTTTTAGATTTTAGAAGAAAAAGACAGACTTTAGTCTGTTGAATTAAAATAATTAGGTATCAGACAGGTCCCAGAGGCTATAAAAGAAAGACAGAGGAGCTAATATTTGGTGCCAGGCATCTAGTGTAATGTTGGATAACTGAATGATGGAGCTGAGCTCTGTTCATCCCTGAAAACCTTGGCTGTGTGAATACTACAAACAAAGGACAAATGATTCTCAGCACTTGTACTCTGTATTTATTTCATCACATAGAGAAGAAAGCAGTTTGTATTCACAACACATCTCCTCAGTCTCCTTTGCCCTGCCACGAACAGCAAGAGCAGTATCGCAATGTGTTGGAAGCCCTTTAAAACAATTATGCTCTGTACAATGTTTGTGTAATAAGCAATCCTTAACAATCCATAATTTTCTTGCAGTGTGAACACTCAAAACCTTGAGACAAAGTGAGTCCCATTGATGCACAGACTGAGCTCAAAGTCATATGTGAAAATAGTCTGCTTTTGTTGCTGGTTTGATTGAGTCAGAATCTCCCTCCACTCTTGGTGAAAAGTAACAGCCTTCTATCCGATAAGCTGTAATTACTCTGTATTCATTCATGCTGTGAACATTAATCATAAAGCACTCAGAGTCAAGTGGAGACTGCTGGTCAAATGCATAGGCAGCTGAGAATGTTGGCCAGGAAAAACAAAGACAAGCAATTGTTTTAACTTCAAGAAGAAATGATGGCTTATGTAATTAGTCAGCCCCAAAATGAGAGAACTTAATTTATCATTGATATTCATGTTGCTCTTTAATGTCTGTTGTTCCAAACGTCAGAATGATAACAAATGTGTGTACTTATTTCAAATTTGTCAGCATCTGCAGATTTTCTTCACATACCACTTGACACTACTGACAATTCATCTGAGGTGAAGTTAAAAGGATATAGTTCTTATTTTAAACAGCATATGGTTTGCAGATAAAATCTGCCTTTGTCCAACAACTACTGGCAGAGGATTAGCCTAATAGTGGAAGTTTATTCACAGCTCTTACACAGAACTATATCATTCTGGTAAATAGTAAACTGCCTGACAGAAGAGAGTACACAGGTGCTACTGGACCCTCTGACCAACATGAACAGGCAAGGTGGATTTAAGTGTCTTGCCCAAGGACACAACAAGTGAGACACATTGAATTAAAACAAAATCTTTCTTTCTCAAATTCTACTGACTGCAGCCTTAAGAAACAAAAGAGTGAAAGAAAAGAAAGAATAATCTCTCTCAGCTTTTGTTTAATTCTAAACTGATCTGGGATGAGAAAATAGATAGTTCTAAGCCTTATAAAGACATCTAAGTGAAATGTGACGGGAGCAGCTTAGGCTTAAAGCAGCCTCTTTGAAGGGTTCAGCATTGCGGATTTGATAAAAGCTAAAAACAGTTACCTCATGCCGAAGCTTCACATATCAAAGACTTCATCAGGAGACAGCTGGAATTAGCATTGCTGAGATATCAGCTCAGTAATGTCATCTTCAGGTTTGCATTTACTGATTACTGACAGGCAAGAAATAGTGCTGCTTCCTAGTTTTTTATTTTATCACATATCACATGTTTTCTTTAATGTTAGAGTTCTTCAATAGAAAGAAGGAGCATTGAGTATTTTCTTACTGTTTTGTTTACTTTTGATTTATAAGGAAAGAAAGGAAGTGAAAGTTGTCCCAGACCACATTGGGTAAAGATCTGGGGTCTCATTTATAAAACTTTGTGCAGAATCCATACTAAAATCATACTAAAAATATGCTGAAAAGATCCAATTAGACATATCTGCAAAAAGTAATTTGGCAGAAACTCTTTAATCATCTCCTTTCATTACTTGACACATAAACAATCATCACACATTATAACGCTTAAATTCTATCATAATGCCCTTGTCATGTACAATACAGACCAGAAGTTTGGACAAACCTTCTCATTCAGTGTGTTTTCTTTATTTTCATGACTATTTACATTGTATATTCTCACTGAAGGCATCAAGACTATGAATTAACACATAAGTAATTATGTACTACTTTTCCAAAAATCGTTTAATAACCTGGTCTCCAAAGTCACGGGACCTGAACCCAATCGGGATTATTTTGGGTGAGCTGAACCGCAGAATGAAGGCGAAAGGGCCAACAAGTACTAAGCATCTCTGGGAACTCCTTCAAGACTGTTGGAAAACCATTTTGGGACTACCTCTTGAAGTT
The DNA here is from genome assembly GCA_028564705.1 of Apricaphanius iberus. Taxonomy (NCBI): domain Eukaryota; kingdom Metazoa; phylum Chordata; class Actinopteri; order Cyprinodontiformes; family Aphaniidae; genus Apricaphanius; species Apricaphanius iberus. The sequence goes on from JAPXFQ010002203.1 coordinate 720,322, forward strand.
CATGAGAATGCAAAGCAGTAATCAGAGTAAAGGGTGGCTACTTTGAGGAATCAAAAAATATAACATATGTATTCAGTATAGTAATTCCATACATTATGTGTTCATTCATAGTTTTGATGCCCTTAATTGAGAATCTACAATGTAGTCATGGAAATAAAGAAAACGCATTGAATGAGAAGGTGTGTATAAACTTTTGGCCTGTACTGTATATTATTAGTATTAAATATTAATAGATGGATCAAGGTGTATGCATTGACTTTTTTATGATTTGTCTGAATGCACCATGGCATCCACTTTTTTTTGGAGACTTGGCTTTAATTGGAGCATTATATAAATAACTCCAACTTTCTTTATGGGTTATATATAACACAACATATTTTGTAATCATGGTTACCATGCCAATTAGTGATAATTAAAAACAAGTTATCTCTGCAGCAGGAAGCATGATCTAAGCAACACTTTCACTGGTGATTTGGCTGACAGCTGAATAACATCTGAGAAAATGTCTTGTTCATTATATTTAAATGGTGAAGGATTTTGTTGTATTCTACCCAGACTCTGAAATGATTCTTTGTTCTGTCAATCTTTTGAAGCTGTGAGGAAGAACAGGAACCTGTCTGCAGGAACAAAGCCAATCTGTGTGTGTTTTGTGTAGGTGCGTGAGGACCACACAGCAGTACCCATGTTGCATTATGCTATTGATTGCTCATTCTCAGTGCTCCAGTGATTAAAAGATTCAGCAGTCTAGCCGAGGGCTCGATTCCTTATTAATTCACTTCTCTCCCCAAATCGTGCAGCGCCTTTGTTGAGAATGTTTTGACAAGATAAAGATCTCACAGTCAAGACAAAAGCTGTGGAACACCGATTTCAGGAATAACTGGTATTATCAGAGTCATAATTACAAAGGAAAAAAAAATATAGCAAAATTGCCTCATTCTATAGATTCTCAAGAACAGTATACATTTTCATTATGTGCACAAAAATCAACTTCTTTATGTTTTTGTATTGCAGCACAACTGTGTTTGATTGTCAGCCAGGGCCGTAGGAATGAGTTTAACATTGGAGGGGACCTATATCGGAAACCTGACAGATCTGTTAATGGTTTGAACAAAGATATGTCTTTAATTGACAACACTGCAAAACATTCCCCAATATTTAGTTCTACTAAAAAATATACATCTTTAAAGGTAAAAAACACATTTTGATTGCATTTAATAATTTGCTTACTATGTAATTTTGTTGTTGTTTAGTGCAAACTTGCCATTCCAAGCAAAAATGAAAAAGAATGGCTTAGGCAAAGGAGCCCCAAATGTTTTTTTTGTTTTTTTCTCCTGTCATTTTGAGTGACAAATTGCTCACAGATTGACTTCTTGTCCAGTAAGTCAGTGATATGACAGAAATTAACATGGTTCAATCAATTTTATGTCATTGTGGAACAAAGCCAAGATAGGAGACTGTGAGGAGTCTAAAGTTTATTTTAAATAAATTGCTTTCAAAACCAAAAAATCTGCCGAGGGTGGAAAAGGCTGCTTTTTAAGATATGCATCATCATTTCTTTTTTCAAAACAGAGAAAAGCTCTTTTTGGCCTTGAATTGACCATGGCCATGCTTGTATTACTTCAATTAATTGTGTTCATTATTTATCTTGTTCAAACTTTCCTCTCAACATCTACGATCTAAAATCAACTCCCCTTTTAGCTTCAGTTCTATCTCTCCTGGTCTTGTCACAAAATTTCCAGCTGAACTTTTTCTGATCTCTAATATTAAAAAAGTGGACATGAATAAGGTATAGAGAAATACTGGGGCTATTGCAATATTAAAATTGTGTTTTTAGGTTACCTAAACTGAAATCTGTTCATTTGTTATCTTATTTTTGAATCTTGCTCTTGTCACCAACAATCTAAAGTATGGGTGCCCGATCTTTCTGGAACCATGATTTACTGTTTTTCTCAGTCTGCTGAGAGCTACCACATGACAGAAAGCTGGGAAAACTATAAATGAAACTCTACTGACATATTTCATATGCAAACATAAACAGGAGATCCTTCCTGCCCACCATAATCAGCATTTACAACAACTCCGTCCTGAGATCAACTGGTTGGGCCTGCTCTGCCTGTCGTACTCTCCCTGGTTTTTTGCTAAACTTCATCCGATGTTTGATATGATGACAGTGGACATGATATAAGGTCAAATGGAAAATACTGATGGGAATTTCATAGAGAAATAAAAAATAAATAAAACACACACAGGCAGCCAGACAAACTTTGCTTTATATGTGGAGGATCTTTAATGCAACTAATTATCAAGTGACATAGTGTTAGTTATGAAAAAAAAAAAGAAAAGTATGTTCTTTAATAACAGTTTTTATATAGCCTACTGTATTAAGTGTTAGATCGTTTTTGTCTTTTACGGAAAGGGCAACATTATTTTAGACACACCATCCCCCTGAATCAGAACCTCTGTGAAGTGTCTGTTGAAATTTTATTTTTCCTGGTAGTTTAACCATATTTGTGGGAAAAGTTTTTATTTGTTTGTGGGAAGGACAAGAGCTTCAGTAACCTCCGCCAGCATCTAGAAGGATTTGCTGAAAACGACTTATTGACGGGTCAGTTCCTTCTAACTATGGAACTGACACAGTTAAGTAGAAAGCTTCAAAGAATGCTAAACTTGGTAAACTTTATTTTAGACATTCATTTTTTACCATTGGCCATTTTTTAAAGCATTAGCCTTGGATCTTCAGCTTAAGTGAATTCTAAGGCCTCGGAATTTTAGCTCACTGATGACAGCTTTCTTTCAATGGTACTATCACATAAACAACATTGGATTGTTTTTCAGTTTTTAGTCTTGGAGAACACATGATCCTAAAAAGAGTTACGATAGTGTGACGCTAGCAGTAGCACACTAACAATCGTGGGGTCTTCTTGTGTGGAAAATATGTTGTGAATCGGCGCGATACAAATAAACTAAATTAGGGCTTTGCCTGAACCCAACGGGTTGGGCTGGGTTCAGGCTTAATTTCTATGATAATTTCTTAATTTCCACGGGCTGGGGCCGGGCTCGGGGTTTAGCGGTCAGCTGATCATCTCATTATAGTGAAAATTTATAATAAAGCGCTGCAATGGGCAACTAACATTATTCCGATCTACCTGTTAAGATGTTGCATGCACACTGCATGCGTCATGATGTGAAATCCCCACTCCTCTCAGATCAAAATGGAAAACCTGCTCTGACTGCTGCACTACACTTTCAGACTGAAAATTCTGAAGTGTAAGTGCAGTATTACCAGACATCCAAAGTCTCAAGTTGTAGAAGTTTCCTGCATTTATATAGCAGCTTCCTGATGCCAGAGCAAGTGGTCAAGAGCGCACACAGAAATGAACACAGGTGAGACAGGCTTCTTTCAGCCACTGCCAAGGTCCTCTTTTTGAGTTTTCAGACTATGGCCACCCTATAAAAAATAACCTGTAATAATCCATGTTCAGGGATATTTCAGTTTGTTTTCAGAGTTTTTTAATTTCAAATATTGAACATAAGGGTAATGAGATTTACCTTGAAAATTGAAATTTCTAAATAAAATATCTTCACGTAGAATTAACCTATTTATTATAAATTCTTAATGATTATTTGCCCAATCCAGTCTGAGTACAATTTCCTCCATCATCCAAGTCTCTTGCTCAGTGTTGGCTTTTGACAATTTTAGAGGGTGTTTATGCACAGTAAAATAGCATTGAAAGTTTACTCTGTCTTTGTTTTACTAGTAATGAGTTGTAGTTATGAAAAATGAATAGAAAAATGAAAATACTGCCATTGCTTATTTTCTCAGCCAATTAAATATATGAAAATGCACTGTTTGGTGGAGTTATAATTTTTCAATAAAATTGTTAGAAATCAGACCTAAATTTTCTCAATATAATCATTCCATTACTAATTAATGCCATCACAGCTGTCACTAATGCAGTCCTAATTTGCTCTGATTTTTCATTTTTCAGCCAAACACATACTGTATAATTTCTTCTTCTCTTCTTAAGCACAAAATAAGGCATTTCTTTCTCTGTTTATGGGTAATTATACTGTGGGAAATGATATATTAATCTAAAGTGTAAATCTTGTCAAAGGTGGTGTGTTTAATTAGCAGAGGTGTCAGTCATTCCCAGAGTTTATGAAGAGAAAAAAAAGGTTGAGGAATGTGAATTGAAAAGGATAACAATGATATAAATATGAGACAGCATGATATTGATAGGAGTATTATATTTGCTTTTTTTGGCACCACTTTAGTTTTGAAGTAACACTTTATATGTTTTTTTCAAGCAGGCAGATTTTTGTAATATTTTTACTGGCTCTTAAAAATCGTTGTTCAGGCCTTAAATGACAATAGATTGAGACTAACACTTTAGAGATGTACAGTAAACTAGCAACATCTGTCTGAAAAATTTTTTTGTCTCTGAACTCCTTTTCAAATCTCCAAGACACCTGCAGGTCAGGGGGACTTGCATTCCAAATAACCCCTGGGTGTAAATTTGTTTGCCTGTCACAGGTGTTTTACATCTGCAGCAGTTTTCCTTCCTTCCCTCTGCAATAGAGTGGGATTGACTCAGTGACTCTGAAAGGAAAGAGCCAGTAAGATTAATTCAATTGGATGGCAAGGGTTTTTTGTCAGTACCTCTGTCTCCAGTTGTCTGTTTAGAAGCACAAAGCCATTTTGTGAAGGAGAACTGATATTTTTCGATTTCATATGATGCTAGTAATGTTGAGGAGTATTAAATATAGTTGTAATTCACAACTCACATCATGTTTATGTGCACATTGAAAAATATTACAAAGTTATATACAGCTCTTCAAAAACTATATAAAAATATTCAATCTGTTTAGATTTTTAAAAATAAAGAACCACCATTTTATTTATTTTACAAGGTTGACTATAAAAAATACTTTTAAAACTATATGGTTTAAATTATTCTTAATCCTGCATCATTTTTTGTGATAGTTATTCATATATTGTGCAGTAAAAAAAGGCACTGTTGGTGGAATTGGAGGTTCCAGGCCTCTGTACGAGGAAAGATGAAGTATACGTTCTGTGTCCATTATTTAGCACACATTCACTGTTCTCAAGTAACTTGATGAATTGCTTATATTGTTGTGCACAAATGCAATAAAATTACAATGTTTCTATGTAGCTTGAAGATTTATTGTAAAATTTGAACATGGCTATTTTTGTTTTACTTAGCTGAATGCTGCTAATTTTGGTTACGTTAAACACCATTTTGGTTTTTGTCCTTAGATAAATCCATTCTCTATAAAAGCATAGTGTTTTAAATATTAAAATTGAGTATACAATATATGCACATTTCATACACTATATATCATGTATATCTTACTAGTGAGTAAGGACAAACTAGATAACATAAAGTTTTTACAAGGGCGGATATGGAAAAACACAAGCAACACTTTTTATTTGTGCATCTAAGAAAAAACATTTTATCATCCCCTTTCCCCTTATGATGGCGCAATACTGGTTTTTAATGTGTTGTGTACAATACCAATAAAATAGATTAACGTTTTTGGGTTGTAACGCAGAAATATGTGTAAAATTTCGGGGGGAGTGAATACTTTTATAATAGTATGTGAAAAAGCTCTTTGTCCCAGTTTCTATCTATCTGCTGTCTTCTAGCCAAGCGTTTAGGCCCATTACTTTTCAGTCATTGTTTGTAACACCGGTCCCAGATGGCATCATCAGAATAAACATCAGAAAACAGCTGCATGAATCATTTTTGTCGCACACACATGTGACGGCTTTGTTCTACTCCTCCTACAGGGGCACCAAATTATAGAATATATCCTGTTTGAAGGCAGTACGTAACAATGTGGAGTTTCATTTAACGAAGAGAGGCTTGTTGGATAACAGCCAGAGGACATGATGTGCTCCATTACTGCTGGTTGTTCATCAAACAGCTCGCAGTTCTGTTTCAGTGAGGATGAGAAGACACAATAACTCCACCTGGCACCAAGCAACTGCAACAGCTCAGTAATTTTGAATTACAACACACTGCCACATATTTTCTTATCTGTGGAGAACATTTGTGTTAGCACAATGTTTTTTTTTTTCACAGAACACACAGCTTTCAGGGCTGAGCTGTATGCATTTTTGCTATAAAGGCTTGCAACTGTTTTTTTTTTCTTTCTACAATCATGTGGAATATACTCGGTGATCTAAATAAGTCTGTTTTCAGTTTTTTTTTTTTTTGCTCTTTTGTCTGTCAGATGTTTCAGATCAAACAAACACATTTTGATATCCAAGATAACTTGATTAATTGCAAAAAATTACCTTTCAAATAATTTCATTTATGAAGGAAACAAAGTTTAAACAGTTTTCCTATCTTTTTCTGAAATTTATTTTGACTAGCCACACCAAACCTGATCACTAGCAAAGAAGTTGATTGAAAAAAATCACTTAAATAGTCTGAAAACATGAAATAGACCAAAGGATTTAAAAATCCTTCAAATCATGACCAGATCCAAAATAATTAATCAACAGAGATGAAAAACAGTCAGTGACATATTTCAGTCCGCAAAGTGTTACAACGCTTTATCTATGGCTTTGGTACTCCAACATACTATCATGATCATCATCACCAGGATCATCTGCCTCCTCTAGCTCCTCTGCCGTGAAGCTAAGAAGATATTGGGCCGGACTGAATTTGCACTAACGCCCTCCATGCGACCATGTTGGAGGCTTGTTCCCCCGGTATTGGCACACTGGCTCTCCTGATCAGCTCCAAAGTCCCTATAGGAAACAACTCTCCACGTCAACTATACCTGGACTCTTGTATCTTCTGCACAAGGGTCAGCACGCTCCGGTGCAGAACCAGATGCAGAAACCCAAGATCCCACAGGATTTAGTTAATCATGCCAGGTTTTGCGTGGGTCATTGCACTCGGGTGCATGTGATTCAAACGTAACTTAACATAATGGCTGCCATGTGAGCTTTCCAAGTTTAAAACAACATGTGACTAAAAAGCACACAAAAACACAGCTCGGGTTTGCCAAAAAGCATGTTTCCCACAACTTTTGTGAAAATATTCTATGGAGGAACCGTATGAAAAGTGTAACTTTTTCTATTTTGTGCATTGCATTAAGCATAAAACTGACACAGCATTTAACAACTTCACATCTAGAGCTTAATATAGTGTTATTAGTGTGATGTTGTGGAGCTGCTTTGCTTCCTCAGGAGCTGGAAGACTTGCAGTAAGGGATGTAACCATGAATCCTGCTTCCCTTGAAAAACCAGGAGAACATCCAACTTTTAGTTCATGACCTTAAGCCCAATAGCATATGGACTGTGCAGCAGGACAATGACCAAAATCTCAGTTGGAAGTCCATATGTGAATGGCTGAAAAAGTAATGTTTAGAGGTGGCTAGTTAATGTCTGGCATTAAAGCTGGCAGAAAAAGTATGGTGTGATTCTAAGCAGGTATTAATGTTCATAAACACTAATAGCTGATTCAAAACAATTCTGGTCATTTTAGTGGGCCAGAATTCCTCCACAGTGATCTAAAAGTTTTATTACCTGTGATCACAAATGTTTTGCTGCCTAAAGTATTAGAACAGATAAGGGGTCATTGTTTTTTCACATAGGGCCAAATTGGTGTGGATACCCCCCCCCCCCCCCCTACAAAATAAAAACAATAATTATATGATTTTATATTTATTTTGGTGAAAATCAGCTTTGTCATATAATAACATTTACTGTATGTGATGAACTAAAAAAAAAAGTATGACAAAATGCAAAAACACTGGAAATATGGAATGGGACAACTTAACCATTGATAAATACAGGAAATATTTAATTGTAGGGATGGGTTCTGATATTCGGTACCATGATGGCATCAGTTCTGACATAAATAGTGGTAGTCACCAGACCGAAAAGCAACACAGATTTTGATGCTTTATTTTGTATTTTTTTCTTCTTTTTTTGGGGGGGGAGATGTCAAGCACTTTGGATTCTGAACATGCCATCAGCAAAGAGAGATGCCATATATCAACTGAAAAGGCTAACATGGCTATCTTTTTCCCAAAAAATAAAATAAACTTGAAAAAGAGGTTTCTGGATAAAGATGGGTGTTTTCCACTGTTTAAGCACTGTTTTGAGTACCGTTTAAGAACCAAAAACTCATTTTTTGCAGCTTTTAAAGGCAGAACATGTGTTAGATTATTAAAAGTAGACCATGTTTACTTGTGACATAATTCAATGCATGTATGAGCCTTCATAATTTAACTTTTTTATTTCAGGTTAGGATATTCTGAAATATTAAATAATCCTTGTTTCCATATTTGGGCACAGAGTCTCTGTAAGTCTTTGCAGCAAACTTCCTGGTGCTGCAAATTCTTATTTCCCTGTTGTTTCTGTTTTCTTGTAAATTGTCTTCTTGTAGTCTGCAATGTTGCACTTCTGTCAGAGAAAATGAAACAGGGTCATTAATGTAGTCCCTGTGACTCCAGAGAACATATCATATCCATGAACAGATTTTATTTTTATTTTATTATATTCCCTCTGTTGAAGCACTCTGTCGTAAAAGGGATGCATTCCTATAAAAATGAGGACTCAATACTTCATGTTAGTATATCAAAGCCACAAACACAGCCTGTTTTCATTTGAAAGATTTCAAAAAAGTTAAAAGCTACTATTCTTTATAAAAAAAAATAATTAAAGTTATACAAGACAAACAGTCAAATCAGATTTGATTCTTTAACATCACCACATAAATTTCCAGTCACAGAGGTCGAAAACATAAAAGCAGATTTCCTTTGCAGATACAGTGGTCAGTAATAAGCAAATAAACATCCTGTCTTTAAAAGGCAGATGCTTCTCCTTGCCAATTGTGGGGCTGCGTCGACCACCAATTGATTTAGAAACTGACTGCTTAGTTAATTATTCATTTTACTCTTAATAACACTGACATTATCACACATGTTAACTGCTCAAAGGGATGAGAGAGCATGTGTTACAAATTCCACCCTGCCCTCAGAGAATGACATCTCTGAGATTACTCATTTCCAGAGAAAACCAAGTGAATACGTTCCTTGACCCTAAATGAGGAACTGTGCTGAACCTGTCGACACCAACCCAACGGTGATTGTTTCATCAAAACACCTTTGCTGCTGCAGTCATCAAATGATTTCACAAGTTGTATTGGATTTAAGTCAAAGTGTTGGGTTGTTGGATCTCCTTTTGTTGTAGTTTTCCATCAAAGTTTCCTTACTGGTGGATCTTTCTATACTGTAAAGATGAACTTTTAAAAAAGGAGTTACAGACATCACATTAAAAAAGCTTTTCCAACTCAGCTGAAATCATTACATTTGAACTGATAATTCCTCCTCTGATTTTGACTATTTCTCTAGACAGTTTAATATAGTAAACATTGCCATGTTTATTACACCCAAATTTTTTTTTATTTTTATGAAATTCATAAATGTCTAACTGTTTGCAGTTCAAGGTTAATTATTAACTTTTTCTTAGCCTGCCAGTTTGCTCTCTTCCAACTATCAGTGACTTAATTAGTTGCTTTATTACTGTGTTCGAGAACTAACACCTTAAAGGAAAAGTTCTTTTTTTTCAACCCTGACCTTATTTTTAGCTAAATTTTTGTTCACTTACTCACCCAGACAGGTTTGGAGATACTTGGAGCCATTAAACTTGAGTTTATATTGAGTCGTGATCAGCGTATATCTATATAATGGGAGTCAATGGGGGCAGGAGTTCGCCGCAAATGTCATACATGATGTCAAGACATTTGACAATTTTCCACATTTTTACTTCATTTGGAACATAAGTTTTGATTACAAACCGTACATGTTGCTGGTCCCACTGAGCAGAGTTATTACATCTACAGGAAGAAAGTTTAGAATAAAATATGTATACTGTTTTTAACATCTACACATTGTGGTGTTATTCTGCATAGAGTTTAAACTTTTATTATTCAGAAGGTAAAAGTCTGTTTATATAGTTTGCATGGTTGTAAAATATGTCTGTCACTATTGTTTATGGGGGTAAGCTTTTAAGTCATAAAACTCTGGGGTGAGTTTTATTGCAAGCTGAAAAAACAGGATGTCTGTAGATTTAGTGTGTTGCCATAAAACCATAAAACTCAGAATGAGCTTTTAAGAAAAGACGTCTCACCCATATGACTGTATAATTTTCTGACAGCCAATAAGGGCTAAGACACTGTATGGAAATGTTCTGATTGGAGAGATTAGAAACGCCTAGAGGCCCGGTTTTCTATAAAGCTGTGAAATGAAGATCATTTAATTGTTCAGATTTCTTTAAATCTGGACCACAGAGGAAATTACGGGGGCAAGTTCCTCTGTAAAACTGCAATTTGTTAATCTGTTCAAAATAAATGTTAAACTGGAAATTGGCTTCATTTTGTCTCTGCTTGAACATGCATTGAATTAATTATGATAATTATTTAATTCAACAACATCCATCCACCCTTTTCTTTTCATCCACATAGCATGAAAGAAATCTTGTGAAGTGGAACTACTCCACCTGATAACCCGCTGTGCCTTTAGCACTGTCTCTCTGCTAGTAAAACTATAACAGCCAATCGTTAGGTTAAAACCTAAAGGTTAGTGAGTGCAGCTTTCCCAATGAAGTATATCAAAATGATGCAACTGATTCTAATGAGGACCACCCTCAGTGAAGACATTTTTTATTTATTTGTTTTTTTTTTTGCTAACCTCCTGGATTATTTCTCTATAGGAATTCAAGCAATAGTATAGTCTGTAAAGCCATATGATTTAAATTTAGGACCGAAATTTTAATTCAATATGGAGCTGAGGGAAGAACTAAGAAGTTATCAAACCAAGTGCATTGAGGAACTTAATTTGTCATGAACTCAAAAGAGACAGTTTGAGACTGAGTGCCATGCGGGATATTTAGACCCTTTAACGTTTTCAAATCAGCTTAAAAAATATAAATAAAATGTTTTTGTTTGTTTTATTAGGATTCTATGTGATAAACTAACAAAAAGTAATACATTATTGTGAAGTGGAGAGAAAATGATGGATGTTTTTTGATTTTCATCTTTACAAATAAACATCTGAAATGTGTGGTATGTATTTGTATGCTCATTGAATCTTTCTGTAGAACTCTCTGTATAATGATCAGACACTTGCACGTTCTTCTTTGCAAAAAGAGGTCAGGGTTAATCACACTGAATGGAAAGCATTTATTATTTTTTGTTGGTTTAGCGGATTTTCATGAATTCTTAATTTGGTTCAGGTATGGTTCTGGCTTGGCTGGCTCTGGCATTATAACATACACATACTGAATGATTTGATTTAAATCCTTCAATTGTAGCTTTGGCTGCATGCTCATGGCTTTTGCCCTGCTAGAAGGTGAAAAGTTACTTAATACATGGTGACATCTCTAGTATGCTAAAGCAAAACATTACCACAGCATGATGCTGCAACTGCCATGTTCAATTGTTGGAATGGTGTAATATACACTTGGTGCTTTGCATGAGTGTTAGAAAATTAATTTTGGTCTCATCCAAGTAGAGTCTAAAACTAGGCTGTTCTTTCAGATATAACAGGGGCTTATTTACTGTTTCTCTGATGGGATGAACACAAATTTGTGCAAAAAGTTTAGATTTTTATCTCAAAAATTTTATATAAATTCTTTGGCAAAGCAATAATTCCTGCAATTACATAAACCACCTTAAAGCACCAACGGACATTTGACTGGTATCTGTATTCAGTTATCTTCAGTTATCTGTTCATTTATTAATTCTTAGTTAAAGGGAAGGAAACAAAAAACTGTCAGACTGTGACTCATGATATTACATGGTGATCTTCATATTTAAGTGTGACCAAACCTGCAACATATAAATAAAGGATATTTGATTACAAAGTGGAATGGTCTATGTTCTCTACATAATGAGACATGGAATATAAAGGTCAGTGTGTAAAATTATACACATATAAATTAGAAGCTACAGTCTTTGAAAAAATTGCTATAGCATCACTAATGGTTGGTAATTGCATAAAAGCTAGCATCATCCATGTGGCCTTGTAATCAGGATGTGCTAACAATGATTATCAGTCACTTTCAGATAATCTTTTAAGGCCTTACGAAACGTCATGTAACAGGCAAAATTAGTTTCTCTTCTGAAAATCTGGCTGTGTGTTGCTAAGTTTTTCTTTTAACTGCTTCTTGTTAGTCAGCTGGTCACTGGGTCACAGACACTAAAGACGACCCACCAGCAGAAAAAAGCGACAAACTGAGCATATTTCTTTTACCTTTGATGGATTACAACAGAGGGACGTAGAATCGTAGCAATGCATCTTTAGCATGATGCTGTCAGGGCAGCGTTGAAAGAATTCAGATAAAATCAGTCAGATGGTAAAACTACAACATAGTTTATTTTCTACAAATAAGTTACTGAATCATCAGATGCCACAAGTCCATAGTGAAAGCTGATGCACAACTGAACAAAAACTAAATTGCATCCTTCATTATGAAGCATCCAAATTTACTGTAACCACTAACATTTCATAAACCCAAGACAATATATGCAATATAAAAATTTTTAACATACTGTGAACTGAAATTTCTAATCAGTACCAAAACAAGTTGTGGTTTTGATTATATTCCTTTCGTTTGTATGTTAGATCCACAGAACAAATATGCCTGTGCTTTTTATTTTTTGTTTTTGTCCTAAATTGCATTAATAATGGTCAAATTGGTCTTGCTTTTTATGTTAATTGATCTATCATAATTTATCATTCAAATATATTATCTTTTATCAGAATTCAGACTTTTGTTGCATTCTAAATTCAATAAATCAATCTAATATCTCAATAAAGCACTTTTATTCCAGATGAACGTTTGAATTTTTTAAAAAAAAGGTGCTTGATTTCTGTTGTTTTGTCTGAAGAAAAATAAGTAATTATCAATTTATAATCTGTACATAATAAGTTATTAAATGTATGTATCACATTTATGTTAAATGTTATCAAATGTAGATACATAAATTGTTTATAATCATAGCTGATTTTAATACAAATATTTTTTTCAAAAGAAAAGCTAAAGCAACTATACAACAGCTTCAAACAACCAAAAAGTTCATGTTTGTTCTGTGGCATTCCTTAAAAGCAAGATGTCTATGAATATTTTGGATTTTCATATGTTTGGCAACTTATTGCTTTCCCTCCGCAATATATCAACGTCAGTCACCTCTTTCTGTCCCTCTCTGCTGTTCTCATTCACTAATTAATGAGAAGCCTGTGCCTGATTAAGCAGCTGATAGATAGGATCTCTTCCTTATCACAGAATCAGTAATTGCTCAGATATTCACTCTACCAGCCAACATCTACTCTTCTTAATGCATTACACACAGACCAAGCTGGGTTTGTCTGTATCCTTGAGCTGCTGTGATTTGGTAAGGTATATTGCATCATTTTCTGTTGTGTTGCACTCTGTGAAGCTGTTTGGTCTCTCTGTCCCTGTCTCAGTTCCTTGTTTGGTCTTGCTCTTTGTGTCTGATGTTTAGTCTGCCACCTTTATTCATAATGATATTGTAATAAATGTTTCATTTTTGCAGCATTGGAGATGAGGATATCACCATTCGAGGCCCAGTTCCAAGCTGTTGAAAAACCAGCAGATTGCAGAGGCCACCGAGCCAACAAGAATGGAACCACTTAGCAGTCCTCTAACAAAACTCACAAAGCAAGGACTTTAAGCCAGTTGTGTGATGGTACGTAGGAAGCATAGTCGCAAAACCCAGTCCACAGGTAACTACCAACGTCCATTTCTTACAGATTTCCCATGCTCAGTGACACACTGGCTGAGAAGCAGACTCTGGTAATTGGCAGCTCCATAGTCAGAAACGTTGCATTAGAGACCAGCAACCATAAGCCTTTTTTCAAAGACAATGCTGTCATCAGTGTTGGCATTAATGCAGGCATCAGCGAACCTTCTGGTCATTCATAGCTGCTCAAGCTGTGGCGGGAATTTGCTGTGATCAGGTGCTTTTCACAAAAGATTATGCCATGCATAAGAGGAGAGGGTTTGGGGGTGGTGTCCGTGATGTCGATGTGCAGGGCTGCTTATAAACCGTAAGACAGAAGAGTCCATGGAAAAACAGAGAAAATGGTTGGACATAACTTTTATCCTGATTAAGGCTCCACTCCTCAAGTCTTTTTTCTTCAGAGTCCCCCTGAACTGTCTGGCAATCTGTTCTTTAGCACTAAAACCCAGAAGCTTCGAGGCTTGTGCTTCACCCCAGTTTGCCATCTCAGCTGATAAAGTTTACAAATGCTAAATAAACTCCCCATGTTTACTTGCATTTAATATACTCTGGCTGGTTGGGGCTCAACACACAATTCACATGTAATCATGACATCACCCTCTGTTGCGGCAAGATTGTGATCATTCATAAGACCAGCGTTGTGGCAATATTGTGGCAATATTACCAAGCTTGCTAGCACGAATGCCACAATATGCCACTAACCCCATGCCACATTCGTAAGACAGACCGTGCAAGGAAAATTACCCCAATATGCTGGCCAAGTGTGTCTTATGAAAACACCCAGTATCAAAAGCTTACCAGCGGCCAGAAACAGATGCATCTAATCTTAACAGCAACGGCTGACTAAGAATCAGTTTCAATACAGTAAGATTGTAATTCAGTTTAATCAGGTGTCACTAATCGAAGGTCACTAAAATTGGTGTGTAAACTTGCCGAAACAATGTTGGACTTGGTTGGTGTCCTAAAAACAGTGTGGGATACATATTGCCGAACGTTTTGGGGAAAACCCTAACATGTGAGAGAAAGCATGCTCTAGTGTGAACGGTTCACAGCTCTAAAGCACCCCTCATGCGCAAAAGAAGACAAGACATCACAAATCTCACTCTGCTAATGGAAGCAAAAATGTTAACTCCAGAAGTTTGAGTTTGTGCAGCTGTACTGAATCATCCTTATCTTTATCTCCTTTCTATGGCATTCTGCAGCAATTAAGGAATTAGTGCACAGTTGGAATTGACAAAATTTTGACAAGTACATAAAAGATAACAGAATAACTACAGAAAACTGAGACCAGATTTAAACAGTGGCTTTTTGTGGAGCTGTGACTGCCAACCTTCATACAGTGGTATATCTGCATCTGGAGTTTGAATCACAGTGGATGGTGGAGTTGTGAAGGGCTTCACTGACACAGAGTTCATCCACAATTTCAGAACGTCAAGACAGATTTTTGAATACTTCAGTCAGTGCCTTCTTCAGCACAGATTAATATGTCTGTGTTTTGTTGGTGACATACAAGATGGATTTAATGTGACATGACCATTCAGACTGAAGTTGTTTCAAAAATATTAGATATGCATCACATTTAGTACCATATATAAAAGTGACCTGGGTTAGATTTGAAAAAAAAAAAAAACACTAGTGCCCTAGTTATCGGGTTCCTCTCCAATTTTAAATAGCTCTAAATAACTTTCCCCAGACATTTTCTAATGTTTTGTGAACCAGTGGAACCAGTTCCCAGTTTGAATCCATGAGGCAGACACCATGTCTACTTTTAATGCTAGGCTTAAAACTTTCCTTTTTGATAAAGCTAATACTTGTAGTGACTTAGGTCCTCTTGAGCTATCTCTGTTATGCTGCTATATGGAGGTAAAACCCTGATATCATGCTTCCAAGCTCCCTCGCCCTAATTTCTGTCTGTAGGGCAAACAGACTGCTTTCCCCAGTGACTAAAGTTGTTTGCGGTCAGATCTCAATAAACAGTTTTTAAATAGTGGTGAAATAAAAGCTAAAAACATGGTTAACACCCACAGTCCTAAAGGTTGCACAAATAGAATAAAAAAAAAAAAAAAAGTAAAATCTCATAGGTTTTCAGCTGACAAAATATCCTGATGGCAGAGGTTCATAGCAATGAAGACAGTTAGAGTGGATGATTATTTCTAGTCTCATGACATATTTTAAGTCGCATGACATAAACTTCTCAGTTAACATCATTGGAGGTATATTGAACCTTCTAGTATTACAAACACGGTGTATATAATTTCATAAGAACATTTAAACTATTTAAATTAACCTGCTAGCATGGAACTATAAGAAAAATAAAAATATAGTAATATTTCATTTTTTAGAGCACCTGCCAATAATTTCTCAAGACTTTACATTTTGAACTGATTGGCTCACTAAAGCAAATGTACTTAAAAACTCCCCTACCTGTTTTCAAAACAGATACAAGAACAGTAGCATTATTAATAATTGTATTAAACAATATATTCAGCGACCAAAAAATGTAGACACTCCACAAACTGCATAGTCAAACTGCAAAAAAAAAAAACACAACACAGAGATTTTAGTTAGCATAACACAAGTTAACTTTGTATATCAAACATGAGGAGGCAGAATATCAGATAAAGAGTTAACCATACACTTTTGCTTTTTGAACAAATTTGAAATAGGAGACTTAGCTTTAGCTGGCCAAGGTTTAATAAAGCAAAAGTTCGTTTTTTTGTTGTTTTCTTTTTCCACCTGGACCTTATATGTAGCAAAATTACGTTTATTTACTCACCCAGAAGAGTTTGGAGCTTCTTGGAGCTGTTCAGGTGGAGTTTATATCAAGTCGTGATCTGTATATATCCATATAATGGGAGGCGATCAGGACAGGAGTTTCCCACCTTTATTACAGCATTATCTGACCCAAAACTCCTTCATTTAACATTTACTTCATTTAATGTTTTTTTATGATTTAACATTAGCAGGGCTTCCCTCCAATTTCAGAAAGTCTTGGAAGTTCTTATTTTTTTCTGTTCTTTTCTGGGTGATTTAGAGGTAAAAACACTACTACACTATGGCGCGATTACAATGAGGTCTTCTAATGTGGCAATGTACGGTATCTTCTTTGGTGGCATAATAGAACATTTCAAGAAACAGACTTAGTCCATGTATTGAATGCTGTGATAATAAATCAGCGCCACATTTCCAAAAATAAAAAACTTAAAGCCATCTATGTCATGATTTCGCTGTTGGACTCTAGTGCGGACACACGAACGACTCAGCAAACCAAGGAGGACTGTGTTAATGATTTATTTGTTCTCTTTGCAAGACACCAGATGACACAGGGAACCCGAACACGCTGGACTCGGGGAACAACCTCTAAGCCAGACACTGGGAGCCAGGAATAGCCATTGGGTACCGCCGCAGATCTGCCCAGGAGGGAAGTGGGTTTGTCGTGTGGCCGACTGACTCCTGGACTCACTTACAGTAGTAGCAGTTTAAAAGTTCTCATGTTTCCATGATTGGTCCTGGACTGGCCCTTGACTGGTACGTGCCTGATCCGTCAAAGGTCCCTGACAGGTCCGTGGTGGTAATGTAATCCCCCGCTATGACGTCTTCAGTGAGGCCTCGCCCCCAAGGAGCCTGAGTGAAAACCAGCTGCAATGCCTCTTTTGTCCACGGGGAGGAGCAGTGATTTTAAACACACCGCTGCTGGAGCGTACATGGCGTCTGAGGGGATCAACTGGGTGAAAACTCCGCCAGAGTCACCAGACTTTAATCCCATTGAGCTTGTTTGGCACTCAATGAAAGATTTTATTCGGAAGGAGGCTAAGCCAGGTACCAAGCAGGAGCTTGTTGACGCCATACATAGGTTTTGGGACACAAGAGTCAATGTGAACTTTTGCAACAGACTTATCACAGGACTGTCAAAAGTTGTGAGGTGTGTTATTGAAAACGAAGGGGGGCACAGTGGAAAATAAAAGTTCTGGTGGTCATGTATAGTAAAAATAAAAAAAAAATAGGCCTACCGCACTTCTTTTCCATTTCCTGTTATGTTATTTAAATAATAAATGTTCACCAAGCGGCAAATAATGGTTTGTGTCTTTTGTTTTTGCCTCAATGTCACGGAATGAAATAAACGGAATGAAAATAAATAAAAATTAAAAATCGTGTGTGCAGTAGGGATTCTCATCCGCAGAACATCTGCTAAGATGGTGACACCAAGTTATCGTAACAGTAACAAGGCTACTTTTAGTAAGAAGTTTGTGGAGTGCTTTTTAACAGAGAACAAGAGTACATACTGCACATAGGATGTCAGGGACTCATTGCCACTATAAGTTAATACAAGTCAAATGTTTCTATAGAGTAAAGCTGGCTAACCTATTGTACTCGCTGATGATCATCCTGAATGCAACCCCCAACTTAACAACACACCATAGACTCCAGATCATTCACACCTCCTAAAGAACATTACCATCTCCAAGCATCCCCCCACCAAGCTTTCGTGACCATCCCTACAGTATGTAACCATGTCTATTCTGTTGTTATTGTAAACATTTCACAACTAATCTGCTGCAATTATCCAGGCACATTTAGCTTTGTCACCATTCAAACCAATGTGTCTAACCCATTACAGTGGATATAAACCTTTTTGTCAACCAGATGTGGCTAAAACAACAACGCACATGTTTTTAATTTTTTTTTTCTTTGTCCCCACCCTGCATACGCACACACACACTACTACCACCACAAATTCTCCGAGTGCTTCACTGACCAGAATCTGACCCGCACAGATCAGAGTCGCATACAAACGCAGTGTTGATACAATGCATTTTGGAGAAAACAATGAAGCAGAAAACAACTCTCTGTTTGAAATTATTTAATTTAATATGAATTTCACAACGCTTTATTTTAGAATGTTTAAGTAAACTAATGTTTAAGTTTACAATTAATATATAATATACACAACAACTTAATTAAGAATTTATTATAAAATATATAAATTGATAAATATGATAAATACGCTATTACGCTGTTTTTGCGTTGTGTATCTCATTACCATCTTCAAGCATCCCCCCACCAAGCTTTGCTCCCCATCGCTACAGTATGTAACCAGGTCTATTCTGGTGTTGCAAACATTCCGTGGTGAGCCGAATAGTCATGTGATTGCATAAATATTATAAATAGGCTATTACGTTGTTTTGCGTTGTGGAACTCTGTCATTTTCATCCAACAACAATAACATAAAAAACACGAGTTTATCACAAAATTAAAGGAAAGTACATTAGGTTTTAAAAAAGTTATACTTTAGGTTCATAGAAATAAATCAAATTGTTTACAGATATAACGTTTAAGGCTACTTGTTATAATGTTTTACAGAACTCATTTGGTGAAGTTTGGCCCGTGTTAGGAGAACTTAAGTTTATGGAGCCTATGATAAACTTTGACAATAGAAGAAGCAGGTTAATTACAAAAAAGTGAGCAGTTTGTGTTGTTACATCCAAAATGGTTTTTCTTCAGTGGACGTGATAATAACATCAAGTCGATGAGAATTCTGTGAGAGAAGCGCCATCTCCTGGTCATACTCTGTATTTCAATTAATGGGTGGAGTTGCAGTAAAACTTTGACACTCCCACGAGAAAGAGGGGGGCCACTCCGGCCACTGGGATTTGGAGGGAACTCTGCTGTTAATGGGCTGGAAAGGGCACGCCATTCGTCCGGCGTTTACTCTGAATGAGAACTTTTAAACTGCTACTACTGTATCTCCGGAGGCAGGATGAGGGTGAACAGGCAGGTGGAGATTCGACTCAGCCAAAGGACCCCATGGAGGAGGACGAAGGAGGCTGGGGAGGAGCAGACGCCGAGACTGCAGAAGCCTGGGCAGCGGATCCAGGTGGGGAGGTTCTTCCTAGGAAGGAAAGGCAAAGAGGTAAGAATTTCCCTTTGTAAGGTACGCAGAGGACAGCCTAGGAACCAGCTTGTTACCAAGCGATATGGTGTAACCATCTGGCGCCTGCTCCAGGTTGGCACTCCCCTTTTAAATGCTCCACTGCAATCAGGCTGAGCGAAACCACCTGAGGAAAACGAGGGCAGCAAGCTGCACCTGGATGGAGAGAAGGTCACACAAACCCACCCACAAACACCCTCATAGTACCCCCCCCCTCAACGGACGCCCCTTGGCGGCCGACCAAAACTGGAGGAGGCTGAGGTCCTCTCGAAGTCGGCGATCAGGGAACGATTCAGAATAAAGGAGCGGGGAACCCAACTGCGCTCCTCGGGACCATAACCCTTCAAATCGACCAGATACTGGAGGCCACGGCCCCGAGGGCGCACATCCACAATGCGTTGCACGGTGTAGGCTGGGTGCCCATCAATGATCTGGGTGGGTGGAGGGGGCTTGGAAGGAGGGCACAATGAGCTATTAGAGACAGGTCTGACTTGGGAGACATGGAACGTGGGATGTACTCGGAAATGAGCTGGGAGTTTCAGACGTATGGCTGAGGGGCTGATGATTGCTTCAACAGGGTAGGGGCCGAGGAACCGGGGAGCCAATTTTCGGGAGACTCCCTTGAAGGGAAAGTCCTTGGCAGACAACCAAACCAATTGTCCGGGTGAATACTGGGGGGCCGGGCGGCGTCGTCGGTCAGCATATAGTTTGTTCTGGGCCGAGGAGCGTTGGAGGGCGGCTCTGCTTTGCTCCCAGACTCTTCTGCAGGTCCTGATGTGGGAGCGAACTGATGGTATCGCTGAATCTGGAACCGAATGAGGGAGGAGTGATGGTTGATAACCAAGGGAAGCCTCGAATGGCGAAACCCCAGAGGCCGCTGAAACCTGGGTGTTGTGAGCGTACTGAATCCATGGAAGATGAGAGCTCCAGGTGGCGGGATTGGAGGTGCAGACACAGCAGAGGGCACTCTCAAGTTCCTGGTTCAGTCGTTCACATTGACCATTTGACTGAGGATGGAAGCCCGATGTCAACTGGACTTTGGCGCCAAGGGAGTTGCAGAAATCCTTCCAAACCCGAGAAATAAACTGTGGCCCCCTGTCAGAAAGGATTTCACTTGGTATCCCATGCAACCTGAAGACGTGCTGAAAAATGAGTTTAGCAGTCTGTGCAGCGGTGGGCAATTTGGAGAGGGCTACAACATGACAGGCTTTGGAGAAGCGGTCAATAATGTGTGTGAGATGGTCCGACTCACCCCAGGATGGCAGGAGAATCTGGAGGTGTGCCCCCACTGTATGGTCCGGGAACGAAGCATGGACGGGACGAAGAGTCGATTAGGTGGCCCTCCCCCGGGATCAGGTTCGGTGGCCTGGGCCTTCTTGATCTGTAATTCCAGGTCCCAGGTGACTGCTCCCACAGAGCAGGACGGGGGAAGGATGGCACTGGGGACCTCTCTCTGGACATCCGGAGAGTGTTGACGGGAGAGGGCATCAGGCTTGGTGTTTCTGGAACCAGGTTTGTAGGGGATGTTTAGGTTGAAACGTGAAAAGAAGAGAGACCAACGGTACTGGCGGGGATTCAGACGTTTGGCTGTTTGGAGGTATAACAGATTCTTGTGATCCGTCCATACTATAACTGGGAGCTCTGTCCCCTCCAGCCAATGGCGCCACTCCTCCAGGGCCAGTTTAATGGCTAAGAGCTCCCGGTCACCAATGTTATAGTTCCTCTCGGCTGGGGAGAAGCGCTTTGAATAGTAGGCACAGGGGTGAAGCTTCTGGTCGAGAGGAGAGCGCTGGGAGAGAATAGCTCCAACTCCCGTGTCAGAAGCATCTACCTCCAGGACGAACTGGGAGTCCGCCTTAGGGTAAGTTAGAATGGGTGCGTTGGTGAACCTTTTCTTTAGCTCCAGGAAGGCCAGATCAGCAGTTGAGTTCCAGACAAAGGGTGTCTTGGTGGAGGTGAGGGCCGTTAGTGGGGCAGCAATGTTGCTGAAACCCCGGATGAAACGTCTATTAAAGTTTGCAAAACCCAGGAACCGCTGCAGCTGCTTTCTGGAGGTTGGAGTGGGACAATCCTGGACTGCTTTGACTTTACTGGGATCAGCCTTCACCTGTCCACCCTCAAAGACATACCCCAGGAAAGAAACAGAATTTAGATGAAACTCACACTTCTCAGCCTTTACAAAGAGGGAGTTCTCCATGAGCCGCCGGAGGACCCTACGGACGTGTTGACGGTGTTGGGGTAAATCCTTTGAGAAGACGAGAATATCATCTAAATATACAAAGACAAAAATGTTTAGAAAGTCTCGAAGTACATCATTCACTAAATGTTGAAATACGGCTGGGGCGTTACATAAACCAAAAGGCATAACTAAATATTCAAAGTGTCCAATATGGGTCTTAAAGGCTGTTTTCCACTCATCCCCCTTACGAATTCTGACAAGATGATATGCATTGCGCAGGTCCAACTTCGAAAAGATAGTTGCCCCCTGGACGGCTTCGAAAGCTGAGGTGATGAGGGGAAGGGAATAGTTGTTTTTAATAGTAATGGCATTAAGCCCTCGGTAATCAATACAAGGCCGCAGAGTCTTATCCTTTTTTTCGACAAAGAAAAACCCAGCGCCTACCGGAGAGGTTGATGGGCGAATTATACCCACAGCGAGGGAATCGTTAATGTATTTTTCCATAGCAAGCCTCTCCTTAACCGAGAGATTGAAAAGCCGTCCCGAAGGCAGTGGGGCGCCTGGAAGGAGATCAATGGCACAGTCGTAGGGCCTGTGAGGGGGGAGAGAGAGAGCTCGGGACTTACTAAACACTTGATGGAGGTCGTGATATTCAAGGGGAATTTTTGACAGGTCGGGTTCGTCAGGAGTTGTAGGAGTGGAGATGAGGCTAGGAGGAACGGCTGAACGAAGGCAGTGCTGGTGGCATAAGCTGCTCCAGGACTCCAGTCGACCTTCTGCCCAGGTAATGGCAGGACTATGGGCGGCCAACCAGGGATAACCCAGAACCAGGGGTGCATCATGATTGGGAAAAACATAGAACCGGGACCTCTCATGATGATTGCCTGAGAGCACAAGATTTAAGGGCATGGTTCGTTGTGTTATGGCAGCTAAAGGGCTGCCATCTAACGCAGAGACCTCTAAGGGAACAGAAAGCGCTTCCACCGGAAGGTTATATTTTTTAACAAAATCAGGGCTAATTAAATTCTGCTCAGACCCTGAATCCACAAACGCCTCCAGGGATATATGATCCTTTTGATAAACAATCACTGCGGGTATGGTCAGCCGGGGACGGATGGAGGAAGTAGCGCCCGACAGTACCCCCAAACTTACTGACGGGCCGACTCTTTTGGGTGAACTGGGCAGGAGGAAATAAAATGCCCGGGAGCGCCGCAATATAAGCAGCAACGGCCTTCCATACGTCGCTGGCGCTCCGCCGGAGATAGCCGAGCTCTGCCGATTTGCATTGGTTCTGGAGAAGGAGGGCGAGGAAGGGAAGCGGAAGCACTCGGAGCTGGTCTGTCTGCGGGAGACGGAGGGAACGAGGACGGTCTCAACTTTGCTTTTGACCTTTCCCGGAGTCTATTATCCACCTTGATGGCTAAATCTATGAGGTCATCTAGGGAACCGGGCTCATCACGGTAAGCAAGCTCGTCCTTCACCCTTTCGTTTAAGGAGTGCAGGAAGGCCGCTTTGAGTGCGGGGTCATTCCCGCCAGATTCGGCTGCTAAAGTGCGGAACTCAATTGCCAGTTCGGCAACGGAACGACTTCCCTGCCTGAGCTCCCAGAGAAGCTTAGCCGACTGCTCCTCACCACGCTTAACACAGAAAGTTTGTTTGAATTGGTCGATGAAGTCGGCATAGGAAAATGTACTTAGGGAATCTAAATCAAACTGAGCCTTTGCCCACTGTAGGGCCTTCTCTCTGAAGAGTGCTATCATGTAAGATATTTTATTTGCATCTGACCGGAAGGTTTGGGGGGATCGCTCGAATGCGAGCGAGCACTGCAGAAGGAACCCTCCGCTCTTGGCTAGGTCACCAGAAAACGGCTCAGGAGGTGGGGAAACGACCTCGCGGAACGTCTGGGAAGGAAGCGGGCTGGCGGCAGCCGGTGAGGGTCCCTCCTGGGCAGAAAGTCTGGAAGAGAGATTTTTGATAACCTTAGTTAGCTCATGAAAACTCTGAAGAAGAGCGGTCTGCTGCTGCTGCATATTTTGTAGTGTCGCTTCATGTCGACCCAAGAGTAAGCCCTGCTCGGAAAGAGCTGAGCGTAGGTGTGTCGCAGAGTCCGGTTGGCCAGATGGTTCTGTCATGATTTCGCTGTTGGACACTAGTGCGGACACACAAACGACTCAGCAAACCAAGGAGGACTGTGTTAATGATTTATTTGTTCTCTTTGCAAGACACCAGATGACACAGGGAACCTGAACACGCTGGACTCGGGGAACAACCTCTAAGCCAGACACTGGGAGCCAGGAATAGCCATTGTGTACCGCCGCAGATCTGCCCAGGAGGGAAGTGGGTTTGTCGTGTGGCCGACTGACTCCTGGACTCACTTATCTCCGGAGGCAGGATGAGGGTGAACAGGCAGGTGGAGATTCGACTCAGCCAAAGGACCCCATGGAGGAGGACGAAGGAGGCTGGGGAGGAGCAGACGCCGAGACTGCATAAGGCTGGGCAGCGGATCCAGGTGGGGAGGTTCTTCCTAGGAAGGAAAGGCAAAGAGGTAAGAATTTCCCTTTGTAAGGTACGCAGAGGACAGCCTAGGAACCAGCTTGTTACCAAGCGATATGGTGTAACCATCTGGCGTCTGCTCCAGGTTGGCACTCCCCTTTTAAATGCTCCACTGCAATCAGGCTGAGCGAAACCACCTGAGGAAAACGAGGGCAGCAAGCTGCAACTGGATGGAGAGAAGGTCACACAAACCCACCCACAAACACCCTCACAACCTAATGATATATACTGTATACCTTTATTGCTTCGGTGGTGTACATTCCAGGCATGTTGATCAAATACTTAGACATTTCTGGCAAAAGCCAGATCTATGTGTAGCCCCCCTCATGTTAAGTCTGCACATCGAATTGGAACTGCTCCCAAAGAAAGAGGCTGAAAAATGGAGGAGCATCTGATATAATGTTTTGAGCTGATTGAAGGATGGGTAAGTGTCCACCTAAACGATTTTCCTTTAGCCAATCACAGTAACGACCTATTTGAAGTATACCATGTGCACCAACAAGTTGTGCAAGCTGGTAAATCAAGCTCTCGCCAAATCCAGTTAGAAAACACACACATCTTTACCATAAAGAAATGCACAAAGTGCTTCCATTTGCTCATTTTCGAAAAAAGTAATAGCCACACGTACGAATATGAATCTTACATCTTTTAAGAAGCTATATATGGAACAATCTCAAGAAGCGAAGACAAATATCTTTGCTGTCTGATATAATTAGGCTGCACTGATTTGATATGACACTTTTTTAGCCATTACTCAGGTAGAATAGAATTAAAAATGATCACCCACCCTCCAGCCCACAGAAACCGCCAGTTGTTGAAAGTAAATCATGCCACACAGAACGGAGAAAGAAAAAGCCCAGAGAGAGAGTGCTTGTTATTCACGATGGATCGATTAAAGGTCCATCCATCCATCTTCCTCCACTTATCCGGGGTCAGGTCGTGGGGGCAGTTTCTTAAGCAGAGAGACCCAGACTTCCCTCTCCCTGGCCACTTGGGCCAGCTCCTCGGGAGGAATCCCGAGGTTTTCCCAGGCAAGCTGGAAGACTTAGTCCCTCCAGCGAGTCCTGGGTCTTCCCCTGGGCCTCCTCTCGGTGGGAGCCTGGAACACCTCACCAGGGAGGCTTCCAGGAGGCATTCTGACCAGATGCCCGAGCCACCTCAACTGGCTCCTCTCGATATGGAGGAGCAGCAGCTCTACTCTGAGCCCCCTCTGGATGACCAAGCTTCTCACCCTATCTCTAAGGGAGAATCGAGCCACCCTATGGAGGAAACTAATTTCAACCGCCTGTATCCGTGATCTCCTTCTTTCGGTCACCACCCAAAGTTCGTGACCATAGATGAGGGTAGGAACGTAGATTGATCAGCAAATCGAGAGCTTTGCCTTTCAGCTCAGCTCCTTCTTCACCACCACATACCGGTACAGCACCCACATAACTGAAAATGCCTTACCAGTCCGTCTATCGATCTTCCGCTCCATTTTTCCATCATTTGTGAACAACACCCCCAGATACGCAAACTCCTCCACTTGATGGAGGATCCCATCCTGACCCGAAGAAGGCCCCCTACCCTTTTCCATCTCAAGAACATGGTCTTGGATTTAGAGCTGCTGATCCTCATCCCAGCCGCTTCACACTCGCCTGCGAACCGCTCCAGCAAAAGCTGTAGATCACGTTCAGATGAAGCCAACAGGACCACATCATCTGCAAAAAGTAGAGACCCGATCCTGAGGCCACCAAAAAGGATCCCCTTAACACCTTGGTTGCGCCTAAAAATCCTGTCCATAAGTGTTGTGAGCAGGATCGGTGACAAAGGGCAACCTTGGCGTAGTCCAACTCTTACTGGAAACGAACCCGACTTACTGCCAGCAATGCGAACCAAACTCTGACACCGGTCATATAAGGACCTAACAGCCCTTATCAAAGGGTCTGGTGCCCCATACTCCCGGGGTACCCCCCACAGGATTCCCCGGGGGACACGGTCAAACCCCTTCTCCAATGTCCATAAAACACATGTAGACTGGTTGAGCACCCTCCCACGCACTCTCCAGGACCCTGCTGAGGGTGTAGAGCTGGTCCAGTTCCACGGCCAGGGCAAAAACTGCATTGTTCCTCCTGAATCTGACGTTCGACTATCCATTGGACCCTCCTCTCCAGAACCCCTGAATAGACCTCACCAGGGAGGCTTAGGAGTGTGATCCCCCTGTAGCTGGAACACACTCTGTGGTCCCCCTTTTTAAAGAGGGGGACCACCACCCCGGTCTGCCAATCCAAAGTAACTGCCCCCTATGTCCACACAATATTGCAGAGCCGCCAACTGTTAACCAACACAGCCTACAACATCCAGAGCCTTGAGGAACTCCAGGTGAATCTCATCAACCCCTGGAGCCCTGCCACCAAAGAGCTTTTTAACAACCTTGGTGACCTCAGCACCAGAGATTGGAGAGCCTGTCCTAAAGTCCCCAGCCCCTGCTTCCAAACAGGAAGGCATGCCAGTGGGATTGAGGAGGTCTTCAAAGTATTCCATCCACCAACCCAAGATGTCCCGTGTTGAGGTCAGCAGCACACCACCCCCACTGTAGACAGTGTTAGTGGTATTGAACACCTATACCACAACACTGATGTGACTAACTGCTCAAAGATGACAGTAAAATATATCTCTGAGACTATTCCATAATCATTGAGGAAAATCCAGGGCTAGATAAGCTGATTGTTCATGCTGGTACTCATGATATCACTCTTAGACAATCTGAAATTCTTGAGCAAAATTGATCTTACTACAAAAACTGAGCAATCTCAAGTCACAGCTATTTGTTTCTGGCCCGATCCTTGCATTTTGATCAGACGAAGTGTTTAGCAGAATATACTTATCACATACGTTTCTGAAGTCTGTCTGTGGTGAACACTATTAAATTTATAGACAATTTTAAAAGAAATTGTACTAGAGATGCCTTAAAAGAAGACGCCAGAAACTCTTTCCATCAAACCTGTTTTCTCATGTGAATTCCAAGACTCTCTTTTCTCAAGCACAGATTACAACGGTGTCTGTTGACCTTGGGAGCGCAGTCCCAGTTCCAAAAACAAATGAATCACACAAACCAGTGATTACAACGTCTCCAGCTGACCTTGCTTGTTCAGCTCCATGCAGGAACAGATTACCTGACATACCAGCTCAAACAACTGAGCTACTACGTCATCCTTCAACAATTACAGCAGATTCAGCTAACACACCAGCTGAGAAAAAGACCAACAACAAATCAAAACCCCTTCCATCTTCTTCATCCTCCACTATCTCCTCGACTGTCTAGCCATTCCGGAACTTTTCTGATGCCCTTTCAGACTCAGGTGAACAAGGGAATCCTGCTTTTAACGCCACTCCTAATCACTAGTTATGAACAATGAGGCACCCCAATTCAACTCACCATATCAGACATCTGATGTCAACTGGACACTCTCACCAGACACGCTACCCACCAGGAAGGTATGTTAAACTATTCTCATTCTGAAAGTAAAATCCCGGTGATAATAAACAATAGATCATCACACACTAAAATTACAAATTACCGAACAATAAGCACTTAAAAATAATACCTTGTAAAAATAATCTCTCAGTCACTGAAAGAAATATCAAAATATCAGTGTAAGGTGGCGCCTAGGTGTTTGGTTTGCTGCCTGCTCTCTCTATTTTTCCTGTTTCCTCTGATCTCTAGCATTTTAGTTACCTGTGGAGGCTACCACGGCCATCTTGGTATCGGAAAAGACGTGGCGGTAGGCGTGGGGGCCGCTGCCTCCGGGCTCGAGCTGCCATGCCGTGCCATGATCTCCCGGGGGTCTAACCAGACCTGTTCGGATGCCGTGCTTCTTTCTGCCCTCGCTGTTTCTCCGTCGGTGCATTGTAGTGCTTGCACTAAGGAGATAGCCTCAGCTCGTTGCCCCTTCTAACCACGTCTATGGAGACGTGGGGTGAACCATGCAAACCTGTGTGCTCTCGCTGGACATCTTTCCGCCTCAACATTGGATTCGCATCATCCTCCAGTTATGAAACTGCCTCGCATTAAGATTACCTTGGTTAAAGCCTGCTCCGTTGGAAATAAAACCGGAATCCTGAAGGATTATTTTTATGATAAAGACCTGGACATTTTTTGTATTAAGGAGTCCTGGAGCCGCCCCGGTGAGACTGCTCTACTAACTGAACTTCTCCCTCCAAACTGTTTGGTGTTGAATTCTCCAAGACTTTCGGGCTGCAGGGGAGGCTTGCTGATTATTTTTAAAGCACATATTCCCTGTAAGATGATATTCATAGACACCAACATCAATAGTTTTGAACTTATTACCTTCGAACTGGGGAAAACCCATCCAATCTTGTGTGCGCTGATCTATCACCCTCCTAAATTTAACAAGGACTTCATTGAAGAATGGTCGGAACTTTAAAAAGAAATAACAACAAAATATGAACGAGTCCTGATTATGGGTGATTTTAATGTTCATGTTTGCTGTCCTGCCAAGCCTCTTGGGATAGATTTTAGTGACACACTTGATTAATTTGATTTAACGAAAGTTGTGTCAGTTCCTACCCATAACCAGTCTCATATTTTAGATTTAGTGGTAACACTTTATAATAATGTTTCGTTAATAAACATTTATAAATGTTTAGTAAGTCAATGAAAAATAATTTGCAAGGTATGAGTTAATGATATACTACTAATTTATAAAGGCTTATAAAGATATTTACAAATGATTAATTAATGATCAACTAAACCTTTACAAATTATAATTAACATATGTGGTAATTGTTTATAGATTATGTATAACTTTCTAAAGTCACAGTCATCGGTTATATGCAAGAATTTGATGCAACAGCAATTTATAAATGATTAAACACTTATAAATGACTATCTAATTCTATATTATTGTATCTCTATTTGTATATTGATTTTGAGCATAATTAAATATGGGGGAGAAAGTCCCTAAATTTATAAACCCTTTTCAGGTTATTTATTTTCTTGAATATAGGTGGCTGAAATAAGTTTCCTCTGCAGCAGTGTTGCCAACTTAGCGACTTTGTCGCTAGATTTAGCGACTTTTCAGACCCCTATAGCGACTTTTTTTCAAAAAAGCGACTAGCGACAAATCTAGCGACTTTTTCTGGTGTTATTGGAGACTTATCTGGTGTTTTGGAGACTCTGGCGTGAAGCACGTATTGTTCTGCAGTTACTGTCCTCAACGTGAGCCCCTCCCCCGTCCCAAAGCACTTACAGGCGGCCAGTCTCACAGTAGCCTTGCGCAGCAGTCCCATCTACAGTCTATGGGCGGAGCAGAGAGAGAGAGAGAGGAGACCCTCACCACTCGGCGTCCGGACTGCAAATGAAATGCGCTTGCGCAAAAGAAAGCCGCCGCTGGCTTGCAGAGCGGGATTTAAATGTAAACGTTTCTTCGCTGTGACGCTGTCACACAAATAAATCACTGCATTTGACTCACACAACCTCAGCAGCTCAGTCACTTATTCACCTCGTCCACTGTGTGTGTAGCCTACCTCTCTGTGACATAAGATCTTGCTAGCTAGCTCAGCAAAAAAAAAAAACAACTTTAAAAAAAAACAACTTAAAAAAAAAAACCTAAGTAACTCTGCCAGAGTGTGTCTTTTGGGTCACTTTGCCGGTCCCAAGCCCGGATAAAGGAGGAGGGTTGGTTGTAGAGCTAGCAATTTCACCCTACAGAACAATCTTTTGATTAAATTTGCTGTTATAACATTTAACAATACAGGACAAAACTGATGTGTGTAATGTGGATCTAGACAAAGCATTAAAATCATTAAATGTTGTTAATGTTGAAATTATTTTTGTACATTTGTAGTTCTAAACATATTTAGGGTGTTTTTTACTCACTTTTGTCTCTCCCACGACGTTATTCCTCTCTCCTACAGCGTCCGTTACAGTTATTTGCAAATTGCCAATTATGCAAATTAGGTGATGACGTCATTTAGCGACTTCTAGCGACTTTTGGGACAGCCAATAGCTACTTTCCTTACTGAGGAGTTGGCAACACTGCTCTGCAGGATGTCTGGGCTGTGCCTTAGAGATAGGGTGAGAAGAGCCACTGCTCCTCTACATTGAGAGGAGCCAGCTGAAGAGGCTCGGGCATCGGGTCAGGATGGAGGCCCACCTGGTGAGGTGTTCCACATCCCAACAATAGGAAACCTAGAGAAGGACCCAAGACACGCTGGAGGGACTGTCTCTCGGCTGGTCCGGGAACACCTTGGGATTCCTCCCGAAGAGCCGGACAAGGTGGTTGGGAAGTCTGGGTCTCTCTGCTGAAGCTGCTGCACTTTCTTTACATTTTGTTTTGAATACAAAAGGGACTACAATTATTTTTAAACTATCAGTGTGTCATAGAAAGTGAATGTATAAAGGTTTGGAACTTTTGTAGGAAATCTATGATCTGATGTAAATGTGAAAACTTCAGCCATGTAAGACTTACCAGGAAACATCTCACAGATGGACGGGTCATTCCATCATGTGTTACGATGTCTATCTTATGATCAGACACAAGAACTGGTCAGCATCTACAGCATTTCACTGTAAACCTCCTGATTCTCACATGTCCCAAATCACATATTATCAAAGGTTTGGCTACATCTCATTAGTTGTCAATGTTTTACGAATCAGTTGTAGCCTTTAAAAATATTAACAAATGATAGTTATTTGTTTACAAATGATCTATTAAGACTTTGCGCTTCCCCTAATGTAAAGTGTGAACACCTCATTACCTGTAAATATTTTAAGAATTATTTGTAGCTTCATAAAAACATTAATAAATGATAGTTATTCATTTACAAATGATCTACTACACTTTATGCTTCCCCTAATGTAAAGGGTGAACACCTCATTAGTTGCAAATGTTTTATGGATTAGGATTTGCTGTGCAACAATCAACAAACACTTTCTCATCATACAGTATATGACAATTTTTTTTAAGGTATGATTAGAACTATGGAGCATCAGAAGTTTCTTCTTTTTTTTTTTACAAAGCCTTG
Organism: Apricaphanius iberus; assembly: GCA_028564705.1. Taxonomy (NCBI): domain Eukaryota; kingdom Metazoa; phylum Chordata; class Actinopteri; order Cyprinodontiformes; family Aphaniidae; genus Apricaphanius; species Apricaphanius iberus. The sequence continues at coordinate 751,820 of JAPXFQ010002203.1, forward strand.
TTCAAATATTTAGAGAAAGTAGCAAAACAAGCGTGATCGGAGAACAGTAACATTTATTGGATGATACTTTCAAACTTGTTTTGCATAAGTATTTTTCCTTTTTTTTCTTATCTGAAACAAAGAACAGGAACATTTTGCCACACAAGTTATATCTCAAAATTACCTACTTATATAGTTTTTTTAATGATTCTGTCCCCCCAAAAACCTAAATTAAAATAAAAAAATATTCAACTTCAACAAGGACATTCTATTTCCGTTCACTTATGGGAAGTAACTTTCCTCCTTTTTTTAAACATTCTGTGTCTGAAATCATTTCAGGGTCAGCATATATGACACATGAACACAGGTCAATGAAAATGTTCAGCTTCTTTGAAAATCCTTTCAGGAGTTCAGTGATGATGGCACCGTTGACTGAGGTGTTCCTATAGACTTCAACGATCTTAGCTTCTTCTGTACTGACCCATGACCTCCAGTATCTTGTCACAACTTTCTGTGGGTGGAGAGTAAAAAAACAAAAACAAAGACAGCAATATTAATTAAATGAACCAATAATTTGTACACAGATATTAACTTTTTAAGCCACTATTTGAAAATAATTTCAAAATAACAATGGCATTTTTTGAAATTGTGAAACTTGCAATAAGGTACAAAAAAATAAAAAATACATAGCTAGAATTTGAAGTCTTATACAGCACCTAAGATATGAGTACTAAACTCAAATCCAAAATTTAAAATGCACCTACTTCTAAAATGTGTCATCAAAAAAATCCCCCAAAAACTATAATCTACACTTTTACTAGACATTACATAGTCAGTACCTTTAAACTAAAAACTTTAAGTCAGAGTTACTATGAAAATGTTTTGGTTTACAATGATTTATTTATTTATTTATTTTACAAATGCCTCTGTAACAAAAAGCATGGTAATAGTTTGAGAAAAATCCACATATTTGAAGGCCTTGAATGTAAAACATAAATAACAACTACCCAAAGCAAAACACCCTACCACCTATAAAAATATAGAAATAAATAAACTAAAATAAGCACTAGTTGATGCGGCATTCAACATAGCTTGATAATACAGAGAAATTCACTCCTGAACCCAGTAAATAAGAGATTAACATTTCATGTAATTTTTGGTGATTTAGTATTTCTGGGTATATGTTGCAACTAAAGCTGCTGTTAGCAGTTAGCTCGTAAAGCTAGCCCAAATAGGCTACTGGAATTAAAATGTCTGAACAGTGAACATAAACCATCAAAACCTCTTACCAGTTATGTGTGCAGAATGCAGATCGGTGCTCTCCCCTTCGACAGATAATACAGTAGTTCTATCGGTGAGACGTTTTTTTAACCGCGCTAATTTCTCATGTCTCATTAGCAGTAGCAGCCGCCATTTCTGCCTGACGTTTTTTTTTTTTTAAACAACACTTTATTGCACAATCAACATTACAACAGAAAGATGAATGCCTCAGGGGACACTAAGACATATACAAGTAGAAGAAAAAAGTATACAGACAAAAATATCAATTAAAGATATTTTTATCAAATGATTTTACAAAAAAAAAAAAAAAAAAAAAAAAAAAAAAAAAAAAAAAATGTTCCTCTTCAACAGACATCGGGGTTCAGCAAATTTTAAACTTCTCAAATATTTCTGCCTGACGTTCCTTCTGCTGACTCGTGCTTTCATGACGTAAGAGCTGTTCCATCCAGTGCCAGTCAATTATAGTCACAGAAAATATAAAATGTAAACTAAAGAAATAAGCCAAAATAAACTATAAAGTAATTTTATATATAATGTTTAGAAAAATAATAATGCTTTTATTCTCATAATTAAAAAAAAAATTATTACAAGCATTTAGGCAAAAAATGTGCATCTTTTCAATGGTTTAGGAAATCAGATTAATAAGATGGGCAAGAAATGAACAAATTACCTGCAAAAGGTTACTTTTTTATATACTCTACCAATATGATGTCATGTTTGAACTCTATAAACCATTAACAAATGTGCTCCAGATTATTTAAAAATATTTTGTTAATCATTAAGGAATCAATTATAAATCAGTGGTGCATTATATCTTATGTAGAACCGATAACGGTTCTAACAGTAGCTCATTATCAAATACCTTACAAATGATCAGGTAATGACATACTAAACAGTTATAAATCTATTTGTAAATGTCATAAAAAGTCTTTATAAATGAATGGTACATCATTATCTAATACCTTGTAAATGATCTGTTAATGAAATACTAAGCACTTATAAATGTTTAATAACAAATCATTATTACAAAGTGTTGCTGGCCTACACCCAACTGTCCTCGGAATTTTCATCCGATTTCAAAGCTCCCGTTCATGTCAAAAGTGTTGGAAAAGGCTGTTTATAATCAACTTCTGACTTATCTAAAATATCTTGGTGTTTTAGATAAATTCTAGTCTGGTTTTATACAGCATCACAGTACAGAATCCGCCCATGTCAGGGCTTTTAATGATATTATTTTAGCCACCGACTCCGGTTCCCATGTTGCTCTGGTGATGTTGAACCTCTCAGCTGTGTTTGATACAGTTGGCCATAACATTTTACTGTCCCGTCTTGAGGATTTAGTCGGCATTAGGGGATCAGCACTTGACTGGTTCCGTTCGTACTTTTGCGACAGGTCCATTAGAGTGAGGATGGACGATTGTTCATCTCCCTCTGCTGCTCTTCCTTAGGGTGTGCCACAGGGGTCTATTCTTGACCCCCTTTTATTTAGTATCTACATCTTTCCACTGGGACTGATTTTTACGAAATTGAATATTAATTATCACCTTTATGCAGACAACTGCTAGGTGTATGTTCCCCTGAAGACTTTTACCTGGGTTCAACCACTCCTTGATTGAGTGAAGTTAAGGACTGGCTTGCAGCCATTTTCTTGCTGTTAAATGACACAAAGACTGAATTTATTGTTTTTACTTCCAATGGCTCATCCTCTTCTGCTCTTGATCTCTCTGCACTTCCTTGTAAAATTAGTCAAACAATTCTTAATCTAGGTATTAAAATGGATTCGGCTTTAAAAATGGATCCTCATGTTAATCACACGGTTAAATCCTGTTTTTATCAGTTGAGAGGTCTCTCTAAACTAAAACCCATTCTGAAACAGCACCACCTTGAGACAGCAATTCATGCTTTTATAACCTCTAGTCTGGATTACTCCAATGCTATTCTCTTTGGTATTTAAAAAGCTGCCTTATCCCGCCTTCAGTTTAACAGAATGTGGCCGCAAGATTTTTGACAAACAGGGGCCGTCGGCAGCACATTACTCCGCACATTACTTTTAGCAAGACTTCACTGGCTTCCTGTGCACTATCGGATATGTTTTAAAATTGTATTGTTTTTTTTTAAGGGTTTTAATGGCTTAGCCCCAACTTACCTATCAGAGCTACTCACTCCATATGTGCCAGGCAGCACTCTCCATTCTGGAGACCTCTATTTACTTCATATTCCCCGTCTACGCTGCAAAACCTTTGGTGAACGAGCTTTTCCACTCTGTGCTTCTAAACTCTGGAATGAACTCCCATTGGATATCAGACTCTCCTCCTCCATTGTGGTTTTTAAGTCTCGTTTAAATGGAGGCCTAGCAGCAGTTTTTCACAACTCACTAAACCTAAAAAAGGTATCACAACGCACATTTGAGCCCTTCAAATAGATGGGTGCTGAGACAAATGAGCCAAACAGTCCTATTTCTAAACATATATAGACCACCAAAACCTAACACAAACTTTTTAATGACTTCAATGACCTTTGAAAGGATTAAATGACATCCTCTATGATTTCTTTTTTTTTTTTTTTTTTTTTTTAACGTGTCCTGTCTAGCAGTATGCTACTCAGAATTGGTGTCTGAGTACCAATACAAGCCCAACAGTTTTACTTTCCCAAGCAGAGTAATTACAGCTTGCTGTAGTACGCCACTTGATGTATATGTAAGAAAAATCTTTATTAGTGATTACTGTGATGGTTCAATTTCCTGACGTCATTGACATTAAACTGAGACAAGAAGGGAGAAAGGAAGAAGGTGAAGAAAAGAAACCGGACCAACAGAGGGGCGAACCGACGACACAAGACAGGGAGGCAAACAAAGAACACAAGAAAACATCCCAGTCCTCCACCTCTGCCGGACGGCAGAGAAACAGTAATACATAACAAAAACAACAAAGTGTACAGAACCAAACCAATAGTTCGGATCTGGTAGAATAAACAAAGAATTACACATTCACTACACACAAGCATTGATTAATGAACATAATACAAATGTTTCTGGTAAGCTCCTGTGAACAACTAACTAATGATGATAACCTCAGCTTAAGATATGTCCGTCCTCACCAATGTCCCCACACCTATGTGTGTGCGAGCATGCAGGTCTGAATAAGGTTTCCCCATGCAAGTGATTGATAGCTGGTGTAAGGAACCGTCAATCCGTCCTACAGGAATCGGCACAGACATGGAGGAGGCAAGAGATGTATGCATCCAGCGTCCCACAGAGTACAGAGTCCACAGGCGGATCAGCGCAGGGTCGATCACCCGCCAAGAGGGGAACAGATGGAAGCCCCAGGGGAGCACCCACCAGCCGCGATGCTGGGGCCCGAGAGATCGCAGTGACGAGCCCACGGGCTCCGCCGGTAACCGGCTACGCCAGGGCGGGCCCAGACCAGGAACCGGAGGCCACGGGACCAGGGGCATCCCACCCCCCAGCGGGGCCCCAACCAGGGACCAGCCGACAAGGGTCCCCCGCCGCCGCCGCAGGCAAGGAGGACCCGCAGCCAACCGACGGACAACACACGCCGCCGCCACCCCGGACCAGTACCCACCGCCAACAACCCGGCCCGCCTCCACACATCCACACGCCAGGGAGCCACAGCAAGAGCCACAGCGGATGTACGCCCTCCCCAGGCCGCGCCCAGCCGGCACCTGGACATCCAGATCTTCCAGCTCCAGGGTCCAGATCCCTCCCCACGTGGGGCGCCAAGATCAGGGGCCCAGCCAATGCCGGACAGCCCCACCAGGTGAACAGACCAGCCAGCAGAAGTCCTGGAACCGGCAGGAGGACTGGGCGCCAGGCACGGTCCCCACCGATCCACCGGACGGCACCAACCTATTCTACAACCCCGGCACCCCCATAAGAGGTGCCCCAGTCAATCCAAGGAGGACATCGGCCCGAAACAGCGGCCGCCCGACACACCTGGGACCCGCCCGACATGCACCAGGACCGAGCCGGGCCGCAACCGGGACCCCCAGCCCCATGCATCGAGAGTCATCATCAACCAGCGGGCAGGAGCAACCATCACCGACGGGGAGTGACGGGGAGGGAAGAAGATGCATCAGGCCAGAGAGCAGCCAAACACCCAACCTGACAGGTAGACATAGACAGACAGAGACACTCATACGTACCCTCCCTCTCATGTGTACACATTCTTACAAATACAGGACATACGAAAAAAGGACGCTATACCCTCATTCATACCCCACATACGTACACTATACTCCATACTCCCAGGCCCAGGGACAGACGCCCCAGTAGAGAACCCCGCCCCTGCACCCAGGAGACAGACCCCTTTGCCCACCAGGACGGGGACAAGTAGACCGCCAAGGCCCCCACACCGGCAAGAGCAGCCCACCAGCCCAGGACCCCGACAGACGGCGTGATGTTCTAACCGGGCTCCGACCCCTGATGTTCCAACGAACAGGGTGTGGAAAGACCCCCCAGCCTCTCTCCCCCAGCTCAATGTGGTGTTGTTGCGTGTTGTTCTAATGTGCACTTAAAACAGAGGGGGGGGACATGGGAATACTGCCGGGTACCCCCATCTCCCCCACGGGCCCTCAGTGTCTACATGCGTTTAACCAGTGGGTGCCGGCACCACAGGCGAGGCCCCCACAACGGGGGGGCCTCGCCTGTGGCGCCACACCGCCAGGTCCCTACATGTGCGTTCCCTGTAAATGTTGCAAGTGTAGTGTCTAAATTGCTCAATAAAATCTGGGGCCCCGGCAATCCACCAGCCCCCATGCCAGGGGCATACCTAAATCCTCCCCAACATTCACACTGCTAACAAAACACATGTCACTAGACACCCAGGTTGAGTTTAGCCCCCCCTCACCCTCAACGCCCTCCCGTCCCATCCTCTATGATTTCAACCTAATCCAGCATATTAACAAACTAACGCACAATTGAGGACACACTCTGGACCTACTTATTAAAAAAGACTTGAATATCTCTAACATTACGGTAAATGATATTGCATTATCTGACCATTTCTGCATCTCATTTGAAAGCACCATCTTAACTAAAATTCCTAATCACAGTAAGACCATTATTTTAAAAAAACCTTCCTCAAAGAAAACTCATTTGAAAATATTAAACTGATATACACTCCAACCCGATCCAAATCCACCAACACACATTCAGTAAACAAACTGACAGATTAATTTCTATCCAAAATCTCAGACGTGATACATAAGATTGTGCCATTTAAGGGTAAAACTCTCATGAATAAAAAGAAGTGATCCACTGGTATGTAATGGAAAAATGGAGTGCCGACGCGCCGAAAGAAAATGGCGAAAAGCTCGACTCCAGGTTTAATATGAGATATATAAAGATAGACTGAACAAATATCAATTAACCTTGAAGGATGCAAGGGAATCATTATTCTCTGTCATTATTCACAGAAACAACAATAATGCAAGGACATTATTGATACAGTGGAGAGATTAACTACTCCTCCTGTGACAGTAGCCCCCGAACTAATGTCCACCAGGGCCTGTAATAAATTTGCCAGATACTTTACTGAAAAGGTCTTGAACATCAGAAAGTCAATCAGTACATCAGTTTCAACCCCACTACCAACACTGATCCCAGTTAACACCGATGTAGAGAGAATTACTGATTTCCAAACACTAAAATCAATCGTGCTTTGATGAAATTATTTACAAACTAAGCTCTGCCACTGCTGCTTGGATATCTTATCAACAGGTTATCTTAAAAAAGATCTGATCTAAATACTCCCTCCGGTCAGGTATTTTCCCCCAAACCTTAAAAACAGGAGTTATTAAACCAATACTAAAATAGAAAAACCTAGAAAACACATTAATGCAAAACTACAGACCAATCTCTAATCTCCAATTTATGTGTACAATTACTGAAAAAGCTGTGTTCCAACAGTTGCACAGCTTCCTAACAATGAAAAACCACCTTGATATTAATCAGACTGGTTTTGGTAGGCACTACAGCACAGAGACAGCCCTCGTCAAAATTTTCAGTGACATCCGTACAAATAAGGACTGTGATAAAACCACAGTACTGGTACTATTAGACCTCAGTATGTCGTTTTACACCGTTGATCATGATATATTACTGGAACGTCTGGAGACCTGGGTTAGGCTCTCTGGTACGGCACTTGACTAGTTCAAATTTGACCTCAATAACAGGAATTTTATTGAGTTGATTAGCCAATTCTCATCACAAAATGCAGAAATCACATGCGGGGTCCCCCAGGGCTCCATCCTCAGGCCCCTCCCATTTAGCATTTACGTGCTGCCATTAAGCCATATTATAGCAACAAATATTATTAACTATCACAACTACGCTGAAGACACTGAGCTCTTTATCTCAATGTTACCAGGTGATGTTGAACCCATCCAAATCCTCAATAAATGCATTGAGCAAAATAACAGCTGGATGTCCTATAATTTCCTCCAACTGAATAAAAACAAATCCTAATTACTTATTTTCGGACCCAAAAAATATTGATTAAATATCAGTAAACAACTTCAGTCAATCCATCTTGAAACTATTGACCAGGCCAGAAACCTAGGTGTAATAATGGACTCAGACCTGAACCTCCAAGCTCAATCCTAGAAATGTTCCTCAGGAACATTTCTAGGATTAAAAGAATGATGACACAGTGAGACCTAGAAAAACTCATCCATGCATTTATCTCTAGCTGACTAGATTACTGTAACAGTACCTTCACAGATCTACCTAAAAAATCTATCAGACAGCTGAAGCTGATCCAGAACGCTGCTGCTTGTGTTCTCACTAAAACCAGGAAAGTAGAACACATCACTCCAGTTCTAAAGTCCTTAAATGGGCTACCTGTAGCTCAGAGAATAGATCTCAAAGTGCTTTTATTAGTCTATAAATCATTGAACGGGTTAGCATCAGAGTACATTAACAATCTGCTTTTACAGTACAAACTATCCAGATCACTCAGGTCCTCCAGCTCTAATCTACTGATCGTTCCTACAACCAGAACAAAGCATGGGGAAGCAGCTTTCAGTTTTTATGCTCCCCACATCTAGAACAAACTGCCGGACGAATGCAAAACTGCAGAGGCTCTGAACTCTTTTAAATCTAAAATAAAAACTATTTAGACATGCTTATGAGTAAATGTGTTTATCCTAAATTGTTGTTTTTAATCAAATACCATTGTTTGTTTTATGAATGTTAATTTATGCTTTTTTAAATTGATTTTATGTTTTCATTTTCATATTTTTGTAATTATGTAAAGCACCTTAAATTGGTTTGTGGCCTTGCCTCTGAGGGGCTGAATCATGTAACGGTAATACACAGTGACACTGTGGTTCCTGATGCCAGAATGTAAAAGTCGATCAGGCTATATGGCCTGCACATTGACCTGCCCATTGTAAAACCTTGATACTTTTCAGACATTCTGTGGTAAATTTTAAGCTGTATTCCAGATTTGTGTCCTTTTTGTAACTCAGATTTTTGCCAATGTTAAGTATTCTGGGAGATTCCCAAATATTTTACTTTAAAATACTTCTAAAATACTTTGGTATGCAGAGGAGTTGATGATTAATTCAACTGCTTTTCGTTGAGATTTGGAGTTGTAATCTGTATGCCCAAGTCATCACCCAAACACCACTGTGCTGGACAGTTAAAGGTTGAATATGGAACATGTGCACCAAAGCGACATCTAGTGTGTCAAGGTTGTAGTTGCAACAACAAAACTTAGTTTTTAGCTGTAAAAATGCCAGATTCGTAGCCGTGACCAGCCAGCATCATATCCAGCAACAAATCTTACAGGGTAAGGACCATTTTGTACTAATACGTTTATTTATTATCAAAATATTTTAAATCAAAATACTAAATGAAAAAAATAAAAATAAAATGAAAATAAAAAAAAGGGGTCAAAGGCAGCAATATGTTTTTGTATCTGTCCTCTACGCATCTTATTCTGGAGGCTGAGAAGGTGTCTCCTCCACTCTCCCTTTGGGCATGTTCTCTATAAAAGTCATAATTTATACTTTAGAATTTACATAAACATCCGACAGATTTCACATGGTGCGTATTTGACTGAGATGTATGTTCGGAGACCCATGTTAATACAGCAAGCTAGCTAGAACAGTCGTTTTAATAGCAACTCACTGCAGCGGTGAAAATCAGTCTCCTATACTGGACAGAGGAGGAGGGTTTTACTTGTTTTGCAGGTTTATGGGTCATGTTCAATGCTCTCATATCTAGGATCAAGGCCATATAATGAACACAAATATTGCAAAGCTGTTTAACCAACAGCTAATGTTAGTCATTAGCATCTTAGCCGTTAGTATCTTACCTATCCATGAGAAACTTTGCCATATCCAGGTGCATTTTGATGCTGGGAAATGTTTTCATTTGTGTCCATCTGTTGTAGGCTTAACCTAAAGTAACTCTTTTAATGTTGCTCCTCTTCTGAGAAGGAAAATGACATCTACGGTGTTCAGACTAGAGCTGAAGATCCTTGCCCGAACCTAATTTCTATGATTATCCACGGTCTCGGGTCGGGTTCCGGCTTTAGCAGTCAGCTGATCGTCTCATTAGCGCGATAATTTATAATAATGCGCTGCGGTGGGCCACTAACATTACTCCGAATCTACCTGTCAAGATGTTGCCGGCACACCGCATGTGTCATGATATAAAAGACCCACTCCTCTCAGACCAAAGCAGAAAACATGCTCCGACTGCTGCGCTGCGCTCACACAGAAAATGCTGAAGTGTAAATGCACTATTATCCCAAGTTTCAAGTTGCAGAAGTCTCCTGCATTCATATAGCAGCTCCCTGATTCCTACACATCATATAAAAACTCCTGAAATCTAGAGGAAGCGGTCGAGAGACAGATTTTTATGCAACAGAAGCAAGCGGTTAAAGCTTCATAAAGTTGCAGACAAAAAAAAAGATTATAAATCAACATCCCTTGAAATTATTTTTATTCATCATTTTAAGTTTCAGATAAAAGGCCTTTTTGAGGAGAGTTTCAAATATTTGTCCAGTAAATTAAAAACCTGCTGGTCACGTTGTATGTTGACAGTTTTTTTCTAGCGGGAAAATTTCAGGCTGTAATCGGGTTCTGGCTTTAATACGCTGTCAATCAAAATATACTCTTCGGGCTCGGTCTGAACTGTTTCAGTCTCTGGTCGGGCCGAACTTTTAAGGCCTGATTACAGCTGTAGTTCAGACAGAGCAGCTTGATTGCTCTGGACGGTCATTTACAAGAGTATTTGGCAATCCACAATGGCGCCCGACATTGACTGGAGTATGTAAATATAAACACAGTATCGTTCACGTAAAAATAAATATTTTATTATGTGTTTAGTTAAAATATAACTTTTAAAAGAAATGGTGTACATTCATTCTGCACACCTCTAAATGCCCCGTGGAGGTATTACTTTTTGAATAGAGAGCTTTTAACAAAGATGTTTCCTATCCAACCTTTAACATAAGTGTTTTTTATTCATATGTTAGCAAATACCTGTTACCCCTGGAGCAGGAGGAAGCCAGAGCTCCTCATGCTTCTATAGAATAAGGCACATTGAAGATGATGATCAATAAATTAGTAGATTTCATTTCCAGCATATGGCACTCCAAATGCTATTGAAGAGCTTAATGTGAAGCTATTAAATAAATAATGATCCTGCTCGGGGTACCATTGTCATTCATCTGAGCTTGGGTTACCTTGTTTGAAGTTAAGATGATTTATTATCACCTGTGAATTAAAATAGGGTGTGCTTACTTTGCTGTAGGCCATATGATTGCAAGTTTTATGGCTTGGAGTTCAAAACTATGAATGGAAACTCAATAAAGACATTTTGCATTGGATGACTATCATTTTAAAGCTGGCAGCTGCTGGAACACTAGTCTAAATGAACCGGTTCTGATTTGTGTGTATCCACGTTTTAATGATACACAAACTTACACCGTGAGGTTTTGTTCCACTAGGACAGATCAATTGGGTTAAATTAATGTCTAATGAACAGCTGTAGCATGAAATGTGTACATAATGTGATCCTAAACTATTAGTATTAAATTTATTATTGAATTTGTACACTTTTTGTTCCAGATTGAGGTCTATATACGTGTCCATTTGACTTATCATTGTCTGTCTCTACTATTGCAGAGCCTAACACAAGTATTCACAACAACAGTACTATTCCACATTTAATTGCATTATAACCAAAAACTAAAATAAACAGTGAGGAACATAAGTATTTGAATCCACTGTGATTTTACACTTAGAAGTTATGGAGGAGTCTGACATTCAAATCGTATTTTCATTTCCACTGTGACAGACAGCATGTAAAATTCTGGAAATCACATTTTATCATTTTTAGAACCTTTATTTGTATTTTACTTGGAAATCAGCAAGAATTCTGGCTCTCAAATACCCGTTACTCTACCTTTATAAAGTCCACCTCTACTCCACTTATTGATCTAAATTATTAGCACCTTTTTGAGCTCATTAAAGACACCTGGTCACCCTACAGTCAGAGTCACACTCCAACTACTACCATGGGCAAGACCAAAGAGCAGTCAAAAGACACAAGAGACAACGCGGACTACCTACACAAGGCTGGAAACCTCTGTGGGGCAATTGCCAAGCTGGTTGGTAAAAAATAGATCAACTGTTGGAGCAATTGTTAGAAAATGGAAAGGCTAAAGATTATTGTCAGTCTCTCTTGGACTGGGGCTCCATGCAAGATCTCACCTTGTGGTGTATCACTGATGATAAGAAAGAAAACACCACAACTGACCAAACAACAAAAATATGAAGTTATGTTTTGAGTTCTGACTTACGAATGCTAACAAAATGACGTGAGTCACAGTTCTTACTGTGCAGGTTCCAACAGAGTAGTCTTGATAGTTGGGACCACATAGGCTTCAATGTAAAGCGCTTTGAGTGGTCAGTAAGACTACAAAAGCGCTATATAAGTTCAGTCCATTACCATTTTGTTGAGAAAGCAATCCTCATTGAAATGATTTGCTCAAAGATTGAAGATCTTTCTCAGACTAGGGTTGTTTTCAATAGATGAAATCCAACAACTTCTCATAAACCATGTAACCCTGGCGGATGTTAAAAATAGGCCTGTTTCCCTGGTATCCAAATATGTATTTTCTCAATTTTCCTCATTTCCTGAGAGATAGTTTGATTCGAAAAGCAGCAAATTGGATTCAAAGTTATCAAGAACAATTCACACAGAAGAGGCGCAGTTGCAGCAAGTGTTTGGTAGTATAATTGTTGCTGCTGCTACTCAGCTAATGACTACCAGTAGAAATTCAAAGATTAGTCAAACATGAGTGGATGAGTCAAAGCAACACTTCAGGCATGTTTTTATTCATGTAGTATATATCAGGATGTTAACCTTTAAAATTTAGATTTTGCATATTAATCTGTCATAATGTCCTTGTCCAAGTTTAGAGCTTAATTCAATTGAGAATTGTGCAATACCTAAAAATCTATGTTCTCTCAATCCAATCCAACAGAGCTGGATATATTACTGAAGAAAATGTAAAACCTTTCAATCTGTTTATGTGTAAAATTGGAGACATCCCTCAAAATATTTGGAGGTGTATTTGCAGAAAGATGTGGTTCTGCAACGTTTGAACTCATGGGGCTGAAAAAACAACAAAAAAACACTGCAGGTTTGAGATTTTTTTTATTAGCAAAATAAAAAATAACATTTATAATTTCAACTTTTACTTTGCACACATGAACAGTTAGGTTGGCCTTTTCTATATGATGCTATTAGACTGAAGTGTGTGACTGTTATGTGACAAAGTGGGAAAGAGTTCCCGGGGCATGGACACCGAGAGAAATCGAATTCTCAAATAGAAATGTCCCATAAGCCGTGTCTTCTACATAGCCCACAGCACTGACACTAACACATTTGCCCGTACTGACATATATACTACAACGCTGTGCTTGCCAACAGCTGTGATAGGCTAAACTCGCGTTAAACACAAGGTTAACCCAGGTAGGTCCTTAATCCTCTTCAGACGGTTTGGTGTTCCCTGCAGACTTCGCCACGGTGGCTCATTAAGCACAATCGTCACCCCAATTTTGTTCCTGTGAGAGGGTGTGCGCCAACAGGAATCGGGCTTCTGGCTGACCAGCTACTCTTACGCCCCTGCTGGCTCTCCTCTCGCTGGGCTCCGGGATGTTTCATGGTGTTTTTGCCATCTAGGGTTTTTCGCTGCTCTATTGCAGCCTTTTCGGCGCAGATACTCTGTAGCTCTCAATGTTGGCGCTCTATGGACGAGCAATTCGCCTACTAAATATTACAAATAAACTGTAAACTTAGTTGTTTTGGATTTTCCGTTTGTTTTCACAAGAAATCCCGCTTTTTGTTCGGATAACTTTGGATATTCCAACCATTCCAAGGACGAGGATTCAAATCAGCGAGGAGCAGACTGGGAAAAACATGTTTATGCAAATGTAGCGACTTTTCCAGCGAGGAAATACACAGACAACTGCAGCGAGCTGGTTATTTTTACTACAAAAAATGCTGTGAAGCTCCATGTCGCAGCTTGGCTTCCGGCTAAAAAAGCGCAGGTTTAACGCATCGTCTGCTCGTGTGGAAAGAAAAAAAAAAAACTCGTTTAGTGCGAGAGAAGGAGCGATATGCGGCTCGCCAGGCGGCTGGTTTAGTGCTTCTGGAATTAGTAGAGAAATGGAAAAGGAGCGGCTGTAAGGCTCAAAACCTTGGGAGCAAAAAAAAGGAGTTTTTGGAAAGCTGTGGTTGACACATAATGGATCATTATCCGCCGATGCAGGTAGGACATAAGATAAAATGCCCTCAGATATTAGATATGTTCTATTTCATGTTTGTTTTTATCTTCTGCATGCACATTGATCATCTAGAGCCAGTTTACATTTGTGCGGGAGCCTAAATAAAGGCTAGGTGGGGGGTGTTTATTGGATCAAGGCTGGCTCAGACTCCGGACAATTACAGCTTTGCAGAGAAAGTAACCTGATCAGCGAAGAGGTGCTGGAGATCTCAATTTGTTACTTAATATAAAATGTACATCTGAAAGTACATGTGAGGTCGTGTGTGAAAATATTATAATAGCATACATTACCCCGGCTTGTGATACCCCCCCCCCCCCCCAAATGTTCCCTTATGATTCCTAAAGCTTAAAATTAAACTCTTTAAGTTGCACAAATGTATGTGTGCGTGTGTGTGTGTGTGTGTGTGTGTGTGAGAGAGAGAGAGAGAGAGAGAGAGATACTGAGAGATATGGTTTTATTTCTAAACTTCCTTGGCGTGTGCGTCCAAACGCAGCTATATACTTGTGTGTATATTTGAGGTGAAGGGGGTCTATGGCCGCCATGAGACACTAACTCCACCGCCCTCTGTAATCACCACCCTCTTGTGGATTATAAGGCGGTCGAGGAGTCGCAGTAAGAAATCCGTGTCCGGAGGTAGAAAGCAGCCGGTCGGACTGTGCATCCAGTTCAGCACCGTGGACAGCGCACACAAATGAAACTGCTGCAGGAGGGAGCCTTCCCACTCTAACAGAGGGGGGCTATTTCCGACACTTGCTTGGTTGTTTACCCCCATATCCAAATTGTCATCATATTTTAAGCATAAGTTTTCTTCAGGTAAAATCATCTCCGCTTTTCTCCTGAAAACAGTACAATGACTCACTGGCAGGTGCACGCTCTCTCTCTCTCTCTCTCTCTCTCTCTCTCTCTCTCTCTCTCTCTCTCTCTCTCTCTCCTTTTATATCCACCCTGCTCATCCAGCCTGGGCTTTGCAATTTGATATGTCCCTGAAAAAATGAAACATATTGTCATTGCATATTTTAATTTAACATCCACTTTCTAGTTGTTTCTTAGCAGCAATATTTTGCCCCTCTGCCGTGTTTTGAAGCTTTCAGTCTTGTTGTTTAATCAGCATTTTTCCTGCTTGTTTGGTGACAAACACAATTTGCTCTATTCCCTAAAGGTTTTTTGTTGTTGCTGCTAAACATGAAAGCAATTCCCTCAGGAAACAACAACTCCCCGTGAAGCTACTTTTACTTACTTTCATGACATGTTTTTTTATTTTGTTAATACCAAATTCTCATACTAGACAGACATTACACTTTCCCAGAGGCAATGGCTTCAGTTGCCCATCATCTTCAGCACAGTTGTAAACAATCAACACACAACTGTATTTTGACAACTGTTGGCCAAAGAAGTGGTTAAATTACAGTAAATTCTGGCTCTTCAGAAATATCTAGATGCCATGTAGTCTTTTTCAAGATATACTAGATGCCAAATGCTATGCAAATTTAGTGTGTTTGAGAAAGAGTTGCTTAGTTATAGACTTGGAATTTTATTCAGAGCTTGTACTGAAACATGAATGTTCTAGTGAATCTTGAAACATTGCAACATTTTAGGTAGAAAACAATACAATAGCCAATAACAGCTGTGTCAGGCTGAGTGTGAAACAGTTACTTAAAGAGTTTCTTTATTCTTCTTTATATCCATTTTAAAGATCTTTTAACTCTTAAAACATTTGGCATCTTTGGTAATAATTGCTAAGGTAGCTACTAAGTGCCGACTTTGAAAGCTTCTCACTTATATATATATAGTTATAAATGTATAGATCAGGCATTTATGAGTTACAGTACACTCAGAAACATTTTGCTACTATGCTATTGGCTTAATGTTTATTTAAACACTAAATACTTTGCAATGTGCCATATGCTAGGCTAGCTGCTAATTCGTAAATACTTATCCCAGGAACTGTTTGATAAAGAGTTGCTTTGTTACACATCTAAAAATGATTAGATGATTAGTATTTGTATGAATACAGTACAGACCAAAAGTTTGGACAAACCTTCTTATTTTCATGACTATTTACATTTTAGATTCTCACTGAAAGTAATCAAAACTGTGAATGAACACATATGAAATAATGTAGTACATTTACAAAAAAAATTATGAAATAACCTGGCCTCCAAAGTCACCGGACCTGAACCCAATCGAGATGATTTGGGGTGAGCTGAACCGCAGAGTGAAGGCAAATGTGCCAACAAGTACTAAGCATCTCTGGGAACTCCTTCAAGACTGTTGGAAAACCATTTCTGGTGACTACCTCTTTAAGCACAAGAGAATGCAAAGCAGTAATCAGAGCAAAGCGTGGCTACTTTAAGGAATCTAAAATATAACACATGTATTCAGTTATTTCACCATTTTCGTTTAAGTACATACAGTAATTCCATACATTATGTGTTCATTCATAGTTTTGATGCCTTTAATTGCGAATCTAGTGTACAATGTAGTCATGAAAACAAAGAAAACGCATTGAATGATAAAGTGTGTCCAAACTGTACAGTATATGTTTTGCCTCTTTTGAAGTTAATGAATTAAAATTTGTAGCTTTAAAAATGTGATCCCATTTTAACTTTGAAATTATGATTTGAATAAAAAATTTAGTTAACTACATCTGAATAAATAGCCAATACGTACTTCACAAGGATATAAGAGGTTCTTGTAGTTGATTTAAAATCCCCCCAGGGATAGTTTAAAAAAAAACTGTCCATATTGGGACCAAAACATGATCCAAAAAGCTATTTTTTCACCTTTTTGATCTCACTGCATTTTCTTCCTGTTTTAGATTAAAATTCATTATGTTCATAACTGTTAAATCTTCAAACATTTCTGAATAATAACTTAGTGTCTGAACAAAGACAACCTGAACCTCCCTGCATTGATTAAATTCTGAAGTTTTAATATAACGACTATATCAACTAATCATAACACAAAATCACAGAAAAAATGTCCTAAGGGAACTGATCATTATGATGTTGATGGTGTAAACAGATACACTGAATAGCCCTGTTGACGGGATCCAATCCCAAACTATCATACAACACAACCTGGGGCCTCAGTCACATTTTAGTTGCATGAGTCTATCTGGACATCAACATCTTCATTCAGTAAATCTAAGTAAACATACTTAATTCAATTTAATTTGTTTTTTATCACATCTTTACTATTGGTATCAAAAACAGCCAATTTATTTTAAATTTATTTTAAATGTTTCCTTTTCAGCAACATAAATGCAGCTTATTGCTTCTCTTCAAGTAGATGATCATGTTTGTGCCAGGGATCATGTTTGTGCCAGGGAGCAACATGAGCAAGACTTTAATTAATTCTTCCTCTGTATTCATTGTTATTCAAGCTGCTCACCACAAACAGTCACAACATTAGTGTCAGCTCTGCTCATCTGATATGGCGGTATCAGTGGCGTTTGTCTCTCAAAGATAGATGCCAGGATGACGCTGGAGGGTTAATGCCTTCTGTTGAAGCTACCGTTGAAATTGATAGGGTTGCTTTGACAGATGAGCTAACCTGCAATTGCAGGCGAACGCAATTTACGGGTGCGGCAGATGGATTCAGAGGACACTGCGAGAAGTAGGGCAGTTTTACCTCGGGGAGCAGCTCAGTGTGCACAGAAGGCTCCTGATGAAAGCTGGAAAGTTGTTGTTTTGCAATGGAAATTGCATAGTGACATTTAGCAGGGAAGTGTAGAGGAGACTGTTTTATTAAACTTTGACTGAGATCAATTCGGGCTCTGGTCCTTAAGGAGACAATTGCTCTTCAGACATGAAGTGGGAAATACTTTGGGATTTAGCTTTAAACCACAGAGAAATGCAAATCTTAGCTCAACTTCCTTTACAGAATTTTTTTGAAATGGATTTAAAACACACTAATAAATCCAAATTAAATGTTGTGAGGATCTGATATGCAACCAGTCAAATATGTTTGATCCAGAGAGACATAATGGATTGATAGTACAGCTAATCTGGGTATAGAGCACAGCCACAGAGCATTTTCATAATGCTGCCTCACCTCGAATTGCCACAAATTACAGAGAAACATTTTACTGTTGAATTATTGCCCCCATGTTACCGATTTGGTCCTTTGTTTGTGCTTGTGCCCTGCAACTATGGCCCAGCTGCAGTAGAGGAACATATGTGAAGAATGAGCTGCCAGAGTGGAACCCTCACATGCATTTTTCTTTATTTACACCAATTTTAAAGTACTTTATAAATAACATGATTTTCATATCAATCACATAAAATCCTAATAAGACACCTGAAAATATGTTGTTGGAATTTACCAAAATGTGAAGGAGAATACATGCTCTTGCATAGGACTCTATCATATAGTTGTGTCTTCATATTCTAAGGCTCTTACTGTCCACTTTTTAAATTGAAAATCAATATTGAGTTCATTCAATTTTATTGATTTATTTTTTCCCAGATTCTTGTATTCCATTGTTTTTCTTTTGGATTCTTATCCAAAGAAGTAAATATTTTCCCATGCTTTAAGCTTTAATTTCTTTGCATCTTGGCCTTTTACCAAACATTTTGCAACCTATCCCGCATGCTATTCCCAGTTAGTGCAATGGGCCTTTAGCATCTTTATCATTGTGCCCACCAATGTGTATATTTCCTTTTAAATATCTAAACTTCCACAAAAACGATCTATTATAGTAAAACATTTTGTGCTATTACAAGTGGTCTCTTTTACAATTATATTTTTAAAACTAAGACTGTGGTCTTATTAAGGCACTTTATGACCATTAAAATAGTCTTTATGTTTAAATGTGTGGACCCCATAATGCACCACTAGCACGTAGAGTTCTGATACGAAACAATGAATGGACTTCCAGAGTCTGCCTCAAATAAATGAACAAATAAATAAACAAATAAAATATTAAAGACATTAAAAAAGCTTAAAATAAATATGTTTTGATAAGAAAGAAGGTTCAATAATTCTACAATATTTTGCGTGATCAATTTGCTGTGCTTTGAGATTTTAGATCATACATAGAAACAGGGCAGTGTATGATTGGCAAGTGAAAGGGAAATTATTCATAATTGTCAAAGGTTTTCATAAATAATAATCAAATAAGTGTAGTAGGCATATGTAATCCAGCCCCTTTTTGAAGGCCTCACAGATTACTTAATATGTAAGTGGAAAAACTGCATCATGATGAAAATCAATAATGGTTGAACACGTAAACTATTTTGAAAGGCAAAGACAGCATTACTCAGAGAACAGCCAAGAAGCCTATGGCAACTCTGGAGGAGCTGTGGAGATCCACAGCTCATGTAGGGGAGTCTATTAACAGGACAGCCTAAAGTCCAGCATTCTTTGAGTCTAGTTTTTTTGGCAGAGTGGCAAGAATAAAGCTGTTGTTTAAAAGAACATCATAAGAATCCCATTTATAGTTAACCACAACGTTTGTTAGGGACATAACAAATGCATACAATACAGTGTCCTGGACAGAAGAGTCCAAAATAGTTTTTATTTTTATTTTTTTGTTCACATGCACAACTCTGTGTTTCAAAAAACTAACACTGCACATCTTCCCGGACATACCATCCCTTATGATGAAACATGATAGGTGCACCATAATTCTCCTGGGATGCTTTTCTTTAACTCAGGCAGTGGCAGTCTTAGGTTTTTCCTAGAGCTCAGGGAAGCTAGTAGATACATACACAAAAAGACTTGAAGCCGTAATTGCAGCCAAATATGCCTTTACAAATAATTGATCAAGGGGCTCTGAACACAAATGCATGCCAAACTTTTGAGTTTTTTAATATTGATAAAATGATGATTATCTTTCCATTTAACATTATGCACTACTTTGCATTGGTCTATCATATAAAAGTTAAACACAATGCAGTTGGTCTAGTCAAATCAAGAGCTAAAGATACTTAAAATTAAATATATAATTATTCACTGTTGACATTTTGTACAAAATGTCATTATATTTTTTTTACCAGATTAGATTTTGTTCCAGTTGTTCAGAGGACTTTCGTCAATGACTAATTTTCTTTTTCACTTTTATATTTTTCATCTCCAATCTATCATTATTATCGACTAAAATTTAAAAAATGTTAAAGGAACATTACAGCAGAATTTTGTCTGTTGTTAAAGTAATCCCTGTAACAGACAGATGAACAAACAGTTCATCCAATTAATCACTTTAACGAAATCTTGAGTGTTTTACTGCAGTAACATTTTATTCAGGTATTCAGAAACTTAAGAAAGACATAAAAATGTCAAGTGTGGATGTTTTATAAAGGCTGATTTCGTTAGTTTTCAGCATAGAAAAGGCTGCTATTTTTTATTTTATTTTTATTTTTTGGTCACCAGCTGCCTCCAAAGACTTTTGTGTGGGATCTCCAGCTTCCTACAAGCTGAAATCGAAAGCAGCAACCCTGAAGCGTTTTCAGAGTCAATTTCATCTATAGCTTTGTTTTCATGTGGTTTAAGTCACATCCTAGTGGTGTTAAAATGCTGAGGCTGGATGAAAATGTGAATGAAATGCATTTTTTTGTGTTGCAACAATGATGTAAGGATGTAACACGCTATTCATTTGGTTGACCTTATTTGGCTTTTTGAGTTTGATGCTACAATAAAGTACTGTATGTACCAGAGGTAGAATTCACAGTATTATCTTGTGATGTGTGACTAACGAAAACCAATCAGATTTACATTTTACCTCTTTTATACAGTCAAATATAAGAAATAGTATTTTTACAGTAGTTAAAAACAATATATCAAACATTCAAACAGCAGCAGAATGATCAGAAAATGTGAAACTCCATAAAAAAATAAAAATATTTGCGCCACCTAAATACAACACGTAATGTAAAATGCAAAAAATTAAAATGAATATTAAAGTTAATTGACAAAACCTGCTTAAGAACTTCTTTTTTCAGTATTCTAAAACAGTAAAACAAATTGTTAATTATATTTGATATTCCCTTTCTTGCATACAAATATGTAAATATGGATGTCTAATCTTGTTTTTATGAGGGAATTATTATTAGCAGGAGACCCAAATAATAAAACTCTTGTTTTTTTCTCGTAAAACAAAATATATAAATACAACTCTACTCAGGAACCCTATCTGTTAATAGCCTGTCTTGCTCCTTTTTGCTGACATAATTTCAGTGGTATGTTTGGTTTATTTCAAATGGTCTTTCAAATCAGTCTGAGTAAATGTGCCGCCTGTTTCAAGCCAACTTACAGCACCTCAGGCAGATTTAGATCTGAGCTTTGACTTTGCAGTTCAAGGTCTGTCTATTTCTTAGATTTCCTCCTCTCTTTGGTGGACTCACTGGTACCTTTTGAGTCATTGTGATTAGGGCTGAACGATTTTGGAAAATAATCTAATTGTGATTTTTTTCTTCAATATTGCGATTGCGATTTAATGTGCAATTATCTTTGTGGGGCTTTTGTCATGCATTTTTTAATTAATGCAATCAAAAATATTGTGTATTATAAACAGATTTTTATACATAATTTATCCTATTCCATAAGATTATTTAGCTATTTTGAGACAAAGGCAAATATTAACAACTTTATCTACTTTTAATTATCACACTCGATGGTCATCGGTGTCGTTTTGCAATCAAGGTTTTTTTCTTCCTTTTGATCCCGGCTAATAATTCCCTCCGGCTGCAATGTTTTCCTCCGTGTGGTTATGCAGGAAGTAGGATGCTTGAAGGAACAAGCTCTGATTTTTTATTCTCCATCAATCTAATGCAATTTCAGACTCTGGTATGGCTCCGTAGAGCGGTTTGATCTCAGGTCAGTTGTTGCAAAATACTCCACTGTTTTCGGTGCGGCTTTACCTTTCTGTCGGCATTTTGTATACAGCGCAGGTAAAATGTGGCTAAAATGTGGGTGTGAGATTGAATCCTAGCTTATTCATCATGGTTAACAAAGCATACTTTTGGCTATAAAACCCGTTTTTAGAACGAATTATTTCAGTGTGCCGTTTTTTTATGTTCGTAAGGAGCGATTCTTTCAAACAGCTCGGTAAGCGATCCCTGTCGCCTCGAAGTTTGTTTACTGGAAATTTAAGCACTGGTGGCGGTCAATTTAGCCGTGCATCTCTCATATATGGCGGTGTGATGTTTTTAGGTGTTGAAAAAGGTTCGTACTGTAGTCTACCTCGTGAGGCAGCAACAATACCAAGACGGGTTCTGCATAATACCTGGCGTTGCGCAGCATCAACGTTTTCTTAGTAGAAATAATTTCTCACAACTAATGTACTGTTCCTCTTTGGTACCAACTATTGTGTAGTGTTGGATTCTGTTAAGCTTTTGGTCATTTTATAACTGGTTGAAGTGCAGCGTTTCCTTCTCTCCCTGCGTTGTTTGCAAGTCACGTGACTTTAGCAGATATGTTTACATCAAGTCAAATCGCATTTTACCAAATCGCAATTTAATTGCATATGCAATTAATAGTTCAGCCCTAATTGTGATGTTGCAGCTTCAGTGGTATTTATTTGTTATTCTTACAGATGATCTTACAATTTCATTAAGCACCTTCTGATAGAGTTTAGAATTAATGGTGGTCGTTTTAATGATGAGCCAGTCATGTACAGCTGGAGCGAGGCATCGCGTAACCATTACACTTGTACCACTTTCACATTATTCCAGAGGTACTTATGGTGCATTATGACACTGTGAATGCACCGTTAGTGTATTTTTTTGGCTATGTTCTCTAGGAAACTTCAGTCTGACCTTTATGTTTATAGTTGGTAAGTACAATTTCCCTTTTTTTGGCAAACATCCCAAGTCAAATTTGAACATCTTTTTTCCTATTTTATATATAGGCCTATAGGCCTATATATAGGCAGTGAGGCCTATATATTGGCCTCACTGCTGTTTTGGCTGCGCTTTGATCTGCTTCCTATTATAGCTGTCACAGCAGGAAGCTTTTCACTTCGGAGTGAATCAAAGTGAGCAATAGATTTTGGAAGATCGAGCTGGCGTGGAGCTTTGAAAACGGCCCACAGGAGCTTCATCCTTTATTCTGAAACAGAAGTCAGAACATCACTTTACCACAGATCACTGACCAGTGCAACTGTGGGGACATATACAGCACTGGATGTGAAACACGAGAGCATTTAGTCCTTTTATGCTGGATCCAGTGTGTCTGGGCGTCAAACTCTTGCTAGCATCACAGCTAAGCACTTTAAATACATTAAAGGGGGAAACAACACCACATGGTCATGTTACAGAGGACTACATTCACCTTTTAGGTTTCTCACTCTTTATTCTGTTTGTTAACTTCAGCAGAGCCAGTTTTGCTGTAACCTCTTTCTCCCCTCCCACGACTGCTTTGCTGTTGTTGCTACTGCACTTTTGAGCATAGTGGCGCCTGTCAGTTAATGGCAGGTTCATTTATCTAAGTCAGCAGTTGCAGCACACTCCAGCTGGATTTCAACTCACTTCTAGATTTTAAAAAGCCTACAAGCTTCTTAGATTGATGGTCCAGGGAAAACATAGATTTATAGAAAATCTAGTATGTTATGTTCCCTTTGGTTGAGTTGAAAATATGCCCTATTTTGTGCTGCTATACAGTTCATAAGGACTGTTGTCCTCTGACTGTTTTTTCTACCGTTTCCCAGTGGACTGAAGCTTGGCTTCCTGTCAGCAAACTCGAGGTGTAATGTACCGCTGCCTGTTACAATAATTTACAACTCACAGGCTTCATGGATCACAGTCTTGGAGGAGAAAGGTCGCAGAAACGTCTGCCAACATAAGAGCTAGAGGGGTGATTAGCTAAAACTGTTTTTGACAGAAAGCGTTCTGCAAAAGCAATTGCTTTTTTCCAGACATCTGCCTATTTTTTTCCAAACTTAGTTTCCTTGAAATATACATTTGAAAGTATTTTAACACACCAGATACACAGCAACCTTTAAATTTGCTTGTTATTTTGTAGGATAAAATAAGAATATTTATTTTTTATGAAAGATCTCTGAAAAGTGTTGTGTAAATAGAGTCCATTTCTGATGCTTCATCTGACTATATCTCACTGTTATATGAAGACCTCAGACTTTTGTTTTATTAGTTTTTTCAGATAAGTTTTGATATAGCAATAATCCAAATCTACCAAGATGTGGCCATTCACCTTATAGAACAGGCTCTTTATGGGGAGCTTTAAAGACAGATGCATCCAAGAGGCCTATGGTAACTCTGGAGGAACCAAAAAGATCCAAGCCTCAAGTGGAAGGATCAGTTGGCCGGGTAACAACTCCAATGTATAAGAAAATGTACCTTTATAGACGAGTGGGACAGAAAATTTGGTAAGAGATGATCTGAAAGGGGATGGAGGTATATAACGGCAAACTGGATAGAAAATCTGCAAAAGGGCAGACAAGACTTGAAACTGGGCTAGAAGTTTACCTTTTAATATAATATCAATTTTACATAATATAACTAATATAATAATAGCTGACATACAGCCATGCCTACAATGGAATAGTTTAAATCAAAGCATTTTCAAAATCTAGATCTGAATGCATTTGAAAATGTGTGTAAGAATAAAATAATGATAATTCACAGGAGCTCTAAAATATTTGACTAAGTTTGAACTAGTTTAGAAAGAAGCAATTCAGTCTCTAGTTGTACAAAGGTGGTAGAGGTACTTTTCTGCTGTAGTTGCAGGGATTTGTTGGTGATTGTATAAAGTACCGACTCAGGGGAAGTGAGTAGGTTATAACACAATCTGTTACTCATTATATTTGGTCATTTCAAAAGTGGCCTTCAAGAATAAATATTCCTAAGGTATATGAAAAGACCATAGGAAAGCTGGAAGCAACCTTCGTAAAGTACATTATGAAATAACAATTTAAAGCAATGTCTCACTAAATATACCCTCACATTTGATTGGTTAACCTCGACAGTTAACAGTTATCAGCTCAGAGGGGCTACATCTACTTTGCTTTAGTACTGTCTGCACCTCTGACACATTTTGATTATATGGATAGATAATTTAGTTATTTGACAAATTAAATTTGTTAAATAAATTAAATAAAGTTTTTACATGTATAAATGTCCAGTTGGAGATATTTTGATTTATCGAATTGTGGCACATCTGACTTTCCATACCTGCCACTCTCTAAATTGTTGCCATATTTGGCTATTTTTGGCTATTATTTATTTGACATTTTAAATGTGTCATGCATAGGTTATGGGCTGAATCTTTAGTAGCTCAGCTTCGGCAGGGGTGACTTGCAGCCTGTGACTTTTGTCAACTGCTACTGACCTCCAGCCCAGATCGTGTGTGCAGTGGTGAGGACGTGCCTGGTAACGTTAGATGAAAGGAGCGGAAAGAGAACCAAAAGCTGGATGTACCTGCACATTGCTCCTCAGGTGAAAATGACTGTACCGTTACTTTAAATCAAAGTGATGGAGACTGCAGGTCCCACATCAGAGGGATTGAGTGAGGCTGGGTTATTTTTATTCATCCCTCACAAAGCCTGATAAATGGAAAATCAAGAGTTTTCTCTGCGGCCAAACCCCATTTCTTTGGGTAAGGAGGCGAGGGAGACCTAAAAATGCTGCAAGGACGATATGGAAGAATAAATATTTAAAAAACAATCAATATCAGGCCTATATTATCCTCCAAAAACAGGCCATTTAAAAAAAAAATTGGTCTTGGCCATAGTTTGAAAGCTGAGGTGTCTAGTTTTGAGCCCCCCTTCCACCATGGGCTCAGGGCAAATGTCAGTGGACGTGTTTATTAGTAAAAAAGCAGGTAATGATTTGTTTCACAGTTGGGCGGTGCACACACAGAACGCCCATTTCACTTTGTCACTTGCCACAATACAACTTAACTGTGTATATATAGTAATCAAGTAGTCCTGTGTCATGGTGTTTACATTCAACTCACTGGCCGTCTCACTC
The DNA here is from genome assembly GCA_028564705.1 of Apricaphanius iberus. Taxonomy (NCBI): domain Eukaryota; kingdom Metazoa; phylum Chordata; class Actinopteri; order Cyprinodontiformes; family Aphaniidae; genus Apricaphanius; species Apricaphanius iberus. Next base: position 777,838 of record JAPXFQ010002203.1, read on the forward strand.
AGAAAGTTAAACAGCTGGTGGAGGCAGACGTATGTCAAGGAGGAACATGTTTAATGGTCATCATATGACTGATGGAATCTGAATAATTTTATTTATCTGAATTGTTATTAAGACATAAATGTTTATGTTGAGGGGCACATGCAAGCACAAACACACACACAGACACACACTCCCCCCAAAAAATAAAATAATAATAATAAAAACTCCCCCAAAATAAAAAAGACACTTGGGGAATCATGGAGGAATGGGACAGGTGCCCAGTCCCCCCTTTAGTAGCCAACAGAAGATGGGTGCACTGTGGTCATAAGGGATGGACATGGTCAGCAACAATACTCAGGTAGGATGTGACATTGCAAAAATTATCAATTGCTACTAAGGGGATAAAAGTGACTAAGAAAATGTTCCCCACACCACTACACCACCACCAGCCTGAACCGCTGAGGCAGGATGGATCCATGCTTTCATGTTGTTGATGCCAAATTCTGATCCTACCATTCGAATATTACAGCAGTAATCGAGACTCATCAGGCCTGGCAACATTTTTCAAATATTCTATTGTCCAATTTTGGCAAGCCTGTATGAATTGTAGCCTTAGTTTCCTGTTGTTAGCTGACTGAAATAGCACCCAGTGTGGTTTTTTGCTGTTGTACCCCATCTGCCTCAAGTTTCGACGTGCTGTGCATTCAGAGATGCTCTAGTGCATACCTTGGTTGCAATGAGTGGTTATTTGAATTACTGTTTCCTTTCTATAAGCTGGAACCAGTGTGGCCATTCTCCTCTGACCTCTCGAATCAAAAAGGCATTTCAGATAACAGAACTACCACTCATATTTTCCCTTTTTCTGACCATTCTCTGTAAACCCTAGAGATGATTGTACCTGAAAATCCCAGCAGATCAACGGTTTCTGAAACCCTCAGACCAGACCGTCTGGGACCAACAACCATGCCACGTTCAAAGTCACTTAAATCACCTTTCTTCCCCATTCTGATGCTCTCTTTGAACTCCAGAAGATCATCTTGAACATGTCTACATGCCTAAATGCATTAAGTTGTCGCTGTGTGATTGGCTGATTAAAAATAAGCCTTAACAAGCAGTTGGATGGAGTTTACCTAATAAATTGACCAGTGAGTGTATATCACAGCACCTGTGAGGTGTCCTCTATGCCAAGAGTTAAATGAGTACTTGCCGTATCATTTGTTTGCAGCAGCAGCTTCGTTTAAAGCTAATCATTGTCCAGATCAGCAGCTGGCCTATATCAGTATAGAAACTTGCTTAATCTTAATATCGTCCTGTTTACTTCACAGTACACCATGGTGGAGTAGATCCGGCTTGATTTGTTTGCTTCATGTGGGGCCTTCTCTGGAGGACACTTTGATGTCATTTAGATTAATCCACTGCTGTCTGCTTCCACCTCTGGGTTGCAGTAAACATGGGAGGCAATTAAATGGTGTTAGAGTTAATATGAAGGAAACACCTGACATTTTTCCCTCAGTGCAGTCATTTGCATTTTCACTTACACTCTTTAAATGTTGTCCGTTTATATGGTTTTTCACATTTTGCTTCATCTGTTCTTCACACACTCATTTTTAGCATGAAAGAAAAAAAAACAGGCTTGGTGAAGTTATCAGAGAGCATGACAAAAGCATCATTTTCCTCTCATGTGCAGCGGGGCCTCCAAGGTTAGCTGAGAAAACAGATCTTAAACAGTGAGCTGCTCACACCATGGAGGAGCGATAACATTCAGGCTCTGCGGGGATGTAACCACTGTGAAGATGCTATAATTTACTGAAGAGCCAGGGCAGCTTATCTTCCTGAGCAAAATAAGGAAGTGTTCAAGGGAGGTAAAAACAAACAAGGCCAGTGTGACCATGCAACCAGGAGGAAAATCACTGGGCTGCATACAGGTTCTATGGTAAAACAGGGTGCAGCTACACGTATTCATCACAAAACAGAACCTCACCTGAGGATGGGTTAAAAAGGTCAATTGCTCATGCATCTACTAGACCTTTCTTTTGCTCCTGGAGAGGTGGTTTCTGCACAAAATGAAAGCAAAATGCAAGAGATTTGATATTTTGCTCATAAAGCCGCTGGAGAAGCTGTCTCCCGCTGAGTTCGATTTTCTTCACTGTGTCCTTCAGCATTGAAGGTACAGACCTGTGAAGCTCCTTTCTACTGGAACTCTCTGGATGTAAAAGCCAATTTTTGAGCTGCAATAGCATCATCAACAACCACTAAAAATTCCCAAAGTCACAGCTTTAAAAGATTCATTACAACTCAAGATCCCAATTTCAAATTTGTCCATGCGCTTTTATAAATTGCTGTCATTAGGCAGAAAACGTCCCCATTCTGCTTTAAAGTTGGACTTCCCTCAACGCGGCGTTTTGATGAATTGATAGCTGGTCTTTTAATCTCACTGTGCTCCTCTCAGGTCCTCCGATATGATTGCTTCGTTGATGGGTTTCACTGCTAAGTGTTATCCTTGTACGACTGTAAAGTTTCAAATCTCCTCCAGAACAGTTCTGTGTTGCAGTTTCTAATTATAGCTACAGTTTTACAGATTCACTTCCTTATCTGAGACTAGATTTATTGCAAACCAAACTTTAGCTACTTCCATTTTACAACTCAAAGATGAAAAATAAACATTTATAGGAAAAAATTATTGGTCTCCTTCAGAGTTAATTAGTTATAAGCTTTGGAGACAATTTATCATTTATCATAGTTGCAGCCAAGCCCTAAATGAGAGCAACATAATGATTGAAAATTATTTATTTGTCTTTCATACCATAAACTTGTAAGTAAATTGTTCATTTTTTTTACATTTTCTATTCATTTTCCAAGATATTTTTTCAAACTCCTTTTCTTTGCATGTGTCTCCTGAAAAAAGGGATATTATTTGGATAATAACTGAATGATAAACTTATCTTTGCGAATTTATTAGTTAGTCTCCTGAATGGAGATAAAAACTGAGCCATAAGATTCAGTACAGGTTGCACTTAATGCTAAAAATCAAAAGTTTATAGAGTATAAATAAATCATGTATCAATCCAAGAATAAGTATGCTCAGTTTTGAAGTCTAAGAATGTTGTGTGTCAGTCTTATTTATTTTTAATATTTTTAGCAATATTTTACCAGGAAGTCCCTTGAGAAAAGTTCTTTTTCAAGGGAGACCTGACCACTAGCTTCATTTGAGTAACCACAAGACAGTCAGCCCCTGATACTATTTTTTGCTACACATTTTTTTTCTTCATATATCCTCTTAATATCCATGCTGCAGCTGTGTGACTGTTTTGTTTGTTTGTTTTAGCTCCTCATATAATGACCTGTTTCATATTTGATATCAGTTAAACTATTACCACTCAACCCTTAGCAGAAATATTCTCTGATTTGTTTCTACATATTTTTGAATCTACAGATATTTTTTCATGCTGGAGTTCTTGCATTAAAGTTTGGCTTGAAACCTGAATGTCGCCATTTGACATCTAAATTTTAGTTATTTGATCACTTTTTTTGAGTTTTGAGTGTTGAGCAGTTTGCATCATTCTCTTTACATTAATTTTGTCAGTTTGTCATGTCATGTTGTAGTTGTTTTTGCTCCTGATTTGCTTGTGTCTGAAATAACTGATGCATACCCATGTCAGCATAGCTTTTGCTGTTTTTTTGTTTTGCTTTTGTTTTGTTTTACAAGTAAAATATCGAAGTGAGGTGTGCATATGTACTGAGTCTTTATAGAAGAGTGGCAAGAAGATGAAGACTCATTTAGAGGACACAGCAAAAATGCAGAACATGCTTCCTCTGCTCATATAAGATCAAATTTCTACTTTTTGGCCTGCATGCAAGAGGGCATGTAGAAACACACAACTACAGTTGTACATCACACTAAAATTACCATCACCAGTGTGAAACAATACAGCATCAGGCTATGGGCATGCCTTTCTTCATCAGGGCAGAAAGGCTGGAGTACATAAGAATATGACTGTACTAAATAGAGGGCAGCACTGGAAGGAAAGCAGTAAGAGGCTGTGAGACTTGAGAGTAGGCCTTTCAGAAAGATAAGACTCCCAAACATGCAGCTGGGGCTACAATGGAATGATTTAGTTGAACGCAAATCATAATGTTTGAATGGACTAAACAAAGTCCAGATCTAAATCCATTTCAAAGAAAAATTTATATTGATGGATGCCCTCCATCAAGTTTAACCGGTCTTAAAATATTTTACAACAAGGATTTGGTAATATTGTTTAATCTAATGTACAAAGCTGGCTGAAAAATAGACTAAATAATTCAAGTAAAAGTTGGTTTTTGGAAGTACGCACTTTAGGGTATGAATAAAAAATGTAAATGATATGTTTGTGTACAAAATAAACAACTTAAAAGCCTTAAACTTAATCTTCGATTTATAGATTACGTGAAACGTTGTCATGCTTTGTTATGGTAGATGTAAAGCGAGTAAAATAAATCTGAAACGGTTCGCAAGGTACTGAACAGTTTAATAACTGGTTTGCAGAAATTTGCTAAATAAACCGGCTTAAAGGATGCAGATAGCCTTACTTGACTTCAAGCTCAAACTAACAGCAGTTAAGGCTGCCCATCTTAGAGCAATAAAAATCTCCTACAAAATCTCCTACAAATTCTCCTACAAGAATGGAGAATTTTTAGCTGTCACATCCTCTCTAGCCACAGAGCTGTCCAGAACTTGTAAAAAAGCTCATCTACATTTAAACAGGGCTACGTTTGATCAATCAGAGCTCACACTGACTGCAGCTGAAATCTGTCTCCCAGTATTTACTCTTCCTCGTTCAGTCTCCCTGATTGCAGATTTGCTTTGTCACTTTAATCAGCATGCAGTGAATAGTGTCAGTCAGGGTCTCTAAACACACACACACACAGCTGCAGGAGTTTTTATGTGTTAGACCAAGGTTTGTGCAGACAACTAACAGCCACACGATGCAATCGAATGCAGGAAAGCACTTGATGCAGTTGAGACTGATTTTGAAATCTGACTTATAATAATTGATCAGTTATTTAAATTATGTTAGATAAAAGGATCAGAAGATTCCTTCTGTAGTCCAAGAGTATTTAATTTGAGTTGTTAATTAACAAGCACAGCACGCACCTAAAATTGTACGAACTGACTTGCACACCCGAAATCAAAACAGACTTTGACAAGGATAAATAAACAATCGGGGTCAGACTGTTGTAACTCAAAGACAAAGCAAAATCCATCTGTTGAAAATCCACCCTTGAAGAATTTTGCACCATTCCACTTAGTCTGGATCACAGATGCAGTCACATGAACCGGTCTTACTGGGCCAGAGTTCTCAGTGGCAGCTAGACAACACATCCTTGACACCTGTTCCACTCAGTGGGAGTGGAAGGGAATAAAGACATAATGTAAAACATAACCAGGTCATTATTCCACCAGACAAAATTATTCCACAAGATTTGTGAGTAGAAAAAAAAAGTACTGTTCTTCCTTTTGGATGTGTTTCGTGTTTTGCACAGTGTGAGCATATCTGTGGGAGAGCCAAGCTGGCTGACTGACATTTAAAGAGTCTGCTTAATAGGGATCTGTTTAATCTGGAGGGATGAAGTTTACTTTGATGGAAGCTGTTATCCTACTTTAGAACACAGATCTATAAAAAGAATGGTTTATCCCTAAACTATTACAGCAATAAAAAAATGTTAAGCGTTATAATTTAAAAGTAACCTCCTCAATATGGAAATTTTAGATGGAATTTGGGCCTCTTTTCAATCTAGACTTGCTGAGTGGATATTAATTGCTCGTCACTACATAAAGTTTTCCACTTTACATCCATGATGTATTTTTATTGTTTAAAATAGAGTGATTGTTTCAAATTGCAGATTCATTATAAACTTACATTTGAAGCCAGATATTTGCATACATTGATAAAAAGTTACAGTCTTCGTTTTAATTAAACAATATTAAATAAGACTAATCTTTACTTTTTAATGTCAGGTAGGACTTTTTAGTTGTAGAAGAAGTATCAGAAAAATGATACAGTGAAATGAATCTACATTTTTTGCTTGCATTTGGTCAAATTGCCTTATAAACTTCATGATTTGAGTCCACCATTTTAGGTCTACAAGCTTCTCACAATAGTTTGCCAGAATATTGTCTCATTCTTCTTGACAGAACTGGTGTAACTGGACAGATTTGAAGGCTGTGCTTCTTGCAAACTCATTTTGATGTCAGTAAACATATTTTCTATCTTACAGAGATACAGTGATGCAGGTAACGCGTTACTTAGTAATGCGTTACTCTTAATATGACCACTTTTTCAATAACGTCTAATCTAACGCGTTACTATTTCCATAAAGGTAATCAGATTAAAGTTACTTGTTCAAGCCACTGTGCGTCAGTATTTTTGTAATTTTCTTGACATATCTGGTACATGGCAGCAAAAGTATTAGGAAAAAAGCAACAACACTGGTAAATATGGTCCTACCTTCACCAACACTGCTGCCAAAACAGCTCATAATCTCCTTTACGACCGCCATGTTTGTTTTCGCCTGAGTCTGTAGGCCTACTCTGTCCCCTAGTTGAACTCTCCAGAAGTACATGAAGTGAGTTAGTAAGTAGGTCTTCGCTTGTTGCTTCATAGTTGCTGTTGTCAACTTGAGGTTAAAAAGCAACCATATTTACAGCCTCACTGTTAAAATGCATTTCCAATAAAGTGAGTATTGGCAAAACAGGTTATTGTGTTTATGTTGAGGCACTGGGGAGTGCTATTGGGAGCTGCTGAAAGTAACTAATAAAGTAACTAATAATCTAATTTTGTTACTTTTAAAATACAGTAATATGTAAAGTAACTAAGTTACTTTTAGAAAGAGTAATCAATAGTCAGTAATCATCATACTTTTTCAAAGTAACTGTGGCAACACTGCTGAGATCAGAGCTTTGTGATTGCTGCTCCAAAACCTTCATTTTTTTTTAGTCCTTAAGGCACTCTGTCACTAAATGATGATTGGGGTCATTGTCCATTTGGAAGATCAATTTGTGCCTAACCTTTAATGTCCTGGAAGATTATATTTTGTGAAGTGCAACAATCCCTCCCTCAGCAACCGTCACATATGTTGGAAGTTCAAGCTTCCTCTTTTTTCCTTAAAATTTAACAATGAACGTTATAGCTAACATTAACATTTTGTTGCCATCAGACCACATGACCTGTCTTAAAACAATCTAGTAAAAAATCTAGTACCTCTATCTCCTCCCAGAACATACGATGGCTGGACATTACCATGGTGTTGATAATTGCCCACTATTGTTTGAAAAAATGACTTTACAAAAATTGCACTCAGTGAATCAGACAGAGGTAGCTCCATATTTCACTTCCTGAACTATTTTTCAGATTATATTCTGTTTTATATGATATTACCCAATAAAGATGTGTGCCTAGCGAATTATCTTGAAAGAGATCCACAGCTGTAGCTCAAAGTAACAACAATATTGTGAATTAATCCGTCAGATGCTTACAAAACCAGATTAGCCTTTGCACGGTTAAACTTCAGACATTAAATAAAGCAATAAAAAGGTACGTTCTTATCCATATGTCATTTTAACAATATGTGGTTTCAGTCTTTAGAATCCAAGTAAATCTTCTAAGCTTTTGTAGTAAAAGTCTCAATTAAGTCTGAAAACTTCCCCATCTCCTATAAAGAGTCATAGTTGCCACACCCTGTGGAGACTGTCTTGCTATTACTACTAATTACACATCATTTTGGGGAGTTTACTAAAACTTTACCAGAAACGAAGCATAACATGAGTAAAACTTTTCACTATCAAAGTTAAACACTGTAGAGGCCTTGTGATGTTGTGGGCTCTGTTTCTCCGCCAAAGGCACTAGAAACCTTGCAATTATCAGGGAATTGGAAATGGATCTTTAGGGGGGTCTTCGTCATGATAATAATTAATAATTCAAAACATAAGGCCAAATTAACACATAATTTTGTCAAACATAAAATCAGTGCCATTTCATTCCCATACTCTTGTAAAATGTGTAGGATGAGCTAAAGAGAAGAATGCATAACTGGGAAATAGTCAAAGATCCCGCTGTCTATATGCCTCAGCCGTATGAAATAGAGAGATTAAGTGGGCAGAATGGGGTTGTACAAAGTATCACCAGTGGGGGTACCAATGGGTGTGGGGGCGCTGCATCTTTTTTTTTTACTTCAAAGATGGCCTTTTGTCTTTTCAGATCGGTTTGGTTATGTTTCTCAGAAAGATATTCAGATTACATATGTCTGTGGTTTGAAATGTCAGTTTTTATGTACACACTCCCACATATTTGAGGGCTGAGCTGTTGCATAAAATACATTTTTCTTCTCTGCTTTTATGAAAATAGGAGAAAGTGATCTAACCTTTTCCAGCTATACTTAAAACACATAATTTGCTGTTTGCCAGTCAAAGACCAATTTCAGTCCATTTACTACTCTCCATTTCCATTAACACTACTAATTCTCATTAAAGCAGGTAATCAAGCTTGTTCTGTGCCTGAGGAAACTCATTTGACTCCTAATCATAGTCTTACTCCTTATTTGATACAGCAGGAGATCTTTTCTTTCTCTCACTGTGAGAATATCTCCATTATTTTAAGAACATTATCTCCGTTATTACATGAACACATTACTGCTTTGAATTTTCCTCTCTGTAACAATGTTTACACACTTTACACAAATTTGGTAGGTCTGTGGTTGCAAATGCAAAATCTCTCAGCGGATGGTTTCACATTTATGTGATGCAAAATGTCAAGGAGTTAAATGAGATGTTACCAGTGTGGGGTCCTGATTCATTATACAGTGGATAACAAGTTCCTTCCCTAACTAGGAACTGTGAAAGAATATTGCAGACTGAAGCCAAGCCCTTACTGTTGGCTTTTTAAATTACTTCAAATGTTTTGCTTTTCCGGTCCTGAATAAACAAAATGCAACCCACTCTTTTAAAAGGTCATTTGAAGCATTCATAAATGCCAGAGGGATGGAGCATGTTAAACAGAAGCAGAGCAGCTCGCCGGGGAGAGTTGGAGAGAGAACGGGGCCATTCAGATTGCTCCACATTGGCCAAAATGCCACTTATCAATTCAGCTTTGCACACAAAGACTCTGTGTGTGTGTTTGGTGACCAAACCTGGTGCTTGGTGCTGTTTGTCAGCCATTCACTGGTTTTTATCAAACACCATCTAGAGGTGTGGACGTTTTGGGGAGGAGATTTCTCCATGGGGCGTTTTGCTTCATATAATAAATACATGGTTTTACAATGTGTTTTCTAGATTAAGAAAATAATAATACAATTTCTAAACAAGCACTTTATTCAGATCAGCAGTATGTGTTGAGGCTTAGACATAACAGTACTTCATATAAAGTCAGAATACTGTTTTGATTTGTGTTTTTTTTCCTGAACTAATTGATTAGTAGCATTTACAAGTTTGATTCTTTAAAAAACTTATTTTTTTTCTTTTCCTGTCTCCTCTAGACTTTGTCAATATCAAAAATACTCACATTATGCAGTATAAGCATTTTCTGTAATCCTAGATGCTGGCATAAACAACTCAACAGGATGCAATAAGAACATAAATCTTACTAAGTCTAAATGTTGTTTTCCTTTACATGTATAAATATTTGCTGGTTGGATCCACAAGCGAGCAGCAGTTTTGCATGTTTTCTTTCATTATGTGTTCTAAGGAATCATTTAGCATAGCTTATTTTTAAATTTAAGAGACACTTTTATGACTGAACCCAGTTTAGGTCTGAGTTTATCTTGAACACTAAAAAAAGACAGATATAAAACCTGTAGCTTGCCTGATGTTTGGAGCAAAAAGATTCCTTCAGATTTGCTGTGATGTCATCATAGATGATTGATGGACTGAGTGACACATTGTTTTTGTCAGATTCTGAAAATCAGTCGGCAACACACTTATTGTTGCTTGCAGGAGAAAAAGCAAGTTACTCGAGCGGAAGAATCAGACGTCAGTTTTTTGGGGCGGTGATAATTTGCCTTTCATTGAAGTTGAATCATGCAGGGTAAGTGACACTCAGCTCGAGTCCAGCAGGGTATTGTTCCCTCATTATTTCCTGTTTCACTCCCTGCTATTTGAGAAAAGCAGCTTCGGTGCTCAGGGCTATTTAATGTAACGCATATCAAATAAATCGCGGATGTATTTCTAAAATTGGGTGTGATGAATTCCCCAAATCTTACAAACTAAAAGGGAAAAAAATAAAAAGATTTTTTTTGCTTGCTTTTTCCTATTTCCTCTGCTTTATTTAATGCTGATTGCCTCAGAAATTTGTGACTGCTTCACCTGCTGCTGTTCTTCCAGACCTGCTGGTTCAACAAAAAATACAATGCAACATTAATAACATATATTTTTTTTCGAGCTGTTACTTCTCAACTGGTTCATTTCTCTAAAGAGAGAGAAAAGGAACATGGTGCATATGTACAGGCACTAGATAAATAAACATTGTTTTTTGGCTGTAAACTGTCAATTATTCGACATTTTTTCTTGCTTTTCCATGTATAATTTCCAGTGTTAATTATCTGAAAATGTACCATGATCACAAAGAGTGAGATAGAAACAAGATTGACACTTTGCCTGTGCTTGCTGCTGAAATAGATCAATCTTTAATGCTAAAGTGGTCACACACAGAGAAAGGTCACCTTCTATAACTTAATTGTTCAGAGACTGGACTGTATAATGATGCTATAATAAAACAGTCCTATAAATCTCAGTGTCATTGTCTGCACAATGCTTTTGAAATCAGTCTTCTTGGTGAACAAAAATTAATGTCTGTGATATTAAGAATCATTCAGAAGTTGGACAGTATTTGCAGCCGCTTAAAGGGGTTTCTGTAGGGCATCTAACATACATTTGGTTCCCTATTAATAATGACATAATATAATCTCTCTGTTGCCTTTGAGCATATCTAAATCTTCTGCAGGGAGATCTTTGTTCATTACAGCGTTACTAACTGACATGTGATTTTTGGCCTGCAATGAAAAATCCATGCCGACAAACCATATCATAATCAGGCTGCTTGCACACCGAGATCAGCATCCGTTAAACTTTTGCTGGAATAGGACTCTTAGCTTGAGTGGAGAGGTCACACTTCCAAATTGCTTATAGGCTAATATTGGACTGTTATGTGAGAAGGTGGGACGTTTTGCGTTTATGTTGTTTACGGTAAAGCTCTTTCAGTCAGTAAGGATGAAATTGCTGCTTATGACTCATAGCCACTTCCTTAAATCAGTCTTACTATATTATAGGGAGGTAATTTTTAGTTTTGTTTTGATCTTCTCCATTAATACGACTGGGTTCTTACTTCAGCATGCAACAGATTTGATTTCTGGCATCTCATTCCACCTAGGGATTATACAAACTCATTGTTATGCTTTTTTGTTTTACTATAAAATAATAAAACTTTTGATAAAAACTTGTTCATATCTCTCAGCACAAAGGTCCAGGAAATGCACATCGTCAATTGCAAGAGATGGGATTATAAAAAAATACTGTAGACTAAATGCCGTTTCTTCTTAGAATTTTATTTATTATTTGTGTCAGAGAAACATTATTACATTAGTATTCGAAGTTGCTCAAAATAACCATTAGAGGCCCAAAGCATGCAAATATTTTAGATCTCACTTAATTTTTACATTTCTGGCAAGTTTCCCTGTGTCCTAGAATTTGCTTGCCAGCATCTTATTATTGCTAATTACAGCACAATTACACCATTTCATGTAATCATGTGGAAAACAAGCAACGCATATTAGCTACAGTTTAAAGGGGAATGCCAAATAGATATTTATTTGGAACTAAAGGCAGATTGATGCTGAGATAAACATGGGTGTTTATTTTCTGGTCTCTTTATTGTAGCTACATAGGGGAAATAAAGATTTAATATTCAAGAACTGAAGAGTGAGTCTTTCTTCTATATTGTCCTCTCTGACAACATGAAGCAACAAATAATCAGGTTACAAATAGGTAAGGTTAGAGAGAAAATCAACATGCTTTTCACTTTAATGTATCAAAAATGATTGAAATGATGAATAATAAATGCCTGAAATTACCTAAATTGTACACCAAACTTAAGAAGTCAATTTTAGATGGTGATAACTATGCTGGCAAGTTTCAGGCGCTAGATGGTTTGGCTCCGCTGAGTGCTTTTAAACAGCTTTAGTTAGAGCCACTTGTTATTTAGCAATGCTATTTCTATAATCATCATCATCATGAAGACATTTAAATTACCTAACTTACAGAAAGTGATGATTCTAATCTCTAAAAAAAAACATCTGTATAAAGCTCTAAGGCTGTTACATCTTGAAATAACAACTAAAATAAAACATAAAAAAGTGTATGTGCTCAATAATTGATCAGGGCTTCTTCTGCATGCATCGCCAGTAAAAAATTAATCAAAAATATCACTGTGTTGAATTGATTTAAAAATGTAAAATTGAACTACTAAATCATGATAAACAGAATGAATCCTAATTAATTGACATGCACCTCATGTACAGCATGGCACCACTGACTACCACCTAAATTAGTGAAAGACTTTGAAGATGTTTCTGAGTAACTGAACTCTAAAGTTTACAGCAGAATTAAAAGCTTTTAAGTTGTTTTGCATAGTCACACATGGAGCCTGATTTATCAACAGTTTGCTCTTGTTAATACCCACACAAACCGCACAGCATCGCAAAAACAGACTCAGGCTGATCTATCAACATGGCGGAGAGCGCGTTGCGCCTGTTAAACCCACAGCAAGACGCGTACAATCCATTTAGCGCATTTGCCGTTGATTAATATGCAATCTGTGTGTTTCTGTAAGAAGATGGAACATATTGGGAGGAGAATAGGCAAAGAAGTAGGCGTTCCAGGCGCACTGTGATTAACAAAGCAAAAAAAAATGTTTGGTCCAGTTATTTTAGCATCGATTTTTAGCACTTCTGAAAAGCATGTCTTAATTGTGTGCTACCACATTCATACACAATATAAACTAAGAGTAATTAAAGCTCTAATGGCAATAAACCTAAGAGTTATGTAAATATTTACCTGTTTTTCCCCCAAAGGCGCATCATAACTCACTGCGCGCTCGTCACGCCTCCACCTGGTAAAGATGGGCTGAGCGCACATTAGCCTACTGGATCCTTGTTAGTTTCTCGCGTAGTGGATAACCTTCCTGGATTCCAGTTAATAAAATGTAGTAATCATATACAATACCACAATCTTATTTTGCATTATATATGACATTGTAAAAACTAAATTCAGACATACTGCAGTTTTAATCAGTCTAACCTTCCAATACGGTGTGCATGCAGCAGAGAGCGGCGCATATGAACCGCATTAATTACATTTTTTACTGACAAATGGAAAGCAGAATTCACAGAATTCAGCATTTTACCCAAATTTTTGTGCCAAAGACCCAACATGGATGCATTATTCCTCCTCTCTCTAGTCATGGTGCAGTTCACATTAACGGCCGCAAACTCCTCATTTGAATACTGCTGCTTACGCCTGTTGAGAACTGCTCACGCAATCTTAGTAAACCGCCCGCAAATTAAGGACTACCCACTCGCAGTCATTATCAGAAATCTTTATAAATCAGCACCATATAGTCTATTCAGATGTCCGACATGAAGGAGCGGAAGTGTTCCTAATCAGAGATTAGCTTCTGTTATTGATCATACAATTTACGCATGAACAAACAGCTGTTAAACCATACCTGTCAACACTCAAGTTTTTGCTGGGTTTCTCCCATTTTTAGGGCTATCTCTCTGACCCCTCCCTGTGTGTCATCTCTCCTGGAAAACTCCCGTAATTGCATGTCCCAAACATCTTTATAAATAATCGGACCAAAATGTTTGTCTAATGTTGACAGACACCATATAATTTCAACCCGTTTGTCACTTAACATCCATCCATCCATCCATTTTCTTAACCGCTTAATCCTTAATGGGTCGTGGATTGTGCTGGTGCCTATCTCCAGCTGTCAACAGGTGAGAGGGGGGGTACACCCTGGACAGGTCGCCAGTCCATCACAGGGCAGGACAAACAGGACAAACAACCATGCATCACACCTAATGACAATTTACAGTGATCAATTAACCTGACAGTCATGTTTTTAGAATGTGGGAGGAAGCCAGAGTACCCGGAGGGAACCCACGCATGCACGGGGAGAACATGCAAACTCCATGCAGAAAGACCAGGATACGAACCCACAACCTTCTTACTGCAAGGCAACAGCGCTAACCACTGCGCCACCCGTCACTTAACATGTGTAGTACAATTAACAGCATGAGCCTATCTTGATATTCTCCAACATCCCCAACCCTGTCGCAACAAGCGGTCCCTGCAAACATCTCCCGAATTCTCCAACAGCCCCCCCCCCCCAGCTCCCCATGACTCCACGAGGACTGGTAGGTATAGACATGGGTGGAGTGATGGAACACCTCTAAAATAACGAAAAAAAGCATTCAAGGTAATATTTACAGGATTTAACGTTTTGAGGAAAGTCAAAAAGGCAAAGAATGAAATATAGAAATACATGTTATATTCAGAATAAAATCTAAATAAAAAAAACAACAACTTGGAAATAACCGAAATTATGGTTTAAGTTCTAACCCCTGTTGTGACACTTTTAGATAATTTACAGGGAGAGATCTTCTCAGCAGCACATTGTATTTGAAACTGCTTCTTACCAGCTTCTGTACATGAAAAGCTAATTATTTGGACCCACTTTAATTATTAATGTAAAACTTTGCAAATATTCAAAGCAAATATACTAATTTTGTTAAGAAATGTTTTTCATTTTAGATACAAATTATTTGATATTGTTCTAGAATATAACCAGAATTATGATGTACTATCTTCATGACATTGTAGCAAAGAACATGGAACTAATTTCAGAGCTATGTCAAAGACGGTGTTGGACTATTAAAATAAATATATCTTTATCAACAGCAGAGTTCAACTTTTTAAGATTAAGAGTGAGACTCTGATCCAGATTACTCATCTTTCACTGTCCCACAGCAGAGAGTTGAGTATTTCAAGCAGCAGAGTTGTGTCATCTGTCTGTTTCTCAGCAAGCCCAGCACTCTACCCTCTGCCAACTTCTGCAGTCAAGATGTAGGCTGCTATAAATAATATAATGTTCTGTGGATTGGGAATGCATGTACCAAAAACAATGAAGGAGCTGCACTGTTTTTGCCGAATGGAGTTAACATCACATCACTACAGGCTGGTGGCCTGCTTTTATTCTCCACAAGTTGTCTCCTTATTTCAAGTGTCCTGATGACATATTTATTTTATTTTTTTTGTTTTGGAGGAGGCGGGGTTTGGCATATGGTTACTGAGTAGATTTTATATAAATCAGATGCTTTCATGCCAAGAGGCATGATGTCAGAAAAAAAAAAACCTTTCCACCTAGGCTATTGATTATTGATTGGTTCTAAATACATCTTGCTGTGCACTTCAAGCTGAGGGAAGTTTGCAGTGTCCTATTCGTGAGATTAAATTTAAAATCCACAAAAAATGGCATGATTACATTATGTTTTGCTGCTTTAAATAGTTTACAAATATAACTATTAATTAATCTAATCCTAACTACCATCATGATAACATTGAAATGGCCAGACTTCAAACATTGTTACTTCTATTTGAAGAAAACTGAATAAACTGCCTGGATGAGCTCACCTTGTGTCTCATCCCCAAGAGCTGTGGCTGTGTCTGAAACTGAGGACCATGTAACATGATTATACATTTTACAAATCCTTGTATCTTATGATGTTACATGGGTAGTGAAAGGTTAAATATATATGATTCCTATGCCTCCCTCAAGCATGAGTCATGTTTTGTATTGTAACTGTTGCACAGTCATACCTTTGTGATTCTGAGATTACAGGTAGTCCATGAACACTAAATATATACTAATAGCTCCCAATTAATATGTAAACATATCAAGATGAACTGATTTTACAGAAAGGCATGCAACATCTCCTTGTCAAACAATTGGTGGTAATAGCGATGCTGATTAAATTATAATGTGGCGCCGTGGATGGACGCCTCGGTACTTCGCTCCTTAGTACTTGTTACATTTTTACTTTTTTGCGTAGTTTTCTGCACTCCCTCTGCTATTAAAATGAGCAGAGAGGAATTCCTACAAATAGGGCTATCCAGTGCCGGACTTTTTTCACCGGTTTTTAATCAACCAGACTGCTTTATGGAGATTCTGACCGGAGGAGCAGCAGCGCTCTGTGGATTTAGACGGAGACGCCGACGAGGGAAACGAGCTGGTGTGCTGGTTAAGTTGCGGCAGTGGGGATTACGCACCGCTCTCCCATCCATACACCTGGGGAACGTCCGCTCTCTGCCTAACAAAATGGATGAATTGCTCCTTCTCCTATCCAAGAACTCAGACTTTCGTCGTTCTGCCGCCTTTTGCTTCACTGAAACCTGGTCCAGTGAACACATCCCGGACAGTGCACTACAGCTGCCACGCTTCCAGCTGTTCCGAGCGGACCGCTGTGCGGAACTGTCTAGGAAGTCAAAGGGAGGAGGAAAGTGCTTCTACATAAACGAAGGTTGGTGTACAGATGTCACAGTGTTAAAGAAGACATGCAGCCCTCACCTAGAGTCTTTTTTCATAAACTGTAAGCCATTTTATTCACCGCGGGAGTTCGCCTCGTTTGTGCTGGTCGCTCTATACATTCCACCGCAGGCGTGTTTAACGGAGGCGTTACATCACCTCTTCGACCAGATCACAGACGTGCAGAAAACTCAACCGAACTCTCTGCTAATCATTCTCGGGGATTTTAATAGAGCAAATCTCAAACTTGAACTGCCTAAATATAGATACACGTGTCGTGTATCTATATTATATTTAATACGTGATGTGTCCCACCAGGGACATGGACACTTTAGACCACTGCTACACCACAATAAAGAATGCATATCGCTCTGTCCCCCGTGCTGCTTTGGGACTTTCTGACCACTGCCTGGTCCACCTCATCCCATCTTACAAGCAGAAGCTAAAATCTGCTAAGCCTGTAGTAAGAACTGTGAAGAGATGGACAGATGAGTCAAAGATGCAGTTACAGGCCTGCTTTGACTGCACTTATTGGAGCGTCGTTGAAGCAGCAGCCTCAGACCTGGACGAACTGACTGACACTGTGACATCTTGCATCAGCTTTTGTGAGGACATGTGTGTGCAGACCAAAACCTTCTGCACGTTCAACAACAACAAACCATGGTTCACTCTAGAACTGAGACGGCTACGGAGACATATGCTGTGGAAATATTTAGTTTTAACTGTTTCGCTCTCTGACTCTTTTATCTTTTTCATCCTTTTTGTGCTTTAGTAGTTATTTAGTCTGACTTGATTAACTAACTCTTGACAAATCATCAGTCTCCTTATGTTACTTTGCCATTTGGTGTAAATACTATTAACAGCTGAACATTCATTTAGATGTAAATGATAAACAAAAGCTTCATGTATATTTCTATTACGTCTTGATATAGCAGTGTGTGATCCAAGCTCTCAAATATCTCAGAAATTGTTATCACCACCTACATTTCAATTCTAGTGATTCTGGTTCACAGTAGCTGGTCTTCTCTAGGAGGCTGTTATAATACTGCCATCCCTGAATGAATGAAGCCTCCATCCTGATTGCCTTTGCCCTTTGTGTCTCTGTTAGGCTGTTTTTGTGTCTAGATAGTTGGTGTGAGCTCTTCGTGACATAAAATTATATCAAGGTATTAATAACTGTTTTATTCTTCTCCATCATTAAAGAAGGCTTAAGAAATATTGTTGAAATGCATGAGGGTTGCTTTATAAAACAAATCAGTAATAGTACAAGCACATCTTAAAAACAAGAAAGAACAGAGTTGCACAGTTATATGTTTGCTGGAAGATTATATTAAAGATGCAATAAGTAATACTACAGTCTTGTGGTGAAAATTGATTACAGAAGTCCATGTAGAGAAACAAGAGTCTCCCTTCCATGGGTTTCATGCTGGGTTGCCAGTTACAGATGACTCATACACAGTAAGTTGATAGGTAGATAAAACAGTTCACTGCAATATTAAGTTGCTGGTAATTAAAAAAAGAAGCTTGACATATTTTTAGAGCTGACTATTAGCTCAACATTAGCCTCAGTGTTTGTGTTGAAGACCTGGCAACCTTTCATGTGAATTGTTCTGGAACGAGGACGTACAAAGGTTGGACAGACTACGTTTTTCTGTAGACAGTTTATAATGATACAATATTGCAACCAACCAGCCAGCTGAAAATGAAATATGTTTCAATGTATCCTTCGTCTCAACATGACTGAGACATTAGAGTGCTTATTTCACTGTAAAAAGTATCTCACCATTGCTTCAGTTTGCAATGAGGAGATAAAAATAGTTGATCAGTTTGGCCTGTTCTTAAAAAGGCTTTATGTGGGCCCACAGTATCAACGTGCACTTAAGCGCACAGGATCAGCAGTTTTTTTGTTTTTTTTTGCCGTACCTTCAAAGTGAATGGGAGACCTCCAGGGCAGAGACTCTGCATTCATCTCCACTATAGCAGACAGTTTTGTTTCTTTGTGTACTGTATCATATTCAACAGATGTCTAATTGAGGTTAAAGGAATTATGGGTGAATAAACTGGGTCTTGTGGGAAAACACACATGTCTGGACTGAGATTTGGCTGCTGCAGCTTTTTGTGGGATTTTTGAAAAAGCTCACTGGATTTTTAATTCCGGAGTAATCACATGTGTTCTTGGAGTGCAAGTGTGGAGTAAAAGAAAGTGTTCAGCTGCCACTTTATTTTACTGTGGGGGTCAAATCAAGTAGTCTCACAGGTTGCTGACTGAAATTATAGATTTCTTTCCTTTTAAAGAAAAAAAATTGTGCATGAACTAACATATTGACTTTCATTGGTTGAATGATTACTTTCCCCATTTGTTTGTTAAGATAGGTAAAATATAATTTAGATCCACATAAATTAGGTTTTAGTGATTGTAGTTGGGCTGAGTTGCCAAGACAATCCACCTGATTTTTTGCTGCTATGCATGGTGAAACTTTAGGCAGTGAAGCACTTTCAAATGTTACATTCGTCACAGCAGTCTTAGTCTCAGAGCCCGGGGCATTGGACACATTGTTCACTCAAAAGTTGTTGGCAAATCAAGCTACTGTACTTTTCTGAAGAAGATTTCACAAACTCCCAGAGGCGGTTAACGTTCTGTCCATATGATGTCAATTTGGAAGATGATGGAAAAGAAAAGTCTAGTTCTCTGTGAAGACATCCACACCAGTGTATTGAAAAGATAGACCAAGTTTACAATGTGTTTCATTATCTTTTGTTGAGTTGATGAAAAATTCCAAATGTAACACAGTTTGGCGGAGAAAACAATGGATTGTAGATGTATCTGATTCCCATTGAGGTATTAGCTGGAAACCTCTCATACAGCAGATGGTCAAATGAAGATGATGTATATTTCAGGTTCTCTGTCTTACTATTTGGACTCACAGTTTGATTCTAAATATTGTTTAAAAGTTAACTTTCTCTAACATACTAAATATAATATTACAATGAATTGTTTCTATTATCCTTTCCAACTGCTGTGCAAGTGCAGCCGAAGTCCCGTCTGTCATTACCACACACAGTTCTCTGAAGGTGAGTCGGTTTGTCATAAACAAAAAATTCTCTGTGAAGACTGAAAGACATGTCTCTGCTATTAACGAATTTCACTAAGGATAACGGGACTTCGGCTGCACTTTTCCAAGAGTCAAGTTACGTTGTGAACACAGAAGAACACAGCCCTCCTCTCTCCGTGATTGGTTAGGTAATCGAGAAATCTGATTGGTTC
The DNA here is from genome assembly GCA_028564705.1 of Apricaphanius iberus. NCBI lineage: Eukaryota > Metazoa > Chordata > Actinopteri > Cyprinodontiformes > Aphaniidae > Apricaphanius > Apricaphanius iberus. The sequence goes on from JAPXFQ010002203.1 coordinate 797,695, forward strand.
TGGGAGTAGCGTGATTTGTACTTGTGTTTCTGATTTGTACTTGTGTTTCTGATTTGTATTTGTTTCTGATTTGTACTTGTGTTTCCGATTTGTACTTGTATCTTTGATTTGTACTTGTATTTTCTGATTTGTACATATTTGTATGTGTACAAGTTACAAATAAGCAGATACAAGTCACAATACATAAATCCCAACTCTAGTTGCCTTGCCATATCTGTGTATTGAACAAGAACAACAACAAGAACAGTTACTTTCCAAAATGCAAGATTTATTTACAGAAGAAGAGAAATAAACATTTAATCACCCAAAACTAATAACCAACAGTACTAATTAAAATAAATGAATAGTTAAAAATAAAATAACCCAAAAAGATTAATATGTAACACAGTGAGAAACCATGAATTCTTATTTATGCTTGGATGAATTTGGATACAAGTTAACAATAAAAAAAAACACCCTTTAAAATTAGTTATACTATCTAATTTGCCTCTGGAGAAACAGACCTTATGAACATCTAAAGTCCTCCGAGTTGCTCTGCGTCGATGAGGGAAGGGGGTCTCCAAGGAGTGTTAGCTAGCAGACTAACACAGGATCGCTAATCTGGCAAACAGCGCTGGGAAGCTCCTGGCTCTGGTTTCCTCCTGGCTGGCTGCGTGGCGATCGGGCCCCCGGCATCCACCTTTTTAACAGTACCTTTCTAGAGCTCTCCAGTTCAGCATCTACCTCTTATCAGCTTGGTGGCTGCGGCTAAATGCGGGTTCTGGCTGGTTCAGCTCTCGGCACACGTAGCTGAAACTCAGAGGGGTCTCATCGGACTCTGGGCATAACCACTGTCTTTGTTTATCAATGTTCAAGATTCACCTGGAGTGGTCTTTGGGTTCCTTTGGAGTGGATTTCTCCAAAACACTCGGGCTTCCCTCCACCAGAGAAGGAAGATGTTTGGAGTTGGTTGTCTTCTGTTCTCCGCCCGGTTGAAGCAGCACACAGAAGACAAAGCAGCCGGAAGTGGGCTGTATTTATAGACTCGGCCATGTCGACTTCTGGTGGAAGAGAACAGGTTAGCGCCACCACCCGATGGCTGTGTGTGTAACCCAACATGCAAATTGTGGTATTTAAAAGGGCGCAATGAAATAATGGTTAAAACATGGACATAATTACAAATAAATTCAAAGCAGAAGAAACACTTTCATATCAAAATTTTAAACATAAAATGTTTTGAATTAATACTTAGAATTGGTAATGTATCTGTGTTAGAATAGGGTTTGAGTAACGATATAAAGTGCTACAGTATATGTAATTGATCCCCAAATGGCTCATAATCTAAAACAGTGGTTCAGAATTATTTCATCTTTACGTGTGCAGCTTTGCACATAGACCCATTTTAAGCTTGTCTCATATTCGACATATATCCACTCTAAGAAATTAAACTTTGGCTATGGTTCCACTAAACTAGGTCGTTTAACTGCTGAATGGCAAACTCAATCAAGGAAATCAAATAACCTTAATACAACTCAATGATTATAAATGAATAGAACTAAACTGACATGAGTAAATCGTAAATGTAAGCATCAGTTAAATTTAACTACTGCCTTTACTTTGCTATGAACTATGAACTATGTGTAAAATAATATGGAATTGCTTTAAATTAGTGATTTTTTACAAAATAACCCCTTTTTGAGGGTGATAATTGACAATAATTGACTCAGATTTAGAATGAAACAATCTGTAAAATAGGGTTCAATTTCCAAAGGAATGAAACTGCAAAGGTACAAAAATGCCTAGCACCTTCTGAGACACATTACATCAAAAACGGAACTAATCCTTGTCCCCATACCTTAGTTTCATAATTCACATTGGTGTATCTAAATATCCCTCAAATACTATACCTGATGAAGTACTTTATACTGTACATTTGAAAAAGCAGAACTATATCTTTAAAATGAAGATAAATTGTTTGTTGTAGTTGTGCATTTCTGTACTCAACGCTGTTTACTGCTGCATTTTGGTGGAAGCGGTTCTGTCGCCACGGGCTTAAACATTTTAAACTATGATTGCTTATAATGCACTGGAAACTAATGCATTTTAAGACTTAGAAGGGTTTGTAAGATTAAAGGCCAGCTTCCTCTAAATTTAATCCTAGAATCAGAAAAATGTCATGACTACAGATTTGAGCTTGTAGAGCTGGAAAATATCCAGAGGCAGAAGGAAAAAAAATCACATCTGCTTCAGCTGTTGGATTTGTAAGAGAAATAGCCAATAGAACAGTGTTTGCCATGTATTATCATATACTGTACTATCACATTTTCTTTTCTTATCTACTTGTTGCTGCTAATCCTAAACGACATATATAATACATATTGGTTTGCATGGGTGCCTTGCAAGATTTTCTGTATCTATATATGTGCTTATGTGGGTGTAAGGAGGTTAGAAGCCTTGCTATAAAGTAAATAGTGAAATTCAACGATAAGAATGCTTCCAAAGGGAGAAAGTTGGTCATTTACGTTATGCAGATCAAAATCAGTTCCAGTATTCCCATGATGTCTGGTAAGGCTAAACATTTGGACTGTGAGAAATGTAGCAACAGATGCTGTTCATGTGGGAGGCAACTTATAGTTTGCCAAATACATTCCACTCCAGTTAGTGAGAAGTGAAAGCCGCAGAGTAGCTTTTGAAAGCAACTGCAAACTTGTGTTCAATAAAATCTGGTGTGTAGTTCCATAAAGTGGCCTGTAATGTCTGAGAGTGTTTGGCTTTGAAGGAAAGTGTGAATTTTTATGAATTTTAACTGCTTTTTTATGTTTTCTTTATCTGAAGGAGGGGAACATGCATTTCCTGTTTGAGTTTCTGGAAATCTAAAAAAAGGAATACGAGCATTTTTGGTTATTGATTAGCTTGATCAGTCTTCAGTGCCTCAAATTTCTCTGTTAAAATTCACAGTTTTAGGGTCCATCAGATAAACATTTACTGGTTCCCCAGTGTTGACAGTCTGATGAGACAAGGAAGCAAACAGAAGAGGAAATCTGACAACAAAGTATGGACCCACATGGCGTAATCCTGATCATATTTAAAAACTGAAGATACTGCACACTGTTTCTTTACTTCACATCTTCCAAGTGTTTCATCTGCCCTTTTTATTAGGTAAACCTGTTCAGTTATAAGATAAAATAGATAGAAAATCAGACAATAACAAAGCAGACATGCTAAAACATAATTTGCTAAAGTTTAAACTGAGCATCGGATTGGGGAAGGAAGGGGACATCCCCAGAAAATGGCTAGAAAACTGGAAAAGGTATGTAGAATATCACCTTAGACTATTGAACTGTAGCAGATTGGAAAAATGTTCCGTGGTACAATGAGGCTGGTTAGGCAAATTTTTAATTATATATCTTTGGCACCCTTTGAACTCTGGCTGTTTTTTTTTTTTGTTTTTTTTTTACCACTTATTAAGTCTTTGTACTACACAATGATGGTAAATTGTGCAGTGTGTTTTAAAAATTGCAAAGAGGAAAATTGAAGGACAAAAGTGTTCAGTTCAAAAAACTTACAAGAGCTGATTAACTGTTTCTGAAAGTCATGTCTCAGAAATTAAAGAAAATTCAAGCCAATGCTAGACAAAGGACCTAAGACATTTTTTCTCACTCAGGTAATCCTCTATAGCAATTTTTTATGTAAAAGCTTTTAAGGAGTCAACCTGTATTCAGCAAAAAAAAGAATAGGAGGTGGTGCTTTTAGACTTAGATATTTCTTTTGACAATGTAGTCTATGGTATCTTGTTGTCACCACAATAATATTGAGCAGATTTTTGAAGAACACTTCCACAGTTTGTTTAGACACAAGGAGAAACGTTCTTTAGGTTTTTCTTATATGTGGAGTTCATCAGGGCCCTATCCTAGGTCCTATCCTTTTTTGTCACATTTTCCGTTTAGGGATAACAAACAAAAAACAAACCACTGACATGACATTTAATTTTGGGAGCCCAGACAATCCAAACAACATTCTTGAGACTTTCCGCTCACACAGACTTCATCTAAGAATCTTACTATATATTTTAAGCAAATCAGTTGTTTTTTCAAAATCTGGATTGTATTCATTAACATTGACTGGCTCATTTCTATATTTTTTCATCAATATGCTTAGATTATTAGGATTTCCTGTATGGGAAGTTCCAGGTTCTCAGTGTAATTCTTGCTGGTGGTGCAAAATCCTCCAGCTCAACTTCTTGATTATTTTATTAGATGCACCTTTACTATTTGGCTCAAAGGGGCCAGACCATTTACTATGTATTTTAATATATTCCCAGTATAGTTTTACTATTTTGCTATATTGTTGGTCCCACTGCATTTGCTTGAACTTAATACTTTTGCTTTATTGCTATTTCAATTATTTTTCTTATGAGTTTCCTTCTTGTTTTATATTGTATATTGTGCCCTTTTGTTTTTATAGAATTGAACTTGAAATTATCCATTTTAAAATGTGTTTTTTGCTTTATTATCCATCCATCCTTGAAGGGTGAGCACTCAACAGGAAAGAGGTGGGGTACACCCTGTACAGGTCGCCAGCACAGACATAGAGGACAAAACAAACATGTATGCACAGACTCACACCTAATTAACCTAACAGTCATGTTTTTGGACTGTTGAAGGAAGCCAGAGTACCCGTTGGGAACCCAGGCAGTCACAGAGAGAACATGCAAACTCCACGCAGAAAGATCTCAGGCTGAGATTCAAAACTTCTTGTTACAAGGAAACGGTGATACCAACTGCACCAATGTTGCTGCCAATATTTGATTTATTATGACTTTAAAAAACAGTGGTACTTCCTTTATGTTTAAGGGCCTTTGTTAATGACATTGACTAACATCAGAGAATTACAGAAAAGTCTGATTACATTGAAAAATATAAATAAATAAATCAGCAAATATACCATAGCTTGATGGATAGATGGAAACTAGCATTAGTAATAGTTCAGAAAACAATGTTTATTGGAATTCAATTGAAAAACAAAATATTGGGTTACTAACCCTGACACCAGATAGGAAATGTCTGAGCTACACTGAGATTAATCCAACACATTTGTATTATTCTTAGAGAGAATATTATTCTTCCTTTATTATTCATACCTTATTAGTTAGATTATTCAGGTCACACCATTATTATCTGTGAAAAATATTAATGGATGCAGATCCAATATTGCCCTATGCTCTTTTCATGCCAGGTTCTCATGAGTGTGATGGTCTCTCATCTTGTGTGAATAAAATGTGGATGGTGAAGGACCACTTGCTCAGTAAATAGAGAGTGAAACAATGGAGCAGTGTGTGACAACTATGCTAGTAAACTGAATGGATTTCTTTTTTTCTGTCAATAGAGAAAATAAAGCAGTGTCTTCATACAGCTTTATTTAATGCAGAGTTAGTTTTTTTTAAACTACTTGTGTGTTCAAATGCTTTGTGTTCGTTTCTTTAAAAAATGGGAGAATCAGTGAAAAGAAATCCGCTGGGAGACCTTGGATTTTTGAATACAGCCTCACATCTTGTATGTATAATGTATAACACTCCAAAGGAAGCTCATTAATTTCAGATGAGAGAATCTTTTTTGCCTGCATTGCCTTGTTGCAAATCCACTGAATCAGTGTGACACTGTCATATGCTTACAGTTACGCCAGAATAGCCAGTGGAATGTATGCAAGAAAAAAAAGACAAATCAGCTGTAAAATATATTTATTTTTTCCTCTGCATGCATTTCAGTTCCAGTAGCTTAAATCAAACTTGCATGCGGGTGGTTAGCAATATAAATCCATTATAGATTAAAGATGTTGTAAGTACAGAGTAAAGCGCTATGTCTTCTTGCCCTCCAATATACCAATATGCCCCAGGCTGTGTGTTAGCATTTTAATGTTTATGAAACTCAAACCGGGAAAATCACAATCTGGGAAAACACTTCAGCTAGTTATTGCATATTTTAGCTACAGATGTACTGCAATCAGAAATATGTCAAGCATTTTACAAATGACCAACATAAAATTATACTGCCATGTTTAAGATATGTTTGAAATATATGTCTGATATACAGTGGGGGGAAATAATTATTTGACCCCTTGCTGATTTTGTAAGTTTGGCCAATGACAAATAAACGGAAGGCCTCAGAACAGCATCATTTTAATGGTAGGTTTATTTTAACAGTGACAGATAGAACATCAAAAGGAAAATTGAAAAAGTAACTTTAAATAAAAGATCTGAAACACACTGCACATGCCTAATGCGTACTCACTGGAAAGCCGTGGGGCACATAATCTAGCTAGCTTCCTCTACAGAGAAAGGTAGCAATCTGCCATCTGGTATGTCATCCGCCGTAAATTTATTTAAAGGCAGGGTGTACGATTGTGGGAGCGCTCCTCAAGAGGCAGTTATTGCAAAATAACAAGTCCCACCCCTTGCTTCACGCTCTCCCCCTAAGCCATGTCTCCATAACACAGGCACGCGCAGTCACCATGGTCTCGTTGGGTCTCCGCCACAGTCAACAACTCGCAGGACACAAGCCATTTCAACCAAAGTCACAAAATATAATGTAATCTTACCTGTCCAGGAGTAGTAAGCCCTTAGCTTCCTTGAATTGACGCCATCATGTAAATGCAGCAGCTCCAATGCAGATTCGGCTTGTGGCACGCTCTTCTTCGGCTTTCTTCTTTCTCCTTGCTGTTTCCACAACAGCTTTGCGTTTTCAATTCATTTTGGGAAGCTAATTTACACTAACTTCAAACTAAATGCTTCACCAAACAAGCACGTTGGCTACTGCAGCTGGCACAATCAATTTATCTGTTGGTGAGGTAGCGCAAGATCACTTCCTGTTTACAGGCTAGAACGAGCGTTGCGTGCACACGGAGGGGACGCGCAGAGGGGTAGGTGCTGGAACGCGGAAGCTTTGCCTACAAGCCTGTTATCCTGGAAGGACCGTGGAAGTTGATTGTATGAGGTTTTGCCAGGGTTTATCGCTGTAGAAAGAATGAAAATTACTCGGTCAAGTTTAAGAACTCCTAACTTATAGGTTGCCACTGGTATATAAAGAGCATTTTTTGCAGTTTTAAAAAAAGTGTTTTAAAATGAAATCGTATACCCTGCCTTTAAAGAAGAGATCCCACTATCAGCAGGAAGTGATGTGGCCTGTATGTGAAGGACCTGCATTCTGCAGCCAGGTCAACTTGCCCCGTTTTGCTGAATTCAAAAGATGATTGTGCACAATAACTGATATTAAAATAGCACGCTTAACTTCTGTTGGATATAAGTTTGCAGCCATTTAATATCTTGCTCGCTATCAAGACACTTATAAAAAAAAATAGTAGATTGATGAAGTCTGAGTTTAGCATGTTGCCTCTTGAACGTAAATTAGAGATTAAACATTTGCTATTTCAACAGCCGGTGGAGTTTTACATCGTTCAAGGAATTAAAGATTATAAATTTAAACTACATTTTTTGAAAAATTATAGTTATTGAAAAGTTTGCTAAGATGAAAGATCTGCTTTTTTTTTCAAAAAGACCAATAACTGTTAATTTTATGTGAAATTTTATGTAGGCTGAAAAAAGGCTTTAATTTTTCAATTATATTTACATAAAATGGTGTTCATGTGTTGGTGTGTGCAATTTTATTGGGTTAATTTAATATAGAATCAACATTAAATTAATCACATTAAAATGGCATTAGGTATTATGAATCAAAGTCATTTTGTGTGCATCACAGATGAATTTGTTGCTGCAATTGGGTGTTGAGTTGCTGTACCCAATCTAACTTATTATGCTAAAGATGCCACTGTCTCCGGCATGAAAAAAACAGAGGATAAATATGTAGTGCCAGTATTTGCCCAAATTCTGAAAAAAATAAACCTGACATTTTAGCGAAATCTTGACAACTTTTCTTGGCAAGATTCCTTAATTGACTTCAGGATAAAATATCAGCCAGCTTTAGTTGTTGGCCACAATCAACTCAGTGTTTACAATGTACCCATGTCCCACTGCTCTGAAACAAGCTCAAACCATTACCCCTTCACTCCTGTACTTGAAAGTGTATGAGGTGTTTCGTACTATGTTTTGTTCTGATTTTCCATTACAGCTATATTTTTGCTTAGCTTTTTATCCATCAAAGATAATTGTTCAAAAAGTCTTGTGGTTGAGTTAGATGCAACATTTTTGGTATCCTGGCTTTGCTCATTGTGAAACTCTGTATGTATAAAGGTAATGTGTCCTCCAAAGACATTGAAACACAAGGTAAAAATGCTACAGTGTGATGGAGGTATAAAGGCAAATACAGTTATTTACTTGAACGTATCAAACTCATTCTAACTGCTGGAAGGACAGTTTTATAAAAACACACCGGCATCATCTAAAACTGAAGCAGCTTCCTAACATTCTCCATCTACAGAAAGAAATATCAGTTTGCACTGACCTCGGCTCTGCTGCTTGAAATCCCCCTGCTGCCATAAGAGGCTTTACTACAGACTAGAAGCGGGTGAATAGGGATAATTTAATGAAACATTGGACAAGAGCACTCCACAGTCCTTTTAACAAATTGCTTCTTTTCAATGCCAAGCTCACTTCGGTGTAGGTTGCCTGAAGGAAGAGCTGAGTTAAAACAGATGGAAAGAAAAACCAAGCACAGTTATTGACCTGTAGCGCTTAGGCTTTGGTAGAAACAGTGACCATAAGCTGCAGAAATTTGGAAAATGACGCTGCTGTTGGAAAATCTACTGGTGATTTTATAAAACCCTTCCAAAGGATGGATTAACTGAGACATAAATCTGTTAATTTGGGGTTAGCAAAAGCAGGGGCAAACTTTACTCACAGTTACCTACAGATTCACTGCCGTTGCTGTGTCAAAGATAGCTGCCCTTTTTAAAGAAATTGGCAGGTCTCAGGGAAACATATTTGAAGCGTCACTAATTAGATTCACCCCTCATTGCCTTTCTACTCTTCTTAAGCTCAAGCTTTAAAAGAGGCCGGAGTGAAGCTTTGAATTAGCTTAATGAGATTTCCAGGCACATGACTTGGACTTCACGTGGAGAGAGAGAGAGTCATCAACAGGCACACTCTGCCAATATAACATTATAATGACTGTTGTTCGCCATTCAAAGGCTTGGGCAGATTTCAATTTGAATGGACAGAGAATTGAATATGTCCTATATTAGTTGTGTTAAACAGCATAACAACAATGCTTAAAAAATATATGTGAAGTACTGAGAGGGTGTGATGCTATTTGATAAAAGTGTACACATTGATAATGTTACCCTGCGATGGACTAATGACTTGTACCCCACCTCTCACCCATTGGCTGCTGGAGATAGGCACCAGCCCTCCGCAACACTGCTAGGATAAGCTGATTTAGATGATGGATGGATGGATATACAATGTTTGGGGTACACCAATATGCTCTTGTACCCATTTACAACTTCCAAGATGTTAAAACAATGTTTTAAAAAAATTATGTTGTAGAAAATATATTTTACATGTTTACTGAAATACTGTGATGGACTGGCGACCTGTCCAGGGTGTACCCCGCCTCTCGCCCCTTGACAGCTGGAGATAGGCACCAGCCCCCCCGCGACCCCTGGGGGACTAAGCGCTTCAGAAAATGGATGGATGTTTACTGAAATATATCAGATAAAGGCCATATTGTAATCATGATTTCTAACTCAATGTTAATCTGAGCCATACATCTGAGATTTACGAATATACTCATTGTCTACATAACATTTAACAGATTTTTCTCCAAATTATGGTCATCTGGTCTCAGTGCCCTGCATGTTCTAGATGTGCCTTTGCTTCTACATTGTTAAGAATAATAAATTACATTAACAGCTTGTTAATAGGCTCTGTAAAAACCTGTTAAGGACTTCTCAGAGTAAGTAAATAAGTACGTAAATGTATTTATGTAGTGCCTTACACAGGTCAACAAACACAAATTGCTTCACAATAAAGACAAGCATAAAAATACAAGATAAAAACACAAAAGATAAAACAGCATATATACTTTATCACTTGAAAGGACATAAAAATATTTAAAAGCCAGTCTTCAGCTGCTTCGCAAAAGAATCAACAGCACACAAATGAAGGCAATTTATTTGACATTCTGAAGGCCACTGCCTCAAAGGATTTAACCCCTCTTTTTTAAAATTGGTTTGTAGAACGATTAACAGGAATTAACTGAAAGATCTCAGACTGAAGTGTGGAGTTCTAGAAGGTCAGAGAAGAAGGGTGTGGATTGACCGCACAGCGCTCTAAAAGTAAAGACCAAAACTTTCAAATGAATTTTAAAATGCACCAGCAGCCAAGATGAAGAGATTAAACTGGAGCAATAAGATGTATCTTCTGTGAGCTGGTTAAATGCCTTGCAGCAGCATTCTGCAATGACTGAAGATGGTCAAAATCTTTCTTATTCAAACAAAAAAAGTCCAACAAAAAAAAGGTTGCAGTATATAAGATATAAAATAAAAATATATTATCCTCTCTAATTTAGCTTTGGCTACCAAAGATCTCATTTTAGAAATGTTTCCTTGCTGAAAAAAATTGCTAACACGAGCATCTGTCTAAATATAAAAATCACTGAAAGGTTGTTTCAGTAATACATCATACTGAATCATTCCATACAGTGAAATATTTCAGATGGTAATTCCATCTGAATATATCCCAGATAAGTGAAAGATAATAGCTATTCCAGTAGTTTTGATGAATATGGCTCATTGGCAGTAAAAACCAAAAGTCTGTCTTAAATGTATGTATGTCTGTCAAAATAACTTCATTGACTTACTCACCTCATCCGCTGTGTTTAAAGTTTAAACTTGACTGTCAGAAAAACAGGAGTGGGACTGAACCCTGAATTAAAAGGCTGGTTGAAACCATTTATTATAAATGTTATACGGGTCTACTGTCTGTAATTAAGGCATATATATATATATATATATATATATATATATATATATATATACTGTGATGGACTGGCAACCTGTCCAGAGTGTACCACGCCTCTCGCCCGTTGAAAGCTGGAGATAGGCACCAAGCCCCCCGCGACCGCTGGAGGACTAAGCGGCTCAGAAAATGGATGGATGGATATATATAGAAATATAGATATATATCTATATATATAGAAAAACAGGAGTGGGACTGAACCCTGAATTAAAAGGTTGGATATAATATATATCTATATAATATAGATATATCTATATATATATCTATATATATATAGATATATATATATTCTCAAAAACATACTCAAAAGACAAAACCTAATAACAGTCCAGACTAAGCCCACACTGCCATCAATGGTTAAAAAAAATATTACTAAAATATTTAAAAAAAAATATTCCTTTCTTCTATAGGGTCTATTCAAATTGCATACACAATTTGCAAATGATGCAATGACGTGACTCAGCAACTTCTAGTGACTTTTGGGGCAGTCAGTACCTACTTTAGGTGCTGTGGGGTTGGCAACACTGTAATCCAGTATGTAACAAGAAGGGAATAGGGAAAGAAGGTGAGCAAATGTAAGATAATTCAAATATTGATGTGGTGAGGGTAGAGCTGTTCGAAAAGGAAGAGGTGCCAGTGCCACACCTATGGAAATAACTTGTTTTTTGGCAGTGGGGTAGTTAATGTCCATTTATTGTTATCAAGGTGAACTGTTAAAAATATTGTGATACTGGTTTGAGGCCATATGTATCACTCAGCTCTATTCACCATTCTCTGTATGCATTGCTACTCTTACTGGATTAAACTTTCTCGATACACCAGCCACTGAATGTAATTTTACTGAATCAAGAACAAATGTATGAGACAGTTCACGTTAAAGTGAGAAATGGTTTTTGTACACAAATTTGCTGTTCCAAACATTTCTATCAGCTGAGTCTGCTGTACAATTTGGAGATCAAGTGAATACAGTAAACAGTAGATATCACGAGAAGTTATTTAACATAATGCAAGTATTTGTTTCAGAAGTCTTGTGCTGAAAAAAAAAAATAATAATTTGCAACAGCGTTTCCTCTGCCTGAATTTGTTGTTTTGTAATCTTTAGTCTGTTTTGTAATTGTTTGGTCAATGAAATTTCTGAATTTTTAACATAACTATATTTTTCTTGGTCAGACTTTTTCAAATATTCGATCAGATGTTCTGATCAGGTGCTCATTACCTGAGTAACATTTTTACCAAATACTTTTTACTCGAGTACTTGAGAAATTTCTTGGACAACTGCCTTTTACTTTAGAAAGAATATGATGAAGCAGTGCTATTCTTACTTAAGCACATTTTTGGGCTATACTACCAACCTCTGCACTGGACTTCTAGTAAGTCAGATGTTATGCCTCTCCTCTTTCTCGCCTGACTCTGGGACCATGATTCTAAAGTAAATGTAAAAGTTAATTTACTCTAAAAAATGAACTTTTGACCACTAAACACCAGTTTTGTATTTTATCTCCTTAGCTGTTGTAAGATGATCCAGGTGCATCTGATTAAGAGGTGGCCGAACACAAGAAATGTGTCAGTTTTAACCCATTTCGTAGGTGTGCCTACATGGGATCTCATCTGATGCATTAACTCCAGCCGTAGTCCTCACCTTGTGGATTTTCATTGAATTTTTCATCCACTAAATTTTTAATTATATTCTTAATTAGAGCCCTCCATGTACAGCCAGAGACCCGTTGTGGCTCGCCCTGTTGTGGAGGGTGTCATTGACTCTCTTCTGGACAACTATAAATCCAAAAGTCTTTATATGATGAGAAGATTAATGATGACCCATATCATGAGGTCAATCAAACCATTAATTTTATTAGTCTATCAATATAATTATCCAGATTTAATTAATTGAACGTTTTCATAAGATGTAAACTAAAGTCTTTAGAAGTAACTGCAATTAACTCTGTGTTTAAGAAATATCCTTTTCTGAGTTAAATTTTTTTCTTTCAAGTGCTCTTCAAATTTCAATTCACCGTTGATATTTGGTTTAGATTTAACCATGTTGTACCTTTCATCACTACTTTTGCCTACCATTGTGTCACCACTGTTTTACACGCAGTCAGTAAGCCTGGCTTTTGATACCTTCATTTTATCATTCCGGCTTAGCTTTAAATAATGACTAAATGCAAAAAAAAAAAAAAAAAAAAACTTTTATCACAGCTTTCTAGTAAACTTTTCAGTCACAACTTTAATCCAACACTTCCTGCTGTTGGGTGAGTTAAGGTTTTTTTTTCTCTAAGGATTAAAAGATTTTAGGGTGGCAACACTTTTTCATCCGAATAAAGTCACAGCTAATCCAGCTAAACTTGAATCATTCACAATGCGAACGACAGGTTGACCTCATGTTTCCGGATACTACTGATCTATTTCATGTAATGCGTCAGTCATGTGTTAGTGAGCTCCTCACAGTGAACAGGGGATTATGTTTATTCCTACATTTGTTTGAGGTATTTGCAAAATTTACTGGGTATGCTGTGCAAGGGGATTTTCCAGGTTTGCAATGTTTGCTTTTTTTGGAATCAACTTTTTTTTCTTCTTGGTTGTATGCTTTTTAGAGTAAAGTGTTGCAACACCTGTCCTGCCAAATACACATCCAGCAGTTAGCGAGATGAATTAAAACCATTTCTGCAGATAGTCTGCTGACAATTCTCAGGACTCATCTAGAAATAAAGTTAAGAAGCCAATGATATATATCAAAGCATGAGGTTAAAAGACTAAACTCAGCTGTATGTACTTAGTTTAAAGACTGTGCAACCAAAGTAGTTTTACTGCAGATTCAATGAGCATCCACTGTGTTAAATTATTTTCTTTATAAGGACAAAATAAATAAGGCCGCTGAACTTGGCTACCTTAATAGATGTTTGTCACTTATTCTAACCAATGTTAATATGAGGAAATATTTTTTGCCTATGTTGTTAACAGAATCAAGCACGTTAACATAGAAGTGGAGATTATTTATTTATTTACTTCCTTATTTTGTCATTCTGTTTAAAGCGAGGATGCACGACTTTATCAAGGGTTGTTGTCCTTTAGATTTATGATGTGCTTTTGCCCCAATACACTTAATTCATTAAATTATCACCTCAGCTTGTCACCAAGTTCTGGAGAAGCCTGCTAATCACCTGCTTATTTAAATCAGTTGTGATAAAGCAGGGGACCATTTAAAACACACAATGCTACAGCTCCTAAAGACCTACTGCAGATCTTAATGCATTAAAGAGCAACTCAACCCCAAATATATATATATATATATATATATATATATATATATATATATATATATATATATATGATATATTGTATAAAGGTGTATTTAATAGTGCATTCTAAATGTCTCATCATTATTTTTGTAATTTTAGTACATTTTAGTATAAGTATTAATTTTCTACTCAAACCGGTCAGTGTTTTATCCTTATCATGATAAAACGATACACAACAATGGAATTTGTATCAAGCTTTGCACTTAGCTCTGCAGTAATAGCTAACACAGGCTGATGACAACCAGCCTGTTGCTATGCGGTTTACAACAAACCAAGTCTCGGCCATCCCTCTGGAGCAAGTTGGAGTTAGAATAGAAAAGAAGTGTTGACGTAATTCAGTCTACATGAAGTAAATTAAATGTCGTTTATGTAAGTACACATACTTTGTCTTTTCTTAGATTCACCCTTTCAACTGCTACTTTGCTTTAGTTCAATACGAATATCAAAATTTCTGTGATTTTTCAGTAAGCCTGAGTATCTCAGAAACTGCTGATCTACTGGGATGTTCATGCACAACTTTCTCTTGGGCTTAAAGAACATGTCCATCAGGTGGAAGTTGTGTGGACGAATATGTCCTATTGAGGTTGGTGGACTAGGGGCGGGGCAGGGCAGCTCAGGATGATAGCAGGACAACAGCTGCTCAAATGTCCACTAACTGTGCAAAATTATTGGCCAGAACAGCCATTTTGATTCAGATTATAAATAGAACCAAGGTATTTAATACATTATCTCTAAACATACAAGTAGAATGTTGAAACAGTTTGCCCTCAGCAGTGGAAGACTACCAGGTAATAGTCCTGTCATCTGACAAAAAGAAACTGAGGATGCAACACATTGGACAAACATTGCATGGTCCCATGAATTTTGATTTTAGCTGAAATATTAGGGCCAAAATTTGTCTTCAACAATCCTAAAACATAATTTTCTAATTCCATGTACATGTTAGGTTATTGTTGGCAGTGTAGTGGTATAGTGGTATAGATAATAGTTCCATGTCACAAAGCTCAAATAATTTCAAATGCCTTTTTTTTAACATGACAATGGGTTCAATGTTCTCTAGTGACCTTCAGAGTAACTGGATCTAAATCCATTCGGACATGTTTGGGATGTGGTGGAACAGGAGAGTCTCATCATTGATGTAAAGCCAACAAGTCTGCTGCAGCTGTGCAATGTCAGTATTGATCAAAATATCTAAGGAATATTACTGATACCTTTTTGCATACAAGCCTCAGATTTTAAGGCTGGATAGTAAGGTGTAGCTAATAAAATGGTAATGAAATGTATTGGTAGGTGAAACTAATTGTAAGCTCAATTGGCTTGGGACAAGTTTTTTTCTTTATACCCAGTAGACCAAGACGTGTTTTCTGAGATGTGGTTGCTATGGCAGTTTTGCATAGTTTTCATCAAGCAGTCTGACAGAAATTGGATTTGACAAGATAATGATACATAATTAGTCAAAAATGCCTTTCACAGTTTTATCATTGCACAAACAAATGATAGGACTTGTAATATTATAAATTACCCGTGTTATAAATAGACCTGAAAAATATACTCAATTGCAGTCATGCCTGCACTATCACCACCACATAGTTATTATTGGAAGTAATATTAGTTAGGCCATTATATTTTTATAGCCATATGTTCATATTCTGCATATCAACAATATATTTGGATGGACTGACTTTAATGCCTTGAGATTCAATCAATCATATATTTCAGTGATTGGGATGTTTAGGGTCAGAGAATTGTAGAGATCTCAGAGAGAGATGAGCACAATGTGGGTTAATCATAATCACACAAAATTTTCCTTAAATCATGTAGTCTTAGTTATAAGAAAATGAGTAGACATTGCTTTAAAATGTTAAATTTTAGAGTACCTTCATGTCGTAGTATTTTTGAAGATGTTTCATGTAACTGTTAGTGTGTTATAACTGGAGGAAAAAAAAATGCTTCTTTTATCAGCAGAATATAACAAAAGCATTGATTGCAGTCCCTGTGTCATATCTATTGTTGTTTGTGTTGTTTCACCATTACTTATTTAATCATAGAGCTGCAATATCACACATATATTTAAGTCTTGTTTATACTCCCTGATAGTGTGGTATACAAAATGCTAATTATGGGAAGTAGTCTTGCGCACTGTTCAATCACTGATCAGGCTGATAATTAGGAACAAAAAAAAATTAGAGCAAACTCAGACTAAATCCTCCCAATGACAAAGACTGCAGGTTTTGGATTTGTTTGGGTGTCTGCTCATCTTTGCAGGGGGAAGTGATTATTCTACCTCTGCATTTGATTTAACCAAAGGAGCTGTTTTCTCTTCATTAGTCTCTTACGGGTTTTCCTGTGAGCAGCAACTATCTGTGTGCTGTGACACTGGAGGTTGTCTGTGGATGCTTATTTTGTGTCACTTTGTTGCTGGAGTTGGTCAGATAAGAAGAGATAAGAATAAACAAGCTGCACTCATATCCTGTATTATGCTTGTACAGGTGCTGGCCAGTAAATTAGAATATCATCAAAAAGTTGAATTATTTCAATAATTCCATTCAAAACGTGAAACTTGTACATTATATTCATGCAATGCACACAGACCAATGTATTTCCAATGTTTATTTCTTTTAATTTTGATATTTATAAGTGACAACTAATGAAAACTCAAAATTTGGTATCTCAAAAAATTAGAATATTTTAAAGGCCAATGAAAAAAAATGTTTTTTTTTAAATGTTGGCCAACTGAAAAGAATGAACATGAAAAGAATGTGCATGTATAGCACTCAATACTTAGTCGGGGCTCCTTTTGCCTCCATCACTGCAGTAATGCGGCGTGGCATGGACTCGATCAGTCTGTGGCACTGCTCAGGTGTTATGAGAGCCCAGGTTGCTCTGATAGTCGTCTTCAGCTCCTCTGCATTGTTGGGTCTAGCGTATTGCATCTTCCGCTTCACAATACCCCATAGATTTTCTATGGGGTTAAGGTCAGGCGAGTTTGCTGGCCAATCAAGGACAGGGATACCATGGTCCTTGAACCAGGTACTGGTGGTTTTGGCACTGTGTGCAGGTGCCAAGTCCTGTTGAAAAGTGAAGTCTGCATCCCCATAAAGTTGGTCAGCAGCAGGAAGCATGAAGTGCTCTAAAACTTCCTGGTAGACGGCTGCATTGACCTTGGACCTCAGGAAACAGAGTGGGCCAACACCGGCAGATGACATGGCACCCCACACCATCACTGACGGTGGAAACTTTACACTGGACCTCATGCAACGTGGATTCTGTGCTTCTCCGCTCTTCCTCCAGACTCTGGGTCCTTGATTTCCAAAGGAAATGCAAAAATTGCTTTCATCAGAAAACATAACTTTGTACCACTCAGCGGCAGTCCAGTCCTTTTTTTTCCTTGGCCCAGGCGAGACGCTTCTTACACTGTTTCTTGTTCAAGAGTGGCTTGACACACGGAATGCGACAGCTGAATCCCATGTCTTTCATGAGTCTCTTCGTGGTGGTTCTTGAAGAGCTGACTCCAGCTGCAGTCCACTCTTTGTGGATCTCCCCCACATTTTTGAATGGGTTTGTCGTCACAATTCTCTGCAGGGTGCGGTTATCCCTAGAGCTTGTACACTTTTTTCTACCACATTTTTTCCGTCCCTTCGCCTGTCTGTTAATGTGCTTGGACACAGAGCTCTGCGAACAGCCAGCTTCTTTAGCAATCACCTTTTGTGTCTTGCCCTCCTTGTACAAGGTGTCAATGGTCGTCTTTTGGACAGCTGTTAAGTCAGAAGTCTTCCCCATGATTATGGAGCCTTCAGAACAAGACTGAGGGACCTTTTAAAGGCCTTTGCAGGTGTTTTGAGTTAATCAGCTGATTAGAGTGGCACCAGGTGTCTTCTATATTGAGCCTTTTCAGAATATTCTAATTTTCTGAGATACCGAATTTGGTGTTTTCATTAGCTGTCAGTTGTAATAATAAAAATGAAAATTAATAAACACTTGAAATATATCACTATGTGTGGAAGGAAAGTATACAGTATAGAAGTTTCACGTTTTGAATGGAATTACTGAAATAATTCAACTTTTTGATGATATTCTAATTTACTGGCCAGCACCTGTACTTTAGACTTATGTTTACCAGTGAAAGATCAGTGTATTCCGGTGTCAGAGGTTTGACCCACACTCTGCTAGAGCCACATCAATAATGAAATCTTATTCTAAATGCCATAGAGTAGCAGCCTTTTTCTATTCTGATTTATGGAAATGTTTATAGGCCTGAGATATGCTCAGGACTCGCTTTCTCCACATATGTCTCGGAAGCTCTATATAAGTTTGCAGGCTTTTTGTCAGGTAATGCTGACAAGCAGAACAAGGAAATCACATTAAACCCTGCATGAACCATCATCCATGTGCATGGGGAGCTTGGTAAGGGAGCATTAAAACCTTGTGGCAACGTAACTTTGATCAACAGCGTCCAGCGATGCAGTAAAACCATAAGCTGCTGTACATGCCATGTTCAGACAGGTCAGGGACAAGTTGTCTGAGTTTTACCAAGAATTTAAAAGCTCCAGCTATTCATAAATGTTTCATCTTGTGTTAAGTCAGTGTTTACAATCTGCTCAGAGGAGCATTTTGACGTCAGTAAATTGTGGGAAGTGAGGCTGAGATGAGCTTTTTTACACCTGAGGGCTTTTGCGTCAGTATATCACAGTCACAATGTGGCCCGTTAGCCTGGGATAGATTTTTATTTTCATGAGAGTGAAAGAACACAAAGTCTTTTGAGACTCTAATATGAAATCTTTATTACTTTGTGTTTAATAATTTATGACTTTATACGCCTTACCTAAAGTGGATAGCCGCTACTGCTCCCCATCCGGTGCAGAAATTTTTCCCCTGACTGTCCCATCTGCTGTAAAAGAACTAAATTGTTGTAAATGCAAATTAATTTTATGTCCAAACATTTGTCAGGCTGAAAAGGGGGCTGACATGTGCCCTAAGAAGCTTAACAGCAAGGTAAATCTGCTCAGTGACAAAGCTTAGCTTGCCTGGGTACTATTGTAAATGTTTAATCCACTCTCCTACATGCTTACATATTTGGTATAGAGAAACTGTTAGACATGCTCTAATCACACAGGGACAAACTGTGTAATAAACTGTTTCGGAGAGATTTTCATTCACAAACATTTTAAATTAAATTTAAATAAAGATTTTCAATAATAATTTTAATTTGAGAAGGATTAATAACAGTGGCTTTTAAACATTGAGTTGTAAATGCTCTGCTGTGAAAATCTATCAAACTTACATGTTTTGAATCAACAAGTAAATGTCAATATGAGACGGAAAAAACCTGGGTAAAAACATAAAGCAATTTACAAATTATGTTTTAATTAATTAACGGGAAATAAGTTAGCCAATCAATCAAGGCCCCATGTATCTTTTCAGGCTAGCTAATTTTAAAAATGGTTTCATAATCTGAAAAATGTCTGTATGATAAAAAGAAAAGAAAGAAAAAACAGAAGAAATCCATGGAGACATGTGTAATGAAATATATGTTTGTTTTTAATCTTTCTGTAAAAGTAATGGTTGTAAAAGATGTTCCGTTTGGCCTTCAAACATTATTTATATTTATTTGATTTTTAAGTCTATTAATCTCAGAAACAACCTGTAGAAATAAACTAAGGACCTAAAGTTTGAAAATACACAGCACTAGTAAAAGGTTTTGATCTTTAAGTGTTTTATTTATATTTTTCATCCAAGGAGCTTATTTGTATGCAGGATTACAGCAATAATTTGTGTTGGGTACCTCTCTGTGAAATTTGTTCTAGGGCTTAACTGAGAACTCTCAAATATTTTTTTTGAACCTGGTTTTGATTGGCCTGAGAAAAGCTATCAGGTGGTGGTGATAGTGTTACAGAACTGTCAAAAATATTGCAAACATAATGTTTGAAACGCCAGAAGAAAATAAGACCCTTTGCACTTTTTATAAAGAGCAAAAAAAGCCACTAAGATTTATCTCTTATTGCAGTCACTGCAATAATGAAATAGGTATCATTCATTCCATTGTCATTCACCATTAGAATATTCACAAAACCATAGCGGTTGTTAATAATACATCTTTTTCAAAAGAGACTAATGCAGACTTGGCTTGTTACTGCACTAAAATTAAATGAATGGTTTTAAATGACATAATGACATGATTCAATAATTAGCCTGTGGAAATCTATTCAGATTTGATCTTTTAAACACATTTTTTTGTTTAAGCTAACCAAAGATTTTATTTTACCATACATTTATAATGTAACTAACTCTCTTTGGGATAAAGCAGCCAGTAGTATTTTTACTGAGAATTAGTGTCATGTCTCTCAGCCCAACCTTCTTTGGCTTAAGGAGCTACAGAACAATTTCCTGAACCACACATAGAAATGTTACTCAAATAAGGCATGGGAGGGATAGGCACTTGAATAGAAAATTTAAGACTGAGCAGGGAGGGGACTCAAGCTCTTGTGTTTATTTTTCACTACAGGTTTCCAGTAGAAATCCAGGCAAACACATTTTAGGTCCCCAGTGCAATAGAACACACAGCCTGTCACCTTGAAAATAAACCTGGGCAGATGAGACACATTGTCACATGTTGTCTCTGTATTTCACAGTATTTGTAGAACCTGAGATTTGAAAAGGGAGATGATAGGTATCAGAAGTAATAACTCAAGGCTGGTAAGGATATTGGTGAATCATGCAGAATAATGATGTTGTTACTCTTGTGACAAACAATATCAAGGTCCCCAGTCCCTCTTTCGAAAATATTAATTTGATTAAGACAAGTAGTTTTTGTTGGTGAATGAACAGTGAGGCAGCTATATAAAAGGCTAAGACAGAACTGAGGTACCGCACATTTAAAAATTATCCACTCTTTTGTATGATTCATTATGGTACAAATAAATGCTGACTTGTGTTAATTGGTGATGCACTGGAACCATGACTGGAACATATACCACCCCTTTATTACCCTTTCATCGTGTGTGTTTGTGTAATGAAATCTCAAGGCAGTAGGAAAGTGAAGCACGTCAAGGGTTCTCTTTTTATTTATCATCAGTTTGACAGGGTTAAATTAAAAACATTTGGATGGTATCATGTCAAGTGTAAATTTAAGGATGGAATGTTAAAGGTTATATGTTAAAAAAAAGTCTAAGTTAACAGCAGATTTGGAATTAAAACCACTGCAAAATGAGACTTTTTAAGGTTAAATAATGGCTTCTTTTTGAAAGATTAGACTGATGAGATTCATAAATATATATATATATATATATATATATATATATATATATATATATATATATATGTCTTGTTTTATCTTAAATGTTTGATCAAATTAGTAAGGTTATGAAGATTTTTGTAGATGTAAACATAGATTTAACAGAGCATAAAAAGAGAACAAGATATTTGATATTAATTTCTTGCATGTGTTGACAGATGTTAAAAACCAAATGCATGATTTCTCTCAAGCAAATTAAATGCAAATGACCCAAATGCAAGTTAATTGAAAGCCTCTTCCAAAAGGAAACCTAATGCCACTCTTCAGAAGTTGTATATCCATCAGCTTGAGAATGCATGCTTTTGGGAGAATGATCCATATATGCATCTGATATAACATAATGACCACTGACAGATAAGGTGAAAACCATTGTTTATCCCTCTAAAATTTTACATTTTTTGGGTGGGATATGTTTGGCATCAAGTCAACATTCTGTCGGTTTTATGATGTTGACTCAACATCCAAAGTATCTTTGGGACAAACAACTCAATCCATTGAGTCCCCATCTCGGAACCTATTGGAGTTAAAGGATCTGTTGCTAACATCTTGGTGCCATAAAGTACAGGAGGCGTTCATCAATGTCATTGATTCATTGTCTCAATGGGTCAGGGCTTTTTTGGCAACAAAACAGGACCCGGCAGACTATTTGGCAAAGTGTTATGTCTGATAAAATATATAAAGCAAGTTTTTTTTTCTTGTTTTTTCTAGAAAAAGCTTAACATGAAAAGATATTTTCAATAAAAGCCTCTGTTGTGGCATTGTATTTACATTATTGGCCATTATGGGATAGCCACTTCTAGTGGTACTAGTAGCAAAACATTAGATCTTACTAAAGAGAGACTCAAAGAACCAACTCTTCAGTAAGACCTAACTTTAGCAAAGTAAAGTCCAGGAGATGGGCAGAAATCAATACCGGCATGTGTCATAAATGATTAATATCCTTGAGAACAAATACGGATGACATTGTCATGCAATAATTGGCACAGCACTTAGGTCAAACTGAGTCTGGCTGCTGGTTGAGTGATGTAAGCTGTCGGCACCTGCCTAGAAAACTGCTAAAGCTATTTACAAGGGCAGAGTGATAAATGTGAGACTTCAGTTTGCATAGGCCCAAGTCTGTATGATGGGGCACCACTAAAAAAAAAAAAAGCAGCCGCTTTATTGGTGGAAGAGGTTTTGCACATCAAACCAGTTAAACTTCAACTGGTGGTAAAATTCCAAAAGGAATTTGATATAAGTCTTCAGGATAAAGGTCCTGTCTACACTAACGGACATTTGGAAATGTGAACTTTCTGCAGGCTTTGTATCTTTAAACCAAAAAAACATGTTTAGCCTAAATCACTGGAGTGGTTTTGATTTTTTTTTGACCACCTAGTGTCACAGCTGTAACTGAATGCAGCTTTAGCAGCTGTTTCGAAAATTGCTTCTAGACATGCATTTTATACAATGTATATAATTAGGGTTTATTGGATGCTTCAATTAGCCATTTGGACTAGAGGCCGACCAATATATCAGCTGGCCATATATATCGGGCTGATATATACAATTTTTTTTCTATATTTTTCTATATTATAGATTCCTCAAAGTAGCCACCCTTTGCTCTGATTACTGCTTTGCATTCTCTTGAGCTTCAAGAGGTAGTCACCCAAAATGGTTTTTCAACAGTCTTGAAGGAGTTCCCAGAGATGCTTAGTACTTGTTGGTCCTTTTGCCTTCACTCTGTGTTTCAGCTCACCCCAAATCATCTCGATTGGGTTCAGGTCCGGTGACTTTGGAGGCCATGTTATTTCAAACACTTTTGTAAAAGTCTTACATAATTCCATATGTGTTAATATATAGTTTTGATGCTTTCAGTGTGAATGACTGAAGGAAGGACCATCACACGCTCAGACCCATTGTGAGCCAGCCCACTCATATTTTACTTTAGGTTTGGTGTTTAATCCTTGATGTTTAATATTTTAGATTTTAGATCACATGGTAGTGTGCTTTACTTTATGGTGATTTTTCTTAGAAAGTTGAAGTCAAGATTCTACCTCAACCAGATGGACTAAATTTGAATCCGCTTTATTGTCTATTGTTCTGAAGCCTTTGCACTCAGGTTACTGTTTTGAGTTTTGAGTTTATTTTTATATTGCCTTATATTTGAAAGTCAAGAAATACTTAAAGAGTTTTATTAACTTTTTACGAATCACTGAGTGTTCTATTGTCTTTCACAATCAATGTGCTCCTAAAAAGTATATATATTGGCCTTGGATATCAGCCTTAATAATCGGCTTTAGATATCAGCTATCGGCGGCTGTGTTTTTAAAAAATCGTTATCGGCATTGACCTTTGAAAAAACCATAGTGGTCGGCCCCTTATTCGGACGTCAGCTGATTGTTCTTCTGTAAATTGTAAGTTTACATTCACCTTGATGTCACTTCAGGTACTGTACGTCATTCTGTTAAGTGCAGGTCAGGCTTAAAAGTGGGATATATTATGCAAAATTACATTTTTCATCCTTTGTGTTGCCATTTGTATCTCTGCTGTGTCTACAAACTCTCTAAAAGTGAATAAAACCCATCCATCTATGTCTTTGACAATTTTTGCAATCAGAATTCTTGTGCTCCTCCAAACCATGAAAAACTGTCTCATTATGACTTTGCATTAAGGTGAATTTGCATATAAGCGCCCTTCACCTGTCAAAGCCCACCCAATACCATGCATAGAAGTGTGGCAAAACCCCAGCCTAATAACAAGATGGATGGGCGTGGCTTGTAATTTTAAGTTAATATTACTCTTTAATTTGCATAAAAGTGACAGACCCCTCTATCAGCTTTTTGTACTCTTACAACACTAGAAAAATGGATTATAGCAGATATATTCATAATATCTTATATAGATAAATTATGTCTCAAATAATAACAGTAAGACATCATTATATATATATATATATATATATATATATATTAGGGATGTTTGATATTGGCTTTTCTGTCGATATCCGATATACCGGTATAGCCTAACTCATAATTTTCGATACCGATATAAACCGATACCGATATGTGGGGACTCTCCCTCATAAAAAACAAAAATACTAAACCCTTTTAGGTAACCACAATGAAATATCTTGTATCATGCATACTTGAGTTTTAAAAATTTAGAAAATGTAATAAGTACTAGAATTTTAGTTAGACAATTGAAAAAGATGCCATTTTTATTTTGTCTTCAAAAGTAGCTGGAACATTTTCTAACACAGAGAATACTGACAAAGGCACACCACTCAGGAAAAATTTCTACTTTTAGAAAATATAAACAACATTATACCTTTGTGGCTGATGACATCACCAAGTGCGCCCGATAGACGGTCAAAGTTGGCACAGAAGAAGCCTTTTGATATATTGAAAGTTATCTCAAACAAATAATATCTCAAAAACTAAACCTCAAATCTGTCATATTTTTACATTCTGAGAGAGAAAAGAAGTAGCTCAAGAGTTTGATATAAAAATGTGTATGGTGTGAAAAACTCATCTTATAAACAAAAAAAAAAAAACGATACAGATCATTTCTGATATTAGCTTTTAATACCAATATCGGCCTATAATGACTTCAGGCCGATAATATCGGACATCCCTAATATATATATATATATATATATATATAATTTATATGTATATATATATATATATATATATATATATATATATATATATATATATGGCGCAAATAATCAAAAGTGTAACTAAATATATAAGTGAAAGTCTAAAATTAAATAAGGTTTAATTCTTACAATGATATATACTTTGTTGAAGTAAAACATAGAATCTAATTGTAATGATTGGAACTTAATTCTAGCAATCATTGGGCGAGAGGCAAGGTCCACCATGGACAGATTGCCTGTCCTTCACCGGGCAATTCAGAGACACACAGGACAAACAATGATGCACCCACGCACTATTACCTAAGGATAATTGAGAGAATTCAGAAAGCTTATTTTTGTGCACTATTTTCTTCTATTGGATTCTACAGACGACAACATTCCCTTTCAGTTCCGGAGCCATTTCAATAAAACTTTTTACAAACTGTTGGTGCTGTCTGTGGTTGTTGCCCATTATTATGATAATATAATTATATGATGTCATACATGTCATCAAATGTGATGTCATAGAAGACGGTGATGTCATATAAGACTATGATGTCATAGAAGACTTTGATGTCATAGAAGACCATGCTTAGAATGTATAGTTTGGAGCAGTTTGCAGCAGACAGGCTTTATTCAACTTTCAGCTAAAGAAGAAGCTATTCTTGAAAAATCAGAAGCATCTAGAGAAGTCAGTGAAATTAACAGAAATGGAGAGACAGGGGCAACAAAATTATTCCAAAAAACGCTCAGCATTTCCTTCTAAAGAGTCCCCAGTTGCCCGAGTGCTATGGGAAGAAGATGTGGCTACAAAGACAAAGAAGCCAAATGTTGTTCGCAAGAAGCACGTGCCTCCAATTGTAGACACTCACAAAGGCCACAAGCAGAAACTTGAAAATTCAGGACTCAATCCCAAGTATATTTATAAAAAGGATTTTGGAGAGATCCCACTGTACTTGCAGCAGAGAAAAAAAGAACAAGAAGCTCATGAGGAGTTTCTTAACAAGAACCAACAGGAAACTATAAAACAGGTATCTGATGAAGAGCGAAAAATAACCATGGAATTGCTGAAGAAAAAATTGGATGAGCTAAACAGTGAGTATCTCTGTCTCCCCTTGGTTATTTGCACATTTTCTAAACAAAAATACAAGAAAGAACTGGAAGAAAATATGATGAGGCTGGAGGAATATATATGCCTCTTGGAGTCAAAAAATATAATTTATTATGATACAGATTCTGAAGAGTCTGAAACAGAGGATGTTTCCCAGGTGCCACAAATAAAAAAGAAACTTCAAACACAAAATCAGGAGGACATAATTCTTGTCAACCATCCAAAAATGAGATGTGTCCCACCCCTTTCCAATACTAGAATCAAGCAAAGTGAGGGACAGGAAACCCTTAGAAAATTCACTCCTCTGCAAAACAAAGGCCGACGCATCCTAAGGCCACAATCAGTCGAACTTGGGAAATATCAAAGCATCAAGGGAAACTTGACCCCCCTTCCACCAATCTCGTACAACAAACAGTCTACTAAATGGCGACTCATTCCAGAGATCCAGCAAAATGAACCTGTATTGAGAAACGTGACACCCTTGCCCCCAATCTCTACCAATAAATCAGAAAGGAAGGTGCTGACTGCAGCAACAGGCATTAAGAAGACCGAAGTAACTATGAAAATGGTGGAGCTGACTCATCTACCAGACATTCCCAAAAACAAACGAGTCTACATGCCTACCCCCCCACCTAAAACCTGTCCTAGCACCTGGGAGTCTAAACTTAAACATTTTAAGAACCCTAATTCACTCAGTCCACCAGTCCGAAAATAGTTACAGTAATCCCAATTGAGCATCACTTGTAAGAAATAAAGCTATGAGGACTACTGACAGCTGTTCCTTTCTGACTCAATCCAGGAGCCACAGAATCAGCGGAACCGAAGGGAAAGCATAAAGGAGCGTTTTGGGCCACGGGCTGTGAGCAAAGGGGTATTCCCCTTGCACGCGCAGCGTAGCACTGAAGCATTTTAGTCCACGCCCACCTGCTGTGTGGGCCCCACCCTGGTCCAGTATAAATAACGGTGAGACCAGGAAATCGGCTCCCAAATAGCAGTTTTTCTTCAGCCCAGCCCGAATTAAATTTTTTTATATTTTTGCAGTGATTTTTTTCAGTAAAGTTAACAAAATACCAGCAACAAGCCTCTTCAGTTTAGCATGAATGTTTGTGTTGATTTAAAACTGTTATGTGTTCTGATAACACCAAAATAATTGTAGTAGTAATGTAATGTAGTGCCTTGTGCAAAAAATAAACAAATTATTAGTAAAGCATACCCCTCTGCTTGATGCAGTTATTTTGGTTATTCTAATCTAAATATATGCTTGAAACATGCACATTGTGGAATGGTTTTCTTTGCTGCTCTATAAACATACTCAATACTAAGGAGACCAGGGTTTCTGTGTGAACTTATTATTCTGTAGACATCTTTTGAAAATTAAACAATTGCATGAGTTTGAGGAAGATCAAATTAACTTTTTTAATTATTTTTTTTAAAAGGAAGTCAGTGTTGCGTTGATATATATATATATATTTTTTATAAATAAAAAAAGAAAAACATAATTATCAGAAGTGCCCTTTATTTCACTTGAGCACCTGCCTCTCAAAATGTCTGTGCACGCCCCTGCTTGGTGGTAAATCACAAAACAAACAAACAAAAAAAGACCCACGATTGAATGGTCGTGTGGAAGTTGGCTAAT
The DNA here is from genome assembly GCA_028564705.1 of Apricaphanius iberus. Lineage (NCBI taxonomy): Eukaryota > Metazoa > Chordata > Actinopteri > Cyprinodontiformes > Aphaniidae > Apricaphanius > Apricaphanius iberus. The sequence goes on from JAPXFQ010002203.1 coordinate 825,599, forward strand.
TTTGCCTATTTGTCAATAAGGTCCACATTCCACATTTTTGATGCATTCTGTTTATTATGGGTTTGAATGTTTAGGTTTACTCCTGCTGCTCTGCTTTTTCCTAGTTGAACAAAAAAATGCATGTAACATTATTTGGTAATAGCTAAAACATACATGCACTATGCAAAATCTTTTTTTTACAGTAGGCTACTGTTTTTTTGTTTTGCTTTGTATTTCTAAATATGTATGAACTTTCTATACCACATTCAAAATGCGGTGATGTGTAAAGTTTGTTTCACATCACAATGTTATGCCTAATTACAATGCCTACCTAAAATGCTATTTTAGTTAAGAGGTGATGTATGTTTATGTGAGGTCCGTGTGGTACATTGTTTAGAGTATATGCACAACCTGCAGATGTTAGTCCTTGATGCCGCTGTTCTGGGTTTGACTTCTAGCAAGGATCATTTACTGCATTCTCATTCCGATTCTCTCCCCATTCCTTTCCCTGTTTTATTTTACAAGTGTAATAACTATGCAAAAGTAATTTTAAGATTTTAAGGCTTATATTGTAAGGAATAACGATCGCATACTGGGAATTTTATTTTGAAAACATTAAGCTTTATTTTGCAAGTTTAAATTTGACCCATTTTCAAAAATGTCTGTTTCAGAAGTACCCTCCAGCAAACAGACATTAAGCTTTATTTTGCAAGTTTAAATTTGACCCATTTTCAAAAATGTCTGTTTCAGAAGTACCCTCCAGCAAACAAAGGTTTAGTCCTAGTAGTCATGAATCATCTTCTTCCCAGTGAAATCTTTTATCAGGTTTGAATTTAGAGTGTAACTATGTAAAAATTAGGCTTTTACTTTTAAACTAATTTAAAACAGAAAAGAAATTTCCTTTTTGTGGCACAAGAGGAGAATTTGTGGTTATCAGTGGTTAGCACTGTTGCCTTGCAGCAAGAAGGTTTTGGGTTCGTATCCCGGCCCAGGGCCTTTCTGCATGGAGTTTGCATGTTCTCCCCGTGCATGCATGGGTTCCCTCCGGGTACTTCGGCTTCCTCACACAGTCCAAAAACATGACTGTCAGGTTAATTGATCACTCTAAATTGTCCTTAGGTGTGGGTGCGTGCATGGTTGTTTGTCCTGTCTGTCTCTATGTGTGGCCCTGTGATGGACTTGCAACCTGTCCAGGGTCTACCCCGCCTCTTGCCAATTGACAGCTGGAGATAGGCACCAGCCCCCCCGTGACCCCTGGATGAATAAGCAGTAAAACCAAGCAGGATGATTTACAAATAGTTACAGGATGTGCATGTGTATTTGCATAAAAAAAACAATGGAGTAGAAGTAGTGTTAAAAATGTTTTTCAATCACAAACAACGAGAGTTGAAATATCAGTATTTTAAAAGAGACTGGTTGAGTTCCAGCATTGTGTTAGGTGTTAGGTCTGATGTCTCAGTTATCTGCTCTGGGAAATAGGAAAAGTATTTAGAGTATGTTTGTTTTATTTTGAATAAATATAAATAAATAATGTTCTGTTGCTAATTTGCTCTTATCTCCTTTAAATGCATGCATGAGTGTGTGTGATTGAGAGACACAAATGTAGTTGTTAAGCCTAGTTTATGCTTCTACGTTTTGACGGAGGCGGATTGACGCAACGGCATTATCCGTCAACGCAAAGGCTCTCCGTCACCTACGCAAGGACGCACAGAGTAGAGGCCCAAATTTTAAATATCCTTCGACGGATTGGTCAGTTTCAGTAACAACCAGAGATCGCACCCCCAGAACGGGGCTCTATAGTTGCTGTAATCAGTAGTTAATGCAGCATTTGGCCACTAAATGCGTTATATTGAAAGGATCATTTATCTAATATGTTCCTTTGGTGATTTTTAGCACACGGAGGTAGGAAAACAACAAAAAACGGCTGCTGTGTTTTGTTTCCATGTGTTTCTAGAGTATTCTATAACATGTACTTCTAGTAAAAAGCTTTACAGCTTAACGAAAACGTACTTTCTGTCGTTCATTACTCCTTGAGGAAGAAATGACTTCACAAGCCTAGAAAAAAACAGAAGCGGCGCTGTGTGTAGTAGGCAGAGACGGCATGAAAACTTAGCACCCCCTGCCATCGAGCAACTCTGAAAAAAAACAACAGAGAATTGAGTAGAAGAGTGGAGTACTATAAACAGAAAACGTCTCCGTCAATACGTCTGCATCTGAGTGCAAATTTGCGGTCAGAGAAGCATAAACTAGGCTTTAGTCTCCCCCCAAACCTACAAACATTACAGTATCCTTAAAGGGCCTATGCAAATGGGCGCTTTTTGTTTTTGTTTTGCCCTCTTTCATTAATTCACTACTGCTGTAGAGTATCTGCCACTTTTATAGTAAAGGGCTAAGCTGTTTTCACTTTCATCAGGAGAGGAAAGTGAAAAAGTTTAATTGCTGTGGAGTCCCGCTCCTTCTTACTGACTTTTGTGTGATTGCTATAGGTTTGACAGAAAATCATAATCATGTCCTGCCGCCCTGCTTCTCGAGCTTAGTGAAACCCACTATCACAAACCTTGGTGTGATTCTGGACCGTGAATTAAGGATGGACTCTCACATTAGCCAGGTGGTGAGATCCTGCTTCTTTCAGCTCCGCCGGCTGTCAAAATTGAAGCCCATCCTGACTAAACGTGATTTGCATACTGTAATTCATGCATTTGTGATTTCACGCCTGGATTACGCAAACTCTCTTTTTTATGGGTCGACTACTGCTGCAACTGCACGCTTACAGCTGGTACAAAACGCGGCTGCTCGCCTTTTGACTGGCACTAGACGAAGGGAGCATGTCACCCCCGTCTTGGCCCGGCTCCACTGGCTCCCGGTACGTTTCCGTATTCGTTTTAAAATTTTACTTTTTGTTTTTAAGTCACTTTACTTGTACGCGCCCCCGTATTTGTCTCAGCTGGTTCAGCCATATCTACCAGGCCGGTCACTTCGGTCAGCAGAGCACCGCCTCCTGCAGGTCCCACGGGTTCGAACGAGGATGCGAGGGGAACGTGCATTCTCGATCTGTGCACCTCGCCTCTGGAACCAACTCCCCATGGCAGTGAGGTTGGCCCCCTCACTTTCTGTTTTTAAATCCCGCCTGAAGGCTCATTTTTATTCTCTGGCTTTTAATGTGGCATAGTTTTGCCTTATCTTAATGTGTTTCTCTATTTTATTGCTTGGTTGTGTTTTCTACTGTTGTTTTGATGTACAGCACTTTGGTCGGCCTCGGCTGTGTATAAACGTGCTTTATAAATAAAGTGGTATGGTATGGTATAATGGACATGTGGGACTTTTTTATTTACAACAGTTATTATGGAGACGTAGCTACAAGACAGGATCTCAAATAAAGCGGTGGAGCTAGTGGGGCATAGCATCTTCAGTGCTGACCAACCAGCTGGTTCCGGCAAGGCAAGATGTGGGTGTGTGTGTGTACGTGAGCTGACTGTGGTATACAGACTAAGATTCTACTGAAACACTGTTTCTGAGGCTAATTCCCTGCTGCTGCAAACCTTTTTACCATCACCAGAAGTTCAAAGTAGTTTAAATGATACTGTTTATGTACATCCTGGGCTAATGCTAAGGTTACTATGGAAACCCTGTGACATCATCACCACTGGGCAGAGCAGTCTTGTACAAAAATTCCATCTGAAGTTGAGTGAAATACTTTTGGCCCCTTAACTGTTAATGTATGTTGACAATGAACGGACACACTAATTCACAAACTTTTAGATGTTTGATATTTTTTGCTTGCTTAATACATTGTGCTGTTTAAAACTGAACATTTTTTAAACCTTTACATTTAAAGTCTTTTTGTTATTTTACAAACTGCATTCATGAATGGTAAATTGCCTGTACTTGTATTGTGCTTCATTTAGTCCGTACGGACTCCACACTCTGATGTATTTGGCCATGGATTTCTTCTAGCTTTTTCACTTTTTTTTCTTTCTGTTACCTTATTTTTTGTTTGCAAAGAAGGTGCTCAAAAATAGGTAGAGCTCAGAACTGCCAATCAAATTTCAGTGAAAATTGAGTGAATTATACAATTATCAAAAATGTCATGTGACCGTTGACCATTTTTGTGATTCCTTTTACTTTCATCCAAGCTACACTAAAAGCTGCATTAAAATATAGGTCCCATGGACTAAGGGAACTAAACAACGAGTATTGTTTTCAATGCAATTTTTTACATTTTTGCGCTCAGGTTGTCTGTAATTCATTCCAAAGGCATGGCCCATAATGATTAATCAAAGCCACCCTTGCCATATGTTTTACGTCGCACGTTAAAGATAGTTAATAAAATTCATCCAGAGATCCTGAGGGCTCACAGGGGTTCATAAAACAGTTTTGTTACATATGATGGACTTAGAGAGTTAATAGCTTTTTAAATAAGTTTAAGGATCAATCCTAGAAGCAACAGGTGCCCAGTGTAGAGATTTTAAAAACGTTGTTGACAAGAGTGCAGCTTAATTTTAGAGTATAATTAACAACTATTCATTAGTAACACCACAAAAAAGAGCGTTAGGCTAAATGAGTCCAATCTGCAAGTAATAAACACATTCAATTGAAGTTTAGTTTTTGAGAGAAAAAGGCTTTACTCGGGAGATATTTTTCAAGTGGAAAAAAATTGGCTTTCAAAATTGTTTCAAAATGAGTCTGAACCGAATTAACAGATAAGCACTGTCCCCCCTCCCCCTAATTCCTTCAGGACCAATATTAGGGCATCAAAATTTTGACGCTTATCACCGAAATAATCTTTTTCAGACTTGTCATTTAAAGACAGAATGATTTGAGGATTCGAATATAGAAAATAAAACTTTTGTTTGTTTTGTTTATCATTTTTTGGTTTATATTTTCCACAACTATATTTAAAACTCTATCCCATTAAAATGCAGTTATTGCCAATAAATTCCAGTTAATTCACATAACATTTTTCCAACTTTGAGAATTCCCGGAATCTTGCAGGCATAGCTATCACTAATGTTACAAATATTCTGTAACATCTCTGAAGTTCTTGACTTTGCTTTTGAAAGGCCTGATCCTTAATTGCCACACATTCAGTATCTTTTTTACCTGTAGCGCAGTTGCAAGACATTCAGTTGCTGAATGTCTTGCAACTGCGCTGAATGTCTTGCAGCTCAATTAATAACGTTGATCTTTTATTCACAACCATACTTAAAGTGACAATGTGTAGTTTTCGCAGTACATCTTTGAAAATAGACATTAAAATATTATGTAATAATTACGTAAAGCACATTAATTGCAAAATATTGGCGATATTGTTAAATATGACTTTAAAAATCAGTTTTAAAATACATAGGTGCAGGTCCTCTTTTCAGGGGAAAACCATATTAGATGACGTCTTTACTTCTACAAGAGTCGGACAAAGTGCATGGAAAAAGACAAGACGATTTCCCCTCAAAATGCAAAAAAGTTTAGTCATAAATACATTTTTACCTCTTCGCTAGTGCCAAGCGATGAAAGAGAGACTGATGTGCTCGTCCTGTTGCTGCGAATAGATAATTCTCAGGTAATTGACCATTTGAAAACAGCACTAGCTGGACCTCCGTTGTTGAGTTTCTTACTCAAAAGACACAGATACCGCATGCTTGTGATAATTAAGTTATGCACCGCCCCCTACTGGCCGAACATTACACACTGTGCCTTTAAGAAAATTAGGCTTGTCTGAAACACCAAATTTGAAAAGAATTAGGCGTTCCAAGTACAGTGTGATTTACTAAAGCCCAGTTTATACTTCTCTGACAGCAGGTTTGCACCCATTTCGGTGTCGTTTCTGTTTAACTATATTTTTTCTTCAGCTTGTGAACACAGTCCCTCATCACGGACCAATAGATGACAGAAAGTAAGTTTTGATTAAGCTGTAAAGGTTTTTACTAAATAGATACTCTAAAATGCATGGAAACAAACACAGCAGCCTGATTTGTTGTTTCTCTACACTCAAAATAATCAAAAGACCATATTAGATAAACTGTCATTTCAATATAGAGCATGTAGTGCCCAAAGTTGATGGAGACTGATAGTTAGAAAATGGGGCTCTATTCTGTCCGTCCTTGTGTAGGTGATGGAGAGCCCTTGCCTCGTCGGATAATGGCGATGTATCAATCAGTTTAAACAGAGATGGAGAAGTTTTAACGAGGCTTAAACATCAAAATGTTTGCGATAGCTATTTTAGAATCTATTTTTACCGCTTCTGAAAGGCATGTCTTAACTTTGAGCCACCACATTGAACACAAGTTCATATAAAAATGTCATTCACAAACATTTTTAACCCAACAGTAATTAACATTCTAATGACCATAAACCTTATTGTTATGTGAATATTTACCTGTCCCCCCCCACCCAAAGATACATCATAACTGATTATGAGTTGCAATCCTCATTGATTCTCATTAGTTTCCCCTGGATTGGTTATTTTTCTGGGTTCCAATTAATAAAATGGAACAATATTGTACAATTGTCTGTTTACTGTATAAGGCATTTAGAAACATAATTAATACATTTCAGATTAAATGTTTTCAAGATAACATCTATTTTTTCCCCAACCGCAACTTGACATTCAATAGAGGCCATGATAAAGTGCGGTGCATTTCAGCAACATTAGTGGACATCTTAGAGACATTGTTTTGGACATACTGCAGCTTTAATAAATCTGATTCTGGATTACGATGCCGGCATGGAGCAGAGAGCGGCACATGTTCCCCGCACGCATTAAGTTGATTACTGACAAACGAGAACTATAATTCACAACATTCTAGCCTAATAGTAATTAACTCTGTAAAAATCATAGACCTTATATGTATGCTGTTTATTCCCCTTTTTTACCCAATGACCCATCATGAATCAATTCTCATATTCCTCATCTCTCAAAACCGTGGTGCAGCTCACAGCAGCAGCTGGGAAGTCCTCATTTGAATACTTCTCCTTGCGCCTGTTGCTCATGCAATCTTAGTAGATCACCCCCAAATAAAGGACAACCCAGAGGGAAAAAGTATTTGCTACACAAGCAATTTTAAGGTCATTATTAGCAATCTTGATAAAACAGGCCCTCTATGTTTTACAGTTCCTTACAGGTCAGTCCATTGCAACTTGAGAAAGCTTGAAAGGCAGATCTGAAACAAATAATTTCAAAAGCAGCATTTACAACAAAAAAAGACAGCAATTACAGATTGATATAAATATCAATTTTTGGAACTGCAGGAAATGGCACGACTATGAACAACCTTCCCATCATTTTATTCTGAATAAAAAGATTTGGCAACAGCTAAATGTCAGAGAGTAGTGCCATTTCTCATCCACTGTGTCCTCCGTTGTGTTCCTGCAGGTAAAAGAATGAACGGATGAGGCGAAGGAGTTCTTCTCGGCACAAACGTACACAAAAATTGTAGTATTAATCTGCGGGAGGAGGAGGAGAACTCGGGACTGACTGTTGCCCAAAGGAGAACTTAAAGGTCAGTGAACAAAGTTTATTTTTGTCTAAACAGATTGAGGAGGGGTCCCCACTTCTGGTTGTTTGTGTAAAGAATTAGAATAATATCTCATGAGCAGTCTCTTATCACATACAAGAACAAATATAAGTGAATATATTTTTTTTTGTGTACCTTTATCTCTGCTCTTTTTTTCTTTTCTTCTGTTTATCACATTCTCATTTCTTCCTTGTTTTCACATATTTTCTTCAAGATCTTTTTTTTTTTTTTTTGCCTGTACCAAGTGGGGGAAATTATTTCAAGATTATGAATAGGAATTATGGAATTAGGAATTAGGGAATATGGCATAATGTTTGGGATTTAGAGACTAAAGTTGGAGGAGAGTTATTGACATTTCACCTACTCTGGCTAAACTGAAGGATCCTTCTATCATTATTGTCTGTAGAATAGCTCACTCTGATATACGTTCACAGAGCTAGCAGAGAGGGAGTTACTCATGACTAGATGAGGAGATAGAAATTACCCAAGAGATGGGTTTCTGTTCAGGTCATAATAAATATCTTAAAAACTTAAACGGAGACTGTATCATCCTTATTCTCATCTAGATCTGTATGGAATTCTACCATATCATTTTCATTTATTTTATACACTGATTTTTTTGTTGTTGTCTTGTCTACTGGTCTATTATTTTTATTTTATTTTTTTGTAGTTATCATTTTTCACAGTTTCTTCTTGTCTGTAAGGTGACCTTGGGTTTTAGAAAGGCACCCTCAAATTAGATGTACAGTATCATGCCAAAATTTTAGGCTGGTGCGAAAAAAATGCTGTAAACACAGAATGCCTTTGAAAATGGAAAAGTTAATCATTTTCATTAATCATCAAAATGCAAAATGAATCAAGAAAATGAACAAAATAACAATAATCTGAATCAAATCAATCTTTGATGTTACCATCCTTTGCCTTCAACAGAGCATTCATACTTCTAGGTAAATTTGCATACATTTTTTGAAGAAACTCGGCTGGTAGGTTCAGATTGTTTGAAACATTTTGGAGAACTAACCAGAGATTCCTGATATCATCATATTCTCCCTTCTCTTCATTTAATCCCAGATATATTCCATGATGATTCCATGAAATCATGGACAGGGGCCAGTGACGTACGATGAAGTTCATGACTTGTGAGGAACTAAAACCTCTGTAGTTGGAGATATCAAATCAAAATGAAAAGCTTCTACTTCATTTTTAATCTTATTTTGTAAATCTTGTTGTTTAAACAACTTTTAATTCTGCTTTTATCATAGCTCTCATTCACCGTTTTTTTTTTTAAATACATTTGCTGTGGTCTCAAGCCAAATTTCTGGAGGTTGCAGTTTTTCAGAGAAGTTGGTGGGATGAAAAGTCAGGATTGTGAGCCTAAGTCAGTATTATTCACAATATTCAAATATTTCATCTCTGTTTGGTTAACAGCAATGCAACTCTTTTGTTGCCTTCGATTAATAAAAAAATAACTTACATTGCTGGTGCTATTCCAAGACAAACTCCAAAAGGTTCCTCTTTAGCTCCTATTTATTGGGCTAAAAAAATGCAACGCTAATGTGCTATGTCCACAAATAAACTAAGCCATGTTCATGGCAGAACACGCCAGAAAATACCTTGCCTCACAGATAGGGGGCGGAGCTGAGCCCAATATGCACAATGGGAAACAGGCGCTTCTTCTATGCATTGAAAAGACTGTAAACAGTCGGAAAACTAAAAAAATCCGGTATAGAAACAATCCAGGACAACACTCCTCCTTATGGATACCTAATGAAGCAGGTAGATTTTTAAAAATGAAGGCAAACAAATTTTTACATGAGAGTGATGGAGATATTTGTGCAACTGGATAGGTGCATGCACTTCATATACAAACAAAGGTACGATCATAGTTGATTTTCAATTTTATTAAAAAAAAGATCATCCTAAATGAAAATATTTTTTGCAGAATATTAAATATATTATTATAATTATAATAATAATAATAATTATTATTATTATTAGTAGTAGTAGTAGTAATAGTAGTAGTAGTAGTATAGTTTTTTCTTGTTATCATATTGTTAAATACCATGTAATTGATTAAAGCATAACTTAACATTGTTAAAACAACATATTCAAACTAAGGTAAAAACTGAAATACAAGCTTTTAATTTGGGTTTAATATCTACCAATTCCAGAGGCGTTGTCACTGCCTGACTGATGGCTAACGATAAACCTCACAAATCAGCTGCTGTCTAATTGTCCTAAACCTAATATTGTGTATTGTTCCTATTCTGATCTACATGTATTGCTACAAGAAGTCAAGTTTGGTTACAGTATGTCCTACCAGTATCTGTAAAAAAAACAAAAAACTAACATGTATGTTAGTTATACAGTGCAATAAAGGTGCTGATATTTCAGATGTTTCATCTGTTATCCATTACATTGAACATAGCCAACAGCAAGTATAGAAAGCTCTCCTTTAACATTTCTGATTTAAGGCATTTTGAGAAAAGATGTTGTGTGACTTTCACATTTATTTTATTTTTTCTGCCATGTGAGGCCTCTTTGTCTTCTTTCTTCGTTTGAGTTTGTTTGTTTTCCATACTTGCTCTATCTCTCTGCATTTTCTCCTTCCTTCACATCTCCTGTTCTTCCTTTTTTCTCCTGTCCTTCCTTCTGTGCGTATGAAGAAAATCACTTATCAACTCTCCAAAACAAACACTTTTTGTCCAAGGATTTTTCCCTGTGAAGTCCAAATAATGAAAATTTGGATTTGGATTTTAATTGCTTCCCTATAGATCTGTGTCTCGTTAAAATCTGGGCTAATTGCATTACTAGATTAAGTGCTGCCAGTTAGAATTACTGCAATGAGAATGGTGTTGCATGCTTAGTCAGTGTAATAATAATAAAAAAGTGATAGCAAAGATGTCTGTCTGGTTTATGTGACACAAGATTCAAAAAGCTTTTAAGGTGTCAGTCATTACAGGATGTGTTCCTCTACAAATCAACACTGAATGTTCACCACGTCAGGCAAAGTTGCTTTGAGGTCAACAATAAAAACACTTCTTACTGTGATTCCTCCCCTCATTATTTATTTTTTAAGATAAGATAATCACTCATCTTCATCTACATATGTAGCTTTTTGTAGGAAGAGATTTCTTTAGGAACTGGTGATATTATTAGTTATCACACTGAATCTCTTCTTGTCTCTCTTTGTTTCTCTTCTTTCTGTTATTTAGCAACATGATTTATAATGTAATAGGTGGATTTCAATGAAATTTTGAGGAAATATCAGCAATGGGACATGGAACAAGTTATCAGAATTTGGGGGTGATCAGGATCACCATCTGGGTGTGGGTGAGCGCTCTTTGTAGGGGTCTGAGCTCAGAGTTTTTCTAGTCTTTTATTTTAGTTTGTTTTGTTTCGTATATATCTTCCGTCTCATTTCCCCTTAGTTCCACCTCATTGCTCTCCCCACAATTTGCCTTATTTTATGGGAAATTCAAGCAGCTCCAGAGAACACCACCATGATATATGAAGATGAGGGGAGGGACCTGCTCCTTTAGGCCCCACATGTCTTGTAATATTCCATTGAACAGTGTTGGGAGTGGAAGCTAATACTGGTTTCAAAGGATAAAATATCCATGGGGGTGGAAGGAAGACTTTTATCTTGATTCATGGTTGAACAATAAACCAGCCACTAGTTACCAATTGGCAGCTGTGCTCAACCTAATCCACTGGTTCCCTGTTCAACCCAGCAGAAGTCGTCTACACAGACACACAGGAGTACCAGATGAGGTAGTAGGGCTCTATGAAGTTCACAGTTTGGGAAACGTAGACCGAATCATGGAATTTAACAAACAGTATGGAATACACAATCAATAACTTTTCTTGTAGTGTTTTGGCAGCTGCAGCTCCTGTATCAGTTTTTAATTGGTTAGGAGGGTATTGGATATGACCTCCGTCAGCTCACTGACTGCAAGGTCTGCAGGAACATGAGCACTAAACACAAACACAAAGTTAGGAAAGAAAAATTAACAAAGTTCCTGATTAACTCAAAAGAATTTTAAAGGGCAGGGGTGCAGATAGGATTTTTTAAACTTCCGGGACAAAGTTAGGGTTAGGGACAAAGTTGTCAGTATTTCCACTGGACCCCCCCAACACACACACACCTGTATGAACCTTAACTAGACCTCAATTATTCAGTTTGTAATCTCAGCCAATGGAAGCGGCGTGTAAACGACACCACTTCCATTCGGTTCCATTGTTAACCTATTGTGTAGTTCACACCAGACGCAGAGCAATGCAGTCTTCTGCAGTTGACTCGTGCCTTGAAGCGTTCGTTTTGGCGTCTGGTCTATTTTTTTTTTTTTTTTTGGTGCAAGCCATGAGCGATCCGGGTCAATTCTAATAGAAAGTCACATAGAGAAACACAGGAAAATCCAGATAATTGTGACAATAAATGGTATTTCTCAAAATAAAATACTGCAATTGACAAATGCAATCATATTTATTTTACAAAAAAAGTTTAAGAATATTTAGCTATTCCAAACCTGACACATCAAGTGCAGCTTGTTTTATAATTTACAGCTTGTCAATATTTTTGATGTTCACACATTTCTCAAATTGTTCTATTGTTTTTAAAGTTCTATTCAATACAAATTTGCCTTCTTATGTCAAGAGTTGTTTTAATACTAAAATTCACAGCGACTCTACAAGAGAAGCTTCAAATTTGCAACTTCCGGAACATAAAACATCCCATGAACAATTATAAATTAGATTACCTTGACCTTGTGGAACCCTCTGTAGACAGACAGACAGACAGACACTTTATTTATCCCCAAAAAGGGAATTTTCAATTTGTCAAACGCTCTTATTTTTACAAATACATCTTACATTGGGGGTAGAAAGAAAAAAAAGAAAGATTAATAATAATAAAATAATTTAGGAAAGGTGTAAGCCCGTTCAGGCTTCTACCACTTCTGCATACATGAAGTTTATGTATATTCCATAAAAATACCTTGGTTTGTATTTTTTAATATGTGTTAAATAAAAACAAACAAACAAACAAATATTAAGAGCTCTCCTCCTGTCTACTCACACTCGGAAACAGGAAGACAAAATATAATGAATGTAAGCAGTAGATAAACAAATATGTGTATTTCAACAGTTTATCTACACCCTAGACTTTACTACCACACACTCTCTGGCTGTCTGTGTGTCTCGACAACAGATAAATTAAAGAAGTGTACAAACTTCCTGGTCGCAGAAAAATGACGTAATGATTTTATGAGGGTTGTGCTTACCCATGATGAAAATAATAGCTCTGAATAAACAACAGCTGAGCAGAAGCACGTATCGACCGCCACACATAAATATGAAATGGTGAGAAATGGTGTGAACTGGTGGGCAGCAGATAGATCGTGATTTTCACAACCACGCTGCTCCCGCAGCCGGTGTGAACCAGGCATAGGCATCTGGTGCTATGCTCTTGGCTCTACGGCTCCTGCTCCTTTAACTGGAGCCTCTGGAGTTGGTGTGGGGTTATGTTACCGGAAAAAGTAGCTTCAAGGGCTTAATGTCAGTTTTTTGTAAATTTTTTGCCTTATATGTGGAGGTAATGGATCAGGGCCGAATGTGAATTACAGTAAATGTGGGTCTCTTTAGCTATTAATTGAAGTGAAAAGTAATAACTTGCCATTGTTGCCAGCTGTTTGGTTGGGGATGTGCAGGCACTATTCTGTGACATCAATTCAATTAGAAGGTATTTTTGCTGCAAAGCGTTCATGTCTTGTAACTGGGAAGTCTCAGATGAAAATTTTGTAGAAGTTTTGTAATTGTAGATTTTTTTCAGTCTTTCACAAATACATAACAAATACACCTTTTCAGTGTCTTAACCACAATGCACAAATTGCATTATTTGATTCACACTTAAAGAAGTTCCTGAATTTAAAGTTTTGCCTCAATCCTAAACAAAGACATCCATATAGCTCTGTCTAAAAAATAAGCTGTATATAATTATTTTGCTCACAGACACAAAGCTGTAATTACAACTGCCAAAAAAAAGCCATACCCTCTTTTTCCGCATGCTCCTTCTCTTCCATTTGTCCCACTGTAAAAAACTTTTTGTGACTTGTGGGTTGTGCCTATGCCGTACAGGATGGGGCACTGCCATGCTCAGTAATAACAAACCATAAACAATTCCATGCTTAGTTAGCTCTGTGGGGTCTGATAATTGTATTGTGAACTTGCAGCTGTACATAGGAGATTCAGAGCAGATTAAATCATTAAAAGGTTCCACAAACTCCTTAAGAAAAAACATTAAAGCCATCTGTGATAAATATTAATAGAACAGTGAGGCCTCTCAGAGTCACATAAATAGGTAGAGATGAAGCTAAAGTTTGCCTGTAATTAGTCGGGAAAAGGCTAAAGGGCAATTCTGCCCTATTTTCACTAACCTGAGATGCTTTAATCTGATCTGGTTTAAATACTTTGACTCTTTGAACCTGGACTGGATTATTCTATACTAGTAGCAGCATTAGCTAAATATTTTCTTTTTCTTTTCAGAATTTTCTGAATAATTGACATTAGTAAAACCTCTATTTAGTAGCTACGACCTAAAACCAAGAAATGGACAGAAGGTTGAAGTAATTAAAAATAATGATATCATAATTACAGATAAGTATGGTATGTTTCTGTTTTTAAATTGATGTACTCCAAGTTGTGCGTATTTTATATATACGGCTGCTTTTGCGTATTACATGACTTTTAGTCAATATGTATTGTTAGGGGAGTTTAAGTATATGCAGTATTCATTGTTGTATTTTTTTTTTTTTTGCACATCATTAAATTGTGCACTGTTTTTTAACCCTAATCCTAACTCTAACCCTTTGTCCAATGGTCAGCTAACAGAAAATTAAAATAACAACATTACTGTGTAGTCCTAAAGCAAAGCAAAGCGAATCATGACTCTCCAAAAAAAAAGAAGGAAAAAAATATGGTTGGTTAACAGCTAGAAAAGGAAATAAATTAATTGCAATACAATTTCATACAGTAAGACAGTTTCTTTAAGCTAATTACCTTATCCCAGCAGTACAGCCCTGATTATGCTGTGTTCTATATATTCAGTTTGCCTTGGAATGTCAGTTTTGAAACACTGTCTTACCAGTGACAGTGAGAATGACGCCAGGACAAGGAGGAGGCCTACAGGAGTGGGGATCGGGACCTGTACAAGCAGGCCAGGAACAAGCTGACAAAGGAGATCAAGGCAGAAAAAAGAATCTACAGCCAAAAACTGAAGGAGCGTTTTTTTGCCAACGACTCTTCTGCAGTTTGGAAGGGCCTGCAGACCATTACCAACTACAGGAGACCATCCCCCCACCCTGTGGGGAGCCCCCGCCTGGCTGAGGACCTCAATGACTTTTTCTCCAGGTTTGAAACAACTTTCACACCTTCCACCTCCCCCACCATCTCCATCACAAAAGGCCTAGCATCACCCCAAACCATCCCCATACCTGACCCCCTGCCTGCGCTGACGATCTGTGAACAGGATGTGCGCCAACTATTTCAGAGACAGAGGATTAAGAAGGCATCAGGTCCTGATGGAGTGTCTCCGTCCTGTCTGAAAGTCTGTGCTGACCAGCTGGCTCCCATCTTCACTCAGATCTTCAATAACTCCCTGGAGCTGTGTGAGGTCCCCTCCTGCCTCAAACGCTCCACCATCATCCCGGTTCCCAAGAAGTCCCCTGTCACAGGATTAAATGACTACAGACCAGTTGCCCTGACATCTGTGGTCATGAAATCCTTTGAGCGACTGGTGCTGTCCCACCTGAAGGAAATCACGGATCCCCTGCTAGACCCCCTGCAGTTCGCCTATAGAGCAAACAGGTCAGTGGATGATGCAGTCAACATGGCTCTCCACTACATCCTGCAACACCTAGACTCTGCAGGTACCTACGCTCGGGTCCTGTTTGTGGACTTCAGCTCTGCATTTAACACCATCGTCCCAGAGCTCCTCCACCAAAAACTGTCCCAGCTCACCGTGCCTCCCTCCACCTGTCAGTGGATTACCAGTTTCCTGACTGACAGGAGGCAGCAGGTGAAACTGGGTAACTTCATATCCAGCACCCGGTCCCTCAGCATCGGCGCCCCCCAGGGATGTGTTCTCTCCCCACTGCTTTTCTCCCTTTACACCACTGATTGCACGTCAAGAGACCCTTCTGTGAAACTCCTGAAGTTTGCAGATGACACCACCGTCATTGGACTCATCCGTGACGGCGACGAGTCTGCATACAGAAGGGAGGTGGAACAGCTGGTCCTCTGGTGCAGTCAGAACCACCTGGAGCTAAACCCGCTCAAAACTGTGGAGATGACAGTCGACTTCAGGAAGAGACCCCCTGCAACATCTCCTCTCATAATCACCAACAGGCCAGTCCCCACAGTAGAGTCTTTCAGGTTCCTAGGATCCACCATCACACGGGACCTGAAGTGGACCTCCCACATTGACTCTATAAGGAAGAAGGCCCAGCAAAGGCTGTACTTTCTGCGTCAGCTCAGAAAGTTCAACCTGCCTCAGGAACTGCTGACCATATTCTACACAGCAATAGTCCAGTCTGTCCTGACCTCATCCATCTCTGTCTGGTTCGGATCCGCCACCAGGCAAGACAGGGACAGACTGCAGAGAACAGTCAGGTCCTCAGAGAGGATCATAGGTACTGATCTTCCCTCCATTGAGGACCTTTTCCGGGCCAGGGTCAGGAAGCGGGCCAGAAAAATCACCACTGACCCCTCACACCCTGGCCACAATCTGTTTAGGCTCCTCCCCTCAGGCCGGCGTTACAGAGCGCTGTACGCCAAAACCACCCGACACAAGAACAGTTTCTTCCCCCAGGCTGTCGCTCTGATGAACTCTGAATAGTCACAGAGTGTGAGTCCACTCACATGAACAATAAACTAAAACTCTGCACTGCTGTATATACTTACTGTATATACTGACTGTACAATAACCCTGGTTTGGTGTATATATTATCCTTTATTTTTATTTTTATTTATTTTATTTTATTTTTTTTCCGTTTTTTAATTTCACTTATTTAAGTTCTGTACTGGAGAGTAAAGTTGCCGGAATCAAATTCCTTGTATGTGTCATACTTGGCCATTAAAGCTGATTCTGATTCTGATTCTGATGTAATGGTTTAAATTGTGTTGTGAGAAAATCAATAGAATCTAAATATTTGGGAGAGTGAGCAAGCTAACTTTTACTTAGCATTAGGAGCCCACAGGACCGTTTTTATTTGTGGATTCTTCAAAGTGAGATTGTGAAAAAGACTGTTGGATGGTAGACCTTCTATGCATCCACTGAGTTAATGAAATACAAATGATCAGAGTTGGAAAAGCACCCCAATGCCATTATTATAAAATTTTATATACAATACATGCACACTGTATATGACTGTGAGGCTTTCTAAGTATGAATTACAACTGTTCCCAGCTTGAGTGCTTTACATACTCATATTTTTAATGTCCATACTTTTAAATTGGCCAACATTTTTAAAAATATCTTTTTTTATATTGGTTTTGATTGATATTCTACTTTTTTGAGATACTTAGTTTGGGACTTTCATTAGTTGTCAGTTATAATTATCTGAATTAAAGGAATAAACATGTGAAATACACTCACTGGTCACTATATTAGGTACACCTTGCTAGTACCAGGTTGGATCCCCTTTTGCCTTCAGAACTGCCTTAATCATTTGTGGCATAGATTCAACAAGATACTGGAAACATTACTCAAAGATTTTGGTCTATATTGACATGATACCATCATGCAGTTGCTCCAGATTTGTTGGCTACCCATCCATGATGCAGATCTCCTATTCCACCACATCCCAAAGGTGCTCTATTGGCTTGAGATCTGGTGACTGTGAAGGCCATTTGAGTACAGTGAACTCAATGTCATGTTCAAGAAACCAGTCTGAGATGATTGGAACATTATGAAATGGTATACTATCCTGCTGGATGTAGCCATCAGAAGATGGGTACACTGTGGTCATAAAGAGATGGACATGATCAGCAACAATACTTAGGTAGGCTGTGGCATTGCAATTATGATCAATTGATACTGAGGGGCCCAAAGTGTGCCAAGAAAATGTCCCCCACACCATTACACCACCAGCAGCCTTAACCTTTGATACAAGGCTGGATGGATCCATGCTTTCACGTTGTTAAAGCCAAATTCACCATCCAAATTTGGTGAGCCTGTGTGAATTGTAGCCTCCGTTTTCTGTTCTAAGATGACAGGGGTGGCACTCCTTGTGGTCTTCTGCTGCTGTAGCCCATCTGCCTCAAGGTTTAGCGTGCTGTCCATTCAGAGATGCTCTTCTGCATACCTTGGTTTTAACGAGTGGTTATTTGAGTAATTGTTGCCTTTCTATCAGCTCGAACCAGTCTGGCCATTCTCCTCTGATCTCTGGCATCAAGAAGGGATTTTTGCCCACAGAACTGCCGCTCACTAGAGATTTTTATCTTATTTCAGACCATTCTCTGTAAACCCTAGAGATGGTTGTGCGTGAAAATCCCAGTGGATCAGTAGTTTCTGAAACACTCAGACTAGCCTGTGTGGTACCAACAACCATGCCACATTCAAAGTCACTTAAATCATCTTTCTTCCCCATTCTGATGCTTGGTTTGAACTGCAGCAGATCCCCATGACCATGTCTACATGCCTAAATGCACTGAGTTGCCACCATGTGATTGGCTGATTAGAAATTTCCATTAACGAGCATTTGGACAGGTGTGCCTAATAAAGTGGCCATTGAGTGTATATTAGTCCATGTGGGATATTTGACAGATTTTTGATCCCGTCTGGGTGAGTAAATTAACATAATGCTTTAAAAAAGGGCCAGGTTGAAAAAAAACAAACAAAAAATCTTTACCTTTAAGGGCAAAAAAGTGATTATATCCCCTTTAAGAACAGTAAAAAAATAATATATATTTTTTATTTTATTTTTTTTGCAGATTGCTTGTATTTGCTCAGTTGGCTTACGTGGTTAAAATGATTATAGGGGATATTTTACATATAGGGAATTTGTTAGCAAATTTTTGCTGTTAGGGTATGAAATTCTGATAACTCACATTTTATTGACTTTGAAAGTAAGTTTAGGTCTTTTGCATTTGGGCCGCTTAATGTCCATTTTCTGTCATGTTCTCATTCACACTGCACTTTGTCAAACAAACCAAACCTCTAGAGCAACAAGTTTACCTTCTCAACTATGTTGTGGCACTTTCGATGACATAAATGTTTTGTTCTTAGTAGATAAGATGGGGAAACGTTCTATACCCTATCCCTTCTTATCTACTAAGAACAAAATTCTTATCTGTACTTATTTGACCAGTATTAGAAATTAAAAGTTTTAAAAGACCACCTGTCAAAATTCCCAACGTTAGTCTACATACCAATCCATGTGCTTTCTTGCAGACATGCTATAAAAGACTGATTAAAAAAACCCAAACAACTTTCTGAAACATAAAATAATTTAAATTGTTTAAAAGTTAAAAAGTGTCGACAATAATGGCATTTTAATAATTTTGTGATCAGGGAAATGTTCTACTCAACTTTGCCAAGAAACTGATAGTCAGATCGAGCTGCAAAATATCCGCTCAAAAAGATTACAGGAGACTAATTGATGGAGCTAATAAAGATGTTCACGCATTTCGCCACCCAAGCTTATTTAGACAGCTGCTAATATGTGATTTATACTTTAATAAAACCCAATTAAATACTTTATATTCTCAATATGTCATTCCTCAGAAGACCCAGAGAGTGTAACATTACTCTCATTTAATGGTTTGTTTTAGTTTGAAATGAGCTTAGGCTTTTTGATTACTTTGATTTGTCTTTATCAAATTCATGAACCATCTTGTATCTATTTTATTTTTCATTTAAGCATTTATTTCAAGTCTGGAAAAGAATATTTTTTCAGCAGAAGTCACCACTTTTTAAAGTATGGACCATTTTAAAAGCCTTTATGAAATTACCCAGCTAAATCAAGCGTGTGATGTATCATGCATGTATGAAAATTTTAAACTGATGTATGGCAATGTTCTTGGGGAAAACTGGGAGTACCTGACAATTGAAGCCTTTCCAGACTGATAGATATAAAACTCATATGACTCATATAAAACTTATCATATGTTCTTCCATTTACCATAATTAAACTGTGTTATATTAAGGGCATGGACATTTGGTTTATTTTATTTTTTGCAAAAACAATTCAATGTCAGAGTCAATAAAGCTTATTCCATCCATCCATTTTCTTAACCGCTTAATCCTTAATGGGTCACGGAGGGGCTGGTGCCCATCTCCAGCTGTCAATGGGCGAGAGGCGGGGTACACCCTGGACAGGTCGCCAATCCATTACAGGGCCACATAGAGACAGACAGGACAAACAACCATGCACAAACTCACACCTAAGGACAATGTGGAGAGATCAATTAACCTGATAGTCATGTTTTTGGACTGTGGGAGGAAGCCGGAGTACCCGGAGGGAACCCACACATGCACGGGGAGAACATGCAAACTCCATGCAGAAAGACTGTGGGCCAGGATACGAAACCACAACCTTCTTGCTGCAAGGCAACAGTGCTAACCACTGCGCCACCGTGCAGCCTAATAAAGCTTATTTCAGCGTCTAAATCTACCAGGGTATAGACATAGCCCATCCAGACTTTAACCAGAGCCCAAATCAACAGAGCTCAGTCCCGTAAGCAGCTCTTTCCAGCCCAGTATATATATATATAAAAAAAACATTCTCTGTCCTTCAGGCGTCTTTGTTTTTTGATCCAGCTTCTGTTCTTTAGGAATGTAGAATAAAGTCCTATAATCCATTCAGCCAAACAGGCTTTCTAACAGAGAAAGTAAAATTCCAACAAAAAAGTTGTTTCAGGTGCCAAAACCTGAAAAAAACAACAGCTTCGACCTTTGAGAAGGGGGAGGGTGTGTTTGCAGTTCTACCAGAAGTAAGCTACTCTCTCTCCAGGGTTGGTGCAGACACCTGTAGCACTTCCTAGTGGTAACATAGTGACGTAAAATAAATCACCATGTTACCACTCAGTCGTTTTCTAGGGAGCAGGATTCATGAGGATTACTCAGACATGTGTGAATTAGGCCAAAAACCACTCCGGTGGTTTTACTATGAAAATATTGCACTACCAGATGGTTAAAAACCACAAAAACTTGATTTTGCATGATATAGGATATTTAATGCAGGCACGTGTAACTCCAAATGGGTCCATGCGTCCCCTAGTGCCAAAAAAATAAAACAATTATGAGAGTGAATGGAGCAATAAAAGTTATTTTCTGGTCCTGTTTGAAATGTGCAAAGGACCCAGCATTTAATGTCTGTGAATTTTAAAGACAGAGGAGTTACTTTAGGTTTTGTATTAAAACACTTAGCAGACTACAGCTGCTAAGTGTCAGTCTCATATATGACACTTCTGATTTTTCAGCATTTTATTTGCAAAATTTTACAATTAAATAAATCCCAAAGACAAACACAACTGAGAAGGACATCATTAGTTATTTAAATTGAGGTACAGCATACGCATTATTCAGGGCATTAAATAAAAGCAGATCAGAAAAGAACATGTATTGCTCCATTGACTTTATTTATTTATTTATTTTTTCAGCCAGGGGACTCATGGGCCAACAGGATGGGCAAGCCTAAGTGTTTTAGGCTCCCCATTTGTAAAACCTAGATTGTGTTCTTCATAGATAGTTCTAAAATCAGTGTAGCATATGTTTTATGTCTCACCAAATAAATCAATTTTGCAACTCTCAAGTCATGGTGATGCTTAGCATTAATTGTAGCTCATTCTTCTATGCGGTGTTTATAACCTTCTATGATTAAGCTTTGATCAGTACGTTTGTAGAATGTGGCATCCTTGCATGGCAATGCCTCCTACAGCAGCTGTTTATGAACTTGTCCTAAAACTGTCAGCGTGCTTGATGAACAGAACCATGAGCCTCAGGGATGTAGCATTTTAAAGCAGAGCCACGTAAATATCTTTGTCAAAAATCTTTTCTGCGACATATTAGCTCCTCAACCAACCCACCTCAGGGGCAGACAAATCTGTCCATCCTGTTCACCTGCCCCACATTCAGGAGGAGGTAGTGAAGCAGGCATTTCGTACACTTGCATCACTGCAGCTCAGATGACGGCGTTTGGTTAGATGGTTCCTGGGGCTCTAACATATGTTCCTACCCAGAGATGCCTTAATTTGTGTTATAGGAAGTTTGTGTAAGACTGTACATAGGAAGGAGAAGAAAACAGGATCTGCAGTGAAATTCTTGATTTGTGTCTGAGCATAAAGACACACACACGTCTTGCTGGTAGTTATGATGACCTTCATTGACTTTCATTTACTTTAATGTGTTATGCCTAACTCAGATGATTTCCAATCCTAACCATTACCATATCTCTAAAACCAACCAGTAGAAGTCAGTAACACTGTCACCAAATGAGGACGAGACAAAATGTCCTCACTTTCTAACAAATGGTCATCACTTTACATGGGAAAAACCTTAAACAGTGAAAAAATGGTCCTCAGATTTCTAGGCAACACCACATACCCTATGCAAACACATCTTCAAACACAGCTTCAAATTTTCACCACCTCTTTGGTCTTCCAGCTAGTGATGTTACTTTACTGTCAAAAAGTAATGTAAATGTGCATACTATAGGCTTTATGCAATAGTGCTTCAGGTGTAACTTTACCAAAAAAAAAAAAAAAATTATTTTTAAAAAGGAGACAAAGGCTGGTATCTATTATAAAATAACTAGTGTGGTTAACATTAAAATGGTGAGACAATTCTCCAATGTGAGCTACTCAGCGCATAGTCTAAGGATAAAAATCACCAGCATTATTCAAGCAGACAAACTATCCAGCCAGTAGGTAAAATAAAAGCCAAGTGAGGCTAAAAAAAGGCAGACAGGAGATCAAAACATCCTCTCAGTACGTTAGATCACAAAGGTAACCTAACTATTGAAATATCATTTTAAAGAGTTCACACATCAAGACAAACGAGTCATTTTTAAAGGCATCACACAGGACAAGCATGCCAATCTAGACACATAGTGATAACATAAGCAGACAAGCGAATTGGGGACAAAAGCATAGACCTGCATCCTCTGACTGAATGGCAGCAGGAGCTTTTATGGGTGAGCCGCACCCTGAGAGCAGTCAGGACAAATGAAAACATCTGTGTGCAATCAAACTGCAGGAGAGGCGGATTGGTTCAAACGCAAACTTGTGTGCCGCTGTCCGAGGTGCTGAACAGTGTAGTGCGGGAACCAGGTGCTGTTTGCTGTGCTGACACTGGCTCATAGGCAGATCAAGAAAACATAGATCAGTATTTATTCATCTTTTGTTCACGATTTTTTTTTTTTTTTGTTTCAAATCAGAGTCAAGTCCATAATCACATCAAATGCATGCTGTCTAATCTGTTTAAAAACAGAATTGTCGTAGATTCTGAATTCAAATAATTTTCTCAAAGCCTAGTGAAACAAACTGACATTCAGTATTGCCTTTTTTCCGTTGATTCAGTCAACACATTAAAGAAATATAAAATTTTGTATTTTTTTTTATTTTTTATTATTATTATTATCAGCAAAAAGGGACAACAGTGATTGGGTTCAACACCCAGAAAAAATTAGGGTCATTACCTAAAAAAACTGCCGTGTGCTTTAATTGTGTTTGGAAAACATTAGGCTACCCCCTGAGAAGACTATGGGACGGATTTATCAAGATTCCTAATAATGACCGCAAAATTAAGTGCGCCTCTAAAAATTTGCACGAGTGGGTTGTTCTTACTTTGCGGGTGATTTACTAAGATTACGTGAGCAATTCTCAACAGGCGCAAGCAGCAGTATTCAAATGAAGAGTTTGCGGCCATTAATGCGAGCTGCACCAAAGCTAGAGAGAGGAGGAATAATGCGCATGAGTCCATAATGGATCTTTTCAACAAAATTATGCTAAAATGCTGTGAATTTTGTTTTTTGTTTGTCATTAATAAATGTAATTCCTGCAATGTACATGTGCTGCTCTCTGCGGGATGCACACATTATATTGGTGGGTTAGACTGATTAAAACTGCAGCATGTCTGAATTTAGTTTTTAAAATGTCACATATAATGCTTATTATCATAATAGTTTTGTACATGATTACTACATTTTATTAATTGGACTCCATGAAGGTTAACCACTATGTGAGAATCTAATGAGGATCCACTAGGATCATGTGCGCTTAGCCCATCTTCACCAGGTGGGAACGCGATGAGAGTGCAGTAAGTTATGATGCGTCTTTGGTGGAAAAACAGGTAAATATTTACAAAACTCTCAGGTTTATGGCCATTAGAGTGTTAATTATTATTGGTTTATATTGTGTGTGAATGACATTTTTTGTTAATTATAAACTCATGTTGAATGTGGTAGCGCCAAATGGACTGCATGCATATTGCTGTGGGTTTGACAGGCGTAATGTGCCATGTTGATCGATCAGCCAAAGCCTGCTTTGCGATGCTGTGCTGTTTGCACGGGATTTAACAAGCGCAATCGTTTACAAATCAGCCTCTATGAGATTATTTTATTCATAACCCTTTCTCAAGGAAATTTCAATCAAACGCAACTGGACTTGGTAATTTGTCTTGGAAGACGTTTCACCTCTTATCCAAGAGGCTTCATCAGTTCATGCTCGCCGCTGACCAGGCTGGGACTGGTCCAACTAACTGGTGTGGAGACTCAGCTATTTAACCTCTTGAACAAGAATCATTATGTCATTGGATCCTTTGTGCTCCATGTCTTAACGACGGTCGTTGGCATGCCACCTATTGGTGGAGGTTAGGTTTCGGCTTCATTAGTGCCCTATTGTGTTATAACGACAGTCGTTGGAGTCACAGTTGTTTCTGTTATTAGAGGCTAATTTGTTTTAGTCTTCTAGGGAGGGATGAAAGTGCAGCATTGTAAATTGGAGATAGGTGATGTCTCAGGCCTCCTCCTCTGTTCAGCGATGGTTTCTCTACTTTTACATAGATGGCTTCTTTTATGTAAAAGTACATATGTAAAAGTAAGTCCCGGCCTGGTCAGCGGCGAGCATGAACTGATGAAGCCTCTTGGATAAGAGGTGAAACGTCTTCCAAGACAAATTACCAAGTCCAGTTGCGTTTGATTGAAATTTCCTTGAGATAACCATGACCTGGATGAATGAGAATATTCACAGGCTTATTCATAACCCTTGTCTATTCTAACAAAAAACTTCAAATATTGTTGGGTAAACCTTTTTTGCACTCTTTAATATCTTTCTGGACTCTTGTCTCTTTACACAATCAGAATTCAATGAATCGGTTTCTGTCATTTTGAATGAAAGTTTACGTGAAGCAAGCACCACTGTTTCAGAAAGTTTCTATATAAAAGTGGCTTTGGGCTTTTTTAAAATTATAAGAAAGAAAAAGCAAATCTCATTTAAACAATTTTTGGTGCACAAAATTAGTATTTACAATGACAATAAAACGATAAATTGGAAGTTCTTGATTGTTTGGAAAATTAAATACCAATTTCTGGAGTATTTTTACTTGTGTTATACAGTTTCCACAAGATCAGGGTATAAATGAAAAGTACTATTTAAGCCACTGATTTGTGTTTAACAACTAAGGCTCTAGAATATATATATATATATATATTTTTTTATTTTTTATTTTTTTTTTTTTACTTTTTTTCATTTTGTTTAGATGCTGCTAGTAAATAGACTTAATTAGCCTCATTATGTCCAAAAAAGACATTTAAACTGAGACTAATTTAGATAGATGTGTTTATATGTTTCTTTCTTAATGACAGGCTATTGAACTATTGAATGTCCTTTTAATTAACAGAATCAGTGGCAATTATTTAATTAAAGGTTTTTTAGTTGTTACATTTCCTGCAATTTGGTACACTTTAGTCAAGTTTATTTATGCAGGTTTTTACACAACAGCAGACACAGAATGACTTGGAAGGGCCTTAGAGAGCATTAACAGCTGTGAATGGAGTTTGATAGGAGTCACGTTATGAGTTTGGATGAGGCTGGGTGTTTGTTTTGTGCAGTTGCCTAACATGTGAGGTGTACAGATGACAGTTAAGGTTCCAGCTACTGCAATGCGGTGATATTGTGGGCCAAGTGTTAGGGAACCCTGTGATACCTGCATTTGCCATTTAGTCTAAGGTATTGGGCTTTATACCTCATCTGTTATGAAGTACATACAGTATTTCTCATCGCAAGGAAACTGTTAGATTCTGGGTTAATTTTTTCTTGAGTACGATGATAATAAAACTACAGCAAATATTTTGGGGTTTTTTGAGTTTGGAGTCATGCTGTTGTTCAGAAGACATTAAGTAGAGGTATTGTACTGTTACATTGAGGCCTAGTGCAATTGTGGGAGGTCTTTCTCTAGTTCTTTACAAAATGCCTCATTAACAGTGGATTCATGAAACTTTTCATTCTGCAAATATGTTCTCCATATGATATTTTTCTAAGTCTGTACTCCAGTTTACACAAAGTGTTTGATGGAGGATGCAGCATCTGATTGTTGGCATCGCAAAATAAAGTTATTATGTGTACATGGAATACTGTTCACATGTACCTGTCTACGGTCTTTGTTTTTTATAATTTTTGTATTAGTTGTCTTATTCAGTACTATGAATTCAACATATATTGCTGTAAGCGATGCAAATAAAGCCTAAAGTACATGTTGAATTAAAGAAAAACGGCTTAGAGAGTTGCTTCCAAATTTCACTCTGGATCTTTCTGGATTTTTCTTCAAAATCCATAAAAATGCAATGAAAACATTGCATATCTTTTATTAGAAGCAAAGTCAAAGCATGCAGGGCTGATGAATCATTATTAAAAAGAATTTATCTAATAAAAAAAAAGAGAAACTAATGTGGAGAAGACATCTTCTTTTCAAACTACCATTACTATCTTATGTCAGAAATTAGGATAGTTAGCACAAGCTGTAGTAGTCGCTGTGATCATCAGTCTGTTTGTATTCCCCGAATATATCTCCGGATTTCCAGAATTGAGTGTGGTGTAGACCAGAAGAAAGTACAAACCGGGCAACTTTCTGTTACTATAGTTGCTATAGTATTATACTATAGGAGCATTTATTTTTTAAACGATATTCTTAAACTTCTCTAAGAACAAGTGGATACCTAAAAATGATCGCCAAACTCAATCAGATTAACTATTGATTGTTACTGTAATATTCTTATTTAAGAGATCCATATCATTGTCAGCATGGTAAGAAATTTCATAAATATTTTTTTTCTTCTGCATCTTGATTAGGAGGAAATTGATTGAACAAACAAGATTTATTGGAGCTCCATAAATACAGATCAAAACTTTGAATGATTTTCATTACCTCAACAGCTTCTGTGAGACAAATATGCAGATTGTTGAAGTATTTTAAACTTTGGTGACCTCCACATATTACATGATTAGATACATACTACGCCTTCATAAGCTTTGGCTGATTCTAAATGCTGTTCCGAGTGTTGTTTTTACTTCTAAAAAATATACTAAAATACAAAAATATTTATTGTAATCTAATTTTAGCAGTCCATGTTTGTTGTTCTTACACAGAAATACAGATTTTCTTGCAACCTTTTTTTTAGCAAAACTGGTTGGATTTTTGTCTTCTGAAAATATTTCAGCCCCCCAGCTCATAATTACTCTTCATCGAGCCAGATAAAGAAACATCTCATTCAAGCTTCATGGCTGTGAGGTAGAAGTTTCATGATCAAAAAGATGGAAGAAGACAACAGAAAAGGAGGACTTGATTAAAAAGTATTGATTGAGGACAGAAGATGAGCTTGGATGTTTCCTTTAAATCGCACTCCGATTTTATGACCTTTATCTTAGTTTATTTCTCTTTGTAGCCTCTTGAAAAGGTAAAGCCTTGTTTAAAACTGTTATTCTTCTCCTGCCATGTGTAAAAACAACGCATTGAATAATCTCTGTATGGTAAAGGAGTGTGGATACAGTAGTGATAGATCCATCACATTGTGAAGCCCAGGGAGCTGCCTCGGTTAGGTTTTGAGTAACAGTTACTGCATGTGAAAATGACAGATGATCGGACAGCCGGTTTCACAGTAATATGACTCAGTTTCACCTTCAGTTAATGTGTTAAATACTTCTGTTTGTTCTACTGCTGCAGTGAATTCAATAATAGTGTCCCATTCACATATGAGCTGTGCAAATATCTTAAAACATGTTTCATCTCTTTATATTTTCCTTTAAAGAAGACAGACTATCAAATAATATCTTAAAGTGGTCTCAGTGGTTCTATAGTGTTTCTGGATGTCGTTCAGTGCTTTTCTTTGAACTCCTTGAGATAGTGACTCCTAACTACTGGATATTATAAACAGTGCTATTCACCTCACAAGAACGAGATGATACAAGACATTAACAATATTTTTGATAAAAATAAGAATTTCCTCTCTTTGCATTTTCAAATTACAGATTTGATTTTCTGGAATTTTGAAGTGTATTGAAGAACTCACAATCAGTGTGGAATACGTAAATCAAGGTTTGCATAGCAAAAATGTGTATACGTTTTCAGATCTTGTCACATTGGAGTAACAAACTTCTGTGTATTTTTTTTTTCTTCCGAAGATTATTAGTGCTGTCCTGTTTTATATACAGCAAATCCAAATTAAATGTGAAATAGAAGTTGGTCAGTAGATGGACAGAATTAAAATGGAACGCTACATTGCTTGCAAAGGAAATTAGAAGATCACAGTAAAAATCAGCCAATTAAATCTTGTTTGTATCCAATTAATTTAAATTCCACGGGAATATAATCTGGACTGGTGACCTGTCCAGGGTGTATCCCGCCTTTCGCCCGTTGACAGCTGGAGATAGGCACCAGCCCCCCGTGACCCATTAAGGATTAAGCGGTTAAGAAAATGGATGGATGGATGGATGGGAATATAATAATATAATCAGTAACCAAACAAAATAACCAAACTACATGTGCAACAGTTGGCTTTTCTGGTTAATTTTTGATAAATTATTCAGCATTTCTAAACTTAAATCATGTCGAGAACAAACTGAAGTGTTGCACTACCTAAGTCTGTCCTTTATTTAAATAGGATTAATCTAAACTTGGCCTGAATTAATTTAATTTAGGCTTTTGTAGTTGGAGAGCTTTCAGAATATAAGTGGTACATTGTATCTTTTAACAGCAGATAATTATGTCCACAGCATTGATAAACAATATACTACAATTACATTTACATTATAAGTGACACTCAAAGCAACATGAAAAGCACCAAGTGTTACAGAAAGTGTTGGGGAGAATACTTTGTAAATGTATTTAGTTACAGAATACTTAATACTGCTTTAAAATATATTTTGTAAGGTATTCTATTACTTTGCTGAATCCTGGTACTGTATTCTAAATACTTGGAATACTTCCCCTGAAACAAAGCATTTAAGTCTATTAAATGTCACAAAATGCACTGGTAGCTACTCCCACAGGAAAACAGAGGGCATATTAAAGCTAAATATTTTGTAAAGACTGGGAAATAAAATAAATAAAACAATTTCATTATTTTTGGTAAAGCACTGCTACCTCTCAGTGACCAAAAACTAACAAACAAACTGTTTTTAGCACTAATATATCTTTAAATTTTATTAAATTTTATATATAGTCATTTGAATTAAAGTTGAGCTGTTTTGTAGCCAAAAGCAATTAGGGTATTTGCGACTTTCCATTATAAACATGCCAGGTATTGTAAACTTAATTTCACACCAAATGGAAATCTTTATAGCCATAATTTGTGGGAAACTCATCACAATTACATATAATCAACCTAACATAATTTCAGATACAATCAACACCAACACTGTAACTGTGAGAGATGACATGAACAACATGATGGCCCTGCAAAATAATGGACAAAAAAACACAAAACTAGACAGACACAGTATGTTAAAAAAAACATACTTTAAGGTGTTTCTTCAGATGAAATGTTGAGTCTTTGGATGCCGCTAGTAGATTGTTAACTGGCAGACAAAGATTGCACAGCAACGTCAGATGCCAGTTCACTCACCTCCCCATTCTTGTTTAGAATGAAAATTTCTTTCACTGCTGGTAGATGATTCAGCTGCAGTTGTGGCTTCAATCACTCCAGCTCCTGGCCTGAGTCCATACTTTGCCACTCACGTTATAACTTGTGCTTGCTAGTCGAGAGGGTTTTGACCATAGGATATCATTGGTTTCGGTGGCATGATGTTTAGGGTATTATGGGATAGGCTACACAACGAAGAGACACAGGTTTCCCAAAATTTTGATATTCATCTTTCAGGTGGAAAGTGGAAGACACAAGTATTCCAATGGTATTACAAAAGTAACTGTATACTGAATACCGTGTTTAAAAATAGTAACTATAACGGAATACAGTTACTCATAATTGTTATTCTAAATACGTAATTCAATTCAATTCAAAAATACTTTATTGATCCAAGAGAGCAATTAAGTGTTGTTGTATCTCATTGCTAATTAGTTTTTTAAGGAGTTGTTGTAGACCATGATGGCTGTGGGGGAATAAGGATTTCCTGTAGCGGTCTGTGTTTCTTCTGAAATCTACAATGATCTCCTTTGTTTTGTTCACATTCAAGGTTAGATAATTGTTATCACACCATGTCACAAAGCGGTCCACCAGCTCTCTCTATTCAGCTTAATCTCCATCTCTGATACACCCAACAATTTCAGAGTCGTCTCAGTATTTCTGCAGATGACAGGTGTCTGTCTTATACTGGAAGTCTGAGGGGTACAGAGTGAAAATACATGGTGAGAGTACAGTCCCTTGTGGTGCTCCAGCTGGTTTGACACACAATCTTTCAGTCTCACAAACTGTGGTCTGTTTATCCGGTAGTCATTGATCCAGCTGATTGTTGTGGCCTCCAACTGTGTCTTCTGGAGTTTCTGACAAAGAATATAAGGCTGAATTGTGTTAAATTCACTAGAGAAATCAAAGAACATGATTCTCATAGTGCTGCCTGCTTTGTTCAGATGACACCGAGTAGGTTGAAGCAGGTTGATGATGGCATCTTCAGCGCCAACTCCATGGCGATAAGCAAACTGGAGGGGGTCCTGATAGGTTCTAGTTTGCTTACTCAGGTGGGGCAACAGGAGTCTCTCCAGGACTTTCATGATGTGGGATGTCAAGGCAACAGGTCTATTGCCATTGATGACTGATGGGTGAGTTTTCTTTGGTACTGGAACAAGGCAGGATGTCTTCCACAACACTGGAACCTTTTCCTGGGTCAGGTTAAGGTTGAAGAGGTGCTGCAGAAACAAATCTAAGGTCTTGTTTTCTCTTGTGGAGCAGCTGACAAACTGTTAAAATGTTGGAAGTGTAGAAGAGAGTGAAGCATGATTAAAATCACCAGATATTGCCACAAATGGATTTGGGTGCCGGATCTATAGCTTAGCGACAACGGAATGGACGGCAGTACATGTATTCCGTTACTCCCTGACACTGGTTAGAGATTGTGCAAACATGTACATTTGATTATATATAATAGATAACAAATATGAGTGGAGCTAATGGCATCATTAACCCCTTAAGCCCACTAATCACCATTTTTGGGGGCACCCCTATTAGAGTAACATTTAACTTTCAACCGTCAGTTATTTGTTATTACAGACACCAACAGTTGTTCTAAAGTCAATAAGAGTGAGTAGTTATATATTTATGGTGTTTATTCCCTTCTGTACAATGGAAACAAGCTACTAATGTGTATTTTTAAAGGTGGAATTCCTGTTCATATTTCATATTTTCTGTCTTTTAACCTCAGTATTCCCATAGATGTTCCTATTATATGAGAGTAATTTGAACATTTTAGACCTTTTAAAAGCTGTAAAAAGCCTTCCAGAGTGTAGGTATGCCAAATTCAGAAAAAAAACAGCCTAGGGCTTAAGATGTTAATATATTTACAGGTATTTAAACAGAATGGTGGAAAGTTATACAGTATACTGTTTAATATGTTTGTTTTGATTGTACATGGATTTGTGTTTTCTCTAGCTTAATGTATGCGTATAATATGTCACAAATCAAACTGTGTGAAGCCTAAACGAAGTCAGAGCAGCGCTCTTTTGACCCCTGAGGAAAACATCCTGCTTTAAGGGACTTTTTCAGCAGCACACGCTAAAAGTATTGACTGCAGACAAACACAATGAGGTGTTTGAAGAATACAAGGCTCACACGGATTACAGCCACTCGGCACAGGGGCATCTTTCAGGACAAAGATAACCTGAAGCCTGGAGAGTGCAGAGCTGTGTGTGACTCTGTGTGTAACTCTATGTGTGGCTGAACTTTGGCCCACATTTTAACCCAGAAGACAGCTAAAAAAAGACTTCTCAAAGAGGCTTCCCATCTAAGCTGTGATGATATGAGAGGATCTGCAAGGAGGAATGGGATGAACTCCTCAGAGACAGCTGTTGAAACCAAACTTAGAGAAGTAAATGACTGAAAGAGGTTTAGCAATGATTTAAAGATTGTTGACTTCAGCCCCAAAGTTTGTGTTTGCTTCTTAAATCTGATGTTTTAGTGTCTCTAGTCATGATAGTCATGAGGGCATCTGATGTGTTCTGACTCAAGGAAACCAATCAGAATTGTAATGACGAATGAGCTCATGATTAACTAACTAATCATTGTCATTAGATTCCTAATATCATCCACAGTGTAACTCTCAGAAGCAGAATATATTTTTAAAATTCAAAGAAATATTTTTTAAATAATTTAATCCACAAAGACTGCAGTTGTTATTTTGCCCACCCTCACAGTAATGCAATGAAAACACTGTTAAACTTTAGGAACACAAATAATAAAATAAATAAATATGTTTTAAATGAAACATCCATGTAGGCCAACCTACATCTTGCAGTATATTTATACATAACTATCAAAGCTAGCACTTTGAAATTAAAGTTAGTGCCAAGTACGACAGCATAATTCTGATAACTAAAAAGATTCCTAATAACTACTAATAATTATCATCAGTTCCATTACAATAAAACTCATGGATAAGTGTTATATAACATCTACAACGTATAGGGGCCAGAAAACTGACAGAAACGGTCAGAAATTGAAAGTTACAGACCACAAAAATAACTGATAAGGAAGAATCAAGTGATCAAAAGGATGTCCATGGTCAGGTTACTGTCACATTTAAGTCAGAAGAAGGGAACTCATCCTGGTCTTTATTTCTTCACCTGAGAATCAAAGTAGGCTTTTAACTGAAAATGCTGTCAGGATGACTCCAGGTACTACAAACATGCAGTATCTCATACTGATGACATCAAATCCGGATTTGAATTGTTCCTTAATGAGGAATGTAACCACTGTTTTTAAACATGAACAACTTAAAGGAAAAACACATTTTCAAAGGTGACTGAATATTGGTGACCCAAACAGACATCAATGCATATATGTTTTTTTTTTGCTGGTGTGTACAGATCCAGAAAGGTGTCTACCAGCAGTTTATGTGATTCAGAGTGTGGTTGGAAGGTTTTCTTGAAGACTCTGTGACTTTCATGTCACTACAAGAATCCCATATGTTGTCACAGGTGATATGCTTTGACAACTGGGATACACGACGAACAAGACAAACTGGAATCGATTAGAGAAGTTTGGGCTAAGTGTGTAGAGTGTCTGCCACTCATGTTTAACCTAAGTTTAAACTCCACAGTGGATGATGATTTCTTTGCTTTCAGGGACACTGCCCTTTCAAGCAGTATATACCAATCAGGCCCTTTAATCATGGCATAAATTTGTGGACAAATGTGATGCCAGGACAAGTTATGCCAACAAAATGCAGGCTAAAATGGAAACCTGCAGATGGTGTTCCTGAAAAGAACCGATGTTGTGTATGAAACATCTCATAGAATAGTTATTGGTTGTATGAAGGCACTGATCTTGGGATATTGAGGAATTGTGAAGTAACATTTTCAGATAATTTCCTTTGTAAACAAATATATTATTCAGTGTAAATTTTGACAAGGAGCACAACAGTTGCTTTTTTGTGCGTGTACAAATGTGCTTGATAACTTTACTCTCCAGTTTTCTGCTATATGCAGCATACCATGATTTGATTAATTCTTATATTCAAATAATCAAGAAGTAAAGTTTTTAAAACATGCAGTGAAGTATATAAGATCAGATCACTGAGACACACAGGCCATTAAAAACATAGAGAACTGTACACATTTTAACTATCACAAGTAGTGATAGGTTTTTAGTGGAATGGTGATTTGTGACCGGGAACACAAAATTGTTTAGCACTAAAGGAACACAACATGAGGGGTAAATACTGATGTGTGAGGCTGATATTTATTTTAAGTGTTATTGTATAACTACTAATGTGTATCTAAACTACAACAGTGAAACAATTAGGTCTGAATTGAGTCAGAGCCACCGGCTGTACAGAGCTGGAATTTATTTGACTTGGAGTTTGCATTTACAATGTACAGCTGTGGAAGATGCAGTAGAAAGTGGATAGTAACTTCACATTATTAAAAAAATGCATCACAAACATGATGTACGCATGTGGTCATCACCCTTGTTTAGCCTATATTTATTAAAAGACCAGAAATATGATATCAATAATTCTGCAGCTTCAGAAGAAATATGTAAGAAAACGTACGAACCAAACCTTTGGGAGCAAAATGTATGTCCTAAATGCCTTATATAATTTGAAAACATAGTTTCTCCAACAATCTCCCATGGCAGAATAAATAGTCTTATTTGCATTATAGAGTGTTTACTTTTGCATTTGATCTGGTCAAACTATTTTCTGCTTTGAGGCCCTAGGGTTTGTTTTTCCTCCAAGTGGAAGTATCTCAAAAGGTTTTCTGATTGCTTCAGACGAAAATATCCCTGTCTCATAGACTCACTTTAAGCAGTAACTCTTCAATGCACTGTCAGCTCTTGGAAAACAAGATGCATTGGCTATGGTCTGAGATTATGCTGAGATGCTCTCATGAGAATCTACTTTTGATGAGTTACCTACCTACACTTTTTTTCGAATACTAAAACTCAAAAAGCAAAAATCAGGCACAATTTTCACAACCTCTTTTTCTGTTCCCAATCGCTTGACTCAATTTATCACTACTTAAGAGTTCCTTATCATATTAGAATTCTGACTTTCCTTCTTTACACTCTGATGTCAATTTCACATTACCTTGCTGTCAAAACACAGCACACATTTGTTCAGCTTTACCGACACTGCTCACATAAAATCTCAAAGCTTCAATCAACAACACACAAATATTCAAATCTCTAAACTTTCGGGTCTGGCGAGCAATGTGCAATCAAGGACTGCTGCAGCTTGTTCGACCTGATCATGACATAGATAACCCACAGCAGGTAAACTATGTGATAATTTGGGACAATGTAAGCTTCCATAAGGCTGCCCAAGTGCATGAATGGTTTCAGGACCACCCACAGTTTTCTATTCTATACTTTCCACCGTATTCCCCCTTCCTCATTCCCATTGAGGAGTTGCCTCGGGGTTGAAGGTGTATGAAAGGAACCCACAGAGCCAGGTCCCACTGCTTCAAGCCATGCAGGAGGTTTGTGGAGATGTGGGCTTTGAGGCCTGTCGGGGCTTCATGTGGCATTATAGGCGGTTTTTCCAGCGCTGTTTGGACCAGAAGGACATCGCCTGCGATGTTGACAAGGCCCTCTGGCCAGACAGAGACCGGAGGCATGATGCCCCATGATTATGCTAGAATGGGGGGGGGGTTTAAAACTAAAATATTTTGTCTCAAAATTTGTGTGATGTCTAATGTTTGTCTATGAGAGAAGTGGGCATTGTAATTGATTCAGTCTGTTCCATTTCTATAATTGTGTTTTCAGTTTTGCTCTTCAGTGTTCTTTCCATGCTTGGTAGTGTTCAGCCAAAAGCTACTTGTGTTTATTCAATGAATGGTATGTGTGTGTCATGTCAAAATATGTAATAACTAATAACAAAACTGTAATAACCTATGGCCGTCAGATTTTTCTGTTACTGTTTCAAATAACAATCAAATACAGAAAAAATCATTTAAAGCAATTCCTGAATGTATTTTAACTCCTGTATTTCTGAAATTCAACAAAACAAAGTCTTTCAGCTGTGGGAATAGACAAAAAGAAGAGAAGAAGAAAAAGAAAGAAAGAAAGAAAGAAAGAAAGAAAGAGTTTGAGTTTAAAATCACCTTTATTTCACATCCCAACAATTAGTAAAACAAAAAATATTTAAAAAATCAAAAATTGAAAACTAAAGAATTTTCCTCTACGGAAACCAAAACGTTATTAATACACCATCTATTTACAAAGACCTCCATATTCCTTGTTGTTATAAAACTCAAACTCCACACATACTCGACCAACAACAAATCTCTGAAATAAGACACATGCATCTTCTGTTTGAAAACCATTCATTTTGTTTCTTCTTGAAATCCAAATCGCAAGTTTTGCAGTTCCTGAAATAAAATTCAGGATTGTGTAAATATTTTTCTTTTTTGCACTATACCGTGGCCCATAAATATATAAACAGTGGGAAAATGTTATACCCAATCCACCAAACAAATGCTCCAAAACATCAAAAAGACGATTTAGTCTGGAACATTGAGTAAAAATGTGAAATAATGTTTCCTCCTGAGAACAGAAAGGACAACACCTACAAATATCAGGATTAAGGTGTGCCAGATACCTGTTTGTAGCTATGGCCCCATGCACAATCCTCCACTGGAGGTCACCTACCCGTTTCTCAATCGGAGGTTTGTACAGGGACCGCCAGCAGCCTCTCGGAGTTGAGCTGGCGTCAAAAAACTCAGTCCACCTCGACAGCCTCTGCTCTACCAGAGATCATAGATTCAGAAACTTCACGCTAATATAGTACAGGCTTTTTTTCTCCAAAAATTCAAAACAACCCATTGAAAAGGTTTGAAAAGTCAACAACTTTTGTGGCTCATCCTGCCACTGGTCCACTGCGGGAGCAACGGCCAAAGATGGAAAAACATATTCATTTTCTTCATCCCACTGGTCAGACAGAGTTTTGTTTACTGCAAATGCTCTAATAGAGTCTGGCAGAGAAGCACATACTTCTTCTATGAGTCTGGATGCAACTCTGTTGGATCGCAGACCTAATTGCTCAGCAGGATTGGACAACTTCAGCAGATGACCCAACTTCACACAGCCTACTTCCCTCATCTTAGATCTCAGCGTAGCAGATGAGAGAAACTGTGACGAGATAAAATCATTTTCAAACAGGGGTTCTTCGAAAATCCACATCCCTGGTGTCACTGTCCTCCTTTCAAAACTGAAGATTTGCCTAGCATTTAGAACAGATCTATAAAACGGAGTAAGACCCGTTAGGTTCAAACATCCTCGCCGTAGCAGAAACAGATGTTTTCGTATCCAAAGTGCCCCGTTTTCTTCAGAAGAAGACGCGCGGTATCCAGCCAAGGTAATACAGGACCATAGAGCAGCCTCTGAGCCGTCTGAAGCCTGAAAGCTGTGACTCTGGAGGTCACATCTATGAGTCCTTGACCTCCCTCTTCCACTGGTAGATACAAGGCTGCAGCTTTTATCCAATGTCGTCCTGACCAGAAGAAATCCACCAGAGTCCTTTGTAAGTCTTGCAAAAGAGACGGTGGCGGAGTTAGCACAATCAGTTTATGCCAGAGGGCTGAAGCAACCAAGTTATTAACGACCAGAACTCTTCCTCTATAGGAGAGCTGAGGCAGCAGCCATTTCCATTTAGACAGTCTGACACACACTTTCTCCATGACACCCTCCCAATTTTTCTCAACAAAACTGTCTGTGCCTAAAAACACTCCCAAGAATTTTAAACCTTGGTCAACCCATTTCATATTTCCAGGTAATTTAGGAAGATTCCTATTGATCCAGGGACCTATTTTTAAAGCAGAACGTTTTTCCCAGTTGACCCTAGCTGAAGATGCATTTTCATAGAGCTTTAAGCAATACTGAAGGCCTTTAACATCATCTTGACTCTGAATGAAAATATTTACATCATCAGCATACGCGGAAACCACTAAGGATGGATGCTGTGATATTCCAGGAAAAAAAACACCAGATAGAGTAGAGCGGATTTTGTGTAAGAGAGGTTCGACAACAATGGAGTATAACTGTCCAGATACGGGACAGCCTTGTCTGATACCTCTCTGAACCCTAACAGGACAACTTAAACCACCCCCGACTTTAACCAAACTAAAGATTTCATTATACAATAAACCCAATAAAGAAATAAAACCTTCGCCAAAACCAAAAGCTCTTAAACTAGAAAAAAGAAAACAATGATTAACCTGATCAAAAGCTTTTTCCTGATCTAAAGAAATGATACCCATATCAAATCCATAAAGTTTACATACATCAAATAAATCTCGTAAAAGAAAAAGATTGTCCATGATAGATCTATCAGGTATACAATATGATTGATCTCGATGTATAACAAGTTCAAGAAAATTCTTCAACCTGTTAGAAAGCACTTTTGAAAATAATTTGTAATCCACACAAAGAAGAGAAACAGGTCTCCAGTTTTTCAATAAAGTTAAATCCCCCTTTTTTGGAAGTAAGGATAAAATAGCATGACGACATGATGAAGGTAGTATTCCAGTTTGGATGCATTCATGAAAACACCTCCCACAAGTCTTCTCCCAATAAGCTCCAGAAATGTTTATAAAAATCAGAAGACAATCCATCTAGACCTGGAGATTTGCCAGAAGCCATTTGTCCCACAGCTGTGGTCAGTTCTTCCAATGTAACTCCAGCCTCCAGAACAGCCCGGTCTGCAGCAGTTAGCTGAGGAAGATCATCCAGAAGAACATCCACACTGTTTTTGTCACATTCCTGCTGCCTGAACAGTTCACTGTAGAATCCCACAGCCTGGTCCTTCATGGTGTTGGGGTCAGATGTGAGAGTCCCATCTGGAAGCTGTAGGCAGACTATCTGCTTAGTCTGACTGTTGCTTTTTTCCAGGTTAAAGAAGAATCCATGTCCTTGACTGACACAAATCTTGACCGAACTAAAGCTCCTTTTGCTCTTTCATACAAGAAAGAGCTTAACTGATCCTTCTTTTGTTTAAGTTGCTCCTCATTATGACTACTATCCCCAAAAAGATTGTTTTCTAACTGCTTTATTGCATTTTCCAAATCATGAATTACTTTTTTAATTTTAACTGTTGAATGACTCGTATAGTGCTGACAAAAAACTCTTATCTGAGCCTTTCCAACCTCCCACCAATCAGATAAAGATATAAAATCAAACTTATTTCCCTTCCATTGCTGCCAGAAAATTTTGCAATTTGAGCAAAAGAAAGTGTCCTGGAGTAATTTATTATTAAAATGCCAGTATGATTTACATCTGATAGTAGATGAAACCAAAAAATCTATATATTCTAAATGATGATCTGAAAAACATACTGGACAAATTACACAATTAGATAACCTGTTTCTGTGCAACGCTGAGATATAAAACCTATCCAACCTGGCCCCGCTCACCATCCCATCTTTCATTTTTATCCATGTATACTGTTTAGCCTGGGGATTTTTAATCCTCCAAGCATCAACCATATTAAGGCCAGATGTTACTTTGGCCAGTTTAACAGATGATGGAGGGTGAGGTTCTTCCCCTGTTCTGTCTAAACTAAAACTGACAGTGCAGTTCCAATCCCCACCCATCACAACACACTCATTTTGATTTGACTGTTGCAAAAAAGTATATATGTCTTCAAATATTTTGATCCTGTTATCACCCTGATTTGGCGCATATACATTAATAAAGCAAAAAGATAATTGTTCTATTTCAGCCCTGACGACCAAAACCCTGCCAGGACGCAACTCAGTAGAGGACAGGATATTAACATCCAGTCCCTGTGAAAATAAAATAGCTATACCAGCAGATGAACTGGTTCCATGGGATAAGAAATATTTCCCATTCCAACTCAAACCCCACTCTACTTCGTTTTCATTATCTGTATGAGTTTCTTGTAAAAAAAAGACAAGTTTTTCTGAACTACCATCTCTAAACTAACTGTCCTTCTATTAGGATCCCTCCCTCCATTGATGTTTAATGATCCCACCCTGATGTTAGGCATGGTGAAAGGAAAAGAGAGGACAGATAGAGACAATAAAGAAAAAACCACCCAGTGCACCATGATCAATTATTTCTTATGTCTTAACCGTTTTAGAATCTTTCCTTTACTTGTTAACATCTGCTTCCTTACGTTAGTCATGTGTTTTTTTAACCGAAAACGTTTTTTTTCATCAAGCATTTCACTGCCAACTATTTTTAAAAGTACCCGTGAACTTTTAATAAATTTCTCTGCATCAGAGAAATAGTCAAGAATGCTAACGTGTTTTCCAAAACTATCATCAAGGAAACTATTAATTTCGTCCATAGTATATAAATCTTCATTGCAGGTCTGGGAATCAGCAACCGGAACGTTATCTGAGTCAGATTCATAATCCATTTCATCTACCGGTGCAGTCTGAGCTCCAGGCTGAGCTGAAGCGGCCCCAGCCGCTTTCTGCGCAGCCGCTTTCTGCGCAGCCGCAGCAGCAGCGCCAGAACGGGGTGAGGGATCACCCTCTGCAACATGGTCACAAATCATCGAACCTTCAAAAACATTATTTTCAGTCAAATCAATGTTGTTTTTTACAGACTTTGCTTCATTTTGACTGCTGCTCTCCTCCCCAGCATCAGGGCTCGCAGTCGGTTGGGGCAACACCTCCGCAGCGGCCGCAGCATCGGAGGGAGCAGTTTCTGCACTTCGCTGCACCTCCTGCCCAGCTTCAGTGTTTCTGTGCGGACAAGCGGCCTTTTTGTGGCCCACGTCTCCACATTCGAAACACTTCATGTTACCAGTGCTGGCATAAACCATATAAGAACCTTCCTCATATTTAACCCTGAAAGAAACGTTCAGGGTCTGCGTGGGACAGTTTAAGAACATGAAAACCTGTCTCCTAAAAGACTGAACGTGTTTTAGTTTGTCGTTTCTACATCCCAAACCAATAGTTTTAAAACCGCTGGCAAGGTTCCCAAAACGCTGAAGCTCTATTTCCAATAGCTCATTGGGAATAAAGGGCGGAACACCCGAAACAATAACCCCAGTGGAAGGTACTGCGAGTGGCGACACTTGCAGAAACTCCCCTTCCACTGTCACACCGCTGACAATCAGCTCAGCCACCAAACTCCTCTCTTTCAAAAACATCACAACTCCTTTATTCATTCTGGAAGCGTAGGTTATATTATTATGATTAATAATGTCTCCAACTGCCAACAGAACCGTTTCAACTGGGACTGACGGGTCAGGCTGGACCCGTATCCCATTTCTCAAGGAAAGGGGCGGCGCCCCCTGAGACGCCATCCCCACAAACAAACAGCGCCACAAAGTCTGTACACAGCTCAGAATTGTAGAGAAACGACTCAAACAATCAAAAAAAGAAAAGTTTAAAGAAAAAACAGTAAGAAAACAGTCTTCCACTCTCTACTGATACAATGGTCCCTCGTTTATTGCGGGGTTATGTTCTAAAAATAACCCACGACAGGTAAAATCCACAAAGTTGTCATCTCTATTATTATTTATGTTTTAACACTGTAAAACCCCTCACCACACACTTTATACAGTTTTCTCAGATATACATTAACATTTACTCACATTTCTCATTAGTTCAAATACTCTCAAACTTCAAACCTTCCTACATTTTAACCCATAAAATTATCAATATGACGCGGTTTCTTTGTCTGGGCCTGCTTGGGTGCGTCTTTCTCCATTGGAGATCTCGGAGCAGGTGTCTGTTTCCGAGTGAGGAAAAACGTTATGGATAGGTATACTGTTGTTTTTGTTCTGGACGAGAAGATTCTTATGACATGACATTGTACATTTGGCAAGTGCAGGAGACACGAAATGGGGGATATTGACAATTGCCTCCATTATATCAAGATGCAGAACACAATGCACGTTAGTACAAAGCATTTAAAATTGTATTAAAAAAATCCGCGAAACAGCAAGGGTGAACCCTCTTATAGCGAGGAAACACTGTAAAGCAAAGTCTGCTTCACACTTCTTTTGTTTGCTTCTATTTTCCGTTCAGCTTCATCTTTAAGCTTATGTGCACATAATTGCACACAAAAGACGAGCACTGTAAGGAGTTCTGCTGTTTCGTCAGCCCTCTTGCAAAAATTACTTTATTGGAGAAAATTACATTTACCCCCACTGCACTGTTTACGTCATATCACCCCACTCTCCCTCCACCCCCACCCAGAGGATTCATCAGGATCCTCCAGTACATTTCTTGTTGTCTGGAAGCAGCTGAAAGCGAATGTTATTGTAAAAAGTGTTGTATTCGAAAAGACAACTCTGGTTAAAGACCGTATGGACTTTAACACAAATATTCCGGAATGTCTATCTGAAAATGGCTAGTGAAAATAATCTGCATTACCACTGAAGGTAACATCCACAGTTTTCCTTATCTTAGCTCTTGGTGGGACAATAAATTAACAACAAGGAAAAATAGTGGTTTTCCTGGCTTGGCTGCTTTGCAAAAAGTAGTAGTATTGCGCCTAAGTATTTCAGCCTCCCAAGTTGCATTTTGTTTTGAATATTTTTAGATATGGTCTGCGAAGAAATCTGGAAATACGTCTGTTTCAATTTTTTTTATAATTTGGGATGACCCTTCACAGAAAGGTCAACAAACAGATGAATCCAAAAATAGTGAACCATGATTAGGCATGAGTCCACTGTATAATTAGTTGTTCTTCTCATTGTGTCCATTTCCAGATCCTAATAGAACTGGTTACTATTTTTCTTTTTTTTGCTGTCAGAGTCTGTGCAGAGAGACGACAAGTACTATGGAAACTGTTTTCACAATTCATTGGCAAGAGTAAGAAAACATCTGATTTCTACTTAATACTAAATATATTAAATATTACTCTTCAACCAAAACACCCAAAGTTCCTTAAAACAGCCATTTACAGAGAATTACATTGAATATAAAAATAAGTCCATTTAATAAAATCTTCCAAGTGACTTCTGACAGAATTCATCATGTTTTATTGATCAAAGAAATGAGCGATGGAGGGATCTGCTTTCTTCCCATCTCATTAACTGACACATACAGACATTGTACTACCAGACAACAAAAAAAGTCCCCCGTAATGCAAATGTGGAGCAAACTTCACACTCCCTTCATCATTGTCATCAGAGGATGCTCATTGCATGCTGTTTTTCCTAAGCTAAATTTAGAGGCGACCCTGATTCTTTATTCAAGTCTCTCTGGGGCGGTTCTGGTATT
This sequence comes from Apricaphanius iberus, assembly GCA_028564705.1. NCBI lineage: Eukaryota > Metazoa > Chordata > Actinopteri > Cyprinodontiformes > Aphaniidae > Apricaphanius > Apricaphanius iberus. Next base: position 868,454 of record JAPXFQ010002203.1, read on the forward strand.
CTTGTGCTTTAGCATTTTGAATTTTTTTGTTGTTGTTCTTGTTCATTTTCGCCATCAGCAGCTGGTAAGAACAGTGTTGAGAAGGCAGAACGCTACAGTTTTACCAACAAACATTGCTGCTCTCATCAAAGGAAAGCAAAGCTATTCAGTCATATTCTTCTGACTGACACTGCGGTAAATTTTTAATGGAATATTCTATGTAGGACCTCATGAAGTTAATTAGATGTAATGCAAAAAGAGCTAGAGCTCTTTGTGTAACATGAAGACCGGTGTTAGTGATGCTTGCCATGGGATTTCCGCTCAGTTTGACCAACAAGGAAAAGACTGAAAGCAGACCCAGAGCATTCATTATAAGATTAATTAGTTGCTGCTTAAATCTTAATGCATCTAGTGTCTCATTAAGTCAGTATTGATCTGTAACTTCTATTTAAAATCAATGAAAGTAACCCATCTTAAAGACTTAAAAATGGTTCCCAGGAAGAGAGGTCAAATGAATATGGGAGGATTAAATAAATGAATGCTTGTTCAGGCTAATGGTTTTTAAACCTGTCTTAGAAAATGTTTAGTTTTCCAGACCATTTATCAACTTATTTTAAAGCACAATTCCAAAGGGGATTCTGTGGAGGCTTATTTTGGAATCAGAGCAGAGTTTTCCAAATCTTAAGCAAATTTTAATAAAAAAGTGTATGTTCTAATAATGTTCAAGTTGAAAATCTATCTATCTATATATTTATCTATCTATCTATCTATCTATCTATCTATCTATCTATCTATCTATCTATCTATCTATCTATGATAGATCTTTTTTTTCAGCTTGCCCAAATGAATTACATCTAGGGGAAATAAAAGTAAACGTTAGACTACTTTAAATGACTGGCAACACTAGAATAAAGTCTCAAAATAAACAGCAGATTTGTTCTAACTTATCAATGAACCCTTTTTTAACTTCATTAAAAGGGTGATAAACATCAATATAGTATTTATTATTTTGTGCAGCTTTATTTATTTACTTTATTAGGCTAGCAAGGTTGCACAATTTGACTAATACGTAATGTTTAAATATCACTTTACTCCTCTTACAATTAAGTTAATTAATAATTAAGTGCTGGTCGGCTGTTTACTTCGTACATGTTCAAGTGTTAGGCTACCAAATTATAGGAGACCAATGAATGCACATGGCAAGCAATGCAATGTGGATTAGGCTTGTTTTCTTTTACACTTTTTAGAACTAATGTTGAGACTGAGGGCACTATTCCACTGCGCAAGACAAGATCATCTTTAACCAACCTATCACGGGTCAACAACCCTGGGTGGTGCACTGCAAGTGTTTAATTTTGATCTGCACTGTTTTCAAAGATTGGATGGCGAAATGAGTGACCGGTAAGTCAATTACATTATAATGCCCTTGACTTTTATGACTCACAACGACTTATCCATACCACGTGGAACATTACTCTGTCATAAGTGGGGCTACTTCTATTTTTACCTAATTTTTACCTGATGTGATTGGAGATCAGGATATTGAAAATCAGAGTCTACCTTTAAAAGAGACCTCTGGTCATCACAGGGCACCATATACGTTAAGGCCGTTTTCACATGTGTGGCCGTACCAGAAAACGGCCAGAGAAAATTCTAATTTTTTCTGTTCACATGGCACGGATCTCTGACCATATTGGGATCCAGTCTTTTACTACAAATAAACAGCAGGAGGCGGTATACAAATAAGTCTTAGTTCTCCAACAAACAAGGGAGTGAGAAGTACCGACGTCATAAAACGAGCGACAGCCTAGAATGTAAACAAACTGGTCTACTGGTCAGCTGCTACCTGAAGCCATCTACAGGGTGAGTGTTGTAGTAAACCCGCCGTTTTGTAACCTGCTGTGTTGCTGTGGGATGCTTGAATCGCGTTGTTTTGGTATTTGTATGGTCGCGAGGTGATTCTGTAATTTCGGCCGGCGGTGTCGTCATTTCCGCATGGAGCGCGTCTATTGTCTTGAGTACGGCCAGAGTACGGGTTGTGTTCACATGATACGTGGCCGCTCGTACCTGGACTCGGATACTACCTCCAAGGCAGGTCTCTCTGGCCGTATTCTGGCACGGTACAGTCTGTGTTCACATGGTACGAAATAAGTGGATTTTGACCAAATACCGTACCCGAGTACGGACTCCCGTACCATGTGAAAGCGCCGTAAGGCTTGAACGGACAGGCACTGGGATCAGCATATTAGTACATCTGTGACAAATTTCTAATCGTTCCTCATTGAAGGACATGTATTTTAACTGTGGCTTTTGTTTTGTATATGACTGGTTATATTCTGAAATCACATTTCACTTCACATCAACTGTCATGTGTGGCAGCCGACAGATCAGCCTTATTGATTGGAATACTTGACTCGCCCTGTTGGCCTACTTCAGTTGTCAGTGATTATTAGGATAGAGCTAATTGTTGTGCTAGGGTGTAGAGGACACCTACTTGTTGTTTCATTGAAACCGTTCTATGAAATTTGAGAATTTCTCTGTTGGGGACTTGGGTCATCTCCCAATTTTGAAACAGCACCACAACTGTTGCTGTGTTTGTCTGTGTTTGCACTTAAATCCCAACCATTGAGTCTATAGATCCGGTTATTTATTCATATCCCCATCATGAGGTAGAGGCAGCAATAAATTAGACAGTGATAGCCGGCACTGAGATTCTTATATAGGAAAAAACCTGGAAATCTATCTACCAAGTGAAAAATGTCCCCTCTTCTTAGGAAATTTAAAAGCCATGCTTGGTGGTATTTCTAGTTTCTCTAGATAGTTCTTGTTCGGCATAGGCATTTTTTACCCAAAATCAACTAGCTGCCTAAAGCAAATTAATCTTACTCCTTTTAATGCAGAGAAGCAGCAACTAAGGCTGGGCATAGATCGGTTTTATTTTCATGCGACCAAATGACTGCTGATCGAGAGCTGGCTGTGACTTTTTATTTGCTTCTCATTACCCCCATATGCTACACAATGCATGACACACGATTTGGCCAAGACTTGGGCCGACAGCAAAAACTGTTGCATGAATGAGAAATTGGCTGAAAATGGGCCAAAATTAACAGTGTATGCCCAATTTATGATGCTGATGGATGATGGAGCTTACCGCCCTATCTCCAAAGAGCTGGACCACAATACAAAGGAAACTCATCTTATCTTGTACCCTGAATCTCAGTCTTTCTCCCTTTTTTATGATCATAGGTGAGGTGTGCCATTTGTCTTAAGAAAATACATAATGCACTTAGGGCAACTTGAGTTGCAAGTAAAAAAACTGTAGAACTTGTTTTTTAGTTGTGGTTCCTACTACTAATAGGAACACAACCAGATTTCTGCATATCTCTCTTCATTACAAATTTACTGTACCATTAGAACACAGGTTAACCAGTAAACTTATTTTGATTGGTCTGTCTGCTTAGTGGTTAAAGGGGAAGTACCTTTTTTTTTTCAACGTGGACCTTATTTATAGCATGCATAACGTTCATTTACAGACAAGTTAGGTGTAACTTGAAGTCCTTCGGAAGATGTTTAGATCCATTGGCGATCAGTGCACATACATATAATGGTAGTTGTTGGGGCAGGGAAAGTGCAGACTCTAAATGTGGGATTATCTTCCAATAAACTCCTTAATTTCACTAATGTTTGGTTGTGAATCGTGAGCACCACTCCATTGTAAGTACAGAGCGTCTCGGAGGAGCTTTATTGTTGCCTTTTGTGGTGTTAATAATGCACAGAGTTCTCTTTTAAAAAGCATTACGAAGAATACTCAAGCTCAGCAAAAACATTGTATGAACACAAAATAAAATTCAGACATATCAACAGTTTATTAAGTACAGCTTCACACAATTTCTGCTTTACAAATTACTCTCTTCCTAGTAATGTGCTCAGGTGATCTTTTCATGCCTCCTACACATCCACTTTCTCCCACATCCCACTCGACCGGTTTTACTAAATGAAAGCATTTCCCTATAATCTAAGATTTGGAAAAAAATATTTCTTCAACTTTCAACTACAGAAAAGGGACTGGTCTGTCCGGGTTGCAAGTTAGTCTGAGGGTCAGAGTTCAGATATCTAGAAGTCATGTACATGAGTGATGGTAAGGTATGTTCACTATGTCAAAAGGCACTAATGGCTGTTCAAAATAAAACGCTACCTGTTTCTTTGTTTCATGCTATTTGACATTAGTTTGTCTTCACCTATTTACAGCATTGTTCTTTGATCAATATACCTTTATATTTTCAGTTTGTTAAAATATTGAAATAATGGTTACTTTTAAGTTTTTTATCCATAAACTTTCCTTTTTAAAAAGCAAATTTCTTTGAAAAACAGCAACAGAAAAGTTTTAGTTAGATTTAAGACAATCATTAGTACATGAGTCTTCCTACAGAAGCAGCCATAGAAACTAAAAGAGACTAAGTTTAGTCTCTTGCAGATTTTTAAACTGTCATTTTTCTGAAGATTTTGTGTATGATTATTATAAAATAACTAAAACAGAGTTAAAATGGAATCGAGATCTAATTCTCCAGGAAAAAAATCCCACAAGACGTAAAAACCTTGCTATAGTTTTCAGAAAAAACCCCCAGAGCTATTAATGGGGATGGCAAAAAGTCAAAGGTTAATCCTTTAAGGAAAACAATTTCAAGTAGTATGTGAGAAACCCCCCCTCTCCCAGGAAATTTTGCATTTAAAATAGCACAACAATACACGTGGTCGTGACCTACCAGTTATTTGCCAGCAGGAAAGGAAAAAAGGTGTTTGTGCCATGAGTAGGGATTTAAAGGAGGAAGAGTTACCTTACACTCAATCTGTATGAGCTGACCTTTAAAAATGCCAGCCATTGTCGTTTGCGTCTGACCTGCTGCCGAGGAGAGCAGCTTCACCTCTGCAACACCACCTACATTTAATATTGTCATTCTGCTGCTCTATATTTAATGAGAAATGAACATGCACACACAAAATATCACTTCATACCAAAACACTAACAAAATATCACTTTATACCAAAACACTAACACCTTCTAATATCCATAACATCTGTTGGTTGGGAGATATAAGGAGTTCATATTAGGATTGTTTTCAAAGTCTGTTTTTGGGTTTAAGCCATCTTAAATTTACATCCTACGTATCAAAAGGTTAGTAAATTGTAATCTGACAGTTGCCATTGTGTTCTTTATGATAATCTTTAAATATTATTTTGAGACTTATTGTACAAGAGTAAATATACTGTAAATACATAAAAGTTACAATGTGTTATCCCACATTCATACATAATTTATGCATGGATGACAAAACATGTAAATGTACACTTTTCCCTTCGCAAGCTTCTCATTCAAGGACATAACTTACATGTTAGTGGGAGCATCTTTGCATAGGAATGAGTCTATAAATATACAGTCTATGTGTTGTATCTGTTGTGTTGTCAAACATGGCTCTTTTTATTCTCTAGTAAATGTCCCCCACTCCTCTCAAGAGGTAAGCATCTTCTTTTTGTGTTTGGCTAAAGTTTCACTGAAACACATTGTGAACAGTGCCTGAATGCATCTGGGAGAAATAACTTAGAAACAACAGATGTAAAAAGTGCTTTGAGCATCAGCAATGTGAGCTCATAGTGAAGCAGATATGTTCACTGTGTCCCATTTAAGTTGATTTAGACCTAGATATCGATAAAACAAACCTTTAAATTAGCCTCCTAGTGGTGTCATGTTTGAGGTACTGGTTGAAAATAAGTTGCCAGAGTTTTTCAGCGGCACAACAAGCACAGATCATCACCCTCCAACTCCATGCTCAACCTAATGATATGATGCGTTTGTGCCAATCTGAAATGTTTGGTATTTGGTAAAACCTGTGCTGTGGATTATGGTCAAATGTTAATACTTTGGTTGCATCTTCCAATTGGACATTGTCCTAGAGATCTTGTGACTCTTTGAAATCACACCTGCAAACGTGTTGCTTTTCAGTGAAAGTCACAGTTTTTAAATGACCAATCACAGTCACGGAAACAGCATCTTATCCTTCCCGACCCAACAGCTCTGACCATCAACACTTTTTTTGCCTATTTATGGAGTTCAGTCGTTGTTTTGAGAAATATTTACTGTTAACAGTTTAATTTGCTAAATGACTTAATATTCTGTGAATGCTGTTTGACACAGCTAAACTCAGTGTTTTAAAGTGCTCATGACAACACATGTTTAACAGTAAAAATACCTGAAATTAAATAAAAAACATACATCCTACTTAAGATAATGTTGGGCACATTTCAGATCATAACATGATTCCAACTGAACAACAGTGAGCTAGAAAGTTAGTTTTTATGTCTGCCACGATACTAGAGCCCTGATCTGACCTTCTTCCTTTATCCTGCTCCCATTGTTCCTCTCTTTCAATCCAACTTGCTTTCGCTATATCTGCATACAAACCCACCCATTCCCAACTCCCCATAGGTTTATAGGCCAACTAAAATAATTTTATTTAATTAGAATAGATAAATGAATAAAACTACAGTCAGGAAAATCTGTGCTTTGAATCAAAATGTCCATGCCAAGAAAGCAAATTATGAGTGCAGCTATAAGCATATCAAAGCTATAACATGGTCTACAGTATACTACAACTGTTCCTGTTAAATTTGAATAAGAGTTTATAAATAACTGAAAACCCTAAGACACATTAAAAACAAAAATGTATTTTTTTGCCTTTATTAATACATTGACTGGCGTCAGTTTTGCTCATCAGCTGCAGTTTGTCTCAAGACCAGTTTTTTTTAGTTTAGCTTTATTCTCTAGACTAGTTTGCACTTACAATGATGGAAACGTCATTTTTTTGTTTTACATTTTCACTCACTGTTAAATGCAAACACTAATTTACGTGTTTAATATGGAACGCCAAAGTGTTTAAAATTAAATAAATAAACATTATGAAATAAATATCAGCATGAATTGATATTAAGTAAATATTTTATGTGACAATGAAATAGTCAAAAAAGGAATTTTGTTAAAATGCAATGCCCAATATTAATATAATATATTTTAATTTTAGAATATTAGAATTATTTTATATATATTTAATTAAATATTTATTCCACTGCCATTTTTTTCATACTACAATTTATTTTGAGTTTTTTTATTTAATAGAATCAGTTTTTATTCAAAAATCTCTTCGTTTTTTTTTTTTTACAAAGTTAGCTTTTATTTCATAATAGGATTTTTTCATAATGGTGTATTTATTTCAAAATGCCATTTAACATAATGTCTTAGCCAGCCAATCAGAATTAGCTGTTTGGACCTGGATGCTGATTGGTTGGTGCTTAAACATAATGTTCCTGCAGGAGAAAATGACGAGGACCGGCTAAAGTCGTTTAATACTGTTATTGAATTTAATGCCTTTAGGATTTTATGTATGGTTTTATAATTATTTTAATACTGGCAGAATATTTGATCACTTTTGTAATGGGGATGTCTAATCCAAACAGCCGGTGCTGGTCCAGTGTCCTAGGTGTAAAGCTGCTCAGGGCGCCATGCCCGTGATTAGACTGGTGAAAGAGACTCAGGTCGGCTGTTTGGTACGTTCATTAAAACATTTCAGAAATAACACAGAACAGGTTAAAATAATCTCCCTTTAACTGACTGTAGCTAACCACCAACCAGGGCTTCCTCTCCCGTCTCCTCCTAGTTGTGCTGGACAAAACAGAAAAGATAACAGCAGAACTCCAGTGCCACTGTCAGACAGCTGAGAGATGAAACTGGGATCATTTCAGATTATATCATCCAGACGAATCAAGATGGGTCTCTGAAACGGTTCATGATAAATTATTCCTCTCAATATGAGCTGTTAGAGCAACCAGAGCTGAACAAAGTTCCTACAGCTACGACCCTTTACTTAGCATGCTGTTAGCTGCTCACAGAGACACAACAACGGCTATCCAGGAAGACTAATGCCAGCCAATCACCGTCCAGGTCTCAAGCACTGATGCTGATTGGCTGACGGACGACTTAAGTTCTTAAATGGCTTTTTGAAATAAACAATTATGAAAAACCTCATTATGAAATAAAACCTGACTTTGGGAAAAAGAGAGATTGGAATTAAAACTAATGGGATTAAATACAAATGTCTTGAAATAATTCATATTATTATGAAGTAAATTGCAGTGAAATAAATATTTAATGAAATATATACATATTATATAAATGTATAATGTAAAATAAAAAATTATGAACAATTTTTCAAAAAATGGGTGTTGCATTTGAAATGATTTCAGTTTTAAATAATTTCATTGTCACATTATATTTTTATTAAATATTTATTCATGCTGATATTTATTTCATAATGCTGTATTTATTTCTTTAATTTTGAACACTTTGGCGTTCCATAGTTAATATCAATAGATTTTTTTCTGGGGGAGGATTCCTCCAGACCCCACCACAGGATTTTAGTTGTTACCTTTTTCACACCTTTTGAATTCGAAGGAATGTGAAATACAGCTTTGCAAATCTTTACAGCCATATTCCTTTAAAACAAAACTAAAAACTTTTCTAATGGCACTCCTCCCTAAACTGATGCATGTGGATTTTGAGATTACTTTTGTGTTTAATGTAATTTCTCCAAGTATTAAGTCATTTCACCTTGAGGTGAATTGCTGGAACGTTTGATCCTGGGAAGATTGGCAGCTGTCTTAAATGTTATCCACATGTTAATGCGCTTTCTCTCTCTCTGTGGAGTGGAAATATCGAATTTCTTTAAAAACAAGTGATGACACTGATGATAACACTGGCTAACACTGGGACTATTTTAAAAGGAATCTTGCAGCAAAAACACTAATAAAAAACACTAATAAATTCCTGAAATATATAGCATTATACTATGAGTATACTCACTTTATAGAGCTAAAATCCTCCACATCAATTTATTTAGATCGAGTGTTTCTCAAATCTTCGTCCTTGGGCCTCTTCTATTTACACACATATAAATTAAAGTACAGAATTGTACTTATAGGGGTGCAATGTCTTGTCACTAGGGTGGTACGCTGAAGAGTACCATTTTTTCCCCTTAGTTGTAGATACCTATTTGTACCCCTATAGTTTGTACCTTTTATCAGTAATATACACCTTCCGTACTTGTATTTTTAACAGTGTACCATAATCTATTTATCCTTTAGGTCAACATTCTGGCTGTCCTTCTAAACAATACACCATCAGTCTAACACATCTTTATTGAGATTGCAGTTTGCCAAATCTTGCACATCCTCCTTTTTAAGAAAAATTATAGGCGCAATTTTTGTTTAAAATTATTTTGTAAATTTAAAAAAGTTGGCCCTGTGATGGACTGGTGACCTGTCCAGGGTGTACCCCGCCGCTCGCCCATTGACAGCTGGAGATAGGCACCGGCCCCCCCGCGACCCCTGGAGGACTATGCAGTTGAGAAAATGGATGGATGTATGGATTTACGAAAGTTTGGTTTGTGTTTGCGTCTATGCTTTTGCACAGAGCTATATTAGAATATGCTGCTCATCCTAGTGCTACCTTTTGGGCAACATTCTTGATGTTAAAGATTAATTTTCCTTTAGACGGGAAAAGTGTTGATGGCAATACCACACACAAGCTGTTTAACAGAGAAACCCTCAATCGTTTAAACAACTTCACTGATGGAATGAGACCTCTGCATCGTGATATTTGTCATACAGCAGCTGGTTTCACCTAAGATAATGTTAATTTCTCTCCAAAATTGTTTGCCTTAACACATATGAATTATAGAAAAAAGGCACATTTAGTTGACTCACATGCCGTGAGCTGCAGAACTAAACATAGCAGCCTACGTTGTTGTAAGAACACAGCAGGTTCAGAGCAGAGGAGGCTTGAAAAGCTGTAAGAGTAAGTTAACGGTTGTTCTGAAGTCATACAGTCATAAATCATGTGCAAATGGTGAAGTGCAGTGTATTATTTAAAGTGGATGAAACAATAATAAAAGAATGTTGTTCAGGTTGGTAAGAAAATGATCAATGTGTGGCTTTATAGTTGAGTAAATCAAGGAAGAGAGAGACCTGCAAACTTGACAAATGTAGCGTTTCACAAAGCACTACGAAGAAATCTCGGTGAAACCAAAACTGATCTAATCAGCATTTTTTTCAAACTATTTATGGGGCTTAACTTTATATAAGGGAACCTTTAAGAATAACTTTGCAGGGAAAGCATGACTAATAGAACACCTTCTTGTATGACATTGAATAGTTGGTGAGGGGATTTTCATTAACAGCTCTACCTTTCATTATCATTCATGGAGATGAGCTCTTTACAGAGATCAAAAACAACAGCAGGATGTGTTTAAATACAGTTTTTAAACTGACCCCAAATCTTTCAGGCACCTAATTTGCAGCTCTGATAACACATATGCAAATCCCTGTAGATAGAAGATGTTGCAGGATATCCATCTGCCTGTCATTTCATTGTGATAGGCTTTTGCAGACAAATATTGACAGTGACTTCCAGGGCATTCATGTAGCTGTTAGATGAGCCAAATTTGGACAGGTATGGAGTAACACAAGTAGCCTTTGTAAAAAAACTTAAAAGAATTGACAAAGTCTAATATTAGGGATTTTTAAATGTCTTCTTGACTGATGGCTTGTGGAAATATGCATTAAAGGGCCATCAAGGTCAGGTTTACCCAGTTTGTTTTCCTAAGTGAAAGACACACCTTGCAGTCAAGCTTAGTTAAAGTAGAGATCACTGCAGGTCTCTTGTTGCTCTGTTGAAATGTCTTACTGTGGTTGTTATGAGATAATAGATTCATAATTAATTAAGTCTTTGACAATCCAGCCTTCAGCTGAATCAAAATATATAGGTATTTTTTAAATAAAAATGTATATAAATAAATAAATAAGGGCCGTCAAAATTTGATAAATAACATATTCCTACAATCCTGACTTTATTAAGAATGGAGAATGTGACAACAAAATTAACATGTTAATGTGTGGTTGATTAATTCATAGAATCAACATGATTTTATTTATTTATTTTTTTAAATGCACAGAATACGCCAATGCTTATTTTATAATTCGGCCCTCACCACATCTGTTCTCCTTCCTAACCAACCAGACTGCATCTGGATGGTGAGGAATTGTTGTGTATCAGGACATTTGTGTGTGTGTGTGTGTGTGTGTGTGCGCATAAATGACATCTGAGTATATTCTTATTATTAACGTATATGCTTTGAGTTGATATGATTAAGTTCATAAGTTGTCAGCGTTGCCTTTACCCTCTAATTCGGGGGTCAGCTTGGCCGTAGCACTCCCCTGACCCCCTAGTAGCTTGCCAAGTTAATAAAGTGCAGAGTCTGTCATCGACTACCCTCCAAACGTTGTAATTAGATTTCACACTCCAAAATAAGTTCTTGCAGATGCATAAAGAACTTGCAGGCCTCTTGTTGCTCTGTTGAAATGTCTTACTGTGGTTGTTATGAGATAATAGATTAATAATTAATTAAGTCTTTGACAACCCAGCTTTCAGCTGAATCAAAATGCTTCAGCATGAATTCTAAAGAAAACTAAGAGAAATCATTTTTTGTTTGTTTTAGTTTCCCTTCACTGACTCCCTGTGAAATCCAAATTAGAATTAAAAATTATCCCTCTCACTGACAAAGCACCTGATAATCTAACTCCACTATTCAGCAGAGATGGGATTGTTCCAGATGTTCCAAAAATAGCATTTTGCTCTCAGACTGTAGGTTTACTGATGGTTTGCAGAGATTTTAAAAGAGAAATACGAGGTGGATGTTTTAGTTATCATGTTCTTCTGCTGTGGAACCAACTCCTAATTTCAGTCTTTAGTTGAACCTTTTGGCCAACATTCAAAATGTTTTGTGTGTCAGAATATTAATACTTAACAACAGACTAAATAGACCATATTATCATCCATTTATGCATCATCTTACAAGAATACCTTTCTTCCACAGAGGCAGGAAAGCTGATTAGGCTTGACTGAAAGATGGGCAGAGCTAAATACAGGGCATTCCTTGGGGAAAACACGTTGACTGTAACAGACTGAGACATAGATTTATATCCCAGTAAGACAACAACACTAAACATACATGTAAAGCAATAATGGTAAAAGTCATGTATTAAAATAGCCCTTAGAGCAGTTCAAATGAAAGTTGGTAAACATATATTTTAAAAAAAACTTCAGTCTGAGTTAGTTTGTGTTCTTATGCAAAGAATATGGGCAAATAATTCAGTTGTTTGATGGGCAGAGCTGCTTAAAACGTATCCCCAAAAACTGTAATATTAGGAGCAAAATATTAATTTGGAGCAGCTAAATACAAATGCACCCAACACTTTCTACTAGTAAATTAATTTGTAAACCATGTATCTCCTATCTTTCACTTCACTGTTATGCATTAATTTGTGCTGGTCTATGGGACACATAAAATAATGATTAAAGATTTTTTTTTTTTTTTACATAAAACAAATTAATATGACAAATACAATAAATGCCACAGAATTGTCTGATCATCATTTTACCTCTTTGGCCAATCTTTACCTCTGTTGGAGGTGTTTTTTTCTTGTCTGACTTTTAGCAACATAACTCAAAAAGTAATGGACATATTTAGATTATTTTTTTCAGGAAATGTATGCAATAGGACCAGGAACAACTGAATACATTTTAGGGTGGATTCAACAAGAAGTAGCTATGGTAACCTTCGCTCCTGTCCCTTCTGTCTCACCTCGTGAAGGAGTTCCAGCTACGGTTGGAGCATAGCACAGCAAATTCATTGCTCATGTACAAATCCCCCCTCTCTGCTGGGACAGCTAAAGCACAAAAACAGCTGTGTGTCTTATTAAAAGGCATTTTATTTTTAGAAAAGTACTGAAAGTTAGAATTATATAACAACATGGGGAAGGAAGGGAATGAGCGGCTCTGGTGGAGGTCTGCACTCTCTAAGTGCTTTTCTAGTATTCAAAAATTCCTGATCATAAAAATGTAAAGGGACAACAAACAGAAGTGGTGTTATTTATGTATTCGAGGCAAGCTTTATTCAAACCCTCCAGAGACCTGTAGGTTCTCTTTGAACTGATGAGTTCTTCACACCACGTTGACATGACAAATAAATGCAGAAAGAAAGATTTACAGCATGCGTAATTCATTCGTACTCAAGTGCTCAGCAGGATTGATGACACAAACATACATTTATCAGTTCCGACTGTAGCTGTATAAGAAGGATGTCCACAGTTGTCAGCCTAATGGGGTCATTCTGTGTGTATTTGTATGCATTTAAGAGGACATGTTCTTAGCCGTATTTATAGACCAGTTTGCAAACACAATACCACCACAAACTGCTGAACAAAGTCATAATATAACATGACCATAATACAACTTAAAAAATATATAGGTATTTTTTAAATAAAAATGTATATAAATAAATAAATAAGGGCGGTCAAAATTAGATAAAAAAACATATTCCTACAATCCTGACTTTACTAAGAATGGAAAATGTGACAACAAAATTAACATGTTAATGTGTGGTTGAATAATTCATAGAATCAACATGATTTTTTTAATTTTTTTTACGCAAATTCTACATGCACAGAATACCGCAATGCTTATTTTATAATTCGGCCCTCCCCACATCTGTTCTCTTTCCTTGTCAGTGTTGCCTTTACTCTCCACTTCGGTAGTCAGCTTGGCCGTAGCACTCCCCCGACCCCCTAGTAGCTTGCCAGGCTAATAAAGTGCAGAGTCTGTGATAGACTACCTTCCAAACGTTGTATTTAGATTTCAAACTCCAAAATAAGTTCTGGCAGATTCATAAAGAACTTGGCAGGTGCATGAAGGGCATTGAAATGTTTTTAACCACACAAGGCTGAGATTTTTATGTTTTGTGTGCAATGTATAATGATCAAAGAAATTTAAAATACAAAAAAAGAATGTTCAAAGTAATCTAGGTGTACTGTTCTTCTTGAGGGACTTGCTTTGACATCCAGTTAACGTAGCAATACTGTAGTCAAGGAAATTCCAATGTATTTATAAAGCACATTTTTAGCCCCAATGAGTGGTACACACAAAAGTATTACATAATAAAAACATTCCATAAAAAGAATAAAATCCTAAAACAACAAGGAAGGGGAAAAGGAAACAGATGTTTTTTTAGGAGGGACTTGAAATTTTACATAGATTCAGCAGCTCTGATCTGCAAAGGTAGACCATTCCATAATTTTGGAGCACAGAAGGAAAAGTGTCTATCTCCCCTAGACTTGAGTCTAGATGCCGGAAAAACGGAACAACCAAGAAGAGAAACAGGATCTCAGAGTATGAGCATGTCTGATTAAAATCTCAGTCAAGTAGGAAGGAGCTAGGCCATGCAGCAATTGAAACAAACTGAATCCTATACTTAACAGGAAGACAATGAAAAGATGCCAGCACAGGAGTAATATATTCACGACAGCCCTTACCTGACAGTAGATGGGCTGCAGCCTTTTATGCAATCTGTAATCGCTAAATGGAAGAATATTCTAGACCAAAGTAAAGTATATTGCAGTAATCTGGTCTAGACATAATAAGGAGGTGAATTACCTTTTCTAAATCTGTTTTGGGGAGGTACAGTTTAAACTGTCTAACGGACTTCAACTGAAAAAAATACATTATGTACAACTGTACTAATTTGCTTTTCCAATTTAAAACAGCTGTCCATGATCACTCCCAGATTTCTTGACTGAGAAACGCAAAAATGATCCAGAGGGGCAAATAAACTATTTACTCCAGTTAGTAATCCAGGGTTTCAATTTCAGTCTTCTTTTCATTTATATTCAGCAGATTCATTTGCAACCATCTTAGTACAATGACGAGACTTAAAACATGATTTAAATTCCTCCAGAATCCCATGGAGGTCCAAGCAGTTTTTTGTTTGGATATAGACAGTACAATTTTTCTCCAATACTCTGGAGAGAAAGGGGAGCTTTGAGATAGGCCTATAACTAGTCTGAGGAGTCAATGTTTGATTTATTTAGAACTGGTTGAACAACAGCCCTTTTAAAAGCTGCCAGAACACAACCAATTGATAGACTGGTATTTATGACAATGAGAATTAATGGCCCAGTGGTGGCAACAACACTTTTAATCAGTGAGGGTTAAATGTGATAATGTCAAATTTTAAGTAAGTAAACTTCATAGGCAGAGACTAAGTTGTAAGGATCCCTTTGGAAAAAGATGGTCCTTATTTCAAACGTATCACAAAATCGTAAAGGTACAAGTAGAGTTTCCTTTAGAGCAGCACTACAAGTTAAAGCAGTTACTTTAATATTAACCATATGGCTTTAGAGGCAGTGTTCATCAGTTCGTATTGGAAGGAAACCTACTACACAGGGAGAAAAAGCGTCCCCACGCATAAATTGTATGTAAACGCTTTACAGTTGGCACCATAGGATACTGCCCATACAGTTAATCTTTTCTGCTCTGGCCGAGGGATTATGCTAAACAATCTGAAGAAGAATTAATCAGATAATGTGAAGCTGCTCTAATATTCTCAGGTCTGTATGTCTGCCTATTTTCTTATCACCTACATTTGATCAGTATTTTTCTGCTGCCCTTCCCAAAAACAAATAAAGTTTTCACTTTGTTTTACATCTGTATGCAATCACAATCAACTGCTGTCAACTTTGAGGGAGCTTTGCACTATTGACTACATGGTTCTGTAGCACCATCTTCAAGAGAAGACAACTGTAGTATATTGGCTGAAAAGTCCCCCAAAACCCTCACCTTAAAATTCAAAATGATGTATTAAAGTATTTAATGAGCTCTAATAGTCTTAGAGGCAATTTTCTGTATGCGATATATATATATATATATATATATATATATATATATATATATATATATATATATATATATATATGTCCTCTCTGCAAAGTGACCTAAAGACAATGTTTTTAGGTCATTGTTTCAATTGATTTCTTTAGAAGTGGATAATTTTATCTTGATTTATGTCCAGTAAAGTTTAGTGAATGTGCATGTTAATTATGTTCTTTTGACTCTAGTTCACACGTCTTTATTTTATTTTTTAAATATATGTGCTACTTGTGTTTCATTTTCTGAAGTACTGTACTATCAGAGTCAGATGCTAAGATATCACAGGCACACGAAAAACTGTCTACACACAAGTGAATTCCCTCCTGTAAACGAACAATTCTGCAGATGTTTCAGTCTGTGTTTAATATTCACTGTGACACAAAATTGCTATATGAGATTAGTGGTATCGTTTTGGCATCAGCGTCTAGGGAGGGAACATTTTTAGCTAACAATACTGGTACTACAGAGGTTGCTTGTTTTCTAGCACAGACAAACACGTGTGGCACCAACAAGTATCTTACACTCTCTTTTCAAGAATCTAATCTATCTGTCATCAATCCCATTACTTATCACACAAATGATAGAAATGCATATAAAGAGTTTACTGTTGTAATATTTCCAAAGGTGTTTATTTAAGTGAAAATGAAAACCCATAACCTCGATTCATATTAGTGTCTTTAATACATAGGTTCGTACGTATCTATTGAGAAGTGTGAGCCATTAGGGTCAATGTGTAGTACAAATAATGGAAAATAAATTTAATTAATTATTACATAGTGGGAAAATTCAAACCCAGTAGAACCAAGGTGACAGATTCACACAAAGATAAAAACATAAAATATAAAAAACAGAATTAGGAGTAACTGTGTAGATTAAGAGCAACGTTTTCTGCTCTATAACATTATGAAGTTATTAAGAATAGAATACTCTGGTTTGACAAATGTGCAACAGGCCAACTACGGCCAACAAAAAAAGTTTACAAAATATGCATTCAATTAAAGAACAGACCATCCAAAAAGTAAAAAAAACAACAAAAAAACTGTGCAATCCACATAGATGTATAATAATAAAAATTCTGAGCCTTTGTGGGAGATCATACAGAGTGTCTTTAGTAAAAGACTTCTTCAGTACGATGTAACACAGACTGCTACAGTAGATCCTTCCTGCCCAGAGCCATCAGAATTTATAACAATCCCTTGAAAACATTTGAACAATATGAGTTATGATGAGACTTATTTTTCCTTTGGGATCAAAAAAGCATTTTAAATTTAACTGAATTATCGCACAAATTTGTTTAGAAATGAGAAGACTGCAAATAACAGTAAGCATGTTAACACTTATTGGATGCTTGGATGCTTCTGATTCGGTGTCAATTATGATTGAAATATAACTGACCTGTCTGATACAGTATCCTCCGCCAGACTGAACTACATTTCTTCCGCAATGTTAGTCATTCCCTCAAATGGGACATGACTGGTCTTTGGATGCGGTGATATCAGAGTAAAGAACGATACAAGCATGCACCAGTTGTTGTTTTGTGGGTTGCATCTTCTTTACAGTTGAAAAAAAAACTAACAACAAAAACAGATAGTTTGCAATACTATTAAAAGTAGTATGTTGCACAGACAGTTATTTTTCATCATATGCACAACATATGTGTCACACTGTACAGCCATGACTTTTGATATTGGACTTAACAGATTGTGATAATGTAGCTCATCTCTTTGGTAGAACAATGGGTGGACATTAGAGATTCAGATTTATAACTGTTTTTGTCCGAATGTTTTTGTGCCACCATCAATAATTTTATCTTTACCTCTTCTGACCTAACCTGAGGAGATACAAAAAATGGAATTCTTACCCAATATTCAATTCTGCTACTATTTAGTGAAAGTAATGCTTTTTGTGCAGAGGTTTATTCTCCACTAATTGCTGAATGTTGCTGACTTTAATTGTGAGAATGGACCCAAAAGATACAGTGATAAAATAATTACTTCATCGCGTAACATATGTTATTTTGTGTATTATTATCAAGTATACTTACTGTGACTTTAAAAAAAATACTTAATCATATTCCTACTTGCCTTAATTGTTTTATCTTCCTTAATATTATTATATTGCTGCTATTCTATGTTTATGTATTCCATTGCCTGCATTTGGCTTCTACTTATGTGTTTTTTATTGTTTTGCACTTCCTGCTTTCAAATTGCTTTAAAAAAAGTTGGCATGGTGTTGAAAAGAAAAATTAACATTTTGACCAAATAAGTACACAGTCCCTGGTTTCAATTTATTAACTATTAATCCGGTTTACGACTGCTGATGACCTCTGTGGCCATCAGTAGTATGTGAGCCAATTAAAGCATCTGAATTATACACAATGCAACCTTAACTGCCTCAATTCTGGTTGGATTTTTACAACTTCATGCCTGTTTGGAACTGAAAAGAAAAAGCCCACAAGATATGGTGGGCATCTGGGCTGCTGTAGTCGGGTTTGTGGAAAAATGAAGAGCACTACCTCCAGGTTTCAGAATCTTATCATCCACATTGTGTTACTTGAATGAAAGCAGAGCTGTTCCTGGCAACAAATAATCACTATAACCAAGGCAGTCAGGAAATCTCTGGAGCTTTGCAAACCCCACACTGTGGAGGAAGCTTGTCAATTGGATTTGTGGGAGGATATTCTTTTGCTGTCACAGTGACACAGTCAGAGACCACATGACAAAAAGAAGTGTTTTCACATCTAATAATCAGATGACTTAACCCTTGAGTGATGGTGTATATGTATTTCCACAGGTGGGAAGTAGTTTCTGAGTACCAACCCTTTTGTTGTTAGCAAGAATAATTGAATATAACTCTGGTACAATTCCTACACGATTTGTTTGCATTTAGTGCTGTGTTTGAGATTATAAACTGATTTGGTAACCATGGATTTGAGTAACCTGTGCATAGTATAAGTTACCACTATGAGCAAATTCAACTTGACAATGTCTTAAGTTATTGTCACCTAGGGTTAGGTTTAAGGGTGCATTCACACCAGCCTTTTTAGTCCACTTGAAAAAGTTTCAACTAATTAGTTCGTTTATCCAGAAAGTCAGGTTGATTTTTGGGAGGTGTGAATGGGTTATCGAACTCTGATTTGGATCAAACAAACAAACTTTAGTCCACCTAAAAACATCGGTCTTGGTTTGATTGCATGTCTTTACTGTTAGTTCCCTGCTGCGGAATGATGAAGCAGAGCTCTACAACAGCGCCACCACAGGTGGAGAGGTGAAAATTGTTGCTCAAAGCTCTGGACTGTCTGATAATAAAAAGCCAGTGTGAATGCGAACTGCACCAGGTAAAAGCAGAAACAATGTTGCAATTTTGGTCCCCAATCGAACTGAGTCTACCGGACTACCAGGTGTGAATGCAGCCTTAGTTACCTCAAAAAGCAATTACCTTGATAACGATCAGAGCGACCTAATTATCATATTTCCCAGGGTGCTTAGGGAACTTTTTTAACCATGAGTGACTGGGAAGTCTGTCGTATTGAGATGCCCTTGCATCATTTAAATAGAGCTCAATTAATTGTTCAACATTTTGGTTGTTCTTGATTCCAAACTTCCAGTGATTGCAGTTCTACCGTATTTTTGAAGTAACGCATAATTACCTATTCATGTGTATTTATTATTTTTAGTGCGGTTCGCATGCTTTGCATCGGTTTTCTGCTTTTTTTAAGAAAGGTTAACTAATCAGATTTTACAGTCTGTATATGAACTTGACGTTACTGAGGAAAGTTTGCAAAATGTCCACAAAGGCAGTAGAATTCATGACAGTCCCAGCACTACCACTGACAGTTATCTCTGCTATATGCTGCTATTTGGATGATGCTCTCCTGCACATTCACCATGCTCTAAACATCAGCAGCACATCCCTATAACCCTAAATTGTATACACATGGCTCTTTCTTTCTAATTTGTTCTGTTCTTCTTTGTTAGGTTCTTTGTAATCAAGAATATGTTCAAGCCATGCTTATCAATGCTTCCAAGTTTTTCCTCTTGGAAACTGGCAAATTTCAAGCTGTGGATTTTTATTGATCAGTGCATATTCGATCTGCTTTCAGTTTTGATACCTGCTCCATTCTCACACATCCAGAATTTAATTATAGCATCATATGTCTGTTTCTTTTGATACATCAAGATGTGTTTGGTCTGTTTTGTTCCCCCTCCAGCATGTCTAGATGTCTGGCAGATGGAGGTCTTAAGAATAGCCTCTCTTTTAGAAATTAGTGTATTATTCAATAAAGATAGCATTAATTGCAAAGGGACAAGGATAAAGCTTTTATTTACTCACCTTGGACAGCTCAGCCTAAAGCCGGGGCATTCAGACTTCTCCATAATAAATATTATTAAGCCCTGTCCTCTCTGTCTCTGTGCACTTTTATCTCATCTCATTAGGATGAAAAGAGAGAGAAGGTTTCTAGGAGGACATCAGAATCAGAATCAGAATCAGAATCAGAATCAGTTTATTGGCCAAGTATGTCACATACAAGGAATTTGACTCCGGCAAACTTTTTGTGCTCTAACATGGTCACAGCTTTTTAATAAGGTGTTAAAAAGGTTTTTTTTATGCACAAATTGTGATTTCCTCCTTTTATAAAGTGATCAGACGTTGTCAGGATTGGGATCTTTTGATATGTATGTGAATCATCCACTGTTTGACCTTTTTTTCTTCAAATGGACCTTTAAGTCTGGAGCCTTAAATCAAAGACTTGGAGGGTTGTAAAAACTGTAGTGAGCTGAAGAGGTGCTATTCTGTTTCATCTTGGACTCCAAAGTGCACTTTAATATTTGATGTCCCTATTCTAATAATACCAGATGCCATATCTGATGACAAAAAAACTGCATCTGTCTCTGCTTAATACTTTGTGAGATCAATTGCTGAAGCTTCAAACATGCTGTT
Source organism: Apricaphanius iberus (assembly GCA_028564705.1). Lineage (NCBI taxonomy): Eukaryota > Metazoa > Chordata > Actinopteri > Cyprinodontiformes > Aphaniidae > Apricaphanius > Apricaphanius iberus. Next base: position 889,239 of record JAPXFQ010002203.1, read on the forward strand.
GTGCTTCTTTCTGTCTTTTTGTAGGTGACTTGAAAAAAATCGAGACAAATATAACCAGGAAGATGCCAGGTGGACTTGGACTTAATGTTTTTCAAATAAATCAAAATGTGCTGGGATACCTGACCTGACCAAACAACAAAAGCCTGCTTCAGTGAGTATGAATGTGTTAATCCCAATAGCTAGGATGTTTTGCTGCCCAGCGGGAACACAAAAAAAACATTATTTTAAATCAGCACAAAAATGTGCAGTTTCACATCTATATTATGTTATTGCTTTAAACACATACTCTAAGATCTATGAGATAAAAATATTAAAATAAGGATTAATTTATTGTATTAATGTTAGTAGGGACTATTATAAGTATTATTGGGTAACAAGGCAACAGGCAACAGGACGAATCAAATACTAGTGTAAAAATCTGAAAGTGTGTGTAAATCTCCATAAAATTGTATTAAAACTATAACTAATTGGGTTTCTTATAATATGTACCTCTTTTGCTCATTTTCGTTACAGTAAATAATTTTACTTGATAAGTGTAATATTTTTCCATCTAGCAAATGTATATGATTTATACACATGTAAATAATAAACATGTTGTTTTCATCCTGAATATTTTCACTGAGATATTATCAAAGTGGTTCCTCCATATATACGGCAAAGTAGCAGGGCTATTGTAGTCACAGGAAAATATAGTTTTGAGTAATTTAAAGTAGACTAAAGGCATATATTTTTGATGTTTAAACTGCAATATTTTCTGACACTGTAAAGTCTGATGTTTTGAAGAAAAACTCAGATATTTACTAGAAAAACTCTAAACTTTGCTTAGATTTAGTTATTTCTGAAAGAAAATGTCATTCTTGCAATAGTTAGGTCATATATTTACTAGATAGGCATCTGGAAATTTTCAAAGATCTATAAGTGGAGGCTAAATGATGGATCAGATTTGCCATGAACACCTGGAACAGGAGAGGCTATAGACATTTTTAAAAGACACACCATGGTGGGATATTTTGCCAATATAGCTGGCATGGAGTGTCTTTTGAATATGCTGTGGTGACAAGGCTTTGCGGGAATATTGTTGCATTCATGCCGGCATTCTTGACTGTAATATTACTTCCATATTCCTGCAACCTTGGACATATAAATGACGATCATACCTTGCCGCAACAGAGGGTGATTACATGGGGTTGTGTAAAATGTACGTTGAGCCCCTGTATTTAAAATGCAAGTAAACATTATGAAAAACACCTGAACGTGCTTCATTGCCGCCACAGGCTGACCACTTGAATAACGAATAACCAAAAGGATCACTGAGGCATTGTCTTTTCAAACAGGTTTGTGTGGAAGAATCTGCAGCATTGTTGCATTAGCTCTTATTACGCTTTAGTAGTTATAGGATAAGTCGTCCTGAGCCAGGAAAAAACGTCCCATGAATACCTTAGGCTACACATTTGAAAATATCCAGATGCAAATCTTGTAAATTTAACACTTAAATATTATTGGAATGGCATTTTCTGTCAGAAATACCACAATTCTTAACAAATTTGAGTTTTTTTGTAACAAATTAATTATTTTGTTTTTCTTGCAGATGTTTGACTTTACAATGTCAGAAAACATCTTAGTTTAATTGAAAATGTATGCCTTAAATAATGGAAATGTATTAGTTTTATCTTGCAATTTTTTTTTTCAAAATAATAAAATTCACTAGTTTTTTTTTCTTCTTTTTCTGAAAAATATTTGAAATGAATCTCAAAATGTATTAGTTTTCTCGCACACATTTTCAACTTTTCTAAAGGAGAAAATGTCTTTTTTCTGAAAAAAATTCAACATAGCACATTATCTGTTTTCATTTAGTCCTAACCTCTACCTCATCTGCCCTCACACCAACTAACTTCATGTCCTCCTTCACCACATCCATAAATTTTCATTTTCGGTCTGCCTGTCTGCTTCCTGCCTGGTAGCTCCATCCTCAACATCCTTCTACCGATTTAATCATTGTCTCTCCTCTGAACATGTCCAAACCATATCAGTCAGGCCTACCTGGCCTTATCCCCAAAACGTCTAACATGAGCTGTCCCTCTGATGTAATCATTCCTGATCCTGTCCATCCTCATCACTCCCAAAGAGAATCTCAACATCTTGAATTCCGCAAACTCCAGTTCTGCTTCCTGTCTTTGTACACCTCCAAAATGTACTTTTGTCTACAGTGGCCCTAATACTCCATCATACACAGAAACTGAAGCTCAGTAAAAAATAAAAAATAAAAGAACTGGTGGATAAACAGAAAGCTGACTAATAATTCAAACATGACCAAGCCTAAAATAATAAGGGTCAAACTTAAAGCAGAACAGACATCTTTCTGGCTAATTACATCAAGTAGAAGAACAATATCCGATATTATATATATATATTTATATATATATATATATATATATATAGAGAGAGAGAGAGAGAGAGAGAGACAGACAGAAAGACAGACAGACAGACAGATTCCAGAAAGCTGTCTGCCTACCCTCTTTCATATTATATCATTCTCTATTTCTGATCGAAAATTGCTGTCACTTACCGCTTTTCCTGCAAAAATCAGTCTTCTCTATTATCCAAGGGGCTAAGCTGCCACCAAAATTGAGTTAATCTGTGATAGTTTCACCTTTGCTTTCCAGAGTATGGAAACATATGAGCTTTACATAAGTGGTGGCAAAGAGACTCTTACAACACTTTGAAATAAAAATAAAGAGCAGTTAAGATGCCATGTGCTGGGTACATTTGTTTCCTTTTTTTCAAAAATAATTCAAATTAAATTATCTTTGTGGGGCCTCTACAAGAATTTGATGCTTTTCTAATGGAAACAGGAGCATATTTTGGCTCAGTGTGATGCCTTAATATTGCTAATTTTGAAAAAAAAATGGCTGTTTGGATTAATTCATAAGACTTAATATAATTAATACCTGATTTAAACAGAGCAACTATGTTGGACCATCCAGTCCAGTCTTCGACAGTTACCTTAAAAGTTGTGGTGTACCTTATAAAAAAGGAGCAGGATGAGAAAGATGCTATGAATTAAGGTACTGCAGGAGCTTGGCTAAATCGAACAGAAAATATTTCCTTGCATTTATTATTTTCATTTTAATTCATCTCCAAGTTACTTTTGTGCACATTTTTACGAGCATTCTGTATCAATTATTTTCAAATAAGGAAAATCAAAAGAGCACATATTTATTAAATATAAGCGTTATGAATTTATGATTAATGTGTATTGAGTATATGTGAAAAATTGCCACAAAACAGCATTTCATTTGATAATGAACAGCTGCTGCAGACAGATTCTAAGTATAACCTTTTCTGGTGTTGTTGATAAAAATGGCTTCTTGTTTTGTTGATGGACTGTCAAAGACCTTAACATCTGATCCATTTTCAGTCTCAGTCTATAAAGTACATATGAATGAGGTGTCACCATTTCCTAGTCTCTGATGGGTCTCTTGTTTGTGCTGAAATACTGTGCTGCTGCCAGATACTCATAGATATCAATTTAGCAAATTCACATTTTTCACCATACATCTTTGTGCCGATTGTTTTTGTTTTAAACTACTTTCTTCTGAAAGGCTTTTGCCTTTTACTTTTTGTAGCTAAATATCCACTTTATCAAATAGTAGAAAGGTACATTTGGATTTATTTATGGCCATATTATTTACAGGTTGTCTTGCAACAGTATGCAGTTTTTGGTGTAGGTCATCTGGGCAGTTGCTCAGGCTAGCAGTGAACAAGGGGGGGACACAAGCACTTTATACATTTTTTTGTTGTTATAATCTACAGTTGTTTATTTATTGTTTTTACACTTTTAGGGAGTTGACACACCAACTCATTGCAAATAATTCTGAGACTGCTTTGCTTTATTATTGACTTCACTACAATTTATCCCACTACTCGGATTTAGAGGTTTTCTTGAATTGTGACTGGTCAAGAGTCAGCAGAAAGAAAAGCTTGGCCAGAGCAGTTTATATGCAAGGATTGCAACTGCTTGCCCGATAATATGAATACGTAGAACGTATTTGTTCTTAAAATTCTCAAATTGTTGTATTGAACCATTTTTAAGTTTTCGGAAGGTCCTTAAAATTATTATTTGGACTTTGGCTTCTTATGTAGTCCTATGCTTTTTTGAAAGCAATGGAACTTTTTTTCCCTTTAAATTTCCAAGTACTATTCTGTGATGACTTTTCTCATCAGATAAAGAGAGAAAAAATAGTTGGAAATTTGTGATTGATGATAAAATCTTAAAAAGATGAGGGCATATAAGTACTTGTGCATGAGACTGTACAGAATAATTATAGGCCTTCTCTTCTTCAGTTTAAAGTGTGTGAAACTCTGACCTCAGTGTTTGACTTTTTGGAAAAGTATTGATTTTAAGTGAATAACCGAAAGGCGAAAGATTTTAGACCTATGTTATAATAGGGTTAAATCCTCTGTTCATTCAAGAAGAAAACATGAAAGGTAACCTTTTAACCATTATATTAATACAGAAATTGAAAATGATCAGAGACCATTTTCTTAAATGCTTCTTATATATTGAGAAATCTTATCCTTTGCTCAGTCACTTGAGGAAAACTGTATACTTTCTTGCACTTTCCTACACAGATTGTTGGATTTGTAACTTACTCTGCTACTGCTGTTGCCAATTAACATAATTAGGGACACTGATTATATCACAACTAGGGTCCTGAGATGCATAACTTCAATTTACCTTTTTTTTTCCAAGACTTGTGAAATGTGCAGAGACTGTTTTGTAGACTAGAGACCCCATTCACAAACATTAATACACACAGATCTGTCGTGCAGTTAACCCAACAGAAATTAAACCTTCAGAGAGGCAAATAAGGTGGTGAACAAGGACATTTTGCATAACCTACACAATTGGCATGTGCCACATGCATATTTACACCGCCGGGGATGCTCTGTATTTCTTGTAGAGTTTCACCTCATCAAGGGCCGTAGTCCCTTAGCCAGACTGATGACGGCATGGAAAATGTGTTGGTTCAGCAGAAGGTGCAGTTATGCAAAGCCTGTTTGGGCTGGAGCAATGTTTTTTTTTTGAAAGATTGGGATGCTTGGAACTAAAAGTCTGTTATGAAATACTTCCTGTGGACAATGCTTGGGACAGACTCATTGTACTCCTGCTTATTGGGATGCTTGGAACTAAAAGTCTGTTATGAAATACTTCCTGTGAACAATGCTTGGGACAGACTCATTGTACTCCTGCTTGCTGATCCACATCAGCCTGAAGGTAGACAGGGAAGCCAGGATGGAGCCACCTATCCATACAGAGTGCTTCCTCTCTGGGGGATTAATAATCTTAGGTTCCGTCCACACTACTGCGTTTTCCTTTAGAAACGTAGAGTTAAAACAAAAACTATCTCCGTCCACACGAGCGTTTTCCCTGCGTATTAGAATTGATCTCCATCCACATTAAAACGACTGAAAACGCGGATCACGTGACCATTCTCCAACACTGGGCATGCAATAGCCGGTATAAACAGGAAACAGATTGACCATTCGTCAGCTGTTAACAAAGACATAAAAGCCAGTAATGCTTGTAATTCGTTATCCATGTTGCAGTTTCTAACATAATGTACTCCAGGCTGTTTTTGTATGTTATCTTCTGGGGACGGGTCACGTGATGGGTTGCTGAAGAATCAGGGAAGGATATGCCATGACCGATGACACTCAATCATAGAGCCGAGTGTGATCTGCTGTGTCGTTTTGAGACGTCCACACCAAAACTCCCTCCCGAGTTTTAAAACCAAAAACGGGGTCGGCAGCGTTTCTAAACCTCTGTGTTTTGGGTCTCTGTTTTTGCCGTTTTAGTGTGGATGGGAGGTGCAAACGTAGCAAAAGGTCTCTGTTTTTAAACGAAAACGCAGTAGTAGTGGACAGGGCCTTAATCTTCATGGTCGTTGGCGCCAGGGCTGTGATCTTCTTCTGCACATGGTCAGCAATGCCTGGGTACATGGTGGTGCCTCCGGACGGAATAGAGTTGGCATACAGATCCTTGTGGATGTCAACATCACACCTCATGATGCTGTTGAAGATGGTCTCATGGTCTCAATTTCCGATTCTGAATACCTTTTCATCAGGAATCTCATAGCTCCTGTCCAATGAAGAGGAGAAGGCACCAGTTCACATTTCTTGTTCAAAGTCCATTGCAACACACAGCTTCTCCTTGATGTCATGCACAATCTCATGCGCAGCTGTTGTTGTGTAACTGTAACACCTATCAGGCAGGATTTTCATGAGTTTGTCTGTGAGGTCCCTCCCGGCCTGGTCCATTATTAAGATGACTTGAGGCACAGCGTATTCTTCATAAATGGGCACTGTATTGGTCACACAATCACCAGTGTCTGTGATGATGTGTGTTGAAGGGTCATCTTCTCCCTGTTGGCTCTGGGGTTCAGGCTTCTGTGTGCACGACAGGATGCTCCTCACGGGCAACTCACAGCTCGTTGTAGAAGGTGTGATGCCAGATCTTCAAGCTCTCATCCATGTTGGTCACAATACAATACTCAATGAGGTTTAAGGAATTTCATTTTTGCTCTGCGCTTTGTCACCAACACAGCTGTCTTTCTGACACTTTCCAACAATCACACCATGAGGACTGGTAAGTAGTGGGCAATATAAATGGTATTAGGTAGAAATTATCTAAATTTAGCTAAAAGTAGAGAATTTGACTATACCGCCTAGAGCTCCAATTGGGCCTTACAATTTGGGCCCAACCCGAACCGAAAGAGTTTAGCCTGAGCCCGAAGAGTATATTTTGATTGACAGCTTATTAAAGCCTGAACCCGATTACAGCCCAACATTTTTCTGCCAGAAAACTCTCGCACCGGACAACGTGACCATCAGGTTTTCAATTTACTGGACAAATGTTTGAAATTCCAGTCAAATAGGTATGTTATCTGAAGCTTAACATGATAAATGAATAAGAATAATTTCAAGGCATGTTGATTTATAATATTTTTTTTAGTCTGCAGCTGTATAAAGCTTTAACCACTTACTTCTGTTGCATAAAAGTCTGTCTCACATGCGTGTGTTTCTGTGTGCGCCCGTGACCACTTGCTCTAGATTTCAGGAGATTTTATCTGACTTGTGGGCATCAGGGAGCTGTTATAAAAATGCATGAGACTTCTGTAACTTGAAAGTTGGGAAAATAGTGTATTTACACTTCAGCATTTTCTGTGAGGGCGCAGCGTAGCAATCAGAGCATGTTTTCCGATTTGATCTGAGAGAGTGGTCTGCAACATCTGGACAGATAGATTTGGAATAATATTAGTGGCCCACTGCAGCACTCTATAATAAATTATCGTGCTAATGAGATAATCAATTGACCGCTAAAGCCCAGGCCTGACCCAAGCCTGTGGACTCTGATAGAATTTAAGCCCGGACCAAAAAACGGGTAGGGCCAGGCTCGGGCAAAGATCCTCAGCTCTAATACCGCCATACTGCAGTTATGCATTTTGATAATGTCATCAAGCTGTGCCTACATACTTTTTACCAGGTACCCAAGAAGGATAAATACTAATGTTAAAGGAACACTTTGATTTTTTGGGACTTTAGCTTATTCACTGTATCCCCCAGAATTAGATAAGTCCATACATACCTTTTTTCATGTCAGTGCGTCCTTTCTGTCTGTTAGACGCACCCACCGATAGCCTACCTTAGCTCAAAGACTGGATATAAATGGGTCCAGCTAGCATAATAATTCCAATAAGCGATAAAACAATGGCAACATTCTCCTCTTTACATGTTGTGATTTGTTTAGTCACAGTGTGTACAAATAACAAGGTCATATGAGACACAGACATTTTTTAAACGTTTAAATACTGGGAACTATTTTCTCAGAAGACGAAGCTCTGCTGTTTGGGTGGAGTGATTAGTGCAGCACCCGTGAAGCGTCGTGGTTTAGGAGCAGAGAGTTCGCTCAGAGTTGGGGTAATAGTAATCACTATCACTAATTAAACCTAGTAGTTTTAAGTTGTTGTCCTGCGTGGGCACCTCACTGGGGTGCGGGATGGAGTTTCCGTCTTCGCTACCCGGTGGCGGCCTGGGTCCCAATTTTATTGAGCAACTTAGACACTTACACTTGCAACATTTACATGACACACGCACATGTAGGGACCTGGCGGTGGGTGTGCCTCGGCACTGGAGGCGGGGCCCCTTATACAGGGCCTCGTCTGTGGTGCGGGTACCCACTGTTTATATGCATCTAGACACTGAGGGTCCGGGGAGGGAGATGGGGGTACCTGGCAGTATTCCCATGTCCCACCCCTCTGTTTTATGTGCACATTAGAACAACGCGCAACAACACCACAATTGAGCAGGGGGAGAGAGGCTGGGGGTCTTTCCACACCCCTGTTCGTTGGACCATCAGGGGTTGGAGCCCCGGTAGATTATCAGGTCGTCTGGTCGGGGACCTAGGCTAGTGGGCTACTCTTGCCGGGGTGGGGGCTTTGGCGGTCTACTTGTCCTCGTCCTGGTGGGCAAGGGGTCCATCTCCCGGGTGCAGGGGCAGGGTGCTCTATCGGGCGTCTGTCCCTGTGCCTGGGAGTATAGAGTATGTATGGGGTGTATGAATGAGTGTACAGCGTCCTTTTTTCGTGTGTCCTGTATATGTACGAATGTGTGCGCATGAGAGGGAGGGTACGTATGAGTGTCTCTGTCTGTCTCTGTCTACTTGTCAGGTTGGGTGTTTGGCTGCCCTCTGGCCTGGTGCATCTTCTTCCCCTCAGTCACTCCCCGTCAGTGATGGATGGTCCTGCCCGCTGGTTGATGATGGCTCTCGATGCCTGGGGCCGGGGGTCCCGGTTGCGGCCCGGCTCGGTCCTGGTGCATGCCTGGCTGGTCCTGGGTGGGCCGGTGTGTCGGGCGGCCGCTGTTTCGGGCCGACATCCTCCTTGGATTGACTGGGGCACCTCTTATGGGGGTGCCGGGGTTTTAAGTAGGTTGGTGCTGTCCGGTGGATCGGTGGGGACTGTGCCCGGCGCCCAAGCTCCTGCCAGTTCCATGAGATCTACTGCCTGGTCGGTTCATCTGGGGGGGCTGTCCGGTATTGGCTGGGCCCCAGATCTCGCCGCTCTGCATCGGGCGGGATCTGGACCCGGGAGCTGGTAGATCTGGATGTCCAGGTGCTGGCTGAGGTTATCGTCATTAGTTAGCTTTTACCAGGAGCTTAACAGAAACATTAGTATTGTGTTTATTAATCCATGCTTGTGTGTAGTGAATGTGTAATTCTTAATTTTTATTACTGGATCTGAACTATTGGTGTGGTTCTGTTCAGTTCGTTGTTTTTGTTTGTTTTGTTTCACCGCTTCTCTGCCATCCGGCAGAGGCGGAGGACTGGGATGTTTTCTTGTGTTCTTTGTTTGCCTCCCTGTCTTGTGTCGTCAGTTCGCGCCTCTGCTGGTGCGGTTTCTTTTCTTCACCTTCTTCCTTTCTTCTTTCTTGTCTCGGTTTCGTGTCCATGACTTCAGGAAATTGAACCCTCAGTAATCACTAATAAAGATGTTTTAACCCATATACATCAAGTGGAGTGTTACAGCAAAGCTGTAATACTCTGCTTGGGAAAGTAAATCTGTTGGGCTTGCACTTGGTACTCAGACACCAATTCTGAGTGGCAAACTGCTAGACAGGACACGTAAAAAAAAAAAAAAAAAAATGTTGGTGTCCTGAAGGGAGATATGAACAACTTTAGACAACTAAATATTTAATTGTATCCATTTCTAATTAAGATCAATACACATATGTATTGATGTGTACACTTTATTACAGTGTTATCTTATGTGTCAATATTTTTAAGATGAGAAATGGCCCTCTGTGTGATGTTATGATTATACCACTGGGAAACAAACTAAATACTAAATAAAAGCTCCAACTTACAGAAGAAAATGATAAAACATGAATTACAAAATATCTCAGCTAACTGAAGGTGCCGATAAGTTCAGCACTAGTGATGGTGTTACAGATAAAAATTAACCTGGGATTTATTTCATGCTGAATAAATGTACTCATATTAAAGGTTGTAGTTTTTCAGCAATTGACAGTTGTGCTGCAAAAAAATAATTTGGTAGCTTTTTACACATCTAAAAATGTAGCAGATGCTGTAATAATGCTATTCATAAAAGTGTTAGCCAATATTTTACCGAAGACAACAATTCAGCCCTCAATGAGAGCTGACCACATACAACAAAGTAGGTAAAATTGTTTTTGTTAGAGGCCCTTGACAACTTTAATCCAGTGTATTGTGTTTCTTCTGAAATGTTGTGGTGGGACATTGCTGGGTAAATTCAAACTGTCAAAAATGTCATTTTTCACTGTACAACAGCAAGATTTTTTTGTCAGGGGTGTAATGTTCAGACATTTTCTTCCAAAAATCTCTGGAGCTCTCTGTTATTATAGGAATATTAAAGTGGCAAAATAGCCTTGTCCCAGATTAAGAAATTCAGTTTAAGTATATCCCTTAAGGTAGAGGAAAATATGGTTGCAGAACAGGAAGCGATTTCTGGACTTTAAATTGTCTTTTTGCTCCATCTTCTCTCTGCAGGTTATCAAGGAGATGATAACATGTTAGTGTCACCCTGCGATCTCTTGATTGCTCTTGTCGATTTAACACTCTGGCTTCATACCCCAACCTGTGCTTCCTCTTCCACCCTATTTTATTTTCCCCAAGATGGGGCCACCTGACACCGACCCAATCACAGCTCCCTCATCCTTCTCATTAGGCAGAGTCCCTAGGCTTAAATTTCGTACATTCCGACACGCCTTGCACCCTATTGTGCTTTAATTTTTTTGGCAATGTGTGGAAATCTCATAATTTTTTTATGTTCGGTGTGTGTCAGGATTCTGATCTTGCCCTCTATAGAACTGGTGAAAATTAGGAGAAATCAGGTCGCAGTTATTTAATTATCCAGTATTTTGCCTTTTTTTCCAGGTAACATCAGTATTTTTTCCTGATATTCTTTTTTTATTGTTCTAATGCTGTAAAACCAAAATCCCTCTGAAGTTTAAGTACTGGAAAAACAAATTAAAGCCATAAAAATCCTCTCTTCGTCTCATTTAAAGGTTGTGGCAGAGTGGCAAATGCTGAGAGGATCTAAATTAACCCCCCTTTGAAGTTGAGCTCTCTGTATTTCTCTATTAAAAACCTTTTATTGTGAGTCATCATAGAAAAAACTGAGACAAATCTGGATTTGCATTTTGTCGGTGGTCGACCCGACTCAGAATATGTTGGCTATCTAGCTGCATGACGCCCTCTGACAAATGAAGCTAAAATTCCGGTGACAGCAGCAGCAGAAGATGGGCTCAAAGGAAGTGAAAAAAAAGTAAAGTTTAGCAGCTTTAGCTCCTTATCCAAAAATATGTTCAGAGTGATAGGATGTTCTATTTATAAATGGCTTGCAGAAGAGATTTTTTTTTCTTTTTAATCCGAGGCAGGGAGCGGGAATGGCCGTGAAATGCTATACCATGGATGAGTTTAGTGTGTCTGACAAGGTATTAAACTGAACAACCACAAGCAGTGAAGGTGATAACAGCGGAAAATTATTCAACAGTTTATTTTATGTGCTGCATGTGACATTAAGGATACATTCTATGAAAGATATACACATCTTTTGATAAAATTTGGATGCTTTTCAAAACCAAATGAATCTTTTTTTAAATCCTTGCATGCTACCTACTAAGCAAATAATCTAAAAACTTTCTGCTACTGACATAAAAAAGATAAGTCATAAAAAGTCTAATTCTCAAACAGCAAATCTTTTCAACTGTTACTTGGAAAACAATCTAATCTTCTATTTATCCTTTGTGCAGCGTTGAGAGAAACTTGCACTACTAGTATTTCAAAGTGTAAATGAATATTTCTGATTGAGTCGGTTTCTCATGTGCAGAGCAGATTGGATGCAAACATAGTTAACTTGGAGTTGAAAGAAATAATTTTGTTTATAAGATTAACAGTATTAACTTATAGTAAAAAAGAGAGATGACTTGGGGAGAAAAAGATGGAGAAACCAGTGAGTTATGACCAAACACAATCTGCTTAAATACTGAAGGTTGTGTGTGAAATGAAAAAGGAAACAGAGAGAGATTTAATGAAGGCAATCAAATGCAGGTGGGCAAAGTGAGGGAACAGAGTGAGACTGGAGAGGTAAAGCAGCTGGGTGGGGAAGCAGAATGGTTGGAAAGAAACAGAGAGGGAAAGAAATTAAGAGGGAAACAGGTCTAATCAAAGAATAATGCACAGTTGGCATCACTGGTTGCCTTGCAGCAAAAAGGTCCAACATTCAAATCCCAGAACAGGCATGGGATTTGCATGTTTTCCCTCTGCATGCATGGGTTCGCTCCGGGTACTCCAGCTTCCTCCAACAGTCCAAAAACATGACTGTTTGGTGTAAGTGTGTGTGTGCAAGGTTGTTTGTCCTGTCTGTCTCTATGTTGCCCTGCAATGAACTATTGACCTGTCCAGGGTTTACTCTGCCTCTCACCAGCTGAACACTGAAGATTAGTACCCCCACGACCCTTCAAGGATAAGTGGTATAAGATGATGGATGGATGGATGGATGGATCAGGAAAAGTTGTAGACAAACAAAAAGGAAAAAAAAATAATTTGCAAACAATAATCCTAATATGAGAAACAAAGTAAAACAGAATTAATACAGAGGAAAATGATGGAACATTACTAAGACCAAAAAGCTATAAACAGGAAGATGCAAAAGATCTAAGGATCATAACAAGTTTACATTACAGAACCACTTCTGACTGTTCCTCCCAGTACAAAAAAACATAGCTAAAAATAGATCACCATGTTTGAAATATGAACTCAACAAGGTTTATCAAAATGCAACAATATTGCAATTTGGCTTTGTTGTATGGATTGATACATTTTACTAAAATGAACATATGACCAAAACCTTAGCATCCATGTTAGATTATAAAGTAACTTCAATGAGTGTAAATGTTTTTCTTCTCCTAAACATATATGTACAGGCTGATAATTTGTTTGTCTGTAGCACATGGTGTAGATGGACCTTTTTTAATTCCAGAAAAACAATTAATCAGTGTTTGTATCATCCACAACCTGTTTGGAGAACGATAGGTTGATGATTGTGATCTCTCTTGTCCCAGGAGTAACATTTATTTTAATAGATTAGCTTTTAGGTGAGGCCTATAATTGTTTTGGTTTTTATCCCCAAGTATCTTGTAATCTTGTCATTTTGGCTAGTCATTGAAGCTTTATGTTTCTGTCATCATTTGACCCAAAATAAATAAATTTTCCACAGAGCATATACAGGCAGAAACCGTGAAAAATGGTAAATTACAACACAATGATTTGTTAAACAAAAGACGTTTTGAAAGGTAGCAGAAGGAAGAAGTATTATATCCAGTCTTGCCCCTGGAGGACTGGATAAAAAAGAATTGTGGTCTATGTTTTAGCCGATGACAAGACCTTTGTCAGGCATTTAGGTCAACCATAGTAGGGAGAAACTTACAATGGGGATATCAGTTACAATATATACCTATATTTTTTCTAATTTGTGCTTCTTAAATCTAAAGAAGCATCTGCTGCCTTGAGTTTGTATCCCTCCTCCCCATCCCCCCCATCTGGATCGCCCTCAAAATCGAATCACTTATTCTTGGTCCCACTGCAGACATTTCCAGAAAATTTCGTCAAAATCTTTCTATGACTTCTTCAAATATGTTGCTAAGAGACAAGAATATTCTAATCGGGTTTTCCATCTGTACAACAACTCCAAACAAATATCCAAAACATTTTCAGATAAAGCATTCTAAACTATCCAAATTACTTTCCCCGAGCTCCTAGCTTAGTCTTACATGACAGGAAACCAACCAATTTGAATGAACTCTACTAATTATAGTTACCAAAAGATATTTAAAATGGTTACCAAAATCATGTTATCAAGGTGCAACTTACCAAGGGACATCAAACCAAATATTAGTGGGCCTTTATGTACAGTATACATCTGACCATCTGTCTGTGGATTTAGGAAAATCTATTCAATTAAATTCAATTAATTTTATTCATATACCGTCAATTCACAACAGATGTCATCTCAAGGCACTTTACAAGAAAAAGTAATTTCAATATAATTATACAAACATTCCAATCAGTTAAAAGTTTTCTATGTAAGGAATCTCAGCATATTGCGTTAAATGATCGACGTGAGATTGTGCCTGGAACATGCAGACTCCAACCACAGCAATTCCTCAGTAATCCCTTATACTGAGCAAGCATGTATTGACAGCAGAAAGGACCATCTGGGGGATTGAGAAGACAGAGTAGAGACACAAAAAGAACAAAATAACTCATGTAAGAGTACTTTATATATATCAAGAAAGTAAAAAGTTGGCAACATGACATGGAGGATGTTCTGTCACTGGGAGCATCATCAAAAGCAATGCTCCCCATCCAGCAGGGCATTGTAGCTGAGCAGGATACCAGACCAGGTAGAGCTTCTATGCAGAGAAAAACTGTGAGAGATAACAAGGTTAACAATCACAATAACAGAGAAAAAATACATCTAACAGGGAGCCAGTGAACAGAAGATAAAACAGGGGAAATGTGATCTCTCTTTTAAATATTCATCAGAACTCTTGCTGCAGCATTTTGTATGAACTGAAGGCTTTTAATTAACAAATTCATGAACTAGTTTCTCAGCATCACTCCTGGACAGTATGTTTCTAATTTTAGCAATATCCTGGAGGTGAAAGAAATAAACTTTCACCAGTGCTGTTTCAGTGCTATGATCATCTCTAAAACCTGACTAAAATTCTTCAAACAGGTTGTTGCCGTTTTGATGTCCACATACTTGATTAGCAACAATTTTCTCAAGAATTTTGGATAAGAAAGAAAGGTTAGATATAGGTCTGTAATTAGCAAAGTCATCTTGATCGAGTGAGGGTTTCTTAGATAATGGTTTAAATACAGCAACCTTAAATTCCTGTGCTACATATCCATTTATTAAAGATAGATCCAATATATCTAAAATAGGGCCAGTAACCAGATGGAACAAGTTAATGACAATTATAAACTTAGTTTTAAAGGTTGTTGGGTTTTTCTGTTGATTTTAAGTTGAATGTTCATTCATACCAGAAAATGGAAATTGAAAAAAAACGGTTCGCCTAAGGCTCCAAATAAATAACATATGTGATAATATATAAGCTTTCCATGATAAAATTTAATAGTCAAGACAGGTAGCTGAGTTCAATTAACATCTACAGTATTTTGTGCCAATATGTCAGTGGACATCAGTTTGTCATCCATATCCATGAAGCCTACAGGTTTTTTCTCTGTTGTTCCCACAGCACTCCATAGTTCATCTCATGGGAGATCTATATGCCTGTCAGAGTCACGTTTTTCCTCATTGAATATCAGAACTGTAGAAGGAACCAAGACAATGTCAAGAAACTGTTCCTGGCTGTCACTGGAGATGTGTTTTTGCTACTCAGCAACTGCGGTCCCTAGAGAGGAACGTCCTGAAAATAAGGCCCTTAGATTGCCATCCGAACAAGAGCTGCCATTGGTAACACATTTTAAGCCCTTTAGAAAATCAAGAAAATTTTAGATTAACAAAGAAAGCTAAACTATATATGAAAAAAACATTCAGATGTAAACGTGTGTGGTAAATGTAATCAGCTCACAGTTCCTTAATTAAAAAAAACTTTACGTTTCTAAATTCAGGTCTGTTAAATAAGGTATTGTCAGTTTAGAATTTTGAGGATCAAACTTAATATCCTGAGCATCTAAGATAAAATATATTGAAATTCACGAACAATATTGAACCCATTGTGCATCAGAAAGACATGTAAATGCAAAATATTGTCCAGTTGTTTAGAAACCTTCATATTCTGCTTCTTTAATAATTATTATTTACAAAGCAGTTCCTGTGCTAGATTCAGACTTAATGTGAGAATCAAGGTTGCTGCATTTGCATGTTTCCGGAAAAAATCTACATTTTCATCATATTAAAAGATCGATTTTAACCTAAATCTGGCGGGGGTATTAAACTCTGCCCATCAGGTACATCAAATAATAGTTTGCTTTGTCAAGCATATTTGCATGCCTAAAAATGTAAAAAAAAACATATGTATCTGCTTACTTTGAGCTTTGATTCTACCAACAGCTCTGAAGCTGCTTTGACTTGACTTAAGGTCAAATTGTTTACTTTTCCAACAAAAAAGCCAAGGGAATTTTTTTTGAAAAAGAACGTGACTTGTCTTTGAATCTGTCTATGCTTTCTGATTGACAAATATGGTTTGATCCAAATATTTAAGACTAACTAAATTTGTTTATGTAAATGACAAAAATCACAACACGGACAAAAGCAATCGCCAAGTCACTTCCTTCCTCCAATGATATTCCACTTCTCCACTTAGGATCTTGAATTTTGTAATTTTGGGAAATATAAATAAGCAAACAAATCTGCCCTTTGATGGAAGATAAATTACATTTGTAGGACCAGTAGTTTTTAGTATTCTAACTCATTTATTTTTAGACACTGACTTCAGACATACCCAATATTTCATGGATATAATTGTCTGTTTGAGTTATAATTTACCACATAAAATAATTCAATGTCATGCCCGATTGCTTACATGCAGCGTTCCATACCCATGTTTTCCAGAGTTAAATGGCTTTCGGGTTAACAATTAAATATCTGACAGCCTTAAATGGGAGGAAATTCAGCTGTTCTTGACAATAGAGTAAAATGAGGAAAGAACACACATTCTGCTGTTATAAATTGGCCTGCATGAGCCGCATGAGTCTTAGTCATTTGTTTTCCCATGAGCATTAAGAAACCAGCCCAGCAACACATAGGGGTTACGCATCCATCCAACAAAACAGAAATACTCAAATCATTTAATGTTTGATTTTGTTCTATAGTTTTAGTTGAAAATGTAATTCAGTTCTAAGATAAAATATTGCTTTCATGCACAAATGGCCTTTGAAAACAGCACTTTTTAATATACCCCAATTTGCTTTCAGTATGTCTAAGAAATCTAAATGAATGAATTGAGAGATTTGAAGAACAATTCACTCAACATTGTTCTCGATTTGTTAGCATTCATGCAGCTATGCCTAGACAGGTGGATATAATACATGACAATGACAAAAGCGACAAAAAAAAATAATCTTTTGAAATGAATGCCAAAAAGTGCAAACTCCTGAGATAATGACCAACACAAATATTTTATTTCACTGAAATTAATCCAAATCAATAAAACACTCATTTGGAATAATTATATTTTACTAAATTATATATTTTTTCAAACTTGAGTCAGCTATGAAGTGAAGCGATCAAAAATGATTAGTTCTAATGAAGGAACAAAACAACAACAACAACAAAACAACTCAAAGTGAAGATGATTATCAACATGATGATAATAAAAAAAGTTTTCTGATGCATATGTCCTCAGCACTTGGCTTGGGCCCCTTTTGCATCAATTAGAGTCTCAGTGCAGTCTGTCATGGATACTATCAGCCTGTAGAAATGCTGCGGTATTATGGAAAACCAGGATGCTTCAATAGCAGCTTTCAGCTCTTCTGCATTGTTCTGTCTCATGTCTCTCGTCTTTCTCTTGGCAATGTTCCATAGATTGTCTATTGAGTTCAAGTCAATCAAGCAGACCGATCCCATGGTCTCTGAACTAGGTTTAGGTATTTTTGACAGTGTGAGAAGGTGCCAAGTCCTGCTGGAAAAGGAATCCAGGATCCTTATAACGCTCGTCTGTGGGACGCATGATGTTCTCCACAATGTCCTGGTAGATGACTGCATCGATTGTAGACTTAAAGTACAGTGCTCCAACACCAGCAGATGACATGGCTCCCAAATCAACACAGACTGTGGAAACGTCACACTGGACTTCAAGCATCTTGAATTGTTTGCCTCTTCATTCCTCCTCCAGACTCTAGGTTTTCAAATGAGATGCAACATTTGCTCTCATCAGAGAAGAGGACTTTGGACCAGTGAGCAACAGACCAGTTCGTTTTTCTTTAGCACATGTAAGACACTTCTGACATTGTGTATTGTTTAGGAGCAAGGGGAATAAAACATTTGAAACCCATGTCCAGGATTGGTCTGTGTGGTGGATCTTGATAAACTAACTCCAGCCACACTCCACTTCTTGTGAAGTTCCCTAACACTTTGGAATGACCTTTTCTTTACAACCCTCTGCAAACTGCATTCATCCCTGGACCTTCTTCTTCCTCACTTTTCCCTTCAACATAACTTTCTATTAATGTGCTTTGATACAGTATCTTTGGAACATCAAACTTATTTGCAATTACCTTTTTAGGTTTTCTCTCCTTTATGGAGGGTGTCAGGGATGGTTTTCAGCAGTCTTTCCAATGATTGTGTTACCTACTGAACAAGGATGAGACAATTTAAAGGGTCAGGGACACTTTGCTGGTGTCTTGGATTACTTATCCAATTTAGAGTGTGACATGTTAGGACTAAAATTAGACCGTTTCACAATAAATGTATTTATTTGAATGTGGGGCTTTCATAGACGGTAAGCCATAAACATTAAAATTACAACTAAAAAAGGCAAGTTATATCTCCCTTTGCATGTAATGAGTCTATATCATACATGTTTCATCTTTTTCTATTGAATGGCTGAAATAAATAACTTTTACAAGATATTAATTTCTTGAGTTTCACCTGTACATGGGTTAAACTCTACACACCATTTGTTGTTAACTAAGAGACCAGAAAAAATATATCATTTAACAAGTGGTAAAGGCAAAACATTGCATTTAAGATTTACCTGCCTTGGTTATTTAAAGGGAGGAGTTGTGACAATTAAGTGGAGATCTTTGAAAATGCCCTAATTTTTAGATTTCCAAACCATGTAATGTTACTTATTATTATCTTATTTCCACGTGTTAGTGTGCTCTGGTTGTTTAGCTGAAATGATTCTGAATGTGTGTATCAGAAAAATTATAATCCTAAAGCAACTTTAATCTTTCAGGTTATCCAAATTACATTTTCTTCTTTCCTACCATTTTCATGAAGCTTTAGCTTACATCTGACTGTAAGATTACAATATGTTTTAGTCACAGTTAATGAAACTGGATAACATATAAACCACATTCACTAAAGATTTTATTTTTATTGACTTTGACTTCTGCTCTCTGTGGAGATCCTAATTTATTCCTGACCTTTGGAAGTTCAACGCTGTTCATTGCATTTTTGACATTGTTTTCTCGACCTGAAATAGATCTATATGTTCTTATGTTTGCCTGTGCTGTGTGTGGGTGTGTTGCTATAGATGCTGCTGAGACAAGTAAAAATGCTTGCAGGAAGTCGACTTAAAGGCCTGCCAGTCACAGACACAAAATGAACAGCTCTCTGTACTTTTTCAAGGACAGGATTTTACAACTGTGGAACATTGACAGAGGGAGGAAAAGTCATGGATTTTTATCCTTTCCACTGA
This sequence comes from Apricaphanius iberus, assembly GCA_028564705.1. Lineage (NCBI taxonomy): Eukaryota > Metazoa > Chordata > Actinopteri > Cyprinodontiformes > Aphaniidae > Apricaphanius > Apricaphanius iberus. The sequence continues at coordinate 908,733 of JAPXFQ010002203.1, forward strand.
TCCCTGCTTAGTAAATATTATCACAGTGGTGCAAGCCTCTAGGTACTCCAATATGTGCTCCTGCATACGAAATCACTACAGAGAAAGGCTTATTCCGGACAACTCTTAAGTCTGTTTTACACACAAGCAAAGGTTGCCTGTGTTTAGCAAACTGGTGCTCTCTAGGCAGGGACAGTTTTTAACATTACCTCAAACCACCACAAACTCCCGAAGTTATATTTTGCATTTATTTAAATACTTTATTAATATGTTTGATAGACCTTTAGAACACTCTATAATGTTAATTTAATCTTACAGATCCTACAAATAATTTACTATAAATTCTGATGTCTTAATCAAAATCATCAATTTGGAAGGACAAAGGGTGCTGCCTGAATACATTTCCTTTTAGTATTGTCCTGGATTTAAATCCAGGCACTGGAATTGAGCAAAAACCCAAAGGGACATTGAAGTTACTCTGCCTGGTAAGGTTTTCTTATTGAAGGGTTTTCATAAGAATCACTTTGTTTTGATAAGAATCACTTTGTGTGTGCCATAGATGGGGCCAGTTGTAAAGGTACATGCATAAACGCCTGGCCAGGCATTGAGAGTAAATTGACTACACAGATTTAGATTTGAGTTGGCCAATATTTATGGAAAAAATGTTCCTGCAGAATACTTTAGGTGTTTAAGGTTTCCAATACCTGTAAGCCAGAATCAACTTAGATGTCAACAACAAAAAAGCTCCACATGAAATATGTCGCTAGGATTTTCTTTCTAATTCTCATGATATATGGGTTTAACTGTTTGAATAAAATATGTTGGCTCTCTAAATTAACAGAATGCACCTCAAAACTAAAGCAAAACCTCCAGTGACTATGTTTAGTTTTATTTAGGCACTTTTTAAGATGACCATGTGACAGACATCTATCTATCTATCTTAGATTACTGCGTTTGCGCAAACTATTAAACATAATAACGGTAAGCCTGTCAGATGACACCTGATGCTGTGTGGAACATCCACCCGCCTCCCCAACTTATATTTTACATGGCTGTCAAAATAACAGACATTTGGCTGGACAATCATCCTTGATGGTTTGTCCACACTGAAGCTCTGTTTGTTCTTCGTGGAATTTCATTAGATGACACCAGGGTCGGAGTGGGACTTATTTTCAGCCCTGGAGTTTGATGCCTCAGACCCGCCCACTTTATATCACAATACCAATACCAGTACTGGTATCGGGGCTGATGACTTGCCTTGCCTAACCCAATAAATAAGCCTGCCCACTTTGGACTTGTGAGCTAATTTAGCTTCATCCTGGATTTTCCTTCCAACTCTTACGAGCTACGAGACAAAGTTTCCCTGTTATGTGGTGTTGCGTCAGAATTTTTATTAAAATGACATGTTATGTTTGCTGCCACAACAACGCACCATTGACTAGATAAATTAACTCGAATGGTGGTTTGCAGGGAAAGTTCAACATGTTGTCTTACCTGTCCCATTGTCCTTGTTAGCTGTTTTGGTCCTCATTTTTTGCACAAAAACAAAAATGGTATGGCTGTCTGTTTGAGCTTTTCTCTGTATAATCGTAGTCCTTTCTGAGCCACCCTATTTTACCTTTCAAACATCGCTGACTGATTGCTCTGACGTTTAACGTTGAGGTGTGCAGAGCGAAAAAAATGAAAGATGGCTGCTGTGAAGAGGCCCCTGAAGGCAAGCTGTTTTGTTAAAAACTCTATACCCTTATATCCATTGTTTTCTATGCTAAATAGTATGCAACTACATCTGACTACAGTAGTTAAACATTTTCCCCTACAATTTTAAACTTTTGCCAAACTAGTGCATAAATAGTGTTAATAGCAACTCCTTTTTGACTAGTTGCCCTGTTAGCACACTAGTACAACTCTGCTTGCCATAGCTTCGGCCCTCGCGGCCCAAATATCAGTCCGGCCCACCGGGAAATGTCCAGGTGCTCCCGATTAGCCACTCCAGGCCTGGATGAGACGTGCACGTTATGGACATGCCCAAAACAGTCATAGTTACTCCATTTGGCCTTTTTGAGTTTTTGCGCATGCCATTCGGTTCCACGGTTCAACGTTGGGTTAGTGGTTGATGGATTCCATCTTGTGTGGGTTACCTTTCTTTTTGTCTATTTGGATGACATCATTGTGGTCAGCAGCTCTGCGGAACAGCACATGCCCCACCTACTTCGGTTTTTTCAATTGCTGACAGCACATGTCTTTATTGTTAATCCAGCAGAATGCCAGTTCGGCTTGCCAATCATAAACCTTTTGGGTCATCGCATTAAGCTGTTCCACATCCTTTGACTGTGAAAGCCTTGCAGCCCTGCAGTTTCTTAGCATAATTAATTTTTACAACTGTTTCCTCCACAGGGCAGCGCAAGTTCTGAAGCTGCTTCATGGCACGGCTTGTAAGAAAAAAAGATTTTTAAAATCTAAACATCCACCATACCCCCATCTATCTACTCTTATCTATTTATATCAAATTATATTTTAGATAGCAAATTCTGAAAGTGATCAGAAATGAACCTTCTCACATTTTGCTTAAATTCCCAATAATTCTGCCAGCTAAAGAAACATAAAAAATGATAACTTCAACACTAGCAGTTAACACTAGTTTTAAAAGCTAATAACTTAAAATATAATAATAAAAAATTACTTTGAACCTTAAAAAATAAGAAATCGATCCTCAACTCATTGTTGTGTGTTCAATTTAGAAGATTAATAGTGGAAAATGACCAGATTAATAAACCAAATGTTTGATGTCATAATCAAACCCCACTTGCCTCTAGTACAGCTGTAAAAAACAATGGGACAGCCAGCTCCAGTCTCATCTACCTCGACTCATGACGGTTTTCTGAGAGATTGTTGTATGGGTGTCAGCTGCTGGAACAAAGGCTGCTTCTCCCTCAGGAAAGTTTTTCACCTTGAAAATTCTCAGCCTTCATTTTCAATTATACACTACATTTCATTTTACATTTAGACATTTATATTGTATATTACCCTTAGTTCACAGTGTCTGAGTGCTACCTGTGTAACATTACCCCTAGGGTAGAGAGATGCTCAGTGCTCATGACAACCAGTCAATATTCCCATGGGATGTGTTTTAAACTTAGCTTGGCTCCATTCTGGCCCACATGTCCACCAATCTCGCAGGGGAGAAAGGACTCCAGATGGCCCGTACGTCTGTGCTATCCAAGCTGAAGTTAACACTCGTACAAGCTGAGACGTAAGGAGTGACATAGTTTGTCCTGCCATTCAGGCAAAAGAAAAGCTTGTCTTTTTTTTGTTTTTTTCCAAAAGGGAACTAAAGTGGAGGAACAGTAACAGCTGCTTGAAAAACAGTGCACAAGTAATGTTGAGCTTGATTAATTTTATGATACGTTTGAGCTCAATAGGTACAGTGCATTGCAAAACTGTTTACCTCAACATTTTTCACATTTTGCTACATTAAACCACAAAGTTTAATGTACAGTATTTTACTGATATTTTATGTGATGGACCAGTACAAAAACACTGAGCGTAAAGTAAATGGACATATGTTTCTTTCCTGTTTTTTGCTTTTTTATGTACATTTGTAATCTGAGTCAATCCTCTAGACTGCGTTTAGTCTTTCAGGGTATACCTCTTTCGGATTTGAACATCTAAATAATGATGCATTTGTCCAATCTGGTTTCAAAATTTTTCACCCTAAGACAGAATGGAGGATGGAGAGTCCACAGATTCTTTAGGACAACATGACGAACAAGAGCGTGTCTAGTGCAACCTCTGATGAACAGAAAAAAGGCTTCTAACTTGTTTCCAACACAGCTTTAGCATCTTGTTTGACCATGAGTGGAGTAAAAACCTATCCAAACAACCATACATAGAATTTGCATACATTGCAAATAAAGTACAATATTCATATATAGAAAACATATAAAAATCATTTATTCTCTTTGATATTGCACACCATTATATCATGACGACAATAGCAAGTGGATATGTTTTGCAGCTCTAATTATGGAGGAAGAGTTTTTTATTTTATTTTATTTTTTTATAAAAATCTCAACCCTAGAACCCTGCCAAAAAATAGATTTTTGTTTCAGTATTAGTATTAAATATATTTTTTGAGAAGCTTGTGAATACAATTCCACACTTGTCCCTCAGCTACCTTGTAATTCCTCCCTGTGTGCGTTATCTTTAGCTCTTTCTGTGTAATAACAAGTTCGACAGCTTTGATGGTCTTTAAATGGCACTGGCTGGATGAGTGGTCACAGATATGGAGGGGAAACCACACGGACTGCGTAATGACAATGTCTGTGGATTCGATAAAGCCTTTTCTCTCGGGCACTACAGCCATCCTTGTGGAAAATGTGATTACACTTCTACACAGGAGGCGCAGTTGGAGAATATTTTTGTGGTTGGGAGGAAACCTGGTTTTGTCATTGAAACCCATATTTTGGCCTGGCTCATACAATAATAATTTCGTAAGTGTGTAATGTCCAAATAGCTCTGCAAAAGTATGTTTGTGTACTTGTTAAATCACATAATTTAGCAGAGCACTGACCATTTGTTTTTGCTTTAAACTGAGTATACATCGGGGATAAAGTGGGGCTGGATGATGGAGCAGGTCCACAATACACAGACGCTACACATATTCCCATGTTCAATTCCTGACTAGAGCCATTTATTGCATATATTTCCCTCTTTCTCTAACCTTCTGTCAAACAACTAATGAATAAAAAAGCCACTAGCACCGCAAAGTGTTGAAAGAACAATCTTCAACAGTTTCTTTTTTTTTTCTGGGATATAGAAATTCACCTAATTCTTGTGAATTGTCAAGAGATAAGAATTATGTGCAAATTTGCTTTCCCTGTGCCAATTGTATTTTGAGATGACCTTAAAATATCCACCAACAACATTTATGGAAAAAAAGATGCTTGTATTGATTCCAAAAGTTTGCTCTAGTAAAAGTGATGGATAAGGTTGCTGTCGAGGTTAACCCAACATAATTTGTTTCATTGACATCTTGTGTATATTGATCAGAGTTTTTCAAAAACAGCTCCTTGCACTGCATCATTCAGCATGTATGGATATGACCTTGTGGGCAGTAATCTCAGTACATATGCCAGATATCTAGATTTAAAGGTGCAATATGCAAGAATGACATCTTGTGCTCAAGTTTGAATATGCCGGGTGCCGGTAACAGATCAGGGCCAGAAAATAACTGGCAAAGACCAATCATAAACATTAAGTTAATAAGTAGATAAATACATTTAGCTGCAATATGGAGTTGTTGGTAATTGAAAAAAGAAGTGTGAGATAATTTTAGAGCTGACTACATTTTTCTAATTTACTACTAGCATTGTTAACTCAACCCTAGCCTCTAACCTGGTCGTTGTCGAATAACACATATCATTGCAGTGTTTTATTGAAGACTTGGCAACCTTGTAGGCTCGAACGTGATTGGTTCTGGAACCAGAAAGTATGAAGGCGGGACAGATTGTTATCAATGAATAAGTAATTCTGCAGCCTTTTTAAAATAATTAAAACTTGCAACCACCCAGTCGGATGACAAGGAAATCTGCTTCAATGTAATATTCCTTCCAAGGTGATTGAGACTCTAAACTGTTGTCTAATTATTTAACCTTAAAACTGTGGACCAAGAGAATAATTAATCCAACAAATCTTAGAAAAAACATTTTATAAGTCCACTACAATACCAGAGGTTTTCTGTACTTACAGTACAGTTGAAAAAAAAAAAAAATGATTTCAAACACCCAGTATGGACATAACTCTCACATGAGTAAATCTCAATATATTTGAACATAATCCAAACATTAGGTACTCAATACAAATAAATGTGATTATTTTAAGTATTTATTTTTGTTAGGTTCAATTTTCAATGCTTACAACTAGTCAAACAACTATGTACTACTGTTTTGATAAAGTAATTCATGCAAAAGTAGTCCTGACCAATCAATGACTGAATATGCTCTGGAGTACATATGGGTACTTTTGAATTTTTTGACATGTCTGGATTAAAAATGTTATTTTTTTAAGTAATATTATATGTTTTGGCAAAACAACTATTATTTAGCTGTAAGCTAAAATCATCAAGTTTAACACCAATAAATTAATAAATAAATAAATCTGAATAATATGAGTTTCATGTTTTTCTTTGACCTTTTCAATAATATTGTAATTTATTAATCCGTGTGTGGGTTATTTATTGTTCTGGGTCACAACCAGTTCAGGAGTCTAAAAATATCTGCACATGTGGGTAAAATATGACACTTCATTCTATTTTGTTTCATTTTGGGAGTAGCTTGCCTCTTTTGCGGCTCTAAAGTGGCTCCACCATCCTCCTCATTTCACCTGAAAACATGTTGTTATGCATCCTTAGCTCATGACCATCCCGTGCCCCTGGTTTCCTCTGAACCCTTCAGGTTTACAAGCTGCAAATAATAGCCTGGACAACAGGTTCATATTTGCAAATTAAACTCTGCAAGATCAAAATGATGGTCCCCGACAGGAACAAACAGATTTTACATGCATTGCGAATGTGATTAATAGTCTCGTTGTGTTGTAATAAAACTGTGCTCTCCTGGTGTCTTTTAAAGTCTCAATTCCCTCACTCATTTTCCAAGCCTGAATGTGCATCACAGTAGGTTAATGCACAAAGCAGCAGCTTTAAATGGAATCTCAATGAAGACGGGGAATGATAATGTGTTGTTAATCCGTGGATGATAATGACAACTCCATGAAAAAGAGGGATTTAAAATAATCAGCATTGGAACTCATCATCTTCCCCAACCCTTGCAGTCTATATATTTAAATAAAATGGTGTGTCCTGTCGCGTAATAAATCTTAAAACAAAATATATTATTTTGATAAATACATTTCTAGGTTGTGCTAATGCTGATGCAACAACTGCACACTTTGCGGATGTGCATCTCTTGCACACAAACTCGATAAAATGGATTTACATGTAGATTCCCTAAGAAAGAACATTTTTACTCTTTGGAGTCCTGCAATTGCAGTATTTATGTATTCTTCCCAATCTTGCGAAGCATGATGCTAATGTTTATTCATCCATAGCTATGACACTTTCAAACTTAATTTTTACAGTACAGTAGATCGAGAGAAAGGTGAGGGTCGTTTTACAGTCAAGAAATTGTTCCTTGGGGATTAATCAGACCAAATGAACATTCATATCTAAACACAAAATAATTTAACAATGTTTTTTGCAAAAATATACTATCATAATAAAATATATATACATTTTTAAAGGACCAAGGGGAAGGATGAAGAAACAAAACTTACAAGCGATGCGGCCGGCAATGCAAGTAACTGAAGCCGCTGGCACAAGAGCGTGCACAAACTCTTCCTAAAAACAAGAAGAAGAAAAAAAAACTGTGACGTACTGCTAGAGCTCAGTGACATACTGCTAGACCACTGCGCATATACCGGTATTATGAAAACAAGCGCCATGTCAAGCGATGCAGTAAGTAAAAATAGACACGACTATCCAGGGCCCGAGAAGGGAAAGTAGTATCCCTGCTTACAGGTTGGGCTTTAGGTTCAACGGGAGATACAGTAATTCTAATGAACCCAGTCCTCGATTTGTAAAATGTCTGGTCTAATGTTCAGTGTTACACAGCAGCTTTTGCTAGAAATCTAGTATTGAAAGTCTTGAATTTCCATTTGTAAATTTTGTACCAGTTTGTCTGTCCCAGTTTGTCTGTACCTGTTTACATGACAATGTGGCTGTTTTTGTTTGAATACGTTGGTGAAAACAACTCTGCTTTTACACGACAGAACTAGCGAACTGATCTTATTGAAAACGATGAAGTAGCCTACATATGCCTGGCCTTTAGATGGCTGTGTGCCCAATGTATGCAGTGTTCTGTGGTTTCCCCCAGTTTCCTCCTTAACAGGAAAAACTGTTGAAGAATAGGCAGCTAGCAGTGATGTCATGGTTTGCGTTAACATGACAGCGAATCACCCAGCACTGTCAGATTTCTCCACTCTGGAAGCCATTTTTGAAAAGCTGCATTAGAGATGTCATACATTAGGTTGTATGCGTTTTTTCATAATTTCTGTGAATTTGTGTTTCTAACGTCTGTGTTTGTCTGTAGATGAATATCGGTGCAACATCCTAATATGAGTTTTCTTATGTACATTGGGTGCATTACTGTGCACACATGCATGCACTTATGACTCAAAGCACTGCATAAATATTCAGAGGAAAGATGTATGTGCTTTTCGGGTGATGTTAGATTGATGACCACCAGGTGGGTTTTATATGCTTTTGCAGAAAACTATTATTTCTCATCAAAGCCTCCCTGCAGCTGAACAAATATCGAATATCCAGCAACATTTTAAAATTTACTTTCAAATTTACTGTTTCATATTGTAATGTCAATAATTATAAAGGATATACAGCGATCAAAACTCATGAACACACTATTATCAAGGCTACAGTTTGCAACAACAAATGGCAACAAAGAGCACTCAAGAGCTGTTTGCAGTGATTGCAGGAACTAAGCCTCACCTCTCAATCCTGCATGCACTTAGGACTTGAAGCAAGTCACAAATATTCAGCGGAAAAATGTGTCTTATAATTATTGGTCTGGTGGGGTTGGTGGAATGGGGTGGGGTCTTGGCTATGTGATGGTTATCATAGGCTTCTGTAGGCATAGGTGTAATCTTAACCGGGTACATGTCCCCATCAATATTTATGATTGACGGGTTTGTTCCACCAAACCTGATGTGGTAATTATTTACCAGCACTGTTCTAAAAGCCACTGTTGCTCCAGCAAAGTTTCCGCATCAGTATCTGAACATACTATTATTTAATTCATTCCATCCCACTTTCTTATGCAGTCATGTTCCTTTCTGTCCATATGCTACAGCATTCTTTGCACTAGATATGTCAGGTTTTAAAAGACTAGTAGTCAGCTATAGGGCAGAGTCAAAAATTGTTTAATTAAATACTTATACATGTTTCTACTTATTATTAACCCTGATACATTTTTTCCAAGCACCAAGCATGGAAATAACTAGCACGGGCATATAATTTCGAACATAATCTAAATGTTTATTTCAAGTCATTCAGTCAAAAAGTAAAATTTATATTAGATACTCAATCCGAAAAAAAAATGGGATACATTTTAAGAATTTATTTTTGTTAGGTTCGATGATCAAGGCTTACAACTAGTCAAACGAATATGTACTTGTACATTGATAAAGTAATTCATGCAAAAGGAGTCCTGACCAAGCATTGACGGAATATACTCTGCTGTACATGTAGATACTTTTAAGTTGTCTGAATATTTTTTTTGAGGTAATATTCTATATATTTTTTCAGTATTTCTATATTTGTACTATTCCTATTATATTTATATCATATTATTTTTACTTTACTAATTTGATTATTTAATGATATTTTATTATTTTGTAGTCATTCATTTAATATGTTTTTATTCACAATTTCTTTTATGAAATACTTGTTTGCCAGATGTTTCTACTTAAAATTAAGTGTATATTTTTGTCTTTGTTATTTTGTTAACAGATATCACTTTGAATGTCTTTCATTATTTCTTAATTTTTAATATTTTTAGTATGTTTTGTTCTTTTTTGATTACATATTTATTTTTGAAATATATTTTATTACAATTTTTCATCTTTAATGACCATTAAAAACTGTTAATAATGTAATAACATGAAGCAGAATTTAAACATCCTAACATGCATGTGTCCACATCCAAATTCTAACTCCTACACAATTTTCCAATACAAACACATAATGCAGCACTCTTGCTGCGTGTTTAGAAAGAAAAACAGCTTGTAGGGATGGCTGTCCACAAAAAATCAGAGAACAAAGAGACAAATAACACTCGTCAAGTCATTGCAGAGATTATAATGTCACTTGGGAGCCAAAGCCTCGCACAAACACCCTGCTGTGCAAAATTTCAATAATTTTCCTTACAGCAATATTATCCTCCTTTCTTTCTCCTTTCACCCTGCTTTTGTTTGAGAAGCACATAATTCACTCCAAATCATAGCTCTGCTGTCTGCATTTTTAAAAGGCTTTGTAGCTTAGTCCTGAGATTTGCCCTCAACGGAGACGTATAATAACGCCTGTTTGTTTAGGATGTGGAGGAGATAGCTCAGTTTTCTAGCTGTGTCAGAGATAAGATTACTAACAGTCACAAAGGTCAAATATGTAAAACATCAAGTGAGTTGCTAATGTAAAAAGGCTGATTTAGTATTCACCTGCTAAGCAACATCACTTGACCTTTTCATTTTTTAAACCTTTCGCAGCAAAATGCTCAGGCAAAAGAGATGTGTAGGACATGGGCATTGAACGTCATTTTATTTTATCTCCTATGTAGGTTGAGTGTCCGTCCTGCTCTCTGAGAGTGAATGTGTGGCCTGGAGGATTTTCTAAGGGACCATATGGCACAATACACCACATTATAGGTAAGGTTGGCTTTTCATCATTTTGTATATTAAAGTGCATACCGGGAAACTTGAGGACTTTATGTCTTGATTGCTGATTTTATAATTGTATTTTCTCAGGAAAAATAAATTATTAAAGTAAAAAATCTTGCAGTCAATACTTGAAAAAAAATGGAAAAACCTATGTGCAGAAAAGTAAGTATACCCCATGATTTGACAATCCATAAATCCACCTTTAACAGGACAAACACCCTGTAATTGTTTCTGACTTCTTAAGTCTTGAAGGAATTGTTGTCTACTCGTCTTTACAACGTTGCTTCAGCTCATTTAGATTTTCCAGATATAATTTCCTGCAAATCTCTTTTAAAGTCAAGCTAACCATTTCATTCAGGAAGAGTTCCAGACTTCTTTTGTAGATTTGCCTTGTGGTAATCTATGTCGTTTGGGAACAATGTAATTTTGTTGACCCAGTTTGGGGTGAGCTTTATCTGTTGGACAGATGGAGAACTTCATCTTCAACTCGAGCCTATTAAGAAAACAGTTTCTTTGCAAACCCACAAAGGCAAGCTATTTTGTTTGAGCTTCCTTTTGTTAACTTGTGAATCAAACAATCATGTACTGTACATGTTAGATTTCAGTAATCAAGCAGGCATCACAAGAAGTGAAAATCAGCAGTATCCATATTGTTTGTTACTTGGAAATTATTGTCTGACATTGTGTTACTCTAAATGGTTACAGTGCTGCACGTTCTTGTATTCGTTTTGTTCTCTTTTCATGCATTAGGGGTACTTAAAAAAAAAACTAAAAAAACACTACTACCCTTGGAAGTCCAGTGATCTTTTTTGTCTCAGTGCACTTCAAGAAATTAGTTGCATGATACAGCAATCTCCCACAGGTCCAGCAGGTTTTTTACTGTAAATTCACTGGTCCCACAGACGATTTCTCATCAGAACATCACACCGTTGATTGGTCTTGCCAGCTCACCCCTACTAATGTCAGGCAAAGCAAGGCTGTGAATACCCTCTATATCTAAGAAGGAACAGTCAATTCCAGAATTCTCTGTCTTTCAAAAGATGGCAAAAGAAATCTACATCCAGGTGTTGGCAAAGGGATTTATGAAGCTCTAATATTTTCTCCTAGAGGATTTACTGGAATATCCACACTAGGGAAAAATGGAAAAACATTATCATTATTTCTTCTTTTTTTCTTTAATTTCCCTTTTCTTCTCTCTTCTTTTTCGTCTCTTTTATTTTTGTCTATTCTCTCTTATCATTCTCTTTTTTTATGTTCCTGTCACTCTTTCCTCTTCCACTCTTCCTCTTCCTTCACTTCAATTATGTTAAGTGTAAATTGCAAAGAATTGTGGCCGTTTTGTTTTACCAGTTGAATTTGTATACATGTTAAACATTTGTATGACCAACTTTAACAACAGAAAATTAATATTATGTTTGCCGAGGGACAATTACTCCCTGCTCAGTCAATGGAAAATAGAGGATATAGAACTCCTTGAAGACTTTAATGTTAACCAAAGATGTTGTTGAAAAACAAGTCCATGGCTCACTTCTAGCTTAGTCTTCATGTATTATGTGATTATTATGTATTTTTGAAAACTTTTTCTAGTCAGATCAAACTCAAATCCTTGTTTCTAATTTTAACTTGTAATATTCCAATTTTCAATTTCCAATTATTTAATATAAACAGTTTTTATTTGCTGTAAACCATAATCATTAAAACTGAAAATAAATACATAAATATACTGCGAGCTAAAGTCCAACATCAAATTTGCCTAGCAAAGACAAGAAAATGCTGTTAAAAGGGTTTTCACTAGGGAAACATTTTTCTATATGTTGAAGGATTTTCTTTGAATAACCTGAACATGTCCTTTGACTGATGGAGGGGACAATTGCTTGTATAAGTTTATTGCACTCTCTTTCTGCCAATTTATGGTTCATAGGGGCATAACCATCATTTCAAAATTGAGGGGAATACATTTTTCTGAGGTCAACTGAGTGATTTTTCCTCTTGCATTCAATCGCACCCTTCCTCAGTAGCTAAAGAAGCGTTTAAATCGCTGTTGTACAATGATTGTGCTACCTTACTAATCAGCAATTTTAATAGTGGTTCATACCTGGCTCCTAGCAACAGATAGCTTTCTCTGAGCAAGTTCTAATGTCTCCTTCCTTGGCACTGGCCTCTGGTCTCAGTTCTCCTCCTTGACACTGGCATGTGCTATTATTGCATTCTATTTAAATCCAAAAACCTAAAAAAACAACATTTTGAAATGAATTACAATGAGTTGCAGTGATATTACCGATGAAAATAACCTTGAAGTCCCTGTGCCATAGATATCTTTATATATCTTTATATATCTTGTATATATATATATATATCTTTATATATATATATATATATATATATTATGGCATGCCATATTATGTATATATATATATATATATATATATATATATATATATATATATATATATATATATATGTGTATTTTTCTAATTTTAGTATACATTTATTTCTTAAACACAAGCAGCCAACCAGGCTATCAACACCTCCTACACATGTAAATGCTTGCATATTATTGGCATAATTATTCATAAATGAAGCATTCGTCAGTTTTGTTCTCATGAACCATTTGCAGAGTTTTTTCCTCCAACTGATAACAGTAATGATGCATGTAAATGTTTTATCTCTCCGCACTAGCTGTGATGTTCTTTGTGGGCTTTAGCTAGAGGGGTTTTTCGTCACTACACTAACTTCGCAAGGAGATATCAGCCATTTTTTTACCCCAACGCAAGTCATTTTTTGACTATTATTGCTGTGCGGTTTAAGAAGAAAACAATTGAATGATATCTTCTCCACTCTGCTGAGAGGTTTAAAAATGGAGATGTACTTTTCTCCCTCAAATGAATAATACAAAGCCTAAAAACTGAATTTTGTTAAGTTAATTCATGAGTATTTATTGTGCAAGGGTGGTAATGTCAATGGCAATTTTGACATTTGGACACATTATAGTATTCCAGGGAATGCACTACTCTGCTGCTGAAAGAAAGTCACATTTTCACTGTCTCTCGATAATTCTGAAATATGTTTAACATGAAAAAAAGCTGCTGCAAAATATTTCATCAAATTTTTTAGATACTGTGTAGTATGAAAGGAAAGATGAGAAATGAAGGTATTATTGGTACATTTCAACAGAATTACTCTAATTTAAAATTATTTACTTGAAGAGCTACTTTTAGAGAAACTTTCATAAGCTCACAAAAAAGACAAAGATGATGCCAAAAATTTGAATGGCATTTCTGGCTACATGCAGGACTGGTTGTTCATATTTTTGTTTATTTTTTCATGCAAAAAGTGACTTCTCTTAATGTATGTGAAAACATCTTTTTACCAGTAAGGTTCCCCATGGTTTCATTCATGTTCCATCACTGTTTTCAGTCGATGTGATATTTTTAGCAGGTATTATTTAGTCTTTTAATCAGATTTAGAGGTTGTTATTGATGCCAATATTCAGTTTTTGGGCAGTGGTTGGCACTGTTGCCTTGCAGCAAGAAGGTCCTTGGTTTGAATACCAGCCTTGGGTCTTTCTGCATGGAGTTTGCATGTTCTCCCTGTACATGCGTGGGCTCCCTCTGGGTACTCTGGCTTCTACCCACGTACCAAAAACATGACTGTTAGGTTTATCGGTCTCTCAAAATTTTCCTTGGGTGTGAGTGTGTGTGTGTGTGCATGGCTGTTTGTAGTGTCTGTCCCTTAGTTGCCCTGCGATGGACTGGCAACCTGTCCAGGGTGTACAAACTTAGTTTGTAATTCTAGTCAGACGTTTACATCCACTCATCACATAAACCCCATTATACTAAATTACACTTTTTTGGTTCATTTACAGAGACAAATCTGACTGGATATTTGACTAATCCTGGCAGTGTTATTATATATCATTGTGTTCAGAAGAGTTGTTAATTTGAGGTACAGCCAAAACGGTTTTTGTAAGTTGTTCTTCTCTTTCATAATTTCATTCATATTGCGCAAAGCAAGCACACAGTATGATACTACCACCAACATGCTTGAACATACTGCTCTGACTCTTTTAGTCATTATGAAACTATGCTTTATGTCAAATTGGTTTCATTGGGAACAGTAATACTGTTTAACCAATCAAAAAAACAATCAATCTACCAAGCCAATTTAATTTCGGACACAAGGTTGACATAAAAAAAATATATCAGAAATAAAAAAATAAAAAACATACACCGCATTAAAGTACACCTACACTACATTCTGTTTTTCAACAGTTTCCATTTCATTACATATTTGAGTCTGGATTGTTCCTGAACATCCTAGGAAGTTTAGTTTTAATTTTAATTTGAATACCTCTACCAATTCTGCTAAGAATATTGGTCAAATATCTGGTCACAATTAAACCAAGGAGCATGTGCATGATGTATCTTATTAAGAGACACTCAACCGCACATTAGTAGGTATAGATGTATATTAGCCTGTATGTTAGAACCTGCACACTCAATTGATTTTGAAACAATTGCACATGTATTTGGTATAAACATCCCTGAAATTGAACAGTTCAAATAAATCAATACAATTCAAAAACTAGCACTAAAATTATCTAATTATGAGTGAGTAAACTTACTGCGAGTGATGCACCGATACTATATCAGGGCCACACTGTTCTTATGTACTGTATCGGTAAAGTTAACGCTGCGATAATTTAACAGAAAATGCTTACTTTTTAATATATATATATGGCCCATATATATATATATATATATATATATATATATATATATATATATATATATATATATATATATATATATGGAGTTTAATGCCTAAGACCAGCCCACTTCATATCATATATTTTTTCACATGTTGCAATTCATTTGTTATAAGAGCAGAGAAGAAAAAAAATTGTTGTGGTAGATATATCAGCATTGGTATTTGGTATCGGCAAGTACTCAACCAAGTATCTGTATTGTATCGGTTTCAAAAAAGTGGTATCCCCACTTACTGCAACAGAAAATGTTTTCAAATCAAGCAGCATTTAAAAAAAAAATCCTGCCAACTCTGAGATCAGGTGAAACGTTCACAGTAAATAGTAAGTGAGAGCCAATATTTATTGATTTGGACAGTTTCCTAGGAAATCTTAAACTAACCAGCAGCTGCAGCAGATTGCATACATGAAGATGAAGTATTCGGGTAGAGTGTCATGTTGCTTCACAGTGAGGCTTCAGTTGTTAATGATGATGTCTCTGTTGTAAAGCAAGTGTCAGTTCTGAGCCGTAGTGAAAGATGTCCTAGTTTCTTCATGCACACTTTGCATCATGATGGATTTAATGTGATCAAGAGTAAGCACATGCTTTTGATGCTTTGTGCCTGTTTTTTTTTTGTTTTTTGGTGGGATTTTTGAAGAGAGAGGGGAGAACTTGCTAGACTTGTAGAGGATGTACAAAATAAACTTTTTTCTCGTTAGTGTTCAAGTCTTTAATGAGTTTAGTAACTCCGGTATCAAAACAAAGCAATACTTAAATGCAGGCTGGAGGGGGTTTATGATGATTCAAGTGAGAGTGAATAGTACTAGCAGAGAGAGGGTTTGTTTTTACTGACACAAATATGGAGAATATGACAAAAAAACAGATGTATTGCTACTTAGCCTGTAAATGTAAACCTTTTATAAATAAATGCAAGCATTTTGTGGGTATCTCAGATGGGGACTCTGCTAGGAAGTGTAGAGTCCAAAAAATAATTTCTCTTGTCGAAATTGCATAAAGGGATTTTATTTTTTGTCTCTTTGAAGATTTCATTAATTTTCCCCTCACTAAAGGAGAACCCAGAAGCTTGGAAATAAACCAAAGAAGATATATTTTAATAGCACACTGATTGAAAGACTGATAAATCATTTTTGACTCAGGCAATCCGACAAGCTTCCACTCTATTAAAGGAATAACTCCCCTCTTTGCAATGTCATGGGAAATCCATCATTAATGTGTGATTCCATGAGTCTGATGTCTTAATAAAATCACTTTGCATAGATGGTTTAGCATTATTGGAGCAATGTTTCCCTGAGATAACTCATACCTTTAATTTTTTTTCCTTGTTTATGGTGTGTGTCTCGGCTTGGTTACATTGAAGTTTCAGGAAAAACCTGCACACATAGGCTAATAATCCAAAATAACTCCTCAATGATAATATTTTCCAGTTAAGATGATTTTTTTAACCTGACCCAGTACCCGCGGTTATCTCCTGATCAAAAACAAACTGACCGGCAGATGATTTATAACCCGTTACCCGACCCGAGTCTGTACAGTGACATATTACAGTGATTATTCGTAACTCTTCTGCATCAGTGGGTTGGATATGCCTGGCACTGCTATGCACTCCAAACCCCTATATCAGTCTCCATGGTGATGACAGGCTTAGATAGTGAGATGCATTGTATATGGTGTCCAGTTTTAAGGTAATTGTCCGATGCTCTGAAGGATTGTTTTTTTCATGATTCACTTGCCTGAGTAGTCAGGGGGAGTGAATTGTTATTTGTCGAAATTACTGACGGCCTTGAGATTTTTCTGTCATCATTTTAAGAAACTGGTTGAAGTCTATAAATAACACAATGACTAATCAGAATCAGAATCAGCTTTAATTTTTAAGTCATTTAATTGAATGTAAATTATATTAAAACAAATTATTTCCCTTTTATTCCTCTGAAATTTTACACTGATGACATCTATTTGATCAGCAGATTGCAAGACCAATAGCCCAATAAATCAACAGTCCCTGGCTTCAACTGTGTTCTACTTTATTGATTCTTAAATCCAGGAAGAAAGGTCTATCCTGCTAGCGGCGCTGAATGCCTATTTGGAGAACATTGTGCTACCAGCTCTATGTTGCTAAATACTCTCGCTTGCTCGTTCCACCAATACAGTAGCTACATCAACACAGTCCGGTTTGAAAGTCTTAAAGTCTGATATTTATTGTCCCCAGAAATCTTCAAACCACACTCAAGTTTATGGTTAATTGTTCACAGAAATCTTTAAAACAAACCGATGCCCTTGGATGTTGAGACGAGGTCTTAGGGTGAATAATAATTTAAATGATAAAACTAAGAATATCAGTCATCCTTTTTGTAATCTTTTCTGGCATTCTTTCCTTTCAGCTTTATTCTTTCCTTCCTTGTGTCATTTCTTCTTTGCATTTTGCCTCCTCTACTTTTTTTGTTGTGCCCTTCCTAGTGCCATCATGTCTCTCCTTCCTTCTATTCTTTCATCAATCTGTCCTTTAAGCCATCTACTGTCCTCTGTTGACTCCTTCCATCCTTGCTCTCTCACATTCTTTTCATTTCTCTTGTCGAACTTTCCTTATTTCCTTCTATTTTTTCTTCTGTCTCCTTTCTCCATTCATAGCTTTGGTCCTATCCTCTTTTTGTCCTCTTACGTCCCCTTTCTTAATGCTGCATTCAGACCAAGGGCTTGGTTAGCATCAGATTACATGTTAAGTCTATGGCAGAGGCAGTTGGAGGAGCATCACGGTCTCTGCGGCGCTTTGTTAGTTTTGGCTCTGTTAACTTTTCAAGCTTTTCCTGCTTTTCATGCTTCAAAGCTCATAAAGTCAGCAACGCAGAAGTTCAGCTAGTTGAACTTTTGATGGCGCCGACGGCCCCAAAGCGGCGTGTTAACCAATCAGAGCTTATAATTGTAGTGATGTCACTACACGTATTTTGAATGTAGCGGGAGCTGGAAAAACCTACATTTAAGTCATTTAAGAAAACACAGATTTGAAAAATGATAATTAACACTTACCGAAGACAGATGGACAGGCGCTCTTCGGGAGGAATAGAGCGGCTGTAGTTGGTGTCCTGGTAGGTGATTCGAGCTCGGATGCGGCCCAGGAGGTCATAAAATTAGGCGTCGGGAAAGACGGAAGTACCGCTGAAAGCGAACCTCATCCATATGTATGTAGGAGCAAATGGTTAAACTCCCGAACGCATCCATAGAATAGGGTGTATCCACAAACGGCGCTGATGTAGCCGAAGTCAACGTTGTCTAGCTTTATTTAGCAAATAAAGCCAAGCCAGTCTCTCAATACTCTCCGCCATAGTTCAGAATGTCCGGTAACAGAAGAAGCCTTGCCCATGCGCTCTTTTTTGCTCAGAAGTGGCAGGCTTTGCAAGCTTCAACATAGAAGCGTCAAACTAGATGCTTTGTGAGCTTTGCCTGACGCTGACAAAGCCCTTGTTCTGAATGCACCATAAGTGTCTTCCTTTCATACGTCTGTCTGTCTCTTTTTTTTGCTTCACCCTTCATTTTTCCATTCTTCATGTGATTTTTTCCTTCCTTCCTTTCTTGTGAAAAAAAAAATGTCAGTTTAGAAAAGTCACAGAAATGTACAGGTATGCTGGTAGAGCATGTTTTTCCACTTTTCCTAAAAGAAAGTTTCTAAGGAGGTAAGCTAAAAATAAACATATTATTTATAAGTAAACTATACCTGAAAAGACTAGAGTCTCCCAAGACAAACCCGGAATGGCACGCAGAGGTATTTCTCAGAATGCTCTGTGTAGCACCTGTATATAACATCTTATAAACACTTGTTATCCAAGCTCCATATAAAAGTATTTTTTATGGAAAGAAATTTTTTTTTGATAATACAATCTAATGTAATATAGATTTTAAATAGAAGGCCACTTTGTAGATAGGGTTAAATCAGAGTAAACGGAAAAGATTTGAAACCATTTGGTTTAGAGCTTGAAACCTGCTGTGACACACTTGGTGTGAACACACCCTCTGTATGTGGCTTGCAGTCGAGCTTTCACATGCATGGGCTGGAATAAGAGAGGCAGGTATGAATTCAGGAGGGAAGGGGCCCTGGTGGTGGAGAAAAGAGGGGGGAGAAGAAGCTGATCAGGAAATGGTGTAGGGAAATCTAATTTATTTTTCATACGCTGCCAAAATGGAATGTCATATATCACACTAAGCTGCAATTTTGTGCCAGCGCCAGCCTCACAAAAGATGAAAGAATAGTGATCAAAGATACAGAGAAGGGAGCTGTCTAGTGGAGTTGCTATGGGAGCTCCTTTCACAGAGAACAATATAAACTTTGTTGAATTAGTCATCCAGTATACTGTCACCATTGGTTTTCAGTGAGATACAAGTCACTTCAAACATCTAATAGTGTTAGACATTTAAAGTATTGTTGACTGCGTCACCATAGTATTGATAATGAACGAGCATTGCTAACAAACCTTTGGCTGACAGATTTACAGTGAAGTAAAATGTAATGAATTGAGTAATTAGCTGTTCATCATTTATTTAATTACCAGGATTTGTGTTGGAAGAAATGTAAAAAATTGATTGTTTTCATCAAAATAGGATGGTTACCTATTAAAATATAGTCCCTTGGGGAAAACCGATCAGGATTTTACTGTGGTTACAAACTTCGATAGGCAACCGAATGTGTCTAATTTATTAGTTCGTTTTTAATTGCTTGTGGCAATGAACTATACTCATCGAAATGTTTTATTTTTTAATCATGAAACCTAATAGACAAGTCTTTTTAAAATTCCAGCTTATTTTAATGATTCGTCGAGACTCATTTTTTATGGTTTGGAATATAAGGCAGTTTAAAACTTTTAGAAAGGGTCGGTAATCATTTAAACCCAACCCACAAATTCCCTTTATTCTGCAAAAATATCACTATTTATTTATTAAGCTCTCGTGTCAATATTTGGAATTGGGTTCTGTTCACAAACTTTCACTTGTTACTGTAATTATTCTGCGGACACACCTATCTAGCTAAGTAACACAAGCCAAAATACTGCCTGCTGCTTCAGAAACATACAAAACCACGTGGTGTATTAATATACAGAATTAGCCATACTCTCTTTCAATTATGGTTTGATTTATTTCTTCATCCAATAAACTTGTCATCCACTCAATACAGGATGCTTTTAAACCTGTTCATGATTCTGCTTTGAGATTTTCCACCCGTCCTCTTACACACCAGAGATCAACTCATTAGAGTATCCATATCAGGCTCAGAAGCTCGCTCTTCTTCATTGGCGCCATGGAAAATGCTCTGATCTTAACAATGTCCTCTTAACGATTTTCAATGGAGATACTGAGCTCTGTTTTTGAGGGATTCAGTCCAATCAGTGCAAATAGTGTCTTTAAAAAGAAGCATTTGTGCTTTAATGTTTTACTATTGTTGCCCTTTTCTGTTCAGTCTTGAAAAAAAAGGCTTTAAAGCTTTAAAGGCACTTTTTATGGGACTGTACAGCCAAAGTTGATTTAGTAGAGATTTCGTTTACCATACTTTTCCATCATCCTATTTGCTAAATAGCTGCCATATCAGCTAGTTTGCCAGCAGACTTGCTCTAAGATATTTCTTGCCAGTTCGTTTGCAGTGGTCCATGTGTTAGGAGCATGAAAATATAAATGACTGATGAAAAAGAAAATTCATTTTCAAAGCCTTGCTTCTAAAATTTCCTCAGCGTTATTTTTATTATTTATTTTTTTAAAACATGTAGCTAGCAGCCTGGATATGTAGTTTTCATGCAAATAGCAATGCAAACTGATTATCCCATTAACTGACCATAAACCATTGTTGGACATAAATGACGATAATTTTCCTCATCTATTAACACTATTTATATTTTGATAATTTCATCAAACTGAAAGCTTTATCCCTGCTCCTATTCATCCAATTGAAATAAAGAATATTGTTTTATACTCTGTATCAGAGAAGGATTTAGGACTGAAGAAGACCCGCAGCTTAGCCCAGATAACTGATGAATGGTTATATTTTTTAGCATGTGCAAAAAATTGCTTTAAATGATGCGGCATCTCCAATTTCAAATTCTGACCACAATAAAGCAAACATAGCAATGGGTTACACATATAAATCAATAATATTAATGAAGCAAAACAACACTAACAACCAACAATATTAACAATAAACAAAATCAGTCACAGTTAGGTGCTGATTAAGGTCACCTCAGATCACTGGTCTGGGAAATAAAATCTTAAATCCATTGAGAGCAGGTTATATAAAGAGAGAATGCTATTAAATTTGACTCTATAAATAATATGATGACCATATGGTGTTATTCTCTTAGATCCTGGTCACTGCCATTTTTCCTGCTTTGTTTTTCTTTTTTATACTGATTTAAGATAGTATTTATTGCTTTGTCTACAGTTTTGTATGACTAATGAGCAATTATCTTTTTCATAGGGCTGATTCATTGAATGAATGCAAAAACATTTTTATATAACTGCTGTTATTAACAAACAGGTTTTAGTCAAACAAAAATTTCAGGACATATATACATGCAACAATACTTTTTTTTTGTTCCTTAGTCATCCAGAGAACATTAGCCTCTATTATTTATTTTATATTTAGGACTATTATCCAAGCTTGATTGGATTATTTCCATGCACACATCATTAACAGTTTACCATTTATTTCCTTTGTATAAAAACTTTACTGATAGTAAACAAAATTTAGCAAACCAACACTTTTTAAACAACATTCACAAACCTGAATCATAACTAATTTTATAACACCTGTTGTACTATACCTTTTCTCTATAAAAACATTCCTGATATTGGTATGAGTGAATAAGTGTTTCTTCTTTAGGGGCTCAGGCAGGCTGTATGCATGCTACTTTATTCTGACGATGACCCTCTGTTAGACTCCAGTACTGCAACTTACTTCAGACCCCCCCCCCCCCAGGTGAAGATGTCCATCCGTTAAGCCTTTGATTAAGATGCAAGTTTTGACTAAATGTTTCACACTTTGAATCAGCTGTTTCTTGTTACATGCACTCAAGTAGGCATGTTTTAAAATCAGTGTGGATTACAGAGTACGTGATGCAGGTGTATTGCAATCACTACGACACAATGCTTTATTGCTTTACATTACTGGATCATAAGGTAATGACATATTCCTTTTTTTTTCTTTTTTTTTCTTTTTTGCTGAAGTGGAATTTTTTTAGTTTTCTGATAGAGAAATCACAAGGCCAGCTTTACTTGGGGGCATTAAATCCTTCTGGCAGAATAACAGATGAATGCATGATTATGCTGTTTTTCTGATTTAATTACGTATTAGCTTTAAGATTGCTTTGTGCTTTCATTATGTGATATCAGAGGATATTAATCAATTTTAGTCCAAGAATGGAACAACCCCTTCAGTAAAACCATTAAGATATTAAACACACACACAAAAAAATAAAATAAAAAAACTAGGCCACCTCTGACGCTCTGCTGCCTGCACTGGATGCACAATTTTTTAGGACCAAGAGAATTGGTCTGGACTAAATCCATGCAACTTTTCATACAATTTGGTGTGACAAACCTGTGAAGCTGAACTAATGCTGTTTAAAAAGTTGCATTGACTGTTGTGTGCTTTTGTCTGATGTGTTTTTCTCACTGTGGAAAGAAGAGAAATTTTGAATGCAGCGCTCAGTCTTGCACAGAAAGAGTGGCTTTTGTGTTGTCGTATATGGATATCTCACCTGTAGAAACACATTGATCCAGTTGTCTGTCTGCTGAACTTCCCCCCCCCCCTTTTTCCACAGAATCATTCCTTACCCATTTTTCTGTTGTCATTTTTGCTTAGCTGTTTTGGCTTCATTTCAGTATCATTCAAAGCGGATAGAAACCCATAGGATACATTTGTTAATATTGCCCTGTGTTGCATCAGTAGCATGTCCCAGAAAATTTTACTTTTTTATTCCCAGAAACATGTTTTTCTGCAAAAGTAAGAGCATTAATAAAGGACAACTGAAATGACAGACAAGAACAGATCATCCAAAAAATTTGGTACAAACCACAGAACTACCTGTAGAAACCTGTAGAACTACCTTTTACTGCAATAGCTTGCAACAGTCTTTTTTTGTATGACTAAATCAGCCTCTCAAATTCTTTTAAGCAATATTGCTGCAGGTTATAGAAGTGGAAGCTTGGCTTTCTTAAGCAGAGTGATCATATTATTTTTTTTAAAAAGAGAACAGTTGGCAATACTTTTCATTTTTAATATATCTAAACTGTGCATTCTCAATGTGGTCAGAATGAACAGTTAAATAACAAACTTAGGATATAGTTTGATGACTAAAATATCTGGAAAATAATTAATAGAAATGGCTTAGTCTTCTAAATTATAAAATTTACCAATAACAATAACAGTTCACTTTTTAAATCATACTGGACACAAATTCAACAAAAATGTTAAATAATTTTAAGATAAAATGAGTATTATTTTCTTCACAATGTAAAAATAAAAGTAAAAATCGGCAGTCTCAAAAATACAATTTATATTCAGATTTTTTATCATCCAGTATATAGATGAACTTTCATGTTTCACAGCATAATAAAAGTTTTTGGGGTCATGTGGATCTACTGGATTTTTGCCAATTTGGTCACACACAGAATCTCATATTTAAACTATGGCAGCTCTGGTCATATATAAAGCTACACCTGCACTTTGATATCTTATAAACAGTCGCGACACCACATGTGCATTGTAGTATAACACAGCACTGTTCTGACGATCTATGAATGGATCAAACCATCAACTAGGTAGCAGCATGGGGAGAACATCAGATGAGAGAAAGGGTATCGTATTGGATGCATCACACCAATCAATTCAAAGAGCAACTCACCCTCCCTACTACACCCAAGTCTGCTCTTTGAAAAATGCGCATAAGGAGGTGTCTCGTGGACCATGGGATGGCAGAGGGCGAAGGATGGGTGGCGTCAACACTTCTTTGCTAATCCAATTCCAACTTAATATGAAACCAATACTCTGCTTTTATACCCCACAGCGGGCAGTGAAGGTGATATTATAGTTCAGAGCTCACCGCAAAACCAGGAGATTAAAATTAAAATGCAGAGTAGAGATTGAAACTGATGAAGGCGCCACACTAAAGGTTTATGGTAGAAAATTTATATTTTTACAAAAATGTACTAAAATACCAGAAATTATTCTTAAATATTTTCTGGCTTGTTCTTTTACATATAAATTTTCTCTCTGACAAGTCAAGTCAGTCAAATCAATTTATAAAGCTTATAAATATATACATGGGCCAGATTGGAGTTTAATGCCTAAGACCAGCCCACTTCATATCACCACCTATTTTTATTAAAATTATGGATTTACCGATACCGGTATCAATTCAGTTCACTTTTATTTATACTGTATAGCGGCAATTCACAACAAATGTAATCTGAGGGCACTTTACAGCAAAAGTACAGTAATCTCAAAACAATTATACAAAAATTCCAATCACTTAAAGGTTTTCTTTGTAAGGAATCCCAGCAGATTGCGATGAGTCATTGACGTAAGGTTGTGCCTGGAACATGCAGACTCCAACCACAGCTATTCCTCAGCAATCCTTCATGCTGATCAAGCATTTAGTGACAGTGGAGAGGAAAAACTCCCCTTTAACAGGAAGAAACCTCTGGCAGAACCTGGTTCAGTACAAGCGGTCATCTGCCACAAACGTCTGGGTGTCTGAGAAGACAGAGAAGAGACAGCATGCAGGATGCTTGGTCACTTTGAGCATCATCTGGACCGATGGTTCCCATTCAGCAGGACTATCATCCTCTATGTTTCAGAATGAGTTCCAATGATCGCAAAAATTAATATCTAGGATTATAAAGCCTGATCATAAATACTCACTCTTTGATGGAAAATAGTACAGCAAGTGTAGCAAGTTCTTTGAAATTTACAGTTTGTTTTAAGGTGTGCTTACAATATTAGATATGTGCTGTTCAAGGTGTTTATCTGAGAATCATGTCTTGTCAAAAGAAGCAGGGAACAGCCAACAAGGATCACTAAATAGATTTTTGGAGGTTGTCTTCTCACTCCTCCTCTCTGATATTCTCTTTGGCTTGTATATTTTAATCAATATCTTTGCATTAGCCCGTCAAATGTGCATATGTACACCCTGAAGCAATGATGCCAAATATTAACCTTTATATGTGTAAACCCTAACATCACATGCAAAATATGACTTAAATGTTTCTTGGAACATCTCCCTTTTGTCATCAATGTCCTCAGATGTAAACAACATGAAATAAACAAATAAAATTCAAAATTTATGATTTTGCATATCTTAATCTAAAGAATCTTGACAAAAACAGGTCCCAATATTTATTGATTTGGTTGTAAAATCAGAGCTCGTGCAGGGAGAACTAGATTTGGGGTCAGAATTTCAGAAAGAGACAGAAAAACGATTCAACGATAAGCACATTTGGGATTCAGTTGTCACTACATGAGTGCTTTGGTATGCAGGGATTATACCTAGGTTTAAAGATACATTTCCTGACAGGATATTCTTAATAAGTTTGCTCCAGCTTTGTTGGCACCAAAATTCAACAAAGGTACCTCTAACATTCTGTATGTGACAGTAAAAATAATTTTTAAAACTTTGTTTTGACAGTTATTAGATTAAAATATATTAAACTTTCAGATTGAAATTATAATACATCATGTAATAAAGAAATGTCAGACTTCATTAGAATTCAGATGAGGATCACATTTCACTCCCTTTCAAAAGAGTAACGAAAAATGTGTTTTCAAATTAGATAACACAAAATTACAAGGTTAGATCTAGCTGCCTAACACATTTCAAGAGATTCTGAAGGCTCTGGAAATTCCTGTGCTCTCACAGTCAACATTTTTCATTGAAGCATGAAGGACTGGGACAGCCCCAGGTAAGTGTAATACTTGAGTGGTCGTCCTGACTGGCTGAGATGTTTCGAAAAGTTTGGTTGTTCACTTCACATGTGTTATGTGGATCTAGAGAAGGCTTATAACAGTGTCCCCTGGGAAATTATTTCAATGGCTAGGGATATCTTTCAGGTGCATTCCGATCATTGGGATAAGGGTGTGTTTTTTCCCCAGAAGGGATGAACAACTACTGTGTCTCAGTGTGCTTTGAACACCCAAAAAAAACACAAAGCTAGGTATAGATAGTCGCTTTCCAGTTTGAAATATTTTTCTCACTATTGATTTCATGAGAGCATTAATAAATATGAACATGTCTTAAAAAATATTGAATGCACTTCTTGTTTACTGTTCAGTGATACAATTGAACCACTTAATTTAACTGGTTTATTTAATGATAGGGAAGCTTAATTTTTAGTGCAGTATATGAGTTGTGGAACTCTGCCTGTAAACACTGATACATGTTCTACCAAAAAGAGTCATTTAAAATTTGATTATCTCTTTTACCAGAACCTCAATAAAAACCAAAAGTAGATATTTGAGTTGGCATTATTCATTCCTAATGTAAGTATCATAATCTACTAAATGGAGGGTTGTTACCCTAAAAGCCCGAGTGAACTCATCAACCCCAAACAGTCTGATCGTCCCTACAGCAATTTAATAACCCAAAACTTCTAACCAATGTTCAGAACTGAAAAAGCCTTTTGGGTGGATGAAGTGCAATTTTTCATTGTTGCTTGAATTATTTTTGGATTACTGAATATTTTTTTAATCTCATTTCTTTTTTGAATGACGAGACAGTCAGATGCTTTTTGAGTATTTCGAGGAGCTAATTGGAAAATAGTCATAGTGGCGGAGAGCAGTGGAAACAGCCCAACTTTCCTTCCCTACAGCAGAATTAGTCTTACTCTGAATAGCTGGTAGCTTCATTTAGCTGTTTACAATTCTTGCCGAATCTCCAAACAGAGTTGAGTTCAAGGATTGTCTAATGCAGTTAAGATGCATACTAGATGCTGTTAATGTACAGAGCGATGCTTTCCTAAATCAGGATGATCTCTTTAAGGCTCAAGAAAGTACACTTTTTCTAAAGAAAAATATGCAAAAGTCTCGGAAAAAAAAGCTACATGTCTGGTATGGTAGGGGTCACAGCTGCCACACAGTAGTGGAAGCTTTGAGCGTGTTGTGTATTGCATCAATATGTTTTATAGTATACTATTTCAGTTGTGTGTGCCTGTTTAGGCCACTGTGGATCAAGCATGTTTGGTCCAAACTGCTGAAACTTAATTGGTTGGGGATCTGGGGAGTTTGGAGGCCAGGTCAGAACCTTAGACCTTTTGGTACGTCCCTGAGGCTTTAGCTGAGCAGCTTTTGCTTGTTGGTGGGGGTGAATTGACCCTGGAAGGATCATTTTGAACAAAACATTGTAAGAAAATGTTTCTCAGTTTACCTCTCAGCAGCTCCAGCCTAACCTGCAAAGGTTGACATTCTTCCATTTTATGTAGGGTGACCAACTGTCCTCTTTTCCGAGGACATTTCCACTTTTCACATTCTTTTTACAGATCAAGGAATATTTTTTTCTTAGCAGATAAAGAAGGAACACATTAAATAGGTTGAAATCAAAAGTAATTTTAGCAAAACAGAGCATTTGTTGAAGTGTTTCAGGATTTAGTCAAGTGTCCTCTTTTTTTGGAAGTCAAAATATGGTCACCCTAAATGTGAAAGATTAACTGTTTTACAATTTCATGTTGATGAAGCTTTTGCCTTCAGTGATCAATTTTGGGTGATATAAGGCATCCTAAATGTATCAGAGGGAATCAGAACACCACAGGTGAGCTTTAGTGTGCTGCTTCAGTGGCCTCCGCATGCACAGAAGAGGTCCACTGAGCACTATAAATTACCGACTGCCTTTGTTGTAAGTACCTGTACTGATTGGAGATTTTTCTCTTGTTGTTGGGACAGTTTTAGGACAAGAGCTAGCAGCATCTGCACCACAAAATAGCTGTTTGTTTTGCAGAACATGCTGGAAAAGCATTTCACATCTCCAAATCGCTGCCTGCTTTAATCATACAATACTTTGTGTTCTTCCATTATCTTGTATTATTTCTGAATCTAATTAAACAGTGAGCCTTATCAGCCTTTGAAAGTACATCACATATTGAGTAGGAAACAAAAGTTAATCCTGTTATTGTCGCTGGAATATTGGCTGACTCAATCACATGCGGATTATTTCGATTTGATCTGAGGCTTCACTGCCAGGTCATCTTCAGAACATATAACAAATATTGTGCATTCTGTCCACAAACAACATACCATATCAGACTTGTTTGTTTGACAAAAAAGCTGGCTCACTGGTTGTGGATATCTTAACCTTGTGCCCTAAACATATTTCTTTCCAAATACTCCTGCCTGTCAGCCATTTTCCAAACAGGCCGGCACTCCTCTCTATATAAAATGTCTTATTTAAAGTCTGCTTGTGTCTCATTCAGTAAGATTAAGCTCTTTAACACCTGCAGTATAAATTATATAACAGTCCCCCATATGGACATACTTCTGGGTAAACAGACACGTTTTGCTCGCATGAGCATTAGGACGACGCAAATGGAGACTAATCAGACGGTATGATTTCTGTCGCCCTCAGTCTATGGGTAGTGGGGTTAAATTTATGCTTGCTTAAACTTGTCGGTGTTAGTTTTCTTTTCTTGCTGCAGTGGCAGATTGGTTGGATTTTGCTGCATTAGAGGTTTTAATGCTGGGTAAAGTTTGATTTGCAGATGGCTGAATTAATTCTGCGTGCAAACATTGTCCTGCTGATTGCCTTGTCATCTCAGCTTTGCTTGCATTGTCTGAGGAGTTGGGCCAAATGAACCTGGTCCTCAGTTAGGTTAAATTTGATGCAATGGTAAACATATTATCCTCATGTTTTGGTGAAATAAAAAAAAAAAAAAAAAGAGTTCTCCATTCTCTGAAAATAACATAAAAAGCATAATTTCTGGTGGCATTTCAGATAGAAACACTCAGTTCTTAAATATATACTATAAACACAGGAATGCCAAAAAGTTTTTATTTATTTATTTACCATTATTGTTAAAACATAACTGAACCTTGTCAGGTGTAATGCAATTATTTTCTTCTTATGCATTTTTCCCTTTTTCATTTCAAAAGAAGCAGAAGAAGCCACTGACAGCAGTCCGATAAAACTATAAACACCCGATGTTTGCGTCATTCATATGTTATTCTCCATCACATTGCTGGGAAGATAATTCCCCACATGTTCCCAAACGGACAGGCTTTCACAATCGTAGCAGGCATTCTAGCTCCGCTTAAAATCAAATGAGTCGTTGATCATCACATCTGCAGGCAGAACATTGGGCTGTGCTGTTTGTTTACAGTGGTGCATCTGTTGCTGGCTTAGGTGCAAAAGAGTAATGCATCTCCCGCCCCACTCCCCGGGGGGGAGATGGGGGTACCCGGCAGTATTCCCATGTCCCCCCCCTCTGTTTTAAGTGCACATTAGAACAACACGCAACAACACCACATTGAGCTGGGGGAGAGAGGCTGGGGGGTCTTTCCACACCCCTGTTCGTTGGACCATCAGGGGTCGGAGCCCGGATAGAACATCACGCCGTCTGGTCGGGGTCCTGGGCTGGTGGGCTGCTCTTGCCGGTGTGGGGGCCTTGGCGGTCTACTTGTCCCCGTCCTGGTGGGCAAAGGGGTCTGTCTCCTGGGTGCAGGGGCAGGGTTCTCTACTGGGGCGTCTGTCCCTGGGCCTGGGAGTATGGAATATAGTGTACGTATGGGGGTTATGAATGAGGGTATAGCGTCCTTTTTTCGTATGTCCTGTATTTGTAAGAATGTGTACACATGAGAGGGAGGGTACGTATGAGTGTCTCTGTCTGTCTATGTCTACCTGTCAGGTTGGTTGGTTGGTTGGATGGATGGATGGATGGATGGATGGATGGATGGATGGATGGATGGATGGATGGATGGATGGATGGATAGATGGATAGATAGATAGATAGATAGATAGATAGATAGATAGATAGATAGATAGATAGATAGATAGATAGATAGATAGATAGATAGATAGATAGATAGATACTTTATTCATCTCCAAGAGAAATTCACAGTTCTAGCAGCTTACGGGAACACAGGGGCATGCAGGGAAAATACAATATAAAAATTTAAAAGAAGAACTAAGGTAAAATATAATGGTATAAAAAAGTATAATGTCTGCCAGTCCAGTTCAGTGCAGTTGTGCAGATGTCAGTATGCAAAAACAGTTGAGTAATGGTCAGTTTGTACATACTTAGAGTCCAACTTGTAGATGTGTGTGTATGATAAAGTGCATGTGTGACTGAAGGTGCATGGTGTGATTAGCATTAAGTCCAGTGTTCTATGGTTGAATTTATCGCCCTCCCCCTAGAGTTGTTGAAGAGCCGCATGGCGTGGGGGAGGAATGATTTCTTCAGTCTGTCAGTGGAGCAGGACAATGACAGCAGTCTGTCACTGAAGCTGCTCCTCTGCCTGGAGATGGCGTTGTGCAGTGGATGGTGTGGACTGTCTATGATGGACAGTAGCCTGTTCAGAGTCCGTTTATCTGCCATAGATGTAAGGCTGTCCAGCTCTGTGCCAACAACAGTACCTGCCTTCCTCACCAGTTTGTTCAGGCGTCCAGCGTCTTTCTTCTTGAGGCTGCCCCCCCAACACACCACTGCGTACATGAGGGCGCTCGCTACTACAGACTGGTAGCAGATCTGTAGCAACTTCTTGCAGATGTTGAAGGACGCCAGCCTTCTGAGGAAGTACAGACGGCTCTGTCCTTTCCTGCACAGGGCGTCTGTGTTGGCAGTCCAGTCCAGTTTGTCATCCAGCTGCACTCCCAGGTATTTGTAGGTGTGGACCACTTCCACACAGTCACCTTTGATGTTGACAGGCTCAAGGTGCGGCCTGATTCTCCTAAAGTCCACCACCATCTCCTTGGTCTTGGTGGCGTTTAGGAGCAGGTGGTTAAAGTCGCACCACGTGACAAAACGTTGGATCAACTCCCTGTATTCCTCCTCCTGTCCACTCCTGATACAGCCAACGATAGCTGTGTCGTCCGCGAACTTCTGCACGTGGCAGAGCTCCGAGTTGTACTGGAAGTCGGAAGTGTACAGGGTGAACAGGACCGGAGAGAGCACAGTTCCCTGCGGTGCTCCAGTGTTGCTGGTAACAGTGTCGGACCTGCAGTCCCCCAGTCGAACGTACTGAGGTCTGCCGGTCAGATAGTCTGTAATCCATGCCACCAGGTCTGATCCTACTCCCATCTCTGTCAGTTTGTGCCTGAGGAGCAGAGGCTGGATGGTGTTAAAGGCGCTCGAGAAGTCCAAAAATGTAATCCTCACAGCACCACTGCCTCTGTCCAGGTGAGAGAGAGAGCGGTGAAGCAAGAAGATGATGGCATCCTCCACTCCAACCTTCTCTCTGTAAGCGAACTGCAGAGGGTCGAGAGCGTGGTGGGTCTGTGGCCTCAGTTGATGGAGCAGCAGCCGTTCCATGGTCTTCATCACATGGGACGTCAGGGCGACCGGCCTGAAGTCGTTCAGCTCCCCAGGATGTGGTTTCGTGGGGACTGGAATGATGCAGGATGTCTTCCACAGCTGGGGGACCCTCCCCTGTCCCAGGCTCAGGTTGAAGATACGCTGTAGGGGGTGTCCCAGTTCCTGCGCACACGTCTTCAGTAGTCTGGGGGAGACCCCATCTGGACCTGTAGCTTTGCCGGGGCGTAGCCTCCTCAGCTCTCCACATACCTGAGCTGCTGTGATGGTGGGTGGTGTGAGCGGGGGAGGGGAGGTGTCCTCCTCTGTGCTGGAGATGGCTTGTGGGGTTGGGTGGGTGGGGGTTGCTGTGTTCGTAGGTGCAGGGAGATCAAACCTATTAAAAAACTGGTTTAACTGGTTTGCTCTTCCCACATCAGCCTCAATGGGGGCTCCTTTCTTTGAGCTGCAGCCAGTGATGGTCTTCATCCCCTCCCATACCTCCCTCATGCTGTTGTTCTGCATCCTCTGTTCTATTTTCCTTCTGTATTGCTCCTTCCCCTCTCTGAGCTGGACTCTGAGTTCCTTCTGTATCCGCTTGAGCTCCTGTGTGTCACCATCTCTGAAGGCCTTCTTCTGGTTCAGGAGGCCTTTGATGTCACTGGTTATCCAGGGCTTGTTATTAGCGAAGCAGCGCACAGTTCTTACTGGAACAACAACGTCCATACAGAAGTTTATATAGTCCGTTGTGCAGTCAACCATCTCCTCCATGTTGTCATTGTGAGACTCCTGCAATGCGTCCCAGTCTGTGGTCTCAAAGCAGTCTTTCAGAGTCTGCTCAGCTTCAGGAGGCCACTTCCTGAATGAGCGTGTGGTTTATTTGTGACCTCCTCACTTTTGGTGTGTAGTGAGGTTTGAGCAGGACGAGATTGTGGTCTGCTTTCCCCAGTGCAGGCAGGGGGGTGGCACTGTATGCATCCTTGACGTTTGCATACATCAGATCTAAAGTCTTATTTCCCCTGGTGTTACAGTCCACATACTGGTGGAAAGCAGTCAGTGTTTTTTCCAGTGTATTATGGTTGAAGTCCCCAGAGATAAGCATTAGAGCCTCAGGATGCTGAGTTTGTAGTTTAGCTACAGCGCTATGTATGACGTCACACGCCGCCTCCGCGTCGGCGCGCGGAGGAATGTACACAGTGACAACAATGGCATGGCTGAACTCCCGCGGCACGTAGTAGGGACGTAAACTTACAGCCAAAAGTTCAATGTCCTTGCAACAGTGGGATATTTTAACGCTCACATGCCCAGGATTACACCACCGTTTGTTTACATACAGTGCGAGTCCTCCGCCTTTGCGCTTCCCGCAGGCTCTAGCGTATCTGTCCGCTCTGACTGTGCTGAAGCCCGGTAGCTCCACGTTAGCATCTGGGATGCTAGCTGTTAGCCACGTTTCAGTGAGGCACAGTAAACTGCACTCCCTGTAGATCTTGACATTCTTTGTCAGCACAGCCAGTTCGTTGATCTTATTCGGTAGTCAGTTAACGTTTCCCATGATCATCGACGGTACCGGAGGCTTGTATCTCCACTTCTTTGCTAGCCGCTTAGCTTTTAGCAAAGCGCCGGCTCTGCAGCCTCGGTACGGCTTCCTTACCTCGTCAGGTAAACATGGAACCACACCGATGCGGGACTTTCCTCTCAGAGCGTGTAGAAAGTTCCTTGAGTAAACGAGTCTCGGCTTAGAAGAATCCATATCCATAGGATAGAGTAATACCTTTCTAGAGAACCAAGAAAGTAACAAAAAATACCACGAAATAAAAAATAGAAAGTAGGAAAAGTGTGTGAGTACACGGAGCTGCTAGAGAGGCTGCCGCTCGTGCTGGCGCCTAGGTCCAAGGTTGGGTGTTTGGCTGCTCTCTGGCCTGATGCATCTTCTTCCCTCCCCGTCACTCCCCGTCGGTGATGGTTGCTCCTGCCCGCTGGTTGATGATGACTCTCGATGCATGGGGCTGGGGGTCCCGGTTGCGGCCCGGCTCGGTCCTGGTGCATGTCGGGCGGGTCCTGGGTGGTCCGGTGTGTCGGGCGGCCGCTGTTTCGGGCCGACGTCCTCCTTGGATTGACTGGGGCACCTCTTATGGGGGTGCCGGGGTTGTAGAATAGGTTGGTGCCGTCCGGTGGATCGGTGGGGACCGTGCCTGGCGCCCAGTCCTCCTGCCGGTTCCAGGACTTCAGCTGGCTGGTCTGTTCACCTGGTGGGGCTGTCCGGCATTGGCTGGGCCCCTGATCTTGGCGCCCCACGTGGGGCGGGATCTGGACCCTGGAGCTGGAAGATCTGGATGTCCAGGTGCCGGCTGGGCGCGGCCTGGGGAGGGCGTACATCCGCTGTGGCTCTTGCTGTGGCTCCCTGGCGTGTGGATGTGTGGAGGCGGGCCGGGTTGTTGGCGGTGGGTATTGGTCCGGGGTGGCGGCGGCGTGTGTTGTCCGTCGGTTGGCTGCGGGTCCTCCTTGCCTGCGGCGGCGGCGGGGGGCCCTTGTCGGCTGGTCCCTGGTTGGGGCCCCGCTGGGGGGCGGGGTGCCCCTGGTCCCCGTGGCCTCCGGTTCCTGGTCCGGGCCCGCCCTGGCGTAGCCGGTTACCGGCGGAGCCCGTGGGCTCGTCACTGCGATCTCTCGGGCCCCAGCATCGCGGCTGGTGGGTGTTCCCCTGGGACTTCCATCTGTTCCTCTCTTGGTGGGTGATCGACCCTGCGCTGATCCGCCTGTGGACTCTGTACTCTGTGGGACGCTGGATGCATACATCTCTTGCCTCCTCCATGTCTGTGCCGATTCCTGTAGGACGGATTGACGGTTCCTTACACCAGCTATCAATCACTTGCATGGGGAAACCTTATTCAGACCTGCATGCTCACACACACATAGGTGTGGGGACATTGGTGAGGACGGACATATCTTAAGCTGAGGTTATCATCATTAGTTAGTTGTTCACAGGAGCTTACCAGAAACATTTGTATTATGTTCATTAATCAATGCTTGTGTGTAGTGAATGTATAATTCTTTGTTTATTCTACCAGATCCGAACTATTGGTTTTGTTCTGTACAGTTTGTTGTTTTTGTTTTGTATTACTGTTTCTCTGCCGTCCGGCAGAGGTGGAGGACTGGGATGTTTTCTTGTGTTCTTTATTTGCCTCCCTGTCTTGTGTCGTCGGTTCGCCCCTCTGTTGGTCCGGTTTCTTTTCTTCACCTTCTTCCTTTCTCCCTTCTTGTCTCAGTTTAATGTCCATGACGTCAGGAAATTGAACCCACAGTAATCACTAATAAAGATTTTTCATACATATACATCAAGTGGCGTACTACAGCGAAGCTTTAATACTCTGCTTGGGAAAGTAAAACTGTCGGGCTTGTACTTGGTACTCAGACACCAATTCTGAGTAGCATACTGCTAGACAGGACACGTTAAAAAAAAAAAAAAAAAAAAAGATCCTTGATGTGCTTAAAATTGCGCACATTTTTCCGCCACTTCTTTTTCTATAAATACCAAACTTTGCGTATAAAGTTGCTTAGGTAGTTTTCAGACCCGTTTTGTGTGTAAGCAAGCTTTATAAATGACACCCCTGGAAAGGATCCAATATAAAAAATTCTAAGCTGCCAGTTTATCACCTACCAAAACCTTTACAACACATAATTCTCCACCTTTACGACACATAATTACAAATATTATCTTTAATTGTTTCAGATCAAAGAAACAATTAATTATGTTCTCACTACTGTGAGAACCTTGCTGAAGAAGTGATGTTGTACGGTCTAGTGACAGTAACAATGAGGAAAAGAAAGGAAGCAGAATGGAAGGTTGCAGAACTCTAGATGTTGAGATTCCCTCTTGGAGTGACACAAATGGATAGGATCAGGAATGAGTACATCATAGAGACAGCTCATGTTACATGCTTTGGGGATAAAGTCAGGGAAGGCAGACTGAGATGGTTTGGACATGTTCAGAGGAGAGATGACAATTATATAGGTAGAAGGATGTTGAGGATGGAACCACAGGCAAGAGGCAGAGAGGAAGACCAAAAATGAGATTTAGGGATGTGGTAAAGGAGGACATGAAGTTAGTTGGTGAGAGGGCAGAGGATGCAGGGGATAGGACTAAATGGAGATGGATGATTCGCTGTGGCGACCCATGAAAGGAATAGCCGAAAGACAAACAAGAAGAAAGATCAACAGCTAAATTCTTCTCACCCCCAGAAACCTAAATTGTCTCACTACTCTGCACATTTTTGACCTGCCTTAACCCAACAACCCATCCCAGAGCGTTGGTTCCTCTGTTGTATCATCAAAAACCAAAATGATGTTTTTATACAATGCTCAGGAACTTTGCTGACATCCTCTCCCGTATTCCCATTGCTCTGTCTTCCCGTCTGACTAAAATATTATCCTTGCACACTCTGCTCACTCCCTACTGTTTGTTTGGAGGAAGACTGGAACTGGTAATCAGCTTTCGCTGGCAGCCTGAGAAAGAAGTTAAGGCAGTGAGCAGCTGCCAGCAGTCAGGCGAGTACAGCAGCACGTCCATCTGTGTGTGTGTACATTTGAATGTTTCCGCATTTCGTCGTCTTAAAGCAGAACACATGAGAAATGTGAAGTAAAATTGAATTTCGAAGGTACCAAACAACACACTTTCAGCAGCCTGTCAAAATCTAATCACAGATGGCTTCATCAGACAGTGTGTCTCACACTGGTGAAAGGGCATCTTCGTTCCACGTGTACAATTTAGAAAGCTTCCTCCTACAGTAATGACAGCCTAGAGTTTTTTTTGCATACAGTATCTGCATGAGTGCTGCATGCTGAAGCTGTAACAAGGATGATGGATGGAACTTGTTACTCTCAAATGATTTACATCTTCTTAACTGTTGGCACAGAGATGCAGATGGAACCTTCAGAGATATCTTCTTTCCTCACGGTCACACATCAAACTCTGTCAGAAGACATCCAAAGTTGTCTTCCTTTGGTCTTTAGCCTCTCAGGCGCAGCAGGGGGAAAGAAGAGATCCGTTTCTGAAACCAGTTGTTCCCTATGCTACCCTCGTCCCTCCTCCCCCGCATGGTGATCTACTTCTCCTGCTGAATGTTCCTAGGCTATTCATCTCTTTCTTCCTCTTCCTCCCCACCCCTCCCCTCTACTGTATCTGCCTCCCCACTGCAATGGCTTCATGTTGTGGTGCACCTTCGGGCTGTGTGTGGGATGGTGTTGTGGGCTGGCATCTGGCAGCCTCTGATAAGAGAGCAAGTGAGCTGGTGCTATTCCTTCTGAGATGTGTTTTAAATAATTTTTTAAGAGCATTGGCCAAGGTTTTTTGCTGCATCTGAAGGGCATTGTCTACAAAATACTTGAAGTGACCAAAAATGCTTACCATTGAGAGTATTTGTTGTTTTTTTTTCTCCGATTTTCTTCTACACTGCGACAGAACCAATTGCTGATTCTACTTAAAGAAAATGGCACATACCTCCAGAAAGGAAGAGAAATTCACTGTTCAAGGTATTGCCAGGAAATGTTTTTATTTATTTATTTACTTATTTATTTTTTACATTGAGACGTGAACACACCCCAAAAAAGCACATGTTTTTTTAATCCTGAATGACATTGTTCTTGATTATTCCATAATGTGCATATTTCCTGTTGTTCAGGGACAACTTAAGTTGTAAAACCAAAGCCATTTGGTTTGACAATAAGTACGTTTACATGCAGCAAGAAAAAAGAAAGAATTATTGCCTCAGTTTGACTGAAAATCAGACTTTGAAAATGCATGTATACACCTGAGTCCAGCTGGAGTCGGACCGAACCGGAATTTCAGAAGGTCGGCGCATGTTGCCATCTATTGTAAGGGAGTGGAACATATTTAATTTAATAATTTGATTTTCTGAGTGACATGTAAACTGGGCCTCGGCTCACAACATGGGGCAAGCCCTTAGCCCGATTATTTGAAAAAGCTAGATTTAGCTGTGCATGTAAACGTACTGAATGAGGGCCACAGTTAACTTGAGTTGAGCTTCAAGACTGCTGTAGCAGCTGGGGCTTCTTTTTTGGTTTATCACCCCACTGCTCAGACCATGGATATGTAAAACTAGATTCACGGTGCATAGTAACACTGGTGTTCTAGCCGGTTGTAGTTCACCAACTTTATTTCATATGAGAGTCAAAATCTGGATAAGGTGCACTTATCTCTGGGATAACTTGGAACTCCTACATGGTAATGATCACAAAACACATAAAAGCTGGTTTTAGACTGGATAAACCTGCCTAAGATTGGACTTCTGGGGTGGCGTGTCAAAAATTTGGCACTCTTATGCTCTTCCCCAATAATATAGTGCAGCTTAATAAATGAAAAAAGGCTTTTTCACCTCCTATTCTAAGAACACCAAATTAAACTGCAACATGACCAGTTGTGTATATGGATAGTTAAAATCAAAATATGTCTGAAGTGTTAGTTAAAAAGTAGAGCAGCAGGATATGAAATGTAATCTCTGCTGACAGTTTCTATTTTGTTTTATCACAATTGTTTAAAGGTCATTGTTTAAGAAAAGTTAAGTAGCTTGTTTATTTGTAAGGCAATATTTTGACACCGCTTGAGGAATCAACATTTATTGATTGGTATGTGTATGTTTGTCAATGATATAAGCACATTTCCTAAAACCCTAGTTTTTTCCCTTCCACTATTAATGTAGGGCTACATTGTGGCCTTTTATGTGGGCCTTAATGTGACTTTGGGCTTAGTAATCACTGTATCTTGTATGTCCTTGTTCTTTAAGTAGGTACTTACTGTAGGCAGGGTCACGCTCTCCTGTCCTGACAAGCTGTTAATTTGACAGTGAGTCCCTATTGTCAGTTACTGTTGTTTAAATTTCTGTTTTTGCAAAGCATATCATTCCTACACAGGGATGTAAATCCTGCGTGATACACCTATGCCAGTTCTTAAAATAATAGAACCATTAAATAGGTGTTTATATAGCCCTAATTTACTTAATATAAGTTAATTAGTGGATTCTGCGTTCTTTAAAGACATACTCGCGTACCAATTACTTTATTCTTAATTTTT
The DNA here is from genome assembly GCA_028564705.1 of Apricaphanius iberus. Classification (NCBI taxonomy): domain Eukaryota; kingdom Metazoa; phylum Chordata; class Actinopteri; order Cyprinodontiformes; family Aphaniidae; genus Apricaphanius; species Apricaphanius iberus. The sequence goes on from JAPXFQ010002203.1 coordinate 947,526, forward strand.
AATATAATTTTAGGATAACCATAAAATACTTTTAATCAATATTAAACACTAGACATAAGGGACCCATTACAAATCAAAGCTCAACAAAAACAAAGTAAAATAGAACATTGTGTTTAATTAGAAAATAAATAATAAAATAACAGAAATAAAATAAAATCACAGGGTTTAGTTGCTCAGCACAACCCTCAATTTACCACCAGCAAAATATATTCCCTGACTCTTACAGTTGGTAAATGACAAAGCAATTTCTCACTAAAGTATCCCTAAAGCTGACATAAATACACCCTATGTTGTCTTAATGCTTCTGATTGCAGTGACCAAAAGCTCAGCAAAGTTGGTTGCTTTGCTTTGAGAGCAAAAATAAAAATAAACTCAGTACCTTTTGCAGTTGTTCAAATCCCACTGAGTATTCAGGTAATAAGGTGTCCTGGGACATCAGCCTCATGCCCTGAATCTCTAGGCTGTTTTAAAAAGTCAATGCCGCCACATTTTTCACAGGGAAAATTAGTATTCATGGTCTTGCATGTTGCACATTGGCTTGCGACCGCCCACGGGAAGGCTAATTTTGCAGCCTGTAGAAAACAGGGCAGGCTTTGCTAGTAGAGGCTAGAAGCTGAAGCTAACTGTAAGCAACTCCACAGCATGGCAGAACAGAGTTGGGTTTGGTTTAATTGTGGACATGGCACATCAGCGTTATATTTTTGCCATAGAAAAAGGAGCAGAGTAAGAAACTTTTGGAATTTGTATTGACACACCACCAGTAAAGTAAACTAATTATTTGTTGGAAGGCAGCATAAGAGTCGGATTGCGATTAGGCTATCAGAGGTGAGATGTTTGCATATCGTAAATGATGACGAGTTAGTCTCGTGATCCTTAGGTTTTCCCCCACCTGCTTTTCCAAAAAACTGCAACCTCTTGATACCGGAGCACCTTAGCATATCATTAGGTAAAATGGCTCAAAATGCATGCGTTCATACGGAATACCACAACAAATTTATAGAAAAACGACTGAATGAGACCTTTAATGATAAATGTATAACCTTATAGTTATGTATTTATAGTTATGTATTTTGTTAGATTTATCTGTAAATAAATGTTTCTTAAAATCTTGAGAAAAACAAATCTGTAAGCTGCTTAGAGACTTAGCTGTCTACTTTGTTTCTGGTCAAACAGCCTGTTTTTCTGTGGAAGGTCAATACAAGGGTTAAATTATCCAGAAGAATCACAGTAAGGGTTGGTCGAACTCTAAATGCCAAGAAAAGGTGATTCATTTATATTTTTTTCTTATCTGCTTGAACATAAAATACACCGAGGCATCTTTTATAAAATAATAGAAAATAATAGTGTCCTTACAACATTTAATGGGACACACCATAGATAAGTTTTAACCTTTCTTTTGAGGTCTCTTTTAGAGATCTTGGAGACACAACACATTAATAAAAAGAAAACATATTACAAAGAGAACTTTTTTCCAAAACTTCAGATTCATGGGAGTAAAAAGTAAATGCCATGGTTGCGGGACCTGTAGAGGGAATTTTCCTGTTATTATAGGTCATAAAGCAGAACCAAATAATTTACAAGTGAGACATACATTTTAATAGAGAAGTAAAAGACTTCTGCCAGAACATCCAGGTTGTGTTCCAATATGGTCATTAAAATCTAAAGGAAGAGGGCGCAAACTCATCAGAATTGTCTGACCGACACGCTGTAACCTGATATCATAGTATAGTATATCATAGTATTCAATCAACCAAGCTCCTTGTGCTTCCTCTGTCTAAACACTACCTTTCCGTCAACTTAATATTCTCATAATGTCCTTCTTTTTAAAATTCTTCCCCCTAAATCTAAAAACAAAAACTCTTGTGAAGCTAGTGTTGCCTTAGTAGTCCTGCTGAGTATCAGCAGAACCTCTGAAGAAATGTGGTATTCTATGAAATCTGACAAGTTAAACAGACAAAGATGATAAAGTTGAAGGTTGAAAGCATTTAGCCAAAATGTACATAGCATTAACAACAAGGCTGGAAGTGAAGGACTATATGGGTGTTTTTCTTCCTCATGTAGGGAAGAAATAAAAGCCTTTAAAACTTATCTTTATGTTTGAATTGAAAATACAGTTACAGCAAAGATTTGGTAGGAGTATTCCTACTTTTCTTGTCTGCTTCATTCTGTGGAGAACATCTGAGAAGGTGCACTTGATAGACATTTGGAAGAAACCACACAGTTTTGTGTATATGTTGTAGTATCCACTCTATTTTAATGGTAATTTATTTTTAAAGGTGTCAGGTGTGTGTGTGTCTGGAAGCAGCATGGACCCAACTGCACAAAGGTACAATGAGGAACATAAGTATTTTGCAAACTCTCCAAATTAGAAGTTATGTAGGGGCCAAAAATTCACATTGTGGGTGTCTTTGTACTGTAGGTGAGAGACAGATTTTTTTTTAAATAAAAAAATTCACATTGTATGGTCTTGAAAGAATTTATGTGTGTTTTATTGCTGCATATAAGTATGTGAACACCAGGCAATCGGCAAGAATTCTGGCTCTCAAAGACCCTTTACTCTGCCTTTAAAAAGTCCGCCACTGCTCCATGTATTAATCTAATTAGTAGCATGTGTCTTACCTTGTTAAAAACACCTGCCCACCCTACAGTCAGTCAGACTCCAACCACTACCATGGGCAAGACTAAATAGCTGTCAAAAGACTAGCTGGAAAAAAAAATATTCTGGCAGGCAGAGATGATTGCAGGGATTTAATCTTTTTTCTGATGATGACTAGTTTATTTAGTTTGCATGCTGGATCAAAAAAATGCTCCTCAGACAAAAATTTACTTACTTTGCTCATCAGACGCAATCTCTGTGAGTTGACAATTGAGATAATATGCAGCATTTAGAGGGAATTTGTATCTATGACTGAAATATGAATTCACATTCTGGGTCTGCCAATTCAGCCCAAAGTTTGGGGCTCTGAAAACCAACATATGTAATTTAGAAATGTCCATAGCCTGTTTTAGAGAGAAAAAATGTTATGAATTTTCTGATACTGATTTTTTTTTTTTTTTAGGAAAAAAGTCTTGGGTGGAGAAAGTTTGATTGTTTTTGGTTCCACACTCATCGTTTGGAATTAAACTGATATGAATGAAAGATCAGATACCGGAGTTAATAGGTCACAAGCAGAACCAAATGTTCTTGTTTTTAAAGGACATTTCCACTTCACATGTTCTTTTCACAGATTTGATCGGCTTTGGTTTCTAACCAAATAGAGATTTTTAAATATTTACATTACATATTTTACATATTTACAATGTAAATATGTAAAAAGAAAAAAAGCTAAAGTCAGCTATGGGTTTGTTTCATAAAACAATATGACCTACGATACTTTTTGAAACTTCAAATGGATGTTGTTCAATCTCAGAGTCTCTTCTTGCATGTTTAAAACTAATATTTTTCAGCTTTATAAACAAACATGTGATTTTTATCCAGATGTTAAACTTTAATGCTGCCTCTGTTTCTTCATTCTGTGTACACATGGGTTCACGCTAAGACAAGATGTTTCAAAAAACAAGTGTGCAAAGACAAACATCCCTGACCCTGCATATCTCACCCTTGCTTCATTTCTGCTTGAAAGATTCGGAAGTTCTGTCAAGAAAGTTCAGCAGGCATGAGCGATGTGATGTGCATGGGATGGGGGGCAGCTAAATCTTAAATGAAGCCGATATATGTGAGGAAGGAGGGGAGACTCTTTGGCTGGATCAAGAGCGTATAAACATGAGGCGTGGGTAGCTTGGCTTGTCAGTTACCCATTTATGTCTGAGATAGTGCAGAGCCTGTGAAGAGCCTCGGGAGGCGTGAGGAGCGTTGTGTGATGGATGCAGTAGCATTTCCACAACTAGAACGATGTACAAGGCCCAGCTTCAAAGCGAGCTGTGTAGGAGACGCCCGACCATGCAAGGAGGGCTCACTCAGTCTGGCTTGGTTCTTATATTTTTATTTTCAAACCACATCTCAAAAGGAGCAGAGATTGGATTGAGTTACGATGATTCAGTCTGGTGTGTTAAGTATATAAAAGTTGGCAAATTATGTAATTATCACAACTCCCTTCTACATTTTTACTATGAAAACAAAAAACTTTAGTAAGCTGAAACAGCAGATATTAATACAAAGATAAATTATTTAAAGAGCATACATCATTATCTTTATAACGTTTCCTTTTAATGTCTTTAGACTTGTATCTCACTCTGGTTATTTTCATTACAAACAATTACGAAATATGTACAAAATGAGATAAAAAGCAAGCACAAGGCAAGAGAGAATGCAGCTTGAAGCTGCAGAAAAGGAACTATGCTATGTTAAACTTGGATTTCCATTCATAACAGCGTTCATCTGAGACAAAAGTAGCAAGGAAGTCTTCAGCTCAAACTTTTGTTCAGTAAAGAGAAAGGATTCAGGAGAGATGTTTTCTGAGAGCAGCTTGGAGACCTAACAAACTAGCACCCTATGGAGGAATTTAATAGTGATCTGTCACAATCCCAGACTTCCTATAATGCACTAAATCCACAAAGTGACTGCTTATTACCAAACTAATAGAAGCACAAAAAATTCTGGCAATATTCTGATGGACCTACTCACTGCTCTTAATCAGTCCAGTGCTGTTACAGCACTGGACTGTTACAACATGATAAAAGACCTCAGAAATACTAAAAATTAAAAAAATTAAAACAAATGGGGCCACTTTATTTAGCTAAAGGATTAAAAGGTCAGTTTTAATTTATTTCCAGAAATTATTTTTATTTTTCATGCTGTCAGAAACCCTGTGGCTTCTTTTAAGGGCTTCAGAGACATCCTCGTCTGTGACTCTGATGTTCATTTACTGAATACACAAGAGAAGCTTTTATCTAATATCAAGTCCAAATGGTGACTTCCCTCTGATTAATCTGTGATGTTGATTTTGGATGTCAGCTTCACAAACCAAAAGGTAAGCAAGAAAGAAGAGGGATTGTGGCCCTTAACAATTTGACTGTCCTTTATGGTTTATGAAGATATAAAGTAAAATTCAAACAAAGCTTTCTGTCTGTTTGTTTATCTCGTTCAAAATACTTGTTAGTTTTAGAGAAACCTATTTGTGAGAAATAAAACACCTTCCTTAATGCTCATATAATATAGTGGAAAGACTGTTAAGTTGTTTAAAAAAAAGCCATGCAATGTCTAGTTTTGCAAAACAAGTTGCAGAGACCATACAAAAATGTGGAATAAAGTGGCTACATTCAGATCACCAGACTTTGTGGGGAAACCACCTTGAATTCACCATCCCCACAATGAAACATGGCGGTTGCAGTATCGTGCTGTGGGGATTCTTTTTAAGTGGGGAAAGAGAAGCTGGTCAAAGTTGTATAGATTTGCAGTTAAGTCCAGTGCAATGTGGAAGAAAACCTGCTTGAAGCTGCAAAGGACTTGACACTAGAATGAAGATTTATCTTCCAGCTAAACAGTCAACCTAAACACACAAACATAGCTTCAATGGAATGGTTTAGATCAAAACACATTAAAATTCCCTGGTAAAAATATGTTAGAATAGCCTGGTCTAAGTCCAGACATAAAAAACATTTTAGGAAAACGACAAAATTACTGTTTAAAAAATGTTCCCCCTTCAGTCCTGCTTCACTTGAGCTATTTTGAAAAAAGAAAGGTAATTCTCTAGATGTGCAAAGATGGTTGCGACCTGGACCTATCATGAATAATTGAAATTGCAAATCCTCACTAGAAAAAAATCTATAATTTTTCATTCCCTTCACAATTCTTTGTGTTAATCTGTCATATAAAATCCTCTTATTAAGAGCCCAGTGTGATAATGTACTACAGGTAGTTTTCAAGATTCTGTATATTTTCTGAAAAAATTTAACTCAGACAAATATAAACGCACAGACAGGAGACAAATTATGAATACATCCCCAAAAATCTCAAGTGACTCTGGCCTTGAGATTTTCGCTGTAACCTCCAAGTAATTCATACATAATTTATTTACAGCAATAAGGAAACCCAGAGCTGTTCATAAAAACAATGTAATTTTTAAGAGTTCAGTTTTTCCAAAATGTAAACAAATGTAGGCTTTTTTTCTTTTCTTTTTTTCAAAAAGGCTTATGTTGTTGCCCACAGCTCAATTACTGCTACTATTTTTTTAAAGCCCCTGACATTGACTGAGCACAGGATTTAATTCTGAGTGTGACCTCAAAACAGAAAACTTTCTCCTATTAAAACCTTTTCTAAAGCCATACAAAACTGTTCCCTTCATTTTTCCCTTGTTTAAAGTGTAAACCTTATCTCAACTCAAAAAACTGCAGACACCATAAGACTCTTTCAGACAAAATGTGTTTACCAGCTAAAAACTCACAGGCTTCTGTGAAGTTTTTAAACATCTTGAGAAAAATAAACTCAGCACTGTGGTAGTTTTTTTTTTCTGACGAGGTTAACCATGGTGAGAATTTTGGCTCTTTCAGATGGATTACATCACACACTGAATGTGGGTGTACACAAACTCAAACAGTAAGAGATTAAAACATGCAAACAGAAATAATGCCAAATAACTTCAAACCCAAACAAGCTGTCTTTCAACAACCACTAACATTAATGTTCACAGATTGTCCTATTCTTTCCTAAAATCTTGAAGCTCAAATCTAAAGTCTGAACAAGTTCTTGTATTACAAAAAGAAATAAATAATGGAAATAAACTAATGTAAAACCAGCACAATAAAGAACATCAGACCAACAGTCAAACATTGTGACAGGAAATTAATGATTTGGTGTAGCTGATAAAACAATGAATTCTGCTCTCCACCAAAAAATCTCTATGGTCACTGCATGATGTAGGTCTAGGCTACTGCTAATTTTTATTTGTCTTATGCTCCAAGACATTGATCCAAAGCACATCACCAAAACCCACCTGTGAATGGTTCACAAAAACCCAAATCAAAGTTACAGGGTGGGATAATTAATGTTAAGATTTAAAAGTGTGTTACTGTGGCATGATTTCAAATAGGTCACTTACACCCGAGCTGTTAAAGACTTGTGTCTATACAATGGAACCGCACAATGTGCATGCAATGTGTCTGGCTGACGTCAACAGCAGTAGTCACGAATAATAATTTTATATTAACACGGCTATTAATGACATTGAATTTATTCATTTATTAAATCAAGTTGGGGCACCACGCCTGAAAATCAAGGAGAACGTTAACATAAGAGACAAATTCAGTCTCTTTTCTAAAGGTTGAACTCGAACGCAATGACAATAATTTAACACGCACTGACTAAAACAGGGGACCTTCTCTTTAAAATATAAAAGAAAGAAAGTTTATTAACATAGCTTTTAATGTTACAGATGAATACTGTGACAACAGCCGATCTACTCTAAATCATGCAGTCTACAAACTATTTAAAAAGGAATAAGGTATGCAACCAAACAAACTAACAGTACCAGAATTAGGAAAACCAGCTTCAAAGCATAATTGGGATGTGTGTGTGTGTGTGTGGAAATGGTATTACTGTCTTCGTGGGGACCAACAATTGGAAGTTTACTATTCTCGTGGGGACCAACAGCCCTTGTGGGGACCAAAATCCCAGTCCCCACAAGTTTGAAGGCATTTTTGAGGCTCAAAATTTGGTTTTAGTGTCAGGGTTACAATTAGGTTATGGTTAGGGTAAGGGTCAGGGTTAGGCATTCATTTTTGATGGTTAGGGTTAGGATAAGGGTCTAGGGAAAGCATTATGCCAATCAGATGTCCCCACAAGACACCCACCCACACCATACAAGCAAAATGGAAGGATATCAAAAGATAGGAGATATAATAAGGCTTTAGCAAGAAGCAGTGAACACAAAAACGAGCATGCAAAAGCAAAAGCCAGCATGTAGCAAGCAAACGGTGGTTTAACAATTAAATAATAATCAATTAAACCCTTTCACACAGGTCTAAACTTGTGTTTTAAAACCTCCTACAGAAGCCTACACCCTACCCAGTCAAACTAAATTTATCCTACTGGTGATGACTTTGTCCTCACTGCCAGCAAAGCTGATTTTAAAAGAACGTGTTCAGATGCAGGCAGCGACTTCCGTCGATCCCGTCTTTAGAGAGCCATCTTGGTATAGCTCAGATGCCAAGCAGACCTCCTGGCTGCAGAAACGGAAGGTCGGGTAACTTGGCAAAAATAATGCTCCGGAGGTTTAGGGAAGTGGTCCTGTCCTGGCCTGCAGGTTGGAACCAAGTGGGAGATTTTGCTAGCAAAGATTTGAGTGTCCCCGTCACCCGATAGGCATGGAAAGACAATGGCTTCTTTGAGCACAGTCCTTTTAAGACCTCTGCCTGTGATTACCGGCCAAAGACCAATGAGAATACGCTGAGGGAAGTGTGAGCTCTACCATCATCACTGGTCACAGACCAATGAGGATGAGTTTAGGGCATGCAAAAGGATGCTAGAGACGGCATACGATTTATGGAAAATGACTCCCAACAGACTCATCAACACTTAATGCTAAAGGCGATTACTTTTTGATTGACATTTTTTCAGTTTTTAAAATTTGATTCAGTATAAAAGTAGAATAAAAAGGAAATTTGCTGTTCATACTTTTACATAGCTTTGTTTTAAGCATCTGTATGCTGTCTGCATTTTGAGTTTCTTCCTATAGACATACTCCCTCTATTATTACCCACTGTTATTTATTCAAATTTCTTTAAAAATGGTAACAGAATGACGGTGATTCACATGTTAAGGAAAATAGAGATGGAAAGAACATCAGTCCTTCATTTATATTCTACCTTGGAGCAATGTTATATGTCCTGCGAGAGAAAGCTGCTGTCACGATTTTGAGTGTCAGCACCAACAAATGATGCAACGTAGCATCAGTGGTTTCTGCTCAGCACTTCCAGGTTTAGCTGTCATTCTGACACATTTATCAAACTGCAGCAGAGAGAGCAAGTGCAAGAGATGTAATGCAACTGAGTCCACTTCTGTCTGTTTACTTAGGAGTCTGCTTGAAAACTGTATGTGGCATTTATTTTAGATTTTAACTAAAATAATTTTTTCTTGGTTTACCAAAATTAAGATGCAGAGAAGCCGATCAAAAAGAGTTTCTGGTGCGGGAATGTGTTGAGAGTGACATTTCTCTTTGTGTCATATTCCTGTTGAAAGAGGTGAATGTTGCAACCACAGCTTCCCTGTTGTCATGTCTAAATGCATGTGGTTAAAGGGATATTAATGTCAACAAGACTTGAACAGAGAATTGGGGGAACAACAAGAGGAAAAAGTGACCAACAGATCCAGAAGAGCTTTATACAGCTTGAAAACTCATTACAGAAAGAAATAAAACCAAGTCATTAAGCAGAGCATGGCCATATATAACAATGACTTAACAGAGAAACAATGGCAATGAAAATGAATCTTATAGAATATGTGAAACGACATAGTAGGCAAGTTCGGAATGACGAGGAGGGATTTAAAACAGGGTTAGGTTATAAACAATAACCAATGCTTCAAACAGTTCATGTGGCACTGTTCAATCTATTATCAGAAAATGCAGAGTCTGGCACAACTGCAATCCTGGAAAGGAATAGAGTTCACCATAATCTAGCTAGCTGGGTAAGGAGAGATGAAAGCCGAAATATATTCTATTTACATATATCCCATTTTTTTCACAAGCCATGTTGGTGATAACAAAGATGTGTCAGAAGGTTTTCTGGTCAGATAAGACCAAAACAAAGTTTTTGGCCTTTATGCAAAACTCTGGGTTCACTCTTCTGTAAACCTGGACATCATTCTAAACGAACCCTCTAAAACCTACTAAAACAGAGATGGTAGAGTTATGTTTAAGTACAAGTCAACTTTTAAGATTGTCATTTGTGAAAATGGAAAAAAAATCCATATTCATTGTTTGTTTACAATATAAACTCACAACAGAATCTTTTATTTTGTGAGTCTAATGTGTAAACCTTTGAAAATAAAGTGCAAGCAATATGATCATTTGTTTGAGCCACTGTTATGAATGTGGTGAATGAATGTTATGAATGAATAAAAAGTCAGAGGTAAAAAACGGTCAAAAAAAGAAACAATTCAGCAGTGAAAGGAAAGCAGAGAAATGTTTCTTGAGCATAAATTGGGGTCTGAAAAGTTCAGCGGACTCTGTAGAGTGAAGTGTCTGTGTTAAATCCTTGGACTTGAACAATGGAGGGATTTGTTGCTGCAGAAAGGGAAGAAGAAGCCATCAGGATTACTGTCCTCTCTCTCAGGGCCACCCAACCTACAGAACAGTCAGATCTTTGTGTAACAGATGGCAAAACAGCTGCAAAGTGTGTGTTCATACAAAGGTTAATGCTTATGCAAGAGACCTCACAAAACTTTTTTTTTAAAGCAACTAGTGTCACCATGCCAAAAAGCAGAAATTGTGATTCTACATCACACTAGCTTCTGTAACCCAGAGGCATCAGGTAATGATAGCTGCATTCAGTTTAAGGCAGCTTAGTTTCAATAACAGCTATCAGATTAAAGTCATGGAGAGGCTAGAGAAGAACACCCTATACTTGTTGTAAGATCAGCTAACAGATTTTGTTCAGCTGACTTCTGTAACCCTTGATTATTTTTTTTGTTTTGTTTATATGTTAACTGAGACTGAAGGTTATCCTCATTAACAAAGTAGAGCAGTATTTCGTTTACAAACAGGGTTCAAATTAAATAAGTGTCCTCAGCTTCTAGTGAGAGAAGATCATCAAAACATCATATAATTAGAAAAAGTACAACATTGCACTGAAATGATGTCTGGGTAATAAGAGTAACATCACTTATGGATATGAATGTATTTATTTGGGACTTTTCATGGTGCATTTAAATCAGATTTTTTTTACTGAGTGGACTAAATACAAAACTTATAACTTAGTTTTATTTTGAGGGCAACAGTATGTTAGCCTTATTTTTATGGATGATAGTTTTGGGTTAATGCTAGAGACTTGTTTTGTGCTTTAAGTAGCTTTTCAATTGTTTAGAGTTTTAGTATATGGCTACATTACAACAAATGCCCTTTGATGACATAAATGCCCCTTGTATCTTGGGAATATGAGTTATCTTTTCCACTGTGTTTCTCTAACCCCTACCTTTTCATTTTACACATTCCTATGTCAGAAAAAAAAGAGATGAGATTATTTTTTTATTTTTTTATTTTTTTGGCCTGGTTGTTCATGTGTTAATTTTAAACATAACCACCATAAAACACCAGTGTAAACACCTGCTTTATTTTTCAAAAATATTGTTGTGAAATTTATTTTGAAGAGACCTTGTCTAGTAACAGATAATAGCATGTGTTTGTGTTTAGTTTGACACAGTGGAATTGACATTGTGCATGTATAAAAATCACAAATTGATTTAGTTATATAAGAACCAACAATTATCAACAAACTTAGAGGAAAAATGCATTTCAGTATGTCCTTGGTTTAAAATGGGCATTTCTTCGGAAGAGATCTTGGGTATTATTGTTGATCTGAATATAAAAAGCTCATCCCTGACAAGTGTTTAGGAAAGTGTTATTTATGCAGACTTGTGAGGTTGCTACTGGCATTCAATTTACACAAGATGTTAAAAGAACATAGACTACATGTATGAAATATGTTTTTTTTATAAGTTAAAGCAACCTCTAATGTTTCTCTCATTCATCCCTCAGGTTAGGTAAGTGGAGATGAAGTCTAGACATTGACTTGGACAGTCTGATTCTTTCTCCTTTGACTTCTCAGTTGCTTTGACAGTCACGGACAAGAACCAACCCTTCAGCCCCATGTATAAATAATGTTCTCTCAAAACACTGACACCTGAAAGCTTGCGAGTGGCATCTGATTTTTTTTTTTTTTCTTGAATGGTTGGCAGATTTTGCCCCGGGCAGATTTTTACAAGAGCCTTCCCGGGGTCCATTCCAGAAAGCAGGTTATGTGACATAACTTTTAACTTTAAGTTTAACTAGTAAGTTTGAGGGAAACTTTTTCGCTAACCTAAATTTTTGGTTCCAAAAACGGAGGTATCTTTCAAGGTATGTAAGTAACCATAGCAACTTCATCTCTGAACATAACCTGCTCCGGAACAGGTTGTGTTCCAGGTAAATATCTTCCAGAGAGGTTCTGAGCATGGCGTGAACTTTTAAATCAAAGTTAAATGAAGTTAAATGAAATGAAAGTTAATTGAAAGGACATGAAAACACAGATTATACTATATTTTTGTCAAAATAACTTTAATTTTGTCAACCAGAAACTGTAGGACAAAGCCAATTACATATTACACACAAACAAAAACTATTTCACAAACATATATTAGTAACATGTCAGAGTATTTCAAATAAGTTTACAGAACACATTATAGGCAGCAAAATAAAATAATCCTACATTGTGAAATAATGGCTAGTGCCAAGTGCATTGAAACGCCATTAACTGGCAACAGTGATAGTTGTTTATTTAGAATATATTAGTATATGTTGTAAACTTCCGTTTAACCAAGTCACTGGAAGAAAGATGATGTAGTGCCCCCAGGAACACCATCAGCCACTGGTCTGTCTTACAGAACCAACTACTCAGCTGGGGTGAGGGGAGATGGTGGTGGCCCCTCACCAGTTAGATGGGCCTCAACCTTCTTTTGATTAGCTACATAATAGGAAGAATGCAAAAAAATACTTAATATCCCTACATCTCTCCAATATTTATTTTATTTCAATCTTACCTTTTTCAAAAATCTTTTTGTGTTTCATTTTGACTTGAGAAAGAGTTCTTTTGGATTCAGAAGTATGGCATCTAATTAAGTTAGAGGTCAATATATGTCTAAGTCAATGTACAATATTATTGTTATCTCAAGGTTATCTTTGAATAATTATCCAACATACAGGAACCATTTTTAAATTATACATTATATCCTCCAGCACCACTTGACCTCAACTGGGAATAAGGGGTAGAAAAAGAATAAATACAAATTAAGATTGGAGGGCACTCCACTGATGTTTTTTTGGTAGAAAATTAATATTTTTAAAATGTACTAAAAATCATGAAAATAATAAAGAGACATGTAGACCATACTATTAGACACTCAGTTATACAGTTTATCAGCAAAAAGTTAATTAGGGGGTGAGTTGGACTTTAAACATCACACAGTTATTTTTTACCAAGCCAACACTCTTTTTTTTTTTTTCTGCTGATGAAACTTTATTGCTTTTTTTCATGACTGACTTAAAATCCTTATTAGTTCTTCCAACTCCCTCTCTTTGAGGTATTCTGCCTTTTTTTTTCTCTTCAGTGACTCTTGAATTCTGTGATCGATTGAGAGGGTCTGTATGTTTCAGGGTTTACCAGGAGTAGGTTGATTTACCAGATTCTTATCAGGTGTTCTGGAACCGACATACTCTGGCTAAGCAGGTTTTTGGTTGATTAACCAAGACTTCAGGGTTTACCACATGGTAAGTTAACAAAGCTTTCTGGAACAGGCTCTGGGGCATGTTTTTTTGTTTATTTGTGTTGTTTCAGCAGATTTTAAGTTTGCAGCATAATTACTATTCTTGGCTGTCAAATGTCTCTCAATATATTCTTTGAACTCAGCGATACTATCATGGCATCTTAAGTATGCTGTCAGAGAACTGAAGAATTAACTTGGATGTCAGCTCATGGCTTAATTTCCTTTTTTAAAATTGTTCCTCAGCTCATCCACAATAAGCAAGATAATTTCTTTCTTACTCATTTAAAATGTTTTTAGCGTTTTTTTATTTGGTTAAAACCCTGGATCTGTCTGTTACTCTTGAGGACTGGACTGGGGTTCCGGTAAATACGATCAAAGCAAAGAGAACAAAGTAATCAAGAGTCAAAGACACAACCCTTTCACAAACTTGTACCTCCATATTATATCACATTTTATCTAAACATTGCCATTATTCTCCCTTCTTATTGCCTGTGTGTATACAAGACCATTTTGTACACTTTAACTTTTGCACATTTATAAGATTAATAAATGGAAGAAATATTTTAAAATCGTTATGTTTTATGTTACAACTGATTTTTTTATTTATTATTACCCAGTTTATCATGGTGAAATACAACCGATTGGGGAACCAGATTAAACAAATATAACAAAGTGACATAGATGTTGATGGTTGAATTGACTGGCTCATGGCGGCAGCATGTTGGAGTAGCTCTAGTTTTGTGAGCAGTTCTTAAACAGAAGATTCAAAGTAGAGGAAAAGAGTCCGTCTTTCTGACCAGTGTCTGCTGACCATTTTTGATTTCAAACAGATAAAGAAACATGAAAAAAGGCATTTCCGAAGTTATTGAAAGGAAGGGTGGCTATATTGTTTATATATATATATATATATATATATACAGTATATATATATATATATGAGACGGAGGAGAGAGAAAACAATGGAAATCAAAGCAGTTTCCGTCCATCCTAAAGCGCTTTAGCAATAATATATGTATATATATATATAGATATATAACTAATGTACATGGTGTGGAGGTATGCTATCAATATACTATACACATGTATATAATGGCTATAACTGTAGTGAATGTACAAGCTATGTACAGGCTATGAACAGGTGTATGGTTATAAATATGAAAAGTTATAACAGATTATAGATATACAATTGTGAGTATTAACAAATGGCTGAGATGAGATCAGTGAGATATGTGGATAGATTATAAAGTAGTTACACTGTGTGAATTATGGATGGTTGGATGGATGGATGGATGGATGGATGGATTGATGACTGGTTATGTGAATAAATAAATGGTGATTGTCAGTTAAAATGATCAAATATAATACTTTTAAAACCTCTGTCAAAGCTAAGAGATCAGCACATACTAAATTAACTATATTATTTCATTAATGTACTGTTAAGCTGCATAGCCTTGGTATTGCAGCAGCAGTTTGTTCTCTTTATAATTCAGAGGAGGCAGTGAGTAACTGGTTAAATGCCTCAGACATTGTCCATGACTCCTATTTATTTACAGCTGAACCTCTTGCATTTATGGAAGGTCAGTTTTACTTTACGTTTAGTAACTTTTCGTTGCCTGGCAACCACAAACTGAGCACGCTCTACAGGGTATATTTATAATATTCAAATTTCATTATCATTAATATTATAATTGCGATTCAGCTGGCTCTACCTTCTACTCTGCAGTTTCTACTGTTTTTCAAAGGGGTAATATGCCTCACTTGTCCCTGCTCAGAGAAATAACTGAGATCTGAAGGAAATGGAAAGAAATAAGCTATTTCAGGGGATTTTTAGTCAGCATTTCTAGATGCCATTCATTAAAACAGGTCTGTGAGAGAAACTGTCCATCATTGCAGACAGTTTGCGCTGTGAAGCCTTCTGTGGATTTGCTACAGAGTGTTGAGAAGATCAGAACCGTTTGCATCAAGTCTGCAAAAATATGGATAAAATGAAACCATTCTACAGAGAGTTTCATACTGTTTCAGCAGAGCTGTTTGAATTTTTATATGGTGATTCAGTAACATTTGGCTACATAGAGAGAAAAGGTCAATCTATGATCGAGTGTAGCCTTGCAGTAAACAACCCATGTGGTTTTAAAGAAGTCAACTTGACTTTAGGTTCTGACTAACAACTGGATATATTTAGACTTAGGAGCTGCCTGTAGATTCACACTTAAGAGCCAAATGATTTTTTTAAATTAGTATTACAGACTCAACCAATGTGATTTTTACCTACCCAACAACATCTCAGGTCAATTTTGATCTTTGATTAAATTTCTGAAACTGAACTTCATTCCTTTCCCTTAATTGAAAATGACTAACTTTTTTTATTGTATTCCTTCTTCAGGATATAAAGTGAAAAACTTATTAAAATCTTAAATATAGTTTTAATTGCATTTATTAAGAGACCTATGCTGCATGATATCCACAAGCCTGTCACAAACATGTAATCCTTTTTTTAAAGTTATCATTATGCTTTTTTTTAATGTTTCCAGTACACCTTTCTCTGGTACCTCTACAGAAGTTAAAGCAGGGTGAGGTGAGCACAGGGGACTAATTGGAAAAGTAGAACATTATTTACAGAAATATCCAAAGGGCTCATGGTAACTGGAGGATATGCAAGAGATCCATAGCTCTTCCTCAACTTTTAAAATCTTTTACATTTCAAAAATCAGGCCTTTTTGAAAAAATGGCAAGAAGAAAAACATTGATGAAAGACAAATCTGTTTCCCCGAAGCCATGTAGAGGAGGAAGAATATATGTAGATAAAGCTGCTTTGCTTAGATGAGACCAAATTTGAAGTTTTTAACTTTTAACATTGGACATCACCCTATAAATGCCATCATGCAATAGCATGCTGTGGGGAAGGTCTTCTTCGGAAGAGCACATTAGCTGATCATAGTTGATGGGAGAATTTATGGATTTAAATCAGGGTTCTCCAACTCTTTCTTCAGTCCTCAAGATTTACCGCCCTGCAACTTTTAAATACATATCTGCTTCAGCAAAGGTGAATCAAATAAATAAACTCTTCAGTATGCCACCAAGTATGGTAGAGGCCTGGTAACAAGGCCTCAAAAAGATCTGGCATGCATCTTTGAGGCTTTTCAGCATTTGAATTAGGTGTGTAGGAGCAGGGATGCCTTTAAAACTTAGTGGACGAGAGCTCTCAAGGACTGGACTGAAACAAACTGTTTAGAAGCTGTAAGAGAGTTGAGTTGAGTTGTAAGAGAGTAAAACATTAATGCTTTAGATCAAACCATATTCTTTTAAGTGGTCAAGTCATAGATTAGGCCTGAATCTAATCTAAATTTATTTAGACTCGCATTCCACAATAGTAATAAATGATTGTTCACCATAGTACTGATTCAGGGTAACTAAATACAATTTATGTATGTCTGCCTATGAGCCAGTTTAGCACCAAGGATAGTGCCTGGGTCCTGTACCTCACTGTTCAGTACCTTGGACAGTGAGATGCCAGTTTGAGGCTTTTCACCCCTCCTCCTACCTGATTGAGAACAGATGTTCCCACTCTCACCTGACTTTTTCAAAGGTGTTGCTAGCCTAAAAAAGCTCCAGTTGCCATTTACTCAGGGGGTGCATATTTTCTGCTCTGGTCTCCAATTCACTCGCTGGCTTATCTGATCTTTGTGCCTCTAGGTTGACTCGCTTAAACTCTGTTTTGTTAACCTTTGAAAGATCTGATAACTTTTGTGATCTAGAAAATTGAAACAGGCTGTCATTTTGTTCTTGTGTGTTTTAGACTGAGTTCAGTTCTTCTATAGGCCAATGAGTTTGTTTTATTAAAGAGGGGGTGGCATGTAAAATCCACTTTTTAAAGCTTATCATCACATTCTCATGTTATTCCCTTCTTAAAAACATCCCTAAAGTGTTTCATAGATTGATTTATGTATGCTTAAGTAATCTTTTCAAACTCCCGCAGCTGCCATATTGAGTGCTGAATACAAGAGTCCTCCTAGCTACGCCCTCACGTCCCAGCAACCCCCCTTTATTTTGATTACCGCCCATGTCTCTCCACAGCCCTTCCTCCCCCGCTCCCTGAGTACAAAAGCAAAACATCGTCAACAGCAATCAGCCATCACCTGTGGAAATAGGTATATACGTAATTATTTTTCCCAATTGCGCAATGCCTTTTTGAAAAAAAAAATGTGCAGCGCACTGAAGATTGTACTGTAAGCTCAGTGATGCTGTAACTGACACAGCATCAGCATTACATGGAGGAAATACTGATAAACACTGTGGCTAATCACCCCAAGCTACATGACACCAGCTGTTTTCTACACAGACGGGGGGAAAAAAAACATTTTAAAGAGGTTAAACTATTTAGACAGGAAAGCTCTTACGAGGTTTGTTGGTGGCTCTTAAAAGAGACGTTGTGGCTGCAAAAGGCCCCACTCTCTCTGTCGAGAAGTGAGCCATGAACACCTTCCTTACCTGGACAGCCTCTCTGGAGGAGTAACCCCGAACCAGGCCCGTTTCCACCACGGTACATCCCGCGCCGTTCACATATTACGTTACGTTCACATATACTTTTACTAACCACAGACTGATGGACAGCTGCTCAGCATCATAGTTGGTGTCTTGGCAGGCGATGCTTGGACCTACACCGGCTCCTCAAACTGGGCCTGCCGACTCAGCGAGGGGCCGGTATTTACGGATCCCCCGATTACCCGCTGTAGCAGTCCCTGAGGCCAGGCCAAACACGTAATGCGGTCAGCTCGGAGACTAGAGTTCACCAACAGCAGCACTTCACATGCTGGGAAAGATGGAGATGGCGCTCCGAGAATGTTTTGATTACATTGAAGACAGCGTCTCAAAGGGGGAGTGTCCGAGGCTCTTAAAGTGATATGCAGCTAATTTTGAGGCATTAAGTTCGGACATGTTATGAGTGCAATATTTCAAATAGGTAGTACCTACCCTAACCCCCTTTAACCAAGCTGGTTTAAACAAAACATAATAATAATAAACTGAGCTGCTTTTGATTAGCACTCTTTGTGAAGATTATTTCTGTATATTTGACAGTGGAGTGTTGCACCACTTTTCCTAAGTTACTCTTATTATTTATTTTGATTATAAATGTCCAGACTATTTACCCTTCTTTAGAGACTATAATTAGCCTAGTGTTATCTTTTGGAGAACTTGTGTTTATTTCTGTTTTAAAACAGTATGTGTTGAATACTGTCTAACATCTTTCACTTATAAATACTTTTCCCTTGGCAAATTAAGCTGCTTTTTTTCTCTTTTTTTACAAATTAGTTTATCGTCTCTTATGTTTCCCCTTACCTTTATATTTACCAAGGGATGTAACAATGCCACACTTTTCATATTTTAATAACTTTACAATCCTTACTTTGTGTCATACAATCTCACTAAAAATGATTGAAGTTTTTTAATTCGATGTTACAGATTGTGAAAAAGAATGAGGGGTTTTAACACATTTTAGGTCACTTTATATGACAACCTAAAACAGTCTTTTGTACTTTTTACAACTGCAGGGATTTTCATCCTCCAAAATCTGCATTTACATCTGTGAATAAAATGAAAATGCATTTGTTAAATGGAAGAGCTGTCAAATAATGAAAAAAACAAAACAATGTATATTCAACACACACACACATCCATATTTTAAAAAGCCTTATATAAAATGGCCTCAGAATTGCAGCTTTTAGCTTTATTAAGCCTAGCCAGACAGAGAAAGTCTAACTTTGTTGAATGTGCTTTATAGTTTAGCTACAGTCCGAATATATTGAACACTTCCCTCCTGCTAATCTTAAAAAAAAACACTACACATGAGGGAGTCTTGTAAATTAAACCCAAGAAAAAAAAAATGAAATAACCCTTTCCCTGGAGCAACCAGCATCTCACTAATATGTATTAAAAGAAAACAAATTGTGCCAGTGATTACAGCAAAGAAAAAAAACACTCAAAGAGAAGCTTTTCATTTGTCAAAATTACTTTTTGCAAAAAAGAAAAAAAGATTTTCAAATTTGTTTGCGTATTAGAAATTAATGACACAAACATCTTGGGGAATTAAAAGTTCACCGGATGAAACCAAGGGTGACCATTCATTTGGAGGAGTCACCCAGGTGCGAGGATTGCTAAGATGCTCACAGAAGCGTGCTGATTTGATTGAACACTTGCGGCTTCTGCAATCTTTTTCAGCCCAGCATTTTTTTTTATATAATATGGAGTAACTGAAAGTAAGGGATGACTAAAAATGAGTCGAGAATTATATAGAATAGAGAATTATATTATGTAAACACATAAAAGACACAAACTGGTCTTGATGACATAAGTGTGTAACATTTTTTTAAGAAACTCAGCCATTCTTTGTGAAGCCAAATCCATGCATGTGGTCATGATGCTAATTATTTATCTGAATGATCGAAGCACCACAAGAGGTTTTTTGCAGGTGAATAATGTGAAACCCTTAAAGTTTTCCTTTTCTTCTGCTCTTCCAGGTTCCCTTTAATGAGGTAACATGGACAAAGTGGTCATCTACCTGATTCTGGGAACCGCTATGACAATGGTCCACGCATGTCCTAAATACTGCGTCTGCCAGAACCTCTCGGAGTCTCTGGGGACCTTGTGCCCCTCCAAAGGTCTGCTCTTTGTGCCACCAGACATCGACCGGAGAACCGTAGAGCTCCGACTGGGTGGCAACTTCATCCTCAAGGTCACCACTCAGGACTTTGCCAACATGACAGGTCTGGTGGATCTCACTTTGTCCCGCAACACCATCAGCAGCATCCAACCTTTTTCCTTTATTGATCTGGAAACCCTGAGGTCACTGCACCTGGACAGCAACCGGTTGACAGAACTGGGAGCGGATGACTTACGAGGACTGATCAATCTGCAGCATCTGATCCTCAACAACAACCAGCTAAATCAAATCTCAGATTCAGCTTTTGATGATTTAATGCTGACATTGGAGGATCTGGATTTGTCTTACAACAACTTGCGCAGCGTGCCTTGGGAGGCCATCCGTAAGATGGTCAACCTGCATCAGATGAGTCTTGACCATAACCTCATTTCCTTCATTGCTGAAGGGACTTTTACAGACCTGGAAAAACTGGCCCGCTTGGACCTGACATCCAACCGCCTCCAGAAACTGCCCCCAGACCCAATCTTTGCACGCTCTGAGAGCAGCATGGTGATGAGCACTCCTTATGCACCTCCACTCTCTCTGAGCTTTGGTGGAAACCCACTGCACTGTAACTGTGAGGTACTGTGGCTCCGAAGGCTAGACCGTGACGATGATATGGAAACATGTGCCTCTCCTGCTAGTCTAAAGGGCCGCTACTTTTGGTCTGTTCGTGAGGAGGAATTTGTCTGTGAGCCTCCATTGATCACTCAACATACGCACAAGTTGCTGGTGCTGGAAGGTCAAACAGCTAGCTTGCGTTGCAAAGCGGTTGGAGATCCAATGCCAACTGTGCATTGGGTTGCTCCAGATGATCGTTTGATTGGCAACTCCTCAAGAGCCACGGTATACGAAAATGGCACCCTTGACATAGCTGTCACCACATCAAAGGACTACGGCATTTTCACTTGCATCGCTGCCAATGCTGCAGGGGAGTCCACAGCCTCTATCGAGCTATCAATCATTCAACTGCCCCACATCACCATCAACAGTACTAATCGTACCACACTGCCAAAATCCGGACTTTCAGACATAACAAGCTCTACCAAGATAAGCAAAGGGGAGTCCAAGCCTCTTCCAGAAAAGGTGGTTTCCGTATCTGAAGTGACTGCGATATCTGCTCTGGTTAAATGGACTGTAAGCAAATCAACTCCAAAGGTCAAAATGTTCCAGCTTCAGTACAACTGTTCTGATGATGAAGTCCTCATTTACAGGTAAGAATGATGAACCACTGACTTTCTACATAATTTAAAGCAAAGACATCGCTGGTAAAAGTAAAGTATAACCTTAAGGCACTTTACAAGACAAGTAATCTCACTTCAATCATACGTACATTCTAGTCAGTTTAAAAATGCTGTTTTTTAAGGAATCCCAACAGATTCCATAGAGTAATTGACTTGCAGCATTCACTCTTCCTGGTAGATATAATCTCTGTGCCTCAAAATGCTGTAATAAGCTCAGGTTTCTGAGTTAATTGCTAGTTGTTTACTGTCTGAGCTCTTGAGACAATTGAGACCATTTCTTCTGAAGCGTTACTCTAAGATCAACATTCATCTTTCTTAATCCTTCTTTAGTTTTGTTCTTTTTTTCCACTACAAAGCAGACATTTTGTGGGGATACAGCTTTCATATTCTCTGAAATCCAAAGAGAAATCCTTGCCCTGAACCATTAATTAGAAAGCCCAGGGAAAAAAGGATTATAGAGCTCATTCTAATGTATCCCTCTTAAGCTGCTGAACTCCATACAACTATGGGCCGTGGCGACAGAAGCAGAAGATCTTGTGGGGCTCTATGAAATCAATTTCCTGTTATAGATGAGATGGTGAATAGAAAAAATCATATGGATAATTGTCTGAAAACATAGAAAATGGACTCAATGTTTAGCTCAAAATCACTTTCTATCCATACGGAGAGGAACTTATTTTTTTTCTAGATTGAGTATCCCCTGAAATAACGCATTTTATCGATCTTTCAGGAGAATGAACACATTGTAAGGCACAAGCCACTGTGAAAATTAGATAACCTTTTAAGCTCCAGCAGTTTTATTGGACACTTTCTGAGCTCCAACAGTTGACAGCAAATTTCTTTAAAAGCTTATCAGATAATTTATTATACACTAATACCTGCAAAGGATTGCTTTTAACTAGGGATCTGAGATTATAACTAAACGCAGCAATGAAGAAGGATGTT
Organism: Apricaphanius iberus; assembly: GCA_028564705.1. Taxonomy (NCBI): domain Eukaryota; kingdom Metazoa; phylum Chordata; class Actinopteri; order Cyprinodontiformes; family Aphaniidae; genus Apricaphanius; species Apricaphanius iberus. The sequence continues at coordinate 969,865 of JAPXFQ010002203.1, forward strand.
ATTTTGCACAAGCGGAGTGATGCATCTCACATCCGTGCAAATTCAATAATACGCTTTTTATCTGATTTCCTTTCCTTTCATGCACATTCTGTGCTAGCTTTCCTCTTTTTCTGCTTGGTAACACTATATTGGATGAGTCATCTACATTTGCATTCATGAGGAACTCGACAAAGCTAAATCAGTTTCCGGATTTTTTTTTTCTTTTAAATGACATCCCTAATGTGTGTTTTTATTATTGATTACCAGCAGTTACTGCAAAACACATGAAATTGCTTACTTTATATTTAAAAGCGTCATTATTAATTTGTTGACAAAAAATCTATGCTATTTATTATCATATTTTAGGGATATATAGCATCTAGAAAAAAGAAAAACATTTCATTAGGTCGAAATGAATGCAGCAATGTGCAGCTTCAGTGTCCCAGAATAGCCAGACATTTTATTATTCACGTTTCAAGTCAAATCAGTGTGTGAGGATGAATTGAATGAATGAATGAACAAGACAGATGCAATGCTCACATTGACTCACACTTTTTAAGAATATTAGAAAAAAAACTATTCAAAGTAAAGAACAAAACACCAAAGCTGTTAAGATATAATAGGAACTCAAAGTTAACCCTCTAAATGGTATTTAATTTTTTTAAAGCAGAGAAATAAAGAAAATATTTCAGAGAACATTGTTTTAAAAAAAACATCTGTTGGGATACATAATTGGACATAAGAAAAAGATAGACTAATCATAATTTTTCTGTTAGGTTTTAGGCAGAAAATCTATATTTTTACTAAGATGCACTACATACCAGACCCCCCTATTAGAAACACATTTATACTGTTGATGAGCTAAAAACTGATTTGAGGGTGAGTTGTTTTTTTAAGTGAATATTTAAAATCTAAAAAAGGTCTGAGTTCCAGAAAACATGTTTCTGAAGTTGTTTTCTGGAAATAACTTATAGGAAACGATTGTTACCATGCATGTAAATGCACCAGAGACACACAATAACACCCCAAATCCCAAGAAAATTTATTTTTTCATAATATGTCTCCTTTATAATCAATTGAAATACGATTGGTTGGTTTCACCAAGTTTGGAGAAAACTCACTACAGCATGAAAGCAAAAACACATAATAGCAACTGTCAGGTACAGCCATACTTGTCATACTAGCCAAATTTTTGGTCTGTACTATATATTAGTACAGTGATCTCAAAGGTCATATTTGAAATACAATGGCTAAAAAATAAACTAATCTTGTTTTTAAAATGGGCCCCATCAAGTTCCAGACTTTAACTTGATTGAAAGCTGTGTTGGATTGTTAAGAGTACTATGCAGAACCAAATGTATGCCAACTATAGGGAACTAACTAATGTTTTAAAGACTATTTTGAAAATAATCTACAATGACACAAGACTAATGAGGCCAGATGAAAAATTATTAGTAAGAGTTGTTTCTACTAAAAGTTAGATCTATAAGTTGTAGAAAAATGGGTGTTCTCAATTTTCCTCAGACTGTATGTACAATTACATATTCATGCCTCAGGATGTGCTGAAAACAGAAATAAATCTTCCCAGTAAAGCCAACTACAATCCCTGCAAATATAGGAGATGAATTAATATAAGTTTATTGCATGTGGATGTTCACTTTCAGCAGAGTTTTCCACTCAAACATTCAGATGATTAAAAATCCATCATTGCTACATCGGGCAGCAAGAGTGAGTGCATGAGTTCACTTACAGATTGTGTAGCAAGGCAGTTATGCTGAATAATAAACCGTGCCCTAACAGAGTTTAAACAAGTTGATGGGTGTACCACTGCAGAGCATCATGCCGTTAGTGGATGATGGACCGAGACATTTCTTCAAAGTTCACCAGGAATTGTTATCTGTTACTCCCACTTAAATTTTTGTGGCAAGACTGTTTGTTTTCTCAAAATATATCAATTTGGAGTCTTTATTGAAAGCTAATTTAATAAAAAATTCTAAAACATTTGGCTTAATCTGGTTGACTGCAATACATGTTAAATGGAACGCACCGTAAATTACATACAACCCAAACAATATCCAACAAGTGGATATTTAGGTTTTATCAGATTACTGTATGCTTATATGACATGAAATGTTTTACATTGGCAAATGTAGTCATCTCTTTGAATCACTCTCTGTATATAAACAGTGACTTATTCTTTGGCATTTCTTTAATATGCTCAGTCTAATTTAGACATTATTTGAGAGTATTTATTCTCATCAGTGTTTATCAATGTGCAGAAAGACTTTTGCCATGTTTTAGCCTCTCATGTCTCATTCCAGGATGATTCCCCGAACTCACCGGGCATTTGTGGTCACTAACCTGGTGCCGGGAATGCAGTACGACCTATGTGTTCTGGCCATCTGGGACGACACCGCAACCACTCTCACCGCCACTAATGTTGTCGGATGTACCCAGTTCGTTACTACAGAGGATTTTCCACAGTGTCAGTCTCTACACAGTGGCTTTATGGGTGGCACCATGATTCTGGTCATTGGTGGCATTATCGTTGCAACTCTGCTGGTCTTCATCATCATCCTTATGGTTCGCTATAAGGTCACCAATGGGATTCAAATTAGTAAATTACCCACTGTAAGTAACACATACTCCCAGACTAATGGGGGGGTGAACAGATTCAATGGAGCCCCACCACAGGTTAAGTCCACAGTGGTGGTCATGCGTGAAGAAATGGTGGAGTTTAAGTGTGGATCCCTCCAGAGTAGCCTTTCTTCGTCATCATCGTCCTCTAACTCGTTGGACAGTCAAACAGGAGGAGGAGCAGGCTATAATGTTCAGGGCAGTGAATGCAGCACCTTGCCATGCAGTAAGTTTAGGAGGCATGTGCACGGCACGAAGGCACGGCAAAACCTGGACCATCTTTTAGGGGCCTTTACCTCACTAGAGCTACGAGGTGCAGCGAAGGACCACCAAGGAGCTTCTGCCTGCTCCTCCTCTGCTGTTCCTAATGCCATGACAACAGTGGCTGTGGCACCACCATCTGATAAAGAGCCCCTGCTTGGGAGAGCTGAGTCCACAACAATGCTGGGGCGTCTACTCGGGTTTCCCCAAGAAGCTAAACCCAAGAGGAGTCACTCATTCGACATGGGGCACGTCGGAGCAGCGCAGTGTCGCAGCAGCCAGCCACGCAGGATCAGTAACATCTGGACTAAACGCAGTCTGTCTGTTAATGGTATGCTTCTGCAGTACGATGATAGTGAGGACGAGAAGCCCTCTTTCGAAAGCTCTGAGTGGGTTATGGAGAGCACAGTCTGAGTTTATGACCACACAATAGATCTATATTAAAAACTGAAAAAACAATGATACAGATGGATGTTCTGTATGAAGTTTAACCATGTGAATACTGTTCAAATGATTATGTGAAAAAACCTAAAGAATACTGTCCAGGATTGAAACTCTTGACTATATTTTAAAAATGTTCAATTCTGAATCAACTGAAAAAATTACCTATATGGAAAGATAAGATACTCATTCTGGATCTACATCTTCAAAGGAACTGAACTCTATGAGGATTTACTTCAACTGTGATAACCTGGATCACACTTTTCAGACTCAATATGGTAATACTCCAGCTGTAGAAAGAGGGGGACCACAGGAGCTAGTATAGTAGACAATTTAAAATGTCATTTTTATTTTCATGCTAGTTTTTTAAATCATTTTTACTATTTATTATTTCAGGTGATTCACCAGAAGAAAGACTCACCTCAAAACATTAAAAACAGGTTTACACAGGATGTACCAACTCTCACGTTGCCATTTTATACCCTTTTTATTCTTTTTCTTTTTAATTTTTCTTTTTTTGTGAGCAAATTTAAACATTTCCACAGGTTATGCATGAGGTGACTATATAGGAAACAAAACAAATGCTAACTTAAAAGCACAAGCTTGTACACAAGTCCCTAACAGGGTTTGTTTTGTTGAAAAATCAGTATTTTAAAGGCAGGGCATAGCAGAAAAATCAAAGAGGAACTCAAATTGGGGAGTCAAGCTAACAGCTAATCAGAGCAGGAACTGCTGAAAACCAGGTTGAGTCAACAACTCAGTCAAAGCTAAAAGTGGTCACATTTTGCACAAAATTTTTATTCATGCCAGTTTTCTATGGAACTAGAATTGGGACTTAAGTTTTGTGACTTGTATTCCCCTATTTGTACCTTGTACACATGTTTTGAAAAACACAAGTACGGATTCATTTAATAATACAAGTACAAATCAGAAAATACAAGTACAAATCAAAAATACAAGTACGAATCAGGGAATACAAGTCACTAAATACAAGTACAAATCAAAAATACAAGTACAAATCGGGGAATACAAGTACAAATCAGACACAAGTACAAATCAGACACAAGTACAAATCAGAAACACAAGTAGGAATCACGCTACTGCCAGAACCAATCAGATTTCTCTATTCTCTAACCAATCACGAAGAGAGGAGGGCGGTGTTCTTCTGTGTTCACAACCAAACTTGACTCTTTGAAAAATGCAGCCGAAGTCCCGTTTGCCATCACCACCGGTCTATGATCACCACACACAGTTCTCTGAAGGTGAGTCGGTTTGTCATAAACAAAAGTTTCTCATGTCTCTGCTATTAACTAATTTCACCAAGGATAACGTGTAGAGGACTTATTGCCTTCAGCCAGTAAAATTGTTTGCTAAAAAATAGCTACTGCCTTTAATAAACTAGCCTCGACATTTGTCTCTGAAGTGGGAGCAGAAGTCTCTGTAACAAATGTCTTTTCAACCCTTACATTGTGTTAGCACTTTTAATTTAAGACTGTTTTATGATAAACCGCTGCGTGTGTGTTCTGCAGCCGCTCCTCCTGCCATCTGCCGAGACTGATGAACCAAGTTCAGAGGGCGCCGTCTGCCGAGGTACAGGTAGGTTATTACGAACGTTTTCGTTTTCACAGCAGAGTTTACGAAACTTGATACTATTTGGTAGCTGACTGTCTGTAGTGTATTGAATATATGGAACTAGAATTGGGACTTAAGCGAACCGTGAGGCCATTGACAGGTCAAGATTTATTCACCTGAACGCCAGACAACTGTATTTGCCTATTGACGTTTCAATTAAAGTATTATCTTTTCTTCTTTTTCTTTTTTTTTTAAATGTAAAAGGCCAAAAGTCACACCATAGGCTAACTGTGATGTCCAGTAAGTCACTCTCCTTTTGCATCTGTGATTCAATAATATTTGAAAAAAAAATTTAAAATCAGCCTCAGAAGAAAGAATATCGTGACAGATTTTAGACTTGGATAAAAGGTGAGCTGAACATGGTAGCCAATAGGCTATGTACATCTTTCCATCTGCTGTAGGCTACAGCAACAGCAGCAGGTAACCTACAATAATTAAAAAACAAAACAAAAAGTCCAAGTAGCCTGCCACCTGGTCTTATACAGATGGAGACGGTAGTGTTACTGTTTAAATTAAAATTCTGATTGGCTAATGTAGATCAGTGAAACACTTTAGTAATGACAATTTATATTTATTCATTTATTCATTCATTCATTAGATATGAATGTGACTGCATTATACCTTCTGTAGGCTACACCTAAAGACTTTGAAAATATTTTGAAAAGACTAAAAGATTATCATTTCACATCTAAAGACTTGAGTTAACAGTTTTTAGTCCCAGACTAATCTCAGACTAAAGATTTTACAAACACTGAATATTGTAGGGACACTATTTACAAGACTACGACTACGACTAAACTGTCAGAATCCTCAATCTGAATAGCACTTTTTTACTTTAATCTTTAAACATCTTTAATTAACCAATGTGCTGTGCTCTTAGGTGCGTCATGTCTTTGATATCAAAGTACATATCCATTCAACTACTGTTTTTTTTTTTTTTCATTTTATGCAAATTTTAGTTTTTAATGAATCAATTAACGCGACCGGGCGGTCGTGCACAAAACCCCACGGTAGACTCTCATCAGCTTGTCAGCTCTTACTCTAATTATAGGCAAAGCGAGGCGTGAAGGATGGGACAGGCCGAGTCCCAAACTCAAGCCTCCTGCCCTGCTTATCTCCGTTCCGAAGACTCCTCTAAACCAGATAGAGCAGTGGTTTGGTGGGAGCTGTCCAGCCAGAGACACCGAAACTCCTTTCCCTGTCAATGTTTATCATTATACAGCTAGCAAGATAAACATGATTATAAAGCTTTAAGAGAACTGTATTAGGAGATATAGATATTTCAGTATTCATCTGCATACCACTAGAAATATAGGCTTTATTTTTTCTATAACCAATGCCCAGCCAGTGAATCGGGAATTTACTGCGTGCAAAGCGATGGAGTTGCGAAAGTCTGCAAAAAAAGCTGCACAACACAAGTGGTACTCAAAATATTGAGGTTGGCAGGTCTGCAATATTAAAACTCTGCTGAAACTTGCTCATGTACTTGATATTATTTCAATTTTATTTTTTGTTTTTTCATTAGCATCACCAGACAACCTGAGGGCACTCCTGAAGTTCTGGACTGGTTGGGAAGTACCATCAGGAGAAATGAAGGTGGAGGTCGTGCAGAGAGATCTTCCACGATCTCAAACATGCTTCCAGTCCATCAGACTTCCGGGCCACTTCACAAAATATGAGGAGTTTGAGGCAGCATTGCTCACATCAATAAGCTGCAACGACACTGGCTTTGGCCTTATATAGATGGTGTTTTATAGACCACATTGTAGTTAGAGGGACACAGTAGTTTTGTAGTTGTTGTTCCCCCAACAGTGATTGTTCCAGAATTAAATTGAATTGAAAGCAATTGTATTTTGTGACAATAAAAATCAATGTATTGTGAAGTTGTCTTTTTCAACTATGGGGTACAGGGAGATGGCCTGTGATTTATTTAATCAGTTCGGTCATCCTGGAGGGGCTCAGAGTATAGTCTGCTCTGCATCAAGAGGAGCCAGATGAGGTGGCTTGGACATCTCGTCAGGATGCCCCCGGGGAGGTTTTCCGGGCATGTGCTGGGAGACAGCTCCAATGTTGGTGTCGGGCGTCCAAACAGCATTCACCTGGATGTCTGCAACACAAAGGTGGAGAAATCATGTGCGATGTGGGACTGTGGTGTATTTACCTTTTAGATTATCTGCAAGGTCTGGTGCTGTAATGTAGAGGCATGGCAGAGTAAAGTAATGTGCTCAGTCCAAGTCTCATACATTAGACGGTAAAAGAGATCCATTATTCAATAAAGAAAATTGACACTATTTAAACATGATCAAGTTTCACGTTCGTAATAACCTACCTGTACCTCGGCAGACGGCGCCCTCTGAACTTGGTTCATCAGTCTCGGCAGATGGCAGGAGGAGCGGCTGCAGAACACACACGCAGCGGTTTATCATAAAACAGTCTTAAATTAAAAGTGCTAACAAACTGTGTCGAGGCTAGTTTATTAAAGGCAGTAGCTATTTTTTAGCAAACAATTTTACTAGCTGAAGGCAATAAGTCCTCTACACGTTATCCTTGGTGAAATTAGTTAATAGCAGAGACATGAGAAACTTTTGTTTATGACAAACCGACTCACCTTCAGAGAACTGTGTGTGATGATCATAGACCGGTGGTGATGGCAAACGGGACTTCGGCTGCATTTTTCAAAGAGTCAAGTTTGGTTGTGAACACAGAAGAACACCGCCCTCCTCTCTTCGTGATTGGTTAGAGAATAGAGAAATCTGATTGGTTCTGGCAGTAGCGTGATTCGTACTTGTGTTTCTGATTTGTACTTGTGTTTCTGATTTGTACTTGTGTTTCTGATTTGTACTTGTGTCTGATTTGTACTTGTGTCTGATTTGTACTTGTATTCCCTGATTTGTACTTGTATTTTTGATTTGTACTTGTATTTTAGGACTTGTATTTCCCCTTGAATTCGTACCTTGTATTTTGATTTGTTACCTTGTATTTTTACTGATTTGTAACTTGTATTATTAAATGAATCTTGTATTGTGGTGTTTTTCAAAACAGGGAATACAAGTCACAAAACTTAAGTCCCAATTCTAGTTCCATAGTTTTCTTAACCATAAAACTTTTTACACACACACACACACACACACGCATGTTGGGTTTCTATGTCTTGTGGGGACTTCTCATTGACATAATGTTTTCCGTAGCGCCTTACCCTAACCTTAACCATCAAAAATTAATGCCTAACCCTGACCCTTACCCCAACCTAACCATAACCTAAGTGTAACCCTGACACTAAAACCAAATTTTAAGCCTCAAAAATTGCTTCAAACTTGTGGGGACCGGGATTTTGGTCCCCACAAGGGAGGTCGGTCCCCACTTGGATAGTAAACTTCCAATTTTTGGTCCCCACAAAGATAGTAATACCAGGTCCACACACACACACACACACACAGGCGTGTGATATTTGTGGTGTGGCTGGAATAGCCAAGCACTAAATCTCTGTATCTTTAGAAGCAAGTTGAAGTAGTTTGAGCCTTTTGGATATGTCCCAAAAGGAAGAGGCCCCATGATAGGATTTGCTGTAAATGCTACATCTTACAGCTGTCTTGAGGATCCCTAACAACTTAGGGCCTCTTATTTAGAAGTCAGGAGACAACTGAGAATAGGATTTGTTTTGTGGATTATATCAGCAGTGTATAAAGAGAACTAAGCAGAAACACAAAGGTTTTGATTTTCAAGTCAATCTATGTTCCATCCCTCACTTAAGGTTAATAATTGTGGGTAACAAACATTTTAATGTATGCCTGGATCTCTATATAGAATGTGTCTGTTGGATACTGCAGTCTGCTATATGGAAGGTGAACAGATTAAAGTCCCATCTTCCCAATATGGTCATAATAGAAAGAGCCCCTCTTTTTATGGCACTGCCACAAGTTAAGGAGTTTACGTATTCTAGTTGTTTACATATAAGAGTAAAACAGAGGAAGAAATCTTATTGTTGTATTGGTGGGACATCTGTAATACTACAAACACTGTAACAACCCTGAGTGATGACAAGACAGCCTAGCCATGGATGGATGGATGGAGTCCGTTCCTCTCTGTTTTAGCTGTTGAGTAAAGGGAAAGTATGTGATTTGTTTGCAGTATGATGGTTTGTTCAGAAGTTACTGATCCTGATAATTAAATGTGTCTAACTTTTAGCAGACTGAGCTCATCACTGATTTATTTAAACAAAAACAGTAACAGTAAGAACGATGTATGCAAAACTAGGGGATTGAACACAACATGAGTTTCCTAAAATTGCAAACACAGTTCTGAATTGTTACAGATAAAAATAGCTCTAGGACAAGTTGTTAGCTTGATTCCTCAATTATTTTTATCCCCAATTCTAAATATTCTGATTGTTCCAGTTGCCAGAAAGAAACTCCAAGGAGACAATTATAGCGTTTGTCCAGCTCAGGTTGAAATCCTGCTTTGCAAGTAATTTGATTATCTGGTTTGCAGGTGTCCCTGCAGACCGATGGCTCATTGATGTTAACATTGTTTGCCTCAGAGTGTGGTTTCAGCTACTATCCACACAAATTGTTGTAGCCAAATGCAAATAGTGTGTGAAAGTCATCAAGCCCTTTTAATCATTTGCCCAAAGCAGCCAACAGCATGAAATATCACTGGACTCAATGAATCTCTTCAGGCAACAAAAAAGAGAAAGCATGATAATTACTCATTTAGCCGGGTTAAATGGAGGAATTTGTCATTTATTGGCTACATAAAGGTCAATATGCTGTTCATTGGAAAATGTTATTTGGAAAAATAGGGAGAAAGATTACTTTTAGGGAGCCAATAAGCTGCAAAATCTTGAAATGTATTTCATTACATTGCATGATACAGAACCTATTTTGATTAATGTGCTATTCGACTTGATCATCTGAGGAGCAAATTCTCTTTTATTCTCTTTCATACATGGCTGTACATTGCAGTAAGGTACTTAAAATTCGTTACTTTTCGGATCACTGCCTAAAGTCAGCTGCAACATCCCTTCGTTTTAATGCCTTTCTCAGTATTCTGTGCGACTCTGCTACATTTCAAAAATGTTGGGTGATAATTTCCTTTTCCCCCTACAGTAGATGTACTGTTCTGTATATTGGTATATTTTTTTTTACAATATCTGGGTGAGAATGTAAAGGGGTAGGGTGGGGATTGTGCAGTAGTACTTTCGTTTTCATGTGAAGCAAACTGAGAAGGTGCTTTACTGTAGTTTACCAACAAAAGGTGGTTGTTAGTTTGCTTACTGAATGGGATTTTACATGATGCTACAAGTGAAGTGGAGGACTGGAAGTTCTTAAATGCTTGAATCACTCAAACAACTAAAATGCATATTTTATACCTACTCTCCATGGGTTACCATTATGCAAAGACAGTTTTGCTTTTGCATACCCACCACAGCTCAAAAGTTTTTTTTTTTTTTTGTTTTTTATCCAGCTAACGTACTTCTAGTATGTCATTAATATATTTTAGTACATTTCTTCTGATAGGTGACATAAAGCAAGTATGTGCACATGATAAATCAAATCTTTTTTGAATGTCTAAATGCCATATTTTTCTGACCTAAATTTCTAGATTTGGGGTCAGTGTTTCCATCAGATTTTGGTCTGCAGGAATAATTGCATTGTGTAGATATGCTCCAAAAGTCAAAATACTGACTGTACACAAGACCTGACTTAGTATCACACAGTGTCATATGATCAGATTAATCACTATGTTATGAAGAAATAGCACTCAGTAACTATCAGTATGGAAGAATACATTTTTAATATAAAGTTTCCCATAACATGGATCTAAATGAACAACCTGTATTTAAAAAAAGTGAGTGGCATTTTGTGGGCTTTAGAGTATAAAAATACCTGTGGCTGTAACGTTGACCATTGCAGAATACCGTCGTACAGTTTTAACATAAACCAAAACTTGTTCTAAATCATTTTCTCACAGAATAAAACACACAACCTGCTCAGACTACAGCTGCAATGGGGGACAGCTGCGATGTGATTGAAAGCGCCAGATAGGGTAGGATGGAATCGGTTGGATTAAAAGCCTGTAAACACCCCTGCAGACAACAACAAAGCACCACCGAGATGCTCAAACTCAAACGGGAATAGAGCTAGTGATTTATAATAAAACATTGGTGAAATTAAGGAGTTTTTTGGCAGATGACGCCTTATTGAGAGGCTGCACATCTGTTGCCCTATTAAGTCTCATTATATGGATATACACTGATCGTGAATGGATGTGAACTTCTCCCAAAGAACTCCAAGTGGCGCAAAATTTGTCTGTGTGAATACATGAACATAATGCATGCTTAAATAAGTCCAGGTTGCAAAAGAATTGTACTTTCCCTCTAATGCCTCCTATATAAGTCAGCTAAGGAAACAGTAAGTTAAGCTGTGACCTAAAGATAACTGCACTCTATCTATAATGAAGTTCATGAACTACAAACAGGTTTGTATGAATTATTAGAAAAAAGTTAGGTGAGTTTGGAGTTATTTAGCAAAACTGTTTTCCCTCAAAAGGGCTTAATCTTTCCAGTTTTAAGGCAGTTCCCATTTAGTTCTCTATCCTGTCAATTGGGTACAAGTATTTGCACTAAAAATATCAGGTACAGACCTGTCGGTTCTTTAAACTTATGTACCAAACAAATGTAGTGTTGCTGTAACACATGCTGAATTTCTGCGTGTGGCACTAAGTGCACAATGCAAGGTTCTGTAGCACAACATTTAAATTTGAACATAAAAACAGAATAAGATTTCCAGCTAACAATATGTTATAAACCATTATTTTTTGCTTAAAGTAATACTTCTACCTGCAAACAATTATTGACTATGGCCCCTGGGATCATTTTACAGATGAAATCTGTTTGCTTCACATTTGTTGTGAATTGTAAATAAACTGAATTAAAATTAAATGAATTGATTCCATCAAATGTTCAGTTTTAGCTCTACTTCAAAAATACATATTTGTTTTTGAAAGAAGCTGCTTTTAATGTCTGGCGTATTTCTAGAGACAGAACTCAAGCTTAATATTGTTTTCTTTAATTGATAAAGCACTAAAAAGTAATCCCTCAAGCTAAATTGTATTGCTTTGACGTCAAACCCTACCAATAACAGAAAAAAGGAAAATAAAAAAAAGCTATGTGCTTTTTAAGGTTGTAGCATGAAATATTACAAGCACTTACTCTATATTAAAAACTAAATAAATTTAAATAATGGAGCTTTTTTTCTAGGTTTTTCAAATGACTCATTCTATATGAGGCCTTTTTCTTCAACAGAATGGTCTTAAAATGTAAAGTTAAAACACATAATTTATTCTGTACTGTTCGTTTTTAAATGCGTTTTGAAGACTTTACATTTGCCTCGATGAAGATAAAAAAATTCTGTTTTAATCTGCTTATAAAAAATATTTTTAAAATGTACATTGTAAAATAACTCAAACATAATCTGAACTGTGTGATTGCAAGATTTTATAATAGGAACTTGAGGTTGATGCTCTGGTATTTTAGTGACCAGTATAAAATAACAGTTGAGCCTGTTGCATGTAGCATCATGTATTATCCCTTTTCACTCTGCAAACTAACACTATTACTTAAATGTGTAATTTTTCGACATTGACATGATTCTCACCTGAACTTCTGAGCAGAAAAATCTATTAAAAAAACTGTTTGTGTGAAAACATTTTGCTACAAAATGATATAAAATATTGTTGAATTCTTATAAACCAAACTGTTTTCACTGTGTTTTCTTTATTGAAACATTAGCTCTTTTAAGAAACGGTAAATTTTTACAGTTGAAATGTTTGAATCAGATCACCATTAGTGAAGTGTTACTTTTTCTTGTCACCCCACAAAGTAATGAGACAGTAAGTGTCCTTTCCGTCATCTTTCAGATGAGCAGAGGAGTTTTTCCTGCTGAGGTCCAGCTGCTATAATCAGGGCAGTCACTGCTGACTCACCTCAACCCTGTCCTCATTACAAATCACCTGTACGTGCAGCTCCTGAGCAAAGCCCATAATAAGGCCTTAATTCATATAATCTGTTAGCGAAGGTGCTTACGGCAGCACAGAGTAAATATAATCTCTACAACGGGCACGCATTGCATGACGGGTGCAGGATGAACAAGACCGCTGGATGTCAAACACAGCACGACCGCTTATTAACAAGTTTAAGTTGTCAAATATTGGGTTTGAAAATACAAATAAAAATGTTACAATGACAAATCTGGTTTCGCTAATCAAATATTCCTTTTTGAAAATTAGAGAAGTGAAATAAACTAAAATAGAAGTCTTTCTTAGAATTCTGACAACTTTTAGCATTTTCTCTTTGCCATTTTTTTTATTTGTCTACGATGAGTGTCAACCTGTTTAATAAATCTGTCACAAGGTACCGTCTACAATTAGCTCATTCAAAATTAAAGCTGAACAAGAGTTCATGCTGCAGGTCATCTGCTTTGCATAAAAAAACAACTGGATGCAGCTGTTAACTTAACCGGAACATAATTATTGTAAACATCCAGATGTTTTACAAGTATTCATTGGCACAATTAGTTTGCTTTAAATATTCCACAATTGTGATGTACTGCTCCAAGCAAAAGCAATATTCAAAAACTAAAAATCTTGTGTCATTCAGTTAGATATAAGTACTGCTCCTGTGGCAATTAATATTGGTAAGTTGAAACACACCAGGGACACCACCCAAAACAACAACAACAAAAAAACCATTTTCAGCAATGGAGTTTGCTAAACATTATCCTGAGCACTGCATCTAGTTAATTTTACAATCACAGCATGTTTGTTCTAAAATGTCACTTTAAGCCAATACTACATATGGGTTTGTTGTAAAGGAATAAAAAATATTATATATAGTATTGATTTGGTTTAGACAGAGAAAACAAATACAGACGCGGAATTATTTAAAAAATAAATGCATGAAACAGGCAAAAATAATTCTGTTGAAGCATGGATGAAAAGCAATGTCTGACTTTCATTGGTCAACATTTATATAATTTTTATTTATTATTACTTTTGTCAGATTAAAGTTATTTCTATGACCATTATGAGTTTTTCTTTGATTTAATGAAGGGTACCAACAATGTTGTCCACGTCTGTAACACAAAATTGCTGCAGGATCAAATTTGGATAGCAAATTGGCCTACTATTGACATGTTTGTGAATTATTGAGCTAAAAATTAAAATTGTTTTATTCAGTGCATTCTTCCGTTTTGGAGAACTTAAGTGTTTTTACTATTTGGGGTTCTGCTTTGTCCCACCAAATCTTTCACGCCATCTCTCGTGGGAGAATTTCAGTTTTTCTCTGGATTTCTTAAAATGATCCCTTAATAAACGAGTAAAGCATAACTGTTTTGCTCCTTTAAGAAAGCGGGCAGAGTAATCACTGCACCGTGCTGTTTGTCTCTTCAGACTTGCCGTAGCTCTTAATGCATGCAACAACTTCCTGAAGCAAGCTGAACGCTTTTCATAATCTTTACACGTTTTGTCTTCATAACTCTGAGGAACATATGTCTGTAAGTGATGGATAAAGTTCCATTTTTATGACAACCATAAGTAAAGACCGTTTGAAGAACATATTTGTGCGAAACATGTTAAAAACGGGTACGATGCTAATCGCGTTAGCATGTCAATGGGTTTTTCAATGTTAAGTTAGCATTCATGCTAATCGCTAAATAACCATGTGTGGATAATGGGTAAATTTGATGCTTTACTCTTTTGAGTTTTTTATAGGAACTTACGAAGAAAAAAGGTTAATCTTGTGTTAATAACAATTCAACCCATTCGAGTTTATTAATATGTACATTTGTATTTCTGTATTGCAGTTTCACAGTGCTTCTGATAAAACATCCTAAACGTCCTACTGCTTCCTGGGTGTTTATTGAAGAACCTGTTAGCTGTCTGCCAAGCTAGAAATCCTACCCAAATTTTAGTAAGGGCAGAATAGTGAAAAGACATCCACCTGACGGGTTACATCTGGAACGTGCGCCACGTGGAAACGCACAGCAATCTTCTGTCAGTAAGCTGCCTTCACCATGGAAGATGGTCTGAGAGATCTCGAAACACGATCCCAATGCTCTAACACTTCACGTAGCAGCCGATCTTCTTCAGTAAGTGTTATAGCAGCCAGAGCACGTGCAAAGGCAGAAGCTGCACGTACCCAAGCATCATTCGCTCAAAAAGAGGCAGATATGCTTAAAGCACAAGCATATATTGAGGAGGAGCAACAGAAAGCTGCAGCAGTGGCTGCAAGGAAAAAAGCAGAGCTTGAAGCAAACCTCCACACTCTACGACTAGAAAGTGCTGCTGCAGCTGCCAGTGCTGAAGCTGATGTTTTAGAGGCAGCTGCTG
The DNA here is from genome assembly GCA_028564705.1 of Apricaphanius iberus. Lineage (NCBI taxonomy): Eukaryota > Metazoa > Chordata > Actinopteri > Cyprinodontiformes > Aphaniidae > Apricaphanius > Apricaphanius iberus. Next base: position 985,201 of record JAPXFQ010002203.1, read on the forward strand.
AGAACGAAGAAGGAGATCCTGATTGCATAAGCTCAAAGAATGAATACGTGGAAAAAGGTTTCGCAACTAAACCAAAATCTGACCAGTCTCACCACGACTCACAACCCCAAGTACCTGTTCCAACACCAACACGCCAGCTAGCAATGGAAGTTGGTGAGACAGTTAAAGGATGCGTGGAGAAGAGTACCATAAAGTCAAGTGAACTCAGCGTCTACGAGTTTCAGGAATTACCCACTCAATACACATTCACACAAGAACAAGCTCCCTCGAGTTGCCACAATCAAAATCCATCTAAGTCCGCTCTGTATGACTTTGAGCGTCAACACCATTTATCTTCCCCACAAGGAAGTTCTAGCCACAGAGATCACTCACACATGGCTACACTATCCGGCCACCATGACCAACCTTTTCAGTCTTATCCAACATATGCCTCCAGAGAACCTGAGCCTAGTCCAGCAGCTATGTCAGACTTAGCCAAGTATTTGGTACGCCGCGAAATGGTGAGCTCAGGGCTACTAAAGTACGAAAACCGACCAGACAACTATTGGGCCTGGAAGGCATCCTTCTGCGGCTCTATAGAGAGCCTACATCTATCACCAAGAGAGGAGCTGGATCTCCTTTGCAAATGGCTGGGACCAAAATCATCTGAGCAGGCAAGGAGGATAAGAGCGGTTCATATCCATGATACAGCAACGGGTGTGAATATGGTGTGGCAAAGGCTAGAGGACTGTTTTGGATCGCCAGAAGCTATAGAAAATGCTCTCTTCAGGAAAATAGAGGATTTTCCAAAAATCACCAACAAAGACAATCAAAAGCTGAGAGAACTTGGAGACATTCTTTTGGAGCTAGAGGCTGCCAGAGCAGATGGCTTCCTACCTGGACTCAGCTACTTGGATACATCTCGTGGTATCACTCCAATTGTTCAGAAACTGCCATACTCCCTGCATGACAAGTGGGTCTCTCTAGCGTCTCGTTATAAAGAAGCCTACAGAGCTCCATATCCACCATTCTCTGTATTTGCAAAGTTTGTTTGTGACCAAGCCAAGATTCTGAACGACCCAAGTTTTGCACTTCTTACTGGTCCAAGCGTGAACAAAACAGAAAGACCCTTTAAACAAAACATCAAAACATCAGTTTCTGTCAGGAGGACGGACGTCTCAGTAGACAACGACAACCATCAAGACAACTCTACGGAAAAATCACAGATTGACCTAGACAAGCAGTGTCCCCTACATCTCAAACCACATCCCCTAAGGAAGTGTCGTGGTTTCCGAAGTAAACCTTTGGATGAAAGAAAAACTTACCTTAAGGACAAGAACATCTGTTACAGATGTTGTGCTTCATCCAGTCACCTAGCCAAAAACTGCGACAAAAACATTAAATGCAGAGAGTGTAGTAGTGATAGTCATCCAACAGCACTTCATCCGGGGCCAGCTCCGTGGACTACAGGAGCCCCTGTAATGGCGAAAGATCAAGGCGGGGAGCAAAGGGAAGGAGCGTCTTTAGCCATCACATCCAAATGCACAGATATATGCGGGACTGCTTCCAGGACAAGGTCATGTGCAAAAATCTGTCTTGTCAGTGTTTACCCAGTAGGTCACAGAGAAAGAGCTGTGAAAACCTACGCTGTTGTCGACGAGCAGAGTAACAAATCTTTGGCAAGAAGTGAGTTTTTTGAGCTCTTTGACATCAAGGAAGGTTCAGCTTCATACACATTGAAGACATGCTCAGGAGTCGTTGATACCATAGGGCGGCGAGCTAACAACTTCGTCATGGAGTCTTTAGATGGTAAGACTCAGATCCCACTCCCATCTCTGCCGGATGATAAGTCGGAAATTCCCACGCCAGAGATCGCCAAACACTTTTCTTATCTTAAAAGGGTTGTGGGCAAGATCCCTCCACTCAATCCCGCAGCAGCCATCCTCGTCCTACTCGGCCGTGATGTACCAAGAGTGCATAAAGTCAGACAGCAGTGCAACGGACCTCATAACGCACCTTATGCCCAACGCCTCGATCTGGGCTGGGTTATCATAGGAGAAGTGTGTTTGGGGTCAGCTCACAAACCAGACTCCATCAATGTCTACAAGACTAACATACTGAGTAATGGCCGTCCATCTCTTTTTGATCCTTGTCCAAGTAAGCTTCACATCAAAGAGAAGGTGGAGGTTCAAGTACTTCAACCTGGAGTTGCACATCTGGCAGATGTTGATAACCTGTTCAGTGAAACAGATTTTCTTGGTAAAGGAGTCTTCCAGCAAACGGCCCAGGATGATAAACCTGCTATGTCTGTGGAAGATAAGATCTTTCTGGAAATCATGGACAAAAAGATGTTTATGGACAACTCAAACAGTTGGGTGGCTCCATTGCCCTTCAGAGAACCAAGGCGCAAACTTCCCAACAACAGAGTACAAGCAGAAAACCGTCTCAGGTCACTGTGCCGAAGGATGGATAGAAGTCAGGATATGAGAGAACACATGCTTACGTTCATGCAGAGAATCTTTGAATCGGGACATGCCGAACCAGCCCCTCTGCTTTCCCGAGACCAAGAGTGCTGGTATTTGCCAATCTTTGGAGTTTACCATCCACGCAAACCAGGCCAGATTCGAGCTGTATTCGACTCCAGTGCTAAGCATGATGGTGTTTCCCTGAACGACATCCTTTTGAGCGGTCCTGATTTAAACAACTCACTCCTTGGGGTACTTACTCGCTTCCGTAAAGAACCGGTTGCTGTAATAGTAGACATAGAACAGATGTTCTACTGCTTCCGGGTCTGCGAGGAGCATCGCGATTACCTGCGGTTTCTCTGGTTTCAGAACAACGACCCTGCCAGAGAGGTTGAAGAGTACCGCATGACTGTCCACGTATTTGGAAATAGCCCCTCTCCAGCGGTCGCCATATATGGCTTAAGAAGAGCTGCTCTACAAGAGAAAGAAGAATATGGCCTGGAGGCAAACCAGTTTGTATTGAGGGACTTTTACGTGGATGACGGTTTGGCCTCATTTCCTACTAGTGACCTCGCCATTCATGTGCTAAAGGAAACAAAAGAAATGTTAGCAGCATCAAACATTCGACTACATAAAATAGCATCCAATCACAAGGCTGTGATGGAGGCGTTCCCACCTGAAGAACGGGCTAAAGAGCTAAAAGGTTTACTACTGGGAGTAGACCCTCTACCTGTACAGAGAAGCTTAGGGCTCAACTGGAACCTTCAGAGCGACAGCTTCACCTTCCTCGTCTCCAAGGAAGAGAAACCATTTACGCGCAGGGGTGTCCTCTCAACAGTCAACAGTCTGTTCGACCCACTTGGCTTCGTGGCTCCAATAACAGTACAAGGGAAGTCACTCGTCAGAGAACTTTCATCAGAGTATTGTGACTGGGATGCCCCATTGCCTGCTGAAAAAGAGGCAAGGTGGAAGACCTGGAAAGATTCGCTCATCGCACTCGAACAGCTTCAGATTCCACGGTCATACTTACCTGTTTCTTTAGTCTCTACGCAATCCAGGGAACTTTGTGTCTTTTCTGATGCCTCCACCATAGCTATCTCCGCAGTAGCCTACCTCAGAACGGTTGACAAGGAGGGAAACATTCATGTCGGATTCTGCATGGGGAAGTCTAAATTGGCTCCAAAACAATGCCACACTGTACCACGTCTGGAGCTTTGTGCAGCCGTACTAGCAGTAGAGCTTGCAGACTCATTAGTGGAAGAGTTGGACATGAAGGTGCACACAGTTAAGTTCTACACAGATAGTAGAGTAGTGCTTGGTTATATATACAACACTAACAGAAGGTTTTACGTATATGTTGCCAACAGAGTAACACGCATCCGAAAGTCAACACGTCCCGAACAATGGCACTATATCAACACAGGACACAATCCTGCAGATCACGGCACACGAGACATACCAGCTACTCTCTTGGAAGAAACCAACTGGTTTAGCGGACCCTCCTTTCTGAAAAAGATAAAGCTGCTTCGTCTCAGGAGGAAGTCTTTGAGCTTGTGGAACCGGACGTCGACGCAGACGTACGTCCCCTGATTACAACCCTGGCTACTAACGTTTCCAAAACTCACCTTGGCTCCCACAGATTTGAGCGCTTTTCCAGCTGGAAGCAACTCACTCTTGGTGTAGGTAGACTTATCCAGAAAGTCAGATCCTGTTCCAAGACTCTGGTCGAAACAAAGATGGACAATCTCTCCCAGGCAAGGACTGTAATAATCCGTTGTGTACAACACGAAAGAGCAGTGCACATAGAGGTGGTGGAGTCTCTATCAACATCAAGCTTCATAAACGCTCTTAGGAGATTCACTGCTATCAGAGGACCAGCAAAGCTCTTTCGTTCTGACCGCGGAACTAACTTTGTCGGTGCTTGTAGAGAACTAGGAATAACACCGCAAGACGCAGAGCTTCAGTCTTATCTTAAGGGACAAGGCTGTACATGGAACTTCAATGTACCTCACTCTTCCCACATGGGTGGGGCATGGGAAAGAATGATAGGCGTCGCTCGGCGAATTCTGGATGCCATGTTACTCAAGGTGCATTCTCCCAAACTACCCAAATTTTAGTAAGGGCAGAATAATAACTGTAGAAACAGCCTGTACTCTACAAACTTATTTAAAACTGTCATACAGTAATCACTGGTCAATATGTGTATCAATTTATCTTCAATTTAGACCAATACCCCTGATGCTTAATATCAGTTTATTCAAATGCAAAAGAATTCACAGTGGAAAATTCACTCAAGATGCAAGGAGAAATCTACTATACCAGGAAAAAAATTATTTCCACATTGGTCGGCCATCGACTAATTTACACACCATACCAAAGTGCTGATTGGTTTAACAGCAACACTGTGGTGTGTGTTACACAGTGAAACACAACCCAAAGGTAGCCATTTTCAGGATCATGGAGGAGTTTAAAATGAAGCTAGATGATAGACACAGAGCTATTTATTTTACTATTTCATTTACATGTCGACTCGTCTGTAGATGGTGAAATTTAAGGATGAAAATACTGCTATCTGCATGGCTTCTGCATAATCTATATTGATTCCCTATGATCACCAGAGAAGACAGTAGGCAATAGACATTTTCTATTCTAAAACCAAGTTTTTTTAGCATGCTTTTAGTCAGTACATACAAATATGGTATAAGATCTCTGTCAAAAAAAAGCATATTCACAGGTTAAAATGTGTGCATATTGGTCAATAGTTGTACATAACTACAAATGCGTAAAGTATTGAATGAACTAAATCACACATGAAATATAAGTATATATTATCCCTGTGAGAATGCAGTTTAAAAAGTTACATCAAAAACAAAGCAGAGCTACAAATTGTATATTTACAGTTATGGTTTCCTCAAAATTTACATGAGGAGGAATGTGTTTGGCCATACAAATTTATGCTTTGAGAATAAGAATTTACAATTGGTAGCATAGTTACATGATCAAGGATTCATTAATGGAGCTAAGATACGTACATGTAGATGAACACAGTACAAACCGTCAATTAAAGGTATGAAGAAGAAGAAGAAAAAGTCATAGCACTAAAATGAAAGACCAAGAAACAGAGGAACAAATTGTGGGCTCGCCACAAGGTAACATACTTTACTCGACTTTATTATTACTTATAACAAAATACTTAAAAAAGACATACATTATATATATATAATATAAATATATATATATATATATATATATATATATATATATATATAAGGAAGTGCATGTATACCACTGGTTTTAATGAAAGTAATAAAAACAAATATTCTGGTTTGGTGTTTGACTGAAGAGGGAAAAAAAAGTTTGTTCTGATTTTGTAGACCTGAGCGATGAACAATGAGACTGAAGTGACCACTCTCTCTGAATTAGATAATTTCAGTATAATCCCTATGGTGTGTTTAGATTATATTTGTCATGTTTTCTGATGGCATTCAGCATAACTGCTGCACATCCATTTTTAGTCTGGTCTTTCTGGCCAGGAGGATATCCAGCATCATCATGTTCAGCTGCAGTGAAGACTTCTCTCATTAAGGCAAGTTTCCAGTTCTTCATCAGATCTTATTGGTAAACTTAAAAAAAAGATTTTTGGAAGAGTCTACACAAAAATATTATACAAAGGAGAACAATCTTATTTTATTAGCATTTCATTCCTATTTCTATATCTTGCCATTTTATTCCCGTTTTCCTTTTTACTTCTACCAGATATCTTACACAGAGAAGTTTGTAAAGTACAATACATAGCTTGAAAAGTTAAACAACTGAAACACTAGCATGACAGCCTACACAGAAGTATAAAAATGAGGTTATTCCTAAACCTTAACCAAAATTAAGCCCAATAAAATAATGAGAATCGGCTTTACCTCCCACAGATAAAACCAATCAACATGCGCTCCTGAACGAAGCCTTTACCCTTAAGTGCGTCTAATCCCTAAAAGTTCAACAGGAGTGGTTCGAATAATTAAAAGCTTTAAAAAAAAAATCAGTTTACAAACAACATACCTGTGCTGGGTAAACAGTATTAAACAAGTGTAGAATCTACTAACGCCATTTTCTACCTGAAGGTAATTTGCCGGCGTGATAGTAAAAAAAAATCCTCAGCCTGAACTTTTTTCCCTGGGAGGCACCTAAGCCAAGATATGTGCCCTGATCAACATAATGTTAAGAGAGATCCAGGGGTGTGCTCCCCTGGGAGAACATTTTGATAAATAGTCCATAGCATTAAAGATTCCGATGACCTTTGTGGATATAAATAGAGATTATTTAGACATGAGATAAACATACCCAATTCATGCCTATATTACGGAAGCATATATTTGTAGAGCAGCAGAGCTCTTGGGACGCTGGGCCTAGTAGGCCTTTTCAGAAATACATTCCAGCTTTTAACTAGTCACTTACCAGCATAGGTATTGCTTGTATAGCATGCTAAGCAGATATGGAGACAGCAGCAATAATGAGGAAAATACTTGTAAAACGTCTACACACCAAGTTAACGTAAGCAGAAAGTGTTACATGCATTTAACATCTATGAAACAAGAACAAGAAACGGATTTCACACTTATGCTATGGAAAATGTAAATGAATGCCATAATTCATGGTGAGTACCTCCCAATGCTAACACAGTAAGTTGCAGTGTTACTTTTAATATTGTTTCTGATTTATTGACTGACATTTATTTGGATTGTGTAAAGACCTAGATGGGTATAAAATGACTCAAAAAAGGCTTTTGTATGAATGTTGATGTCCATAAAGGTGATAATTTTAATGGGTTCTCCTAAGGTCCACAAATGCTAATAATAAACTGAACAGATGGATCTGCAAATTACTTTTTTATTCACATTCCTTCATTACTTTTCAGTAATTAAAACAGGGAGAACCAAGGAGCTGGAGGTCGATTTGCACTGTTGCAGACCCACCACATTGACAGGGAGTGGACAGGGAGATAGGGGACTAAGGGCCTGGATGTTCATCAGAACAATAAACTTGACTGGAGTGAAGTCAATGATGCTCTTTACAGCGAGGGTCATGCCTGCTGAGAGAGTGAGATCTTATGCCGTCCAGAGATCGCTCCTAAAGACCTCCTTTGACTCTGTGTTGGCATCAGACATATTTTATGTTATAATACGTTGGAGCAGCAGTCTATCTATAGCTAAAAGCGGTTGAATGATCTCATCAGAATGCCTAGATCTGTGCTAGGATGGTCCCTCGGCCCATTCCAGATGGTGGGAGACATAAGAACTTTGGCTAAATTATCATCACAGCTGAACAGTCTCCCACGCCATGCGTGAAGATTTTGCTGAGCTGCAGTGTGACAAACTGCTGCATCCTAGATGCATGAAGGAGCGTTCTTGCAGGTTTTTCCTTCCTGCAGCTGTTTACAACCAGAAAAAAATTCTTCACAACCAGAACTGCTCCCAACAAACGTAAACCAACGGTAATTTGCACTGTTTGACTCATTTAACATTTATGCAGCTGCTATTTGCACATTTTTTTCACAGTTGATATTCTTTTAACTTCTTGTAAATATTACATTTATTTTTTAACACACAAATAAACATGCACATTCTGTAAATATTTTATTTTATTATGCTTCTCAGTTGCTCATTCAAATCTGATTAATTTTAATAATTGCAAAGTACTTGGTTTTGTAATTTTGTCCTTAATACATATACTATTTTCAATTATTTTGTTATACTTTTTCTATTTCTCTTGTGTGAATCTAAATGCTTCTATTAGCTGTCACTTGCTGCTGTGACAGTTGAATTTCCCCCTTGTGCGACAATAAAAAATTATTCTATTCTATTCTTCTCATAATCACTACTGTCTCCATATCCACCTACAGTATGTCATCACATGCGTTTAACTCTGCCACAGCATTGGTCTAAAAAGTTTACGTAGCAGCCATGTTACTGCTTTCTCACTACGGTCAAAACAAACTACTTCCGAATTAAAACAATCATAAAAAACTGTGCTATTATTAAAAATCACTTATGTTTTTTAACTCAGTATCAACACATTTATTTTATGAAGTAAAGAGTTTGTAGAAGCCAGAGGTCGGAACGAGATTAATTTTCTAAACACATTTTCTAAGTTCACCGTTCGGCTTACTGTTGTACTTTTTGGTTAATGATAGTTGGCAAAGTTGTGGTGCAATACTGCAACCTGGAGTGTGGACCGGTAATGTGTTTATCAGCTCTATTAATTAACCCTTGATCATGTGACCATGCTCCCTTGTGAATTTATTTTTGCTGAAGATGAAATTAGTATTCTCAAACAAATTACTCCTTATGTTTATGTGACATTTGTGCTTGTGATTTATTCAGATATAATATTTAAAGCATTCTCACTGGGAAATTATACACTTCAGTTTTATGTGTGATTTGCCTCATTCAGTAGTTTACAAATTTGTAGTTATTTACAAGTATTGATCAATATGCACACACTTGTGAATTTGCTTTTATTTTTACAGTGATCTTACCCAATACATAAAAAGAGCATTGTATTTGTTTTGTTTTTCCTGCATTGCCTTCTGGAAGAACTCATACTAATCATCTTTCTCTTCATTCATCTCTGACCTTCAGTTACTTTTTTCTTTCAAAAATCTATTACTAATGTTTTATTTTTCAGGGCAGTAACCCCTTTTAGGTTCTCTGAAGTATTTTTTTTCACTTGTTATTTTTTTCCCTTTACTTTAATGCAGCTTTTGCACATCAGCAGCCCACAGAGAATCTATCCATGATCTTTTATGCCTGAACACGACCCACCATGGTTTAGTTTGAGTTTGTACAAAAGCTCAGCAGACTGCATTGGAGGTCATGACAAAAAGTTTGAAGAGGCATGAGGGTGTGGGATCGGGGGTCTCACATTCCCATTAATAGTGGGTGTCCATTACAGAAAATGCTTTCTGAGAGCAGCCCTTATCTATCATCTGCAGCCTTGTCACCACATTCAAAGGGATCCTTTATTTTCAGAATCTGCATTAATAACAACAATATTAATTACACAGGAGGGAAGCTCAAAGCAGAGGTTTTTTTTATAGCAAGAACATTGTCGACCCAGAAGTAGCTTTGAAATATGAGCCTGGCAGATTTCATTTTGTCTTTCTTCAAAACTGGATTCTTCTCGATTTTCTAGTAACAAGCAATTAAGTGATACCTGCTGGTGTAATAATGTGAGACTGCACTAAAAAAAAATGCTTCAGTAGACAATATAAAATACAATGACATCCTTTATCTTATTACAATTTCTTTGTCTATTATAGCTCATTTTAAAAGAAATATACAATTCACAATTTGGATACGTTTGCCAAATTAAAAATAATTTGACCTTTTAATTTTTAGTAATTTAGGCATTCTTTAATTAATACTGTAGTTTCTGTATTTATTGACGGACTCAGGGTGATTACCATCTTAGCTGCTGCTACAGTTTAGCCCTACCTCTACCTCCAGACTATGATCCGAAGTGTGTACCAATTCATGTTCATTTTAAGATAACCTCAGACAATGCTCAACCAATCTGGGAGCAATAAATCCCACAAACAAACCCATTTCTAGTTCTTGTACTACTTCTTGCAAGGCTAGTAGTGTTGCCAAGACTTTTCAGACCCCCTTAACAACTTTTTTTTCCCCAAATAAAGTGTCAAGCATCAAATCTAGAAACATTTCTGACAAACCTTAGATACTGTCTGTAAAACTCTGCTGCTGATATTCCCTGCAGATTAGAGACCCAACTTGCTCTGTCCTGCAGTAAGGGAATGATCAGTGGATGTGTATTCAGCTCATTTCACCCACCCATACTGAGAAAGGCTGCTGATTTCACCTAGTCACAATCAAATTTGTTTTATCTTTAAAATTCACTGAGTAAAAAAAAAAATCTGCAGGTATAAAAGACTGATCTTTCTTTTATAAGCCATATTAACGTTGTCCTCTTTTAAGAGGCTTGTCTGTAACTTATCTGCATCTGCGCACCTTTCATGTATTCAAGAAATTTTGGAAATGTATGTTGAGTTCAAAAATGTAGAACATTTAACACTTAGAACTCAAAACACTTATCATAAGCCATACAATTCAGTTTCTTTTTTTTTTTTGCAAGTAATGATCAAAGCCTACTAAATATGCCTGAATATTTTTTTACAAACTATTAAACACAAATAACTATATTCTATCCAATAATTTTTTCTTAAGAAATCTCAGCATTATTTTTAGAACTAGAAATTTTGTTTAGAATGTTTTGAATGTCCATTTGATAATTTTGAACTAGTTCCCTTCTCTCAGCAGAATGCTTCAGGCAAAATGATATGACATGTTACACAGGCTCTTCTTGAAAACAAAAGTCACATTTTCCTGTAGCATGTTTCCCCTGTTTAAATATTTTATTATTTAACTCATATGAAGAAAACATAATTTAGATGTAATCATCGCCCCTTTATTTTCATTCCGTTTTTCTCATTATATTAACTTTCCTATGAATGTAATAAAACCACCCCCCAGGACCTTTTCCCCTTTGTTTCAGCCATAATTTTTTGACCTTTTGAGATTGCCTTTTTCTGTTCTATGGGTGTTTTTGTTTTGTCGTGTTTGGTTGAACACGCTGGTTTTATTTGTATTGAATTTTGGAGGCGAAGATGAAGACCGCCTCATTATTGATGATGTTTAACATCAGTGTGACACAATGATGTCATTAAAATGTGCATTAGCGCGTGACGTCATCTGGTGAAATCTAGAGACTTTCTGGTACAAATTTAGCTACTTTCTGTCAGAGACAGCAACACTAGAGCCCAGACCAACAAGATTAGAATAGCCTTGATCGAAGTCATCATGCCATCCAAAAAAAAATAATTAGGCCATCAAAAGAAGGCAGAATTGGGGGAGACCTCTTTCAGAGAGGTGAACTAGTTTGCTTGTTATGCAAAGTTCAATTAAATTTAATGTGTAACCTACTGGTATGAAGATCTTTAACTTATTCGACTGAGGCTATGTTAGCCAACAGAATTAGCCTGCTAGTAACTAATAACCATGATATTAAATTTAGCATATGAGAACAAGTTGGCCAAATACATCACTTTAGGGAGTGAATGATACATTCACATAACACATTCAGATCTGATTATTGGATAAAATCTTATTTATGCATTTTTATATTTTTTTTAAAATGCCACTCTTTTTCTAATGTGCTTAATGGGGCACACTGACAATGAGAGAGTACAGGCCCCAGAAGTTTGTGCTACGCCCCTGCCCCTAAATATGATACAAGTTTTTGCAGCAACTGTTGGTCATCATTGTGCTGTAAATTGAAAAAATAATTTTAAGCATATAAAAAAAACAATATGCCACACAACCCCTTATGAATTCATGGTAAATCTTTAATATAAAAAAACTGCCCTGATTAGCTTGACCTCTGTCCTTTGAAATTCATACTTCAATATTAACACTTAAAATCCGAGTGAAGAGTGACCCTTTAAAAATGAATCCATTGTCGGTTCTTGTGCTTATATTTTATATTTATCACAGGTTTTGTGAATCGAAAAGAGTTCTAATGCTTGCGACATTTGGTCTGCTCTCATGTCATGATTTTAGGTTGGATTAGACTCAGACACCTACAGGTGAAATTGTAAAAAACTCACTTTTAATGTCCTTTGAGGCTGTGAGCAGTACAGTGGAGTACAGGTACATAGGTAATCACTGGCAGGCAAAGGTAGTCAGCATCAAGTTGGGGCTCTGACACAAGAATACAAGACTAGACACGAGAACTGACGCAGAACTGACGCGAGGACACTAGGGGAGCAGGGAAAATAAATACCCAGGGAAGTAATCAGGGGAACCAGACATACCTGGGATCAATCAAAACACAGGGAACAAAAGTACAAATCCTGACATGACCTTCTTACAATAGCAATGGTGACATTTCCCACTAGTAGGAAGCCAAGATACAGACCTTGTACTTGGAAAGTAAGATAATTCATTAGCTGTTGGTAAAACTTTGTTTTTGGCCGAAAGTATACATTTGTGGAATCTTCTCCTAGATTTGTATCTTTCAATCCCATCCATAATTTGTGTTTCTGCCCAACATAGTGGGGCAAAAAACTATTTAGGAGCCACAGATTGTGCCACTTAAAAAGATGAGAGAGGTGTGTAACTTTTTTTTAGGCACATGTCAACTATAAGAGACATAATGTAAAAAAAAAAAAACTCCCAGAAATAAAATTGTATGATTTAAAAAATATATACTTGTATAGTGGTGCAGAGAACAATTATTCGGAAACCTACAAACGACAAGATTTCTCTATAGTCCAACCTCCAACATGGCCAAGAACAGAGAACAGTCCAAGGACAGCAGGGACAAGATTGTACACCTGCACAAGACTGGGATGAGCTAATCTACCTTAGCCATGCAGCTTGGTGAGAAGAAATCAACTGTTTATTAATAGAAAATGGATAATTAACAATCTCCCTCAACCTGGGGCTCCATGCAAGATCTCCCCTTATTAGCTTTCATATGATCTTAAGAATGTTGAGAAAACAGCCCAGAACTACACATGGGGAACTGGAGTACAGGAACCATAGCCCCTGATCTCTTCTCTTAGGAAGAGTCCAGTCACCCAAATGAAGAAGCTTGTTTCAGCCGCTGGTAACTTGGGTCTTGTTCTTTTGGCTATGATCTACCATAGTAGACCATACCAAGTACTGAAGGTAGAAATGTAGACACCATTTCAGATAAATTGTTAGAAATCTAATACTTAAATGGATCGTGCAGATTCATGAAGCTCCATGAGTTTTATTGTGGTTAAATACGATGGCCGACGGGTGTAACATGAATTCTAAGGCTGACATTAATGCTACAAGACACTTTAAGCCAAAATACTCATCTAACATGGGTTGCTAAAAAAGCCATTTGAATTTTTGCATGGATTCACAGATAAACCTAAAATTAACCATGCAATTCTAATAGATATAAAGTTGTTTTTGTTTATCTTACTGCAATAAATTTACACTCGTATTATCTGCAACATTATGCATTGTGCTGAAGTTAATTAGAATTAAGCAGCATGTAGTTGAGACAAAGTCCATCTACCTACTTGGAATCATGTTAGTTTATGTTTTTCTTTAACAATTAACATACTTTACATGCAAACATATCGTCTATAAAGTATAATTTAAGTCACTGTAAGATTGTTAAGCACAATTGCCTTGGAATTTCCATTAGTCTCTAAGATGAGCATTAATGACTTGATTTGACAGCACATTAGACTGAATCACCATAGAGTGGTGAAGAACTTTCTGTATTTCATTCAGGTTTATTATGTACATTTAAATTCCTGTCCTGGGGCTAATTTTCTCTTCATGGAACTAAACTTATTTCATCATCATCACACTTTTATTTCAAAATATATTATTCAACCTTGTAGAAATGGATCTATACTTTGGGACTGATCGAATGATGCAATGCTTTACACCTATACCGAGCTTCTAACTATCTGTTTGTTTGGTGTCAAAATTTATTGTCATACTTTTCATGTTTTTGTAAGCCCTTCCCACCTTAATTAGTCCTTTTAAAGTCCAACCTCCTATTTATCTGTTCAAAGACTACTGCAGGAGTCATACTATGACCTCTACTATGTGGAGGATTCTGAAACTAGAATCAGGTCTGTTTGCTGTTGCTAACTCTGTACAGACAGCATGTCAATATATTTTGTTTCAAGTCAAATAACACTTCAGGTGGAGAGGAAATGCTTCAGTCACATTTTCAAACACAAACATACATTTCACAGACTTAAATGAATCCTTCTCATTAGGCTATACTGTGTTTAAACAAGTTTTATGGATTACATCTTTAACTTCATTGACAGAATTTCACACATGGCTCCTTCAACACTTATTGTCACCTCTTATGAACTGAAATAAATGACTCCTTTAGCACAGTCTCATGATAGAATTCAAAGACAAATCTCCTGAAAATCTTTAAAGGTAAAATTTGTAATATTATTTGACTCCATAGCATTACACAATTCAGAGTAGGTATTGCAGCAATGGTAGCCAGCGCGCAATAAAAAGGCAATCTTTCATCAATGACTTCCATCTTTCAATCCAGCGATCAGGTCTGTTCTTTTAATTGTTCTTTTCTAAATTTTATTTAAATATTTGTTGACTAATAAAAACATATTTTTTATGTTAGCTGATTTGATCTTAATTATATTTACTGTATTTCAAGGCTAATGATAATTATGAAATTAATAGTGACTCCAACTAGTTTAACAAGCAAACAATATTGTTTCACTTATTTAATTCCATTTTATATATTTGAGGTTATTTATTAGACTTTTTTTTTTTGTCCTTTCAGATATAGACAAGGCAGTGGAGTTTATAGTATTTTTTTCTCCTTTGTAAACATAATCTGACGATTAAGCGACAGGGCGAGTCAGAAGTTTGTCTGGCAGTGGATTTCAGTATTTTCCAAGTTTAGATAAATATATAAAAAGAAAATAAGTGTACAAAAAACATTTATTTTAATTATCTATTCTATGTTTTGTAAATACTGTGTTCTTCCTTGATTCCTTATGTCCCTCGTTACTTTATATCTTGCATGTATCTGAGCTGCAGCTAAGAGTTCCAGGTGAACTCTGGAGAAACTGCAGAGATTCACAGCTCAGATTGGAGGATCTGTCAACAGCACACCTATTAATATACATAATATACATATCATATACATATTATAAACTCTACAAAACTGGCCTTTATGGAAGATTGATCTAAAGAAACTCACAGGAAGTTTTGTTTAAAGTTTGCCCCAAGCCAGCATATGAAATAAGTTGTTCTGGTTAGCTGAGAAATAATAAATACCTTTTTAGCCTCCATCTATGCATGTAACTCAACACATAATGTTAGGTTGTACCACTCCTCAGTGGCCAGAACATGATTTACTGCATTATTACAAATAACTGAATCTTTGTGTTTTTTGGGATAAATTACCTTATATGACTCAAACATGGATTACGCTAATAATGATCTATAGCAGAGCGGCACTGCAAGCCAACAGAATTACCTGCCAAAACCACAAGCTGTTCCATAAAAAGTAAATATTATCCAAAGCTGTCTTTAAATGAAAAAAAAAAAAAACTAATTTTATGTATTGATTCATGGCAGAGTGGTGCCTCAAACAGTGAACATGGAATAATAAACCTCAGTGTGACATCTAAGACACAGCTGGATGTATCTCTGCAGCTTACCTCAGCTCACCCCTGTAGTAGAACATTGTAAATGTCACTCAGTAAATAGAGTCAAGAACTGTCTTAACTATAAACCATTCCTCACATAACACCATCCATCCGCTGGCATATCATCCGGCTGCTTGAGATGGACAAATGGAGCTAAACCACTGCCTCCATCTGTGTGAGGTAAATATTGTAAACCTGTTTGCTGATCTCATGCATAAACATTGCCACTGTTACTGAAGTGAAAGACTTTCTTTCAACAAGGAACAGCATAAATATTTCATGGGATGCCGTCAGGTTATAAGTGCTCCTGGAATTTTTTGTCCACAAACTGAATTACCTAATTTTACCCAGACCTAACTGAAAGGTAAGGCGTCATCTTTGGGTTATATGTATTTTATCCGCTTTTATCCTTGTGTGGAAATCGGGCTGAGAATTGAAATGAAATGCTTTATTATTCACATTCTGGTGTTCACACCAGAATAAGTCTAAAGCATTCATTTCATTTTCATAAAAATGAAATATACGAATTTAAGTAGGATCATGACTTTTTAACCTACTTTTTGGGATTGACCAGATTCTCAGAGGGTTTTAGATTAGGTCAAAAAATACAATTTGCTGATCTTTAAGCCACTTTGCTTTCCCTAACAAGGTGGGTAATTATGCTATAAAATATATTTATAAAGGAATAAAACTCTTGGAGGATGTTTTCATCCACTCTTCAATCAGAGTAGTGTTCTTTTACAGCTGTTCTGTGATGGTTTCAGAGGTTACTTGGAGAACATTAGTAAATACCAAGGAACATAACAGACACATCAGGGATAAATTGTGGAGAAATGTAAGGTACAATTTGGTGGTCAAACAATGTCATGAGCTTTGAACATCTCAAAGAGCTCTGATCACTACAACATCTTGTCATGTGAAAGTATGAAACACCTGCAAACTGGGTTAAACTGACAGGCCAATAAAGTAGAGCGGCAATCAAGGAAACAGTAAATATGCTTCGGTAACCAACTCTTTGCATCAGCAGCAATGGAACCTAGTGGTAGTGGTATAATGCTATGAGGATGCATTTCAACCATTACAAAGTTGATAAAGACATACCCAGAATGACTTGCTGGTGTAACTGAAGCAGATGTAGGTTTTGTATTGACTCAGAGAGCTGAATACAAATGCATGCAACACTTTCCATATTTTTATTTGTAAAAATTGTTTAAAAAAATTACATGATTTTACTTCCACCTCATACTTAATTATTTTGGTATGGTCTACCACATGAAATCCAAATATAACACCTCAGGTTAATGTGACATGTGAAAAACTATGAGAGGGTTGACATATGCACCCTACTACTATACTGAAAGCCCCAGAGAAGACTTATTAGACAAGACTATTCTATCAGTGAAATAACAGCTCTAAAAACCATGCATTGCACAGAGACAAAAACATGTATATTAACCTGTACTTGCAAGATGCACTCTCAGCTCTGGGTTTACTAGCTACAGTATTACTAACAAATTATACCATTAAACATCCATCATTCCTGTAAAGTTTATAGATTCTGATTTAAAAATATTAATTTATTCACTCATGTTTAACCTTTGCAGGGTCACAGGAACAGCGGTAAAAGACAAACTGGACAGCTTGCCAATCTGTCACAGACATGAGAGACTTGACTGTAGGAGGAAACTGGTGCAATAAAAGAAAATGTATGCACAAACATGGCTCTAGGACCTTCTTGTTGCAGAACCAGTGTGCTGCCAAATTACATATTAAGACAAATCTCATTCTAAAATTATATAAAAAAAAACAATACAAGTACATGTTACACTATAAGATCAGATACAAAACTGAAAACAATAAATCTGCACCCATGCAAAAACTGTATACATCTTTTAACAAATAACACTTGGATATGTCTCATATTCAGTAAAGATGGCATGCATCAGAATATAGATGATTAAGTTTTTTTTTTTTATTATTGTAGTGACAGCATATGCGGGGCCAGCCTTATTTGAAGAAAAAAAAATGCCAGCCTTCTGTGAGCTTGAGCCGCAATATTCACCCATAAAATAATGAGTAAACATGTGAGACGGGTCTTGTTGTTTAAACCCAGTAAGATTTCCACATTGAGCCTTTGCCAGTCTTGATTCAGGTACAAGTTGTGGCAGTTTTCTTTAGACTATGATATGTTTTGTATTTCTCAGCAGTTTTCTCAGATGGTCCAGAGGGATCTCAGACACAACTGGGTATGCTTTCAGGAAGCAGGAGGTGGAGGCAGCTATATCCTGAACCACTCCTGCACATGCCATCCAAATCCTTGAATATGTCTTCAGGGACTGCCAGAACTGAAATACATTGGTGCAAGGAGACACACTGGCTGTCCAGTTACAGTTTGTACTCATTTTGTGATAAAAAAAAAAAAATGAGATGCTACCCTCTCTGTTTCAATTTTACAGGATATAGATTTAGCTCGGAAAGTTTGACCCTTAAGTGTTCCGGAAAATCACAACATTTTGTTTGCTGAAAGCTCCCTTTTTAAAATAATTATTTTTTGTACACCATAGCAATGCTATTTTTTCTTCCTTCCTGGATGCAGAAAGACTTCTCTAATGCTGACTCTGTAAAGCTGTGGAAATTTCTCGTTTGTGCTGTTCGAAAAAGAGTGACCAAAAGCATCCAAACAGGGACAAGATGCATGTTGCTTTTTGTTTGTTTATTATGGTTTTTAAAATAAATAAATCATCTGTTTTTTTCGTTTAAAGCAACATTTTTCCCAGAATTTTATTGACATTTAGTCATTTAGCAGCCGCTTTGATCAAAAGTCAAGTACAAATGAGAAAAATAAGCATAAACTAGGTCAGGATCACACAGTTTAAGTTTGCACACTGAGAACGAAATATCCTAAACTGTAACCAAAATACTTTTTTGAAGTGACTTGGAAGTTGCAAAGTTCTGTGTTTAGCCTTTTCTTGATGATGGTAAAGAGGCTGCTGTGTGTGCAGGGCTGGGCAGGTCATTCCACAATTGTGGGATCAGAGAGCTAAAAAGTGATCTTTTAGTGCAGAAAATTTGAGTCACTGCTCATTGGCAGAGCTAAAATTTGAATTTAAGTATGGTTTATTATCTTTCTGTATTTTTTTTTACCTCATTTCGGGTTCAAGATGCCTCAGAAAGCAACAGGTCATCTTAATCTGATAATGAAATATGTTTCACACCCCTCAACTTCGGCTGGGTATTTATTCAAATTTCAAGAACCGATTTCATTCCGATTCTCAAGAGTTATAATTGATTCGATTTGATTCAATCTGATGCAATTCGATATTGATATTGGTATGGTGCTATTAAAACCGTTTTTTTTTTTTTTTTTTACAGTTGTCTTAACTGTATGCCTGAAATTCATTGACTTAACACTGGGTGAGTGACAGTTCACCCCGCGAAGCTATATTAACCCTTTCATAAAAAAAATTTAAAATAGACAGGTGTAGTTTTCCTCTCTATTTCAGCCGTAAAAAGTGCAAACTATTCTAAAAAATAAAATAATTTTCTGAACTTGTGAATCGCTTTGATTAGTTTTCTACAAGAATGGATTCAGAATCAGTGTTTTGATTATTTCAAAACAGCTCTACCCACTAACTAATTGAACTATATGTTCTGTAAAAATGATGTTAGAAACCCCTGTAACCTGAATTATGTTGTGTTTTTAGCATGACTCTTTATAAGGGAGAGGAGCTGGTAGGACTCACATACTGGATGATTTAGCAGAACATGGATGGATTAAGACAAATTTGGAAAACCTCTGCTGATCCATGGTCGGTGGTGAAGATAGGTGAAAGACAACTTCTCAGTCAATTCAGTCAACCAAACCATCACTATTTGATTCAAGCCTCTTCTTTTTTCTCTTCTTCTCCTCAGGGGTCGCCACAGCAAATCATCTGTCTCCATTTAATCCTATCCTCTCCCCTTACACCAACTAACTTAATTTCCTCTTTCACCACATCCACAAATCTCCTTTATGGTTTTCCACTCTGCCTGCTTCTTCACCTCTTTTCCACACTCCATTGGTTTGGACTGTTGACCCGAAGTACTTAAAATCCTCAACTTTCTTTACTTCAACTCCATGTAACTTCACCTTTCCACTTGTGTCTTTTTCATTTACACACATGTATTCTGTTTTGCTGCCACTAATCTTAAAAAAGTGCATACCTCCATCTCTCTAGCTTTTCTTCCACCTCCGCCCTGCTCTCACTGCAGATCACATTGTCATCTGCAAACATCATCATGCATGTCGAATCCAGTTTAAAAAAAAATTGACCCTGTCCCTTCCAAGAATCGGAATCGAGAATCACTTGGAACCAGAATCGGAACAAAGAATCAGAATTTGACCTGGAATCGTTCGATTTTAAACAATACCGAACACTATTTACAAAAGAGGTACTTGATCATTTTAGATTATTTCTAATTCAATGAATTAATTACTTTAACAGAAAGGTTTGCAGCAGCCTCTTAAATGCTAAGTCTAAACCATCTGTGTTGAAGCATGAAAATATTTACATTTTGCAAAACCAGGATTAATGGGGAATTCCTTTTTTTTTTTTCAACCTGAACCTTATTTTTTAGCTAATTTTATGTTTTCTTACTCACCCTGAGAATTTTGGAGCCAGTCTGAGTTGATAAGCAGTATTTTATATTTAATTCCTCTATCGGCAGACATTCGTAGAATGGGAGTGCTTGGGGCAGGACCAATTCTGCTTTTAATAAGGTTAAATCTGCCCCAAAACGCAGTAATTTTAACATGTTTATATCCCCGTTAGACTTACAAACTCCTTGGAAGTCTCTTCCGGGATCATTTACGCTGCAGCAGGACTTTTAAAAGAAAATTCATTTTGTTTTTTTTCCAATAATCCTACTACGGCATGTGTATTACGTCCGAATCGGCCCTGAGGAGACTCAAAAAGCACTTCCGAGGTGTTCGTAAATCCAAGGGGAATATAAACATGGTAAAAAGTGTTTTGGTCAGACTTAACCTTATTAAAAGAAGAATTTGTCTAACCCGAGCACTCCCAATCTACAGATGTCCGCTGATGGAGGAAGTGAATATAAATACTGCTGAACGGCTCAGACTGGTTCCAAAATTCTCAGGGTAAGTAAGAAAACATAATTGGCTAAAAATAAGGTCCTGGTAGAAAAACAAATCCTTTAAGACAGACCAATCAACATTAACACAAATATAACTCATGAACAATGTCTAAAAAAAAAATTTAAAAAAAAGGTGTGAAAAAGTGTAAGTGGGGTGGATTAAAAACATTCTTCTTGTACTTAACTTGAACCATAGAATCAAACTGCTCCCAAATTTCAACTCATTCAAATGTTTAATTATTGATTGACAATGCTAATAGTTCACATTAAAGTGCACATCACACTCCTGTTTTTTTCATCCCCTCTTCCCTCAAAATGCTCTCAGGCAGCCGAGTATAAAAGGTGCACACTGGGAAGACTACAGGCAGGGCTGAAACCACAGGGGGCCGTGGGACATCAAGAGCCTTTATTGTTAAGAATCGTTCCAGCAGCCTCATGCATACAGTATGTCTTTTGATAGATTCACTTGTGCTGTCTTTTTTTTTTCCTCAAACAGCTCCAACAGAAGTTCCCACTACTGCCAGCTGAAAGTGATGCATAAAATAGTAGGTCAATTCAAAATACATTAAATACTAAGGCTACGTCCACACTAAGCCGATAAGGTTATACGGGGAGTTAGACGCCTAATGTTATCCACTCAACACGAGCATTTACGCCCCGTTTAAGGTCCGTTTAAGTTCCCATGATTGCGCAATCCCATACCGACCTGTGCAAATACTGGGCATGCACGAAAAGACGCGTATAATCTACGTGACGCCAGCGCCTACATAATATCTGCTTGTCCCATTAACCGAAGAGAATAGCTGCTCAGAAGAAGAGAGAGTTTTTGGTGTGGATAGACGACGAGATAGATTTATTACTCTTCGCTGTTGTCTTTGTCTGTAGTATCGTATTGTTATTGACGCAGCATTCAGTGACGCCACTTCCTTTCATTATCCGGGGAAGGTGTCCACACTGGGTCGTTTAGCCGTTGAATTAAGATTTACACAGCTCTCTTACCCGGCTAATAGTTATCCGGCCACAGACCTTAAACGACGCCGGGTTAGTGTGGACGATAGGGGGGTGTAGACTAAATAATTATACGTTTAAGGCATTATCCAGCTTAGTGTGGACGTGGCCTAAGAAGAGCAGCAGTTTCTATAAAATTTGTGTAGATTTGCGATCTATAAGGCTGAAAATACCTCTTAACCAAAGTTGTGAGAGTTGGAAGAACCAGTAAATCAAGAGCTTTTTTTTGGGCTCAGGACTGTCCTCGCGATAAAATATTGCCATTTCACCTATATGGGACTGCAGGTATGTCCCCATCTATTCATCACTCCAAGCCTGTCATAACTAATTGATATTAACATAATTCCTTTGGCTAAGTCAAAGACTGACCATCACTCCTAAAGTTGGAGATCTCCTTTTTTCTAAAGAGAACAATGACTTCAGATTTACAGAAACACAGTTTCATCTGGGCTTCTTCACAATCTGCTGAGAACAACATCAATGAACGCTGAAGGTCAAGACCGGAAGTATACCAACAGAACCACATCATCTGCAAGAGCCAAAGTTGAAACACTGATGCTGCATTCAGACCAAGGACTTTGTCAGAGTCAGCAACGTCAAGATTACATGTTAAGTCTATGGCGGAGGCCGTTGGAGGAGCGTCACGGTCTCTGCGGCGCTTTGTGAGCTTTGGCTCTGTCAACTTTTCAGGCTTTTCATGTTTCAAAGCTCATAAAGCCAGCAACGCAGAACTTCAGCTAGTTGAACTTTTGACGGTGCTGATAGTGCTGAAGCGGCGCATTAACCAATCAGAGCTTATAATTGTATTAATGTCACTGTACCTATTTTGAATGTAGCGGGAGCAGGACAAACCCACATTTTAAGTCTAGAGAATGCAGATTTTAAAAAATCATAAGTAACACTTACTGAAGACAGATGCACAGGCGCTCTTAGGGAGGAATAGAGAACCTGTAGTTGGTGTCCTGGTAGGAGATTTGAGCTCCGATGCGGCCAAGGAGGTCGTAAAATTGGGCGCGGGACGTCATCCATACGTAGCTCCTGGAGCAAATGGTGAAACCAGTGTTGCCAACTCCTCAGTAAGGAAAGTAGCTATTGGCTGTCCCAAAAGTCGCTAGAAGTCGCTAAATGACGTCATCGCCTAATTTGCATAATTGGCAATTTGCAAATAACAGTAAAAGTGAGTAAAAAACACCCTAAATATGTTTAGAACTACAAATGTACAAAAATAATTTCAACATTAACAACATTTAATGATTTTAATGCTTTGTCTAGATCCACATTACACACATCAGTTTTGTCCTGTATTGTTAAATGTTATAACAGCAAATTTAATCAAAAGATTGTTCTGTAGGGTGAAATTGCTAGCTCTACAACCAACCCTCCTCCTTTATCCGGGCTTGGGACCGGCAAAGTGACCCAAAAGACACACTCTGGCAGAGTTACTTAGGTTTTTTTTTTTAAGTTGTTTTTTTTTTTAAAGTTTTGCTGAGCTAGCTAGCAAGATCTTATGTCACAGAGAGGTAGGCTACACACACAGTGGACGAGGTGAATAAGTGACTGAGCTGCTGAGGTTGTGTGAGTCAAATGCAGTGATTTATTTGTGTGACAGCGTCACAGCGAAGAAACGTTTACATTTAAATCCCGCTCTGCAAGCCAGCGGCGGCTTTCTTTTGCGCAAGCGCATTTCATTTGCAGTCCGGACGCCGAGTGGTGAGGGTCTCCCTCTCTCTCTCTCTGCTCCGCCCATAGACTGTAGATGGGACTGCTGCGCAAGGCTACTGTGAGACTGGCCGCCTGTAAGTGCTTTGGGACGGGGGAGGGGCTCACGTTGAGGACAGTAACTGCAGAACAATACGTGCTTCACGCCAGAGTCTCCAAAACACCAGATAAGTCTCCAATAACACCAGAAAAAGTCGCTAGATTTGTCGCTAGTCGCTTTTTTGAAAAAAAGTCGCTATAGGGGTCTGAACAGTCGCTAAATCTAGCGACAAAGTCGCTAAGTTGGCAACACTGGGTGAAACTCCCCAAACTCAGGCTGCATCCGTAGAATAGGGTGTATCCACAAACGGTGCTGATGTTGCCGAAGTCTATGTTGTCTAGCTTTATTTAGCAAATAAAGCCAAGCAACTCTCCAAATACTATCCGCCATAGATCAGAATGTCCGGCAACAGAAGAAGCCCCGCCCATGCGCACTTTTTTGCTCAGAAGTGGCAGACTTTGCAAGCTTCAACATAGAAACGTCAAACTAGATGCTTTGTGCCTGACGCTGACAAAGCCCTTGCTCTGAATGCAGCATGAGACTTTCAAATCACCACAAATGGGATTGGACTCCAGGTTCAGCCCTGATGGCCTATAAATTTTGAATTGAACCTTGAACAAACAACTTCATACTGGTACAGAAGGTGCAGCTATTGCTTTGGGTATAAAAGGACCTGGTAGTCCTTTCAAAATGTTTTAAAGTATTTTATGACTAGTTATTTAAAATTTGTTCTTATATGGTCAATGAAAACTAATTTTTGAGTGCCATTTGAGTTTCACATGTGTTTTTGTATGTGCAATAGAGATTTATATGTAGAGTTTCAGTTAGCGTTTTTTTGGTTTTTGCTATTTTTTTAATTTATATGTTTGCTTGTAATTAGCAGTGGGACCGGAGTCCTACCGTGACCTGCCTACTGGAACCGTGCATCCTCTGCAGCACATTTGCACACCACCATGTTGTGACCTCACAACTGTTCTGTGTGTTTGAGATCAACAAATAAAATCAGAATCAGAATCAGAATCAGAATCAGTTTATTGGCCAAGTATGTCACATACAAGGAATTTGATTCCGGCAAACTTTGTACACAGACATTTTTTTTTAAACAGACAAAGCCCCTTTTCTGTCTGGCTTTAAATACCTTGGAGTGCAGAAACTTATGTCCTGCTGTAATTTAGTTTTTATATATTTTTACTTGCTTTAATTCAGATCTTATTGTTGCTACAGCAGTAATCATGTTATTCAAACTTTATGTTGATTGATTGATTTTATTTGTTTTATCACTTGTTCTCCAGCTGTTATTTTTCATTTGAGTCTCTTTACTCTTGTTGTTGCATAGTTATACATTATCTTATTCCTAGCTATATTTTTGTATTTTACTGTAATGGGAAAATATTTTAAGATTATTTCTAGTAATTTATTAAGTAATCATTAGGAAAGACATCAGGGCTATATGGCCTGATAAGAGATCAGGGGAAGTCTCTGATGAGGCCTTTTACCTTATTCTCTCTCTACAGCAGGAAGTGTATGTTGGAAGACATAACAGAGCTAGAATTAGAAGCAGGGCTGAGCATGGACAGAAAATGATTTGAAAGAGGTGGGAAAGTGGAGTGGCCTAAATGCGGTCTTGTATTAGGGTCTTGCCTTAATAAAATATTTAAAATGCCAATCAAGACTGGAGCTCCCTCCTTATTTATGGAAGACATTGTTCCATTAGACTGAAGCACACTGGTCACTTTTGGGCTGTGCAAAGCTCTATATAGATAAACACTGATTAATTAATTGAAACTACAGGTTTGTCCGTGCCTTCACATCACCCTAAAACACCTCAATTTCACTATCAGTTGAATTATGCTTTCTCCACCTCTGAGTTGCTATGGTTACCTGTGAAACGCCCCATATCAGCCTGCTTAAGTCTATGCAGACGCATTTTGCATTGGCTGTTAATGACAGAAAATGGATAAGAGGTGGGATAGGATCAAAAATTGCCTGAGCACATTTTTAGAGAGAGTGTGATTTACAAGGCGGAAACTGCGAACAGCTGTGCTTACTCAAATTTGTATAGATTTAAAATGTTTTGCGTGTGTATTTTATATGCTCAGCTTAAGCACTGTTTTTGTAAACATTCTATGCAAAGTTATATAAATGAGATCCCAGGTCAAGTGAATTGGAAATGTTTTCATAAGCCTGACACCAAGCTTAAGACTGTATTTTCTGACAGAACTAGGGCAAATAAAGCTTGTAGCAAGCATACCATGGTTTAAATTGTGCTATACAAGGAATTTACCATTTACAGAAGACTTAAACTGCAAAAACGAAGACACATTAAAAAGACAAAGAGCAGTTAAAATTCAGTCTGTGTTTACGTTCTAAGCACGTATACAAGCATGTATTATTTGATATAATTTGAAGTGAAATACAGCATGAAAAACAGCATGTGAAGAAACACAAATGAAAATGTGTTTCTGTAAGTCTGAAATCATGACTCTCAAAAGAATAAGAAGAACTTAAATTTCAGGAGTGGTGTTCAGTCTTTGCCTTGTCTAATAATGTCTAATAAGTTAATGTCTTGTTTGTAAGTTATGGCAGGCTTGGAGTGACGACTAGATGGATTGGGGACATACCTGCAGTACCATGCAGGTACAGTGCCAATCTTCTGTGGTGAGGACAGAGCATAACCAGAAAAACAAGCTCTTGATTTACTGTTCCATAAATGTTCCAACCCTCAAAACGTTGGTTATAAGATATTCACAGCCTTATGGATTGTGTGAGAAACTTTGTCAACTGGTTAAGGCTTTGTCTGGGTGTCTGATGTCTGCTCCTGGATTTAGTTTAACCTGACAATCCCTGCTTTCTAATAGGATGTCCAGTTATTTACTTGATATGTTATACTTAAGAACATTTTGGTATAGCTCCTAAGCAGTTTCTTATTTCACATCCCTAGCGGTACGAAAATAAGATAATACAGATAAAATGCTACTTGCAAATTAATTAATTCATCAGGCAAAATAGGTCAGTCATATGACAGTATTTAGATCACATTTTCTGTTCTGCAAAATATTTTTACAGAAATGTGTAACACATCACTTGCATTCCTTTTGGAGAATTTTGTGACAATGCTGTAGCTCTCTTAATATTCCCCACACCTCTTTCCAGCACAGCTTCACGTCTTCAACTGGTGTAAAGTGGCTTTCTAAAATTAGTCAGTCTGTTCAGCTCTGGGGACTCATATTCCTCCTGCTCGTATAAACTACAGTATCACGGTTTGTAATTTTATTCATGCTTGGTAATTGTGTTCCTGCTGACAGAAATTTAGATGTGCACTGTTTTAGTGTCATTTGTTGTGCCAGCATGCGCTATGAAATTGCTCGACAACAGCCATTAAAGTTGCCATACCAAATATTTACTAGTGCTTTTCCAGGATATTTTCAATACTTTTTTTCAGCTGCTACAGTAACAAACCCCCTACTGCAAAAATTCCACTCCGATGACTAGATCTTCAGCCACAAAATTACCGGTAAAGGTTACCCGGAAAAAGTCTGAAAGGTGCTTTTCAGACTCAAAAGTGAAACAGAAGAAGTCCAGAAATGTTTTCATGGCCTGTCTGAAAGGGGCTATAGTTAGAAGCTAATGTACATTTTGTTGTTCCAGTATAGCTCATTTTAGGTTAGTCCAGTCATCCAGAAACAAGATTCAGGGTAGATGAATAGGCTAAATCTCTTGCTAGCACCACAATCATGTGAACCTGAAAAATGTGTATTTCAAAATCTCAAAGATAAGTAGACCTTATTGTTTAGTCTGGCTTTTATGTAGAATTACTATGATAAATGTATGGTTACCCCTTAAATCATTCTATTTATTAATTTAACCATTTTTAATTGATTTTATCTACGTTAATTTTGTTCAACTGGACATAAAAGTCTTCAGTTCTCACAGCCTCTTCGTGGCCATGTCCAACTACAAAACAGCAACTTGAACCAAGCGTAGCTTACCTTGGCAGAGACGACCATAATGCTGCAGTCCTGCGGTCGAAATGTGAGCAGATCTTGTACCCAGCTATGTGTAAAATGTCCGTAAGCGTCCAGTGATGTTTAATTTTTGAACTCTTGACATGTGTATGCACTGATTCAAAACACAATATGACAATTTCTGGAAATATCTATCCCTGATCTTCTACACAAGTTTTTCCCTGCAAGGGATGCATTAGTCCTTTTTATCCATGCTTTCAACTCGAGTGTGCTTTTTCAACTTTGGCTTCCTTAGTAGATTTACTGAAGCTTCTCCTAGCAATGCGAAATGCTTTCACTCAAGATGGCGCCAGGGGGTAGTGGTTGCTAGCAAGGCCATATCTACCATTGAGGACATCGGGGTCTGGACCACGGTATTTTTCGGTGGTGTATTTAATGAGAACATAATTAAAAGAATGCGTTTGAATTGCCTGCGTGGTTTTCTGGAGCAAATATGTTTGAGCCATGGGATTGACAGGTGTGTGCTGGAAAAGTTTTTTTTTTTTTTTTTCTGTGTCGGTGCTTTTTTTTTATTTATTTTTTTATTACCATTACAGAGATTTAGTGTGTTAATATAGGGTTAAATATAACCATCTTTAAATATACCTTAGCATGGACAGCATTGCCTTGGAATGCTGCAGCTGCAGAGCATGTCCAGCCATCCACAAGCCAGAGGCAGAATAAGGCAAAAAAATGAGCAGTTTTTCAAGCAAGATATAAGTTATGATGTTACATGTGGAGTTGAGCCGGATACTCGGCTAAAACGAGTATCCGGTATGGATAAAGCACGTCTGCACAGTACGAGTATCATTCGAGTAATACGAGTCAACATCTGTGCTCGGATTGAATAAGAGTGCTCATTGGGCTGACTTTGCATTCTGTGATAGTTACAAGACCCCTCCGCACTGCTCACTCACACACTGAAAAGCATGCTCTCCCTCTGTGTGTCTCCCTCAGTCACTCAGGTTTGAGTTTTTTCCCATTAACTGTTAGGCTTTCTTCAGCTTTAGGTTTGTTTTTTTCATTTTTGTTTGTAGTACTTACTTATAACCAGTAGCGTTTGGGTCAACGTGGGTTTTGCTCAAACGTGGTGATTGGTAAAATGCGACTCGCGTCTCTGTCAGGGATTTTTGTTTTCGTTTTTAAACTGTCAGGTGGCTTTAACCAGCTTTTTTTTCACGCACTGAGTGTCTGACACTTTCTAGCTATATTTTATTAAAAATTAATTAATGTTACAGAGCGTCTGAGTAGGTCACTCAGCGCACGCTGACAAAATGTTCCTTTAAGACATCACATTATATAACTCTGAGAAAAAGAGATCCGTAGCTGGGAGAAACCAGGCAGATACATCACAGATATTTTAGAATTTGTCTCATTCCCACTCCAAAATATCTTTTGTCTGTATTTTAAACAGTAGCACACCAAAATCAGCCATCCTGAACTCGCTGTGAACTCCGAGAATACTTTTTAAATTTGTTAAATCTTTCTAGATTGACACCGATAGTCAGTGTAGACTGACATTTGAGCTAACAATTTAACAATTCAATGTAACAATTAATTTCCGTGATAGTAATATTGATAGTTAACAACTGTTTTTTAACCATTATTAATTCTGATAAGCCAGCTCTTTCCTTGTGGAACAGTTATTTAAATTGTCCTTTAGTACTGAGGAAAGGTAAGACTGAATATAAAAGGATGGAAAATCACTGTCTAACCTCCCCCCTTTCACTTTTGAGATGATGGTTTAGCCTCCAGTTGGACCTCAGTCATTTTTATTTGAGATATATATATATATATATATATAGTTAGTTACTAGGCAGGTCATATGTCTGTCAAAGACCGATAAACATGTTTTTTGTTTCTGCTGTCAGACAATAGAAGAAGTATGAAATACTGAGTGGAACGTGGCCTGGTAAGACTACCTGTTACCTGTCGCTATCTCAAACCTGCCATCATGTTCACCAGAGCTTCACTAAAGCCAAATATGCATTTCATGCAAAAGTTTGAATGACGTGCCCACAGCTCTCTGCTGCTCCTCTGCCACTCTTCACCTGACTCTTTCTGAGTCAAGGTTAGGAGGCAGATGGACAAACTGAACCAGAACAAGGCTGCAGGTCCATGGGTATCAGCCCTAGGCTCCTGAAGGCCTGTGCAGAGCCGCTGTGTAGGATTCAACAGCACCTCTTTAACCTTAGCCTGACCCGGGAGAAGGTTCAAGTGTTGTGGAGCACATCTGATCCTTTTCCAGTTCCAAAGGAAAATCACCTTTCAGTAATCAATGAATATAGACCTGTTGCCCTGACATCCCATATCATAAATGTCCTGCAGAGACTCATGTTGGCCCACCTAAAGCTTGGTTTATGCTTGACCCAAGTACATTCAGCGCGGAAATGAGACGTGCGAAACCTACCGAGACACATTCTAGCAGCATCTATACCTTCTACGGCTTGTCCCTACTGTGAGCTAATATTCTTGAAGACTGTATGGGGCAGCGTATGGCTCTGCGGGATGCATACAACACTACACCATAGTATAAGTAGAAATCAGTGTTTACAACATGGCGACACCTGTGAGCTTAAACAAGGAGGAAGAACTTTTACTACTGTTAGTAAAAAAGACGAAAAAGGAGATGGTCCACTCATCCAACAATATTTTGATCACAGTGATCTCTACGGGCTGAATCATAAAGTCTTTATTTACGAACCTCCGCCAGCAGGAGCCATGGCCATTCCGGCATGTTTTTCCATGTAGTTAGAAAATTTTCTAGGTGCGCGGTGTGTAAACGTGGGGCTTCTCAGGAGCCGTGTGGAGGGGCATGGTTGCTGAAATAACGTAATTTGGCCTTGTGAAGGCGTGCAGACCTTGTGGATGCGTCAAGCAAACCAAGCTTAAGTGAGCAAACAATAACATATCAGGAGCTGCAGTTTGCTTATCACTGTGAAGTCGGCATTGAAAATACCCTTAACTTTCTTCAACTAACCCACTGTCATTTAGACAAAGCAGGGAGCACAGAGAATTTTATTTTATTTATCCAGTACATTTAACACAATTCATTCTGATTTGCTTTGTCAGTAACTCCTAAAGACAAAGATGGAGACCTCAACAACTGCATGGATCAGTGAATACCTGACCAACAGACCACAGTTTTTGTGATTGAATAATTGTGTGTCAAACCAGGTAGTCAGCAGCACAGCAGCACCACATCGGATTGTACTGGTTTATGAAATATTAAAACCTTGGTTGGCACTCAACAAAGTGTGTACTATGGAAATAAACATGGGGGTTTTGACCCAGAACTGCAGTTGGTAACCTCTTACGATAACCCACTTAACCAACGGGAAGATTGAACATAAACATCAGAGAGGAAAGTTTGGTGCAAAATTAAGAGCCTTTGGCAGCGCTCTTCAGGGAAGAGCTGCTGCCTTACAGTGGAGTGGGGGGACTCTGCATTGTATCTTTGACAAGCAACCAAAAAACGGTTTGCAAATAAAGGGGAACTATTGCCTCCCAGCAGAGTGGAAGGTTGAAGCGATCTATGTTTTACTCATGGCTGTTTGGACACAGGGTGTATGTGTAATATAAACCCTCTTCCTCCGTCAAGTTGTGGCAATCGAGATATATTATTAGCTCATTGACCTCCACCAGTGGCTCCAAGGGGAACAGAACTGTTACTACATTGGATTAAGTAGACATGTGTACTATCTCTGTGTGGACTGGCCAGCTAGTAGCGGGGACCTCCACCAATAAACAGTCCTTGACGGATCGGGGCATAGCTGAGACATCCAAGTCAGAGAGGAACTGGTGTAGTTGCAAAACAGAACACTCCCAGGAGCCGCTGGGCAAACTTTGCGCATCTTTCAAGAGTGGAGGGGAGCCAGCAATAGAACTCATATGCCTCTGACAGTGCTCTACTGGCATGAAGAACCCCTCGATAGACTAGGCATGCCTCATGCAGGTCCTTCTTGTGAAGAGAGAAACCGGAGCCCTCAGAACAGGGGGGGAAAACTGCTTGGCTGACTTCAACTCTGTACTCATCCCAAGCCAGGGAGTGAAACAGTGCAGAAGCGAGGGCATAACGGCCAAAGGTAAGTATCTTAGCCTTTGGTTGGCAAATATGCTAGCCTGTAGTCAGCAATAACTATTGCCAGTGAGAAGTTAAGCAAATATTTTGTCATAAACAGCACTTAAATGGAAAATGTTTTAAGAGAGATGGAGACTGTATGAATTTGAAAATGAAAAGGACCTTCAATCTTTACAAATAACACATTTTTTCCTTTTTCATTAAGCAGTTTTGAACTTTAAGCTGACTTAGACTCGAGGAGTATGAGGTGGAGCGTTTGCTCATTACTCATAGTACCGCTCTGTGCCTAGCATTGATTTGTAGGTACATTATCTCCTGAGTTGGTTTCAGCCATTTTAAATGTTTTCCATTTATGAACAATCTTTCTCACTATAGAATGGCAGACTTTAAGCTCTTTGTCAAATATCATAACAGACCTTCCCAAATTAGGTTCATTGCTGGTGTTCTTTTGCCATAGCAATGCTTTAACACATGCATGTGTACATTCCAGGGCAGCAAAAATGGGATAACTTCTGATTATATAGACATTATATCACTTAAATGAAGATCAAGTGAATTTGATCAACAACACTTGGCTGCTTTCATTATTACATCATATCATAGAAGCTAGGGTATGGTTACCTCTTTATTATTTTTGGTCTTTTGTTGTTAAACAATTACTTCTGTGAAATATTTACATTGATTTTTTAATTTTTTTTACCAATGTCAGGCCAGATAATTTCTTTTATTTTGTGACTAGGGGACCATAGAATTACAAAGGAGTGGACTCTAACCTGGCTAATGTGCTGGATGCATAGTTGCAACCATACGGCACTGAGCAGGTTACAAAAAATTGTATGGGCATTGTTAGCCTCTCACTCTTTGTGTGTTTATGCAAGCTAGATATTAAAATTAATCCTTGATTTTTTTATTCATTAAAGTATTTGAAAAAATCTTCAGGATAATTGCAGCATAATTTTACTTAAACTCAATAACAGCATTGTTAAGTAGAAACAAAACAAACCTCTTATTGTATTTAATCTCTTCTGAGGAATTATAAAAACAGAAGAAAATGTTCACATGAGAACAGACTAACAGAGCTTAGATGTTTACATAAATCCACAGTGGTACTCACAGTTAAAGCAGAAGCAAGGACATACAACAAGCCAACTGCTGGAAAACCTTCCCTTCAAGCATCTAGATTTACTTAACTTGTTAATGCAAGGCCAAGTCATGCAGAAGCGAAGGTACAAGATCAGTATAGAATGAAGGTTTTCAGTGAATGTCAAAGGAAATGCATACCACTGCAAGTCTTCAATAAATGTATGGGATCATTTTATCTAAAATATTAAGCAATAAAATATACATTTCACAGATATCCTGATAAAATAAACTATGTTATATTCAATACTAAAAAAACAAAAGCTTAATATCCATCCATTTTCTTAACCGCTTAATCCTTAATGGGTCGCGGGGGTGCTGGTGCCTATCTCCAGCTGTCAACGGGCGAGAGGCAGGTTACACCCTGGACAGGTCGCCAGTCCATCACAGGGCAGGACAAACAGGACAAACAACCATGCACACACTCACACCTAAGGACAATTTACAGTGATCAATTAACCTGACAGTCATGTTTTTGGAATGTGGGAGGAAGCCGGAGTACCCGGAGAGAACCCATGCACGGGGAGAACAGGCAAACTCCATGCAGAAAGACCCTGGGCCGGGATACACTACGAACCCACAACCTTCTTGCTGCAAGGCAACAGTGCTAACCACTGCGCCACCGTGCTGCCCCAAAAGCTTAATATATCAGAGCAAATTACAAACTTCGATAAATATGCTACTTTTAATTGTATCATATTACAGATTATTAAACAATTACTTTTCACCTTTTCCCACCAGCTTCATGTAAAAATCACTGTGAATTAGGATGTGTAGCTAGGCAGGATAATTGCACCTAAAAGAGCATTTCTGTTTTGATTGAGAAATTGCAAATTACAACTTGTTAGTTGCATAGAAATATCTACAAATAAACTGTTGGAAGTTTTAACCTACATCTGCTAAAGATGGTTGGTTTTTAAAGATTACTAAATTGTGATATACTGAGCATTTTGTCAATCTATAACAATGTCAAATTTATTGTAATTACTTTTGTTGCCAGTAATTTAAAAGGGAAAGATCATGGTTTTTGAAGTAAATTTCTGTCCTAAAAGATTAACTCTTAAAAAGTTGGCATCTTATTGGAACAAAATAAATTTCTTCATTTAGGTATTATTCCATATTAGTTGATCTCAGAAGATAAAACATAGGCCAAGAGGGCAAGACTAAAGTTGACTTCTACCATACAGTAGGCAACTCGATGTCAAAAGTGCTATAGCAGTTTATCCAACAGCTACTGAATAGTTCAAACTACCATTACAGTTGCTGTAAATGTAGAAATGTACTAAATGAAAACAGCAAGAAGTATATATCAATTTATATTTTAACGACCAAATGT
Source organism: Apricaphanius iberus (assembly GCA_028564705.1). Taxonomy (NCBI): domain Eukaryota; kingdom Metazoa; phylum Chordata; class Actinopteri; order Cyprinodontiformes; family Aphaniidae; genus Apricaphanius; species Apricaphanius iberus. The sequence continues at coordinate 1,019,370 of JAPXFQ010002203.1, forward strand.
AATTAGGAAACCTCTACAGAACACAACAAACAGTTAAATGAAAAACAGCATTTATTTAAACATTTCTCAATCTGATATTCTTATTAAGCTCAGATAGACTGATGCCAACACAAACACATCTGCTGGTCTCACCTTTGCAGCAAAATTGTCTTTAAAGGGAATGTTTTATTTAGTTATTTATTTTTTAACCAGGACATTATTTTTAGCAATTATGGCAATTTACTCATCCAGACAAGTTTGGAGCCACTTTGAGTCCTTGAAGGAGAAGTTTATAACCAGTCGCGATCAGTGTATATTCATATAATGAGATTCATTGGGGGCAGGAGATTGCCACCTGTAAAAAGCCATGCCCCGAAACTCATTTAACCAAATTCTTGTTATGAAAAGTTATGAATAGTTAGCTATATTCCCCTGTAAGTTCCCAAGGTTTAGGCTAAAAACTTGAAGGCAAGTTTGGCATTGTGGCTAAACTACTTAATGCCTGCTCCACAGGCATTAAGTAGTTAATGCCTGTGGTTATCATCAGGTGCCCGTTCATCCTTTTGATGTCCCTAAAACAGCTGTTATAACCTCTTTCGGACTGTTTGAGTTCCTTCGGATGCCTTTTGCCTTAAAAATGCTGCACAGTCATTCCAACGCCTTATGGACTCAGTTCTACGGGACTTGCCTTTCCTTTTTGTATACCTCGACGACATTTTGGTGGCGAGTTCTTCCACTGCTGAACACCTGTCCCACCTCCGGACCCTCTTTGACCACCTCACCAAACACGGCCTGATCATCAACCTGGCTAAGTGTCAGTTTGGGTTGACCTCTATTGACTTTCTGGGACACCGGATCACTAAGGACGGAGCCGTCTTGCTCCCATTCAAAGTGCAGGCGGTGCTTGATTTCCCTTGCCCGGTTACAGTGCGGTCCCTGCAGGAGTTCTTGGGAATGATTAACTTCTATCACCGTTTCATTCCTGCGCTCATGCACCCGCTGTACAACGGTTTAAAAGGCAAACCACCTAAACACCTGGTGGACTGGTCAGCGGAGTGTGTTGCTGCTTTCAATGACGCCAAGGGTGGCTTGGCCAACGCTGCTATGCTTGCTCACCCGACACCTGGGGCTCCCATTGCCATAACCAAAGATGCCTCAGACTACCCTGTGGGTGCTGTGCATGAGCAGTGGGTAGATGGGGCCTGGCAGCCGCTCGCTTTTTTTTAGCTGCCACTTGCACCCCAACGAGTGTAAATACAGCACTTTTGACCGGGAACTGCTGGCTCTGCATCTGGCTGTACACCATTTCCTTTCACTCCTGGAAGGCCGACAGTTTACCGCGTTTGTTGATCGTAAGCCACTCACTTTTGCGATGGCTAAGGTGGCAGAGCCATGTTCCGTCCATAAGCAGCAGCAACTTTCTTACATCTCCGAGTTTACCACGGACGTTCGGCACGTTGCAGGTAAGGCCAACATGGTAGCAGACTGCCTTTCTCTGTGCCTCAGTTGGGGTCATGCACCTGGGACCATGCACCTGGGACTTGATTATGCACAAATGGCGGTTGACCAAGCCACCGACCCGGAGGTGCAGACATCTACAGGCTTGAACCTGCAGGATGTTGCTTTTGGCTCAGAGAGCTCCACACTGTTGTGCGATGTCTCGATGGATCGGCCCAGACCTGTTGTCCCGACTGCATGGCGGAGGCAGGTTTTTGACGCTGTGCATGGGTTGTCCCACCCTGGAAGGAAACCATCTCAGAAGTTGGTGGCATCCAGTTTTGTCTGGCACGGCCTTAAAAAGGACTTGAGAGACTGAGCTTAAGCCAGCCCACCTGGACTTGGACAGGTCAGTGGACATAGCTCAGCCTCCCAAACAGGGGCGTCCCCCAGCTAAACCTGAGTCACTACCAGGACTTCATGACCACCCTCGGCCTCGACCACACCGCTCCATGGCCAGGGCTTGGTTTTGCCCTCCACAGAATCCTTCTCCCCACCCCTGGTCCGTCGGAGCCGTAGGGCCCACACCTTACGGCCTCCTCCTCGTTAGGGACCACTCTGACCTACATACCTGGTGAATTCTGGGGGGGCACGTGTAGTGGACTGTAGTGACATAATTCACCAGACAGCATTAGCCTTCTGTGTTTCTTGCACTTTCATGTTGCTTCATAGCCTTGTTCATTGTGACTGTTTATATGCAATACAGCCGGCATTCGGGGGCCCTAGATACAGTCTCTTTAAGTACGGGGTTTCCCCAGAGGAGTTTTTCTTTAGGCTGGACTACACAACGTGTTCTGTTTTTTTTCCTGTGAGCTTTTAGCTAGTAGATTAATAAACGACACGCCGCTGAATTGTCTTTTTCTTTATTCATTCCAATTCCCACAGTGTACATTACTTGCTGGCACAAGTACACCAATGACTATTAACAGCTTTGTGGACTTTTTCTGACTTGCATCTCCCTTTATCAGATTGTTTGGGTTTGTTTTTGCAGTTTCGGGTGTGATTATCACCAACTCAATATGTAACATCTGAACTTAAAGCTCGGGAGTTAACTTAATCACAAAGCACAGATGGCAAGGAATAAACTGGTTCAATGGCACCCTCTCACAATGCAACCTCCCTTTCCCCTTCCATTGTCTCTGTCCATATTAGCTCACATTCTGCTCTAACTTTAATTTCACACCCTCACGGACTCCTTTTTCACAAATCTTAGCAGGAGATGAAGTGTGCTTTTTAATCAGAGGCTTCTAAAACTCATGGTGGATTGAAGCCATGTCCGGGCTTGCACATCATCTCCAATCGTGTGCTTTTTCTAAGGACTGCGATATATTACAGCTTGACCCCTATGGTACACTATGAGACTTTGTGACAATGCAGAGACAAATGGTTCACCGGGTCCTCTTGATATTGTTAGAAAGCAAGGGCAAGAGAAGTGTTTGTTTCAAACCTGCCTTAGAAGCCTCCCAGTTTTCCTGCAGTTTACTTTGTTCCATTTTTTTTGTCCCGTTTACCATCTTAAAATTCCAGTTTGCACTGTGTGATTGGCTGAAGGTTTAATTTCTAACATACTGTCATATTCCCCCTTGCCATTGTCAGCTGATTAAGAGAAAATAACAGTGTGGTAGTGATAAAAATAAATCAAGAAATGTGCTGCTGCATTGGCATAGCAGCATCATTAAATGTGTGAAACAAGAGCAAAAATGCAATATGTTTACTGCCACTGCTTTCTCACTGAAAATATGAATTTTTCCATTTAAAATGGACCTGCGTTAAAATGGAACAAGATTCATATGCATCTATAATTTCAAAATTCCAGAATCTACAAATGATGTTGGAAAATAAACATGTACAAAACCTAAAAAAAAATTTAATGGTATTAATTTGTACTACTTTCTTTGTGTTGAAACAACCATTGTTAAGTTAAAAATATATAGGGAGAAGTTGAGGCAACCTATGTATGTTTTTTCTCAACTTATTTGCTTGTGCCACCTAGGTAAAAACAAAGAAGAGACAAAATACTTAGTGTGACCTAAATTATTTTGTTTATACTTTGTGCAATTGTGGCTGGATGGGTAGAGTTATTGGCTTGGAGGATTGTAGGTTCAAATCCAACTTCTGCCTTTCACATGTGTATGTGTCCCAGGGCAAGGCACTTTACTCCAAGTTGCCTAGTAATCCACGTTTCAGTGTATACATGTGTGTGTGTTTGAGTGTGAATGGTCAATAGGGCATCAGTGTGAAGCACTTTGAGTAGTCAGTATGATTAGAAAAGTGGTATGAATTTAGTTCATTTACTATTTAAATTTGTCCAACTGACCAGTTGACAAACCAGCTGGACAAGCGTAAGACTTTAGGTTGTATTTACTCATATCATTGAGTTGAGACAAAATATGTATAAGTTGCCTCAACCTATGTTGAGCTGCCTCCCTAGAAATTTTAAACAACCTTTAACAACACTTTAAAAATGGGTTGTTTTAACTTAAATGAATAGAACTGAAAAGCTATTTTGAATGTGGTGTGCATTGTTTTTTACAGAGCAGATCATATATATATATATATATATATATATATATATATCACTTTACAGTAAAACATTGAGCTACAGGTGTGTAAACACAATATAACCTTCTGTTTTGCAACATAGAATGAAAAAAAAAATTGTTTGAAATGAGTTAAAAGCCCAAAGAATTTGAGTATTCATGTTGCTTTGTGTTCTAGGTTTGATTTTCACAGAAGGAAGCGTGCCAGAGAGCTTTTTAGAGCTGACCGCTGCTGTGCTGAGCCTCACCACTGTTGTCTCTCTGTGTTGCTCTTTATGAGATCGTCTGTCTATCAAACAGTGTGAGATCACTGCGGAACAAAGGTCTGTTTACTGGTTTAGAAGCTTTTTTGTTGGTTCACCATGGAACATCCTTGCTTTGCAAACAATATATGTTAATCATTCTAGAAATCATGAGATAAGTGATATTAGACTAGTCACTAATTGTAGACAAGTACTCACTAAGGTGCCAAAATATGTATTTCCACGGCAGCATTTCACAAAAAAGGATGTTTTTAAAGTGGGTTTATGACATCACACAAGGCAACTTGGATAGACAATGCACAACATGATTCAAGGTGATCAGCTGACCTTAAAAGTCACCAAGGCAGATGAACATTTCAAAGAATTTCTACATTGCAGTATTTTCAATCGTTCTGATGGAAATTTTCTCTGAGAAAGACAACTCAAAGAGGAATAATTTAATTAATATTAGATAAAGGCGGTGTACTATTTGCAAAAGGTTAAACCTCACATCTTAGAGCCATTTCTAAGTCTTTAAGACTCCAACAAAACCCCAGTGAGAGCCATTATCAACAAATGGATAAAACATGGAACAGCACTTACCCATGCCAAGATAGACTAACCTACTAAAAGCACATCAACAACTCAACCAAGAGGTCATTAAAAAGACTGGGTCAGTTAAGGTCAGTGTTTATGATTCAACAAAAACAAGAGGAGGAAACACTGGGATAAAAAATAGGATAAAAACTATTATGTGGACCAATGAGATGGACGTCTACATATTTTAAAAACATGTGCCTTGTAAAATGCAAAGAATTTCAGTTAAAAAAAGATCATAGCCCGCATATTGCTTCCTTCATCAAGAATAGAAGACGACTTGGATGACTTGTAGTGATTCGACTTATTCTTTCCACCAAAATATCCTGAAGGAAAATGTACATCCTTCACTTTGTGAACCTAATGAAGATTGATGAAGATTTACTACCAGTAAAGACTTGATGAGCAGAAGTTACCATCAATGGTGGGACAACAGGTGATTCGGTTTTGGGAGCAATTACTTATTCCAGATAGGATTCAGATGGTTTTTACTTACCAATGGAAAAAGCTATTTCCTTACGTTATGTGACTAAACCAATAACGACTGTACAGGCAGGAGCATGCAACATGGTGTTGACTGGTTTTATATGGCTTTTGCTACTTGGCGACCATTCCTGGTGGGGGTTAATGGAGCACATATTTAGATCCTAAGTATACTGTTTGGATTTGAAATGTTTCTTGTAATTACTAAGCTTGAAACTATGGCTGGAGATCTTCAGAGATAACATCTGGGCATAAGAGTATGCGCTAATCGTTTTGTAAACTTATTTTTTTATAAATGTTATCACATTGCAACAACAAAATTGTATTTATTTATTGGCTTTTTGTCAAGTAGACATAAAATGATTGATGACAAAACATCAAATAACAAACTTAAAAAGTGTATTATCTTTTTCAGACTCTACAATGAAAAAATTGTCAGTGCAACCAAACGACTTTAGGGGAACAAAAGGGATCAAAGTTTACATTTTTAACAGACATGTACATTTTATATTGGGTAGGAAATTAACACTGGACATCACTACCATAAAATATGGCAGTGGCAACACTATGCAGTGGGAATGTTGTTCCTTAGCGAGGTTAATAAAGGAAATCCATTAGAGGCTGAAAAAGATTTGAGACCATTACAGAGGTTATACTTTATACAAGACAACAGCCCTGAACATGTTGCCAGACATGCAACACAACTGTTTGAATTCAAGCTCAAACATGCCTCCAGTAGAACCAGAAACCTGGAAAAAAATAAAATTAAAAACGAACTGCTCAACTTGTTTATAAATCTGACTCAACATATATAGCTACAGTTTTTCACTTAACAGGAGTTTTGTTTTAGCTAATCATAGTTATATCTTAAGCAGTTTGTTGATGTGCTAGGCTAATGTTAGCACATTTACTCTCTTTTTAGATAAGACTCATTAAGCCAGCCCGTAACTTATATCGGTGCAGTTTCAGTTAATCATAAGCATACAGAAACCTAAAGAAAGTCTTACATGAACGAAACTTACATAATGAGTCATTTGACAGGAAGTCACTGCAGCCTGCCTCCCTCCCTCTCATTACGTGTCATCATAAAAAGTGGAAAGAGCTTAGATTCCAAGAAGAAACCCCATCATCCAGAGCCAAATCAAATAAATAATATGACATCTTGTGTTAGATCAAGACACCCCTACCTCCTACATTTAATAACTTTAAGGCACTCCCTTTCAAAAATGGGAAGTAGTTAATATACATTCATTTTATTTTTAGAAATGAAAGCTTTGCACTTTATGTTCAGAGCTGTGGTGTTGTAGCAGCTTGCTTTTATTCTTGAAAACGGCAGCAAACCTCCCCCTCAAGCACCTAAATCTCCCTGTTGTCTGCAAATTCCAGAAGCATCAAACATCCTTGCTCTCCCACCTCTTTACAGTTTCATACTCCTTCCTCATATCACATGGTCTTGCTCAGCTTTCTCCTCATCCTCGATGTATCACCAATCTCACCTCATACTGGGAGACAGGTAATCAATATCTGCGGCTTTGCGCTCCAAATCTTATTGACTTTGTTCTTCAGGAAGACTCCATAAAGACTCACTGGGGAGATTCTGTCACTGCCTGTTTCATCCCCTGGCATTAAAACCTCCTCTGTTGCCACCTCAGACAAAAAGTTAAGAACAAACTGTCTGCCTGCGTGATCACTGGAATACTAAACAACAGCGAACAAAGTTGGCAAGGCCACTCTCTACCTGTGAGAGAGACAAGGTTGAACACTGTGTGAGGAGAATAAAAACAGGATGCTGGGTCCTACAAAGATTCAGGGAACACTGATGTGGCTTTAGATGTGAGGCAGCAGGATGTGTAGATGATTTCCAGCGATAAGCTACAGGGTATCTCTTGCATTAAAGGAGCAAAGAAAATCATTTCTTCTCTCTCTCTCTATTCTGTAGCAAAAAATAGGAGACCCTGCACAAGTTGAAGAGGTTGTTGAGTAATATTTTAATATATACAGTATGGGAGCCAGTAGGCAAATTTAGGAGGATGACGTGGCTCTTAGTTATTTACATATTTACAGGGTATCTGTTTTGCTGTAAATCACAACAGTAACAGTACATTTTAATTTCTTATAAGATTTATACACATGCAGTGACAACAAAGTTAATCATTCAAATAGAACCGTCCATAAGGTTTTTACACAGGTTGAAATTCAGAAATTTGAACCAAGTATTTTCCAGGTCCCAAAAAGTATGTATATTGCTCATATACTGTATATACAGCGCGGAGAACCAGTATTTGATACACTGCTGATATTTTTTACGTTTTCTTACTTAGAAAGCATGTAGAGGTCTGTAACTTGTATGTTTAACTGTGAGGGACAGAATTTAAAACAAAAATGCAGAAAATCACAGTGGATGATTTAAAACATAATTTTATGGATCCCCGATCCTGATGTCCCGATCTTTTCACATTTTCCTGTGATCGGAGATCGGCTCTATTAGCTGACGAGTCATGCCAATTTTTACGACAGTACCTTACGTTTGCGCAATAATTCAAACCTCCCGAGTGGTGCAAAGAAGGACTCTTAATTACCACACATCAGCATAACAGATTAATAACAATTCTAATATGGGTTAACTTCAACAAATTATATACTTTAGTTAACCAGGAGAGGCCCATTGACATTAAAAATTTATTTTGCAAGGGAGACCTGGCCAAGATAGGTAGCTGAGTTACATCACATCATTACATACATACAGAAACACACAGAAAAACATGGAAATAAAAATAGATAAATAAATGGAAGGCCAATTTTGCACATACAATAAAATCTGAATTAAAAATATTGACATGTCCGGGAATCCAACTCAAAACATCTCATTTTTGACTTAAAAACAGTCAAAGGAATCAAATTACTAAGTTTTAAGTCGTTCTGCAGCAAATTCCATGTAAATGGTGCTGAATAAACAAAGGCCATTTTACCCAGCTCTGTTCTAACATGTGGGGCAGAAAGCAATACCACAGCCTGAGAACGCAGTACTTTTTTTCATAAGAAGTGGACATAAATAGGATGGAAGCACACCAAGAATAGCCTTATATATAAAGGTGTACCAATGACAGAGCCTCCGTGTTACTAGAGCAGACCGGCCTACACGAGAGTACAGCTCACAGTGGTGGCCTGCGAGCTTTACAATTGGTGATAAATATGCTTAACCGTCATTTAAAATATATAATAAAGGCATAGCAAAACTCACCTTCTGGCATTCACAAGCAACAATAAACTGAAATAAACAGAGAAAAACGTATCTAAGCTCCTGCAGTAACGAAGGAGGAAGAGGAAAAAAAGCTTAGATGCTAAACAGCACCGGTGCTGCATTCAGATGGCGTCGGAAATCTATGCTGGAATTCGGAGCATAGGATATTTCAGTTTATAGTACAAACAGCATTAATAACACTGCAACTTACAAACTTGGAACAATGTAGGCTTTCTAACACCGTCAGTTACTCAAAAATAAATAGTGAATGCGATCCCATGAAAGTGGAGGTCAGCATTGTGCACACCAGCATATAGCCTGTCAGAAGTACTTTGTTTAATACTATACCAAGAAAGTTATTTTTTGTTTTTACTTTTTTCTGAAATATTAAACTGAAGTTGACCTTTAAATTCCCTGTAAGATTTTGATTTCATGGGATTTACAACAATGATGTTGTTGCTAATTGATTAAATTTGTCTCATTACAGACACACTCCATAACTATGCAGATATATGTCGCCCTCTTAAGGCTTACAACGGTTTTACAAGCTCGCCAGCCAAAACAACAAAACATCAAACTAACGGCGTGTCAGTTGGTAAAGGGCCAAACAGTTATCCCAGCACTGTATCAAATCATCATGCCCCAATAACCCTGGAACAAGCATTTATTACTTACCAGTCCAGTAGCAATATGGCTAGTTCAGCATCCATGCATCCTGCTGTATCTCTAAACTGAGTAACCATTTGACAGAAAAAATCTATTCTCCCAGCTTGCTGCCCTATGAAGCAGCAGAAGGAACCACGGGAGGTGCGCTGTTATCGAGGGAAACAGCCTGGTCATGAGCAGCAACACCCAGCTCCACGCCTCAGCATGCTGCAAATTTTCCTACCCCCTGATTCACACCGAGCGCAGAACGGATGTGCCCCAGTATGAATCATCACAACAAGCGTTCTGCAGTGGTGAAACTCCAGGGGCTTTCAGCTCTTGCACCCCAATTTCTTTTCCTCGCTTCTTCTGATAACGTCTTCTATTGGTTTCTTTGGTGAATCTGCCATGGTTTTAGTCTTAAAACTGCAGGTTTGTTTAAATAATTAGGTAGCGCATGGTGTACTGCCATAAAGCAAAACTCAGTCAGTACATCTGGGGAAGCGGTCTGGAGGTGAAAAGTTCTATAGTACGGAAATTAGCAGCGCCACCCTCCAATGTAGGGTGAAACACAAAATTCAGAAAAATGGTGGTGTCACCAAAACCTTTATACTAACACGTGTTTTTATGGAATAAAATTTACGGAGTGACTCTTTAAAAAGTAAATAGAAAAAGATATATTTCACTTTCATAAATTTTAATACTAAAGGCAAAATATTAGATCTGGACTCGAAATCGGAACGTATTTGAGGTTAAAAGATCAAATTATTTGATTATATATATTTCCAATTCGTGGACCACGTTAGCTCATACTCGCTGGACCTCGTTAGCTCATACTCATTGAAAACCCCATAGAGTCTACTATATATCAGATGGTGGTTGGGGAAAATGTGAGATTATCTGTTAAAAATAATGCTGAAGCAGATCTAGATCCTGTAGCCTGCTCCAAAAAACACACCGTAGCGGCTTATCAGGGTAATACTGCCACCACAATGTGTCCTTTCAATGTGCAGTGGCGACAATATTTTATATATATATATATATATATATATATATATCTGTCACAGAGCAAAGCTGCAGAGTTTCATCCTTTAGGGGTTTCTCGGAACATCTCTGTGAGGCATTGTATTCTTAATCCATTGTTATTATACAATGTATTCAATAATAATATGTTTGTGTGCTCATAAAAGAGAACAGTGCTGAGTCTATTAGCCCCAGTGTGATAAGGAAGAAACCAGATAAACACTGATTTTGATTCCAGGTTATATGGTGTGGGAGACAGAGCAGGTGGTGAGCTAACAAAGACGCCTGTATGAATAAGCTTGCTGGGAACCAAGGTCAGAGGATACCTCATTGCCTGAGAAATTGTGAGACTTGTTTTATGTTTATCTTAAGGGCGTCTCCAGATGTGTGTGTTTCAATCTGTTTCCTAAATAAAAGGCTTTGGTCCACTCTGTATTGTCATACATTCTGAAGAGTTACTCTCTTGGGTTGCATCAATCTGCAGATCTGGGATTTTGGCCAAATCAGTATATCAGTTTGGAGCTCTTTGGCTTTCCAACAGATATAACGAAAACGCTGGAAAAGTGGACTTCAATCAGTAATAGTATATGCCATATTTGGCGCCTGTTCCCTTAAGGGACGAGTTAAGGAGTTTCCAAAGTCAGGAAATTTACAATACAAGGCAAGAGTACAAGCACAAGCTTGATGGTAATATTTCTGCAATGCCGGACTTGTGAATGTCACAAAAGGCTCCCCAAAGCTGCCCCCGATTTCTGTAACAGGCTGATGACTCAAATCACGGCAGTATCTTCCCATGGAACTGGCTGTGAATTACAAAATGAAAAGTCTTGAGCCAAGCCAAAAGCCAAATCTTGATCTCAGTGAGATTCTGTCAGGTGAATTAAAATGGGCTCAACATACAAGAAAGCCCTAAAACATCACAGCTGAAAGCGAAGAGTGCAACAGTCATTCATCATACTGATGTCAGAGGCTAGTGGATTTCTACAAGGTTCTCACTTAAGTTAATTCAGCCAAAGGGTGTCCCCATATTTTTCTTGAGCTTGAAAATACATTTTCTCATTTGTAAAACAAGGGTGTATTTTGTTCTTTAAGAGGAAATTGTCTTTTGAACTTATGTAGCGGCTTAGTTTTTTAACCAGACCTTTAGTTGGGTCCGGCTCCTCCCTGCAAAATTAAGCTGTAGACATTTAGTTTTTGTACAGACTGCATGGATTATATTCTTATTGTTTTGTAATAAATTCTCAGATTTCTTCTTACCTTGGCAACACCATCAGTTGCTGCATTACAGCTGCCATAGTTGGCTGTTAGGTTGTTTTCTTTTACATAAAATGTGGCCCGTGCAACATTGACTCATGCATATGGCCTCAGTGTGCACATGCAAAACCATTTCCAGCAAACCACAGATCCCCTCTGGCAAACAGGTTAGATAATCCTGTTAAGGGACGGTCCACAGCTCGTTGCTGTCACAATGACAGGGAAAAGAACCAGGTGACAAAGCTTTGAGGGATAAGAGGGATCATCTTAAGTTGCTTCTTTTCTAGATGTCGGAGATATGCAAAGAGTAAGGCTTTGCAGAATAGCCACCTAAAACACAGAACGTACTTTGTTAGCATGAGGGGTAAGTTGCAGGCAAGGGGAAATGGAGGGCCTGAAAGTAGGATAAGTGCTAACGAAGGCCCATGCTGTCATTCAAACTGCTGCTGAAGCTCTTCATGGGGATCTGCTCCTCAGGAGATCAGTTTGACTGCATCTATTAATCATCAATTAAACTTCATGTTCCTGCGCTGCAACCTCTTAAATTCACCCAGAGAACTCATGCATGATATTTATGCAGACAGAACAGATTTCTCTGGTGACCTCCCAAGTCATAGTAAACACAGAGTCGAGGTCTGAAATTGAATGTTATATCAGTGTCTGAGTAATGATTTGCATTTGGAAATTTAAATCCTTGTTGTCCAGAGTTAATAAACTGACAGGTTTCTATGTGTGTGCATTTCAAAAATACTCATACTCTTTACTCATCTTCTTAAATCAAATCAATATTCACCTTGCAGAATTCTAAATATCTGAATCCTGTTAAATATGGCTTATTGCATCTGAAAACATATATTGCCTGAAGTCTTAGATGATTACCAGAAAAGATATGAGTCTCAATATAAGCCCTGATAGCATTAGGTTTTTACCTTTTTGTAAACAAAGAGGAAACAGAGGAAAGCTTCCAGCTGTACGCTTAAAACCCTAAAGTAGGCTGCATAACGTTTTATTTGCTATCTGTTGCACAAACAGCACATGATATATGAAATGAGTCGTTTATCTTTGAGGTTCTCAGCAATAGAGAATAGGCATGAAATCCATCCAATTCCTTTTTTATTACTGCCTCAGAGCTCAATTATTTAATTATTCCAGCAATCAGAAATTTCAGAAATGTTTTATCTCCGTCAACCAGAAACTGATCTGTTTAATCAACAGCTCTCTTGTGGGGCTAAATTAGTAATTAATTATTTAGTCTCTGGAGATAAAGACATGAAACAGTCTGATATTATCCCGCTGAGTCAGCTTTGTGCAAGTTTCCTTTTCACAACAAGTAGTTTAGGTCAAACAGAAGAAAACTGAAACAGATAACTGATTTATACATTTTATCTTTTTTAAAGGGCCTATATAATGCAAATTCAAGTTTTTTGGAGTGCAATTTTCCAATAAAAAAACGTTCTAGATTGTTTTTTCCTGTAAATCACGCATTTGTGAGTAATCCTCCTGAATCCTGCTCTTTGAGCAGCTGCACTGCCCTCTCCTGGAAAATGTTTGAGTGATGTATTTTACGTCCCTATGTTAACACTAAGAAGTGCAAGAGATCTCCGCACCGGCAATTTGGCTGCGTGGATTACAGGACTTTATTCTAAATTCCTAAAGAACTGCAGCTGGATCACTTCTAACAACAAAGAAGCCTGATGGATTGAACAGAGAAGTAAGCTACATGCTAATGAGTGTTAGCCATTAACTAAGCTGCTTATGTTAACTTATAACAGCATTGTGTGGTTAATTAATTGATCTGTAGCATCTCAGAATGTTCAAGTAAACGGGTGCAAACAACACCCATGACTTTTTTTATATACTGACATAGAATGATTGCTGCGGTGGTTTGCTTTAGTTTGAATGGGCTCTGCTAATCTCCGGTAAAACAGTCAGAGCAACGAGGCGCTCACTGTGAGGAGAAGAGAGGAGGCGGGGCAGGCGGCGGGATTACAGAGAAACAAGACGTTTTACTGGTCCAACAATAAATCCAGGATACAATTTAAATTTCAAGACAAATTAATACTATATTACACCAATGGTTAACATTTTGTCATCTATATTTCTATCCCAGACGTTGAAAGCTCTAAAATAGCATGATAAAGCCCTTTTAGAGGTGAACATTGATGATTTGTTCCCCCAGGCAAAATTCACGGAGTGACTTGTTTAAAGCCGACAAGTTATGAAAATACTTCCCAAAGCATGTAAGCTTGTTCACCTGTTAATAGGAAGGGGGGACTATCTGGCAGCCCTCCTCTTGACATTATAATTATGCAAAAATAATATTGTTTTGTAAAAACATACAGATATTAAAATGAGTTTTTGTATTATAAACAGTGTTGGGAGTAATGCATTACAAAAGTAATGAGTTACAGGAATAGATTACTTTTTTCAGTAACTGAGTAATGTAATGCATTACTTGCAACATATACAGCAATATATTACTAGTTACAATTTCAGTAACTCAAGTTACAAATGCATTTTAAATTGTTTTTCTGACCAACGCACGCAACAGACCAAATCAAGTTGGATATGGTAGAACAAGATCCACCATCCACTTCCTGTTTCTCAAAACTAAAACATCAGAGAATCAAGACGGCTGAGGAAAAGATCGACTTTACATTTATACAGCGGCATTATTCACACTGTTTTCCTAACCATCTATTGTAAGATTTCAGACATCTTTGTCAACCATCTTTGTGATGGTTAGAAGTCGTGTTAGTTATTTAAGATATTTTGCCAAAAGTAACTTAAAGTAATGTAACTCAGTTACATTTTTAAGACAGTAATATGTAATGCAAACATTACATTTTTGACACTAACTAGTAATGTGAAATATATTATAATTACTTTGTAACTTGCCCAACACTGATTATAAACGGACATACAATTGAAGCTAGTTGAATTTACAGAGCTATTGAATCAAGTTACTATAGCAAACAGGTCTTAAATTCAAACAGGTGGACTATATGTATTATTTGTGTGACTCTAAAGCTATTAGACAGGAAATGCACACAGTGCAGTCCAGATTTCTATTTGTATATAAAGATTTTTTGTGTATAACATTTTTAAGATTGTATGTAAAATATGTTCTATTTGTATATAAAGATTTTAAAACCAATTTATAATTTGTCTTCAGCTTCATAATAACGTAAGAATGTAAAAAAATATAGATAACAAATTGGTATAGTATGAAAAAAATGGAAAACTATTTCAAAAGGTACAATGATCTATTGAAAGGCGTCAAGGCTGTTTGCTTTTTCAGACCATATATAATAAAGCAATAGTTTGAAATTTCACTTAAACTGCGGAGGATCTTCAAAGATAATGCCAACCAAGTACTGCAGGGTCAGCGATGTGACACCAACAACCTTACAGTATGATCATGCCTGACCTCCAACACGGTCATCCACCATCCCTCAGGCTCCATTATTTTTTTTCCTTTCTGGTATAATGGATCAAGAATCTCCTGTAGAGGGAACAGATGGTGAGAGCTAAGCATAACCCAAGGTCCTTCTACCCGCAGCTACTCTTCCTCTTGTTCTAATTATGCCCTAAGGAGAACAATTCAAAGAGGCTTCCCAGCTTGCAGCTTTAGGCTGTGGCCTCCACTCCTAACTTGAAGATGACGAAGTGTTAGGGTTAGTCTTACATGGAGAAGCTTAACTGATCTGAATTAACTGAAACTCATGTAAAAGAAAAATATATTTTAAAAAACTGTTTCAACTCCTACATCATAATCGTGCTTTAAATATAATTTCTCCATTTTATCCTAAATGTAAATCATACCAGAAACAAAATACCTACAGGAGTAGAGTTTAAACTGGGGCTGATTTATCAAGATTCCACATAATGACCGCAAAATTGTAAGTGGCACAAAAAATATGTGCAAGCGGGTTGTTCTTAATTTGCGGGTGATTTACTAAGATTGTGGGAGCAATTCTCAACAGGCGCAAGATGCAGTATCCAAATGAGGCGTTTGCTGCCACTAATGCGAGCTGCACCACAGCTAGAGAGAGGAGGAATAATGCGCATGGATCCATCATGCGTCTTTGGTACAAAATTAGGCTAATAGGCTAAATGTAATTTCTGCTGTGTATATGTGCTACTCTCTGCTGCATGCATACATCGTATTGGAGGGTTAGACTGATTAAAACTGCAGCATGTCTGAATTTAGTTTTAAAATGTCCTAATATTATGCAAATTATCGTTGTGGTATTGTATATGATTACTACATTTTATTAATTGGACTCCAGGAAGGTTAACCACTACATGAAAAACTAATGCGGATCCACTAGGATCATGTGCACTCAGCCCATCTTCACCAGGTGGAAACATGATGAGAGTGCAGTGAGTTATTATGAGTCTTTGGGGAGAAAACAGGTAAATTTTTACATTAATTTCAAGTTTATGGCCATTAGAGTGTTAATTACTCTTAGTTTATAATGTGTGTAAATGTTGTTTGTCGATAATAAACTCATGTTAAATGTGGTAGCGCAAAATTAAGACATGCTTTTCAGAAGTGCCAAAAATAGACGCTAAAGTAGCTGGCGCAAACATTTTTATGTTTAGTAAATCACACTGCGCCTGGAACGCCTAGTTCTTTGCCTATTCTCCTACCAATATTTTTTTTTTCTTACAGAAACGCCCAGATGCATATTCATCAAGGGCAAAAGCGCAAAATGGATTGTGTGCATCTTGCTATGGTTTTAACAGGCGCAATGGTCAGATCAGCCAGAGTCTTTTTTTTTGCAATGCTGTGCAGTTTGCGTGGGTTTTAACAAGCACAAACCGTTGACAAATCAGCCCATTTATGTTTTTGAGTGCTATAATTTCACCTGTTTATAAAGAAGCGCCTTGGACACACACCCTCAGGTAGAATTCCACCAACTGCACTTCTGGGTAGTCCAACCAATCAGACCACCCTTGTTGTGATTCTTCAGAAGAAACTAAAAAAATGCAATAAGTGACCTCGGGCACATGAAGACCCCAGGGAGCTCAGCTTGAGGAAGGTCAGACTTGGAGGAAAAAAAATGCAATTTGTCCAGGGTCAAACCTCCCGCTGGGTGAAGGCTCCCGTGAAGTGAAGGTGTGTCCAGTATGCGTGCTGGAGACCTCAGATGTGTTCAGAAACCTTAGAGTTTGAAATTAGATGTATTTTCAGGCTTCTGCTTGATAACATAATAAGAATGAGGGGTTGTTATTAGCTTGTTTTCATTAGCTGACCACTTTCGCTGTCTGAAGGTCATTAACAGTCTATTCTCCTCCCTTACAACTCCTCAGAGTTGTTTACCTAATTTTCCCCAACATGGAGTACAGGATAATAAAGAGGCCCTTACATTTTAAATTATACTCGTCTTTTTTTTTCCTTTTTTAATATCTCTGTTCTACAGAATGAGCACTGAAAATAAAATTGCGAAATGGAAAGCCACACATACGGTAATGTACTGGGAGAATTCAGGCTTTAATCAAATGGACCTGAAGCTGATTACACAGCTGCATTGTGATAATGCAAACCAGAATGAGTATCATGTTTAATATTGTTTCTATTTTTACATTTATTCTGCTGTATTTATATCTCCATAACTTATGAAAGACTACCGTTGCAAGCCTTGAAGACAATATTGCTCCTTAAATACAATCACACATTTAGAAATAATCTTTTCATTTAAATATGATTTTATTCACTGCCCCTAAGGTTGGGATTTGAAGATCATACCAAAGCTATTCAATAAATTGGCAAATACCTGCATTCTTGCAAGGCTTGAACATTTGTGCATCTCTTATCAGTTTGTTCCATTTCCACCAGTGAAACAACAACTTAGGCAGGAAAGCTGCTTTATCTCATTAAGTGCATGATCAGAAACCTCTGATTGTTGCTGATCCAGACTTTAGCCTATTCAAATTCTTCAAAAACTAAAAACGCCAAAAACATTTAGAGTTACATAAGGTTTTAGGAGCTTATGAATTTGATATGGGATTTAAAGAGGTGGATGGTGAAATTAAAACCTGCACTTACCCTGAACAGAAAATAGTGTAGGAGTGGAACAAAGTTATCATTGACAAAAACTAACAAAATAATGAAAACTAGAACAAAAAATACATTTTTGTTAACTAAAATCAAAATAAAAATGAGACTTTGTGCAAAAGGAAAACTAACTGAAACTGTAGTAAGTGCTCACAAACTAAAACTACATTTTTGGGGGAGAAAATTAGCTTAGTTTCCGTTTCTGTGTCAAATGTGTTAATATAAAGCCTAGAGGGGAATATTGGTCTACTTCACTCCCTGCTCTACTGCGCATGTTGTCAGGAAAAAGAGACACAATCATATCTTCTTGTGCTTTTGGTTACACAAATCGCTTTGATGAAAACACTAAAACATGCAAGTTCTATTAATTCCACGGGCTCACATCCCTTTCAAGGAAAGCAAAAGACGTCTTTGGTTGCAAGCTATAAGAATGTTGATTAAAAAGGCAACAATCTGCAATGATTACTTCATATCCGGTAAGTCTAGGCTAACAGACAAGCTAATATTGCAAAGCGGAGTGCAACGTAAACTCAATCAAAACCAAAAAAAATCACCACCTTGTAATTTAACATGTATCAGAGGCTTCTCAAGGAAAACATGAAAGTATATTTAAGAATGTTTAAGCTAAAGCAGAACTGGCCGTCTGGATGCCACTGCTACCTACCATGGATCCTACTACATGACAATAGCTTAAAACAAAAAGCCAGAACCATCAAGGACTGGTTGAGAATTAAATAATGGAAAAGTCCTGGGCTGAGTAACAGCTCAGATTCTCCTCTTTCAGAGAGGCCGTTAGGTGATTTGAAACAGCCTCAACATTAAAGAACCGCTTAAACATCTTGCAGCGGAAAGCTATGAGTGGGCTCCTCAGATTAATGTCAGAGACTGTCAGATGGCTAGAGAAGCATTTTCACTGATTCTACTTCAAATGAGGGATAAGAAGCTATTTAGAGGGGCAGTGGACTTTTGTTTAAACAAGGTTAATTTTTAAATGTTACTTGTAATTTTATCACTGTATTTCAACATTTGTTTTGGAAGAACTGAATGCTTATGTATGTCCATATTTTATCACATGACTGAAATTAAAGGCATTTTATCATGTAGAACCTGTTTCCCCCAGAAAAATTATTTAATCACAACAATAGAACAAACCTTTAAGGCAAAAACCATTTCCTTGTCAGATCCAGATAAGGACAAACTCCTGAGACAAATAATGACAAGTCTATCAGGTCTGCTGTTTGAGGTCTTGACATTGCTGGAGGCCGACCTTGATCCTGACCTACCACAAAAAGACAAATTGCTTGTGTGTACGTCAAGCAACTGCTAGTACAAGTAAACTTTTGTGCTAATAGATCACTGAATATATAGTGCACTGAAATATTAGAATAGGAAGCTTTTTGGTTAAAAAAATTCCTTAAAATTACAGCTGTACTTCTTTCTGAGACTTAGTGATGAAATTCAAAATGAGAAAAAGGCTTAACCTATCATATCCCTTTTTAATCTAGACCTTTAACAAAAATATTAATATCAATATTTTTTCAGGCAAACTTAACATAGGATCAAAAAAAATGATATCTGTTTTCTCACCAAAATATTCACTCATCTGTAAGAGGGCAGCACTGACAGAAGTCAATTGTCTTCCTATTGCAGAATTTTTCTTTCAACATATAAAGCTATTAAGCTAAAAAAGTATTGGATTATATTGGATGATGCTCAGATACAAAAGCTGTTTTTTTTGTTACCAACATACACGTCATCATAATGCATTTTTTACTCCTCACACAAAGACAGTCCAAGCTGAATTGGTTTGTTGGCGACTGTGAAGCAGTCAAGATAAAGGTCAGCTATTCTACTTTATCACCTGGAAAAAGGTAGAATACTGCCTCCAGGTTTTGGCAGAGCCTCTGCTTTAAACAGAGGAGTTCAAGCATTCTTGTGATGGAAGGATACAGAGTGAGATGAGCAGCCTTGGGGTAGGCCATTTACACTTGTAGCCGTTTTTTTTTTTTTTTACAAATATTTTCCTCCGTTCCTTTAAAGGGACTATAAAGAAGTATGAAATGTTTGTGCTCGCGATTGTCTCCTCAGGCCAAACACATAACTGCAGCCTTAACGGTAAGATGGTGCATGAGGCGTGCATTTAGTACGTGCACTCGCAAGCGGTCATAAACATCAGCTAATTCAGTCAGCTCCGTACTCTACAATTTACAGCTTTATGCGCATAACTTCGAGTCAGATAATAAATGTGATATGATATGTGGGCAAATTTGTGAATAGAGTGAAGAAACCAAATAAGAAATATAAATTAATAGGCCAAATCACGTTTGAAGGATGATAAAAAATATAAAAAAATACTCGTAAACTTTGTATGTATAAACTAAATAATCCCATTGGTAGCTAATCATTTCACTAGGTGCTACTGTAAGAAGACCAAAATGCTTGTAAACAACACAAGTTTACACACTACACTTTATTACAGGAAACCTCCTGTTTCTATATATAATTTTTAATGTAATTAGTATTATGAGCTTTGTTGCAATTTGAGGTCAAGTGAATACAGTCAAGGCCATGAATAGTCACTAGAAGTAAATTTTACCTTGTAAGACAGATTTATACATTTGCATATGGTATTGGTTTTATATTTCAACAAATAAAGAGTTTCCTCTGCTCAAAACAATTTTTTCTAATAATCTTATTTATGTAATTTGTTTTATTTTACTCTATAAAATACCTGAATTTTCCACGAATTTCATGATTAGATCAGTGATGACATTTTAAAATCAAATGTTACTCATTACTCAAGCAGCATTTTCACCAAAACCATTTTCACTGTTGAGTAGCATTTTTGACAGCTACTTTTACTCGAATGAATATATGTTGAGGTATTGCTACTATTACTTGAGTACAAGTTTTGTGTAGTGTACCCATCTTTGTTCATATTTTGCCTTCAGATTAAGGAGGTATTAGCAACATTTATTTTTGTCATTGCAAATACAGCACCTTTACCAAAACATTAAAATAAGTCAAGAGGACTCCTAACTCCCTAAGACCTATTCACAAAGACTCCCAAAATGTCTGCAGCCAGACGCAACGTGGATGATTCGGAATTAACCAAACGATACCGACTAAATCGTTTATTGCAGATGTGGTGCGGGATGCAATCACGTCTCCAACAAAACGTGACAATACGATCAGTCCAGAAATTAAATGTTTAGCGAAACTAAGATATTTAGCCACAGGGAAAATGCAACTTTGCAACGCGGACGACTTGGGTATATCACAACCATCTAGCAGCCGATCAATCCACCAAACTCTTCAAGCGCTCTGTCGACCACACATTATCCAACAATTCATCCGTTTCCCATTAGAAATCCAGCAACTGCATCAAATAAAAGCCAATTTCATGCCGATTGCAGGTATGCCGGGGGTGCACGAAGAAGAAAACGTGCACGTCTTCCAATTTATGCAACATATGCAGGGATGCCTATATGACGGATATTGCCTACCTGTTGCAGCAGCATCCTTTTTATAAGCGGCGATCTCGAGCAGACACTGGGACTGTGGAGAATACCATCTCTTCTCACAGTCTTCTGACGTTCGCGACACCGCTGGATAAGATGCATTTAAGTTTCTGCTAATTTTCATCCATGCCTCCATTTTCTTCTTATTCGTAATCCCGGCTCCGAATCACCCTTTGAGGACCGTCCTCCTCTCCAGTAGCAACTGTGCCAGTAGTAATAATTGGTTGGCTGGAGCTTATCCCAGCTATCAGTTGGCTGGGTAATATAATGCATTTCACGTTTTTTCGTTTTTAAACTTCACCCTCTCTGTAAGTAGGCTACTGTGTGTAAGTTGTATGAAGTGTCAGTCTTGTGGCCGACACAAAGATGTCATCATGCATTATTTCTGCTATTTCCGTTGTTCATAATTACGCTTTTATCGACATTGAAATTTTCCATTTCTTGGTTTCACACGTGTCATTCAACAACCAATCACACTGCTTTCCATTTATTTACTCATGCATATGTGGCATGTCTGTGTGTGCTTCACCTTTAAGGTGAATGATTGGTGTCACCGACACAGCCTACAAAGAATGGTGCGCGCATGGCGCGCACTCGCATACACCTGCTCGAGTGGGCTTTGTGGTGGCGGCTGCCAATCTGCTCCAGTAAAAGTTTGTGCACTTCAACTAATAACATTGACGGCAAGATCTAGCCTTTGGGATCTCTTCCTCATGGACGCTAGTTCCGGGCGTGAGTTGTGGGCTCTTCCCGGGAACTTGGGCTGTTGAGGAATCCAGCTGTGCGCCCTTAGTGGCTCTTCCCCTCCTCCTGCTGTTAGCGGGAGCACACGCTACCATCTCCCCGGGAGGTAAGGCGCCCAGCCATTTCTATTCGATTGGTTAATTCC
Organism: Apricaphanius iberus; assembly: GCA_028564705.1. Classification (NCBI taxonomy): domain Eukaryota; kingdom Metazoa; phylum Chordata; class Actinopteri; order Cyprinodontiformes; family Aphaniidae; genus Apricaphanius; species Apricaphanius iberus. Next base: position 1,041,345 of record JAPXFQ010002203.1, read on the forward strand.
GCTGTGCGGAGGTTACATCTGTGTTTTCTTTTAGGCACGAGGTGCGTCGTTCATGCGGCCTGTATTGGAGCCGTCTCCTCCTCCATAAGGGTGCCATTGTTTTGTCCCGGTTCAGTTTATCCACATCATCTCTTCAGCTTTAGTCACCTGTATTGTGGTTGTGTTCATGGGGGAATGGGCACTTATTCCCCCATATAGGTAACATTAATTTGTTTGTTAGCAGCCACACGACCGCTCATTTATGGTGAGTCCTTTTTGTCTCCTTGGTTTGTTGCATGTGGCTCCCTGCATGTGTTTGTGTTGCGTATTGCTTTGTTTGTTGGTTTTATTTCCTTAGTTATTTGTTTGCTGTTGTTTAAATAATATTGCATGGTGTGTAGTGCCTGCTTTCTCCATTCTTTATATTAGTTAAGCTCTGTTTAATTATTTTTGTTCTGTATTTACGATGGGGGATTAAAGGGACCATTCGTAACTTTTGAGAGTTTGTGGAAAGAAAATGAAATTTTGATATGTGCTATGACCATGGTCCTGTTTTAAATATTTTATATGTGGAATGTCAATAAATAAATTAATTGCAAGTAATCTACCCTATTTATTGTCCAGGCCTAGTGGGGTTTTATAAGGTAAACTTGGGTGGGTTTAAGTTTGTCTGGTCCTGGGGCCAAACCCCCAGGTGACGTTGTCGGTTGCCCTCAGAGCAAAGTTATTACCGCTCATGCCACACATAGGAAATTACGTTTTCCATAGCAATGGGACATCACGCTTAACTTACTTTTAGGGATTTGTCCTACGTAAAAGTAGCTCTTAGTGCGTTTGTGAATAGGTTTTAGACGACAACTCCTACTTAAGACCTTTTAGCGTGAGTTAGGAGTAACACCTAATGGTAAGATAAGAGTCTTTGTGTACACAGTCCCTGGAGTATCGTCACTCTGTCTAAGGCAGTACACCGTTTGGCAACACAGACGTCTTGGCGCAGGCTAACGGCTTGTGATTCCTTCATGCTGTGTATGGAGGATCAAAGAAAAATTCCCCAACCAACTTGGGGTTTACGTTGGTTTTAAAGAAGCCCCGTTCTGAAGAAACTAACATGAAACTCTTGACCAGCTCAGAAATACTGTTTACTTTTATTATTGTAGTGAATAAAGATGGCGCCGCGGATGGACGCCTCGGTACTTAGCTCCCTAGTACTTGGTACAATTTTACTTTTTTGCATAGTTTTCTGCACTCCCTCTGCTATTAAAATGTGCAGAGAGGAAATCTTACAAATAGGGCTATCCAGTGCCGGACATTTTTCACCGGTTTTTAATCAACCAGACTGCTCTATGGAGATTCTGACCGGAGGAGCAGCATCGCTCTGTGGATTTAGACGGAGACGCCGACGAGGGAAACGCGCTGGTGTGCTAGTTAAGTTGCAACAGCGGGGATTACGCACCGCTCTCCCATCCATACACCTGGGGGAACGTCCGCTCTCTGCCTAACAAAATGGATGAATTGCCCCTTCTCCTATCAAAGAACTCGGACTTTCGTTGTTCTGCTGCCTTTTGCTTTACTGAAACCTGGTCCAGTGAACACATCCCGGACAGCGCACTACAGCTGCCGCGCTTCCAGCTGTTCCGAGCGGACCGCTGCACGGAACTGTCTGGGAAGTCAAAGGGAGGAGGAACGTGTTTCTACATAAACGAAGGTTGGTGTACAGATGTCACTATGTTAAAGAAGACATGCAGCCCTCACCTAGAGTCTTTTTTCATAAACTGTAAACCATTTTATTCACTGCGGGAATTCGCCTCGTTTGTGCTGGTCGCTGTATACATTCCACCGCAGGCGTGTGTAACGGAGGCGTTACATCACCTTGCCGACCAGATGACAGACGTCGAGAAAACTCACCCGGACTCTCTGCTAATTATTCTCTGGGATTTTAATAGAGCAAATCTCAAACTTGAACTGCCTAAATATAGACAACACGTGACGTGTCCCACCAGGGACATGAACACTTTAGACCACTGGTACATCACAATAACGAATGCATATCGCTCTGTCCCCCGTGCTGCTTTGGGATTTTCTGACCACTGCCTGGTCCACCTCATCCCATCTTACAAGCAGAAGCTGAAATCTGCTAAGCCTGTAGTAAGAACTGTGAAGAGATGGACAGATGAGTCAAAGACCATCCCCCCACCCTGTGGGGAGCCCCCGCCTGGCTGAGGACCTCAATGACTTTCTCCAGGTTTGAAACAACCTTCACACCTTCACTCAGACCTTCAACAACTCCCTGGAGCTGTGTGAGGTACCCTCCTGCCTCAAACGCTCAACCATCATTCCGGTTCCCAAGAAGTCCCCTGTCACAGGATTAAATGACTACAGACCAGTCGCCCTGACATCTGTGGTCATGAAATCCTTTGAGCGACTGGTGCTGTCCCACCTGAAGGACATCATGGATCCCCTGCTTGACCCCCGGCAGTTCGCCTATAGAGCAAACAGGTCAGTGGATGACGCAGTCAACATGGCTCTCCACTACATCCTGCACCACCTGGACTCTGCAGGTACCTATGCTCGGGTCCTGTTTGTGGACTTCAGCTCTGCGTTTAACACCATCGTCCCAGAGCTCCTCCACCAAAAACTGTCCCAGCTCACCGTGCCTCCCTCCACCTGTCAGTGGATTACCAGTTTCTTGACTGACAGGAGGCAGCAGGTGAAACTGGGTAACTTCACATCCAGCTCCCGGTCCCTCAGCATCGGCATCCCCCAGGGATGTGTTCTCTCCCCACTGCTTTTCTCCCTTTACACCACTGATTGCACATCAAGAGACCCTTCTGTGAAACTCTTGAAGTTTGCAGATGACACCACCGTCATTGGACTCATCCGTGACGGCGACGAGTCTGCATACAGAAGGGAAGTGGAACAGCTGGTCCTCTGGTGCAGTCAGAACCACCTGGAGCTAAACCCGCTCAAAACTGTGGAGATGACAGTGGACTTCAGGAAGAGACCCCCATCAACATCTCCTCTCATAATCACCAACAGGCCAGTCATCACAGTGGAGTCTTTCAGGTTCCTAGGATCCACCATAACACGGGACCTGAAGTGGACCTCCCACATTGACTCTATAAGGAAGAAGGCCCAGCAAAGGCTGTACTTTCTGCGTCAGCTCAAAGTTCAACCTGCCTCAGGAACTGCTGACCATATTCTACACAGCAATAGACCAGTCTGTCCTGACCTCATCCATCTCTGTCTGGTTCGGATCCGCCACCAGGCAAGACAAGGACAGACTGCAGAGAACAGTCAGGCCCTAAGAGAGGATCATAGGTACTGATCTTCCCTCCATTGAGGACCTATTCCGGGCCAGGGTCAGGACGCGGGCCAGAAAAATCACCACTGACCCCTCACACCCTGGCCACAACCTGTTAAGGCTCCTCCCCTCTGGCCGACGTTACAGAGCGCTGTACGCCAAAACCACCCGACATAAGAACAGCTTCTTCCCCCAGGCTGTCGATCTGATGAACTCTGAGTAGTCACAGAGTGTGAGTCCATTCACATGAACATCAAACTAAAACTCTGCACTGCTGTATATACTCACTGTACAATAACCCCGGTTTGGTGTATATATTCTCCTTTATTATTTATTTGTATTTATTTTTATTTCCTGTTTTATTTCACTTATTTAAGTTCTGTACTGGAGAGAAAAGTTGCCGGAGTCAAATTCCTTGTATGTGTCATACTTGGCCATTAAAGCTGATTCTGAAAAACGTTTTTGCACATTGGCATTTGTCATAATTACTAGGGGTGTTACAAGTATCCAAATCCTCGATTTGATTTTCAATTTTAGGGTCACGATTTGATTTGATTCTCAATTTTTTTTTTTTTTTTACAGTACAGAGCCCTTTTCAGACTGGTCTACGATCATTGGTTTTATAAAATTTTTTGCAGTAAATCTTATTTTAGAAGACAAAAGTGATGGATTTTTTATTATTATTGTGTAATGTATTAGGCATTAATGGTCAAATTTATTTACAATAAAAGTGTAACAGTCGTGTTTAAATAATAAATTATTAGTAACAAATAGTGGCTGCCATCTAGTGACTCCTTATAGTTACTGCACTAAAAAGATTGGAGACAATGCTCCATATAGCTCATTGGACCAAGCAAAATGCAGCAAACAGCGGTCGTCTTGTTTACAATGCTAATATGGACTTACTTTGCCAGGAACTCAAAATTTTCTCACCGATGATTTGAGTAGAAGGAGCAGCTTTAGCTCTGGTCCTGCTGCTTCATCTATCCTAGCTGTGCTCGAGTATCTTGGCCAATAGCTACTTGCCAGTGTCAGCTAATGTGCTCTGTAGACGTGTGCTCTGATCCCGGGGGATGTGATACAGGCAGTTAAAATGTTACCAGGTGTTGTTGTGAGTTGTATGAGAACTGGTGAGAGTTACTTGTTAGAGAAAATGCAATGTGCTGTTCCTTGTGATGAAGAAATCTGAGTAAATAGACAGTCGCCTGCTAACCGTTTCCATGGAGTCCGAGTAGGACGCACAGTAAACATAGGAGGAGGTGGTGATCGCAATCCTCTTTTGAATTTCGATACAAAATTGAGATTGTGACACCCTTAGAAATTACATAGATACATTTGCTGCGTTAAGCTTTGAATGTTATCAGCCTTTGCTAGGGGATCACATATCAAGTACTGGAAAAATAATTGAATTATGTAATTTCTTCCACCAAAATGGAGAAGACATTTGGTTATCATCATTATCGGTCCTGTGCGTTGCTGTGTTGGCACCAATTTAGTTGAAGGAGGAGGGATGATCCCGGAGACAAGACCCAGGGCCCTGGAGTCATCTGGCTGAATGCTCCTCCTTTTCGGGCGTCCTGAGGGACTTCTCTGATATTCTTGTCTGCAGCTCTGGGATGTAGCCGTAGTCATTGGTCTCCTTCACAGTGTGAACACTGCAATGCTGCGACTTTTTGCTGTAGACTTGTTTGTGTCTAAAAAAACATTAATGTAGACATATGATAAAGTTAACCATTTCCTGATAAATTGGTTTTATTCTTTACTGACAAATAGGTCACAACAAGGTTAAATCATGCTTTGTCCACAGCATAAAAGTACCATAGCAGTGCCCAAATGAGCTGTAAGTTATTCTATCCTTTTCACATTGTACACCATCTACAGAGCTGTGAAATAAAAACGTAATCAATTTAGAAACTCCTTTATTCCTATATCTGTGGCTCTTCTTAACAAGCACAGATGTAGAGCCGTGGCCAAAGGTTTTGAGAATTACATATATACTGGAAATTGGAAAAGTTGCTGCTTAAGTTTTTATAATAGCTATTTGCATATACTCTAGAATGTTATGAACAGTGATCAGATGAATTGCATAGCCCTTCTTTGCCATAAAAATTCCACTGCATTTCATTGCTGTCATTAAAGAACCTTCTGAGATCATTTCTGTAATCGTTTTGTTAACTCAGGTGGGAATGTTGACGAGCACAAGGCTGGAGATCATTAGGTCAGGCTGATTGGGTTAGAATGGCAGACAATAACCAGCCGGTTATTCAGGGTTCGCTTTTTAGGGACTCGCTTTTACCTCGACTCCCCATGACCAGACAGAGTAATTCGGCTTCAGCGTACTTAAATCAGCGAATATGAGTAAATACACCCTGACTATTTCTGCGATATTTAGCTTACAATCCCCTCAGCCGGTCACAGGGTAAAAGCAATTCTCTACGCCAAATCACTTTGGGTCGCCTCAATTTAGTTAAAGCGTATATTTTAAATTCTCTAACAAATCTAATTTTGAATACGCCCTATATAGAAGCCGAGCAATTCAGTCTCAACCTAATTAAACAGGAAATATACGTAAATACTCCCTGAATCACTAATTGAAAACAAGGGAGTGCTAGAGTTCTCTGCACCGCCCCTGCAGGCAGAGGGGCTTACCTTTGCTAGAGTTCCAAACAAACCCTAGAAAATGCTACGGTAGAGAGAGAACGCGCACAACATCGTCACACACTATGTTGCCTCTGGGAGGCACTGAGGGAGCCCTGCTTGTTGGACCCGAACAATAACTAATAAAGTGATTTTACAGGTATATATAGGCTAGCACGGTGAAAAGGCCAGGGCTCTTTACACTGACCAGGACATTGCTGGATCGTGTATGAGAAAAAAAATTTAGGAGTTCTATACATTTATTTGCTGTTAAACTTCCTTATAGTCCCTTTAAAAAAAAATCTCCATCCAAACAATTGACTAAATGCGTTTTTAAACAAAGCACATTCATAGACATGGCAAACCTGTAATAGGCAGTAGCTCTTCCAAATCCTATCCGCTCAAAGTAAAAACAAACTAGCAAAAAACGCTCGGACAATCGTTAATAACACAGCTCTGAGGGCATAAATGCTGTTTCTGAGTGTAAACACATCGCACAATTGATTTTGGAGCATTTTTTGTCAAGAACAATGATGTTACGGCACTTAAAACTTAGGTTTCATCTGTTCACACTTAGACTCTGAAAACTGAGAAAATGCAAATCTTCACTTTGGACTGAAATTTTAAAAACAGTTTATTGTGCCAAAAAGCTGCATTTATGTGTATGACAGGCCAAACTGTAGAAAAATATATCAGTTTTGTGAGATACCCGGCTACATGTGGACAAGGCATTAGTCTGTTATGCTAACGCAGAGACTTAACTTCTTAATTAAATGATACATCTTCGTTGCAGCGCTTGTCAATCCCCCCCAAAACAACCACAACAAATAAGCAATATTTTAGACACAACTGTCTAAAGTGAGTTTTCCCCAAACAGGATTTCAAAAGTGTTGGTGGTGTTGGTGTGAAGTGTGTCTGGTGTTTTCATCCTGAACTTGTAATCCTCTCATGGTTTGAGAAAGTTCAAGAAAAAACTACATAACTGAAAATAGTTTTCCACAAACTTATTAGCAGAGCTGAGGAGTCAACTTGTCAGAGCCTTCAGGGCTCTGCCCCTGATTATGGACTATTGCCTGTGTCACGGAATTTCTTAAATAAAAGGGATTAGAGGGGTGCATTTCACAGGTTTCACACACTGTTTACTCGTCTGTCTGCATTGTCTTTCGTGTACCTCTGTAGGTGGCTGGCCAAGGCTTGGAGCCTTTTTTTGGCAGTTTCGAGGGCTTCAAATATGGGAATCTAGCTTTACACCTCTTGGTTATTGGTCTTTTCATTGCACTTCTCTGGGTCAATTGAATTGAATAATACTTTATTGTCCCACGAGGAGAATTTCATTTCAGTACAGCCCGATCAAGAGTAGACAGACAACATTATAACTAGAACAGATACAGGCATACCATGGTATTTCAGCCAGCGTCAAGCGGTGCACCATATTTCAGATATGAAAAGATTTACATAGTGTTTGGGGTGAACAGAGGATGAAAAAAGAGCGCTCATCTTTATCTTGATTCCTTATCAAGGTTGCAAGACCCAGACAATAGAAAAAAAACATACCTCAGAAACATTTGTTGGGTCACACACAGCCATCGGGGTGAGGTAAATCGAAAATATTGATAAACAAAATATTGTTAGATTCTTAAAGCCCAACGAAAGGTTCCCTGAGTTTCAAAGCACTAAGAAACAGGAGTTGAAAGCTGCATGCGGTGGGAATCTGAACCAGCCGAGGCCACATTCATTCGACGCCACAGAGCTGATAAGAATTGCCATGCTGGAAACCTTCAGAAAAGGTACTATCCGGAGGCAAATGCCGGGGCCCTAACCAGATTAGCAATTCTTTATTAGCCTGCTGGCTAACGCGCTTTTGAGAATCCCCCTCATTGACTACGGAGACAACTTGGAGAACTTTAAACGTTCATAAGGTCTTTTTTGGCAGAGGCAAATTAGTTTAGGATTACTCATTTTAAAGGTGTGTGTTGTACTGTTAACTTTTATGAGTTTCCTCTGTAATCTGCTTGGGTAATACAGGCCTCGACCTGAAGCTTTAATCAGAGTTTTAAAATGCCCGGCAAATAGTCGCTTTAAATCCTGCAATTTGAGCTTCTCAATCCAACAAGAGCTTAATTTTCTTTGTTTAATGTCTAATTAACAGGCTAGAACTGGTCCAAACAGCATCCCGTGTCTGCCGCCAGCCCAGCCCTATAATACTTTTCCATAAATTATTAGTCTTATTTTCTGCCATAAGCATTCCTTTGACTATTAATAGCCAAATAGCTGCATTTCCCTCTTAAATCAACAACAGAGGTGTAAAGTGGTCCCTCGTTTATTGCAGGGCTTACATTCTAAAAATAACCCGCAACAGGCAACACACTTTAACAATTATTCTATATGATTTAAGGCTGTAAAACACCTCGCCACACACTTTTTACACTTTTCTAATAAATAAATTTAGGATTACTCACAATTCTCACTAGTTTAAATACTCTCAAACTTCAAACGTTTATCTTTTTCAAAACATATAAGTATTAATATAATGAGATGTGTCCGCCCGCGCGCCGCTCTAGTGCCCCTTTTTCCACTGTAGGTCTCGGAGCAGGTGCTGTTTCCAAATGAGGTAGGTGAGCACACACCGAGGGGCATGTAAATCGTCACCCTGGAAAGTAGTGTAAAATGCTTTGGGGTCCATAGGGACTAAATTAATTGTTATACAAATACCATATGGTGGGAAGAAAAAAAAAATCCAGTTTACCACATCTGTCTGATTATAAGCATTCTTCATTTTCCTGTGGAAATCATTAAATTAGTTTTGTGGATTTGAAATAGAATTGATAGAGGCGATACAATGGAGAATGCACCCATTTAAAAGAAGACAAAAAAAAGACAAGATATGAATTCCTGTCAAATTTATAGGACTTTGAGGAAAAGATGTTGATGGATTTCTTAAAGATTTTATTAGCTTTTACTTAGAGTATTTACCGTACAACAGTTTGTTAATAATAAAGTAACCACCCTGGTATCTGCTTTATGTTCTATTTCCTGTCAAAACAGGAAGTTTCTTCATAAAGAGGGAAGACATTGTCAGCAGCTACAATAGTCATCTCTTGGGATCTGAGTGAAAAGAGTCATGTACAAGAACTTCCGAAATAACAAGTGACAAGAAAGCACAATTCCTCTTCCCTTTCCCTGGATAGTTAAAACTGCAAATACATAAGTGTGAATTTCAGCGGGAGCTCTAGGCATCCAAATGGCAGAGACCCAATTAATCCAACCCATAACAGACTGTATGCTTGTGGATTCTTTTCACTGATTGGAAGGCTTAGACGGCAGCAGTTAATTAGCTTTAAAGGGTTCGACTGACATTCACATCTTTCTTAATTCCCTAATTTAATTTTCGCTTCTTATATAATTATCACATGGACCCAATTATTGATTGACTGCAGGTGTACTGACATTCAGCAGCGGGGCTGCTGTTCCAGTCTCATTTTTCTACTGAAGACAGGCAATAACACCAGCTGCTCCTGCCTCAGTCTGTCTACACTCTATTAAAAAAATAAGAATGAAGACAGGATCCTCATTGTAACAGTGTAGAGGCAGACAACACAGTGATGAGAAGTAACTAGAGGTGACAGCTGGCTGATAGGCTGACATGTTCCAGGTCATAGTATTGCTTAGAATAATTCACCACTGTCTGGACTTATGTATGAAACAGAAACAAAATCAATCTGAGTAAGTTTCTTTGATATACTCCACCGGTTTTAGTTGGAAGTAGACAGCATTGTCACTTGTGTTCAAACTACAATCTTCGTGCTCTATGTTTTTCCTCAAATTATTCCCTTAGTCACACTCTTGCATCTGAAATCTCTAATGATTTACCATCATAATATCTAAATGTAAAGATAGAACCTGATGTCAACAATGTGATTCATTCAATACATGAATTATGGCTTTAAAGGGATAGTTTGGTTTTGAAAGGGGGGTTGTGTGGAGTAATAATAAACAGTTTTAACTGCAGTAGATTAAAGTCAAAGTTATATATTTGTTAGGAGCGTGATCGCTGATAACTATAGGATGCATCTCAGGGTCTGAAATGTCATTCAAAAGTGAGCTGCTGACTGTTTCTTTAAATTTAGCAAATAGAATAGCAACCCTTCAATATAAAAATTGGAGATTTAATACATCATTACTTAAGGATAGAGAATTTATTAAATATATTGAAAAAGAATGGGCTTCATACATGGTATGTCGCCATCCACTCTCTGGGAGGCAGGGAAAGCTGTGATTAGAGGTAAAATAATTTCATTATCATCAAATAAAAAGAGAACAGAAAATAAACATGTTCAGGAATTAGAAGAAACTATCAAATCATTAGAAGCTTCCCTGGATAAAGAGAGCTTAAGTAAAATAAGGAAAGCAAAATTAGAATTAAATGGAATTATTATTATTATTATTATTATTATTATTATTATATTATTATTATTATTAGTCTGTAGATGATGTACTACTCTTTCTACAGCATTCATAAACTTCCTTCTCTCAGGTAATTGAGTTGATAAAATCTTATTCAAGAGTTTCAGACTATTCCATAAATTGGTTAAAATCTACAGTCCTTCCAATCAACTGTTCTTTCCAGGGTCCCGTTGCTGTGCAACTATCCATATCTCACCAAGACTGGCAGACTTATCAAAGCTAAACTATGTCCCACTTTTAAACAAAGTGGAAGATGATCTGGCAAGATGGAAATCCCTTCCAATATCACTTATTGGAAGGGTAGCTACAATAAAAATGATGGTTTTGCCTAGAATCAATTATTTATTCTCAATGATCCCAAGCAAACCATCACCTGATTGGTTTAGATCTCTGGACTCTTCTGTCTCTAAATTTCTTTGGAAAGATAAACCCCCACATATCATCTTAAAAACACTGCAGAAGTCCAAAGATAAAGGAGGTCTAGACCTACCAAACTTTCGTCATTATTTCTTAGCCAAAAGGCTCCAATACACATCAAGATGGGTAAAATACAGTTATATCGATGAGTGCTGGGTAGATGTTGAACAGACACTATGCAATAAGATAAAACTTTCAGATCTACCATTTATTAGCTCAAATATAAAACAAAATGTTTAAAAGTATTAGTATCACCTCTCTGACAGCTTGGTGGGAATTTCTTAAAATGACAAAGACCTTACTAGTCCCATGCTGGCGTACACCCATCTGGAACAAACCGGATATCTTACCAAAAAAATGCATGATCAACTTTCCAAACTGGAGTTGTAAAGGAATTGAATACCTGGAGCATATGTTTGATGGAACAGACTTTATCCCATTTAATACATTGGTTACACAATACGGAATTAACAAGAATAAATTCTTACAATATCAACAAATTAAATCAATTATAAAAAATAAATTTAGGCTCAATACAGTTGATTTACAAATTCCAGGAAATTTTTTTAGACTTTCTTAATCTTAACCCTCCCAAACTGCTATCTAAAATATACAAAACATTAAATAGAATAGATTAATCAATAGCCCTTCCTATTTTAAAATGGGAGATGGACTTGTCCATCTAATTTGACCAAAACCTCTGGTCTCAGATTTCCTTAAGAACCTTTACATTTCTTAAAAATCCTAATCTACGATTAATACAATATAAAATCCTTCATAGAGTGCATTATACAGGTCAACGAATGTTCAAGATGGGTTGTACGCCATCTAATACCTGTTTACAATGTAGAAGCAATCTACCAGACAATTATACTCACGCTCTTTGGTTCTGCCCACCTATCAAGAAATATTGGTACCAGATATGTGAAAACCAAAGTGTCTGAAATGTAATATCACACCTTCTCCCACAGTTTGCTTGCTGGGAAATTTAGATGAAGTTACCATGGATACAAAATCTATGCAATTAGTTCACATTGCCTTATGCATCGCTAAGAAAAAATATCCTCTTGAACTGGAAAAATAAAAATACTCTGAATATTAATCAATATCGAGATCTCCTTCTGGATTACATTGGTCTAGAAACGGCTTCTGCCTCCACATCTGATCAATCTTTCTGGTTTCCCTTGATCAGCTCCATTACCTAGTGGGGTCGGGGCCTTGATTTTGTTCTGTGGGACACGGTTGCCGATGTGGAGTTTAAGGGTTGGTGATGACTGCTAGGGGTCATCGGGGTTGGGTCCGCTTGCGGTTGCGGCGGTAGGCGCCGTGAATCTCGCCTAGGGTGGGACTTTGGGGGCTTTGTGTGGTGACTCCTAGTGGCTACATGCGGCGCCTTAGGGGGGGTCGTGCTGGCAGACACTGGTTACTGGCCTGGTGCTGTGCTACTCTGGGGGGGGGGGGTTGGGTATGGGCTGGGCCTGGGGCTCGGGGCTGTGGTCGGCCGGTGGTCGGTGGGCGCTGCTGCCTTTTCCATCTTTTCCAGCTCACGTGCCCGGCGCGGGCTGAAGCACCTTTTAGTCTTTTGTGTACCAAAACTTCAATTACAGTGAACATGATTAACCAGAAATAAACTTCAGGTGTCCTATAGGCTTTTCTTTTTGTCTAAAAACGGCAGTATTCCTGTGTATTCTTTATGATGTGTACCCCTAGTAGGGACACCAGGGCTGACTGTCTCACCTTTGCTCTTGTGTATATTGCTCACCATCCAAACATATTTCAAGAGACATTTATGGATTTTTAAAAAAAGCCTATGATCTTGGCTTGAAATGCACCCACTTTTCATTTTTATAATTCATTGTGATAAAAGGTCATTACTGTCAAAGACACCATGATGCACTGTGACAGCCTGCCCCATGTTGGGATTGGCCGAATCTTTATTTTTTAGTTAAAAAATTATGATTTTATGAAATTGGGAAACATCTTTTTTTATTGAAACAGAAAATATAGATTTGGATTAGGAATGAACAACAACTAATGTTCCTTGTGCCCTTTCATTAAAATCTAACAATTTAATATATTATTTTAGTAATCAGTCAATCAAAAATACTTTGATCCAACTAGGGGAAATTCACTTTACAGTACAACCTGTCCAAGATCAATACAAACACATCCAGGTCACTGAAGGGTTTGCAGCCACAGAATGGTGTTCCCATGTATGCAGATAAGAAAACAGATACAGGGAAAAGTTCAGGGAAGGTCCACGGTGGGAAAAAAAAAACAATTGCTCAGCTGTATTTTGATTCCTTAGTCCAGAGTCAAAAGACAGATAATCTAAAAAAATCCACACCATAAACATTTAAGCACATATTCAGACACTGACAATATACGGGTGCAGCAGGACGTTGGGACTGGTGTGTGCGCATGTTTCACATGTGAGTGTGTGCGTCAGTAGTTGCAGGTGGACGGGGAGGAGACTGTTTACATTCCTCTCACTGGCATTTGATTGTGGACCAGTTGAAGGTCTTCATGGCAGCCAAAATACTAATTGTATTTTGGCTCCCATTATTTCATCTATTTAGTCTTATGTCAAATTACAAAAAGCTAAGAGTTGCATGTGAAAATCAACCCTCAGTGTAGTAATGCTCCTTTTCCACTAGGGTCGGAATGGTCTGGAATGGGTAGATTCATACCTGTTCTGGCATGTTTGAATTGCCTGTTACCCAAAAATGCTGAAGCGACCAAACAGGCCCACCTATGGACTGATTGGTCCAGTAAAGGGATGTTACTCCGACCTAGCAGTGGTAACCACTGATTGGCCTGGCGTTGTTTGTCTGAATTGATGTCACAGAATGGCAAAGCATTGCATTCCAGCCAGTTCAAAACATTGCTGGGGAAAACTAAAGAAATTAAAACCAATAACAGGGTGTGAAAGACAACAACAGCCAGTGTGGGGGAGACTGCAAACACCACTGGAAGTGCTATGCAGAAATGGATGGAAAGTATTGTTAAAAGCCACCAAGCAGTGGAGAGAAAGTGAGCTAGATACCTGTGAGTGATGGTTGATTTTTGTCAGCTCTCCAAGAGGAATGGAGCTTTGATCGGGGCTGTTATCACGTTCTATATGCGGGTTGGAGCCAGGGCCACCTTAACCAGCTGGTAGGCCCCGGGGCAAAGAGGTTCAGTATATGCACCGGAAGTACTACAGCACCCTGAAAAGTCAGAAAACTTTCAATCGTAGTTTGTACCAGTAACAATTTAATTCCAGCTATCTAAAATTAGAATTTGTCCTAGTAAGCATTCAGTTGGTCCAATCCACAATGTTAATTCTAGATAGGAGTAATTTATTTGTGATAGGAGCCACTGCAAACCCCACACACATAAAAGGGAAATGTGACGTCATTTGTTCTAGGAAGCATTACATTTTGGTTCGTAATGTTCATTTATACCAAGACAAACTGATTTATGGATATCAAGAATGTTATTTTTTTCTTAGGAAGAATTTATTTGTAGATATCTGGAATACATATCCAGTCTACCGATTAAATGTTAAATTGGCATGCCAATTACTTCCTCCCCTGCAGTTCCCTGCTTCGTGTGTCAGTAAGCAAGCTATGTCCATCTTCTTTATTAGCTGACTTAAAGAATTCTGTCAGCTTAGGTATTTTCTTTCTTACTTCTTTGTGTCGAAGCTCCTTCTCACAAAACGCTTTCTGTTTCTAAGCACCGCTCTCAAATTTGTTCCCCGACATTTTTCCACATTTCTTTACATCTAGAGGACCATGTCCTGAAATTAATATAAATTGTTTGATTGGTGAGCTCATGGTGCAATGGGAACTTTAGAGGCCACGTGGGTACAGTAGGTCACTTGGATCAATCAGCAGCCTTAAATTAGCATATAAGATGATTGGCCCGTGCATTAAGGCGGCCTTGTTTGGAGTAGAAACCAGTCGGGGAAAGGTACAACAGGCGAACCCGGTGTGTGACAGGATGAAGAAGCCAAGGCAAGCCTTTGATGTCGGAGAGGAAGACGGCTGGTAGCGGGTTTTGCAGCAGAGAAGCAGGAGGTCTCTGCAGTTATCAGACAGGCGTCTACAAGACAAAGTATCCCAGTTATGTGGCATCGCATCATATTATTAAAATGTCATGTTATGTTAGTTGCCATAACACCACACAATTTGTTCACATGATAAATTAGCTTGAATGGGGGTTTACAGGGATAGTTCAACTTGTTGTCTTACCCTTTTAATTTTCCTTGTTAGTTGTCAACCTACAAGCCTGTTTTGGTGTTCATTATTGCATATGAGCAAAAATGTCTGAGCTTTCCTCATTGTAACCATACCCCTTTCTAACCCATTCTTTCTTTTTCACTGTACAAACACCGCTGACTGAGGGCTCTGGTAATGTCAAGGTGTGCTGGGAAAAAACAAAAGAATGAGCTGCCAGCTTGCAGCCCAGTGTCGAAAGCCCTTTTGGTAAAAAAAACTTTATATCCTTGATTTTTTACTGTTTTGTATGCCAAATAGTACGCGACTACATGGAACGACTAAACATTTTCCTCAACACTTTTGAACTTTTGCCAAACTCATTCAGAAAAACTGTCACTAGCAACTCCTTTTTGTGTAGTTGCACATTTGGCACACTAGTATGACTGCTTGCGATAACAACCGCCCTTGCGACCTGAATATCAGACCGGCCCACCTGGAAATGTCCCGGTGCTCCCAATTACCCACTCTGGGCCTGGGCTTGTGTCATAGATTGTTATCGTCAGTCTTCCAAAGTGAGCAAAACTGTGACAGCAAAATTTTTAAGAGTAATTGATAAGGTCGTATGCACGTCGTTGCATTCATGGTGTGGAAATCACATTTTTTGTTAAAATTCACCACTAAATGATAGCTCAAAAGATTTTTCGGGAAGCTGCCAATAGTCACATCTTAGCCATTTCTTTGTGTTTTTTTAAATCTAGAAGCAGGGAGAAATAAACAGTGAGCATGTAAATATATGAGATATGTTACCCATAATAGACATTTAGAAAAAACTGCTTAAAGATTATTTTAAAGCCTAGCTTTTAAGGAAAATCCAAATTTTTTTGTCAAAATCTCCCTCAGGAAATCGGATGCCAGTTTCACCCTTATCGTCTGAAGATGTCATTTGTAAAGCTTCTGGTATACTGAGCTTAGCAAGGCTGTTCAGAGAAAAACGTGCAAAAGCGGGCCAAATAATGGTGCATGAGGAATTTATTGCTGTGAGTGAAATAATTAACACAACAGGGCTGAGCAGCACTCGCTCTTCCCTACTGTTCATTAGCAATTTTTAGGCCACTGGCTCTTTGTAACATTTGGAGGAAGAAAGAAGCCCCATCACTCACCTTCAGATGGTTGCTGTTCAACTCAGCAATGATAATTATTTTTTATACAGCGCATCTTAAATATTGGACTTATTTTACTAAACTAAAAGCCTTTCAACCTAGCAGTTTTAAATGTGTCTATTCAAAAAGTACCTAAAAAAAGGCTCAGTGAAAGCACAGTCAATAAAAGTCCATAATCAGCAGCTTATTCCACTAAAAACAGTGTTTTCATTAAACTGAGCTGAGAAAATCTGGCAGTTTAACCCATGTCTTGTTGGTGAACATCTAAACCAACCTGTGACTTGGTCGTCTGTCATCTTCAGCCAGTGATAATATCCACTAAAGGTACAGGCAGATACACTTTCTGCCATTGGCTCATTTAACAAAGA
This sequence comes from Apricaphanius iberus, assembly GCA_028564705.1. Lineage (NCBI taxonomy): Eukaryota > Metazoa > Chordata > Actinopteri > Cyprinodontiformes > Aphaniidae > Apricaphanius > Apricaphanius iberus. The sequence goes on from JAPXFQ010002203.1 coordinate 1,057,876, forward strand.
ATGCCCTCAGGGGAACTAATTAAAAAGCAATCAGGTGAAGTAATATGATTTCTAACAGTCTTCCAGTGGTCCAAGAGTTATTGACTAACAGCATTCGGAAAATGTGGGTATTTATAATGATGTATTGGAAAAGTAAAAGGAAATAAATAGGTTAAAAAGTCTTTCTGATTCTATTTTTACAATTGAATGTAAAAGTTAAGGTTCCCTTTTTTTAAATAAATTTACCAACATGGAGTGATAATATTTCTATTCAAAAATAATGTTTTCTTTATCAAGAGCTAAAAGAGGAAGAGACTAATGAACAGTACTATCAGGATCCCTGAATGTCGAATTTGTAATGTATGGTATTCAAATTAGATTATTTTTGAATAGATTTCTGTGTTCTTTCATGTAGATGGTAAGACCTGCACCAACTGCCATAGACCTCCACCATAAATATTCTGGATTACTATTTTATTTAATTATTTGCTTAGGTGTCATTTATTTTTCAAAGGTTATTTATTGCGTTGCTTAGGTTTCAAAAAGTTTTATTTTATTTTTTTAATAAAATCTTATCCGGGTGTTATGAACCTGATAACTCAGAAGCTGGATTCATGAGAACAGACTGAGTTGATAATATAGAAATCATGTTATGAATGCAAAGGGGAAACATAGTGTTACAAATAAAATTAGACTAAAGAGTTGAATTGTACCTTTTAGAATGTGGTAAAAAGTTATCGTGAGGTTTTCTTTCAGCATTTTTTTAGATACAAATACAAGACAGTTGTCTTTCAGGGTTATAATTTTTACTCCAACAATGATTTTCAAAAGTCTTTCATTGGAAATAGGTCTGTTGCCCGAGGGATTTACTTTGATTACAAAGTAAACTGCCTTTTTTTTCCATCATAAGCTTAAGCAGTTTAATGGAAACCTAATCATGTTAAGAATTAGACAAGTCATCATGATGAAATAATTACTTTGGTGGTTAAATTTAGCACTGATTTAACAATGTATTTGTGTGCCAATTCTGTCAAAAATATTAAGTAATAACCACATCTGAATTATTTATAGACATTTTTTGATAGCACTTTCTTAAATCCAAGTATTTGTGACATATTTTAGGATATTACATGCAAATAGTTTATTATGATATGCAGTCTTTTTTCATGGTTTTAAATAGATTTTTCAGGAACTACATGGACATTTCTTCAGAACCAGCCATAAATATATGGAAAACTCAAAAAAGTAGTGATTTCTAAATTTACTTTGTGATCAAGATGAACACAAAATGCATGTTTCATGTTTTGTCTGGTGAACTTCATTTCATTTGTAAAATCTAACAACTAGGTATGTATTTATTAGGTAAATTGGTTAAATAAAGATGTGATTTGAAATTGGTAATGTCAACAGGAAATTTTAATTATGATTTGGTACAAAAGCAGCCTCCAAGAAAAGTCTAGTCATTTAGGTGCAAAAAAGGGACAAGGATCACCAGTGTGCCAAAAATTAACAGTGTGAGAAAATTATTGAACTATTTAAAAACAGAGGGACTGCAAGAAATATGGTTCTTCAAACCATAATTTTTTTCCTCTGTCCACAGGGGGAGGAACCAAGCGACACTTGTAGAAGCAGAAATGAAATAAAAAGGAAAACATCTCTGAGAGCACTTTGGCATTCATTCACAGAAAGAGTTTTTTGAATGCATTTTTTCTTTTTTCTTTTGAAAGAATGGTTTTTATTTGCTTTTTATCAGTATTTTGCAGTCTCTGTTTCCATGTTTCAACAGCTTTCCAAATCCAAGCAATAACTCTGGCCAATCGAGTTAAACTACTGAATTTTGTTACATCAATAAGTTTCTTTACCGCTGCTCCAGCTGGAGGTCTTTGGGTAGGAATAGTATCCACTGTGGTTTTACATGGCTCCCCTTGCAGACTATCATGAGCAACTGGACCAAGCATGTTTATCTTGGCTTTGGCCTGGGCTCTTGTGATGGCAGAAGAGAAAGCTTTTCGTTGGAGTTTGTTAACTTCGTCTCTGGTACTGGCAGCAATTTCTTTGGCTGATTTTATTGGCCACTCCGTCACAGGCCTCTTCAGAAATTGTGGTCCATTCTGCCACGCAGAGTTCTCATGAAGGTCCTCCGGCCCAGCGCCTCTTGTTATGCAGTCCGCGATGTTGAGATCCCCCGGTATCCACCACCAATCTTCTATAGGTCCAGATTTTTGGATCTGACCAACTCTGTTGGCAAAGACAGTCCACTTTCATGCGGCTATGCCTTTCAATGTATTGTCTGAGTCGAGTTGCAAAGACGGCTCCACACACTTCAGCCTTGACTGGGTTCCCCTTTTGGTCAAATGGTGTGAGCTTTGCCTTTGACTCCACTAGTCTAACTTGGACACCTTTGGTTGTTTCCCACCTGAAGTACACCACAGCACCATAGCTCTTATCACTTCCATCAGAGAATGTTATCCCACAAGGATCTCCAACCCAGCCATCTGGAGTGAGACTCCTGTGGAAGGTGATGTGGCTAAGACGTACATAGTCTTCAAAAAACGGTATTGCTTCTTCCCTCAGGTGGTTGGAAAGAGGTCTACCCCATGTATCCTTGGTCCTAGCCCCACTTCCAGTTTCTTGGAAAGCTTTTCTCACGAGAATCACTCCCTTTTGCTTGGTAGGTGTCACTAGACCTATAGGGTCATATAGACTGGCAACTTGGCTCAGCAGTTCTCTCCTCATTAAAGGGTCTGGAGTCTTTCTTCTTACCTCCTCTTCTAGAAGATCCTGCTCAACTCTTATTTTGTATCTTCTTTTGGAGAAGTTGATGGCTGTCATTACATATAATTTGTCTTCTTTCACTAGGTAACCAACTCCAAGGGCTCTATTCTCCTCTTCTTTCATCTGGTTGGGAAGTATGAAGACTTTGGGTTCGCCTGAAGGGAGGAGCGAATCTTTCGAGGATTCAGTCTGCCTCCCACTTTGGCCTGACCGGATCCAAGGCTTGAGGACGAATCCACCTGCTTTCAGGATCTGCTCAACTCCGCTTATGTTCTTCTCCAGATCCTCCAAGTTGTTGGTGGATGTCAAAATGTCATCGACATAGCTGTCCTCTTCAACTATTCGTCGTTCCTCTTGTAGGTCTGCACACATTGGAAGGTTTGCAGTTTCCCGCATGGCCAGTTGAGCTATGCATCCAGCCGGTTGATCATCCATGTTCACTCTAGTGATAGCGTATTCACCAAACTCCTCTTCTTGGTTATCCCTCCAGAGGAAACGGTGGAGGTGCATTTCTTTCTCTTCTAGCCACACAGAGTTATACATCTTTTTGATGTCACCTAGAGCTGCATGCATCCCTCTTCTGAACCGAAGTAAAACTGCACGTATGGAGTTCAGAACATCTGGTCCCTTCAGTAGGAGGTCATTCATGCTCAGGCCATTGAACTTCTGGCTGCTATTCCAGACAAGACGTACAGGAGTAGACATGGAGCTTGGCTTTGGAGCGACCAGGTGGCTTACATACCAGACTGGTCCTTTCCAGCTGCTCAGGTCTTCCTGTGTGAGTTATTTTGCTGTGCCCCTCTTCACCATCTCATGGACTTGGGCAGTGTAAGTTTCCTTCCATTCAGGTTGTTTGTTGGGTTGCTTTTCTGTTTTTAGAAAGGTTTGCACAACTCCTTTCCTGTTGTTTGGAAGAGATGACGGATCGACAATCCAAGGGTAAGTTGTGTCCCAGTGTGGTGCATTGCTGTGAGAGTCCGAGATGACGTAGGTGAGGCCTTGCTTTATAATTTCAAGCTCTTTTTCCTCCACCAGTGACATCTCTTTACCTCCAGGCTGACATTTGCCGCATCGACAACCTCCACACTTTGGATCACAAGCAGCTCCAATACTCTCCCACGCCAACCAGTCAATGAAGTTGCCGGCAGGAACTGCACAACTTCACTGACAAGGTACAGTCAGGCTGGGAATTTCATTGTGTTTCGCTGTTGCTGTCCTCATCGAGCGAGCAAAATGTGTTTCAGACCTGTGAGCTGCAAGATCAACGTCTTCAAACAGGTCAGGGTGAGCTCCGCCTACAATCTTTCCCAGAGGACTGTCCCACAGGACAAGATCACCCACCATTTTGAACCTTTGTGGAGACAGACGTCCTTCCCTGTGACTGATCAGCAGGTCGATGGTGTCTGGTCTCTTCAGGTCTTCTGGTTCAATCTCTGGGAAGAATCGTGTCAGCTGCTCTGGTGTTACAACTTGATGCACTTTTGCGATCTCATTGAGGCCGTAACATATGAGTTGATGCGCCCTTTCAGTTCCTTGAGGGGTCTTAACTCTGATTTTGAGGAAGTATCTTCTTGACTTCACCCTTTTCCTGCAGAGGTAATTGGTCTTCAGGCAATCTTCATCCACAGGGTGACACTAAGCACTTTCTGCATGCACCCAGTCTCTTTACTGCATTTGATTTCTCAGATGGACTCAGTTCTTTAAACTGTTTACAGAAGAATATTTTCTCTTTATGTTTCGCATCTCCACAAACGACACCCACTATCGTTTCTGGTTGAACGGGTAGAAGCGTACTTTCTTTCTGGCCTCCTTTCAGACTTTTCTGACACTCCAAGCTGCTCCAACCTTTCAAAGATGTCCTCTTGAGTTTTCAGGAATCTGAGCAAACTGTCAAAATGGTTATCAGGTGTAACTCCGTTTACAGGGTTGACCATGAAGACAAGCCAGTCCTTTTTCACAGCATCTGGCAGTTTACTTTCGATGGTTTTGATCACAAGTGGGTTTTTCAGGGCCCCTGAATTCCCAAGGTCAGTGAGGTCAGTGAGGGCTCTTTCCACAGTTTGGATTAAGTCGCTTACTTTTGTGGGTTGGTTGGGTTTCAAAGCTGGTGTCTTCTCCAGATCTTTAATTATTTCCAGAGCAATTGTTGCTTTATTGCCAAACCTGTTCTGCAGGACTCTGAAGATATCTTCTGCTGTGTTGTAGGTCGACAGGCGATGTTGATGACAGATCTTCTCATCAATGCTGTCCAGTAGCTGCAACTTTTTAACTTCTGGGGATCCAGTTGGTTCTCCTTGTTTCTGTAGACTATCCCAATCTTTTCTCCAACGATGGAAACTTCTTTTACAACCATGGAATCTTGGCAAACTAGTTGGTTTTAGTCTAATTGTTGGTGTTGCCTGAGGATTAGCAAAACTTGCTGCTGTTTGAGATGTACGGTCCTCCTCAGCAACAGTTTGTGCTATGATCTCAGATTTTCTTGCTTTGAGAGCATTGATTATAGTTTTCAATTTTTTTACTCTTGCCTCAAAATCTCCTTTTTCTGCTGGTGGAATCCACAGCTCCCATGTTGTCAGACTCTGAACTGATTCTTGAACAAGTTTATGCACAAGTGCCAATCGTGCTTCATATCCAGCTTTGTTCACGGGAGTATCAGGAATCGCATCAACATCGTCACAGGCTTTTTCTGCTTCTTGAACAGCAATACTCATATCTTAAAACCCATACCTTGACCAGAGGTTCAGTTGAACTATTCCTTTCACACTTTCAAACTTTGAGTCAGTCTCTTATTATTTTTTCTAATTCTTCTTCTTGCTGCTTGTCAAGTTCCACATCTTCAATCTCTTTTGAGCTAACTTCCAACTCTGCAAGTAGACCGGCTCTGTGGTGCATAGCTCAACTGGCCATGCGGGAAACTGCAAACCTTCCCAAGACCTGCCCAACATAGGAAGAGATTTGGATATTTCATCTTCAACATAAAATATTCAAGGATTCAAGGAGTCTGGAGGAAATTTCATTGTATAAAGGACAAGGGCGCAAGCCTAAGCTAAAGAACTGTGATCTCTCAAGCGGCACTGCATCAAGAATTTTTAATCATCTATAAACAATATCACCACATGGGCTCAGGACTACTTTGACAAGCCTTTGTCACATACCACAGAATGTATTTACATCCAAAAATGACAGTTAAAGCCACTCATGGGCTCATTGCCTCAGTCAGTGATGGGAACTCATTACGTTCCCTGTACCAGAGGATAATATTCATTCTGGAACCAAAGGTGATGGCGATAGGCCTGATCCATCACCTTTTTTTTTGTGTGTGTGTGTGGGGGGGGGAAGTAAAGTATTACCTTTTGCATAATTTATTTTTACAGGTTTAAAGTACATCTTTTTTGGCTTTTTTTCAAGAACAGGTGGATATATCTGTTTATGTCGTTTCTTATGAGGCTCCGTTACTCTATTCACTATATAAAAACAGAAAGAAAATATTGGCCACAGAATTTTACAGATCCATCCCAAAAATAACTAACAGGCTCATCAATTGTCTGATCCACTGGTGATCCTACTCTTCCTCATCTGTCAAGCAAACTTCGCCAAAATCATCATCATCATCCTCACTTGCAGCGGGACAGAGACCTTTACTGCTGTTTACTCGCTTATAAGCGGTCTTTTTTCTCTCCTGTTTTCAATCGCATCTGCTATTATTTGCACTGATTTTTACTTCCCTCCCACCTCGGTCACAATTAGCGTTGTGATGACCACCTAGCTAAAAGGAACACATACCTTTCTCTCACCGGGAGAACGTGATGCAGAGCTGGAATGTTGCTGCTTGTGGAGCGTCATGGCAAAACGGGACTGGCTGTTGCTGCGGGACATTTTAGTTTCACTTTCTCCCGGGACAACTGAACAGATCAGAGGTAAATATTTCTCTCCTGAATCTGAATAAGCCAATACTTTACGGCGGTGAACTCCGACATCTCGGCCTCGTAAGTTTTATCGTTCTAAAAGTCGCGTTCTCTATACTGTGACCGCAGCAGCTGTACCTCGCGTCCCCCGCTCGCGGCGCTGACTCAAAGGCCGATTTACTCTAAAAGTTTCCATGGTAACACACCCAAAAAGGTGTCCAAGATTAAAAAGTACACATGTCCGCCATCTCCTGATGTAAAGTAGTAATTAAATTAGTGGCCCTATCTCCAGCTGTGGCTCGTTAAAGTCAGCAATGTTGCTTGTCGCAATATTGCGACTTTGGCGCCTAGAGGGTTAACTTTTGTCCTCTAAGTAAAAGGATAGCAACAGGAAATTGGGCAGAATGGCACCAGGTGTTGAGTTTATTTATGAACATATTTAAACTACATTCACCTTGGTACCCATTACCTGCTCATGCAAGGCTACAAGAGTGAAGCAGTCAAAAATGTTTGAGTGAAATAAAGGTCCAGATTCCCTCACTTACAAAGTAGGAGTGAAGATTAAAAGATTAGACAGACAAGGGAAATTGAGACAGACAGACAGACAAGGAGAAAGACAAGGACAGAGACAAGATAAAGACAAAGACAGATGGACTGACACATGGACTTGTTTGTACTACCTCTTTATAGTACTGTGCAGTACCGGTATGTAGTACTATGTGGTACCATGTGTAGTGCCTCTTTGTAGTACCTGTGTGTAGTGCTATGCAGTACAATGTGTAGTACCTGTGTATAGTACTGTGTAGTACAATGTGTAGTACCTGGTTGTAGTACTGCTTAGTACTATACAGTACCTGTGTGTAGTAACTGTGTATAGTAGTGTGTAGCACTTGTGTGTAATACTGTGTGTAATAATGTATGGTGTATCTGAGTGTATAGTACTTTTATGTAGTATTGTACAGCACTATGTAATACCTGTTTGTAGTACTGTGTACGACCTGTGTGTAGTGCCTTTGTGTAGTACTATGTAGTACAATGTGTAGTTCCTTTGATTAGTACTGCATAGTACTGTGTAGCACTTGTGTGTAGTACCTGTATATAATACTCTGTGGTACATGTGTGTAGTACCTGTGTCTAGAACCTTTGACTAATACTGAGTCTGGTACATGAATGTATAGTACCTGGGTGTATTACTGTATAGTACTATGTGATACATGTATATAGTACTGTGTAGTACCCGAGTGTAGTATCTGTCTAGTACTCTGTAGTACTATGTGTATTACCCATGTGTAGTACTGTGTAATACAATGTATAGTGCCTGTGTGTAGTACTGCATACTACCTTAGTATAGTTCCATGATCACATGTGCTCTATTGCCGGGCAACAAGGCTATCAGTTTCAGCTGCAACAGTGTCACACACTTAATCAATTACAGCTCCTAATCCAGTTTTTTTACCCAAAAAGTGCTCTGAAGAACTCTCTCATTCGAAAATCGCACAATTCTTGAAGCGTAAGCGAGACTAATATTTCCTCTTCGATAATCCCAAAGCACAACTTTCTACCTCATTCACAGTACTAGAATGAATGAGAGATGACTAAGAACATAGCCCGGCTTCAGAAAATTCTGAGCAGTCTCCATTCTAACATGTAGGAGAAATCTTCAGAGAAAGAGCCAGATGGTGAAGCGCTGCGCCCACAGAGTTTGTAAATCGGACTCTAGATATCCCCGAGAGATTGTTTGGAGGATTTGTGTTTTTACCATGTGTTTTTCCATTCCCAAAGCCGAAAACACGAGTGATGCCTACAATGGATAAAAAGTTTGGACGGCCCTACTCCCTCTCTTACTTTCCAGAGAGGGAGTTTAGTTTGCAGTAACATATTATTAAGAAATCTTGATGTGTCATTTTCTTCGGGTGTCGAGTAGAAGCAAGCGTCGCAGAAGCAAGCGTTTTATTAACGCATTTCTGGGGGAGACATCGGAGGGAGTGTCTGCTTTAATGAAACAAATGTCCACCTAATATCCAACTTAAAACTAATTTCACAACTAAGTTTCTTACAGCATGCAGACAGCAAGAGCACTCAGTGTCTTCCCACTCAGCAAATCATCATATTTGTAGCTGCATCATCATCACAAACACCTGTTCTCTCTGCATCTGCAGTGTGAATGTCAGAAAGCCTGACACTGCTGCACTGCGCTTCATTCAGCAACATTGTAATTAATTCCACTTTACATCCCCAGTAACTGTAACAGCGTTGTATCGCTAGTCATGTTTGACCATCTGTTTGTCGGACGTAGCCACAATAACTAAAGGGGACAGGCTCGGCGAAAGGTCAATTGCATAGAGGGAGTGCTGCTTCGCCTTGCATTGCATTGGGCAGGCCCCAATAAACAACAAATTGCATTGACTGCACCCGGATATACGTATAGCAATTTGCAATATATATTGCATAAAATATTTTAGCCACTGTGGGCACCTAATATGTATGTACCTATGTGAGTGTTCCTGTGCCACACCTATGGAGTGTGTTTATGTATTTCTACATTTAAAAGTGCACAGAAATGGAGGAATATTTTAAACTGAGCCATGATAGAAAGGAAGTAGACACTGTATTTCAAGGTCTGGGACATGAATAACAGGGATCTGTATTGGGAAGGGGTTTAATATTTATGTAATTTAAAACTTAACTATAAATTCCATGAATGTTCAACTTTATCAGAGAGGAGACAAGGGGAATTTAATTTTCTTGAATTTTAATACAACTGATCAAATACTGGTTTAGAGAATTTCTTAAAACAGATTAAATATTTAGTTTACAGCATAGTGGTATACCGAACGTATACCACTCTGTGTGTATACCACACACAGAGTGGTATAATTACCCGCTCTAGGTCACCCCATAAGGAATTACAAATTCCTCATTTGGACATCAGGTTTTTAAAGCTTACCAAGTGTTCAACATATTTTAGAATCCTTCACTTTACATATTACATAAAAAAACATGATTGGTTCTTTTAAACCGTCAGTAAGACTAGCCTCCTTACAACCATGCATGCATAATTAAATATTTTCTTTTACTTGGTCTGCAAATTCAAAACTGGTTCTAACTAGATTCTCTGTGGTGGTTGTGAATTCTGCTAAGTCTGTTTGATGGCCTTCAAAACATTTTATTCACCTTTGCTATAGTCAAGCCACATCCAGTCAAAGGCACACAAACAGATATTTCCTCTGAAAACCCCATTGTTTAGCTTCTCCTTGTATGAGGTTTCCTGCTAAAAACTTCATGTTTTTCTGTGACGCAAACAAGAGCTGAGTTTTGGGGGGAGAAAATCTCAAACAATCTTAAAAGTATAATTACATAAGTATAGTAACTTAAAGCCCTTTGTCAAACATTAATAGACATATAATATACTTCAATTGGTAAGAATTGTAGCAATATGATACAAATCACTAAACAGGGGGGCAATGTGATATATTGCAAATCTCAGATTAAGACTATATTGTGTTTTTTAAAGCAGCATTTGTTAAAAAAAACTCTTACAGCATTCTAAAGACTCCAACCTGTTTCATACATAGCATTTCCAGTTTTATTACTAGATCTTGGTGATTCACTGGAACAATGAAGGTAAAAACAACCACCACCTACCATTCATACTTTTAAATTTACTACAAAAAGTGAAGTCATTATTAATGGTTATATTCAAATAAAAAATGCATACATTGTTTTCTTATATCGATACAGTACTGACATAAATATTCAGATATATTTGTTTATTGATATTTTCTTACAGCCCTAATAGATACAAACCACAGTAGTGCCTCTCCAAGGAAGCTCAGAGCAACACAAAGCCCCCCCGACATCCGTGAGGAAGATGCAAACCCCTAGCATCCAAATCCAGGTATCCAGGAGTAGAGCATTTAAGTATATTTGTGTTACTAATGGACCCAGCGCTAGGCCACAAGACACCAGCAAAAAAATCACGCCAGGGACCAACCAACTTAATGGACAGATTTCCCTTTGTTTCTTCTTTGTGTCTTAACTTTGCAATTTAAATGAAAAGTGTGATTATGCATGTCCAATATTTACTTTTTGTATATTTTATTACTTTTCTGCATACAGCCTATCTTATCGAGTCAAGTTCAAATACCAAATGTTCTAAAATACTGTATATGGTGTTACAGATTATAAAACGTAACTGTGTTATAGAGCATAAAATTAACTCCACGGTTACTTTGCTGAGTAACTAATTAGTTTTACAGTGTAGTAACTGAGTTACTAAATAACTTAATGTAAGATGCCCAACACTGCCTAAATAATGGACCCAGTGCTAGGCCACAAGACACCACCGAACACCTACCACAGGGCAGCTATCAAGAATATACAGACGCCATGAGAAAGCTGACTAGATTCCCCACCACCGAAGCCCACATATCATCCACACATACATCAACTCCACGACTGTCGCCTACACCACATATGCCACTCCACCCGACATGGGGGATCAGATCGGCCTTCAGTGGTCTGTACCTGCCAAAACTCAGTCCCAAGCTAACATGCCAGACCACCATGAGGTGATCACACAGAACATCGTATATGTAAGTAGCTGACAAGAGTGGGAAGAGAGAGGGGAAAAAGAAAAAAACATGCCCACCACATATGATAGTGTGCAAATGCATTTTGGGGATTACAGAAGGATGCAATTATTTGGCTGTGAATATATATTGAGGATTGTTTATATCAATCAATAAAATTAATAATTTATGGAAAATTATTATATACAGGGCACCACCTAATATTCAGGGATCATATTAATAGCCAAAGGAACACTTCTGATCAGGAGCTCTTTGTGGTAACAGCGCTAGCTGATCCAAATCATGTTTTCGCAAACGGACTGCATGGACTGTTGTAGTCAGGGCCAGACTGGGACTCATTTTAAGCCATGGAGTTTTATGCCTCAGACTGGCTCTCTTTATATCAAAACTTATTTTTGTTAAGATTAGGGATGCATCGATATGGTACAGGGCTGATATTGTTCTCTTGTACCTGTATCGGTTAACCTTAACATTAAGTTAAGCCATGATCAGATACTTAAAATGTAGAAATTCTACAACAATTTCACATAAAATATTTTATTTTTCACTTGAAATTTTTGATTTGTGCTTATTTTTTGTTATTCTAATTTGTATTATTCAATAAAAATAAGAATCATTTGTTGTAACAAGCTGTTAAGAAAATAAAACCTGTCTTACATGTCTATTTTTTTATGTTACAATCATCTGCACTGGTACTTGGTATCGGCAAGTACTCAGATCTAAGGATTGGTATTGTATTGGTTTGAAAAAAGTGGTATTGTTGCATCCATGTTAAAGTCTTGTAATTCTGAGTATTTTTTCTAAAAAGTTCCAACTCAGTAAAAATAAGGGTTAACTGCTTCACATCTATATTATTCTTTGCAACAGGTCCGTTAATCAGAATCTATATTTTGAGCTGCTACGTACCTCTTTTATCAGTCCCCAAGTAGTGATTAGAAAGTTTTCCCTTTCACACTTCCTCTAGTTTCCCTAATCTCATTTGATGCACCTGTGACAGTAAAATATATTATTCTGTAAAGCTTTAGTGCATTTAATATGGAAAACACATTTGACCAATTAATATATTTTCAATGGTAAATCATGCAGGCTTAAATATTTTTACTTTTATTCTATTTTCTTTCAAATCTGTACTTTGTGTATTTCTTGTCCGACTTAAAGAACAAATATAACAGGTCACAGTGTCATCTGGACATCGAAAGTGGTCTTATTGTAAATAATGGATGCTTGTTAAGATATATTGCTTTTATGCTGACAAAAGAAATCCTCTCATCACTACTGACTCTGCTTCAGACATTAATTAACTCTAAAAAAAAGGTTATAATTATCAGCACAAATCTCCAAATTTTACATGGCCTTTAATAAGTTCAGATCAGTTTTATTATTGTATTGCTGAATAAGCTAGCATTGCGGGGTGCTTTTCATAGCAAGTCTACACCATGCTCTTTTTTTTATTAGTAATAATTTATATTTATTAACTCAAATAATCCTGCTCTGGACTTGTGAGCCCATTTTGCTTTATTCTGGATTTTCCTTCCAACTCTTATGGTGCTTTCAGAGCTCACACTTTGTCTGTGCTCCCAACAAATCTAGTTTGACTTGAAGCTTAAAAAGCATCACGTAGCATAGCATAGTAGCATCTAGCCTAGCCTGAATTTTATGCTGTTTGTTTGAACAATTTGGTGAATAAAAAAGACTAAACTTGAGATCGGTCTCTGTTTTTCTTCAGTTTTTATGGTAGATGCGTCGTGCAAAAGAATTTCAGATTGACTGATAGTCTGTTTTAATGATATTGTTTCTTACATAGAGTAAGGAGCTGGTGGCCTGTTTACAGTTTACTCAATTTATCAAGAATAATTTTTGTTACATTAACAATTATCCTGGTCTTAGGCTACTAGTGTAGTTGTGTTCAATCATTAGCCAGACAACGAGAATAATCACATATTTCCCCTACAATGTGGAGCAGGAGAAACCTCTGAGAATTTGCATTTAGGTCACAGTAGACATTATTTTAGGTGTAATCGTTTAATTTCAGTTTTATATGTAGTTCTCAGTGCAGCTTGTTTGGATTGATTATACTAGATGAATACTAGATGATTGCTAGTGATAAACTAGACCGAGATATATATCGGTCTAGAGAAGTATTGTACCAGTACAGGGTTCCTCCCTTATCCTGGGCTGATACTGGGTGTGTTCAACTGTGATTCTGTGTTGTGGTGCTGTAATAAAAGGGGGATGCCCTCTTCGGAAGTCAGTCAGACTTTGGTCTGGCTCCATCTGATCAGGTGTGTTGCCTCAAACAGAATTCTGTCGTGTGGTTGTGTTGTTTATCTCTGTCCCTGAGTCTTATTTTGAAAAGTTTTTATCCCCGACAAAATTTATATATATATATATATATATATATATATACATATTATGGCATTCCGTTCAGGAAATTCAGAAAATATTATAATATTTATTATTGATATTGGAGTAGAATATTGAATGAAGAAGTTTGAATATATGGAATGAACCTTGAATATATGGAATGAAAGTCTGAATATATGGAATGAACCTTGAATATATGGAATGAAAGTCTGAATATATGGAATGAAGTTTGAATATATGGAATGAACCTTGAATATATGGAATGAAAGTCTGAATATATGGAATGAACCTTGAATATATGGAATGAAAGTCTGAATATATTGAATGAACCTTGAATATATGGAATGAAAGTCTGAATATATTGAATGAACCTTGAATATATGGAATGAAAGTCTGAATATATGGATGAACCTTGAATAAATGAATGATATAAAAAAGAAAAAAAATAGAATAATATATATATATGAATGAACCTTGAATATATGGAATTAAAGGTCTGAATATAGGGGGGGGGTGGAATGAACCTTGAATATTATTGGAATGAAAGGTCTGAAGATATGGTATGACCCTGAATATATGGGATTGAAAGTCTGAATATGGGGAATGGAAGTTTTGAAAGTGTAGGAAATGAACCTTGAATATATTGAATGAAGTTTGAATATATGGAATGAACCTTGAATATATGGAATGAAAGTCTGAATATATGGAATGAACCTTGAACATATGGAATGAAAGTCTGAATATATGGAATGAAGTTTGAATATATGGAATGAACCTTGAATATATGGAATGAACCTTGAATATATGGAATGAAAGTCTGAATATATGGAATGAAGTTTGAATATATGGAATGAAAGTCTGAATATATTGAATGAAGTTTGAATATATGGAATTCATGTCTGAATAACATTGAATGAAGTTTGAATATATAGAATGAAAGCCTTGAATATAATGGAATGAAATTTGAATATAATGGAATGAAGTTTGAATATAATTGAATGAAACCTAGCCATTAGTATTATGGGATTGTAGTCAGATTATATCATACCTTTCATTATGGTTTAATTATGGTTTTGCTGAGATGAACATTATGATTTAGCCATCAAGTTGCACCTATTTCAACAAACTGAATCTCAGTTATTAAATTTCTAACTTCTCATTGGAATTTTTCCTGTTTTTGAAACCTTGAAAACACAATTGGACTTTGTGAAAAGCGAGAGGATATATGTATCGTCCAATTCATGAAGAGCAGGGATTATTTCCTTATTTGACCTTTTTTTTTGGGGGGGGGCAGTTATTACAGTAGCGGATAAATATGGAAAAATCTGTTACTGCAGGCTGAATATAGAGAATAGAGAATAGAAAGTTACTCTGAGTGGATAGGATTTGGGAGAACTATTGCCCCTACAGGTTTGCCATGTCTATGAAAGTGCTGAAAAACACATTTATCCGGATTTTTTTTCTAAAGAAGCGGTGGAAAATCTTTGGGTTTTTTATTAAACGGCTATGTGTGGATATGGCCTAAATCCTTAGAAGTCCAAAACTCAAAACAATAGGCTACTGTATGTGCAGTTCAGATCCATGCGAATACAGGTATTTGTGACTTGCTTAGGCCACAGTAGGTGAACTTTTCATATTTTACGTTCAAAATGGGAGGTTTTTATTGTTAACATGAAGTTAATGGGGCCACAATCAGTGGTTGTCACTGTGGGAAAAAAAATAAAAAGAATCTGCTTGAGATTGAACTTTCTGGCCTTAATTGTAA
Organism: Apricaphanius iberus; assembly: GCA_028564705.1. Taxonomy (NCBI): domain Eukaryota; kingdom Metazoa; phylum Chordata; class Actinopteri; order Cyprinodontiformes; family Aphaniidae; genus Apricaphanius; species Apricaphanius iberus. The sequence continues at coordinate 1,073,256 of JAPXFQ010002203.1, forward strand.
GTGGTAGATGTGGAGAAAACCAGGCACTGCTCCTTAGCAGCCCAACAAAACCCTACAGTAAAACATGGTGGTGGGAGTATCATGTTGTGGGGGTGTTTTTCAGCTGCAGGGACAGAACTGGTTGTAACTGAAGGAAAGATGAATGCGGCAAAGTACATCCTGCAAGAAAACTTCTACCAGAGTAATTAGGACCCCAGACTGGGTTGAAGCTCCACCTTTCAACACGACAGTGACCTAAGCACACACCTAAAATAAAAAATGGTGTGGCTTTGGAATAACTCTGTGACCGTTCTTGACTGGCCCAGTCAGATCCTTGACCCAAACACAATTGAGCATCTCTGGAGACCTGAAAATGGCTGTCCACCAACATTCAACATCCAACCTGATAGTATATAGATTTAAAAGAAATTGGTACAATTTATAGCAGTAGTGGTGTTGTTCTGTTGATTAGAACAATATACAGAGCTGATGTAAACATCCATGTTTGTTGGCAGCAGTTTTGATTGAACAGTCTATCAGCTGCAGAGAGGAAGGACCTGCAGAAAAGCTCCTTCCTGCATCTAGGATACAGCAGTCTGTCAATGAAGGAGCTCTACAATCCAGCAACATTTCCATGCAAGGGGTGGGAGATTCTCTCCATTAGAGATGTTATTTTAACCAGAGTCCTTCTGTCTCCAACCACCTGTACTGGATCCAGGGTGCGTACTAGAACAGAGCTGGCCTTCCTGATGAGTTTATCTTATCTCTTCCTCTCAGCTGTCGATATACTAATGCTCCAACATACAACAATGTAAAAAATGACAGAAGTCACCACAGGGTCATGGAAGGTCTTTAACAGCGCTCCCTGGACTCCAAATGACCTCAGCCGCTCAGCAGGTAGTCTGCTCTGATCCTTACCACAGAGCTTGTTGCTGTAGGATAGTCTCATGAAGAGGATGATCAGGGTTGTCCATAATTTGTTTTAATTTTATGAATAATCCTTCTTTGCATCACTATCTCAAGTTGTTATACTGTATATACATAGAAAAAGGGTAAAATATATTGGAGGGATTTTTTCTTCCCCATTGGTAATCTCTGACATAAAGCATCCCTGTGTTTCTTACTGATGAGCTATGATACTCATCTGCAATATGGATGATCACAAAATGATATAATTTGTCAGCAAATTTTATAATTTTCCTCTTGGGATTTACAAACTATATTGCTTCACTTAAGTGAAGATGGTATTATAACAAATAGTTTAATTTTTTTTGCATCCTCTCTTTTTTTAATTAAATATACTGATTATAAAAGAAACATTATTTCATTGATAAATAAATGGTACATTTTGAAATCCATCCACTAAAGAAGGATTACATAAACCCAACCTCAAAAAATAAACACTAAAATAACAAATCCTAGACCATAACGATTAAAATAAATGTTGAACTGCAGAGGTCCTTCAGTGACAGACTGCTGCATCCTAGATTCATGAAGGAGTACAGCTGCATAAAGTAAGGACCTGTAGATCCTTACTTTATGCAGCTGTCAGATTTTATAATCGATACTGCTTCCAACATAGATTTTTACATTACTGCTGTAAATTGCACTAATCAACCGAACACTACTACTGTTATAACTTGCACATTCTTTTTCACAGACTATATACTAACTTATTGGAAATTACTTACATATACTTTTTAAGGCACAGTAAATGCGGATTCTGCACTTTTCTAAAATTCTAATTATTTAAACATCTTTAAGCATCCTGCTGTTTGCACTCAACCTGGGTTTAACACCTTATCTGTACTTAACCTGTTTTTGTAAGTATTGTACATGTAAATATTTTCTTTCTGTTCTGTTTCCTGTTCAGTTTGTATATGTGTTTTTGTTGTTGCTGCTTTTAAGACCAAATTTCCCCTTGTGGGACAATTAAAGGATTATTTTACTCTATTCTTATTAAACACATTGTTCTTTACATAGTTGACAAAACAATTATACAAATAGAATGATCAATTATGAATGGAAATCAAATTGAACCCAGAGAGGTCTGGATTTGAAGTCACACTCCAAATTTAAGTAGAAAACACATTACAGGCTGATCCAACTTTGATTTAATGTTCTTATAACAAGTCAGAATGAGGCTCAGTATTGTGGCCTCCACCTGCCTGTACGATCTCCCTACAACACCGGGCATGCTCCTGATGAGGTGGCGGATGATCTCCTGAGGGATCTTCTTCCAGACCTGGACTAAAACATCCACCAACTCTCATCTGTGGTGTAACGTGGTGTTGGTGGATGGAACACGACGTGATGCCCCAGATGAGCTCAACTGGATTCTGGTCTGGGAAACGGACAGGCCAGTCCAGTATCAATCTCTCCATTCTGCAGGAAGTACTGACACACTCCAGCCACATGAGGTCTAGCATTGTCTGGCATTAGAAGGAACCCAAGGAACTCATCTACACAATGTCAGAGCACTGGGTTCCTCTTTCTCCTTTTCATGCCAACTAGCTACGATAATTGACAGAATGTCTGCTGCAGAAAGCGTTAACATTTTTTTAAAGGCAACAGCTTTGTTACGTGTCCAGTTGTGCTTTAAAATAAACTTGGAAAAGATTTAGGCACCTCAAAATCTCTGAATTTCCAGTTCTAGAATACAGAATCATATCCCACTCTTTGTGGTTAATGTGTTGAATTCCTGCATGTGCTGATTAAAAAGTGTGTTCAGATACAATACAACAAAGAACTAAAACAAAAACCTGTTTTTGGTTAGCCATGAACACCAGTGACATCATAAATCATTTTCCTTATTGTTAAAGTAAGATCAGAATTAACTGCTAAAATGTTTTAAGCACAGATTATTATACAGGGAAAAAAACAATAGTGAAAGCTGTGAAAGATAGATGAATGTTTTATTCTTGTTATGAGAATTTATTTGTGGTCAAAGATTTTCCTTGTGGCTCTTCATCAACCTTGATGCTCCCCGGTTAGGTGCCAATCCAGAAGGAAAAGTAGTGGATACACGAAGGGGAAGGTTGGCCCAGACACGTCATACTGAGGGACAAAAGACAGAAAAGGTGAACCACCAATGAAACAAGTTTTATGCACTTTTATTCCGTTGCTGACCAAATATGATTAGTTGAGAATTCCGTTAAAAAAGAAATCAAACCACAGGAAGTCATGCTAATGTTCTTAACTGAACAACTACCTTTGATTTAACTTCTGGTTGACAATTCAATTCATGACAATTACAGAACCTATGTTTTTAATTTCATTCAGTTTATGTATGTAAGGGTTATTCACAAAGAAATATTCTGTAGGTACTTTACAACATCTTTAAAATATTCTGAAAAGTGTCACATTTAAAAGAGAAGTCAGTGAGGTCATAAAAACATATTCTTGATTTCTAAGAATAAAAGTTGGAAAAGAAGTGATGATGCAATTTTATGTTGCTAAGGAAAGAGCATCAGATCCTTTAGTTCCTGGATTATCTCCAAGATCCTATCAACTCCGCCGAAAAACAAATAGAACAATAATCAATGATGCATTTTGTAAATAAAAAAGCCAGTATTTAAAAAATCAAAGAAAACAGAAACTGTAAACGCCTATATTAATTCTATAAAGTTAGTTTCATTAGTATTGAAATATTTGTCTTTTTCTTTAAAATTTTCATGGATTTATTTATAAAACACATTACTGAATTGTAAATTTTCACTAAAAGATATATTTTATATTTTAGCCAGTTTTATTCAAAGTATTTTATTCCAAAACCTGTTTCACAAAGTCAGCCTTTAATTCAAACAGAATTAAACCAAGTGGTTTAATTATTTCAAAACGGATAGTTTTCAGTCGAATTAGTTTATCTGCCAGTCAGTCTGAAGGTTGACCCTGAACGCTCACTGGCTGTTACTTAAACATTAATCATCCGCATATTCGGGTAATATTACTGGCACAGTGCGTCTTATGAATTCTCAATGGTGGCATGGCATTGTGGGAATATAGCAGCATTCGTGTTGGGAAGCTTGATAGTTATAAAGAGTGATGTCATGATGATGTGTCGAGTGTGGGCTGAGCCCTAGTGGGCAACACTATGTAAAATGTAAGTAAACATGGGGACTTCCTTCAGCATTCGTAAACTGTATCATCTGAAATGGTAAACTGGAGTGATGCTGAGGTCAGGGAGTTTCAGGCCTTTAGAACTGAGGAGCAGATTAGTCCTTCTCGGGGACTGTGAAGGTCGGCACCTTTTGGAGCGGCTCGCAAACAGTCTTGAGGAACGGGGCTTCAATTGGGATAAAAAACAAGTTATTTCGATCTATTTTCTACGGTTTACCACAGACTCTACGGTCTCGCACTTGATATGCAACCCTGCACATGAACAGCCCGGACACCACCACTGTACCGCCACATAATATATTGTGAAATGCAGTAATGTGCACCTGATTGGGCAAATTGTTGCCACGGACTGTGTTCTTATGAGTGACCAGAATAGAATACAATAGAATAATCCTTTAATTGACCAACATGGGGAAATTTGGTTGTACTGTAACAGCAGCGAAAAATTGATTGACAATATTTACATCATGCACTACAGATACAAAGTAGTAGGCTACTGTATAGTTGAAGTAATTAAGAAGGCTCATTGATGGGCAGTATTAATGCCAGCACTGATGGCAGGATTGTCTTTTGAAAGGGTCTAGTGAATGAAAACTATCCAGGATGATCTTATTTCTGCACCGGACACCTGCTGAGCTCTGTAGCGTTGCGCTCCGCATGAGCGAGAACGGCTTTATTTGTTGTTGGTTGTTTATGTCACTACGACTACACTAGGATTTGCAATGATATCAAACAAAAACACTGGCATAAATCGCCTTACATTTAACGATAAAGATGGCGGGAGCGCGCAGAGACTCCAGCAAGATTTCTAAAGTCTGCCCGTCTTTAGTCTGAAAATCATTTGATGCACGCCCAGCATATTTATTCCCTTGGTTTATGTGTTAGCGTCTGAATCGGCAACATTTGGATAAAAACCAAACACCACATAATTTATCTTGAATAAACCTAATTACACTGATTTTACAAGAATATAAAGCACACACAGAGATGTTAGCACATCAAATCACTGTAGGTCGCAAAGCACAAGCTAACTGCAACCTGCTGCTAACTGCAGTTCACATGTTTTAATGTGTTTACAGTCACATATACGGGTATACTAAATCACATTCATCATCATATAAATATCTAAACTTACCCATTTCAGCTGTCGGTCTCCAGGCGAACATCCAGAGCTTGTTCTTGCAGCTGTGGTGTCGAGTGATAACATGGTTCCTCCAGCATGAGGCTGAAGTTGGCTTCTGATTCTAGCCTCTAATTCGGGACACGGCCAAAGGGCAATTCCACCTAATTTCTCACTGATCCAAGCAGCTTTAATCTGCTCTAGTCTAAAAACTACAAAACACAGATTCTTTAAACAGTGAAACATCAGTTGGAGTAACCTTTTAGGCATTTTCCTAATTTAAATGGAAGCCAACTTCAGCATTCAGACAGCCATACTAATCTACTACATTACCCATAATCCTTGAGGCCAAACTTTGATTCCATATATTCAAGGTTGATTCAATATATTCAGACGTCCATTCCATATATTCAAGGTTGATTCAATATATTCAGACGTTCATTCCATATATTCAAGGTTGATTCAATATATTCAGACGTTCATTCAATATATTCAGACGTTCATTCCATATATTCAAGGTTCATTCCATATATTCAAGGTTGATTCCATATATTCAAGGTTGATTCAATATATTCAGACGTTCATTCCATATATTCAAGGTTCATTCCATATATTCAAGGTTGATTCAATATATTCAGACGTTCATTCCATATATTCAAGGTTCATTCCATATATTCAAACATATCAATATAAATATATAATATTTTTCCTGAACGGCATGCCATACTATATATATATATATATATATATATACATACATACATACATACACACACACACATATATACATACATACAAAATATGTTGCTTAATTCATAGCAGTGGTAAATCAGAGAAATCATGCAGACATCTGTTTCACATGTTGCAAGCTCTTAACCACACATTTGTTATGTCTTTGCCTCAAGGCTCTTGAATGATTCATCAACATAGAGTTAAAAACCTGTTCTGACAAGCCCTCGACAAGGCTTGTGTGTTTTGAATGATAAACTTTATTAACTCATTTTGCAATACTTTACTTTTCTAGCATTAATAAGCTATGGTGAAGTGTGTTACTGATATTGAAATCAATTAGTTTCATGTAATGTAAATAATAGCCTATCAAAAATCTGGGGATTAATTCTCTGCTTTCCTAATGAAGAAATTTTCACTAACTGAATTCAATCTATAACCTGGAAAACTCCAGACCCTTATCTATTAAGATTAAGGGTCGGACAACGAGTAATGAAAACTGCCCAACTCGAGGGGCGGAACCAAGCATGCATTTGAAACTCTCACTGCATACAATTAGATAAAGCCACAACCAATCACAACAATTCACAGTGTGACATCACAATAATACACTGTGTGATGAATCCAGAGCAAGTTACCAGCGGAGCTAACTGGTAAATTAAACTCTTGCCTTGTCCATTTGGCAAAAGAGCAAAAACTTCCTTCTTTCAAAGGAACAATTGAAGCGCATTTTTCTGTTCGTCTTTTAGATGAAAAGCCAAGTCCAACTCGTTCCTTGTATTGGTGAAAACCATTTCAAACCACTTGTGTTCATCTTTGGCCATCTTTCAATATTTACTAAATGGTTCCGGATGTCGCAGCGCTGTAGTCATCAGCTTAGCTTGCCTCTGGCCTACCTTATCAGATACACCTATTTGATTGGTTCCCAGAGCTGCTCAAGCAATGCAGTAATGTGCATCATTACTCAATGCCAGAGCGTCTTGCAGAGACAATTTAAATTGTACTCTCGCGAGACCTCTGGATTTCCAGGGTAATTCATTCTATATTCTTCTCTGATATTTAACTTCAAAAATAATAACACTTACTTTAAAGGATAATAAATAAAATACAAGAACAAATTATTAATCACACTAATGATTTCTTGATTGATTCTTTTCAGCTATATAAAAACAAAGCTGAAAAATATGTAATTCTACTTAGACGAAGGGTTCATAATTTCAGCATCCAGATTATTATTTAAATTTACTGTATGAAATCTAACTTTTAATCACAGTTTGTCTACCAGAATCTGATAGCCACATATTTAAATTTTGTTTTAGTTATGCCTAATGTTAACTTTTGAAAACTGTTTGAAGGAAAAACAAACAGGAGTTGTCCTGTCAACTTCCAAAGCTAAAACAATTTAAACAAAAATACCTGAATGCCTTTCTGCTGTCTGGAATTGCTGTCTTCACAGAAACAATTCTATCTGCTGTTCATGTAGCTCCCACACTCCTGTTTCTCAACTGAGCCGAAAATTATTGGCACAGCTGCATAGACATTTGAAAGAAAGGTAAATTGGCAACTGAAAAGCTGTTGGTTATAGTTCTTTAAGTTTGGATGCCTTGGTGGTACCAACGTTTGGACAGTGATGCATATGGCATACAAAAACCCATATTTCCAAGAACTTTAGAAACGGACAAATGCAAAGCAAAAATAAGCGTTTATTGCAAGCAAATCTGGAAAGATGAGTTTACCTGATTCCTGGATGAGGCTTCCTACTGCTTTCTCCTGTTTGTGACTGTTTCAACTCAGCTGCCACTGGATCCTACATATTCTGAGGAAAGGAATCATTTCAAGGTTGTGATAAATGGTATAGGGCCTGCATTTGTGTAGCCTTTTTGTCTTTTTCTTTTTTTTAGTCATAGGACCACAAAGAGCTTTACTCTACATTCAATCATTCACAGATGCACACACGTTCACCTACTAGTGATCGTAAGCTACATTGTAGCCACAGCTGCCCAGGGGCACACTGACAGAAGCAAGGCTTCCCTACACACAGCCGGTACCCTCTGACCACCACCAGTACTCAAGGTAGAGGATGTGTCCTGTCAAGGGCACAGGTGGAAGGAGTGGAGGTTTGAACCAGTAGGCGTTCGAAACAGCACCCCACAGGTTATGGGACAAGCCATTACCCCCTGAGCCATGGTCACCCCAGTCAATAGGTGTATTGATAAACCAGTTACTATCTCCTACCTAGAGCCATTTTCCCTTTGAATGTTTAAAACATTTAATCATTCTGTTGAATAAAATAAGTTCTTGAAGCACTTGAATATGGTTAATGTTAATGTTTAGAAAGTTCTGCACATAAACATGTGGTCAGGTACGAAACAATGTAAATACTGATATGACAGGGTTGTAACAAATAATTTCAGTTTTAACACATGTATTGTTCCACCTCCTACTATAAAGTGTTTCACTAATTACAAGTTAAGTTACAGAAATAAATTGCCTTTTCAACATTATTATTGCTTATTGAGATGCATCCATATAGTTCCCCACCAGCACTTTCTAGGTGTGCTCTCAATCGCCTACCAGGTGGACATCCCTTTTTAAAACAGTAACCTGATCACATCTGGTTATTTTCAATAAGTTAAAGTGCCGCAAAATGACACAAAGAATTAAACCAATGTCACAGTTGAACTCCATCTTAAAAAAAATACTTAAAAAGCAACATTAAAAATTGCAGTAATGTCTTCAGTAACAGGAATTGGCTGTAAAAATGTTCATTTATTGCATTAGGTCATTTGACTTTAATAAAGTCTGATTCATATTCTGCATCTCCTGTTCTACTTTAGTGATCAGAAAAGATACCATTCCTTTTCCTCCAAGATGCTTATATATTCCCGCACTGTGTTTGTATTTTCAGGTCGACTGTTCAAGGTGATTTAGGTTTGTAATATCATGGCTGTTTTTCATGACATGTGTACATGAACCACAGCATACTTTATTCCTGACATCTTAGACCCAAAATACATCATTGTCAGAAATTTATTGATGAATTTCTTGCATTTTCTGATATAACAACTTTGCAACTTATTTTTGCCATTTCATAATCAGAAGTTCTTTACATACAGAGCAACCTTTGCAGTATCCAACAGCTTCAGGCATAAAGTATCAAGGTGCTCTCAACTTATGAGTAATATGTCTAAACCTAACAGGCATGAATGTGAGACTATTACAGTTACCAGGCCACTGACTATTAACCTGTCTCCTTTGATTAAATATGGCTACGAATGTATGAAGCAGACATACAAGAAAAGAAATTGGAGGATAAATGGCTAGGGCGTGACGAGCATTTAAGTAATAGTCTGCAAAAATATTGGGTAATTTAGACTAATCACTTGTACTGTGATTATTCTGTTTCAGTTCCTGCTCATTTAGAAGTGATATTTTAATTCCTTCGTTGTGTAGCTGTTAACATGGCAAAACTGATCATTTTTAGTTTTACATCTGGTTAAATCGCAGGTACCAATTCAAATGGGTAATCAGAGGTCTGTGTTATATTTCAGTGAATGACATATCCACTCCAGAGGGAATGAATCAGGGGAATAATAAAAAAGATTTGGATTGCGTGTCTCTGCGCAGTTCCATTTTACATAGAATTACCATCATCAAGGTCTTTAATGACAAATACCCCAACAGGATGAGGAGAGAAGTTTAATTACTGTAAAAAAGTGTGTGATTCATGTCCTATTATTGAGAGTGTATCGTAATGTTAACCCAGGGTGGATCAGCGAAAGTCCAAGTAAAATTGAAACTTGTACACTCAATTCAGGTTTTGAAAGAAATCTTCAAAGTTGTGTGTATTCATACTGATGTTATCAGTGTGTACTCAAAAGATTTGCTTAATCTACAGCAGTGATTCCCAACCAGGGTTATGAACCCTTAGGGGTACATGAACACATTACAGGGGGTACGTGGAAATATTTAATATTTGTCAGGCATTCAACAATATTTGCTGTGCCCTGGTAAAAAGAAATCGGGCTGGAATGTGTTATGCTTAATAAATACCTCATGAATAATAACCCCAGCAGAGGAACATACTGGATGTGAGAAGAAGCCTGGAGAACACTCAGCCCCCTGATCTATCAGAGCAAACAAGAACAAGATGTAGAAATAGACAGAGCAGTTGCACAAGGCTGCAGGTCCCGAAATACTAACCTGTGCATTGGCTGGATTGATTACAAGAAAGCCTATGACTTGATGCCACGCACATGGATCACTGAATGCCTGGAGATGTACAACATCAACAGGACTATTAGAGCGTTCATTGCAAACTCGATGAGGTTGTGGATAACCACCCTTGAGGCCAATGGCAATCCACTTGTAGAAGGGCCCATCAAATGTGGCATATACCAAGGTGATGCGCTGTCCCCACTGCTGTTCTACATAGCCCCGAACCCCTTAAGCCAAATAACAAGACTGGCTGTGGATACCACCTCGGGAATGAGGCTAGGATTAGCCTCCTCCTCTACATGGATGATATCAAGCTGTAAACTAAGATCAAAACGGACATAGACTCCCTGATCATTACTACCGGGATCTAGAGCAATAACATTGGGATGTGATTCTGGCTTGACAGATGTAGTACTGTAGGATGGTCAAAACGCTAGGCAAGGTAGTCAACACTGAAGGGATTTTACTCCCATAGGGAACAATAGCAGATATTGAGGACAGTTACAAGTACCTGGGAATACCACAGGCAAATGGCACCCTCAAACAGGCAGCAAGGAAAGCGGCAACAGGCAAATCTATCCAAAAAATTGGTTTCTTGTGCGCACAACTTAGTAACTTGTGTGCAGCACTTAGTACCTTGTGCGCACCACTTAGTAACTTGTGCGCACTACTTAGTAACTTGTGCGCACCTCTTAGTAACTTGTGCGCACCTCTTAGTAACTTGACTTCACACCAAAGTACTTTGTTGTAGGCTAATCTTGCATATTTACATGTACGTGTTCATTAACATGTATTGTCCCTGTTGTAAATAAATAAACTCAAATTAGAAAACCATTCCCTACCAACCATTTCTGCGAATGTTGAAAGCACATACAAATAGATTAAATCCATCACCCGCCTCTACAGCGACTTTGGAAGCCACTAAAACTATTAATTATTCGTACAGTACAGAGCAAAAGTTTGGACATACCTTCTCATTCAATACGTTTCCTTTCTTTTCATGACTACATTGTAGATTCTCAATTAATGGGAATCAAAACTATGAAAGAACATTTAATGTATTGAATTACTGTATGTACTTAAACAAAAAGGGTGAAATAACTGAATACATGCGTTATATTTTAGATTCCTCAAAGTAGCCACCCTTTACTCTGATACTGCTTTGCATTCTCTTGAGCTTCAAGAGGTAGTTACCCGAAATGATTTTCCAGCAGTCTTGAAGGAGTTCCCAGAGATGCTTAGTACTTGTTGGCCCTTTTGCCTTCACTCTGCGGGTCAGCTCACCCCAAATCGTCTCGATTGGGTTCAGATCCGGTGACTTTGGAGGCCAGATTATTTCACACTTTTCTGTAAAAGTACTACATAATTCCATATGTGTTGATTCATAGTTTTGATGCCTTCAATGTGAATCTACAATGTCAATAGTCATGTAAAGAAAGGGAACTCATTGAATGAGGTTTGTCCAAATTTTTGGTCTGTAGTGTATATAGGTAGCCTACTGTATTCATCCTTTTGACATTTAATTACAAAATGCAGTGCAGTGGTAGGCTATACAATATCTTTTGAGTCAATACAAGTTGAAAGACAGCCCGTTTTGTTAATTTTCTAACATAACTGACAGCCAGCAGACTGAGAACAATACTGGCTATGTTGACAGTATTATTCTCACAATCTACAATAAGATGGTCGGATGAGACCAGACTTTGCACACTGCTGCGTTAGCGACAGATCAACGTTTTGAATTTGTAACAACAAAAACGAGGAAAATGCCTCAAGGGAGAAGAGCTGGAGAAGAAGAATGCGCAACAGAAACATACGGGTTTCCTCAGCAACCCTGGTCGTTCTTTGTAGCAGCTTTTTTTTTTGTCGTTTTATGCATTTTCCGCATTTTAAGTTTTCTATTTAAATTACAGCCTACCCCTTTATTTATTTAGGGCTTAAAAATGACATAATCAACTAAAGTGTTGTACAGAATGTATAGACACATGGTTAAACATAAAACAGAATAAAATATACCCAAATGGAATAAAAATGATGTTTCAATCTAATTAGAGTAACTAGAGTACATAAACATACATATAGTACAACAATTAGAAAAAAATACCCATAGGACAAAGCATTCACCACAGCCTACAAGGTGTCGAGATTAAAAGCAAGGCTAAAATAGTTCAGGTGTGTTTTAAATGTACATAAGGGTGCTGCTAAGAATTTTGGGCCCCATGACAAGAATCTTGACAGGGCCCCCAACACAGATTAGAATTTTTTCATATTAATTTACACAAAATCGTGCACTTTATGGTATTTTTACTATAATTCGTATATTTAAGTCAATCAGACTTCATGTGAACCATATATAACTGCTTCTGCACTGCTAACCCACCTTAAATTCATTATTTTGTGCTTGCACTAGCAATGTACAGTAAGTGGATTACAAATTATTTACTCTTATTTTTATCCAATTGTTTGAAAAGTGGTATTGGACAGATTGTAAAACGCAATCAGGATTTATAAAAGTTAAGGTATACATAATAAAATCAGATTAGTCCTTGATTTAGTAGATTATAATTCTTTGATTGAAGATAAGGGTTTCATTTTAATTTTTGGATCTTTATGTACATGTCTTATAAAAACGTCAGAATATTTTGGATTCTGTACAGAGTTTATTAAAGTGATACATATAATGTAGGATGATATTAATAGCTCGGTTTCTTTCCCCCCAAGGAACACCTAAAGGATTCACTATCAATCGTGGAATCCGGCAGGGCTGTCCCTTTTTTCGCTAATTATTTATTTTAGCTGCTGAGTTTTTAGCTATACCTCTAAAAAAAACTGTCCAGATCCCTTTGGTAATAATAACATTTTAATATTTTCTTAAGCATTGGGATTCTATTTACATTTAAAAAATTTGAGCTTATGTCAATACATGATATGGAGCAAAGTGACTTATATGGGATTCCAGTTAAAATGAGGTAAAATCTTTGGGAATGATTATAACTAAAGATACAAAAACCAGAGAACACTTAAATAATTTAGATGTAATAAAAAAGTAAATCTATACTCAACTCCTGGTTGCAGGCAACTCCTTGCAGGCAGAAACTCTGATAGAAATCATCTGCCAGCTACTGTACAAACTACTTTGAGCTGTTTGGGAGGTTTCAGTGCATCTCTTGATGATGATGTGGAATTGTGTTAATACATGATCCCCTATGTTGTCAAATACAGTATGATCATCTCTGCCAACCACCCTTCACAGAATACTTTCATATTATCTAATCCAGAATGTTTGCAAACTAAATTGAAACAGCGCAAAATCCTTTGTAGAAATTATCATATTATTCACATGATAAATGTTCAAAATAGTTTTACTAAAATTCACATAGTTTTAGGAAAAGTCAGGCACCAACAAGGCTTCATTGCTTAATTTGACAAAGTTATTTAATATGCATATTTCAAACGGGTCAAAATGACTGCCTTGGACATTTTAATGTTTAAGTGTATTTGACTGATGTGAATGATCAAGACCTCATTTTGACAGAGCCAAGGTCAACTGATAGTCAATATAACATCTTATGTTATCGAATCTTATGTTATCGAATCCCAACCATATATAATTTGCTTATTTTATCAGATCAAATGAAAGATTTCATTTTAAAAACGTACACAAGACAATACATATTGATTGCCCTCAAAGGGCCCCCCGTCTGTGCCGGGCCCTCAGAATCGTCCTAACCTTCCCCCCCCTGACGGCGCCCATGAATGTACATATGCATGCATATCAAAAAGGAGAAAATAATGTTTGGAAGAGTTTTACAATCAGACTTTTTTTATTATAAAAAGAACCAGAAGGTTCACTTTAACAGACTTTTGTAAATAAAACTGCCTTTTTTTCTTTTTTTTTTGGGGGGGGGGGGGGGGGTATAAAACAAAGCACAAGATAGTCGTGTTTTCTAACCACCATTGCGGTTTGTAAAAATGCCAAAGAAACTGAGATGCCACTGCTCAGCACAAATGGATTTTGTAGAATGATTTTCTGTGGGGTTAATTTATTAAATTATACATGGATTCAAGAAATGGCTTTAACAAACCAATCAGACAGCTGCAGTGAAACAGCACCATGACTCTAGCAGAGCTTCAGATAGTTAATATGATGTCACACAATAGATCACAGATATCAGCTGAATTTAAAAATGAACCCTCCCCCTTGACCAATTCTTTTTTAAGTCCCTTTTGTAGTTCTTTTATTTAATCTGACAGCAGTAAAAAGGTTTTGTGCAGATAGAGACTCTTGAGTTCAAGGGTAACTTCAAAGGGATGTCTCTCATATTAATAAAGTTTGACTCTGCTGCATTTTTTTTCTTTTTCTGCTGTGTGGAATTTATTCTGGACTTCAGCTAGTTTTCTCACTGACATCAAATTAGATCTTGAGAGTTTTCATTTCTGTTTCGGAGGATGCAGATTCATGCCTTTGCATAAATGTTGGCAAAGATTACATTTTTTGGAGCATTTTGTTTTAGGACGTCAGATGGAAAGAAAACGAACTAAATCAATTCATAGGATTCGCGTTTATCATAACAAATGACTCACAAGACAGAACAAAAATAACAAGCTGACCTGTATGAAATACATAATCAGAGTACACAGAAATGCATTTTATGAATTGTAAAAATGATTGATTTTCCTTATAAATTTTAAATACTGGTTCTTGCAGAAACATTGGGCAACAGATGAAAAATAAACGCAAAAAATAAGTAAAAAACTGTGTTGGATCAGTTCAATCTATTTAGAAGCAGTTATTTGGTTCCTTATCAGCTTCAAATGGGAAGTCCTTTAAATGCTTCAGCACAAAGGTCACTTAGGATTCAAATTGACAGTAAATTATTGATGGAAAGATGTTTCACACTGTGTTCTTTTTGTATATGAGCTAAAATAAACGTAACTTCTTGCTATGTACATTATGACAGAGTAATTTTGTCATGATTTACAAAGAGGGGATGAAAAGCTTTCATGCACTTTAACTAGAAAGGGCCCAAACAGAGCAATGATTGCATAAACTATTGGAGGCCTCGACATAATGAAAAATAAATACACTCTCTGTTCATCTAAAGCATCTTTGCAGCACAAAGCCACCTAGAAGGGAGTGGTGCTGTAATTGCTTTCCCTAGTCACTTTTTTAAGGGAGGCTGAGGACAACATTAGTTACTGCACTGTAGCCAATCAGGTTCATATGTTCACTCTGGAGTATGATGTTCCCCCTGAGGATGAGCAGTAGTTGTAAAGAGAGTTTCTAAAAACGATGACAATAAAAGCTTTGGAAATGGGAAAGCATCGAATAGTTTTTTTATTCTGTTATGTGCTACGCTTAAATCTCAGGAGTGGAAAAGATCAATAATCATATATTTTTTTATTATATCAGAGTTCATGGTACTATAGCACTCAGCAAAACTGACAAAGTTTCAGTCCCAAAGTGTTTCTTCCACTCAGTTCCTTTTATTTCCATAGAGTCACAACAAATTCGTTGTAAGGGCATTGTACAAGTCAAACAGGTCCACTTTAAACAAAATGCAGGTCAATTAGATTAATTCCAACACAAAACATATGGTAATTTTATTACTAATTTAATCCAAAATATATTGTGGAACAGCCATGAATTTTTCTACATATTGAACCCTAGCCAAATGCTTAGTGTCTGTCTTGATTGCCAAAATCTCTCAATCCCAACCTAACTGAATGCCAACATACATGAACAATGAAGAGAAAATAATTATTTTAATGGGAAGAAACATCCAGGACTGGTATCAGCAGCCATCTGCCTGGAGGGTTGAGGGACCCCCCAAAAAAACAACATTGAAAATAAAGAAAAATGAGGTAGAGTTACTTGCCGTATGTAGCGTGGGGGGGTCACATAAAGTATAGAGGGCTAATGGAAGAAAAAGCTGTGTCAAGAGGAGACAGCTCAAGCCAAATGCAGTGAAAAAGTTGTAATTGGCAGCAATAAACCACTCAATAGCTCAGCTAAAGACAGATGTACTGTTAAAAGCGTAATTTCAATGGAAAAAAAGACAACATCTAGTACACAAACTGATGGCACCAATTAATGATGCAGGCAAGACCGCTTATGCAGAGTCTGAGGCAAGACTAAAGCATACCCCAACAAGACCAAGACAGAGGGAGACCAAGGTTAAACCAATGAGACCATTTCAGACTTTGGCGCTAATCAGAACTAAACAGTTGTTACAAAGGTTAAAAGAAGATCGTCTTTGGCAGCTCATTGGCAACTTTTTGTACCTCTGCATTTTTTTGTTTACTTTGTTTTTTTGAGATAGCTTAGACAAATTCACCGTGTAACATCTTTTTAATCCACTGTTTTTTTAATTTTCTAATGTAGAATATTGTATATAAAAATGTTTTAGTGAAAAATTTGATCTTCCTAATTAGTTATAAATTCAAAGGCTTTTAAACTTTACTTAACTTTATTCTAAATCATGATCACTTTATTCTAAACCATCTAAATAATTCTGACCAAATGTATACTGTAAAATAATTGTGTGCTAAAGTAGAACTCACCTCTCATGATTTGTATAGATCTGTACAACAAAAACTTATATTATAAACAAGTTAAACAAATGTCCCAGCCACACTAAAACCTCTAAATCTAAATATTCATGAAAAAATTAGCAAAGAGCACAAGTTGATAGAGGGAATGGGTGAAATAATGGTTTTGTTCAGGAAGAAGAGAAAGCTAAACAAAGTAGCATTCAATAGGAGTGTTCTCTCTCAAGCAAAAACCAAAGTGTGTTCAGTCAATTAGTGCAGACACTGCTTCTTTCAGAATTTTATCCAATAACAAAAATGTGAATCTATGTTTTTCAGTAAGGCTATATAAATTTGGACTTTCGTGGTTCCTGCAGCTTTGAATCAAACCACACTCCGCTGGCAACATTCAAATAAGGTTAATTTGCTAACCTTAAGCTTGTGACCACACCTGTCAGTAACCAAAAGCTCATTTACACCTTTTTTATGTAAAATTATCTTCCCCTGAAATATTCTGTCTGAATTACACAATGCAGCACGATTAGGGGGCTTGCTCATTAAAATTAATGATACGCAAGTTTCTGTCCACTTCTTGGCCAACTGTAACACAATTCTTACACTATCTCTGTTTAATAAAATCAGAAAAGTGTTATGTGAAACAAAAATCACAGCCGTATTTCATAAGGATGCACCTATACAAATACTGGTATTTGGCATTGGGCCCAATACCGTCTAATGTATATTAATCGGTATCAATTAAAGTTAACCGATTCCATGAACCGATGCTAAAATGTGGAAATCTGGAATAAATTCACAAAAAGGTTATTTTTTTCACTTGAAATTGTTGCTTTGTTTTAGTTTTGTCATTTTATATTTTGCATCCGTTATATTGTCTTAGTTATGTTTAGTTAGTCAAGTCTGGTGCCTTTAGTCTCTTTGAGAAAGGTATAAGGTACAGTTTTTTTAATTCAGTATCATATTGGTATCAGGTATCAACGGATACACAAACCCAAACTACACCAGGCAAGCTTCTCTACGCCACACGCCTGGAACTTGGACAGAGATTTCGGGCTGCGCTCTTCCCTCATCTCTACTGAGGTAAACATTAATTGTTTATTTTCCTCCACTTAGTAATATGCTTATTAAGCAGGTCATCTCATCTGCTCTGTAGTCATAATTTATTTGGAGAGTGCACCCGCTGCCTGCTAACTAGCAGGGGGGAATACTGGCTGGGCGTGGTCTGGGCTGTGACTGACCTGCAGGCAGCAGCGCACAGTGTTGCCAACTTAGCGACTTTGTCGCTAGATTTAGCGACTTTTCAGACCCCTATAGCGACTTTTTCTGGTGTTATTGGAGACTTATCTGGTGTTTTGGAGACTCTGGCGTGAAGCACGTATTGTTCTGCAGTTACTGTCCTCAACGTGAGCCCCTCCCCCGTCCCAAAGCACTTACAGGCGGCCAGTCTCACAGTAGCCTTGCGCAGCAGTCCCATCTACAGTCTATGGGCGGAGCAGAGAGAGAGAGAGGAGACCCTCACCACTCGGCGTCCGGACTGCAAATGAAATGCGCTTGCGCAAAAGAAAGCCCCCGCTGGCTTGCAGAGCGGGATTTAAATGTAAACGTTTCTTTGCTGTGACGCTGTCACACAAATAAATCACTGCATTTGACTCACACAACCTCAGCAGCTCAGTCACTTATTCACCTCGTCCACTGTGTGTGTAGCCTACCTCTCTGTGACATAAGATCTTGCTAGCTAGCTCAGCTAAAAAAAAAAAAACTTAAAAAAAAAACCTAAGTAACTCTGCCAGAGTGTGTCTTTTGGGTCACTTTGCCGGTCCCAAGCCCGGATAAAGGAGGAGGGTTGGTTGTAGAGCTAGCAATTTCACCCTACAGAACAATCTTTTGATTAAATTTGCTGTTATAACATTTAACAATACAGGACAAAACTGATGTGTGTAATGTGGATCTAGACAAAGCATTAAAATCATTAAATGTTGTTAATGTTGAAATTATTTTTGTACATTTGTAGTTCTAAACATATTTAGGGTGTTTTTTACTCACTTTTGTCTCTCCCACGACGTTATTCCTTTCTCCTACAGCGTCCGTTACAGTTATTTGCAAATTGCCAATTATGCAAATTAGGCGATGACGTCATTTAGCGACTTCTAGCGACTTTTGGGACAGCCAATAGCTACTTTCCTTACTGAGGAGTTGGCAACACTGACTAGCAGGGGGGAATACTGGCTGGGCGTGGTCTGGGCTGTGACTGACCTGCAGGCAGCAGCCAGCGCAGAGTCACAGACCGCCAGAAAGGCGGAGAGAGCCACAGCAACGCGGGCTCCTTTGCCTCAAAGGGAAATAATCTGTAGGTTGAGTTTTTCTCCAGTTCTGTGGAGTAACTGAGTGGCTCTGAGTCATGTCATTTCGGGCCGATGTCTCGTTCTCAGCAGCAGGTGCCGAACCTGTAGCGGCATCGCAGCATAGAATGAGCGCCGTCTCGGAGTGGTAAATTGTTGTTACCAAATCTAATGCTAAATATCGATTAGCTCGAGTAATTTCGTGTGATTCTGCCTCGACAGGCGCACCTGCAGCCACTGTACGTCATTGTCTGCAGCAGAAAATGTGTTGCAGAGAGATGTATAAAGTATCTAAGCATGACGAGAAAATCATTCAGCAATGTGCAAAAAAAAGAAAAAGAAACACCATCACAATTATTCCATTAAAAATGAACTCTTAGCCCAGATTTTATTTTCCATTCAATGATGTTAGTTATCCTTTATCATTACGTTTATCATAGGCATTGAGCAAATGTCAGTAAGTAGGGGTAACCATCTGCATAACGGAGCACTCAAGTTTTGTGCTGCAATCAGTTAATAGCGCCTCGCTACGGAGGTGTGGCCGAGTTCCCCCCTCTTATACAAAGCCGTAGTAAAAAGAAAAGTAACTACACTAGAAACGCTACGCTAAAGAACTAACTAAATACTATGCTAATGATAACTTGCTAACCTGAAAAAAAAATAAAAATAAAATAATAAAAATCGATGTAAAACGCTCGCTCACTATTCCAACTCCAACTCGCTACAGGGCGTATGAAAGCCTCGACTGCTTTTATACCCCAGCGGCAGACCGACGGACGTCACACACCTCCAAATCACGTCACACAAACTTCTGAGCAAATGGGGAGGACAGGAATGAAATTCAAATGTAGTGCAACCGAAAATGCACAGATGGCACCACACAGAGGGTTTTAGGCTCAAAAGTGAGAATTTATCTAATTTGCACTCAAATGTCAAAAAAGGGACCAGGACATGTAGAGAGAACTATAAGAAGCATATTTATGCAGTTTATAAGCTACAAAAAGTTGATTTGGTGTTTAGTTGTCCTTTAAAAAATGAAACATTGGTTGAACAATTAAGTGTTTACTTACAGTAGCCTGGAAACTGGTGTTCCACCTTTTGGTACAGATCCTGGTTTTAAAAATGGCTTCAAGGCAAAGCCAGTACTGTAAAGTCTGTAGCTATGAAGTCACTGTGTTCAAAGTGACCGAATAAATCACCAGCCTAGCGTCACATTTTCCCGGTGGTTTCCAACCATTTTTTTCCCCCACTCCTCTTCCGTGGGTAATTTTCTTTTTTTTTTTAAAGGTAGCATTAATGTATTATCTCCACAAATACCGAAATGTGTTCTGCTGTGTTGTAGAGCTACTAAATGTCAGCTTCTCATAGCTACAGCTACCTGGCCAAAACAATGATGCCCTCCTTTGGTCGGTCCAATTAGAAATGACATTAGAATCAATGTGTTTTTTAGACTCAGGGATTTTATTGTGTATTTTGTTTATCTAACTGATGCAGGGAATTGAGTTTGGAGAAAATATTCACAAGCAGCATGCTTATATAACAAAGAAAGACTGAAAAAGTTTTTTATGATTTTTAATGAAGACCTTAAAACATTTTACTTGACTGACAGGGTCAAAAAATCCCAACAATCTTTTAAATGATAATGACATATACAATAGTATTGTTTTTTATAATTTAATCTTCAGTCTGGACAAGACGAAAACGATTTCACACAGGTCTCTAGTGGTCTTTGACAGTAGTATACCCATTATACAACCATACTTCATGTGTTGCAATGTTCACAAGTAGCAGGTTGAATTTAAGATATTTTTGTACAGTAAATAAAACCCAATGAATAGGATGGCCTCTTAAACACCATAAAGCTCCACTTTAATATGGCAGAATTCTTATAGAAATCCCCTCATATGAAATTGGCAGGAAGCAACAGCCTGGCCTATGCTGGTGCTTGATTAGAGGTTTAGTGCAGAGATTTTAGTCAATAGAGAGGAACGTTGAGGCCAAGCCCAATTAAGTGTATGAGCCTATTACACTGGATCTGATTGCATCTGCTGCACTCTCGACAAAGGCCGCAGTGATCAATAGACAGCCTCTCAAAATGGAGAGGCTCAAGACTGTAGATTTTTTTTTCTTTTGAGGCAGGGAATGGAAGACAGAGGAAAACCTTTAATTAGCTTCGAGCTCTTCTCCTGAGTTTGAGTTTGGAATTTATTAGATTTAGAAAATACCATATTCTAGGATATGCACGAATAAACTTAATTTGTATAGCTATAAAGATGCATTATCAGTAATGTAAGACCTGCAAATGCAGAGAAATGTTCTGCCAATTCAGGTATCAACATTAATGCTTCATTTACTGCTTGGTAAAATAGACCTAGCTACTTTAAACCTGTCATTTCCACAGTGGACATTTTATATGAACTCAAGCAATTTCACGCGCTGCTTGAAATGTCCTAGGTTTTGACCCTTTTGCTCACTGTTCCGTGCTGGTGGATCTTCCTCTGTGCTCTGTTTTTAGCTCCTTTTGACAAGATATCTGCAAATGGGAGCCACAATTTATTTGTGGTGCTGTGGAAAACAGCATATTGGTTGGTCTTATTAATCTGCATGATGCGTAAACAAATATGGCCTCATTATAATGCTTGCTTGTGCATGTAATATATAGGCAATATGGAGTTTGTAATTAATTACACACCTTCAATAAACAGTTTTTCAGTTCAGGCCCAATAATTGCATTTGAGTCAACGAGAAGCAGACCTTTAAAAGTGTTGTTGCTTATTTGTAGGTGTATCATGAATACTAAAGAGTTTAACACTTAAAAAAATGTAAGTTGGGGGACAAATGATCTGAGTTAACGCTGCAACATTAAACATTGTTTTTTGTTTAGTTAAATGCACTTGGTTAATCTTTAACACTATATTAACTTATTTCATTGTCTAAATTTAAGTTGATTCTAAGTCAAAAAAGATAATTGTAATGTTTGTGGACAATTCAGATCTAACTTTTCACTGTGAAAACAGAATTTCACCAGAGCTCTTAAAATATTTCTTTTCAGACCTTTAAAGTCTTATCACAACACTTTCTCAAGTACACAACTGTACTTAATCAACAAAATTATCAATATATATTCAGGATGTGTGAAGGGACGAAAAGATTAGGATGCTGGCAAGGAGATCTTTCACCAGAGCACTAAAATGCAAAATCTAAGCACATTGTACTGATATATTATGAAAAGTGTTCTACCAATAAAATTTAAATTTGATTTGAAAAAGCTGTGCAACAAATATATCAAGTGTTTGATTGATGTAATGCCATTAAAGATTTTTCAAATTATTGAAAAGGTTAAAAATCATTTGACATACACTTTTCTATAATGACAAAATAAAAATGTCTAATATTCTCTCTCCTCTTAGTACTACTTTTACATAGTTTCATAATATTTGAGAGACTGTGATCAACTTTCCTACCAGAAGTACAGGTTTTGATGGCATGCAGATAATTATAAACTTAAATCTAACACTAGCATTTATTACTATAAGTGTATCTAATCTTCAAAGTTTATTTTTGCTAGAATGATTACTTGTTTGAAAATATTATTTAAAAACTGCTGCATTCATAAGATTATCTACAATGACCAACATTTGTCTTTTTCTTTTTTGCAGTCTTAAGAATGTATTTTAAATAGAAAATAAAAAGATTAAACATAAACATAAACAAGAACATATCCTCTTGGCTGTGTAATATAAAGTTATTCAAAGTAAGGCTCTGGTTGGCAGATCAGTCCTTCAGTCTCCTCTCCCAGAATCTCACACTGCTAAGACGATAACAGAGATCGGAATCACAGATCATTGCATAACTAGCAAATCAAGAGCACGGGTTAACACTTAAACAACAAACAAACACTCAGGAAGATTTCTGTCAAGCTCTTTTAAATGAGTATGTCAAAGTACACCTAAAATTAGAAATATTAGAAAAAATACTTTAATTACATATAGAGCATAGTGTCATACTGTTAGGAATCATTTCTGTGTGACAACCTGCAGCAGTTGAAGAGTCATTGTTTTCTCTACCATCAATAATTTCTCAAGTTACTGAGGTATAAAATCTTGACCCTATTAGTATTGCCTATTATCCTTGTAGGATCAGGGGGTTTATAATATTTAACTGACTAAACATATTTATGTTCAAAGAAAACCTGGAAAATATGTTAATAGCAATTCATATTTAATTCTTCAAAAAAATTAAATAAAAAATATGTTTTTTTTGTTTTTGTTTTTTTCCACAGCAAAATAAGATACTGGATGTACTTTTTATTTTATTTAAAATACACCAAATCATTTAGCACAGAGGTTCATTTGAGAGACGTCCACGTGGCCATAATTATGATGCTACAGACATGAACAGTTTGTTAAAAACCACTTAAAGTCCACCATATATTGAGGTCTGAGGTTGTTAAATCAAACACACCTTTAAAAGTACCATATATCCTTCGCCGTCAGAGGTGGGGTCTGCGGCTGACTTCCTGTAAATCTTTGCTTGATGGTAGCATTAAATTTGGAAAAAGAACTTCGATTCTGTTGGTCAACCTCTTACCTTCGGGAAAAATCAAAGGGAACACATGCATCTTTTGTGCAATGTTAACATGATGACTAGTATTTTGTATACAATACAGTATAATTTACTCAAACACTATCTGGGTTTAACACCAACTACTAATGATAAATTAATTAGACCCGAGCCACAGAGCTAGAGTCAAACCCAGCTTAGTTTTATATACTCTAAAGAGGCTAGGCTCAGAAGTCTCTTTTTGCCATTAAAGTAAAACTTGAGTTTAACTGAAACTAGGATCGAATTCCCATCTCTGATTTTGAGGCATTGCAGCAGTACTGTTATGGAAAGAGAGCTCTGCTTTATATATATATAATCTGGATTATATTTATTGGCATAAAGTTAAGATGAAGAGGGACAGTCAACTTTGGTTCTATTTGATGTATCCACAATACCTTGTATTTATTATGCAGTCAACTTCACTGATTACATCAGCACATTGTTGTGACCCCAGTCCAGTGATGTGAGGGGTGCACCTGAGAAGTTAATTCGCATTTTGCTCCTAAATTAAGTCCATACAATATAGACCAAAGTAGAGTAAAATGTTTGCGCACCTGTATAGGCTACAAATAATTGACAAGTCATAGCCTACAACTTCTTTCTTTTTTCACACCTGCAAAACACAGAATTATCGTGATGACGTTTCAGACGCACAAATCCGCTTCGACCGTGACCACAGCCCTGAAAAAGGCAGGTGATGATTTCCGAGGAGGAGGCGAGGAGGCAGCTCAAAATGAAAATCGCCTACTTTATCGCCAAGGAGTTAGAGCCATTTGTGAAGTTTGGGCCACTCATCACACTGCACAAGAAAAACAGTGTTGATATCAACCCAACCTACGACAACCACGTCAAGTAAATTTTTCGAATAATAATAATAATAATAATACTTTTCATTTATAAATATTGTGTTTTTCTTAAACAAAGCAATGTAATGTAATTTTGACATGTGTGTACCGTTATGATAAGTAATGTAATTGCATTTGATGTCAGTCAGTCATGTAGTTTAGTAGCCTACATGTCAATGTGTGTACGGCATGTATTGTGCCATATGTTATATTGATATTTTTTTACCTCAGATTCCTAGGGAGATAAGTGGTTGTTTTGCAACACTGCTCATGGGGATCTAAGAAAGCTACAAACTATAAAAAATAAGCGCTTTACAACAGTTTTCTCATTCATACAGGTGTGTGGAAATGATTGGACAAGTTGAGGATCTCATGATAGAGAGCCTAGCTGTTAAGCTGAGAACAGCAAAGTACCTTGCAGTTCTCATCGACAGAGACACTGACACATCAAATACAGAGTGTGAGATTGTCCACGTGCGCCTGGTGGAGGGCGGAAAGCCAGTCACTCTCCTTGTTGGACAACAGACCCTTGAACACTCCCATGCCACTGGTAGGTGGTTACTCTAGCAGCTAGATAGTAACCTTTTAAGGCTATAAAAGTCTTATTGTTTTTTGTTGTCTTTCAAGGTGTTCTGGATGCAAAAAAAAGCTGCATTCAATGCAGTTTGCCCAGAGGATGATGAAGGGTCATATTATGAAGAAGCTGATCAGCTTCGGGGCAGATGGTGCCTCAGTAAATATGGGCCACCGTGATTACTCTCCTGCAAAGAGAGGCAGGGGAGAATATTATCGCTATCCACTGCATGCCACACAGGTTTGTATCTGAACAAATTGTGTACTTGTGTAACAGCGAGGAGAAAGAGGAGATGGATAGTTTTTTTTACTATATTTTGGCTTTCACAGTAGAGGGTGACACGGGAATCAATTGTCGCTCCTATCCCGATTACAAAAAAATACTCCCGCCACGTCCCGATCACGTGACAGCCCCCACCAAAAAATATTGTCCCGAAAAAATCCCGAGAGAAAGACTCCCGTCCCGACCCGAATCCCGTAGATTAGTAATTTACCTCCTATGGTGCTCGCTCCGCCCGCCCCACTTTAAACCATAGCGTAGCACAGCATCAAAGATCATCTATTTAGCTTTATCTGCCGTCTTTAACCATATCCTGCATTCTTGTTGTTTGGCCACCTTACCACGTCATGAATGGACTCGATTCGTCTGACTACCATACTATTAAGATACACGCATTTTCAGTCAGATATCATATGCTTACCAGTTTATCCAGGTGGTGTAGCAACAAAGTAGCAGTTTCAGTTTTGGTGTGTGCAGTGTAGTAGACCCGATGGAATTGCATTTTGCAGCTGAGTTAATAACCACACACATTGGCGCCACATCGCAGCGTCATTTAAAAAAAAAAAAAAATTATATATATAATTTCCTGTTTCCCGTCCGATCCCGCGGATTATTTCCTGTCCCGTCCCCATCACGTTACCAACAGTGAAATGGACTCCCGTCCCACGGGAATCCTGCAGGAATCTCGTGACCCGTGGGAATCCAGAAAAATTACCACCCTCTATTTCACAGACTAGAGCTGGCAATCCTGACACTCCAGAAGAAAGAACCAATGGTGTGCAAGGTTTACGATCTTCTGCATCTTGTGTGGAAGAAATTCCACTCCGGCGGGCAAAGAAGGTCAGTTTTACACAATGCATGAAGCTAAAAAAATAAGTCTAAGTCAAGTGACATTTCAGATTTGAATGACTGTCAGGTAATGAGGTGGCACAACACTTATTTTGCATTGATCTAATCACTACTACATAGGTAAGAAATTGAGAGCGCACTTTGTGTATTCTGCCATTTTCTCTCAGGCATGTTCGAAGAGCTTTCTTCACTTAGCCTGACTCTGCAGAGGAATGACCTGATCCCCCCCCTAAGCCATGTCAGAGCTGAGGAAGACTGTGACCAGACTAGAAGGACTTAAGTCTAGGGCAAAGTCCGGAGGGATGCTGGAGAAGATCCAGACCATGCTTGCTCGGCATGGAGATGATGAGTGCAGATTCCAGGTGTGTTAGGATAAGTGTGTTTGGATCTAAGGTAAACAGTTGTTTAGAGCAGAAGCATGAGAATCCGTCACTATATGAGGTCTGTTTGATTTTAAGATTTGGAGAAATCTAGTCTTTAAAACAATTTTGAGTGAGATTGTCGCTCTCTCTCCCTCTCTCTCAAAGGGAATACCACTGAAGGGGAATCTGACAGGTCTCACAGACCTCACCCATCCCCAGCTGAAGAAGCATATGGAGGCGGCCATCAACATCGGTGTGACTGAGGTAAAAGCCAGGTTTGGTGGGCTCCTGAATGATGAGGCTGAAGTCAAGACCCCGGTGCAGGCCTTCAGAGTCTTCAACCATGACACATGGCCAGATGACCATGGCAACCTTCTGACCTTTGGTGATGATTGTGTGGCAGACTTGAGGCATTTCAGAGAGCCTCTTGAGAGGTAAGAATTTATTTTGCACTGCTGTGCTATGCGATGCGAACAATGATGTTTGGATATTTGCTAACTCCCTCTGTTAAATCTACATATCAGGGTGTGACCTGGAGGCTGTTCAGGATGAGTGGCAGAGACTGAAGATCTTGGACAGTCAAAGCTTCAAGGACAAGTCCTACAGTGGCCTGTGGGAGACCATGCTGACCAAGGAGCCATACAAGGAGGATTACAAGGTAAGCAAACACTGCTGAGTGTTTGTATGCTGCAGTGCCCTCCTATTATTGGTGGTTATAGATGAGATAAGGAAGGCCTATCTTGAGCCCCATAGAACATACTGGAGTTGGTGCAGCTGATGCTGGTGCTGCCCATTTAAGCTGCCCAGTGTGAGAGGGGTTCTCTGCACAGAACCGCATAAAAAGCTATAAAAGAAGCAGCCTTGCTGTCTCCACCACTGAAGACCTCATGAGGATCACCCTGGAGGGGCCAAATCTAGAGGATTATGATCCAAGTCCTGCCTTGGACCGTTGGATGAATTCAGCAACACGTGCCAGGCGACCAGACTATAAAAAAAATTGTTCTGTGTATTTAATTTAATATGATTTAATAATAAAATTGTTATTTAAGAAATTTCATAGTGCTCCTAATTTTTTTTCTGCGCTCCTAAATTTTTTTACTTAATTGGTGCTCCCCGTGAAAAAGCTAAGCGTACAGCCTTGCACATGATCTTTAGTCTGTGATATTGTATACTTGTGTCCAGTGGTGGCTGGTGGAATTTTCTCCAGGGGGGACTATGACTACATTTACATTTTTTAACCTAATTACTTACAGGGTAGCTGTGAATTACTCATGACTAATTAACATTCCAAATGTGACTAAAAAAACAACAATTTGCAGTGTAAAGGGAAAAATCCAATTGCCATGGCTCTTTCTCATTAAATAAAGGAGCGATTTTTTATCTTTTAGCCAGTTGCTAAGGCCAATTAACTGGCTAAGATTTTCTGCATGTAAAGCTGACTGTTTCTCAATCATGTTGGACAACCCTGATCATCCTCTTAATAGGACTATCCTACGACCACAGAATGATTTCAGTCAGAGGCTTCAACAGTTTTGCTAGAACAGACTGCTACTGCACAGGAGAAAAGACTGAGCTGTCTATAGAGGTACTGGTTCAGACTGGGATCACTCTGTTCATTCTCTGAGAACCTGCCAGAGCTCCACTTAAAGCCATTCAGAGTATGAGAAGATATGGTGGAGAAAAGGCTGTTATATTTCTGCTGTTCTTTATTATTTCCACACAGCTGCTGATACAGGTTTGGGTGATCTCATATGAAAAATAACAAATGGAAGGTAAAATAGAAATTACCAAAACCTATGAATAAACTTTATATTTGGATATCAGCAACCGTGTTAAATATCAAATAAATATAATGTAATATAGACTTAGTAAAAAAAATGTCACAATTCCCCTATTTCATAAATGTAAACACTCCGCAAACTCTCAATCTAAACAATAGGACTACATGCTCTTATTGTGAAGTTGCGCGTCTACACAGCTACTTCCGCTAGGCTCTGCTGCTAACTATTAGCAGTAATATAAGTCCGAAAACACAACTTAAACTGAATAATGCACATTTTTAACGCAGTGGTACCTTACTATGAAATGTACACAAGCTATAGAGAGACCCAACATGCATTATTTCACATTAATTCAGCGCTTTTTACTTTCGTTTTACTGCTTATTGGTATTTATATTTAGCTGATAATTAGGTCCGAGCCATTTTACCTCAAGCTTCTCCTCCTGTGTTTTTCTCACAAACGATATTGTTTTGAGTGATATAACAAAATTATTATTTTTTATTCCTGCATTTTGTGTCTCTTTTCGTTTGTCTCCAACTCCCGTGGTTTGTCTCTACCTGTGTGCCTGCTGTAGGCGGAGACACGCATATCTGTGGCTGTACGTCTTGGAGCACGCAACAGAGGGTATTACGAAATCACATTGGGGCAAGCACTTCCCGTGCCCATTAAAATACATTGTAAGGTCCAAACTTTGAAATAAAGAATCTCACAATGTAACTCTATGGGAGTGCCTGGGGCGATTTGCAATCTGACTGAGATCGCCCCAAAGGGTTTAAGGTGGGAAAGTGACATTCAGGCTGTTGGTTGGACAATAATATACAGAGTTGGACCGGCAATATTAGACTCTTTTTCTCCTCTCTTTTTTTCCTGTGACTCAAGGAGAGCGATGCACTATTAAGAGTGAGGAGTTGTCATCATGGTACAGAGCCCCTCCCCTCGATCCTCAGTCTCTGCCATTTTGGTTTCCTTCCAGCGGCAAACTGTGTGGTTTTTAACTCGTTAGTAGAGGAGGTTGTCACCATGCCTGGAACTCACTGCTGCGTTAAAAACTGCTCTAGTACCACACATTTAACTACCCAAGCCAACCCAGAACCAGGTTATCATCCCCCAACACAAAAACCTGGTGCCATATAGTCTATGCCTGCTACAGTATGTGTCATTGGGCTAAAATCAAATTACAACTAAATACCTAAAGATACGGTACACAGCTTTAGCCTACATCAAACCATGTTGGAAACGTTTGTGTACATTGAACATCTCGTCACAATCTAGTGTTTACGAAGCAGTCGCAGTAAATTACTTTGTCATTTTGGTCAAGAACTGTCTGCTAAATGCAATGTAATTACGACACACTAAAACTACCTTTGCCAGTACATTGCTGTTTGTCAACTGGAGGCTTGTAGACGGCCAAGTCCTGCACCCAGCCGCAGCAGAAAGCCTCGTAGCTTTCCAAAGATTTGTGGCTTTTAAACTGCAACGTGTAGAAACTCACAAAAAATAAGGTAATTTACTATATATAGGCTACGTGCACGGAGGGAAAGTCTCTGTGCCATTCCGCTGCAGGGGAGTTCGTATGGGTCCGTATGTTTAATGTCTGAAAGCTTCTCCAAATACCGCTGTTTTGCTGTAGGTATAAGCTTGTCCCTTTAAGGTCCATTTTCTTTTGCCTTGACTCTCCGTTGCTCTATTTTCTTACTTTCCGTCTATTTGCAGATCTGTCCCGCCGAAATAATACACGCGCAAAAATTAAAGAGCTCCGGAATGTTAGCCGCTTCAATACTGTTAAGTTCTGAAGGCGTTGCCCAGGCAACCGATAGTGTCTCCTTACATTATGGCCGACCAACTCAGACCCCGCCCAAATAGGCACGTGTCTCCTCACTCTCAATCGCCCATCATGGACCAGCCGACCCTGCTGGGGTCCCCCTTTTTTAACTTTTGACCTATTAGTAATAAAGGTTAAAGGAAGACAAAGCTTTCTGAGAAAGAAAGAATTATAAATTCCACTCCAGTCTGACAGGGTTAGGAATTCATTTTTATGACAGTCACACAGAAGTTTTTATCAGATGCTCTTGTTGTTAAAACCTACTAGAGCATAGGCAGGAGAACAAGTGAGCTTCACAGTTGGATTCCTGCTGATAAACAACCCCTCATGGAAGTTAATCATGAAGTCACACGAACATTTGTTAATGCTTAATTTTCAGTTCTGTGTTCATGTCACTTATCTCTTTTCCTGAATAAATACTGCTAAAGGAAACTGAATAATACCACAAAGAAAAGTAGGGTTTTGCTACATTGGAGGTCTCTTGTTACAAAGGCTACAATTTACCGATAATGACAGAAGTCAGCCAGCTGCCATGATGACTCTGTGCATCCATGAGAAAGTAGGCTGTGTTCTTTGAGAGTCTCTGCAGAGACCTTTAGTGGAAAAGATGGGCTCTTTTGGCATTTGGATGCTCCATTTCATCACTGTTTGTCTCCCACCTTTGTATCACCCACTTGGAGTTGCCCTTTCTGCTGTTAGGGTCAGTGTTTAATTTCGTACAGCTCTTTCTTTTAACAGCCCCCCCCCCTCCTTGCTTTGCTTTTGGACATTTTCCTTACCATGTCTGTCCACACAAAATATCAGATAAAACCTTACTTTAGGTCCATAAAGTATAAGAATTGAAATTGTGCATTTTATACATGTGTGGTTGTCTTATGAAATCAACTTGCATATAGCTGTGATACACATCCTCAGATGTTTGTATATTTTTACAATAGCAAAGCAAAGATTGTAATGAACAATGTTTTGAAGAATGACATTAAAAATACTGTTAAAACCATTTATCCATCCATCCATTTTCTGAACCGCTTAATCCTCCAGGGGTCGCGGGGGGGCTGGTGCCTTTCTCCAGCTGTCAACAGTCGACAGGCGGGGTACACCCTGGACAGGTCGCCAGTCCATCACAGTAAAACCATTTATCTTGCCATGTATTGTAAAATATCTAAAGAAAAACTGATCCTATATGGGTAAAAATGTGTAAAACATAAGTGTATATTGGAACTACATTGCGTCTCGTCACTAGTGGTGTTTTCAACGGCCTGGTTTAATTTTAGTCTAGTCTTTGTATCAAGCTCTCATTTTTATTTTATTTTTAGTCATGTTCATACTTTTTTTTAGTCTAGTCAAGTTTCAGTCAACTAAAGGTCTGAGGATTTTAGTCTTATTTTAGTCAGAATTATCTTTTGACTTAGTTTTTGTAGTCGATAAAAACTGATTACATTTATTTTGGTTTGAGTTAATCAAAATTTTATTTTAGTCTCTTTTTAGGAATGCAATTGTATTTAACCCAGTCAGTATGCTATATGTACCTTGTAGTATAGACAAAACCAAAATGTTATTTTAGCCAAACCCATTTCAAACAAGGTTTTTATATTATTGTTAACTTAGTGTCGACTCACCTCAATTTCTTTATGCAATGCCTAGAGATGTCTCAACTTTGTTGTGTTCTTCCCTGCGATTTTGTGGCAGCACATCTCCCTATCTTTCACCACAAGACATTCATTAGTTTTATGTTCCACTATGATGTATTTAAAGTTTTTCCAAATGTCTTGTTTTCTACCAAACACCCCTATCTGACAGGTGTTATGCCAAAAATAGCCTGCATTCAAATTTAAAGTTGCCGAAATATGCATCCCCTCTCTTTTAAAGCCAAAAATTGGATAGCAATTTGTAATCCGGCTTCTTAAATCAGTTTGTAGAACCTTTTTTTACTGTAGTGTTTTTGATACATCTATACCAGTTCATCAAATCCTTTGAATAAAAAGGCTCAACATACTTTTTACATTTTTACTTGGGTACACCATGTCATTTTTCTTCCTCCTAATAATTTTCTCCTTTGTGATGGTTAATAACAAAACATTCCAATAATACGCACTTTAGTGTGTGGTTTTGATGTGACAATGTAAAAAGGTTCAAGGGGTGAAACTGAAGCCATTTAAAACATATTAAACTTATTCTGTTCACACCAATACCACCACATTCCGACTTATATTGTAATTAGCCAAACTTGACATGTTTAATTATATACCACTATGATGGTTATTCATCGCAGGAAAATGTTGTCTAAAGCATCTTACTAGTAGCAAATGTTCCTTCTTACTATTCTTGTTGAATTGTTTTCACGCATTTCTAATCCTCTCACATTCGAGTTTGTGTCCTTAGTCATATAAACGGCATTAATCTTTCAGCAGCCCATACCTTTCTAAGTCTGATCTTATTTATATTTTTACCTGTGGGAGGTAACACTGCTCAACACAGCACTCTACCTCTGCCTCTGTTCTTGCCCTTTTTACAAAAGCCATTTGTCTCAGCATTCAGATTTCTTGATAACACATCTTATCAGTGAAAATATGCTGCAGAATAGAGGGCCAAAGGCTGCAGAGCAGCAGAATGTTCCTCTGGTTCAGCTGTAATATATGGTATATATAGTGATTTTCAGCCGAGGGAAAAAAGACTGAAGAGTAAATACTGAGTCAGCATCACTGCTGGTAGGACGGTGAAATGAGGTGTTTCTATTGTTGCAATTTGTACATAACTGGCTCCAATCAGCCTCAAAGAAAGAACATGTTTTTCAGTTTCCTTTTTTTCCTGGCCTCTGACAACGACTTTCATTATATTCTGTTGACAGTCAAAAGAAAGTCTGATCTCAGTCTTTTAGATGCATAAGGAACTGTTGTATTTTGCTACCCAGGAAGGAAGAGACAGTCTCAACATTGAGTTTAGTTGCAGCCCTTGGTGAGTCTGAATATTTTAGCAATTAAGTTCTTGAATAAAGAATTGACATAATCTATAATTTGGAAACGTGACATAAAACTCTGTCATGAAAATAAGTATGAATTCTGGATTTTCTAGAGTAATTTACACATTGGGTGAATGCAGCACCACTACCGACTTTCTGAGAGGTATGCAACCACAAAAGACATTTTTAATGCTTTTGCATTTTTATACATTTTATGCATTTTTTACATGTTTTATACATTTATAAATTCGTGATGTACATGATCACTTCAATTAGAGAAATGTTTCCTGATTTCAAAACTTTTTCTTTTCCATTGCAGGGGCGTCTCCTGCCTTTAAGGAGTACCTGGGCTTAGCCCAAACAATTTGTGATAAAAAAATTTTTTTGAATGTGTTACAATTAGGGATGCATCAATACTAGCACTAGTATCTGGAATTGGGGCCAGCACTGTGTTAATATACTCATATTGTTATCGGTTAAAGTTAACCAAAACCATGAACCAATAGTTAGAATGTGAAAACTCTGCATTAATTTCACAGAAAACTTTTATTTTTTATTTTAAATTTTCCTTTTGTGGTCATTTAATTGCACATTTTTTATCTAATCATCATCACTCATTGTAACAAGTAGAGAAGAAAATGAAACGTGTCTTCCAATTAATTGCATCTTTTGTGTTGTAGAAGTATTGGCAAGTACTCACATCCAAGTATCGGTATTGGTTTGAAAAAATGTGTATCGTTGCATCCCTAGTTGCAATCGATTAGAGACTGTGGCATACATGGTAAGGTGCCTAAATTATCATTCATTTTCCATGCATGCATGTCAGAACAGTTTAATATGTGCTTGGATATACAACAGCTTATAACATTACATATAATGTTCATTTTAATGGTCAATATTTTGTGTTTTGGAAAATTACACCTGAAAACTGCTAAACAGTAATTTAGTTCAGTCGATCCTTCTTCACTTGCTTCTGTGTGTCTCCTCTTTCTCTTCATTACTTGAATGTCCATTTTTTCCCATTTATCTTTGCTTTTTCCATCCATCTCCACTAGTGAACTCCCCCATTTTTTTTCTTCACATTTATAATTAGACTTCTAACAAATATTGTCAAACATACACTATTCTGCTATTGCCGTCTCCCTCTGTTCGTTATTTCTAGCTGTTGTCACTGCCCTACTCCCTCTCATCACTTGGTCTTCACTCATCATTGCTATTATCCTGGTTGGTCTTTTTGGCTCAGTCAATAATGTCATAATGATGAATGGGCATATAAAGTAAAGGAAGGCTTTAATTTTTTTATTTATTGTGTCCTCAATGAGCCACGGTTATTGTCTCCTTTTGAATTAGCTTCTATCTATATTCTAATAGGCATTATAATAGTTGGACCTTTTCTTTTTAACTATTTACAATGTTAGAATATTTCATTGTTACCAGTTCATGTGCCTAATAATGACACTGGTGGTTCTGCTGGAGCTGCATCTCTAGCTCCTCTCTTTAGGTCATCTCTCCTACCTTCTAGAAGATCATGACATAACAATTGTGTAAACCATGACTTTTGTAAACTAATAATAAAAAAACACAAACTAAATATCCTTATGTAAACAGCTGGGCTACATCAAGTCATGATGCATCAAGAGTGTCAGAACAGTGCTCACTTTATCAATCTCTAGTACGAATTTAAATAACTGATCAATTTCCATGTTTGTTTGGAACACTTCTGCTGCTGCTGGCTCTTTGTCTGGAGCTCATCTTTGCTATCTTCGACAAAATTATTTAATGAGAACTAAATGTGCAACAAACATACGAGAAAACAGGCTGCACCTTTAGTAATACGATATGTAATACAAACCAGTGGAAAATAAAAACCAAATCAACAAGTTCAACAACAAGGGAAGCGTTCAGCCTTCCTGTCTAAAGCAGTTCTCAAATGGGAAGTACTGTCTGCACGGAGGGAGGTGAGTTAAATAAATTAACCCCAAAGAATCAAACAAATTTTATAGTTGACATAGCTATATTAGTGTTTCCCACATCAAGTTTGCTATAATATTTTGTTATTTTTTTGACTGTAATTAAAAGTTTTTTGTTGCTTTTGTAGTAATAATTTCTCATTCAGTTCCTCAGTCTATGTGCTTACTAAGGATAACAAGTTTGCTACCAAGAGGACAGCTAAATAAAATTATGCCTAATAAGCCAGTGTTTGCCTTTGTGAATCTCCCCTTTTTACAAAGATAAATTCTTAAACTTGGCCTCCATCTAGAAAAAGCGAGCAACAGAGTTGCAACCGTATCTTTTTTTCTAATTTTTCTATGATCCATTGATTTCTTTTAGTCTTAGAAATGTAGCTATCGTAATATATCTTCTGATTTGGCGCTGTGCACTTTTTTGCGCATGCATTTGTAGTGAGCGGCCTCGTTAGGAGAGGGGAGGGGCCATGTGTAAACTGTAGTTCTGACTACAGGCCATAACCTGCGGCGGCACCAGGGACGGTCTAGGGGGGTCTCAAAACTCTCCCAAAAAAAGCCTTCACGCCCCATTTGACCCATCACCCATGGGCTTAAATGCCACGGGTTACGTGTGGGACATATCCCCCTCACTTTCTTTGTCAGTGCCCTCTGTTTTCCGCACTTTTTTCAGCTGTTACTGCTGTTTAATGTGCGGTAACATATTTTTACGAGCCGTCTTTAAAAACAACTTAAGTGCACACACATTAATGCAGGCATCTGCATCACAGACAGGTGCAGCATAGCAGCTTATTAAGCAAACTAGCCAGACACAGCAAAAGGATAGAAACTGCAGAGATTTTTCCAAACAAGCTGCAGTTTGAGTTTTGCCGATGGATACAGGTAATCTTAGTTAAATGATAGCAATTTAACACATTCAACTATATCTTTTTAAGCTAGTTAACAATATTAGTGTTAGTAACCTTTTTTTTTTGCAAGTGTTAGTAATTTTACATAACTTGCTACTTAATGCTTGGAGTAAACCCACTCCAATGTAGATTTTGTGCTCATTATAGCTGTCCACATATTCGAGAGAAGTTGTTATTGCCCTTGTTAATAGAAATATCAGATTCAGAGGGAAGACACAGGCCAGCAGCTGCAGAATATGGAAATCCAAAATTCAAAATCTCATAAAATAGAATATTACATTAAATTAATAGAACAAGGACTTTAAATAGGGAAATTTTTGAACCTTCAACAGTCTAATCAAGCATACATACTCAGTATGTAGTTGCTTTGGGCCTCTTTTACATCACTTCCTGCCTCAGTGAGGCGTAGCATGGATGCAATCAGCCTGATGGTTTTATTTATTTTTGCTACTGATGGCTTGCCATATATAGCCGTTACCGGACAATGAGTCAAGTCAGCAGCAGCACTGATAAGAGGAGAGCACAACCACCCTGTTCTGAGTGATTGAGAGAGAGGGGAAGCTGTCGCTGGTGAGTGAAACAACAGAGTTTAAACATCTGGGGCCAGACTGAAAGTAGTCGCCACTGCTCCATTGTTTTAACAGAGCTTCGATTCAGACTCCCTTGTGGAGCTTGCTCAGCTCCATGCAAAGGTCACAGCAGGTGAAATGTTCATAATTAATATATGCATCTTATTAATCTACTTAATGTGTGATGGCATGATACAGATTTCATGTTCAGTTTGTTCGTATTTAATATTGATTAAAATTAATGAAAATTAAATTCTACTAAATTGTTCATTATTATCTTTTTTTTTTTAAATAACAGTAAAATTGATTATGAGTGGATTCTTTTGAGTCAACATGACCAACAACAAAAAAAATTAAAAACCGCTTTAGTGAGGGTGAGCAAGCTGCTGCTCAAAAGATCCAAATCCTCATGTCGACTAGACCCAATTCCAACTTCCAACATTTGAACAGCCCTGGAAATTAAATCTTTGTTCACATGTAATTTTCTGAAGCTAAACGATGGAAAAAGCAATATGCTACTTGTTGGCACTAAATTGATTTTATCTAAAGCTCTCCGTTTTTTCATCTTATGTTGACAGTTCCTCCATTCCTCCTTCACCGCATGTAAAGAGTCTTTGTGTCATCCTCGACAGTACACGTTCCTTTACATCACATTAATAGCATCACTAAGTCTGCCTGTACTTCCATCTCCGTAATATTAATCGTCTGCGACCCTCCCTCACCCCCATGCTGCTGCCAGTCTGGTTCGCTGTCTTGTCACCTCTAGACATGACTAAAGCAACTCCTTACCATTTGTCCCCCCCCCCAAAAAAAAACTCTACACAAACTCCAGCTTATTCAGAATTCAGCAGCAAACATAAGAACCCCTTCCACCCATCAAATTACACCTGTCCTGCAGCAGCGACACTTGCTCCCAGTCACTCGTTGCATACAGTATGAGATACTACTTTTTACTTACAAGGCCATTCATAAACTCGCCCCCCATACCTCGCTGACCTCCATGTCACCGTACCTGTGTGTGCTCTCAGATCTTCTTCATATATCCATCTCACTGTCCCATCTGTATGCCTGGTAACAATGGGTGAGAGACCATTCAGACAACTTTGGAACTCACTCCTGCTTCACATTCACAATATCACCACATTCTCACTCTTTAAAAAAGGACTCAGAACACATCTGTTCAGGCTTTCCTACTCATTATAGCTCATATTACATCTGTTACTGCTGCTTATATGTTACTTTTATATGTTGTTCATACTGTGTGATGTTTATGCTCTTTGTACTTGACCATTTGACTTATATTTCGACTTTGAGGGTCTGAAAGGCGCCTTATTATTATTGTTATTATTACTACGTTTTCCCTGAGCAGACTTATATTAAAGTAGCATTATTACATAACTATGGATTTAGAAATTTAAGGTAGGATAAAAATGTATTTCACAAAAGACAGATAAATGTTTCATCAGTGATCATAACTAGACAGCTAACATGAAATTTTTGGACCAAATTAAGTTACATTTAACTAAAAGATCTAAATACATAGTAGTTTCAGGTTGAAATTTTCAAGCTACATTCAGTATGACCGAGAAAGAACTGACTGAACGGATACAAAATGATTCGTTTCCAGGTTCAATCTATACACCCAGCTTTTTTTGCTGACGTGTCTCTGGTTAGATCCTGCAAAATGATCCCAGTTCAAATCTTATGGTCTGCCTGCATTTTTCTCCTTTAAGGAGGCATTTATTTGACTCATGGGTGTCATCTGTGAGCTTTCTGTTACACTGCTGGTAAAATAGAGAACTATATACGTTTGTGTGTTTGCACACATTTTTCTTCAAGACAAAACGGGGGCGACTGAGAATGGGAGCACCCTTCCACCTCATCTCTCTCGCTCTCCCACACATCCATCGTCTCTCCTCCCACGCCATCCGTTCCATTACAATGATAATGGGATTTGGAAGGCTGCATTATTGCTGCTGTCTGAGCGAGCCAGGCCTTGTGATACCCCTGTCCGTACTGCTCCCAGTGAGTCTCATGTCGGTCTCCTGATTCCATTCAGAGGCCTGTGTTAAAGACTGAGGGGACTTGTCTGGTTCATGGCAGTTACTGCCCTCTGCTATATGGACTGCTGAGTTTAATTTTGGCACACTGACTGCGTGAAAAGCTAATCTAAGCTTCTGGGGATTTTGTTTTTATAGCTGCTCCACTGTGGCCTCCAGCGAAGCTTATTTGTACAGATGGAGGTTATGTTTATGGCCATTCATAAGAGCAATTCTTAGACACTAATTTTCAGGACTGCACGCTGCCCTCAGGGGTTTGATCTCAATTTTAAACAGCTGAAAAGTGGAGCGAAATTGCCAAGGTCACAGCTGAAGCCAATCCCTAAATGAGATCCATAAAAAGTATGGTAACCAAAGATAACATGAGAACAGCAAAAGGCATGCATCCAACTGAACAAGTTTTAGTTGTTAAACTGTTGAGTCTGCCCAGCTGTGGCTTACTGGATGTAGGACAATATCTCAAGTTTCCCTCAATTACTTTTTTAATAGTAAAGAAGCCATAATCCATCAATTTCTATATTTGTATTGGAACCAATGCTCAGTGATTTCTTCATGTAACCAGATAATTGTCGTCATGTTAATAAGCAGTAAACAAATTGCTCCTTTTGCATAATATTTAGATTTAAGTCAGTTTTAGATTCAAAATTCCTAATTTTTCTTTTAAGATTAGAAAAGATAGAATGGGGTGGGGTCGAGTCAGTCTCTGGACAGGTCATCAATCCATTGCAGAGCCTGGCTGGTTTTGTCTCCTATAACTTTGAATAATTATTCTTACGTTCTCCAGGGCATGTCTTTGCGTTGGATCTTGGCTGCTTTTACACTCATTTAAGTTCAAATTAAAATGTTACAGATTAGAATTTAAAAAGTTCTGTCTACTTGGAAGGAAAACATAGAAATAAATGGGACCGATTAAAATATTATACATCATTTCATTATTGTGTGTCTTAAACCAAATCATTATGGTCATTTTATCAGTAGGCTATAATTTCCTAAAAATCAGAAAGCGTTAGTTTCATTAACTTCTTATAAAAATACAAATTCCATTAGGATCTAAAGTATGAATTATGAAAAGTATAATATCTTTGTTAAAGTATTCAGCTAAAATTTTGCTACCTATAAGTAGGATATTTAAAGAATGCATTTTTAAAAAGGTAGTATAAAGTTAGAGGCAATTGTTCACTGCTATCTCCTGTTAAAAGGTAGAGAACCTCAGTCTGTAAAAAACCTAATCGACTGTTTAAGTGAGGTTAAATCCTGGATGTCAGTGAAGTTCTTGCACCTAAATCAGGATAAGACTGAAGTTTTATTATTTGGAAAGATTGAACTGTTGCTGGAAGGTACCAGTCCCATTGGCCTTTTGAAATATTTTAACTGTACTGTTGCTAACAACCTTGGAGTAAAAAATTGATAACAGTTTTAAACTGCATAGACAGATTAGTAAAGTAGTCCAGTCTAGCTTTTACCAGTTGAGGCTGTTTAGTAAGATTAAATCACATCTACTTTATTCCGGTTTTGAAAAGGTAATTCAGGCCCTCATTACCTCTAGACTGGATTAATGTAACTCTCCTTTATTCTGGGCTAGACAACTTTCTCTTTTGTTTCGTGTGCAGCCCGTTCAGAACACTGCTGTTTGTCTCTTAACATGACCAAATACATGACCATGTTCCACAAATTCTTTCCTCCCTGCACTGGTTGCTGGTTCATTTCAGGGATTGATATAAAAAAATTATCCTTGTTTTTAAATATTTAAATTGTCTAGCACCCCCTTTTCTGTCTAAGCTTTTACTCTCGTATGCCCCTAGGAGGACACCGAGATTTGACACTCAGTTGTTATTAGTTGTTCTGATGGGGCCTTTTCTGTTTCCGCTCCTCGGCTGTGGAATGCTCTCCCACTCAGCATAAGGAAGGCAAGCGCTCTAGAAACTTTCAAAAACATCTTTTCAAATTGGCTTTCCACTCCAGGTGATCAGAAACTGCCCAAACAGCTGAGTTTTTTTGTTGTTGTTTTTTATTGTTTGCTGTATATCTGTTCAATTTTATTCACTATTGGGTGTTGTTTAGCTGGACACTTGTTGAGTGCTCCACTTTATGATCTGTACAGCACTTTGGTCTCCCTGTATGTGTAAAGTGCTATATAAATAAAGGTTATTATTATTATTATTACTATTATAAAAAACAACACCAAAAAAGCTAATTAGTTTTTGATATCCATATTTTCGTCTTCCAAGTCACTGTATTGCAGCATTTTGCACTTCAGGCTGTGCACAGCAGGCTGAAAGCAATTCAGATCGTGTTGATATCAATCTGCTAGCTTTATTATGGGACACTGGATATACGTCTCATCTGTCTGGGGGTTTTTTTGTGCTGTATGTTGCTTGCCCAACAAAAAAAAACAAAAACAAAAAACACAAAAGCCAAAACCCATCACACGTTGAGCAGAAATCTGTTAAAAACATCAACACAGGAAGGGCAGTCGATGACTTCTTGAGATATTTACTTACACAAAACCAGATTGTTGATATTATTTCATATTTACATCCCAGCAAGTCAAAATGTTCTCTTTGGCTGATTCCAATCGCTGTTCAACTGGAATGTCTCACATTGCTGCTGTGCTGAAGGACAGTGATATGGAATAATTCCATAGATATGGAGATAAGGTTAAGGCTGATTCAGTATCAATGGGAGTTTCTAAAATATTTTTTAGGACCTGAAAATAAACCAATTGTTTGGGTAATTTCTCTCTCCCCATCTAGACGGGAGTAGCTTCCTCTCTGCAAGCTCTGTGAACTTAGAGTGAGTTAGTCTACAGACATAATAATAGAGTCCATCAGTGGAGCCAGAGTAGTTGAAATGTCACTAAGTCTCATCCAATGTCATTCTCTAAGTCCCAAGTATTTTGTCATATCCCCCGGATGCCTTTACTAATAATTATTAATGAATAAACAGAACGAATCTTGAAATAATTTTCCCACTACAATGGCAAATTACAAAACTGATATTACAGACCAGATTATAATGCAGCAGATGCACCTCAGTTTGTGACTTGAAAAATGTAGACCATCTTATCAAATGTTTCACTTTGATACTATATACAACATCAAATCTTCACAAGACTGAAAAAAATATATGGAAATATATATATGGAAAGCCATGGAGCATGTGCGGAAAAACCAAGACCTTTCCATTTCAACAGCACGGCAGGATTTGTATGAAAGAACAGGACGACATAACATGCTAAAAGGTAATCTGTTTACCTTCCCCTCTCTCACTGTAGCAAAGAGAGCAAGAAGACGGATATGAGTAAATTATATACCAAGAATTTTCATACATTGTGTATAAAAAAAGCTTTAGAAATTTGCCAAAGTGGCAAATTAGGAAACTGCCTTGAACATGACCTTTTGTCAGGAGGAACTCTGAACGGGAGGCCATCAGAGTTCAGAACTTGCAGTGTTCCACACGCAGATGGCAAAGACGCTGGAGGACTGGCAGTGGTCGGGACAAGGCTGGGATTCTGGTCCGGACTGGAACAGTGAGTCTTGTGCGTAATGCACAGATCTGAATCGTCTGTGTCAGAGAAAATATGACTGAGCAAGGATGAGATGGGTGGCTTTTGAATCCCTGAGGGAAAGGATCTAGCCAATGGTTGGAGAGGAGACCATCAGGCACTGCGGTTCTAGGTTGAGCCTGATGGCTTCTTTACACCTTGTTTATAAATGGTGCTTAACCAACAAACTTGCATTGCATCATAAATACATTTAATTGCTGTCCAAATATGTTTGACCTCTTTAATATTGTACATAGTTACTTCAGTACTTACATGGCTAAATAATGGTCAAACTGGAGCTTTTGGACAGATCACTACACATTTGTCTCTATAATAGTTGTGTCGTCTGAAATTATGTAGAATCTGCTAGGATTTCTATTCCTTCAAATGGGTTGGCCTCAAAACCTTTCCCAGATTAATTGGTGGCAACAGTTGCTTCTTTAAGGTCTAGCCAATTCCTTTCCACATTGGTAGGGGTATTGTATTATTGCTCATGTTTACTTCAAACCAGCAAAATGTAAAAATAATCCAGCTCTTATACAGGCATTCATACTGATGTTAATCAGTCCATCGAGTGCATAATTGCAAAAGTATGACAATAAATCGCTGCTTCATATTCAGTATTGATACTCATTTCAGGCCTTTTACCCTCATTGTTGAGCTAGATTTGTCTTTTCTAATAAAATGGGGTGATTCCAGGAGCACCAACTGATGTTTTAACTTAGTTTAGTTTTGAAGCATCTGATCTGAGTCTAGCTTCTAAGCTCTTGCTTTCACAACAATTCATCTTTAGCCGTTTTTCTGGGAGGAAGCAAATGCAATTGATCAATCAGTAATGAGACCATTTGAGGCCTCCAATCCCTGATCTTTACTTGAATCAGGTAAATTAGATCCAAGTCAGAACACTGAGATCTCCCCCTCCCTCATCAATTGGTCCTAAGGGAGAGTTTTTTCTTCTGCATGCTTAAAGGAACGAAAGTGATGCTTTCTAATACCCGTCTAGTTGCTTTAGATCCTCTTTTTGGGACACACTTATGTAAAGAATTTCAGCCTGATTTTATGGTTTGACACTTGTGATCTGTCTCTCTTAAATAATTAGATTGTTTTAAATAGCTTATAACTAAACCGTCTATAAAGGAATGAGTTAAAAATAAATACATTTTGATAATTTTTGTAACATTTTGGCACTGATTTGTCAATCAGTGCCCGCCCTGGTGGGGCTGGGGAGTCAACAAGCTTATTGTTTGATTTGATCAAATCAACAGAATGACCAATAATTGAAGTGTATCGTCTACTGAACCAAGGAGAGAGAAACGGACAGAGGTAGTCTACAAAACTTTAATGTAACTAAATTATTTGAAGTATTATAAGTGTTATGTTATCTTGTTCTGGATGATAGCAGCATTTTTTACAGGAATAAATTGCAATATGTGACTCAAGTTGGTGTTATCCTCAACTTGTCAAAGTTAACATGATTATAATGTGATGATAATCCAACACCGCTGAGATGGAGGA
The DNA here is from genome assembly GCA_028564705.1 of Apricaphanius iberus. Lineage (NCBI taxonomy): Eukaryota > Metazoa > Chordata > Actinopteri > Cyprinodontiformes > Aphaniidae > Apricaphanius > Apricaphanius iberus. The sequence continues at coordinate 1,116,945 of JAPXFQ010002203.1, forward strand.
ACGGAGAATATCTGCTGCGGTGAATTAAGTCCAGACGTCTTAAACATTATTACTAAAATGATTATTTACATATGTTGAGCGGGTGGGCAGGCAGGCAGGCTGACTGACTTCCAAATATATTTTACTCTCTGATTCTTCTCCCAGTGTTGCTGAACTGGACCTTCTTTGTTTTGAGAAAAGTGTCCTTACTTTTTTCAACCAAGAGTCAATTCTCCTCAGTACAGAAGCAGCTCATAAATTGTTGAATAGAACATCCTGCTCCAAGTCATGCATCTTTGTGTTGTCTAGGGCCAGCAGATGTTCTTCTTCAGTGGAACCTCTGGTTCATTAAACTGCTGTTAATAGGGTGAAATAGTCCACTTGGGGTTCTTTCTCATTATAACTCGCAAAATCTGTCTTGCATGGAATAAGTATAATTACTAGCCTTTTAATTATTTTTACACTTAAACCAGAACCTCCGAAAGAACGAATGATCTTAATGGCTTTTGTTGTGGATTTAAGGTAAAATGCAGCTATTTGGCTATTTGGGACCACTTATGGTAATCAATCAAATAAATAATTTATAAAATGGATAAAAAATGCATTAAAATAGAAATAATAAATTCTGATGTGCTTTGGAAGAATCTGGATGCAAATCAGACCCAGGGCTTGATTTGCAGATGCTGAAATGAAAGCTAAATTTGTTTACCAATTGTGATTAGTTTTGACTAATTAGCACCATTGATTTATGTGTAAAATAAAACAATGTTATGAAAAACAAAACATTCTTGGATTAAAAAATGTAATGTTTAAAATTATCTAGGTGAAAGTAATTAACCTTTGGAGGGTTAATTTATTTATGGATTAATCACCGCAGTACACAATCTAATTCCAGTATTTTTGATCAAATAAGGAGATTTCAAACAGTGCTAAGAAGATTATATTCTGTTCTTAATCTATTTTAAAAGGAGCAGGGGGCCGGAATGAATATATTAAACTCGTGACTGCCGCGGCCAGCTCTGCGAGTAACTGCAGCCACTGCAGGAGCATGCACAAAAAGTAAATATAAAAAAGTAAAATGAGCCCACCCATGTGTAATCTCACTATCTTGAACAGCCTATGTGCTGCAAAATAGTCTGCGATTCGGTGGCTGAATTTCCCGCGCCTACACGCGGTTGTAACGTCAATCTACAATTCTTGCACATAGGCTGTTCAAGATAGTGGGATTACACATGGGTTGGCTCATTTTACTTAGTTTAATATGTTTCATTACCCAATGCAATTACAAACTTGAACATGAATATAATTTATTTTAGACATCCAGACCCCTGCTCCTTTAAACAGAGCTCTATTGGAACCTCTAATAGTGATCTTTGTTTATGAAATGCAGGCCTAAACCAACACGTGGGCTTGTTTAGCATTAGCTCCCTGAAATGCACGTGGGGCATTTGAAGTGGCTCAAATACATTTATTAAACATTAAATAAAGAAAGGAAAAACTCCTGTTTGATTGAATAGCTCAAATTGCAGGATTAAACAACTCTTTGTCAGGAAAAGTCTTTTGAAAACACTGATCAACATTTCAGGCTGAGGCCTGGTTTACCCAAAGATAGCAGATGAAACTTAAAAAGTTAAAAATAAAAAAGGGAACACCTTTAAAATGAGTTATTCTAACTAATTTGCCTCTGCCCAAGCAGACGTTATGAACTTTTAAATTCCTCCGAGTTGTCTCTGTGTCGATGATGAAGGGGGAAATCGGGCGACGTTAGCCAGCAGGCTATCCAAGGGTTACTAAGCTAGTTAGCAGGCCATTAGCGCCAGAGGCTTCAGATCCTTTTCTGGCTCAGCTACGTAGCGTAGTGGGGATGCAGTCAGCTCGTCCTCCGATTTGCTAAGCAGCGATCAGCAGCAACTTTCTTTCACTAAGCAGTACCTTTTGGCAGTTTCCAGCATGGCAATTCTTGTTTGCTCTGTGGCGCTGAACAGGCCCGACTGCATGTGGCTTTCAGCTCCCGGACCTCATCGGTCAGCGCTCTGAAACTCAGGGAGCGTTTAGTCAGGCTTTGGGGATGAAACAATGACTTATTTATCAATGTTTAGAATTCACCTGGTGTTGGGAGTCTTTGAGCTCCCTGGAGCGAGTTCTTCCAGAACCTTGTGCATTACTCCGCCCGCAAAGGAAGGTAGTTGATGAGCGTCTCCCGTGGCGAGCCCGCCTGGTGGCTTGCGTGAGAATGGCAAATGGCTGGTTGAGCACCTGTATTTGTAGGCTCTGCTTGGACATTCATCCGGTGGAAGAGAGCAGGTTAGCGTCACCCAATGGCTGTGTGTGTGGCCCAACACTTGCAAACTTTTTTTGTAGCTACTCTGTAATCTCCAATCGCCCTGTGTTACAACCTAATTGTAGTTACGCTTAAAGTATTTTTTTTTTCAGTAAAGGACATATCAAGAAAAAAATACCATGAGCATACCCTCTTGACAATATATGGACTGCACCCATGAATTTACTGCAGAATATAGCTTCATCCCAGAAATTGTTAAAACTGTTTTAAACAATCTGCACAGCTATTAAGAGCAGTCAGTATTTTACTCATACGCCCCTTTTCCACTAGTTTTGGCTCGCTCTGGAATGGATAGATTTAGCCCAGATTTGACACATTTCCACTACCTTTGTCGGGGCAGAGCCAACCCTTTTTTGGACAACCTCTGGCTTAGTTCAAAGCGTACCAAGGCAACCCAACACGCGCACCTATGGACTGATTGGTCCAAAAAGTGATGTCACTCACACTCCTACTTAGCAGTAGTAGCCACTGATTGGCCTGGCCGTAATTGTTTCAAGTGATGTCACAGAATGCCAAGCAATGGTTTTCATTGAGTAGAAATTATTGTTGGAGGAAACAGAAGGAATGAAAGTCTGATTATTACACCATGAACAACCACCATTCCTGGAGTGGGATTGACAGCAAGCTCTGGAAGTGCTTTACAGAAATGGATGGCATATATGGTGAAAAGCCAGCAAGCAAAGGGAGAGAGAGGGGGGTAGATAGTGGCTCCAGCATCGTCATATATAACGTTGGAAAACAATGAGTAATGACTGATTTTTGGCCATCCGTTGGTAAGGTCTTCACTGGTACACAAAAATACTGCTTGCTTGCAATGATTTACTGCAGTATTTATTGCCCCTATTTCCATGAAACCACACACTGTCACTTTAAAGAACAATATAAAGAATTGTGAGAACCTGGATATTACTGCAATAATGAATGGACTGGGAAGCCATGCTCACGGTTGGGCTCACGGTTTCTTTCGATAGAAAACAGTAGAAACGAAGCTTTCAGTCAGCCTAGTGGAGATTTACCTAAAATCCTCTTGCTTTTGTCAGTCCTACTAACCACTCCACTATGGATCAGATTGTAGGCTTATTGTTAGTTTTTTGTTCAGTCTGACATGAGCATATTAAAGTTTTGCGAGATGACAGGCAACAGAAATGCATTCAGGGCAGCATATGCTTCTGCTTCAGTGTTTTATTATACAGTCTAATGGAAGCAGTAATGGTTGTGGGTCCTGTTATTTTGCTGGCAATATGTGACATTGTCTGAATATCTTCTCAAATGTCTTAGTAATGGTCACATTTTGTCATTTCTTTGTTAATTCAGTTTCCTTTTGATTTCTCATCAAAGATCAGATTCTGCTTATGAGGTTGTTCCTCTTGTTTAGAGAGCAGCAGAGTTTGTGGCTAATTAACCCATTGTTGGGTAAGATAACATGTTACAGGGTTGCAGGTGTTTATTCAGAAAGTAAAATGCTGCTGCTTTTGAAAAAACTGCTAAAAATGTCAGTATCAAAAAAGAAAGGACTTCAAAGTAAAAGATATGTATAGCCAATAAACACAAAAGTCAAATGATGTCTAAATGACAATATACTAAAATAGAGAGGATTAACCAAATGTCAAACCAATCCAGCCTTTAGGAAATAACCAACAGATATAAATGCATCTCAGAAACATTCTCCAAAGCTCTGCATATTTTGTTGTCGAAAGGCACATTGATAATTCAATGTTAATTTTCTCATGGATTCTTTTTAACCTTCTGGTGTTTCACTATGAACTCTAACAAGGTTCTCATCCAGGACCTCTGGAAAACAGTTGCCCCACAGCAACACAGACCCTGCACAATACTTAACATGACAAGGAAATTTTCCTCATGTTCATCCTTTGACGCCAAACTCTTCTGAACTATGTCTTGTCTTCTTACCTGATCAAAGTGCAAAGTTTCAACCAAAGTCAAATAGGTGTTTAGGAAACTCCACTATACAGTAAACGTTTTGTTTTTCTCGCCTGCTTTTAAATCAACCAATTGTGACTTTAGAAAGCATTTAATGGTTTGGAACTCAATGGCTATCCATTTAATATGATATTCTCATATCTTGCCCGTTTTTATGTTACCTGTAATTTTTTGTAAGAAATCTCTTTTTTTTACTGAAAATATTTTACTCATTAGAGGGTGTTTTTTTTTCATTAATATCATATCACTATTAGGATATTTTGTTTTGACTTTCCTTTTACATGCGTTTATCGGGGGTACATTATAAATTGAATCCAACCATAAAATGCATTCAGGACTTGTACCAGTTTTTAGTTTTTTCAGGGGTGATTATGTTTAGCAGTTTTCTGCATTCCATATCTTACCTCACAAGAGGTTTTATTAATAGTTTCCTAGAAAATAACTGATATGTAAGAGGAAGGCTAAAAGCTTGTCAGACTGGGCTCCCCCATACTATCAATTAAAGCAATTATCAATAACTCAGACTGTGAAACTTACTGCATAAAATGTAATCTTCTGAAAGTGCTGAATTTCTCAATGACTTTGTATAACTTGGATACATATTGCATCTTGATGTCATAATGAACGTTGAGACTTCCCATCTCCTGTCAATAGTAAATGTTTTCTAAGCAAAACTTTCACAGACAGATTGCACACGTATTTGCACACACTGTGTCTTTTCCTGGAAAAGCAGATATTTTTATAAATAAAAGCAAACAACCAGCTCAGATGTGGAGTGAATGCAACATCATCCAAGAAGTAAGCTGACAAAGTCTTTGAATGTGGGATTTATAGTTGAGAAGTTAATGGCTAAAACGCATTGTCATTTAAATTAGTTCTTATAGACTACACACAAGAAGCAAATAAGGAAAACATTTTAAAAGAAAGTATTTTCCTACCTGATTAACTGTACAACAGCAGCTGTGGTTGCCTTGTCTTGTTGTGTGCTCCCTGCTTGAGCTATCTGATGTAGTCCTCATCCTTCAGAATTGTTCCTTCCTTTGAATCCAATTCTTTTTTTACAGTGGAAATTGAGGAGCAGCCCACCTGTTATCAAATGTTTAGCTCAGCTCTGTTTTTATCATAAGAAATTCTACAGCAATAATCCCCATTTCATAATCTGTCTGTTGCATATCCCCAATAAAACAGTTTCAGTTTGTAAAGAAAGTAGCTTTTGCCCTTTGTACAACTGTTGTACATCAGACACAGAGGATTTAGATTCCATAGGTCGTAACAGTACAGGAATAAGGCAGCAATCAAACTGAATGGGATTGCTTTTGGCAGGCAAAAAAAACAAATAAATGGAAGAGCAAGCTTCCCTAGGCTTGCATTGTGTTAGACATCCTGGAAGCATCTTACTTCTCTTTCCTCCAATAGCACAATACAATAATCCCCTGATCGGAGATTTTAAGTTAAGTTGTTTTTAAAAAGGTGTAAAGAGTTCAGAGTTTCTTAATTCTGTGTCCTCTTAATTGTCTCTTCTCAAGTCTCTTGGTTTGCAGACAACAAACTCCGCAGGTGCAGCTCATCAGCCTAATCAGTTCAGTGTGCTCTTCTTCTTCTTCTTCTTCTTCTTCTATAAAGTTTATTGGCAGTGTGCATGCATTGTGCATGACCGCCATCTTCTGGGCTGAGGTGTGATCCAATGGGATGCTATTTTATACCGTGTGTAATGGCATTTAAGACTCTTTTTTTTTTTTTTTTTTTTTTTTTAACGTGTCCTGTCTAGCAGTATGCTACTCAGAATTGGTGTCTGAGTACCAAGTACAAGCCCAACAGTTTTACTTTCCCAAGCAGAGTATTACAGCTTCGCTGTAGTACGCCACTTGATGTATATGTATGAAAAATCTTTATTAGTGATTACTGTGGGTTCAATTTCCTGACGTCATGGACATTAAACTGAGACAAGAAGGAAGAAAGGAAGAAGGTGAAGAAAAGAAACCGGACCAGCAGAGGTGCGAACCGACGACACAAGACAGGGAGGCAAACAAAGAACACAAGAAAACATCCCAGTCCTCCACCTCTGCCGGACGGCAGAGAAACAGTAATACAAAACAAAAACGACAAACTGTACAGAACCAAACCAATAGTTCGGATCTAGTAGAATAAACTAAGAATTACACCTTCACTACACACAAGAATTGTGTGTAGTGAAGACAACAACACGGCCCGCCTCCACACACCCACACGCCAGGGAGCCACAGCAAGAGCCACAGCGGATGTACGCCCTCCCCAGGCCGCGCCCAGCCGGCAGCTGGACATCCAGATCTTCCAGCTCCCGGGTCCAGATCCCGCCCCACGTAGGGCGCCAAGATCAGGGGCCCAGCCAATGACGGACAGCCCCACCAGGCGAACAGACCAGCCAGCAGAAGTCCAGGAACCGGCAGGAGGACTGGGCGCCAGCCACGGTCCCCACCGATCCACCGGACGGCACCAACCTGTTCTACAACCTTGGCACCCCCAGAAGAGGTGCCCCAGTCAATCCAAGGAGGACGTCGGCCCGAAACAGCGGCCGCCCGACACACCGGACCACCCAGGACCCGCCCGACATGCACCAGGACCGAGCCGGGCCGCAACCGGGACCCCCGGCCCCAGGCATCGAGAGTCATCATCAACCAGCGGGCAGGAGCAACCATCACCGACGGGGAGTGACGGGGAGGGAAGAAGATGCATCAGGCCAGAGAGCAGCCAAACACCCAACCTGACAGGTAGACATAGACAGACAGAGACACTCATACGTACCCTCCCTCTCATGCGTACACATTCTTACAAATACAGGACATACGAAAAAAGGACGCTATACACTCATTCATACCCCCCATACGTACACTATACTCCATACTCCCAGGCCCAGGGACAGACGCCCCAATAGAGAACCCTGCCCCTGCACCCAGGAGACAGACCCCTTTGCCCACCAGGACGGGGACAAGCAGACCGCCAAGGCCCCCACACCGGCAAGAGCAGTCCACCAGCCCAGGACCCCGACCAGACGGCGTGATGTTCTATCCGGGCTCCGACCCCTGATGGTCCAACGAACAGGGGTGTGGAAAGACCCCCCAGCCTCTCTCCCCCAGCTCAATGTGGTGTTGTTGCGTGTTGTTCTAATGTGCACTTAAAACAGAGGGGGGGGACATGGGAATACTGCCGGGTACCCCCATCTCCCCCCCCGGGCCCTCAGTGTCTAGATGCGTTTAACCAGTGGGTGCCGGCACCACAGGCGAGGCCCCCACAACGGGCCCCTATAGGGGGCCCCCCATGAGGGGTCCCGCCCCCAGCGCCAATGCGCCACACCGCCAGGTCCCTACATGTAAATGTAAATGTTGCAAGTGTAAGTGTCTAAGTTGCTCAATAAAATCGGGACCCAGGCCGCCACCGGGTAGCGAAGACGGAAGCTCCATCCCGCACCCCTAGTGACGTGCCCACGTCCCAAGGCCTTGTGAATGGTAGAATGAAGGAGCAGGTGGACAGAGGCATGGGGATGGCGAGAAAATAACTGGGGTGACCATTGCCAACCCCAGGGAGCCAGCTCCCCTGCTGACTCCGATAGGCACCCCCGTTCGGCCGATCCACCAGGGGTGGGAGGCCCCAGCACGTCTAGTCGGGGCCCACGGCAGCGGCACCCCCGAGCCCCATGGGGGCCCCGGCAATCCACCAGCCCCCATGCCAGGGGCACACCTAAATCCTTCCCAACATTCACACTGCTAACAAAACACGTCACTAGACACCCAGGTTGAGTTTAGCCCCCCCTCCCGTCCCAAGCGCACCCCGTTAAAAAGAGCGCCTGTGCTCCCCGCCAATAAGAGACGCCCCAAGCACTGCCAGCGTCCGAGGGCCCCCGCGCCGAGGCCGTTCCCTGGGATATAAGTACAACATTTTCCTCCCAACATAGCACAAACTCCTCCATGCGCTGCAGCCAAAATGTCAATAGCCATCCGGTTCTCCCATGCTACGAGGGAAGTGGCATGTAGCTGCTCAGCCCCACGTTGGGCGCCAAGAATGTAATGGCATTTAAGACTCTTAATAAAGATGAGAGAGATTCCTTTAAGAGTTTGGAGGTTTTAATAAAAGTTGAATTGATCATACAGGAGAACAGCACAGATCACAGTGAATGCCGAATGCTGCCCCTCTCCTAACTCCCTAACAAGCTCATATGAAAATAAGTATTTATAAAGTTCAGCAACCTTGCCTCTATAACTTTGAAGACAAAACTATTAATCTCAGGGTGGGAATATCTTCGGATGAAGACATCTGGCTCCTCTGCTCTCAGTGTTAATAATACTAAAGGATTAATCATAATAAAAAATTTCTCGATCACACCATGTTTAGTTAAACAAACAAAACAAAACAGAAAAAACACACCCTCAAAAAAAAAACAACTAAACTCTGCTTGCTATTTGGGTTTCTTTAATGAACTCAATAACAGCCTTACTGTATGCTGTATGCAGTCTGTGCTCAATACATTTTCCATTGTTAAATCTTTCTTTAAAAACCTCTTCATCTTTTCCCTCTCTCTGGAATATTGTCTGCATTCTAAGAGTATGTGTTTTACATTTTCTATTGCTCCACAATAAGTACATAGTCCAGTCTGGTGTTTCCCTATAATATGTAACCCACTGTTTAAACATGTATGTCCCATCCTCATTGTGCTTATCCATTTTTCCTCCTGTCTTTTCAATACATTGAATTTACTAACAGCTACCTTTTTGTGTAGGTTATATAAATGTCTGCCTTTTCCCTCCTTTTCGCATTTTTCTTGCCACATTCTGTTAATTTTATCCTTAATAATGCTTTTAATTTCTGATCTGCTTAATTTAATATCCAGCTCAACCACTTCTGATGTAACAGCTTCTTTTGCCAGTGTATCTGCCTTTTCGTTCCCTTTTACTCCCTTATGTGCAGGGACCCATAAGATTCATATATTTATGCTCTATTGGTTTATGTTAAATATGAGTTGATTAATTTCGTCTAGTAAACCCTGTCTACATGTAGATTTTCCACTCTGAATAAATGCAAGTGATGACATGGAATCTGAACAGATTATTGCTTCTTCCACCCATTGTAGAGCGAGAACTATTGCAAACATTTCTGCTGTGAAAATGGCCAGGTGATCTGTTGTCCTTTTTTTAATATTAACATTATATTTTGAAATATGTACTGCAACCCCTGTTTTCCCAACATTATCATTAGATGCATCTGTGAAAATCTGAATGACATCATCATACATTATATTAATATATTGCTGCACATTTTGATAAATCCCTGACTTCATTATATTCTTAGCCTCCAGATCTACTTTTGGAGAACAAAACATCCAGGGTGGAATTGTTGGTCTACTGATAGTTTTGCTACACTCAATAATATCGATTTCCATCTCCTTAGCCTGCCTATTCCCATGCCATCCAAAACTGCGAGATGGACGTCCATACTCCCAGCAATCTATTAGTACCTGTTTTGTAGGATGTGTTTCTTCATGGCCCTGCAGATTAAAACAGTAAGTCATAGATCATTTTAAACGTCAGAGGTCTAAAGGCATTTCTCCTACTTCCACTTGTAATGATGGAACTGGTGTTGTCCTAAATGCACCACAACATATCCGGAGTGCCTTGGCCTGTACCCTATCTAGTTCTTGCATAGATGTTTTAACAGTAGAACTATAAACTATGCTTCCATAGTCAAAAACAGAACATATCAGTGCAGTATAAATCCTTTTCAGGGAGAGACCTGATGCTCCCCAGCTAAACCCTGCTAAACATTTCAGTATATTTATGCCTTTTTTGCACATATCAATCATTTTCTGAATGTGGATTTTAAAATTTAATTTAACATCCAACCATATTCCCAAATATCTTGTATTATCAACTTGTTTAAGCTGCTGCCCATATAGTTTAAGATCAATAAGAGGGTTTGTTCGTTTTTTAGAGAAACATATAAACTGTGTTTTTTCAATAGATAAATGAAAGCCCCATTCATGTGACCACTTTTCCACATTAATAATTGCTGATTGCATTTTAACATTTAAGTTAATAATATTCCTACCTCTCACCCATAATGCCCCATCATCAGCATATTATGCTCTACCCATCCTCTGATCTATTTCATTAAAAATGTCATTAATCATTATATTAAAAAGCATAGGGCTACATACACTTCCTTGTGGTGTACCATTCTCTATTGGATATATACTTGAAAATTCCATACCAACTCTTACTTCTATTGTTCTGTTATTGAGAAAATCTTGAATCCAATTGAACATCCTGCCACCTATGCCCATCTTATTTAATTTAATTCAGTGTGCTCATTTCAAATGTTGCATTTTTTTGCTGCATAACATTTCAGCAACACCACACAAATCAATATCCATGTACATTTATCACTTGCTGCATTGCAAAATCAGTTATCTGCTTTGAAAAAAGGTACATTATGATTCTATTATTGTTTTTTAGCTATAATGACTCAAAATGTTAAAATCTAGCTTTAATCTTGTTGTCGTCGCCACCTGTAGGTCACCTGTAGGTCACCTGTAGGTCACCTGTAGGTAATTTTATCTGTATTCTTGTCAGGACATGCATGTTTTTTAAATTGAGCAAAAATATTTGTTCTCAAAATATATGAGTAATATGTTTAAGGTTTCAGGTTTGTCAGTCCATGTTATCATTATTTTCATTTTAAACTGAATTACATTGTGGCAGTAGACTTCACATGCTGTATACACTCAGAATGACTTCAGGAACTGAATTCACTTCCCACTTCACAGGCTTACATATTATACCCCAGAGACTCAAACCAGTATTAAATGTTCTCTCTTTAGAGCTCAGTTTCAAATCTAAAATTAAAATAAATCCCCAAAAATAAGTTGCTTCCTTTACACTGTCTCCTTTTATCAGACCATAACTGCCTGTTTTTCAATGGTCTCTGCAGATGTACTAAAAAAAAATCAGTAAGTGACAGAAGGTGGGGGAAAAGAAAAATAAATTATTAAAGTCAGCCTGTTCCCGCTTGAGATAACAGATGCCCGTCTGGCACCTGCGCCTGCATCACTTTCTGCAGCCTCTGATGATTCCCAACCACCTGCACAGACACACCAGAAACAGTTCACACACCCTCAGGTATTTTATTTTCCTCTTGTCACCTGGCTAACACAGATTTGTGCAGATTTGTTCACGCTCAGGTTTGCTCAAGAGAGGAGGGAAAAATTAGCTGAAACAAACAAGGGGATAGGGAATAGGAGTTAATTTTGGCTTTCCTTGAAAGAATTCCTATTTATTTACTTCACGCAGCATGTGTCAGCTGTGGAAGAATAGCAGAATAAAGTGAAGAATGGGCTCACGGTTTCTTTGGATAGAAAACCCCAAGGCAGAAGAGGTTTTATTTAGTCTCAGTTTGCGTTTGGAAGGGGAAGCAGTGAAGCCGTTCAGGGGCAAGGAGGCAGCATGGGAGCACAGCTGTGTTGTGTTGAGACCATCTGTGTGTTTACATGTGGTGTGTGGTTGGTGGAAGTGCACACCAGGGCATAAGAACTCCCCCATAAACACTCTCACACACATCCTCCCACCAACACAGGCTCCCAACAAGACCCAGGGCAACATTATTATGTACACTTCCTGCTCTTTAACCCAGCAGGTTGGAAGAAGGTCAAACACCTCGTCATCCCCTCACACATCATCTCATATCACTCACAAACCCCAACCTCCTCAACTGTCTCTCTTTTAAATAGTTGACATTGGTCCATTTGCTGTAGCTCATGACTCACTGGTTTCTGTAAACTGAAAACATTTTCTCCAGCTGTCCTGCCACCTGAGGGGTTTGCTGTGTCTTGTGTCAGTCTGTTACGGATGCGCAGTATATACAAGAAGCATTTAAGATAAAAGTGGATACATGATTTACTGTACTGTTCTTAGACCTTTAGAGAGCAAATATAATCTTGTCGATCTGATGATTAAGTTTTGATGACTTCAAAAAACGTCTGCTGCTATTTTGCCTAATTTCCCTCTGGGATCAATAAAATATATTTTTTAATTGAATTGAACTTTGTCCTTAGAAAAACCTTAACACACAATGTGTTACAGATAATTTATGCTCAAAACATAAAGTCCTACACAGTTTTGTTTACATACAGTGTAAAATGACACAGAACCTTTTTCATTTTTCAGTCTCAGATTAAATCGTGTTAACCACTTTCAGTTTTAGGTTAGCTAGGATCATTAAAACTATTCATTTTTGCTAAATACCTGAAAAATGAGAGAAAGAGAAATACACAAAGATGTTTTTGGCCTCAAACAAGTTAGGAAAGCATACATAATGATGTCATGGCTTTGTAAGCTTCTGTAGGTATATTAACAGCAAATAAAATGAATGAATTTTAAACACCTTAAACCAGGGCTGCCAAAAGTTTTTCCCTCAGAGGGCCAAAATGAAAATCTATCAGAGAGCCGCAGTGTAAATGTAATAATATTAACACGAAATACAAATACTAATTGTGAAGTATAGTAAAGCACTTATGTTTATTATGATGAAAGTAGGGTTAAATACCCTCTTTTCTGTGTAAATAATAATTACACATTAATAATAATATTGGATTGTATTTATATAGCACTTTTTGAAATCCTTAAAGCGCTTTACAATTCCATTACTCAATCGTTTTCACATTCACACTGGTGGAATCAAGCTTCATTGTAGCTACAGCTGTGGTGTGGCGACCTGCGAATTTGGAGGTAGTTTGATCCAGTCTGGTGAGCAAAGGCTCATGGGACATTGTATAAATTGATCAAATATGACTATTTGTGTTCTTATAAAGTGGGCAAATGTTAATACATGCACAAATCTACTCTACATATCCATTTAGTTGGTTTTATTTTCCTTTTAAAACAATTTTTTTGATATTTAACATATAATGTATGCACCCAGAGTGAGGACTGCATGAGCCCAATATACATCTATTGGGTCCACATATCAGTAGTGGAATCAGTATTGGTTTATTGTCACAATTCACAATAAATTGAGTGTCTGATTCAAGTAAATGTTAATGTAAAATCTGCATCAGCCCCTGGCAGACCAAACTAATGGTGCATTCAGACCAAGGACTTTGTCAGCGTCAGCAATGTCAAGATTACATGTTAAGTCTATAGCGGAGGCCGTTGGAGGAGCATCACAGTCTCTGCGGCGTGTTGTGAGCTTTGGCTCCGTCAACTTTTCAAGCTTTTCATGCTTCAAAGCTCATAAAGCCAGCAACGCAGAAGTTCAGCTAGTTGAACTTTTGACGGTGCTGACGGCCCTGAAGCGGTGCGTTAACCAGTCAGAGCTTATAATTGTAGTGATGTCACTACACGTATTTTGAATGTAGCGGGAGCTGGAAAAACCTACATTTAAGTCATTTAAGAAAACACAGATTTAAAAAATGATAAATAACACTTACTGAAGACAGATGGACAGGCGCTCTTCGGGAGGAATAGAGAACCTGTAGTTGGTGTCCTGGTAGGAGATTTGAGCTCCAATAGACTGTACATTTAAGCTGTTTTCCTAACCATCTGTTGTAAGACTTCAGACATCAGTGTCATTTTTGTCAACAATCTTTGTGATGAGCACTTTCAACACCTTCTTTTTGTTAGATTTAACAAACATTACCATGAAATAGAAGGCATGCAAAGGAACTTGAGACTTAATTTTAATAAAATAGTGTTAAAAATACAGTATTTGTGGTGTGACACTTGTGTAAAATGTAAATTGATAAGTTACAAACATATTACATTTTTGACATTGTATGTGAAAAATATTGCAATTTCTTTGTAACTTGCCCAATACTGAATATGAATCGCATGTTTACATGAAGCATTTTTATTCTGACAGGCTTTTAATCAGATTACTTGTGTCCATGTAAACGTAGCCACTGTTGACTTGTGTGACATCTTTTGAAAGCAAAATAAAATGGTCAATATCTCAAGAAGAGAACTGTCAGCCTCCACTGCTCTGGTTCACCCTTTTAAATGTAGTGTTTAACAGTTAATTCCGAATTAATTTTCTTTTTTTCTTTTTTGATTGAAACAACTCATTCGTCCCTTACAGATATTATCATCATCATCCTTTATTTATATAGCGTCTTCATTGACGAAAAGGCACCCAGGGACACAACAATAAATACATATTGACCCAGATCAGTAAAATATTTTGTAATTATGTATTCATTCTTAAACAATTTTTTTTATTGTAGTGCTTGCTTTAAATTCACAATATCCGAAGGAAATGAAGGAAGAAAACTGTTCCAAAAAATTGCTCAAATTGCTTGCACAAATGAAGCAATTCCCTGAACAATTACAAGGCAACCCACAAAGAGATGTGATTTTTTATTTTAGGGGGGAAAGCCATCTGAAGCAAATAATGACTACATTACATTGTTTTTGAGCAAAACTAATTTATGTTATGTCTGAGTGAAAACAAAGCTATTACAAAATCCAATGGAAAAAAATCTAACAATAAATGTTCTCAGCTCTGAAGGGGAAAATTACGGAGCAGGTTAGAGTGTGAAAGTGTGTTTTCTGCTGTGACAGTTTAAATTAGTGCTGCAACTTATTTGGTTGTCTTTACAACTGTTGACCTTCAGGTCTCCGCTCAGCATCAGATTTATTGCCTCTAGACCATCGTTTATAGTCCTGCTTGACTGGCTGCCTTCATGTCATCACCATGGTGCATAACATTTGGTCTCTGTCTTTCCTCAGTTCATCAATGCCTTTCCATCTGTTCCCACACCTGCCAAGAGAGTCTGGAGCACACAGCTGAGAACACCTTGAAGAAGGTGACACAAGCCCATCCCTGCTGGAGGGTTGGCTGTTTGCTGTCTGCACCTTTATATCAATGAATGAGTAATTTATTTGTAAAGAAACAAAAAAATGTGGTATGCAAAGCATTATTGGCATGTTCAGCAGATTCTGTGATGGGAAACCAGGCTCTACCCCGGGGAACCAAGGTGTCAAGGAATAGCTCACTCAAATTATCTATTGTTTGGACTTTTTTAATTACAAAGTCCAAGGCATTAAAAATGCCAAAATTACCTCAAAACAAATGTCAAGACAAAACAACTTTCTCCAGTTAAACTCAGAGAAAACTGAGATCATTGTTTTTGGCCCACAGACACAAAGAGAAAGTGTTATCAGTCTATCAGTCATCTTGAGTCTCTCTGTCTTCAACCAAAAAATCAGGTTAGAAATCTAGAGGTAATCATGGACTCGGACCTGAACTTAAACAGCCACATCAAGGCAATAACATCAACAGCTTTTTACCATCTGAAAACATTGCTAAAATCAGAGGAATAGTGTCAAAACCAGACATGTCAACCAGATTTGTCTCCAGCAGCTTAGACTACTACAGTATAACGGCCTGCTCACTGACCTCTCTAAACGAGCTGTTAGACAGCTGCAGTACATCCAGAACGCTGCTGCTCGAGTCCTGACAAGAACCAGGAAATACGACCATATTAGTCCAGTGCTCCAGTCTCTGCACTGGCTTCCTGTCACTCAGAGAATAGAATTTAAAACAGCTCTGCTTGTGTACAAGGCTTTTTATGGTTTGGCACCAAAATACATCTCTGACATGTTAGAGACATATGAACCATCTCGGGCCCTCAGAACTTCAGGGAGGGGTGTCCAGGTGGTTACCAGAGTCAACAGTAAACAGTGTGACGCTGCATTTCAGCTTCAGGCAGGTAAAATCTGGAACTGTCTTTATGAGGATGTGAGACAAGCCTCAACTTTAACAATATATAAATCCAGGCTGAAAACAGTTATTTTTACCTGTGCATAAGACAATTGAAAGTATTTTATCTGCACTCTTGCTTTTTATTTTAATAAATAATTTTTAAGTTGATTTTTTTTTCTGTTTTATCTGTTTTCTTAATGTATGCAATTGTGAAGCACTT
The DNA here is from genome assembly GCA_028564705.1 of Apricaphanius iberus. Classification (NCBI taxonomy): domain Eukaryota; kingdom Metazoa; phylum Chordata; class Actinopteri; order Cyprinodontiformes; family Aphaniidae; genus Apricaphanius; species Apricaphanius iberus. The sequence goes on from JAPXFQ010002203.1 coordinate 1,133,150, forward strand.
TGAATTGCCTTGTGCATGAAATGTGCTCTACACATAAACTTGCCTTGGCAACCACATATGGAAGCAAGCATGAAAGCTGCAATATACAGACATATCTTGATTACAGATTCTTTAACACAAAATCTGGGGTTTTGAAACATATGGAGAAGCAAAAAATAAAAAAATAAAATATTTTTTTGCCACATTCTTGGGTGAACGGAGGGAGTGGATGAGCTTCTCTGAGTTGAGACCGCTAAATTTGCAAACATCAAGGTTAAAACGTTAAATTGTTTGGCCAACAAGCAAATGATTTCAGGAGTAAACATAACATCCTCTTCAAGCACTTTTCACTGTAGTGCCAGAAAAAAGCTCAAATACTCATCATGGGTACGAACAGGGGTGGGCTGGTGTTGGAATTCAGCCCGGGAGCTTGTTTCAGAAAGGCCTTTTATCTGATCGCACAAAGGATGCAACAAATATATTTTTATTGGTAGTAAAACTGTTTGGTTTTTTTTTATTCATGACCAGAGGTGGGTATTAACCAGTACCATTTACTCAATTGACCTACATTTCCTTTAGTAATTTTTCTGCTTCATACTTTTAACTGTTACTTAATTAAAAGTAATTATTAAAGTAATTAGGTTGATTATTAAAGTAATTACTATGAAGTATAGCTACTCTTACTTAAGGAAAAATTATGGATATTCTGCATTCTGCAAGTGAGTTCACTGAATCAAAACAAATTTGTTCTAATCAAAAATGCATCAGACAAAGACACAAACCAAAGTTTAAGTTAAAGTGACCCCTCTCGTTTGTATTCAAGCTATGTTGTTCTGATGTTATTTCTAGCTGCTTAATAAAGTTTAAATATGCTATCCACTGAAGCGCTTTTTGTTTGAACAAAAATACATTACTTGTATTAGTGTAATTAGTTGCATGATGAACATTTTGATTTGAAAAAGTTTCCTTTGCGTCAAATTTGTAACTTTGTCAATAGTCTACATATGTATCAATTATTTCATTGTACTCTTTAAAATACCAGAATTTACACATATTTTGTATTTTTTTCTGTCTGATTAGATAATTTTCAAAACAATTGGGCCAAAAGAACTCATCTGATCTCAATCGGATTTCCTCATCATTTGCGCAATATGCTACTTAAGCAGCTTTTTTTACATATTATTATTTTACACTTACGTGAGTAATTTCTTGGCTACTTTTAATTTTACTTAAATTAAAATATGTGGAAGTAATATTGCTCTTACTTGAGAAAAGTTTTGGTGTACTCTACCCACCTCTGGTCACAACATAAAATCATGCCAGAATATTTCCAAATGTTGTATAATTGAAAGTACCAAAGAGAGAAAATAACGATTAAAAAAATAAAAATCACTTTCAAAACGTTATAGCCTTGCATGAAACATTTTTATCCACATTGTAAACCAAACACTGTGTCCAAATAGCACTGAAACATTTAGTCTATTTATAAATAGAGTAGAACTGCAGCTCTGTAGACTCACCGTAGAACTCGGTGAAGGTGTGCCACAACTGTAGGTAACATTACAAAGATCTTTTATAGAGGCTCAAACCTCCCGATGGCCAACATACCCCTGGGCATGAATGCAGTATTCATTTGTAGCTTTTAATGATGCATTTGTATGCTTTTTCCATTATATAGCATAATAATCATAATCCCGTTGAATTTAACTGTTTACCTTACTTGTCTGGGTTAGGGTTAGGGTTAGGGGTTAGAAAAAGCTAGAAGGACCTCAGGTCAACTTGTAAACAGCTGCCACGTCACAAAATCATAAGCTCATAAAAAATGTTTCAACATCTAAAGTTATAGCTCATACTTCATTAGCCTACCAGCTGGCTTTGCTTTCGTGCTACCACAGAAATTATTCATTTTCAATTTAGGTTGTGTTATTTTTGTTCCTGTCCACTTACAATTCAAGAGCTAACAACTTGTGTGCATCTTGATATATGAAAAAAGTTTGTTCTTTATTGGCTTTTGTGTGAGGTTACTGCAACTATATACAGGTGGCAATTGGTCCAGCTGTACCCCCTAATGTGGTGTTCCATTCTGGATTGATCAGGTGGTATCAACACAAATGAGTAACATTTGTGTTATTTAGATTCATCTTGCTGCTTTTTAATTTTTAAAATAGTAACAAGAAACTTGCATGATGTAAATTATATGGGATAAATGTATTTATAAATGCAAAGATGTAATCAGTTCGCCCAACTATTTAGAGCACTTTGGCATCTTGAATTTCTTTGTTTTGCTTTTGCAGTTCTTGACAACCTGATTTTTTTTTCACCAATAAACCTGTGAAAGCATGTGCAGCAAAACAATTATTAAAAATTAGAAATCAACATGGAGTCTTTCAGGAGAAACAGCATTTTAGCAGGTATGAATGTTAACAAGTTAACATTCATCAAGTGGGATGTAAAAATAATGAATCCTAATTATGTCAACAAAAAGCAAATAAGCTTCTTTTTTCTTCTCACATGTTGCTTACAATCACAGTTTAATCACAGAAATGTTGATACCTTTTTATGACATCGGCGTGTCTACACTCTTCGGCTTTTACTTAAGCCTAGTTTATACTACTCCGTTTTGACGGAGACGGATTGATGCAGCCCTATTATCCGTCGACGCAAGGGCTCTCCGTCACTTACGCAAGGATGGATGGAGTCGAGCCCAATTTTCTAAATATCAGTCTCTGTCAACAGAGAGCGTATGCCTGTAATTGGTCAGTTCAGCAACAGCCAGAGATCGGTTCACCAGAAGGGGGCTCTATAGTCCCTAATCAGTAGTCAATGCAGCGTTTGGGCACTACATGCTTTTTATTGGAAGGATAATTTATCTAATCTGGTGTTCTGGTGATTATGAGCACGAGGAGGTGTAGAGAAACAACAAAAATTTTTGCTGTGTTTGATTCTATGCATTTTTAGAGTATTCTATGAGCTGCACTTCTAGTAAAAAGTTTTCCATCTTAATCAAAACGCACTTTCTGTCATCCATTGCTCCTTGAGTAGGGAATGCGTTCACAAGCTGAAGAAAAAACCTCTGAAACTATGCTGCAATGGTGGGCAGACCCGCCATGAAAGGCTAGCACCCCTGCTTTTCCTGCTCGGTAATTGTTTTGCAACACAAAAAAATCAACGGAGAATGGAGAGAAAGAAACAAAACGAATTTCTCAGTCAGTACGTCTGAATCAAGGGGGAAAGTTGCTGTCGGACAAGTATAAACTAGGCTTTATTCTCAGCTTCAGTTTAAATCTTGGGTCCACTTACAGCCAAGATTATGCCAACAGCATCATTCCCAATCTGTTCCAGTCTCAGCTCCCACTACTATAAAGGTGAGATCTAATTTAAAAGAAAAAAATATGTTGGAGGAGGTAGCTTTAATCTAATAAAATATTTTGTCGTTAAACTTTTGTGTACAACAAGAGGTTCTATGTGATAGACTGACTTTGCCCTTTGCAGCAGGAACAGCAGCTTTAGCTTATTTTAGGTTATAAATTCAGTTTTTCAACTAGTGTTTCACATCAATCTCACTGAGTCCCCTTGTCACACTGCTGCTCACTCTAATCCCTTTATAGAAATTCCTTTTGCTGTCCTTGTTCCTCCTATTTTTCCCCTCTTGGCACTTTCTACTTTCGCAGCAGTTCTGTGCTCATTGAACAAAATAGGGGTGCTTTGCAGTATTAAGTTACGAATGCAGCTGGAGTGGTTTCACAAGTTATAAAGTTGAGCCATGATGAGATATTCAGTTAGCTTTGGGACAAAATAAGAGAAAAAATAATAATAATAATTTCAGTGCTTAGGAATTCAACAGGTCAAACTAGGTTTAGGCTGGAAAGAAAATATAAGCATATGAAATGCTTTCTTTACATTTAGATTATTTTTTTTGTCACACTTAAAGGATTTAGGCCCTCAGGGTGAGTGCTTGCCTATCTCCAATGATGAATTGGCGAGAGGCAGATCATATGCTGGACAGGTCGCCAGTGCATCACAGGGTAACACAGAAAGAGACACAAATTATCACCTCACAATCGTGTTTTTGGAATGTGGGAGGAAATCAGAATGCCCAGAGAGAACCAATGCATGCACAGGGAAAACATACAAACTATATGCATAAAGACCCCCAGCCAGGATTCCAACCCAAGACCTTCTTGCTCCAAGGCAAACATGCCCCTTGTCCCCCCAATTCAGATCATCAAAAAAAATTTTATTAATCATAGCTAACCTGAGTAAATTTGAAAAGCAGTTTTCATCCATCAAACAAGCATACAATCAACAATGAAGCACTACCTAACAATCATCTGAGTGTTAGACAAGGTTGTTTCTTTTTAAATAGTGTACGGTCAAATTAACTTTATGGTTAAAAAAAAAGCAGACTCCAGTTCTTTCAAAAACCCATAGTGGAAGTGAGCCTCAAGAGCCAGCTGTGCTACATACAAAAAAAGGAAATACAATGAACATATTAGAACAACTTGCAAGAAAATATATATATATAATGAAATTGCACCTTGACTTATAATGATATAAATACACTGACAATTTTTTGTGTTTGACAGCTACATTAGAGCACAATATAGTTCAAAATACGTGTTCATCCACATACCCTAAAAGTAATGGGCATCAAAGGACTGAGCGAAGTCTCTAAAAAACATCGCTATCGGATTTCATCATATCTATTGCTTTTTTTCCCCCTCCAGGATCAAATCTCTAACTCAGTCACAGAGAAGAGGGATGTAAGCTGGTGCAGAAATTAAAGAGGGTGTTGCATCAACACTTTCTGGCGTCCCTTTCATTAAATAGCTCTCAATCAGCCTTCAGCTCAGACTCAAGCATTCAGTCTTTAAATCGGGACTCAAGCTACTGACAAACAGAAGTAAGATGAGTCTATCAGCTTGTCTCTTTCTAAAAATATTCCAAAATAATGAAGCACCTACAGGTGTAAGAGATGTGCCTGTCCTTTTTATTTCTCACTAGATATTATAAATTTTCTGTTGAACACTTGCTTTTATTTGAGTTCCTAGGCTGATGACCTTATCTTTAATTAAATCCAGTCACAACTTATTTTGCCATGTAAAACAAGATTCCATTAACGGATGCCAAGATTTTCAAGGTTTTTACAGGGGCATGATTTGTTATTCAAAGCTTTACTCTTACTCTTCCTTTTGAGATCTTATATTATAATACACAGCAATTGTCCAACCAAAAATGGACCAAAGGTTGAGACCTACATTTTTACTGACCAGTTCACATTGATCACTTTGTGCTCATTTCAAATTATTAAATATTTGTTTGACACTATATAAAGAAATATTCTCTCATTTGGCTATCATGGTAAACGCTAAGCTAAACTGCCCTTGTGACTGGACAATTGGAAACTTTGAATCTATTTATTTCCCCTGGTGTTATGCCATGTTTATTTCTCGCATTCAAGTTAGAAATAAATCATGTCACTGTGTACAAAAAGGAGCTGAAACAGGCCACTCAGAGAGGAAGGACCCATAACTAAAAAAGAAATGCAAAAAGTAAAGTTTACAGATACTCTAAGGAACAAGATGGAAGCATACAAGCCACCACCTCAACTGTGAACTGCAGGCAGTGACAGCATCGTCTGTTTGGTGGTAGACTGCTGGAGAACCTCCTGGACATAAAAAACTGTTTTCTTCCAATAAATGCAGAAACAAATGGTTTGAATATTCTCCAATATCTTGTTTCATACGCTTGTTTTTAATTGTTGTAATGAACTTAAACAGGAAAAGTTCAATTTGGATTCATTTTAGTGGGTAACGGAAAACAACAACATATATTTTCATGCAATATGCCAAAATCTGGTCCCGATAAATATATTTAAGCAATATAACACGAGAGGGAGTGCTGTTGTGCCGAATCACACCAGTGCAACAGCAAGACCTCGAGTGTGATATTGCTTTTATTCAACAGTTCTACAAGTTCATTTTATTTTTTAACAATAATAATCAACAACAGATTTTGATTTGTTTGTTTATTTAATCATTTATTTAGCTCCACCAGCACAAATAGTTCCTATTGGAAGAGAGACAAGGCTGTTGTCAGGCAACACAACCGTTTACAATACAAAAACATTTCAAATAAAAAACATTATGGTACGTTCACACCGCATGCTTTGTCACCATCAAACAACGTTCATAAATTTACTAGTTTGAAGCCATAGACGTAATAATATGTTATTTAAAGCCTATGCATTTTTAAGACTGCAACTAGCAAAGTGCGCAGGTGGGCCTTTCTCTGCAGGATGTTTTAAACATGGTGGATCATGGCTGGCTAGACAACGTCAGCATCGGGTGATGTCACTACAATGAGACGCTCTGATTGGTTCAGGCTCAGGAGACGGAGGTGAAAGTTCAGTTAGCTTAGCTTCTGCGTTGCTGGCTTTTGCCATTTTGCAGGTTGAAAAGCAGCAAAAGTTTCACAAATTGCAGCAGCCAAAGCACACAAAACACCACAAAGACTCTGACAGCCTCAACCATAAATTCAACATGTAATATTGTTGTTCTAGAGGTTGATGTTTTGGGCAGTGTGAATGCACAATTGATGCCCATACAGCTGAGTGATATTTCTTGTGAAAACTCCCAATGCTGTTGTACTGTAATATCAGCACTCTTGGAATGTCTTTTATCCAATCAAATTACTCGGTGGGAACTAACTGTTGTATAAAAATCTATTATATTCAACTGCTGCGATGGACTGGCGACCTGTCCAGGGTGTACCCCGCCTCTCGCCCATTGACAGCTGGAGATAGGCACCAGCCACCCTGTGACCCCTTAAGGATTAAGCGGTTCAGAAAATGAATGGATGGATGGATGGATGTATTCAACTGCTCTTGGTAAATATGGCCTACATTTACCCAGGGATGCTAGGGTAGAAGCAGCATTTTACTAAACTCAGATGGAAATGTATGTTGCCTTTACACATTATTCAATCTTTCTGACACCTTCAGTTAAAGTAATCAATACTTGTGTGACCTCTTACGTCAGATTTTTTTTTTAGAATAAGTGTCTAGCGATAATCGACTCCCCTCAGAATGTTTCATTTTATTAACTGGAATAAAACTGGTGGCTTAATGTGACTCTGTACTTCATAAAAAGAATCAGAGCTGATACCTGATAATTTAGTATGGCCCATTACTCATCTCACTACTCTAACTAATCCTCTGACACAGCACTGGTGTTAATCCCAAATTTGTTTGTTAATCCTTCCAGTTTATAAATTTAATATCCTGATAGTGTTTCATTTTAACACAAGCAAGGGCTTGTTTACTGCAATGATGTGTACTGGAATAAATGCTCACACACTGTCCTTTATAACATGCCTAAAAGTCCTTTCCTTTATCGAAGTCGACATAACTAATCATTTGTGTTACCTAACACTCTCCTTCATACTCACTTCAGACATTATTGTCACTGCATCTAGAGGGAGATAATTAATTGAACCTAAAGAGGCTGGTACTTCAGAATAAAAGAAACAGAAGATTTACACAAGCAGAACTAGAGCTTCAAGGTAGCAAAGCTGTTTAAACCGACTGAAGAGGTTGTGAGTGACACTTCTGTGAAACTTTTACAGTTGCAGGAAGCAGTAGAGTTTACATCAATTCACCAGGGAAATTAATGCTTAATCATCATTTTGAACAATGCGTTTAATTATTCTCTTTTCTGAGTGCAATAAATATACAACTGCAAGGATTTTTTGAAACAACAATGTGGTACACAAGTTTTTATTTATTGTGGATTTTGTCCAATACGCACAAGATCAAAATTTTTAATAAAGGCTGAAAGAAAAAAAAACAAATTCACTTAAATCCTCTCACAGTTCAACAGGTTTCTTTTGAAAGCATCATCCTGTTTCCCGATGAGATTTAAGGTGATGACCCAGGCCTTGAATGAGCTATCATCTGCCGTTTTAGGCATTTTATTTCTTTAGATATTCTAGTGTAAAACAAAAAAGACAAGGAACATCTTATATAAATGCATGCAAGTTTGAAATTAACTAGAAAACACAAGTTCTTTGTCATTAAAACTAGCTGTGTTAGAAACCTAGAAACTGAATTTAAACTACATGCCTTAAAAACAATTCTGATACGCAGTACCTGAATGCCACAAATGCCTTTAGGTTACATTGAAGATAACTTTTTTTTTAAAGGTTTTGTGGCCATAGTGGCCTTTATTAACAGTGGACAGGTATATGAAAGGGGGAGAGAGTTGTGGGACAGACATTGGCAAATGTCCACAGCCAAGAGTCAAACTGGGACAGCCACTTCGAGGGTTGAGGCCTCTGTACATGGGGCACCCATCTTAAATCACTACACAACACCCCACATTGAAGATAACTTTTTAGCTTGTGTAACATTTGTCACCCTGTTACAAATATGCAGTTTAGCATTGTTCTTATCATGCTGTGAAGAAAAATAAACAGTCTTTTTTTTTTTCTCTAATTCTCTGCTGCTTGCAGGGATGCTCATATTCCTACAGCAAAAAAGTAGACAGATTTGTTTTTCTTTCTGTGATACTTTCTTTGTAATTTCCACTTTTCAGCGCTTATACCAGCACATGCAGGAAGGACGCATGGAAAGAGTGATCTTCATGATGCGAAATAAATTGCCTTTAAGTGGAGCAAATACTAAAGATATACCAAGTTTGTTTTGAATCACAGCTCTTTGTTAGACCAATAGAAAACTTTTATCAATATACTTTTACTTTTAAACAACACCCTGTATTTATTTAGCATCATTTAGCTCAAATATTCAGTCCAGTGAAGTTGGAAAAAATTAGCACTACCCACAATTTCCTTTTCAGGCTGACTAGTTTAACTATCCCAGATCAGATGAGAACTTTTGAAAGTCAGGAAATCAGAATATCTGCGGCTTCACACCGACACAAGACTTGCTTGAGGCACTTTCAGGGCAAATACCTCCTACATCCTACAGGTTCCCTGACGGTAAGAGGGACCAAAAAGTGTTAAAATTTACAAAATGCTGAATCACTCTCAATTCTCACTGCAGATTGGACCCTGAGATGATGTGATAACCAGGCAGCAGCAAAAGCAAAAATCACATCAGATTTAGGCTTCAATCGACATGAGTCATGTGTGATTTGTAGAAAGACCCAGACACAAAGACTCAGTGGTTAAAAACAGCAAAGCTTTATTAGTACTGTAAACCCATAACAGCTAAAACCAGCATTGAACATCAGGGAGCATAATAAAGAGTTGTGATCAATGGCCTGGGAACTGGGTGAGTTTAATCAGGGGAATGTGGAGTAGCTGAGAGAGGGGCGTACTGAGCAAGGGAACTGAGGGATGGAGATTTATTAACACACAGGGAGCTGAATTTAAGTACAAAGCAATTACAAGGCTAAAGCTAACATTAGCGAAAGACCCAAGATTGTCTTCTATTAAAAAATGACATTGGTAAACTCGAGAATTAATGATACAAATCAGTTACCATAAAAGTGATGATCAGAATAGTCACATCTGGCTGATGCAGACGTATTACAAAAAGCTTCAAACATACAATCGTGGACAAATGTGTTAAGGGATATTTGCTCTTAATATATAATGTGCTTTGGTAATGAATATTTAGGAATGGTCAAAGTTTTCAAATAAAACAACAAAACCAGCAGTGCTTGATAGATATTTTCTCAGGTTTCTCAGTTAGAAATTAGAAAATATGATGTCTGATATGAACTGAGACTGGCTGACTAGGTTAAAGTTTATAACAGCTTTAAAGTCAATGCAGTAAAGGTCAAACAGAGCTCCAAAGCTTCAGACCAGAAGCGTTCAAAGCTGGAGCTGTGAAACAGGAATCAGATGTAGTCTAAGGACATCCTGGAAAGTTATTAAGAAAATAAAATTATTTTACAATAAAGACAATAAAATAGTTGTCATAACTAAGCTTCACCAGTGTGGCAGGTATGGAGGCTATTTGTGTTTTGTCCTTGACCATTTATTATTCAGTTAATGAAAATTAAAATGATTTGAGAAGATAAGAGTTTCAGTTGCAACCGGATGAAGTTTGTTTTAGCCAATATTTAATGTTACCCAATATCTGATGGAGCCGTTCATCAAGGCAAAGCCAACTATTCAAGATTGTCTTTAGAACCTCCATTGGTATAGACTGATCAATATTCTTGATCCATTTTTTTCTCTTTGCTTAGTATCTGTGCATGCTCACTACTTGTAAAAGCTAAATTTTACCTGTCACCTGTCTGTGCTCAGAGCTTTTTGTTATTTCTCTCTGCTGGTGTTTATTGGGATGATGACAATGGCATATTTTGTACTGCTGGGGATGGCATGGTGAAGATAACTGGTAAGACTGCTAAGCTATTATAAGCATGCATTCTTGCTGGCAGTGACAAATTGATGCAGCAACTTTGTAAGAAAGATTTTTGAGCAGTTCCAGCATCTAGACAAAAAATACAGACCTATTAAGATGTTTTTAAAACGTATTTCATAGTTATTGCCCTCGAGTGAGAACTCACTCACTTCAGTCCCTAGCATTGTGCATATTAGGACTTTGTTTAAAATAAGCATTTTACATTTTTTTCTTTTATACATTTTCTAAGTAGTTTTATGTTTGCTTATTATTTCTCTTATTATTTTTGTTTGTCTTTAAAATACACCTGCCAGTGGAACTAGAAATGGAAATCACCCCCTTGGCTATAGTCTGACATATTTACATGCTAATGTTTATTAATATTTATTGTCCCATTTTTTTAAATAAAAAAGAGGTGAAACTTTTATTTGTAGAAGTGCTGAGAACAAAGTTTGTACCATGTGTGAATCCATATTGCATATGAAGGTTAACACAGTGGGCCTTTCCTGTAGTTATATTTATCTTTTATTTAAACCCAAACACTTCTCCCATGGACCTTTGTCACTGTGACAGGGGCTCCTGGACTTTTATAATGCTGCTGCACAGTTGCCACCACTTGTCAATCTGCTAAGGAGATTTTTTGTGCTCCTGTCCTCCTTGCTGTTCATTAGTCTGCTGCTGGCCCTGTAGTGTGGGCTGGTACTTGTGATGACAGCTCTGACAGCCATGGCAGCACAGAGGGGGGAAACTGGCTGGAACTCACTATCTGCCTCCTCATCGTGCATCTTACTTGGTGTAAAAATGACCACTATATCTAGTCCTAATGATAGATTATCTTCTGCAGATATACTTGGATTTCCACCTCAGTAACTACAGAAAACATACTCAGGAAACAATTCATTTAACTTTCTAGAACATTTAGTTCAACTGTTTTAATTGAACCTGATATCCATAGGCCTTTTCACACATGGTTGTGTATGTACATATACATTGTATCTGCTTCATACTATTCTTGAAGGCATTTGGACTCAAGTCCACAAGCTGCTCATCATCCCAGAATAGCTTACTGGATGAACTCCAACGACCATTTCCAAATCTTTTACATAACCTTCTTTTAATCAGCTGTTCAAAATTATCAATAATAGAAAAATACTCTCAGAAAAAAGCAGGGATTAAAGCATCTGCTGTTGGGGGATTATTTACCATATTTAAATAACTTCAGAAAAACAGCAGAACCAACATGAAAGATCAGTATGTTGAATACTTTTTGGGAATGAACATAAAGAACATCATTTTGAAAACAGAAAAATAAAATAAATAACAACATTTAACATTGTTTCAGAATACTTTTTTGTTCTCTGGTGTCTTTGTATTTCCTCTTCCGGAGGAAAATGTCGCTATGTTCAGGAGATGTTGCCTGTCTCAAATAGTGAGGTCACATGGGGAGGCATTTTGGCAGTATCAGCTGCCACAGCTTGCCAGTGCTTCTCTCCCAGCCATTGCTCCTCTGTGCCAAACCAACGGATGAAGCATGTTATCTGTAACTTATTCAGTCCATCTCTGCTCTGGGATTATCTGACATCTCATACCAAACTCTCAACTGCTCTCTGTCCACAGACAGGGAGAAAGGGACGACGAGAGGCGTGCCAAGGCAGCCATAAAACGGCTTTGATATTTTAATTCAGCATGTTGACATTACATTATATCCCGCCAATAAAATGAGAGGTGTTATAACATGCAGACTTTGCTTTATGTTTAAACTCAATATTCATAGAGCATGAATTTACTAAAGTTCATGAAGTTATAATTCATTATTGTTTCTTTTTGCAATGATTCAAATGCAGGCTGGGATATTAAGCATGGATATTTACTGCAGGCAGCAGAATCCAAATCTGGTTCTGAAAATTTTTTATTTAGTCTGTCTGACCTGAATAACAAGAATATAAAGCAGATCAGACAGAACCAGAACTCTAGTTCCATTTTACTTTTCTGAAGCAACAACTTGACTCAAATCTGACGTTTCCCAAGCCATGAGAGGTGATGTTGATGTTTACTTTATATTAGAAAATACAAATTTTTTAAAATTATGAAGTAAAAAAAAAGTTAAAGGGAATTTTTAAAAAAACACATAATTTCTGGACTTTATTCATCCTTACACTGAATTTTCTCCAGGGGGGCTACGATGATGGCTAGATATTAGTTGTAACACAATAATTTTTTAACCAAATAAATTACAGGGTAGCTGTGAATTAATACAGACTAATTAACATTTCTGAATATGACTAAAAAACCTAACATTTTTATTGTAAAGTGAATTATCAAGGCGCTTTTTTCATGAAATAAAGGAGAGATTAATAGAATTTTGTTTTTAACTTCACAATCAATACCACTGCGACCTGTTGCTGCTTTTCTTTTTCATCATATGGTACATTTCCCGACTGCTGGTATTTCCATCCCGTCTGAGGGCTCAACTACAACTATGTATATATGTAGAGATTTTCACCTATATACAGTATATATATATATATATATATATATATATATATGTGTGTAAGGGGTAATGCCCAACGAGGTGTACATTATCAGAAAATAATGGACGACTCGGAGGCGTGAACTGTCCGACGCGAAGTTAAATGAATTGTTTCCTGAGAATGTTTTCATGTATTTTAGAGTTAAAATCGTGAGGTTTTTTATATAAGTCGAGCGCACTATTTAATATGTCCCGTATACAGGTGTTGCCAAGCAACGTGGCCAGAGCGAGCCGACCGCAGCGATTTATCACTGAGGGGAAGTGAGATGATGGCTTTACCTTACATTACGTGATACAAAATATCATTTCAGAAGACCAGTACACTACTTGCTGTTTTTGTGTGTGTCCAGAGGATAATGCAAATAACGTTGAGACTCCGTTGCTATTTGAGCCAGCGCAATAATTTAGAACTGTCATCAGGCAATTTGACGGGACGCCTTTCCTAGGTGTACATCATCACTTTTTAATGTACACTCTCCAGCCGAGTATGAGTATTCACCCATACCATGGAAAATATATATATATATATATATATATATATATATATATATATATATATATATATATATACTAGCATATGGTGCCACCCCAGAAATATCCTTGCCACCCCAGAAATATTTTTCTAGATCCGCCCCTGCAATCCATTAACCTGCCTCTGCCTCAGCAGTCAACTAACCGGCTTCAGCAGCACTCCATCTGTCCAACTCCATTCCACAAGGTCAAGCTCCGCCAGATTCCGCACCAAAAGGTCAACTCCTCCAGATTCCGCACCACAAGGTCGAGGTTCCACGCCACCGGCTTCCTCGACTCCATGATCCTCGCCTGACGGCTCCTCGTCGCCGGCCTCCTCGACTCCAGCAACCACATCACCGTTTTCTAGCGGTCCTAGTTTCGTCCCTCCGTCCTGGACTCCCTCCTCCCACCCTGACTTTTTGTTCCGGCTTGGCGCACCCTGGGGTGTGTGTGGGGGGGGGGGGGCGGGGGGGTTGTGTACTGTCATGATCCGTCCCGTCTGTTTGTGTTAATCATCCCTAGTTAGTTTCACCTGTTGTTCTCCCTGTGTCTTCCTTCCAGTTCCCAGGTGCTTCTTTTTTCCCTGATTGTTTTTCCCCCTATATATATCTCCCTATGCCTGTCTGTCCACGTCGGATCGTCGTCATACCTCCCCTCGTGTCGTTCCTCGTGTCCTCCGCCTAAGACTTATTATTTACTAATTTTAATAAAAATGGGAAAACAACCAATCTAAGCCATTCTCTGCGTCTGAGTCCGACCCACAAAACCTGACATGTAGGGAAACATATGCAACTCTTAAACAAGCTTCTACGTTTTCTGCAATATATAATTGTGATATACCAATTGTGTTTTTCATTTGTTGGCATAAAACAAACATAAGAAATGTTCAGATAAGTTTTGGTATATGTAGATTTTTGTGACTGCAAAAAAATATTGAATGCTACATTTTAATAATCTGCAAAGTGACAGTCCAAGGTTTCGAGTGCAAATGTTGGTGAAATCCTAATGATTCGGCTCATGCAGATAGATAACCATCTTTAGCAGCAAACATTCAATGATTGTTCTGCAAATAATGCAATAAAATAAAAATCTAAATAGACTCTCAAGTTTATACCTATTTTCACAATTGACAAACAGTGATTGCATCGTTGTTTTATAACAGGCTGTATGTTTACTACTGTTCCTAGTGGACTTTGTTTGTTTATTGCTTTGTTTTTTTGTATTTTTGGTTGGTTTCACGAAGGTAAAAGCGTACATATAATAGACTGAGATGTACAGCTTTGCCAATTAATTTTCAAAATCTACACTATTGTTAATGTATTCATTTAAAATCACTTCACAAAGTCCTGACACTTCCTGATACATGCGGTGAGGTGAGGTTGAGGTGAAACAGCAAAATAAAAATATAGATTTTAGCGATATATCCACATTAAAGAAGAAAGGGGCCCTAACAGGATTTAGTTGGAATTATCTGGATTGCATACACCTGGAATTAGACTTGCTTACAGATTTTTTTGTGGTTTGGTTAGCTCCTTTCAAAGACCTTAACTACTTTTTTGTTGAAACGACTGTCGCCATTTAGGCAGTTCCTCTCCTCATTCATTACAGAACAATATCTGTAGAGGGAAGATGCAGCTGCATCAAATTACCCAACATCTATAACTCTTTGGGATTCTACCTCCAAGCGATGCCAGACAACACAGAGTAATGCTTAAAAATAGAACTGTGCTTTTAAGGATCCTTAGGTGGAGGACAGAGAAGCAACAGGTGGCAGCTAAACGCCAACAGTGCAAGAGGGACCTTAACTCTTGATTTGAAAATTGTAATACTGATTGTGAGTTTTTATGTTGACTCTCTCTTGTTCAACCCACAGCAGAGAACAGTTTAACTGTCATGTCTAGAGTGCTTTTGATTAAGGCCAACATCCAACATTTTCTGTGTTTATGTCATGCACTAAATATTTTAAATATTAATAAAGTCCAGAGTCTTCATAAATCATGACTTTTTTTAAATCCCAGATATCAGTAGATAACCCCATCTTGACACCTTTTCAATCTGAAAATGTAACCAGATTCATATAATGATAAACAGAAGCCAATGCTGTCTTTCATCAAGGAGCTTTATGGCTTGCCGCCAGGTTTGCTAAAGGGAAAATGTATTTTTAAAAAGCGGTAAGTCCACGACACACAAACGCAGTTTACCTTTTTGCGGTAGGTGCTGCGAGTGAAGAATGGAGGATGGAGGGAAGCAGAGCGAGATGGATGGCAGGAGGAAGTGGAGAGGGAAGACGCAGAAGCTATGTTAGGTACACTCATTATTCTCCGCTTTTCTACAATGATTGGCTGAAACTGCTTCACTGTACTGCTGCATGGTGTTTTCTGATATGAGTAGCCTACTGTGAATTTAGTACAGAGCTCACATGTCCATGCAGCTTTTTTTTCCCGTAGAGGTACAAGTGGTACCAGGGTACGTAGATGTTAAATTACGTACTTGCTACACAAACTACGTAGCCTACAAGTTGGCAGGTTTGCATTTTGTTGGCGTAGCGCTGGAATTTCTTCCGTGGCGGAATGCCATGGTAACGCCTATGTAAAAGGGAAACACTGCCCTGGTCCAAAGCACCATCTGGCTTGAGAAACCCTTTTTCATAGACGTACTTTTTATCACTTTTTGGGTAGCACACACATTCTGAATGCCTTCAGCAGATTTAAAATGAATCATTTTAATCTATACCATCCATCCATCCATCCATCTTCTTCCGCTTATCCGGAGTCGGGTCACAGTAGCTTAAGCAGGGAGACCCAGACTTCCCTCTCCCCGGCCACTTTGGCCAGCTCCTCGGGAGGAACCCTGAGGCGTTCCCAGGCCAGCTGGGAGACATACTCCCTCCAGCGAGTCCTGGGTCTTCCCCTGGGTCTCCTCCCGGTGGGACGTGCCCGGAACACCTCACCAGGGAGGCATCCAGGAGGCATCCTGACCAGATGCCCGAGCCACCTCAACTGGCTCCTCTCGATGTGGAGGAGCAGCGGCTCTACTCTGAGCTCCCTCCGGATTACCGAGCTTCTCACCCTATCTCTAAGGGAGAGCCCAGCCACCCTACGGAGGAAACTCATTTCAGCTGCCTATATCCGCGATCTCGTTCTTTCGGTCACCACCCAGAGTTCATGACCATAGATGAGGGTAGGAATGTAGATCGACCGGTAAATCGAGAGCCTCGCCTTTCGGCTCAGCTCTCTCTTCACCACAACAGACTGGTACAGCGCCTGAATAACTGCAGATGCCTTACCAATCCGTCTATTGATCTCCCGCTCCATTTTTTCCTCATTCGTGAACAAGAACCCCAGATACTTGAACTCCTCCACTTGAGGAAGGAATCCATCCCCGACCCGAGGAAGGCACCCTACCCTTTTCCGGCTCAAGACCATGGTTTCGGATTTGGAGGTGCTAGACCAATCTAGATTAATTCGAAGATTACAATGAGATTAATCTAGATTTAAAAAAATTATCTATAACCACCACTACTTTCAAGTTAAACGCTACTATGAACAAATACTTAAAATTTGTAAACTCTACATTAATTTCACTGAACATTTTTATTTTTCCTCTTGAAATTTTTGTTTTGTGGTCGTTTTCATTAATATATTTTTTTCTAATTCACCTTCATTTGTTGTAAGAAGCAGAGAAAAACATAAAACCTGTCTTCCAATTTTTTGCAATTTTTGTGTGTGTGTGTGGCATTGGTACTCCGTATCAGCAAGTTTTTTGATCCAAGTATCGGTATCATATCAGTTTGAAAAAAGTGGTATCGGTGAATTCCTAGTTTGTATCCATAATCCCAAATTCAGATCGCATTCATTTTAAAAAGGTTTAGAATTTGAATGGACTAGTAAATTGAGTTCCATATATTTTATCTCAGCCCATTGTTAATTATTAGAAACCAGTAACAGTACCCTTATTATGGCAAATGAAGCCTTGAAATATCCTAGCCTCACTTCTTAGCAAGAGAACCAAAACATGAATTAACATACTCACCTAACCTGCGGGATCCACTATGATAAATTCATAATAAATCTAATTAAATTTATTTCTAGCTCATATACTACCTTGTGATTAGTCCGAGCTTTATACATAATAAACTTAACCTTTGATGTGTCCTTCATCAATAGAAAAAATTATATCATCTAAAAACTATTAAAGCTTGAAGCGAGCACATTTATTAAGACACATGCCTTTTTAATATAAACTAAATCTAAGACCTGTTCACTTTTCATTAATTCATCAGATGAATAGTGAAGCACCAGAAATGTGTTTAAACAGACATCACTCTTTTTAAATAATGCGTAAACTCTGAGTTTTCAAGGATGTTAGGGATGGAGACAGGGGTTTTACAGAGGATTTTGATTGCAGAAAAGGAGGGAAACGGATGAGCTAGATTTTAATCTCTGCACCCGTAATAGGCTGGGTGCACCAAATGTTTAAAAGACGTCTTTAAACAGCTCTGTCTGGAGTGCAGAATAGATAGGTAGTTGGTCTTAGTGGCACGTACTAATTTGCAGGGGGTTTCTAAAGATAGTATCTTGGGAGATTCTCTCAACCTCAGTAATTATAAGTGGATTGCGGGAAACAGGAAGTGCATGTTAAACAGCTTGCAAACCGTTTTTTCACAACAAATTAAATTGTTGTTCTGGGAAGCTGATTAGTTTCCATCAAGTAATAAATTATTTGAACAGTCTGTCAATAGATATTTAAAAAACATGCGCTCAAGTTCAATATTTTTTTAATAAAAATCTGTACTATTCATTATTATGACTGAACCAAAACGGATTTATTTGTTGTTCATTTTTCTTCTCACTCAGTAATATATGATGTGTAATTCAATAAACTCCACACAGTGGTCACAGGGGAAAGTTTAGCTGGCAAACAAGCATATCACAGAAAGGCCTCGTATTTTTACAAGCCCATCTTGATGTTTGCTTTCAAGTTGTTTTTCCTTCTCCCTCTCTTGTTTATAGATCCCCATAGATCTACAATTGCCACCGAATGAAGTGGGCTTTTCCCTCAGTTTTCCACTTGCATATATAGATCCAAGGCATGGCCATTATTCTGAGCATATACCATGCCCAGTGGGAAATGGCAATGTTGCCAAAATGATGGATGGAAAAATAAAGGGAGATGAAAAACAATTCCATAGAGAGTGGTTAAGGTGCTGTGTGGAAGTGCCGGAGCTACAAGGTACAATGCAGCAAGTCAATTTTAATTAAAAGTTTCTGTCAAGTCAGGGGACTTGCTTGTAGTTTGAAGAGGTCAGAGAAGTGGCAGATAATGTTTCAGGTATATAATATTATAGGGTGCATGTGATGATTATCTTTGATTGACTTTGATTTGGATTTAAGATAAAAATCATCTTTTTACCAATTATTAAAACCCTTTATTACCTCATGTTAATGTGATTTAAAAGAAAATATTGGCATATTTTAGCCTTTAAACGTGTAAATATTGAAAAACAAACATGGTCATGCCTCACCCACACCTGATTACCTAGATGTCTATACCCAGTTCACCCATCCTTCATATTCTGGCCCATTGTTTGAGACCTACCCTCCTTTACAAGCTTACAAGTTTCAGCATCCTTATCTATACATTCCTCTTCATCCCAGGTGTCATATGAGGGTGTAAAGTGGACTCAAGCAACCCCCACTTCCTGTAGACTGCACCCCTAAAATGACCGCTTCTCAAACCCAATCTATCCCCTTGAACCCTGTCTTTAAAAAACGTTTCATCTAATGTATTTGTGGTATGGACATTTTAATGTTTTGTATATGACAGTTTAATACAATAAAAAATATGTATGGCCACTTATTAAAAGCACATGAGTAATACATTTTTGCTGCAAAGATTATTTATGTAGGAAACATGGTTGTGCTACAGTGGTCAAGAACATGAATTTGTCCTTACTCAAAAATAACTATTTCAATCTTGGATTTAAGGAAGAAATTACCCAAACCTCATTTAAGAAAAGACAGGACAGTTCATGCCATAGCCAGAATATGTCTTATGCTTGTACTCAACACCTAGACTACAAAGGGAACCAAGGCTGTCGTTTGAGAGCATAAACCTGATTAAACAAGAACACATATTTTTTACACTTTAGACATCCTCTATTAGAATAAAATATCACTTTAAATCCTAAACAATGACCAACCTTTCTAAACAATTTTCTGTCATGCATGATAAGCAGTTTCGGCTGTGACCGCTTTTCACTGAGTTTTTTAGCAAAATAAGAAAAAAGTGTTTGTCTGTGTGAGTGTTTTTTCAAGTCTTCAGGTATATTTTACAGAACCATTGTGTTAAGAGCTCCCTTGGGAGTTTTGACAATTCAACACTTCCGTAGTGAGGTTGTGGTTGTTATTTATGACAGGAATTACATACTGGGTCCCGTTGTGTAGCATGTGGAAGTTTTGCCACAGTGGATTCATGAAGAAGGGCCTATGTCTACCAGTGATGTTTGTTTGTCAAGAATCGGAAGGATAACTATTCTAAACACTCATCATAGCAGTGGCATAAAGCAAGCATGCTAGGATCATCAGGTGAATTATTGCATCCTGACATGATCCAATAAAATTTTGGCATGATGTGGGGGTTGGAACTTTGTAGCAACTTGGTACTAATGAACAGTCTACAGAAGAGATGCAACAAATCCTTTTGAGATTCATAGAGAGATTTTAAAGGAGGATTTCTAAAGCAGGCCACATAGTGTAAAACATCCTAATGACTGCCAGACAACACAATCTACGATACATTTCCTGTTAAGACTTTTCCCACTGTCAAACACGACCACATCCTGTGCTTTGAGGCATATTTCAGATAATTAGCTCCTCGGCAAGAGCCTTCATGTTCATGCAAGTGTTAACTTTGGTGCACATAGTTATTGCTGTGTAACATATCAAATCCTCAAATTGAAGTCCATTGCTGTCATGGGAAAACCCCTTCACAGGGTAGAAAGCTGTTATGGGCAGCAGCTGCAGGGAACTGCAGTTAAAGCACCCTGATTCCTATTTACCTAATGACAGACTGCTGTGAAATTTAGGCTCATCTCCCCTACTTGACTGGCCGTTACTGTTGAAGAGTCCTCTGCTAGTAGTGCTGTTATGTCACCTGATAAGGCCCTCCATCAGTCACATCAACCCTTGAGACATTGTGGCATTTGCTGGAATGAACAGTGTCGCAGCTGCTTACCTGACCTTTCACAAAGGCTCCTTCAATACTGTGTCAGATTGAATGCAGGGTTACTCTCGACTGCATTTAGATCCAGGACCAATTTAGAACTCAATCCACAACCCCAATGAAGAGTATAATGATGCTGTAGGTCTAATAAATGTGTCTCAGAAGGTACTATGCACACACCTGTCACCCAAAGAGGATTCAGTAAAAGTGTTACAAAGGACTGGACATTTCGTATTACCTCTGAAGCATGTTAATCTTTATATGATGCCAGATTGATCTTTCTTGTAAAAGAAGAAGGAGAAAATGAACATATATGAGCTCCAGGAGATAATCACAAAACCTTTAAGTAGGGTAATGACCCAAGGTAGGAATGCCTTTGTCAACACTGCCACCCGGTGCACAGAAGAGTAGTTGCACCTCTTTTTCCTGCCAAACAAATTCTCAATGGCAAAACTAAACATTAAAGACGTTGTTCCTCCACATTACATATTTGAGAATTACTGCAGACATCTAAAGACAGGAGAAACAATGTGTTTACCTTAAATGTCTTGGAATCAATTCATCTTTTATTGTTCCATGACTTTCCGTCCTGTAGCTGATAGACCTCGAATGCAGATGTCATTATTAGGATGCAGTACACACCAACACCATGCAGGGATTTCAGCCTTCATGTAGCTAGAAAAGTCCACATGTATACTCACACTCTGAACTAACTGTTTGGTCTGCTTTTCACATTAGTGTTTGAGGATGCTTGTTCTTATTCTTGAAGAAACATTTCTCACATGCTGTTTCTTTGTTCTCTCCAATCTGAATACCAATGACCATGACCCCCTTGTCCTTTTCTTTCAAGTTTTTCCTCTTTATTTCCACTGATGCTCGTTATCTTGCAAGCCAGCTGATTGAAACTGTTGCCGTTAATCATCAGATTTCATCCAATCATCACTTCGACACTCGAGCAATCTGAAAATTCAGGCTGTCATGTCATTGCACATCTCTGATTGTGCTATCTATATGCAAATGATGTGTGAAATAGGACAGTGGCTCAGTACTACAGCAGGCTTTTGTTTAAAAATCTGTGCGTACCAACCACGTAACACAACAATGTAACAAGGTTTCCAATATAAAAATGCTCAATAACATTTTGGGAGTTTTTATTTGCAGCCCCCTTAAATAAATATGAAAGATAAAAGTCATGTAAACATTGTGACTTTAAATGAAGGAGGTTTTACTTCTAGATCGTCAAGTCTAAAGCAATCAAAACACAGTTAGAAATGACCTGTAACAAGACATATTAAACGTGTGGTTTTCAAATTATTAGATACAGCTGACAGTAGAGTTGCTAACAGTTTGTAAATGCTATAAGATTTCAGAGATGAAAGAAATTATTAGGATGATTGCACACAGATACAGTGGGACAAAAAAGTATTTGGCTGCAATCAATTGTGAAAGCTTTTAAAAATGAGTGAGGTCTGTCATTTTTACCATGTATATACTTCAACTGTGATAGGCATAATGTAAAAAATATCCAGGATATTACATTGTAAGATCTCTAAAGGATTTCTTCATATAATGGAACGGAAAATATGCATTTAGTGCATACAATCAAGCAAGAATCTGGCCCTCAGGGACGTGTTACTACTTCTCTAAGAACCTTTGTCCACACCACCAACTAGTCAGACTTCAACCTCCACTATGGCCAAGACCAGAGAGCTGTCCAAGGTCACCACTGACAAGATTGTACACCTGCACGAAACTGAGATGAGCCAATCTGCAATAACCTAGGGAAAAAGTGTTCCACGACTATGGCACCATTATACAAATAAATTATTAGAAACTCATACAATGCGATTTCCTGGTTCTTGTTTTACACTTTCTAAAGGTCTCTGTCTTTATCTGAGAAAATAACAAATGTATAGATTTAGAATTCAACAATTCCTGGTACAAGCACTGCAATCCTGACTGTGCCAGGGCCACCTCTTATTTCCAATCGTTTGTGTAGTTCATTAACCCCAGATTTGGTATCAGACTTTGCCTTGGGCAAAGGAGTAGCTAGGTGTCTTGCTTGAGAGAGGTGGCACGATATCCTTGGAGATGGTTATAAGGATTGGCGTCTCATTTATTGAAATGCATGCACTGCTCTGGTCTGTTGAGATGAAGGAACAGCTGAGCCAAAAATCAAAACTTACCTGTCATTCTAGGTTTTGACTCTCAGCTATTGTTATGAGAGAAATATCATGACTGACAGAACAAGTTCTGCATACAAGCAGCTAATCTGAACTTCCACTGTAAGGCTAGTAAGGTGAGAATCTTAATCACCTCAAGATAGCTGAAAGCAAGGATGCTGCTCCTCCACATTGAAAGAAGTTAGTTATGGTGGTCTGAGCCTTCTGGCCACTTTCTCTTTGAGGTTTTTCTAGGCCTCTCTCATAGAAAAGACACCCTGGGGCAGAACCAGAACATGCTATAGATACTAGACATATGTCTCTGCTAGGGAGAAGGATGTTTGGGTTTCCTTCCTGGACCTGTTATCTCCACGACCCCATAACAGATCAGATGAATTTTAAAGTGTCCATACCTGTTTACCTATCCCTAGCAGTCATTAGGCTAAAGAAGGAGTACACCCTGGACATGTCGCCAGTCCATCTTAGGTCTCATAATTAATATGCTTTAGTATTTTTTTACTGTTAAATTTATTTTCTGGTTGCTATCTCAAGGTCATGCTGAGTTTTTATATTTTTCAATAATCTACTAGTCAGTCAGTTTACCTCTGCCTAAGAGTTACTTGCTCCACCTTTTCTTAAAATAATAATCCTTTTGAATCTGATCTATTCCCCAGGATAATAATCTCATAATGGAGTCATTTACGTGTATATGAGTACATTATGTATCCAGCTTGAATGTTTCACAGTGAGAAATCAGCAAAAATTACGATTGAAAGGAATGTTATTAAAAGATGAAAACCTGTCTGAGACCAAGTCTGAGGGACACAGAGATAGCACAAAAAGAAGTGATTTTCAGCAAATTTGCTTGGACAATAAAACGTTATTACCTGAGGTTTTATTTCACTGCTCTGGTTGTTGGCACTTTGTCAAAAAAAATTGTTGGCTTTTTGTCTATATGATTACTGGTTGAAACTCAGCCGGTTAGCTTTAGAAAGCACATTTTCCAACATCATGATGTAATACAGCTAGTTAATTTCCCTTAGTTTTCAAATTAGTCTATTTCAATTAGCTGCTGAATTATGCAACGTGTAACAGTAATTCTAGTGACCAAAACATCTAGGACTTGATAATTTTCTCTTTTTTGTTTTATTTTCTTTTTCATTTCTGGACCATAAAAGATTTGGCTGTACGAAAAGTGATCAGAAATTAGATTCCTAATATAATGGGCATTTTTTGGTTGCATTTCACCAGTGGTGTATTTCAACGGGTGTCCTATAGGGTCTAGAATTTAATCATTGGCATATTTACTACGTCTGGATAAGTATGGACAGATGAATGGATATGTTGACTTTTGTAAATCTTAAGTCTTAAAAGTAGAAAAAAATATAATCTACTAAAGACACCATAAATCTGTGGCTTAAAAGAGCAACCTGCAAGTCTCTGATGTTAGTCAGGCAGAATGGCAAAAATACCATGTCTCCTCATTTTAGTTGTGTTTTCTAGATCTCTGCATCTATGTCAGCCTGGTCCGGCCGGAGCTCACCTTCAGGTTATGGTCATTTGACACAAATAGTTATCACATTGTAATATCAGGAAGCAACTATGTCCGGACCAACAGTGGGAACTCAAAGGGTATGATAAGAGGTGTTTGTAGCAGATGGTAGGTCATGTATTTCCCTCTTCCCCAGTGAACCAGAGCATTCAGCAGCTCTGAGCCAGACGGAGTAGTCTGGCTGTGTAAATGGGGTAAAGACAGGACACTGTGGGTTTATTGAATTTACTTTGGACTAGAATTTTGTCTAAGGCTAGCTCTACAACAAGGGAGAAACTTTTAGAAAGGATTAATTCAACTCACTTTTTACAATAGTTATTAGTCTTTAGGGACCTATTGCTGACTGTGTGCGCACTGGCTTTAAACAGTTTTACAGTACTGTGCATTAGTTTAAAGTCATCAACGTTTATTTATATTTCACTACCTGGAAATAGATTTTCCCTGCATTTTTTCTCATTTTCATGCATTTGTTCTACTAGTTGTAGTTATAACGTTAAATATTTTATTATATACTTTAAAATCTATTTGCTCTATCTGTATTTTCTTGATTGGACCCATGTTCCTGGGTCTTCTTCAGCAATTATCAGACAGGTGGTCAGTACTACAGTGCAGCAGAAATGCATTACTTTGTCTAAATTAACATTGTTCTTTATCTGCAGTTTAGTAAAGAGCATGTGCATTGACCAACATTTCCCTAAAATAATACTAACAGCCTTGGATATTATGCCAAGAATGGGATTTTTTTTCCTGCTATATTATAAATCTGTGAGATGGGAAGCACAATAAAATATGTCCTCTGGTTGCTTAATTTAAGATGGAAAGTGTTTCCATTTCAAGAAGCTGTGAACATGATCAATATGATACCCACAAAGGGACAGAACTAGAGTTCTCCAATTACAGTTTTCACTGCAGCTTTCCTCTCCTCCCCTTCAGGCTAAAGAATCAGACTTTGCACTTAGCAGAAATTAAATTACACATCTATTTTGGTGGCTCTTTAGAAAAAATTTTGGTTATCCAAAAGGATAAACATTTGAATTTGTTTTCTGCAGAATAAAAAAAAAATCCAACTTCATGTAAATAGTCATGAATTAACTTTGATACCTAATCTTGAAAAGTAAGATTAAAAAGCTGAAATATCCAAGTGTTTGAAAGGTCAGCCCACAATATATAAATTGTCATTATCTGATGCAAACATAGTTATCACACTGCATTTATTTATTTATCAATTTCCTTCCACCTCCCCCTGGTGGGGAAATGGCTTCACTGCAGGATGTAATACTGTACCGATTGAAAGGGATTTTTTATCTACATTTATATAATCTAAAGTAGTTCTCTAACATAAATAAAATTCAAATACAAATGTCACTTCTATAACTATAGAGCAGCACTATACTCATGGGTGCAATGACGCAAGTAAAGGTTTTAAAGTTTTTTTTTATTACAACAATAATGAAGAAATAGTAAAAATGACCAAAAATGGCCAAAAAGAAAGAAGTCTGAAATGTTTTCTACAAAATGAGATATGCTTTGCATTCTTTTTGCAGCATGGACACAAAAAAAAGAGAATTAAAAAAAACACAGAAACAAGATATTAGCTCTGGCATTTCCCATGATGATTGCCATTAAAGAATATTTAGTTCAGTTTAATCTAAAAAAATGTAATCATTATTTTTTTCTATACCAGTATAAACTCCACTTGTTTAAGTGTCTTTTTTAATTTTGTTAAATATAACAAGAAATTTAAGGTAAGCTTTATCAGAAACAACACATGGTTATCTATAAAATATTTCTCCCTAACTAGTAAACAAGTGTATTTTGTAAACATACAAACCAAAAGCATGTCAGATGAAATACCACAATGCCAGTTAACGGCAACAAAACTTCATAAGAAACCAGCCAAGTATAGATTTTCAGGAGGTGCATGACGTAGTGGATGGAATTAGCTCCTCTTCTCCCCCAGGTGAAAAAAACAAGACAATCTTAAATCCACTGTAAAGCCTGGTAATCTATAATCCCACAGCCTAAGTGTTGTCCCAGTCTAGCTCCTGTGTAATGCCTGTCCAACAACACACAGGTCCGGTTGTGATGCAGAGCGTGGTGTTGCTCTGAAGTCTGATTGGCTGCCCCACAATTTACAGTGCCTGGCTGGATTGTCATCTGGTCTGTTAAAATAAAACAAAAATTAATTTTAGTATCAAGCACAGTGTGCCAGGTGGCTTTAAGATGGTTGTTAACTGAAATAAATCTTAAAAAAACCCAAATGAGGTAAGGCCACATAGTGAAAACAAACCCAAACTAAACTCAGAAGAGAGTAGGTTTCAGTTCACATAATAATTTCCAGTTTCTACAAATATTTTGAAAGTACATATTGACTTGAATGATGATATGTAGTTTAATCAAAATAAAATGAAGTCACAGTATAATTCTTGTCAATAAATCAGTCCACCAACTTTGTTTACATTAGTTTGAAAAATGTATTTAGCACTTACACATGTATTCTGTTTTTGTTTTTGTGTGAGACTTAAATGTTTCAATACAAACAACAACTAGAGTAAAAAAATAAAAAATAAAAAAGTTTAACTGGTTGATTTAATTTATATGTAAAAAAAATGTAATCTAAAGTGACCTGTAGGTGAAGAGGTAATTGCCTCTTTGGAGAATTTTGAATAAAGTTATACATTTATTTTGTTTTAAAATCGTTCATCCTGTTTCACAAGCTACATCCTGGCATGACTACTACCTCTTCTGAAGACTCCAGAAATTACCCAAACAAAACCTGTCGGAAAACATGAAGTAGGCTGAAGGACCTTGGAAAGCAACAAATCAAGAAATTGTTAAATAGACGGGGGGGAAATGTCAGTATTTGTCACTCTGAAAAGCTTTACTTTGGCACCGCCACAAACTACAGTGAGTGTGTGCCTGGTCTTTAGTGGACTGTCCTGTCATACAGACTTAATTTTCAAATCATTTTGATCTGCTCAAAAAAGGCTTTTACAACTAACACTTGTTCATTTCTTTTTCAGTTGTACCCTTTTCTTTTTTGTTTCTGTTAAAGGCAACATTTGGACAAACATTTGGAAAGCATGAGTCATTTATAGAAGGATTAAGAAGAAACTTAATCTTACCCCTTTGAACATATTGATGGCTCACTTCCACAACTTTCAGCCACTGAGGTCCCGTGGAATCTGGAAGTCATGCTTAGACTTGGCCTTCTGTCTGACTGGCTACGCCGTACAAAGGGTCGTGGTCCTTGAACAGACACAGGAAACCTCCCTCGACTCCCCAAACAACTGGAAAGGACAGAGACTCTGTTTGAAGTCCATGCTTGAGGTGGTTGGGGAACTGAACAAGGCTTGGTCTCAAACATGGATGGAGAGACTGGGCAGAAAACTGAACGAGCATTACTGAATGTCCTTGCACTTGATGATTCTTCAGTGCTGTTCTCCCTTGACCACCTCTGTACCTTTGGTGAGGCTGGTGGAGATGGTGCTTTGAAAGAGTAGAAGGTGCTGGTGTTCTGCTTCGCAACAAGTGGGCTGGAAAGTCTCCGTTGAGTAGCTGGTGGTGTAGAAGGTGCCATGTTAACAGAGGGGCTCTCTGTTGAGGGTGTTGTAGCTTCCTTTTTTGAAATAAGAGGGCTGGGGAGTCTTCTATGCAAGCTGTTTGGAGTAGTGGGAGTAGATGGTAACATTCGTCCTTTAGAGGCAGATGGAGTGGCAAGTGGCTGGCTACTGGCAAATGAGGAAGAAGGTATGGTAGTTGCACTGGTATTAGGTTGTGGCACGGGAATCTTGCCATTATGCTGTACATTAGGTAATTGTCCTTGGGATTCAGAAGTTTCTTCACAACTCATTGAGGATCTCTCTAAGTTTGAGTCTGAGGATTTCCGTGTGTGAGAGATCTTTCTAACTTGTTGGTTCAAAAAATCTGTCTCCATTCCTTGATGCAGTTGAACATCGGGCTGACTGACCTTTGAAAAAGTAGACGTGTCTTGAAGAGCAATTTTTGATGACGGTGTTAAGCTTCCTTTGCTTGGTAATACTGTGACAGTCTGAATGGAGGCCCTGAGTCGTTGAGATACAGCGGCCCTTTTCAGAACAGGTGTCTTTCCAACTTTTGTAGTCCCATCTCCTGCTGCAGTTGATCCACTTTGAGTACTTTCAAAAGAAGTGTCCATCAGTACTTCCATAGGAGGTGGAGGAAGACTGTCCAAATCTAAGTAATAATTTTTTTCTAATGTTGTGGACACAGGTCTACAGCTTGTGACTCCCATACTAAGAACAGCCTCTACATTTCCTAAACCTGGTAAGACAGGAACACCACACCTCTGTACCCCTTTTAAAGGCCCAAGAACTGTAGGACTTTCTCTTACCTCTATACCCTGGCTGAAGGTATCAATCAGTTTTTTGACTGAATTTCTGCCCCTATGAAAGCCAGAGGATGGTTGTGGTGATAACGGGGGGCTGGGTAGGGGGGTATCTTTCACAAAACACTTAGGTGTTGTTTTTTCTTCCGGTTTATCCTTTGCAATATCACAGAGTGGCTTTTCCTTTTTATTGCTACACTTTGAGAGACTTGATTTGTCCTTAGGTGGCTGGCTATTGCTGTTCTTAACTTGTGGAGGTTGTTTTCGATTTATTGCTGGAGACTGTGCTGGTGAATTTCCTCTGGTTTGTTCAGATGTTACTGACTTTGAGTTTCCACCCACCTTACTTTTACTCATCCTTTGTATCCTCTGGTTTAAGGTTTTCTGAGTCCTTTCGAGTTCAAACAGTGTTGGATCTTCCCCTTTACTCCGCAAGGATTCTGCTGACCTAGAACGTTGCCCCCTTGAAACTGGGTTCTTTTTTATTTCTGGCCTCCGAACAGCTGTTGCTGTTTGAGGCCTTTTTGGAGATTGCAACTCCTCATCCACCCAGTCCTGTCTAGAGGTCTTTGGAGTGCCTGCTATCTTTGCTTTGGAAGAAGTGTTCTGCTTTTGAATAAATTTTATCCTACCACTTATAGCATTTTTCATTTTGAGAGTCATTTCTACATTTTGAGGATTTTCTATGCGTTTTGTTGGTTTGTGAAGCGGAGGGGTTGCAGAACTTTTAGGTGAAGAATTAGATTGTTGTCTAAATGCAACACTTCCATCCCCAACACCTTTGTCTTCCTCCTCTTCATCAATGTCATCTTCACCATCATCTAAAGAGACCGACCCCAACAGTGAATATCTTTGATCATTTGGAATTATGGTACACGTAGAATCAAGTGAGTTAAGTGAGGTGAGGGAAAAGCTTGGACTTATTTGAGTCCCATATTTTTCTCTTGATGCTCCAGTGATGTTCATAGCGGTATACTCTGTAGGACTTGATGGAGTTCTGTTTGTTCCAGTGGATCCACAACTCTCTCGTCTATGTTTTTCAGAACCATTGAGGGATTCATTCTCAGCCCCTATACCACTGTCCTCACTAAACAGAGCTGAATCCTCAGCGCCAGGCTTGCGCAGAGAGGCCATTTCAATTCGGGTTAAGAGTCGCATTAATCTAGCCTCCAATGTGTGTTTGATTTTCAATTTCTCTTGTAAAAGCTCTGACACTGAGGCAAAGTAATCCACTGCTTCCTCCAAAGCAGAGTCTCCAATACCACAAACAGTCTGGCTCACATTCCTCATCCTCTGAGTAGTGTACTGAAGCAGCTGCTGTAACAAATCAGGTGGAGATTCCGAGCTAATGGGACCAGACTTTGGAGGTGAAGAAGACGAGACATTTTTAATTTGGCTTGGCCAAGCAAGATGTTCTCCATTTTCTGTCAAAACCCTTTCCCCCTCCTCTGCAATCTCTTCCATTCCCTGAATAATTTCCTCATAGCGTAAAGCCATAAAGCTTACCATTGTCTGCACAGATACCTGAGTCTGTGTGGCTTCTTCCATAAGCCCAAGTATAGAATCATATTTGCTTATACTGGGATTTAAAAAGGCATACGCAGCCTGATGAGCCTTTACTAAAGGTTCTGGAAAGTCCACTTTTTGATCTGTAAATATTTTGTCCTTGTCTTTCCTTTTCCCTTTTGTACCTTTGACTGCTTTCTTCTGTTTTCTGTTAGGCTTTTTATCAGCAAACTCCTGCTTATCGTTTTTCTCCTTTCTCAGCGTTAGTGGGACTTCTTCTGTTGACGTACTCTCCACTTTATCAATGCTCATTTCCTCCATGGTCACTTCTTGAATGGCATGTCTCTTTTTTTGTGATGTCAGTTGTGCTTCTTTCGGAGTTACCTGGACATGTGGAGATTCCTTGTTCCCCTTTGTTTCCCCTTTTGCAGATCCAGTTATATTATTTCCTCCATTGTCATCTAGCTTGCTTTCTTGAGGCACAGGGGGTAACATTCTACCCTTCCTAATGGCACCAAAATGGCCCAAATTGGTACCTTTGGAAGGTGAGCAGCCCATTTTTTAAGTCTTGAAAATACAAGATTTGTGTTTTTCCACAGAGCAATGGCGAGAGATGAAAATCCAACCAAGGTTCTTATCCACCTGCTTTATCAGTCATTTTCAGATGGCCGAGGGTGTACAGACTATCCTTTTCAACAAGGCAGCTGCTGAAACAAAATGCGGATAAATCCATTTCAAAAATTGCTTCCACCTGTTACAAATGGGGAAAATAAATCCACAGAATGGCGTTCATATTTATTAAAATTTTGCTGTTGCCAGTTTTAAATTACATCCCAGTGTACCTTGCAGAGGACAAGCAGCTGAAAGGATTAGTGAGGCTTTCAGTGAACTCCTCCGCGTGAACATATGGCACGTTAAACCAAATAAAACTCACCTACTTGTAAGAACATAAGCTCATTTGTGTAATAGGGGCTGGCCTAAGATACCTTTTTATAGCTTGCAAAACATTTTACTTTTTTTGCTCCTTTGGTGAAATTAAACCACGGAAAATTACTTGAACAGCAGAAGTGATTAATTTTCAGCCAGCATTATAAAACACAGCTATAGTTGTATTCTCTTAATCATTTTTTACAACAACCTTACTAGCATATTTTTAAAGAAAAATTCTAAATTTCAATTAAATGTACAAATCAAGCAATTGGATATTATTGGAGTTTTAAATTGTAATTTTATTTTGTTCAAATCACTACCTAGTTGAATTTTGGGGTCAGAATAAAAGATAGCACTCACAGAGTAATAGGTAAACATTTTGCAGCCATTTTATTTTGTGACCTACGGTACATGTTTTTTTTTTGGTTTTTTTTGATGGAACCATTTTAAATAAGGGTTTTATTTGTGGCTTGTTTGGCCTTTAAAAATCTACTCCAGACATGTCAAAAGTCTGACCAGACTTTGAGGTGATTAATATACAGTATTTTGCAGTTACTAAAAATGTGTCTAAAATTGAATGATGCTCAAATATTATGGTTCAAGGGGCTTACATTAGTAAACAATATAACATTTGGTTTAACAGATATCCAACCATAAACAAATGCTCACTGTGTCAAACAGTAAAAGCTGAATAAATGAAAACCCTGCAATGTCTTATGGAAATTTAGAAGCTCAACACATACATGAACATTTCTCCCAAATGTAAAACCAGAAAATGTTTTGTTTTTTGTGTGTTGCAAAGTTTTGGAGTGCTTCAGGGTGCTTTCAGTGTAGATTGTATAACTGTATGTGACAAATGTTTTGAAGTTGAAATGTGCATCAGGGAATAATGCCGCACAATTTCTCAACACTAATCGTTGGCGTAATCTAATGCCATTACATTAAACCTAAAAATCACATACAGGGTTCCCCAAGATTACAACTTGGAGCTCTTCCTATTTAATATCTACATGCTCTTATTAAACAGTGTTTCTCAGCCAGGGGTCCTCAAACCCTAGTGATCCATGGTGGTATTGCAAGGGGCCCTTGATAATATATATATTTAATGATCCTCTGAAATGTATAGAAATAGATTATTTTACTCAGGTATGACTGAGACCTTTATCTACCTAAACTACAGAAGGTAACGTGACATTTTTCTCTTTCATAAGTGTCATTCATTGTACAGGTTCTAGTCATAAAATTTGAATATCATGAAAAAGATTTATTTCAATAGTTAAATTAAACAAGTTAAACTTGTGTCATTAATCATACACAGATTTGTTTTAAATATTTCTTTTTAATTTTCGTGATAACTGACACCTATTGAAAGTCCTAAAATCAGTATCTTAAAAGATTAGAATACTGTGAAAACTTTCAATATTGAAGACACCTGGTGCCACATTCTAATCAGCTCAGAGACACAAAGACCAAACATGGAAACTGACTTCAACTGGAGAGGTATCATTACAGCTGTTGCCATTATTCAACCCAGGTTACAGAAACTCAAAAGTAGGAGAAAAGTGCATGTGTCCTGCTAATACAAACACACCATATTCATGTGACAAATAGAAGTCAAAATTCTGTTTTGTTACGTATACATTCCTGAAAGCTACTGTATAATGATGTTTCATAAAAGGTAATGTGCATTTATAGTCAGAAATATTAATAAAACCGGTTTTTGTAATTGTGTTTTTCAGAAATATGCAATATCTTTATGAAACACTGTAAAAGTTGTTTTACTGTATTTGAAAGTTACTGCATTCATTTTTTTTCATAATGTTCAGAGGCTGCTGTAAACATATCCTGTTCTGTTCCATATTTCTTGAAACTGCCTAAATATGCAAGGGTCCAGGACCCCAAAAAGGTTGAAAGTCTTTAGCTATGATTAACACTATAATTATGCAGATGATACACCGCTGTACATGAAAATGTCAACAGGTTACTATGACACCATTCAAATGAGTAGTTGCAAGAGCATGTGCTAGAATTTCATGATAAAAGCAGCAATCAAGAGTCATAGCTTCAGTCATTACAGTTAGAAGTTGCCAGGCTCAAAATCTGGGTGCAGTAATTAACTCAAACCTGAACTTTCAAAGAATTACAAAGTCAGCTTTGTAATTCAGGAGATTACAAAACGGCAGGTTTACGACAACACTCACCCTGTAGATGGCTTCAGGTAGCAGCTGACCAGTAGACCAGTTTTTACATTCTAGGCTGTCGCTCATTTTATGACGTTTGTACTTCTCACTCCCTTTTTTTGTTGGATAACTACAGACTTATTTGTATACCGCCACCTGCTG
Source organism: Apricaphanius iberus (assembly GCA_028564705.1). Lineage (NCBI taxonomy): Eukaryota > Metazoa > Chordata > Actinopteri > Cyprinodontiformes > Aphaniidae > Apricaphanius > Apricaphanius iberus. The sequence goes on from JAPXFQ010002203.1 coordinate 1,166,626, forward strand.
TTTAGGTGTAGTAAAACACTTGTTTGCAGTACGGGTCAAGTACGTGCCATCTGAACAGAAGAAATTTGCATTTTCTCTGGCCATAGTCTGTTACGGCCACACATGTGAAAACGGCCTAAGTGTTTGAGGAAGCCAACCCTTAGTCACTGTGTTGCAAAGTAGGTGCTGTGATACATTGAGAATATAGGAGTTAAGCATGGTTTAAATTTTCAAACAATTTATTCGGATCTTTACCCCCCTTAAAAAAAGACTCAAGAGTTTGACGGAAGAATCCAGCCTGGATAAACAAAAAAGAAAAAAAGGAAACTCAGGACAGACAACTTGTGTTCCAGCGGTAATCATTCAAGAGAGCACTGCCTTCTAATAGTGAGTTTCAGGAACATCCTGTTTCTGCAACTCCAGTGTTTCAGGTTCAGGCTCTGTATAATCATTGTTGGAGTACTGGTTGTTAGAAAGAAGGTCTCTTGTGCGGTGATAGCCTTTGTTTGAATGCATGACGTTAGAGGAAGGGTACATATGCAGCTTCTCAGTCATGCTCACTGGCACCTCACTAGTCATCCAGACCTGAGCAAGTGGCATTTCACGAACTTTCATTAAGAAGTTCCCGATGAGAACTAGTTCAGGATCTAGTATTGAAGGCTGCCGGGGAAAGTATCCATAAGAAGGTGGACGGCCCACTACATACGGAGGAGCTACATGCATCTGGCGATCATATGCTTGGGGAGATGAACCACCCATGCCATAAGCATATCCAGAGAGAGGAGAGCCCCCTGTACTAGGAGCGTAATTGTAATGAGACCCAGCAGTCCCATAACTGTAGCCATAGGGAAGAGCTGCTGCATGAACACCACCGTAACTGTAATAAGGAAATCCCCTGGACCTATCTCCGTAAGTGTATGGATGAGGGTCAGTACCAGCATATACAGTGTCATGAAATGGCCCAAACCAGGGATTGGATGATTGATGAAAGCTTCCAGAACTTGAAACCAGAGGTGGCTGTGTTGAGAAGATGCGTAATTTCTCCACTGTCTGAGAGCGAGGGCCAACATTAAAGGCCCTTGGTGAGACAATATCTGGAACAGTAGTAGAGTTGGAATCATAAGGCTCTTCAGGGGCTTCAATGCTGGAGGCAGACTCATTTCCATCAGATGAAGCTGCAAACCCAGCATCTGGAATTGCTGAATATTCAGGATTCAAGTAAGTTGTGTCATTGCCATGGTCTGAGAAAAAAAAAAAAAGTCACACTTTATTAATTGACAAATTGCACAAAATGCAAATAGCAAATAATTGAAGTGGCAGGTGTTAGGCACTACGGTTCAAAGTAGAACAGTTAATGATTAAACTTAAATTTTGGACAAAACCCAGAGTTGTCACAATAGTAAATTATAGAAACACTGAAGAGTAATTTAAACCAATTTTCTTAAGTCATATGGTTAGCACCTTTACACATTTGGTAAATATGCTGTGTGGTATTGCAATGCACAGATTCCCAGAACTAAAAAGATTGTTGAAATTGGAAACGGAATCAGAAAGCAGAGACCTCCACCCCCAAGCTTCTTAAGGGTCAGACTATATGTTCATGCATTTAGGGTTTTAGAGCTCTTGACTCACCTATAGGAAAACAATTCCCAATGCAAAACAGCAGATAGAGCCAGGACACCCTGTAAAACTCATATATTAGAATCAACACTGAGATTATTTTTACTTTAAGAAGTGAGGCATCACACCATAAAGATTAAGTTGACTAACAAACCTTAAACAGTGATCCAGGAGCATGTTTGCCTCTAGAGAAACCCTCAGAGAGAAGAAACTCCTCTTAAACAGAGGGCTCTTTTGTCATTGTGCTTATTGGAGACACCTGGGGCTCACAAGGCAGGCACGGAGCCAGAGTTTTTTTTAATTGGACAAGGGAGTTCATGCAAGTGAAATAAGTCAGAGAATCAAGTTTTCATTTAGCAAATTTAAATGTTTGCTTTAGACATGCTCTGACAAATAAAATGTTTTCTACATAATCTTTGACAGAAATCTACTCAACTAAAAGTACAGATAAAAATTGACAATTTATAATGAAAATACTAAGAATACATTTAATACATAGATATAATTGATCAACATTACAGCTCTGCTCAATACAGTGCGGTCCTCAATTTATATAAATATAGTATTCATGTCTTAGATGCATCTCTGCACCAGCACACCTGATTCAAATGATAGCTTTAGCTCTGAATGCCATGAAGTGCTACAGATGCCTGTTAATCGCTCAGTTATTCTGGTCAGATGTAAGGCACAAGGGGAACACATAAAACAAATAACAGGTTATAGATCATATCAATCATCTTTTGAGGCTTTAATAAAAAAAAATGGCACCAAATAAACTTAAAGAAATGAACATGATGTACTCCTAACGTGACCTTTTGGAAACAAAATGTTGCATACATAGTTATGAGAATGTGGTGAATCAAAATCATAACAATATTAATTCTGTCAAATGTAAATCATTGGGTCAGTTCAAAATTCCTTTCGCTTTACTCAGCAAACACGTAATTCATACGATTTTGAAATAAAAAATAGAGAGACGCATATCTGTAGTTGTCCAAATATTTAATTAGCTGTGCTTTGAAATGTTCTCTATTTTTCTTTTTTGTCTAGCAGATTAGAAGCAGATTAGATTCAGTATGTAAGTCAGGAAGTAACCAGTAATTAAATGGTTGCCCATGAAATGTCTGAACTGTAAGTAAAGATTAGATGTATTTATATTTACTTAGGATGAAATGGTCTGCCAGAATAATATAGTGATTTTCGCTCCTTTTCCAACTTAGTATGACAATGTCTTGAGATGTCTAATCTTTTCTATGAGCTTTTCCATTAAGCAGGTCTGGTAGTTAGAAAATGTATTTACTCTTTTTTGGTTATGTTTGTGTAATGAAGTTTTTTGTTGTTTTGTTTTTCATTATTTTTGCCTTAGCAATATGGCGGGCGCGTTGACGTACGGAAGTTTGGCAGTACTTCAGAGACGAAGAAGAAGATAAGTGTCTCGCGCTAAGGAGGCGTGCTTGCTACAGATCCTCGAGCTTTTCAAGTTGCCATTCCCTTGGGTCAGTGTCGAGGTTTTTTCATTAGCTTAATTTTTGTGGAAATCACTAACCGACAATAATTTAGATCTTCGTTTTAACGTTGTCATCATTTTTTGAGTTTGGCATCGATGCGAAAATATTTTTTTTAAATAAATCGCAAAACGGTAGTTTTCGGTGAACCTTTTAGCTAGCTACGCATCGCAACTCTTAAAATGAAACATATGGAATTGATTGATATTGTTAAACATCGAAGTAGATAATGTATTTAACTCCAAAATGTGAGTGACATCCTTTATGTATACAATTCCGATTATGGTTACAGGACCTGTGATGATGAAAAAATGGTCGATAATTTTCTGTTGCCTGCCTCTAGCAAAAAATTAAAAAAAAACTTGCAGTGCATTTTTTCCTCTTTTACATGATGGTCAGACCTTTATAGAAAACTAAAACGGCCTGATAAGCGTGTCTATATATATGTGTATATATATATATTTTTTTTGCTGACGTTTGTCATTTTTTAACATTAGTTAATCGTGCTGTGTTGAAAAAATCGGTTCAGTTTGGCAATTTAAATATTGTTTACCCTTCCTACAGCTAGAGTAGGATCGAAAAGTCCCTGGTAAACTGTAACCCCATCCAGTGTTGCTTCATTGAATTGCAGGCATATAATTCAAGTCAAAACTTTAAAAAAAAACTAATAATAATTTATAGCACTGACCCCAAGCAGTATTGAATTGGAACAGATTGGTTCGAATCGTGATGATTGATTCGAACTCTTGAGAATCAGAATTGAATCAATACCCAGCTTTATTCATTAAGTAAAACTGGGCCAACGTGAAAAACCAATGTCCTTTACTACCTCGTTTCCCCTCATGTTTTAGGAAGATGATGGAAGGTTTCGGTCATGTGATAGTGATGCTGGGCAGAATTATGAGGGTGTTTAGCTGAAGCAACGAAGTTGTGTGGTCACTTTCACATTTTGACAAGTGTAATAAAATATTGCCCAGGTTCTCTGGCAGCCGTAGTAGTCACAGAAAGTTAAGGAATTACAAGATTATCCCTAATTTAGACATGAAAGCATTAACAATAATGGAGGTGAAACATATGTTTTAGTTCTCATGCTTAATTGTATTCAATGAACTGGAAAGGTTTAACTTTAAGCTCTAATCAAAATTGGATTTTGGTCATTTCAAAGCCTTTTAGGCCGATGTTTTCTATATGTTAATTATATGAAACAAAGGTATTTGATAGAATTAAGATAGCTTTAATCACTTGACTGGATTTCTGAGTGAGTTTGTTCGACAGATCACCACCTTTTGATCTCTCCCAGTATCTCCCAAAGGCCCTAAAAGTAATTCATTCAATTACAGGACCTCATTCTTTAACTTGTCTTCCAATCAGTGGGCAGAAGTAGCCTCCTGAACACGAGCTTTGGCATGATGAAAACTCCTCCCTCTGCATCCCTGCGGGTCAAGCGCAAAAATGTCCGTCAAACGAGAAAACATTTCTGCCTAAGCAGAGCCAACGGTCAGGACCCTGAGGGCTCCCTGTGGAAGATCCAGGCCGGCCAACGTGACCCGCATTTCACCAGAATGACTGCGACGGTCATCCAGCGGCAGGAAATGGCTTCATACCTGAATCTTTTTGGTAAATAGAAGCAAAAAATGAATGTCAGGTTAGTGAAGTTTGCTTCACGACTCACCTGGTGGTTTCACTTTCAGATGATGACCTGATACAAGACTTTCTCAGGAGGGACTGCTGCTATAAAATGACTGACAAGGTAAAGCCCTCTATAATTTCTTAGAACCATTTATTTTGCTTACTTACTCTCTGCTTACTTCAGGTTTTCCCCTATTTCACCAGTACCTTTTAGCCATGACCTTTGTGTACTTCAAGCGGGCCCATTTCTCTCTGGCTGATTACACCAGAAAGAACTTTTTCATTGCACTGTAAGTCCACAGAATTCGGAAGATTTGCGATTTTCGTTGGAAATGTTCCTGACTTGATTAATATGTTTTGTCTGTAGCTATCTTGCCAACACCATGGAGGAGGACGAGGAGGAAAGCAAGTACGAAATCTTTCCCTGGGCTCTGGGCAAGAACTGGAGGAGACAGTTTCCACGTTTCCTTAAGCAGCGGGATGAGCTGTGGGCTCGCATCTGTTACAGAGCCGCTGTCAGTAAGAGCTGCTGTGAGGAGGTGCGTGTCTTTGAAAGGAGTCTGGTAAATACGGTGCTGTTCAAAGATGTATATGCACTCAGCATGGGCATGATGATTAATTTGGAGCTCTTATCCATAAATTTGAACCATTTTCTTTTTGGTGTTTTAACGATATTATAACAATAGATTTAAAAACAAAAAAAAAACATTTTGGGGGTTGCGTGGTTCAGTTGGTAGAGGAGGCGCACAGTGTGCAGGAGCTATAGTCCTCAAGGCTTTTGCCCTGGGTTCAGTTCCCCGTCTCAGGCTTTTTACTGCATGTCTTCCTCTCCTCTCTCCACCCTTTCTCCTGTCAAATTACTGTTCAATACAGGCTTTTAGTGTTGAAATATCTTTAAAGAAATACTTTTATAGACAAACTTCAGTTTAAAACAGACTTTCTCTGATGCAAAAATAGGGAAAGTTATAGATTCAGCTCTAGACACACACACAACACACATGACTTCTGAATGAGGAAAAAGTTAGTACAACTTGCCACCTAGTGGCCTATTAGGATATTTTGCATTGCTATTTACCAGTCTCTCACATCTGTTTGACCTCCACTGTGGACATTGACACGGTTGTTCTGTTGTATTTCAGCTTGATAGACTTGACCTGTGATGGTTTCTGGGTTCATATAAATTCTGGTGAATTTCCTTTCCCCCCAAGAGAACAATGTTTTTTTCTGAAATTTGGACTTGACTGGGTGTTTCGAAGCAAACTTTGATCCCACGCACATCAAAACTGACTTTGCTCAGCTGCTGTTATTGAACCTTGAAACCATCATTTTGAAATGTGTTCCCGAGTCCTGTTAAGAGTAGTGACTTACTGTAAAATTCAGCCTGTAAGGTGAACAAGCATTAGTCGAAATGAAAGTCTAGACACATTGACCCAGCATGGATAACAGAAATTCCACGATAATTTGTGCACAGTTTTTGCACCATATTATCCATAATTCATTGAGTTTTTTTGTTGCATTTTTAAAACAGAATGGCTTAAAGTTCTCTTTCACTGAAAATCCTGAAAAACAGAGTTTTCTTTCATTAAAACCAGTGTTCTAAAAGCATGCTGCATATGAACATTTTATACAAACTCCAATCCCTGAATCAGTTGCATGAAGAAGAGAAACCAGAAAACGCCTGTGTTTGAAAAAACCTAACAACCATACCTCATAATGCTAACTTAACAATCATGGCCTCACCTATACAGCTTTGAACCGCCCACGGGAAAGTTGTTTTTGGCAAGGTAAAAGCCGATCATCTTGCAGCTGCTAGAGGCTAATGTCCTTACATTACAGGCTTTTCCTCAAAGTTGAAGTTAGAAGAAAGTTCTGTACCGCCACAATGGTGGAACACCAGCTCCCAGGCTGTAAGTAGTGTTTTACTTTTCAAGTATTGTGTTAAAAGGCCCCATGACAATGAAATGTACTACCTCGGCTAGCAGCTAATATCTGTGACCACATCCACCCTGAGATGTTGTTTTTTTAATTATCCGCAAACGTAACCTACGCTTCAAACCGCAAATTATAATATCAGCAGCTGAATTTGCTGCTGGTTAAATCTCCTGGACCTACGAAGCAGCTGTGAGCTCTCTCCGCACGTCAGCTCTCTCTGCTCATCAGTGCGGTGTGGGGTTGGAGGGGTGCAGTTCCGAACAGAGTATTAGCTCAAATAAGATGAGACAACTTGCTGGATTTAAGCATAATGCTAAGCGGATGAGAATAAAGTACAAAGTAGTAACTCTGTAGCAAAGAGGAAGACCGTGGCACCGAATACCTGTCTGCCTGCGGCGTGTTGTGCCTAAAGACTCTAGCTTTGGTAGCTCTGGTGCCAGAGTCCTGCTGCGGCCAGTAACACGTGTTTAGTAATGCTGCCGAAACTGGGTGGTAGATTCTGTCTAAGCATGAATACTGGCATTATTTTTTTCTCATGTTACTGATTTTAGTAAACAGAGCCAGTTTAAGAGTAGTATTGCAGTTAGCCAATCAGAGGAGAGAAACTTGCATGTCATTAATCTTAATAAGTCAGCCCCCCACATCTTGTTGAGTCTCCAAGCCCACTCCCACACTGAACTGGCATAAACTGAAATAGACTGGGAATGTATTTATTTTTTTTGACAGAAACTGACTCAGATGGTATTCTTTCATACCACAGAACAGAAAAATTAATTAAAACACCAGTGAATGAGAACTTTAGATCTTACATTATAAGGCCCAAATTAGTGATTAGAGCTTTAATTCAATGGATCAGAGTCTGATATTTGGTTTTGTTGTTGACCTGTTTTCCTGCCTCTGTCTCTAGGTAATGGCCATCATGCCGTCTCACTCTGTGTGGCAGCGGCAGCGGTCCAATCACCACAGCGGTGCCCTGAGACAGTACAATCTTCAAGGCGTCACCCGTTTTCCCCGTGGCCCCTCTGCCTCCCCCGTTTCCTGCGCTCTGTGTAACTGCGGCAGCAGGTTACATCGCATCCCTTCCAGCCGTCCATCTACACAGACCACAAGTTACCTGAACCCGCTCGCTCCTGCCTTCATATTCGAGCGGACGCCGCTCAAAAACTCTGACAGGACAGCAGAGGAGGATGACGCTGAGGCAAAGAAATTGTGCTGTTTCTGTCCTGAAGAACTTCCAAGTAAGAGTTAAACATTTGTGAAAGCCAGAATATGCAGCGCTTTGCAGTAAAGTCATCCTGGGCGTTGGTCCTCCAAATTCTATAAAGATTTTTTTTATCCGATGTTTTACAATCTTTGATCTCTCACAAAAAACATAACTAACCATAACATGTTGGGCAATGTGTATTTACACAATTAAAGCAAGTGGATGTCTGAAAACGTCTTAAAACTGTCTCCAAGAGATGAACGGCGTTGGAAAGAGTTTTTTGAAAACCGGAAAAAAATCTATCTTGTCACCTTTCCCTCGACTCTGACCAGTCTCCTCTTTCTTGCGGATGAAAAACCCCACTGCTTGATTCTGCCACCACTATGCTTTAATGTAGCAGTTGTACAGGCCAGGAGATGAGTGGTGTGTGGTTTCCTCCTGGCATAATACTTGGCAGTCAAGCTTTGTTTCGTCAGACGTGTGAATTTTGTTTGTCCTAGTCTGATAGTTACTGAGGTGGAAGGTCTCCGCTCTCCACAGAGCAACAATGGTGTTCTGTCAGATTGACAGTCGGGTTCTTGGTCACCTCCCTAACTCAAAGCCCTTCCTGTCACCCAGATTGAAGTGGCAGGGCTTCAGGAAGTGCCCTGCTGTTTGGAACGCCCTTAGAACTAGTGATCCTGAAGGCTGCTGTGCTCACTGGGAGCTTAAATCCTGCATCCTTTCGTAGATCTGTGCCTCAATAAAATCTTGTTTTGGAGATTTTCAGACAAAATGTGAGAAATTAAAGTTGTGGGAATATATGAATGACTGAATGTAAATAACTTTGTGGTTCTCTGACTGAAAAAGCTCTCTACGAATGAACCCATTAACAATATTTTCTAGATGCATCTCAGCACTAAAGACAGGAAATGAAGGGTGACAAAATAATTTTTTTTACATGATTTTCAATATAATAAAGAACACATCCTGGCTACCAGAATGTTTGTAAGCAATCAATGACTGACTGTATTTTAAAGTAAGAGATCAAATCAGAATTGCCTACTTACACTGCTCCATATAGCTTTCCAAGCCTTGCTTTAAAGACTAAAAGGACTAAGTGGTTTACTTGTCCTAATCTGTTTTGTCATTTCTCTTTAATAGGGGAGGCTTCCTCCTGTGACTCATCCTGTGATGCCTTCATAGACTGGATCAGCGAGATGTAAAGCACAAAGCCAAACTCAGATGTTTCACCTTGTTCCTCTTCGTATCAACTGAACCGTTCTGTACAATAATCCTTCATTTATCTGAGACTTTGCTGTAAAGGCCAGAGTCTTCCAGTTAGTGTTGATCCAAGGCGAACACAATGAACTTCTCTTATTCAACACGTAAACATGAAATAAATTGTGGTTATATGCAAACAGATAATTCTGTAAAGATTGTTCCAGCTGCAGGTTTCTCTATTTATTTACTGTATTTATTTAACTTATTTATAAATGGGACACTTTGCAATTTTTCGATCCTGGGATGCATGTTGAATTGGGTGGGAGAATCTTCTGGTTGTTTTTTTGATTTTTTTTCCAGTTGCAATGTTTTGATGAGCCAATCCCTGTCTGAGTTTGAGAATACAAGGCTTAACTTAAAAATGTCTCAATGTCGTTTTTTTTACTAGGATCAAGTGTTGTGATATAAGGGCTTCTTTATAATGAATCTAATTCTAATCTAAAATGTCTGTTGCTGAGGTTCTTAAGACTATAAAATTATGGAATGTGAGTTTAGTATGTTGCAGGTCTTGGGGGTAAAAAAATAAGTGATGGAAGAAATCTCCAGGTTTTGTTCCTTTATCCAATATCAACTTGATTTATAACTGAATTTCTTTTAAAAAAAAGAAGCTAAAATCAATTTGTTTTTATGCTGGCTTATAAGCAAAAGCATAAAAACTGATCATTGATCAGTTTGGCCATCCAACCATGGATTTGTCAATTTGTCTGTTCAGCCATCCACCAAACTGTCTTTCCCATCCACCAATTATTCATTAGTCCAACCATGATTTTTATTTTTTATTAACAATTTATCCAACGGTTTGTACCTCCATTTTTCCAGCTGTCCATCCATCAAAGCTCTATCAGCTGATAATTTGTCCATCCATCCACTCATCCATCACTTTGTCTATGATTTAAACCAGTGGTCCTCCAACTGAGGTCCCCGGACCCCCGATGATCCATAGTCCATGTAATGGTCTGCAGAGGATCCAGAGGTCTCACTGAGTGCATCTCTTAGGGTTGAGCTGATTAGCACAATGTACAAATGTTTTAAGTCTGTCCACTTCATCAAGTAATGCAAAAGCCAAACTAGCTAAAATTAGCAAGTATGAAAGCAGTTATTTGGAGTTTGGCTCAACACAAGAAGTGTTCCTGGCCAAAAAAAACCCAAATGCTCTTGGAATTGTGCTGTGATAGAACACTGAAGGTCAGATTCCAACAGGCAAGGCATGTAAACCTTTGGGCCACCCTCCTACAGGAGCATGCTGAACTAGCCGCTTAGGCTAGGCAAATATTGATCCCCTTTCCTACCAGTTTGACAATTATCATTGTCAACTCTTTAATGAAGAATAAGTGCGACGCTCCTTTACGAGTGGAAAACAATCATAGAGTCTGTTTGTCATCTGTCCTTCCAAGGATAGAAACAGTTGTGACGACAGACTCATCTTTCTGACTAATTTAGAGAGTTATTGACTGAAACGACTGTGTGTAATAAAGCCTAAAGCAAACGTTTATAAGGAGAGCTTTTTCTATTTTCTGCCTTATATATTGAATTAAATCAATAAAAACATTTTAATATTCATTGATTATGGTACCATTGTTACAATCTGATGCTTTAGTTTAACCTGTCTATTTTTGTTTGAGCTTCAGCTCGTCTCAGCTAATATTAACAATTATCTTAATTGATTTTTAGAATAAGCCAAATAAACTCTGCCTACTTTCCCAGATTAGACCAAATTTTGATTGAAACGCTGTTATTGTGGGTAGTGGTCTTAACAGAAAGGGCGCCCCCAAGACTCAAAATCTTCTTAAGGCCCCATATTTGGCCAGCCCTGCACCTGTAGATCCTTCCTTACAATGAGTACTTTTTGCCGGTTCAATGTTTTGACCAATGGAAATATAAAATTCTTGAGCTTTTCTGTCTATACCTAACAGTTTCAACAAAAAAAAACATGTAATAAGGCATTTTGAATCTGGAATTGTAATTTTTGTTGGGAAAATCTGTAGGTACCTTGTTTTGTCATAACTTTAAAATGCATACATTTTAGAGAAAAATAAAACCCTGATTCAGATTTCCATCCATTTATTTTTATTTTTTCAGGCTATGTGAGTTACAATTCAGCTCTTAAATAACAATTTGTATCCCGGAGTCTTGGATGGCTGTAGCTACTGTAAAAACTTCCTCAGCTTGACCAGGAATGCTGAAAAGTGAAAGCATATGATGAGAATTTACATCAGACACCAATTAAAACCACAGACTTGACCTCAGTCTAACCTGTGTGACTCATCTGTTCGGGATGAGGTCTGGCAATGTAGGGAACATTGCCAAAAGTTGGCCCAAAGTGGGCCTCTGAAAAAGAGAACCACATTTAACAAGGAGAAAAATTTCAACAAATAGGATTCAAATAAATTGGTCGTTTTAATTTGTATTTACCTCCATCAGACCCATCGGATTTTTCTTCTTCGCTCCTCAGATCCTCACCCAGGTTGGGAGCTTTCCTGGTGCAGTACTGTCCGTCTTTCTGCAGGGCAGCGGTCACCACCCAGTCCCTGACAGGAACCTCAACAATGCGTTCACACAAAACGGCAAGCCCAGAACACCGGACACCCTCCATCAGATCAATGACCTGTGTAATACTGTAAAAAAAAAGTGTGACTCATAAGTCCGCTCCCGCTCATGTATGCAACAATTTGAAACTTGTGAACATTTAAGCAAAAGATCTCTTAAGGATATTGGTTTTTTTGGTGACACATATTCATTTGGCATTGATTTGTCAAACACTAAAAACTAAATTAAGTACTCCAAGACTGCCTTTATATATGTGATTTGATATATATGATTAAAGAAGTTCATGCAGACTGTAGTCGGATTTAGACTCTTAATAAAAATGAGAGAGATCCCTTTAAACGTTTTAGAAGTTTTAATATGATTTGAATTGATCATCCAGGAGGACTGTAACACATAACAGTAAAATGCAGAATAATGACCTGCCTCAGCTCTATGAAAAACAAGTATTTATTGTTATCTCAAGGAAATTTCAATCAAACGCAACTGGACTTGGTAATTTGTCTTGGAAGACGTTTCACCTCTTATCCAAGAGGCTTCATCAGTTCATGCTCGCCGCTGACCAAGCTGGGACTGGTCCAACTAACTGGTGTGGAGACTCAGCTATTTAACCTCTTGAACAAGAATCCTTATGTCATTGGATCCTTTGTGCTCCATGTCTTAACGACGGTCGTTGGCGTGCCGCCTACTGGTGGAGGTTAGGTTTCGGCTTCATTAGTGCCCTATTGTGTTATAACGACAGTCATTGGAGTCACAGTTGTTTCTGTTATTAGAGGCTAATTTGTTTGAGTCTCCTAGGGAGGGATGAAAGGGCAGCATTGTAAATTGGAGATAGGTGATGTCTCAGGCCTCCTCCTCTGTTTAGCGATGGTTTCTCTACTTTTACATAGATGGCTTCTTTTACTCCTCTTTCAAACCATCTGTCCTCTCTGTCTAATATCTGGACATTGCTGTCCTCAAAGGAGTGGGCTTTCTCCTTGAGATGTAAATGAACAGCAGAGTCCATGCCTGAGGAGTTAGCTCTCCTGTGTTGGGCCATACTGTACAAACGCATGGCCCAACACAGGAGAGCTAACTCCTCAGGCATGGACTCTGCTGTTCATTTACATCTCAAGGAGAAAGCCCACTCCTTTGAGGACAGCAATGTCCAGATATTAGACTTGAAGGTGCCTGGCTCCTTGACTAGGAGACAGTGAACTTTGGCATATATAAAGAGAGTCCATTCAGATGAACCATCTCCAGATGTGGATCCTTGAATATCAAAAACACAATGGTAATAACTTGGGTTAAAGTGTCACACATAATTCAATTCAAATTAAAAAATACTTTATTGATCCCAGAGGGAAATTAATTGTTGTTGTAGCTCATTAATTAATTTTTCAAGGAATTGTTGTAGACCATGATGGCTGTGGGGAGAAAGGATTTCCTGTAGTGGTCTGTGTTGCAGCGAAACTGAAGAAGCCTCCGACTGAAGATACTCTGTTGCTGTAGGACTGTCTCATGGAGAGGATGCTCAGGGTTGTCCATGATCTTTTTAATTTTATGAAGAATCCTTCTTTGCATCATTATCTCCAGTTGTTCCACAGTCGTCCCCATTACAGAACCAGCCTTCTGTATCAGGTTATTGAGCCGTTTTAAGTCCCTGGCTCTGATGCTGTTACCCAAACAGATGATGGACGAAGAGATGACACTCTCCACCAGACTTGTAGAAGATTTGCAGCATCTTGCTGCAAATCTGGAAGGACCTCAGCTTCCTCAGAAAGTACAGTCTGCTCTGTCCCTGTTTGTAGACTGCTTCACTGTTGATTCTTCAGTCCAGTCTATTGTCCAGGTGAACTCCGAGGTATTTGTACTTCTCAACCACCTCCACTTCTTCTCCCATGATGGAGACAGTATTTGACTTGTCTCTGTTTCTTCTGAAATCTACTATCATCGCCTTTGTTTTGTTCACATTCAAGGTAAGAGGATTGTCTCCACACCATGCCACAAAGCTTCTCACCAGCTCTCTGTATTCAGCTTCTTCACCATCTCTGATACACCCAACAATTGCAGAGTCGTCTGAGTATTTCTGCAGATGACAGGTCTCTGTATTATAATGGAAAAATGAGGTGTACAGAGTGAAAAGGAATGGTGAGAGTACAGTCCCTTGTGGTGCTTCTGTGTTGCTGATCAGCTGGTTTGACACACAATCCTTCAGTCTCACAAACTGTGGTCTGTTTGTCAGGTAGTCATTGATCCAGCTGATTGTTGAGGCCTCCACCTGTGTTTTCAGGAGTTTCTGACAAAGCAAATCAGGCTGAATTGTGTTAAATGCACTGGAGAAATCAAATAACATGATTCTCACAGTGCTGCCTGCTTTGTCAAGATGACAGTGGGTTGGTTGAAGCAGGTTGATGACGGCATCTTCAACACCAACACCATTGCGATAAGCAAACTGCAGGGGTCCTTATAGGTTCTAGTTTGCTTACTCAGGTGGGGCAACAAGATTCTCTCCAGGACCTTCATGATGTGGGATGTCAGGGCAACAGGTCTGTAGTCATTGATGACTGATGGGTGAGTTTTCTTTGGTACTGGAACAAGGCAGGATGTCTTCCACAACACTGGGACCTTCTCTTGGTTCAAGCTAAGGTTGAATAGGTGCTGCAGAATCCCACAGAGCTGCTCTGCACAGGTCTTCAGGACTCTGGGGCTGACACCATCTGGACCTGCAGCCTTGTTCCGGTTCAGTTTCTCCAACTGCCTCTTCACCTGACTTTTTTTAAGACAAACTTTCAAACTAAGAAGTCTCACAATTTCTCGGGCAATTAGGTATCCTCTGGCCTTGGTTCCCATGTCCAGCAGACGAATCACAATATAAAAATTGCCACCACACAGACCCATCTGCATTGAGGTCCACTGATTTCTATCGTTGCTCCAGCTCAATAGGTTTACAGACATGTTTCTACAGAGCTAACCCAAGGTCATGTCACATAATTTCAACCTTGTTGAGGTTTGAACTTTTACTAAGCCATGATGATTTAGTCAATGCCAAGCTTCAGTTGTCAGATGGACTCACATTTAGATCTAGAAGTAAGACGAGTTCTGGGCTGACTAAACCTGAAAAAACGGCAAGGATTTCAGGTCATGTGGCTGAATAACAAGGCTGGATCCTCAGTCCTCCACTGTCACTCTAAAATACCGCATCTAATTTATTTCAAATATTCTGCTGTCTTTATGACAATGTATCTCTATTTTGGACTGTTCTGTTAAAAAGGCATTGCTGCGGCCTAAGATTCAGCTCTCATTTTTAATGTTGACATTATCGCCACCAACTGGCCCAGAGTTAATACGTCAATCCAATCTGAACAGAGTTTTCTTTATTTTTTTTGTTGAAAAAAGACAAGAAAAAGTGCTAACTTTATAAAATATCTGAAGTGTTGCTTTTAAAGCCTTTTTCTGGTAGGAAATGCAGCAGTTACAAAGCAGTTACTCACTTTGCGAGATAAACGGCGCACACACCTCCAGGATGCAGGTGTGGCAGCACGGCTGGTAAGACCAGGTGAGGGTGGATCAGGTCTAGAGCTACCTGCAGCAGAAAGGAGCCCTCAAATGAATGAGCAGTTGGATTAATGACATATGGATGTTTAGAAGCCGTCCTAGTGCTGACCGAGTGAAATCCTCGTCCAGCAAGGAGCGACGAGGCTGTGCCAAGGTCAGCGTTCTGAAACTCCACGTTGTTGGGCCACTCCTGTCCTCGCCGCAGAGCCCAAGACGTCCTCCAGCGCTCAAAGTTCTTCACAGATCTCCTGTGGTGATCCTCCCTGACCTCTACGCTCAGCACACTGCCTCTGGAACCAACTGGAGAAAATCCTGGACTCTTTACAGTTCTAAATGTTGAATGAGGTCTTATTTTCATCATAATTTTTAATCACATAATTGTTTTTATATCAGAAATTCCTGAAAACTATTTTTAAACCATGATGTAATACCTACTTAAGATTTAAAGATTTAATGTGATACACGAGCACAAAGAAGGGCATTAATGTCAAGTGGAACAAGATGATAAATTACTTTCTAATGTTTGTACAAATAAATATATGAAACGTTTGCTGAGCTAGTGATTCACTTTAATGTTTTATTTTTCATTGTAGTTACTATTGCAACAGTTTAGGGGTATGTCTCTACCTACTTTGCCCATATAGAAGTAAAAATTCAGCCCATTCTTCTTTGATAAACAACTCAAACTCCGTCAGATTAAAGAGAGTTGTTCAGTGGACATCAACCTTCAAGATTCATTGTCCTGCTAGGAGGTGAACCTCCACAACATCAACCTCCCACAGCTTTACTTCCTTACTTACTTCATTGTCCGGTATTTAGCTTCATTCATCGTACCATGCTCCCTGACCGTCCTACATCTCACCTCACAATAGAGGCCGACCGATATATTCATTTTTTTTTTCTATATCGTCCATACGCGGAAATTTGTTTTAAAAAGCCAATATATATAAATATATATACATAAATATAAAGATTAGAAACCTGTCTAGCCAGCTGCAGCCACTCCTTGACTGAAGGAAGGACCCCCCCATACACTCCGAACCACCATGAGCCACAGCCTACTACCATGTGGTAATGTGCTTCACTTTGTGCTGATTTTTCTTCAATACTGTAAGTCCAGATTTTACCTAAACCAGCTATTTGCAGCATTATTCTGGTTATTGTTTGAATATATCTTAATTTGTGCACTTAAAGAAACTTGAATGTTTTATTTTCTACTGTTCTGAAACCATTTGCACTCAAACTATTTTGGGTTTCTTTTTATAATGTCTTATATTTGAAGTTCAATAAATATTTAAAGAGTTTTATAGACTTTTTAATTTATATTGCACACAGTGAGTGTTCAGTTGTCTTTCACAATCAATGTTCTGCTAAAAATTAAACATATCTGCCTTTTATATCCGCCTTAATAATCGGCTTTAGATGTTGGCCATCAGCGAACAAATCTTTTGAAAAAAGGTATCGGCCTTTTAAAAAAAAACTATAATTGGTCGGTCTCTATCCCAAAACATTATGTTGCCACCACCATGTTTCAGTGTGGTGATGTTTTTAAGGTTATGTGCAGTGATAGTTTTTCACCCATCAGGTTATTGCATGTAGGCCTGAAAGGTCTATTTTATCTGACCAGAGCACAGTCTTCTAAATATTTGTTTTTTTCCCTAAATAATATGAGGCATAATCGAATGGCTTTCTTCTTCAAACTCCTTCAAAAAGGTCAGATTTGTTCAACAGTTAATAGTTGTTGTGTCATTAGGCTTTCCCTGAGACTAACACCGCCCAGTTGAATGTTGGACCGCCAGGTATTTGCTATCTGCTGCGTCCCTTGTTCTTATGATGCTGTTTCCTCCCCTTTAAAGACCTTCAGAGGATAGTATGGCCCTGAGATCATCCCACTTATCAGTTGTGCATTAATTTGTTTCGGTCTTTCACATAATATCCAAACAAACTTCAATAAGGTTTGTGGTTATAACACATCAAAATGTGTAAAATTGTAAGGGTTGACAAAACTTTTGCAAAGTCCAGATGCAAGGCATGCAACATGAGACAGACAGACCTGCTCTGGACAGAAAAAGAGACATTGCTCCTGACCCAGAGCCTGATTCCAGCACACAGTCTCCCTCTGTAACATCCATCATCATCAGCATGTAGGCTGCATCCTGAAAAGATAAGGAAGCACAGATGGAGGCGGTTATCAGCCAGACGTGTTTAAAACTTCTATGCATTTAACATCTTCATACTAGATATACCTTGGGGTAGGCGATTGCAGGACCCCTCTTCATGTGAAGAACGTAGTCCTCCAGACTGGCACGGCGGATAAAGATGGGTACGCCCCTGCCTGTCTTCAGGAATTGGCCTGCCAGCTGTCCTACCAGATCGTCGTGCATGATGATGCCCCAACTGCTCTGCAGGCGGGCCCCTGGTTGAAGCTGGAACATCTTCTTGAACTCCACCCGCCTCTTCTTTCTGTGCTCAGCGATAAGCAACTCCCCAAAGGTGAGCAAGCTCTCCCCCAGAGGAGTGGGGGGAAATTGTGCAACTTTTGACTCCTCTCCTGCATCACTGTGGGTCTCCAGATCTTTTTCAGTGACAACCTCATGATTACATCTCTCTGAATCCTCCTCATGTTGGTCTTGCTGCTTTTGCTCCCTCAGCTGCATCACCTCTGGGCTCAATACATCCTGAGGGAGCAGACTGCTAATCCGCTCCAAAGGGGACAGGGGTCGCTTCCTCCTGAACAACAGAGCCTGCCTTTGTGTCTGCTTGGGGCTCGGTTTTAAGGAATCTGAGCTCTGTCCATCATTTTCATTAGATCTCATAGAAGCAGTGGAAAAGGTTCTGCTGCAATGAATTGTATCTAATTTCATCAACAAGTCTCTCTTCCTGCTGCAAGTCTGAATGGATGTGCAAGCTGTCACCAGTCTATGCAAATACATACACCTGTGGGCTGCATGAACAGCCATCGCCGTCCACTCTACCACAGAAACTGAGACTTTCCCCTAGAAAGGAAAGGATCCCCTCTTTCACCAGACAGAAAAACACACAGAAACCTGTAGGTTGAACAACTTTAAGCAGAAATGCGTTAAAAGATCATTAAAGTCAACTTACAGTAAAATAACTAACAGTTTGCGCTTGTTTATAAAAAGGAGGTCACCGCTTTAGAAGCACGTGTGAATAACGTCATTAACAAGCGACGGCAGCAGTACTGTAACGTTGGCAGCAGATGGCGATATTTACTCATACTTTTTTGCTTTTATTCCTTCCTTCTAAAAATGTTTTCACGTTTGAAATCAATGTTCTAGATTATTCTATCGACAAATAAAAAATGGGGTGGGGGGGCAGCTCTTTTATATAGGACTAGCCATTTATCAATGTCACTGCCAAATTGTGAGTAGTATGGCGATTAGATAACTTTCATTCCAGGTGTTTTAAAGGTTGAATATGGAACAATTTAATAAAAAGCTATATTTAAAAAAAATAATACTTCCATGGGACATTTAGAGGGGTGCAGAATGAAAGCACACAATTTCCTTACAACTGTGTTACTATGGTGTTGTTATACAATATAAACAGCACAAGTCTCCTGTTTCAGATTAGACAGTAAATATATAAATAAAGTAATAAAACATCAGCGCAGAAACTAAAACCTGCAATAATTTATTTAAAGTGCAGTTACATAATTTAGTAAATACTGATACAAAAATGACAAAGAAATTACAAAAAAAAAGAAAAGAGAACCACAAGTTTTGTTTTCTTATTGTCTGAAATAAAAAAATCTGACAAAACTTTCCATGTTTCAGGTAGAATAAAAAATATTGTACAGCTGGAGATAGGCAACAAACCCCCCCCCCCCCCCCCCCCGACAAAATATTGTCAGAAAGAAAGAGATGGTTGATGTTTTTTAGCGCTTTTAAAATTCAGAGGTTTACATGCATTTTCTCAGTATTATTCCTTTTCAAATACATGGCATGACATATACATAACTGACATGTTAGTTACTCAGTTAAATTTACTTGGGTAACTTTTTGAAAAAAAAAAGAAAAAAATACATGTAGTTGTATTTTTACCGCACTGTATGCTCCTTTTTACTTTTATTTGAATAACAATATTAGGACGTATTGCAGCTACTTGAGTAAAAAGTATGGATACATCCTTGAGGGTAACATTACTAAATGAGGAACGGCTTGGTTTTAACAAAAAAAAAATTTGACCAGTTTATGTCAAAGTGAATCTTCTTGTTTCTACACAACCTTATTGTTTTAAGTTTATTTTCTATCTTTTTTTAAGTTTATTTTCTATCTGACCCTACAAGGTTATTTGGAAGTCAAGTCAATTTAGAGTATAGATTATGTCACTAGAAGCACCTAACATAGGCCTACAAAGATTACTGTATGTATTTACATCAATGTGTTGGCTGAAAGGGTTTTGATTCAAAGAAGTATTTCTTCTGTTTCTTCTTAGTGACTGTTAATTAGTGCAATACATATATATCTCTGACAAATGACTTATGGAAATTTGTTACAATTTTATTTATTTATAAATACCACGTCCGTTTGTCACAAAATTTACAATTACCCAATTATTATTTTGGTCTTTTCTTTAAACTGTACTAAGGTTTTTCTATGTTTTTATGTGAGCTTTTGCGACATAATTTCCTTCTGCATCGTGCCTTTGAGGTAATGCTCAATGATTTCAAAGTGTATCTGGAATAATGACTCGAATGCCACTAACAATATGGCGTACGTATCTTTTCATATAAACGGAGTAGGCTGAACTGCACTTGTTGTCTAGCAGCAGCCAATGAGAGCTCTGCTCCACTGACGCGTCAATGCGCATGTCCTGTGACGGCCACACGTGGTTTGTGTAAGCACGTAGCAGACTCAACTTAGCGCTGCAGAAATGGCGGCGGACGGTGCTAGCCTTTCGCTGCAGCTCCCTTGCGCTTTTTCACCGAAATCTCGACAGTACTTAGCCGTGTGTGCCCAGGATGGCAGACTTCGGGTCTGGAACACGGACAGTAAAACCCTTCACCAAGAATACGTGCCTTCAGCCCATTTAAGCGCCACCTGTACATGCATAGCTTGGGGACCATGCCGGACAGTGAAGGTAGGAGAGCCCGCAGTTAGCTTCTTCAGCTAGGCAGGCCTAAGATTCGTAAACGGGTGTTTTCCTTTGCTTAAAGCAATGAAATAAGAAACTTTTTGTTTGAGTAGAGTGAATACAAAAATGTAGGATTGACCTTAGTGTTCCAGACAGTTTATATGTCATCTCTTGAGCATGGGAGCTCCAACTTCAGTAGCTACGCAAACGCACATGTCACCCCACATGGTAGTTACAAAAAAAACATGGACAGCGTTTCGTGGTGCTCTATTACAGTTTAAAATGCTTAAAAATGTACGACTCTAAAACAAGCTTCTTTTATTATGCGGTACTTTTTTTCATGTTAACATACGTAAAACCGTTATTTGAGTAAACATGAAGTGCTTATAAAGTGTGTTGGGGGGGCTTACAAGCTTTTATATATGTAAATACTTTGACATAAAGTTGCTCTGTTGTTGATAATAAATGTTGAATTCAATTATATGCTGTAAAAAGAATCCCATTCAGAAAGCAATGAAAAGTGATTTTAGGCCTTTAACCCTTGCGTATAAATTGAAATCTTTATAGTTACACTTATTTTTCAAGAATAAATAACTTTTACTCAACTATGAAATATGCCAGTTACCTTTATCAAAACTCTTAGTTTAAGTATAATTATGATTTGCGTATATGTATATTAATGAATATATGGATATACTGCAAACTAATATATTTTAATGTAAAAAGGATCATGGAAAAGCCACAGAGGGGATGTATTAACAGGGGTCTGGAGTTGAGAAAGATTGCTGGGATAAGTTAGTTCAGATTGGAGGGAGAGGATCCTGACATAAGCAACATTTTCTCAAAACGCTTTGATGCCTGTATATTTTATGATGTTTAGACTTCCTATAAGGGCTCATCAGTGCTGGAGAAGAGATAAAACTTTAATTGTTTAAAAGATGTAGAAATATACCTACTTGTTGCCATACCCAGTATAAACAAACAATCTTAACCCTGGACTTAATTCAGTCATGTTTTTCCTCTTATTATTTGTATTTTGTCTCTTCCTAGTATTATCGATGATTTATTGAAAAAATTCTGAAATCTAACAGAAAAAAGTGGAGTTTTTTTTTACATTCCACTTCCATTGATTCCGATCCCAGTCAATTCCAGTTAACCGAAGTGACAATTTTTTTAACCTTGGTTAAATCGTAAAAATCAATTTAACCTCCTCCTATTTAATATGATCTACTAATGTTATGATAAGTTATGATAAATTACTTTTTAATCCTCTTTTTGGGTAAAAATTGTTGAATGAAATATCTCATGCTGACAATTGATTTTTGTTTGATTGATCAAAACTGGAAATAAACCTTTGAAGGGGTGAAATAACGAATACTCAAAGTTTTTCATGGATGTAAGATGGGTTGTTTATCCATAGCTTATTACTGAAACTACCTAGTTGGGTTGTAAATTTTAAGTAGGAAGATTTTTTACTATTTTCGGATGGACATTTTATTCGCTTGAAGTACAGTGTGTACCAGATGAATAACATGGCATCAAGGAGCATTATCCAAAACTAGAGTAAACACCGAAGTTGATTTGACAGAAAATTGGCTATTATTTTGGTCTGTTGAGTTTGGTAATGCACCTTCTAAATCTGCATTAAAGCTTTTTTTCCTCTCTCTGTTGGTGTGAAATTAGAACCAAGTGAGTGGACTAATAATTTAAATACAGGTTGCTGTGAGTCTGTTTAAAATTACAAATGTGATTTGTAAAAAAAATAAATAAAATTACAAATGTGATTTCAGGAGGGGCCTCAGAGGAAGAAGAGGAAATCGGAGGTGCCTCAGGTGGAGGGGAAGGCTGATCTGTTGGCTATGGGCACAGCAGCTGGAACTGTCCTCATCTACAGTACAACAAAGGGAGCCCTGCACTGTACTCTGGTAAGCACAGAAAGTTTAACCTTAGTTTAAACTTCTGGAATGAAATATTAAAGGAACTATATCATGCTATTTTACAGCTTTCAACTTCTGGGATAGACATATATATGATAAAATGTTAGCGTTGGTGTTATAAAGCATTAATTTGTCCTGAAATTTAACTTGTAGCCTGTAGTTAATGTTAGACCACGAAGTGAAGCGGCTCGTTTCTGTCCCGCTCCACTTCAGAGCCGGGAGGAGATCACACCGAAACAAACAGTGCTAAGCTTCATCGCAAACAGACAATATTCTCACAAAGAATTTGAAAATCTCAAAGCACCAGAATGAAACTCTGTTTTATTAAGGGTTCAGACAGTTGTTTTATTTAAAAAACAATTTTGTTGTAAAAAACGTTGTCAATAAAGCTCATCTCAGTTCCTAAAACTCTAGGCTTTAGACATAGCCCATCCACTAAACAAATATTTCCAGGCCAATATTGGAAAAAGCTGTGGGTGTTGTTTGCACCTGTTTACTCTTAGATGGTACAGATCAATTATTTAACCACACAATGCTATTATGAGATCACATAAGCAGCTTGATAAATGGCACACCTCACAGATTAGCATTTAGCTACTTACTTCTGTCCATCAGGCATCTTTGTTCTTTGATCCAGCTGCTGTTCTTTAGGAATGTAGAATAAAATCCTCATAAAGTCATGCAGCCAAACAACTGTTTCCACAGAAAAAGTCAAAAATCCAACAAAAAGTGTTTTAAGCTGCCAAAAACCGAAGCAGCCATGAACTGTGAGGAGGAGGGTGTGTTTGAATTTTATCACAGGTAAAGCCTAGTTTATGCTTCTGCGTTTTGACGGAGATGGATTGACGCTCCATTGTCCATCAACGCAAGGGCTTCCCGTCATCTACGCAAGGACGCATGGAGTAGAGGCCCAAATTTTAACCATCAGTCTCCGTCGACGGAGAGCGTCTGTATCTGATTGGTCAGTTTCAGTAACATCCAGAGATCGCATCACTAGAACGGGGCTCTATAGTTGCTGTGATCAGTAGTTAATGCAGCATGAGGCCGCTACATGCTAATCTGTTCTTTTAGCTATTTTGTACACAAGGAGGTGTAGGAAAACAACAAAAAGGCTGTTGTGTTTTGTTGTTTGTTTTCTAGAATATTCTATAATCCTCACTTCTAGAAAAAAGCTTTACAGCTTAATCAAAACTTAATTTCTGTCGTCCATTGCTCCTTGAGTAAAAAATGCGTTCACAAGCCTAGAAAAAAACAAGCAGCGCTCTCTGTAGTAGGCAGAGACCTCATGAAAACTTAGCACCCCCTGCTGTCCTGGTCGAGCAACGATGAAAAAACAATAGATAATGGAGCTGAAGAGTGGAGTACTACAAACGAAAAACGTCACCGTCAATACTTCTGTGTCTGAGTGCAAATTTGTGGTCGGAGAAGCATAAACTAGGCTTAAGCTGGTCTGCCTGTAAGAGTGGTGCAGGCAACTCAGCACTCCCTTGTTTTCAACCAGTGATGTCACTAGTTAAACACTGTCGATTTCTAGGAGAGGGAGGGGCAGCTGCAGAGAGAGCAGAATTCAGAAGGATTATTAAGACATGCGTGAATTAAGCCAAAAACCAATCTGGTGGGTTTTTTAAAATGAGAAATTGCATTACCAAATGGGCGAAAACGCCAAAAACTTGACTTTGCATGATATAGCATAAATAGTTGAATCTGAATTAATGGCATGTCTCACCTTGCAGAATGCTCCCATAAAAGCTCAGCTACAGACATGTTTTTTTATTAGATAGGTTAATACTGTGAAGGTACAATCTTTAATTATAAAATAAAGTCTGTAGACGTAAAATGATATTTTGCTAGAGCTTCTGCAGTGAAATCTATCCCTTATTCATATAAATGGACTGTAGCAGTTGAAGCATCCTCTAAAATATTTTTTGGAGTTTAAATCTTCAATACTTTACTTTTCTCCCTGGTAGGATGGAGGCCACAGTGGAGGAGTGAACTGTGTCCACTGGCATCCTGAAGACAGCTTATTATACAGCGGCTCAGACGACACCAACATTGTGGAGTGGGACCTGCAGACTGGGAAGGCGCGGAGGTCAGTGGTTTCTTCCAACAAGCTGGAGTGTTTAGAATGCTATGACAGTTTTTCTACAGTGATATTCAGTTTTAAAAATCACAATGTATTGTCTTCCTCATAGTATTGTGATATGTCATATAGTCCCCCTGGATTGTTACTTATCGTATCTTCAGATTCTTGCTGATACACACCCTTAAATACAAAGTTATTAAAACCTTGTGGTATGTTGTGCTGAATGAGGGACTAATCTGAAGAATAAATCAAGATAATTGATTATTTCTCGCAAAAATGAATCATCCTAAAGACAGCTGGGGGTTGTTGAAGTGTAAAAGTAAAAATTTCTCTATAAAAAGACTGTAGCCTCAGGAATACGTTTACAATACACGTAGCTAGATTGTATCTGTAGCTCGTCAAACCCCCAGTGCAGCGGTTCCAGCTCTACCGGAGGCCAGGCCGAACACGTAATCCACTCTGTCCTCCGTCAGATCGGAGACCATAATCCACCTGCAGCTGCACTCTAGCCCCAGCTCCGCTGAAGCCCGGGCAGAAGACACAGTCCTCCATCAGCTCGGTCCATAATCCACCGGCAGATGCACTATGGCCCCAGCTCGGCTCAAGGCCAGGTCACGCGTGAAAATTCCCTATTTGAAGTGCATCCAGTTGGCGTTGTACACGCTTGAAGGTGCGAATGTGCACGCGAACAGCTAGGCGTGTGTCACGCTTTTTAGTCGCTCCTATCGCCTTTGGTGTAGACACAGCATTAAGGTGCATTTTGCCTGCAGGAAGTGGGAGTCCTTCTCTAACCCCTTCATTTCCTCTACATCTACCAGGAAAACCTAAAGTTTATAAATAGTAGGATGTAGTCACTGTGACAGATTCACCAGATATACTTCTTGCTGAAGTGTATTTTTTTTTTTTATTGACAGAGTTTTCAAAGCTGAACAAAACATTGGTCATGTTTCTGAGTAACTTAAAAGGTCCGGCACTGTGTTGGACAGAGTAGAAACTATTCTGGAAGACGTTTTGAAGAGAAATCGTTCTGCGTTGTTCCAAATCCAGTTTCACTTGATTGCACATTTTGATGATGTCATCAAGCTGTGCCAACATACTTTGTACTAGTTGGGCATGGTGGATAAATACTTATCAGTTTTCATCTTTAAAATGGATATCGCAAGTTTAAAATGTGTTGTCATTTAACCGAAAAGAAACCCTGTTTAATTTGAAGCATTTATTAATTCAAATATGTGCATCTTTGTTTTTTACATGAAATTAAATTAAAAAATAACCCACAAAGCGGACAATTTTGACATTAATTTTAATAAAATATTATCTATTAAGTTTTTGTTTATTTTATGTTGTGAGAATTCTTGTTTAGGAATGCAACGATACCACTTTGGCAAACAATACGATACCAATACTTGAATTTGGGTTAGATTTTTATAAAAATGCATCTTAAATAATGTTATTTTGTCATATATAGAGAATATATATAATCATTAGCACGCATGCCTCAGATTATATTGCAATATAGATTTGTGGCCTGTCGCCCAGCCCTATTCATTAGTTAAGTTCTCTGTTTGTTTGTGTTTGTTGTTTAGAGAAAGGAATAGCATGAAGTTGTGGTTTAAGCTGTGATGTTTAGGTCACATCAATAACTCTGCTCCCTGTTTTTTTTTTTTTGTTTGTGTGTGTGTGTGTGTACACAGTAAGTGGAAAGCGGACCGTGCGGCAGTGACCAGTCTGTGTGTGAGCCCTGATGGGAAACTCCTGCTGTCAGCCGGACACGTGATCAAGATGTGGGATCTGGAGACCAAGGAGGTTTACAGGGTGAGTCTTCTCATTCTAACCTAACGATGCATTTGATCTGTAAAGTCAGTCAGTATGTTTACATGCAGCAAGTGAAAGTTGAATCATTACCTTAGTCAGACTGAAATTGGACTTTTGAAATGCATATCTGCATCTTAGTCCGGCTTGAATCGAACCGAACAGGAGTTTGAGAAGCTCGACTAAGCTACCCAGATAATGCAATTGGGAATTTGAGTTTTCTTCAACAAACCCCGCCACCACCCGTACTTGCGCACCCCCTCTGGAAATTAAGAGACATGGAAGTACAACTCGGCACCAACAAAGTAGTAGTTGTATAAGAAGAATATGGCAGCCAGGACAAATGTAAGTGGCCGATCAGTGTGTGTTTGGACGGATGAAGATACAATGCATTGTGATTATAAATATTATGCTTTAACTCCTTTTGCTTCCCTCCCGCCAGCCTCTGTTTACTGCCTGAGTGAAGTTCAAAGCTAACAGCTATAAGGCTAACACGTAGAGGCGCATGTCGCCATCTGTTGTCGGGGAGTCGAACGTACTTCGTTTAATTATTTGATTTACTGAGTGACATGAAAACTGGGACTCTGCTCTCAGTAGAGGGGCAAGCCCTTAGTCTGATTACTCCAAAAAGTTTGTTTTAGATGTGCATGTAAATGTACTGAATTCTGTAGCTTAGTGAGTGTAACAGGCCATTGAATACGGTTCTGTATTTTTGACAAACTGTATTGTGGATTGTACTGTTTGCAGAAATTCACAGGCCACTCAACAACTGTGACGACCCTGTGCTTTGCCACCACGCGTCCCCCCGACAGCAACGGCCTTTACTTTGTCTCAGGAGCAGCACACGATCGACTCCTTAGTGTTTGGTGAGTGGGTGAAAACTTATACTAAGTTTGTATTACGCTTTTATGTGTCGAGTAAATTTCAGACACCAGCCCAACCCAGTGAGAAATATGCAAGTTCCACAACAGTCCTAAGAGTTAGACTTAGCAGAGTGTAGCCCATGATGCTTGGAAATAATAAATTATTTTTTATTTTTTTTATTTTTTTTTTTGGAATAACTGCACTATAGTTTAACATGTTTAGGAATCTACCTGAAATGCCACATTATCTGATCCATCCTGAAATACCTAACTTCTCTACTCTTTGCTCCCTAGATATGAAGAGAAAAGAGAGACTCAAAACTTGTGTGTGTGCTTAATTAGGTTCATGCACCGAAAGCGCTGGGAAGGCCTACTGCTTCTTTTTTATATGTTCTGCAAATGAATTGACTTTTTGTAGGCCCAAAAATTGCTCGAAAAAACTCATTTTGTGGGTGTGAAATGTACTTGTTTTAAAGGTCTCGGAAAAGAGACCTTTACATTTACTGTAGTTCATTGTAGAGGGATGAACACTTGATTGCAAGTACCGGAAGCTATGCACAAAATGTGTTTTATGTTTACACGCCAGATTTTACACATACAAGCACCTAAAGCTACACACAGACCGTCACAAGTTACAAATGATTATGCACACACAGATTTTTTGAGTCAATTTACTCTCTCTAAGTAGATGTGAAAACCTACTGTTTTCCTGGAGACCAGTAGGATCTGATCTTTATCACAGCTCTTTAAAATTAGATTTAAATGTTAAGAAGCAACTTGATCAATCTAAATTGGGCTCATCATTACCAAGTTTAACAAAACACAGCATCTGATCAGAAAGCAACGACAGCAGGAAACAATAGTTTCTTTTCAAAAAGGAGATTGCTTGGAGGTCTATCAGTTTTGATATATAAATAGTCAAAGTGAACATCAGTCATACATCAGTTTATATACTTTTGGCCGGTCGCACTGAACTAATATCCTTCTGCTAGGGTTGCCAACCATCCCTTAAAATACGTAATCGTTCCATATTTGACTATTAAATGTGGTGTCCCGTTTTGAACTAATAAGGGACGCTATTCGTTCTGTATTTTCATAATGTCTATTATGTGTGTCGGTTTGCGTTTGCGGCTCTTGAGTGATGCGCGCTCAGGATTGATCAAGTAGAGACACAACACACAGCGCCTTTAAAAATGTCCCTAAAATGCTTACAAAAATATAGGCCAGACGAGTGGGAAGAGGCCCATCCTTGGCTGGACACGATCAGTAAAGATGAACACAAGGCAAATTGTAAACTATTTAGCGAGTGTTCTCGGTCGCGCACTGAGAACACTCGCTGGTCAGCATGGCCAGGCAGACATGAACGCAGCCACACGTCTGTGAAGTTTATACAGCATATAGGCTAAAATATTCAGAATAGATTACATGTATTGTGCATTTACAAAGTTGTCTTGTCCATGGGGAAATTTTGCTTTCGTTGGATTATTTGTGAAGGATTTTGCTGTTATTTTTTTTTTACTGATTAATTGTTATGTTAATAAATAGATTAAAATGAAATATGTTTGGACAGGTTTCTAGCTGTTGACATTTTATATTTTAGAGAAATAGCCAATACATTTTAAGTGAACATTGCATTAAATTTCTTGGAGTGGTTTGGCCATGCAAGCCAATTCAATTAACTATTTGTCATCCCACTCCTAAATTTGTATTTAAATTAGCAGATAAAAGTTTAAAGGTGTTTAGGGTTCACCTGCACCCTGTGTCCCTTATTTTAATTTATGAAAGTTGGCAACCTTACCTTCTGCCCGTTCACGTTGTACCCATTATCATGGAGCTCTTGACTCAGGTCTAGCTAAATGGACAATGTGGAAAGGCTATAAAGTTCACGGCCGCGTTGTTTTCTAACCAGGCTGTCGGAGCCGCCGTAGACGAGAAGCAGAGGGTCGTTTTGGTAATTTAGTCCTCCCTTCAAGCGTTCAATTAGTGAAAACAAACAGATTTGTAAGAGTGTGTTTTCGTTTTTTTATAAGGGAGAATTATGTGCTGTTTATTTGAGTAGCCACCACTGCACTGTGAATGTTTCATGAACTGAAATTAAGAGATTAACAACCACAGAAAGCCCGTTGATGCCATACTAGGCCAGCTTGTATTGCCTATTTTTTATTTTATCTGTGCAAATCAGTTTTTATTGCTAATTTATATGTTGTATAATAATGATGATAATAATAATATAGTGATAATTGTAGTAGTAAAGTAATATATTTGAACAAATGTCTGAGAATATAATATACCCTGCTTATTCTGCAGGCACACATAACAGTAGTAGTAATAATAATAAGTATGAGTAATCTTCTCCTATTCATGGTTTCTCTCTGCCCAGAGGCGTGAGAAAGATGCCACCAAAAAGAAAATCCAGTCAGTAACTCTGGAAGACTTCTTAAAGAAGAAAAGTGGTCAGTTTAAGTGCTTCAGAGTAGAATTAAGATTCTGATTACTCTATTCATCCTACAAGGGATATTCATTGTTCAAATCAAACTATTTATTTTAATGGTCATATTCTGGTTCCTTGATTTGTGTGTAGAGATATGACGAAGTTTCAATAAATGCCCATGAATATCGTGCTGTTACTTACATTTACATTACATGGTCAGTATTCTGACGTTCGAGACACCACTGGATAAGATGCAGTTATGTTTCTGCTAATTTCCATCCATGCCTCCCTTTTCTTCTTATTCGTAATCCCGGCTCCGAATCGCCCTTCGAGGATGTCCTCCTCTCCAGTACCAACTGTGCCAGTAGTGATAATTAGTCCTGCGACCAGTTAGGTTTCCTTGTTCTTTTCTCGCCACTCATTTTCAGTTCACGAGGTGCTTTTCACGGTAGTGGGGGGGTCTATTTAAGATCTGGCTGATGTGCTCATTAGACGGCCTAATTGTTTACAGCCTACTTGCAATCTCTCCCTTAATATGATGCATCCATCCATCCATCCATTATCTATACTGCTTTCATCCAATTCAGGGTCGTGTTGAGGGGGGGCTGGAGCTTACCCCAGCTATCAGCTGGCAATAGGCAGGATAATATGATGCATTTCACGTTTTTTCGTTTTTAAACTTCACCCTCTCTGTAAGTAGGCTATTGTATGTAAGTTATATGAAGTGTCAGTCTCGTGGCCTACACAAAGATGTCATCATGCATTATTTCTGCTATTTTCGCTGTTCATAATTGCGCTTTTATCGACATTGAATTTTTCCATTTCCTGGTTTCACACTTGTCATTCAACAACCAATCTTACTGCTGTCCGTCTATTTATTCATGCATAGGAAATGATGTTTTCCATAGCAACGGGACGTCAGTCTTAGCTTACTTTTAGGGATTTTTCCTATGTAAAAGTAGCTCTTAGTGAGTTTGTGAATAGGTTTTAGATGGCAACTCCTACGTAAGACCTTTTAGCGCAAGTTAGGAGTAACACCTAGCGGTAAGATAAGAGTCTTTATGAATACGGCCCCAGATGAGTGTGCATAAAGTTGAACCTCCTAAAAGGTTCAGCTGGGTATATAGCCTAGTTCAAATTAAATGTGATCCAACAGTCAGCACCTAACATTCATAGAAAGGGGTCGTCATCGGACGTGTACTAGGATCAAGCTCTATCAAATGTTGGCATGTTTTCATAATCAGCTGATTTGGTAAACTGGTTCTGACTGTCTGTTTAGGCAAGTACGAGAAGACGGCAAGGACAAAAACTCTGTGGTTTCCTTCACTTTGACGGATGAACCCCAACACGTCGACCTTATCACATCCGGCAGAAAGGAAGAGGTATGTCATTGTTTCCTAAACTATTTCTAATGCCCCCCCCCCCCCCCCCAATTGCATTTAAATATTCACGACAGGACAAGTGCTTGAAAAACGTAAGGAACTGTACGAGAAAGGACATTAAGAATGTAGGCCTTCAATCATCACAGCTTTTCAGTACTGTATGAGCCTCTTCACTTTATCTGCCGTGTGAAATAGTGTTGGTACCCTGCATCAATGATTTAGTTTTGATAAGTATTGATTTCAGAAAAATATCACTGTAAGCAAGTTTAATGAAGAATTGTTACAATACAATTTTTATGCTCGATTGCTGCCCTCTGCCTTCAAAAAGATGCAGATATCATCTTGCAGTTCAAGACCCCAAACGTCACCTGACAACCATCAGGATTCCCTGTGACACAAAACAGCTGTCTAGTTAGAACTCGTTTTCTTGCACGGTACCTAAAAAATGCTTTGACATCTCAGGTTTTAAATTAGCTGACTGTCAAAGACATTGATCGTTACATAATTTAGCGCTTGAGGAGAGGAGATGCGCTTGATGCAGCCATCTGCACCATTTTTGAGCTTGACTGTGACAGGTGAAGCTGGGCACAGATGCGCCCAAAAGATCCCATACCAAGCACTGGTGCTTTCTGCTGTATTTTTTTTCTCCCTGCAATATCTTCCAGGTCAGGAAACTGCTCGTTCAGAGAGTCTTTTCAACTTCTGATCACTTTAATTGGAAAAGTATTCCCAGATTTCAAAACATTGGCTGAATTGGAACTAAATTCAAGTCTCCAGAGTGGCAACGGAGTTCAAATTCATCCTCCAGGACAACATTTAAACCCCTGTGAGAAGTTATCTTTCTAAGGCGAAAATCCAAAACCTCATGACTATACGCTCTGCAGGAATCCTACTTGAAATATTTGATTAAGCACCACTACGCATTACAGTTCCATGATGACTGGGGGAAAGTTGTAAGATTGCATGTTCAAGCAAAGTGCAATCCTTTAATTTCTGTTTATATTTAGTTCTCAGTTCTTGTTTGGACTGAATGCGATTTGAAATTAAAATATTTTAAAAGTAGACTTGAAAAAATAAACGATTGTTTTATAAAAAAAATTACCACACAAAAATATTTAACTTGACCTCTGGTGTTATTGGACAGAGGACAAAGTGGTGTTTTGCTTGCTGCTGTTGTCATTATTGTTGGAATCATTTCCAGCTCAGTTTAACATTGGCAGCTGTTTTGAGTAATTAAACCAAAGGCAAGATATGCTTCGTCATATTTTCTACTCGTTCCCTGGGAAGGAACCTTTTTTAGAAGCTTATTTGGTGATGTTTTATGTTCTACTTTACATTTATATGGGAACCTCATCAAAAACCTGTCAATTATGTTAGCAGTGTCAAAGCATTTATTTTATCAATTCATTCTATGACTACCCCCCTACAATGATTCTGCTCCCCCCACTTTGGAAACCACTGCCTTATCTAATACAGCTGCAATAAATGTATATTGTTTTTCTTTCATATCTGACTTAAACATCTGTTTTCATTCAGGCCGTGAGGCTGGCAGTGGTGTGTAAGGACGGGCAGCTGCATCTGTTTGAGCACTTTTTAAACGGGTAAGCCCTGCTTCATACTGGGAACATCTTTTAAATGGTGGGACAACTAAATTTGGTTTAAAAATAACATTTTAGCTAATATTCGTCTTATATGTACACACCTGGAACATTTTGAGGAAGCACCTATGAAAAGTGCCTTCAAATTTAGCACGTCTAAATCTGCTGTGGCATCATTATGAAAGCCTGCTTTGAGAAAATGCTATGCAGTTATATTTTTATGTGGATATCAGAAATGTAAGGGTGATTCTAAAGTAATGCACATATGCTAACTTCATGTTTAAATTACAGAAAACTCTGTGACGTGAGTAAAACTAACACAAAATGTCCACACAGGCCTTGTAAGAAGCCGTTGTCACCATCGTGTTCAGTGCAGATGTCTGACACAAAGGATTCCCCGATGCCAATTCCACTGCTGGTGGCTGCACTCGGAGCCGATCCGCGGTCTGTGCTTCTCGCGTACGGCAGCCATCTTCAGCCTTTGATGGAGAAAGTGGTCAGTGGAGGGTTTTATTGTTCACACTGAAATACTTCTAAATAAAATTTCTATTTGATTTTTGTTAATGTAACTTCAGTTAATTTGTTTGTGTTTTTTTTATTTATTTCATTTTTTTAACTTTGTTGTTCGTTAAGAAATCAAAAAATTAGTTACCTCTGAAAAGTGTAACTCTATGCAATGGATGTTAATTTCTTTTTTTTAAATTTTTGTGTTATTTTTTTATGCGTTTGAATTATTTCTTTCTTTTAGACGATAAAACATTAAGATAAAATTTAAACTAGGTCTCTTAATAAATCTTTGTAGAAACAACAGTCTTTAAAAGCTAAACTTTAAATATATTTATAAAACATACAAAAATCAATAAATACAGAAAAATAAAATGCGAAAATTTTGAAATATTAATAAAACCAAGACTTCAAAATACATTTATTATGAATATACTGAATGCCGTTAAAAACTTTTTTAGTAAATCTCATGGGAAGATTAAGTAAGTGAATGCTGGTAGTAAAGACATCCATCCATCCATTTTCTGAACCACTTAGTCCTCCAGGGGTCGCGGGGGTCTGGTGCCTATCTCCAACTGTCAACGGGTGAGAGGCGGGGTAAACCCTGG
Source organism: Apricaphanius iberus (assembly GCA_028564705.1). Lineage (NCBI taxonomy): Eukaryota > Metazoa > Chordata > Actinopteri > Cyprinodontiformes > Aphaniidae > Apricaphanius > Apricaphanius iberus. Next base: position 1,200,154 of record JAPXFQ010002203.1, read on the forward strand.
ACAGGTCGCCAGTCCATCACAGTAGTAAAGACGTGTTTTAAGTTTTTTTATTTTCATTAAAAAAATTATTAACTACAGACCAAACTTTTTCAAAGAACCTTCCTGATAAAAAGGTTTCAGTCTTGTAAAAATAAAACAATCAGGTTTATAAATTTCACTTGGTGTCTTTGTAATGGCAGATGTTCTTATTGGTACTATGTTCTCACAGTTAACTCATTTCCTTGTCTTGCATGTAGAAAATCCCCATAACATGTATGTCCAGTTGGGTCATATCGATGCGTTTACATGGAATAATTGGGATTGTTTGTCAACAAAACAAATGTGCGCTCAAACTAGCTACAGAAGGAGATGCTGGGTCTTTACATAGATCTGGTTCACATTAGTCGTGGTCAACTTACATTTGCAGTGTTGGCTTGGGAAGTTACGTTGTTTGTTAGTTAAAGCTTACCTGATATGAAGTGATTGCTGCAGATTGTTGCATTTTTTTATCGTCTGTTTGATTGATTGCAACCAAAGACGCCCTTTATTTGCCTTGAAAGGTGTGCGAGTCGAAAGAATTCTGTAGAACTTCCCCGATTTGGTTTTCTTTATCAAAACAATTTGTACATCCACCAGCACAACAAGACATGATCGCAAACTCTTTCTGCAGACAACACAGGCAGTAGGCCTGGGCGGTATATCGGTTCATACCAATAACCGGTGTTTATTTTCGTTATGAATTTTTAATATACCCCTATACCGGTAAATACCTCGGACAACTTCAGGAACGTTTAATGAGGGGAAGTGTTTCCGCCAGGACAGATTTTACTGCTACACGCTCTTCAACACATGGGGAGCCTAAGTCACGCCCTTCTACTTCCGGTCAGACGAGAACCGAACAGCATATCTTTTACAAACGCTATTGGGAGTAACCTGTAGGGGGGAATGTTGAGCGCAACTGACCGTCTGTAGGTAAATGCAGTCAACGGCGGCAAAACCAGTAGGAAAGAAATCATTAATGGAGGTAAATATGTTTTACATACCATCTACGATACTTCTCCAGTCTTTTTTTCTGTTATCTGAATATTAACCAGCTAATAATTACCTACGGTCACCATGTTTATTTTACTTCACCTTTGGCAAAATCCGGTCTGAGTCTGTACTCTGCCCCTAGCGGGATTCTTGAGTACTACATGCAAAGCAATTAGAAGATGCAATTTGCTTGCTCCAACGTGATGTTTTACAAAAATTATACTTTTAGCCGTAGGACATCAATAATGCCTACTAGAATCATAATCATTTTAATTACTTTCATATTATTCACCTGTCTGGAAAAAACAATATGATGCAGTCCATATGGCAGTAAAATGGGCTATTTAAGGAACATTTCTATATTTTTCATTCTTACGATATGGTTTTTTAAAATACCGTGATATGAAAATTTTGCCATATCGCCCACCCCTAACGGGCAGTAGAGCACGGAGTGACGTAGACCCATAATCCCTTATAGAAATCACAAAAAATTTATCTGTTTTTAGGAAGTCTAACTGGAGAGAAATTCAAACTGGGATTGCACTTTGTTGATGTTATTCGAAATGCTGTTTCTCAATACCATCGTCTGTCTTCCACCTTCATAGGACATCAACACGGCAGAGAGACATGTATGTTTGACTCGAGATGTGAGGACAAACCTGTCCCTTTCTATCGAAACCACTGTCTCTAAGGTAACCAGGCTTAATTTATATATATATATATATATATATATATTTTTTTTTTTTTTTTTTAACTGTATGAAGAGAAAAGTTACTAATCTGTTCCATAAATCTTTTTAAGGTGAAAACTCCAATAGTCAATTCCAAGATCAAAGTTCTTGTTCCAGGACTGCCCGGCCACAAAGCTTCGCTAACTGCACCTCTGCAGGGAACAGAAAAGCGGAAAAAAGACGCCGACACCAGAGAGGTTTGATCTTCTCCACAGATGATATTACCATCTTTTTCTAACTCCAAGCATCTTGGTGAATAACATCTCTGAACATGTCTGCATCCTTATTTGCAGATGTCCATAGCGGAGCGGCTTGGTGAAATAGACCTTGAAGCAGTTTCCAGCCAGAAAGAAACTCCTAAAGTGGGGGCCTCGTTGCAGACGGATAACTTTGCAGTTCTGTTGATGCAGGGTCTAGAGAGCAATGACGCTGACATTCTAAATGTACGTTCTCCTTTAAAGCTCTAGGGTCAAAAGTTGGGTTGCTTAACGTAATCTCTGGTTCTTGGATAACAGAGTGAGGTGTTACACTATGGGAATCACCTCAACGTCACCAGATACGGAAAAGTTGGGAGGGGTAGGTCGGCCGTGATCTATTATGGTGGGTGGAGCCACAGTCACAGCTTAACCTGTCTGTCACAGACAGACTTGATGTCATTGGAGCTTCCGTAGTAAGTCACGCCAAAGCGAATCCCATAGTGAAACACCTAATGAAATTAGAAAAAGAACAATAGGTTAGCAACATATAAATTAGTAATGAAATCTTACTTAAAGTATAGTCACAGTGGTAAATGTTTTTTTTTTTCTCTTGCAGAAAGTTTTCCAGACTCGTAAAGAGATGTTGATAAAAAAGACAGTAGCTCGATTACCGCTCTCTGCTGTTATACCATTGGTTGAGGAGGTGAGAATAACACCTTCATTTCAACTCGTTAGAAAAACAAATTGGGCCAGATTTCTCCTAGGAGGATATGTAACTGCTACTACTAAGACTCTGTTTCTTTCACAGCTAACAAAGAGGCTTCAGGGGCACCCTTTAACGCAAGTTCAAGACATTTCTCTGCCGCCTTTTCCCATTCGTTACAAAGCCAAGGTTCTGTTATCTGACATGCATGCATGCTTGTTTCTTCCTGCAGGGCATGTCTGATGGTACGATGGCTAAAGGCGGTCCTCATGCACCACACATCATATCTGGCATCTGTGAGTCTACCTTATCCATCACCTTTTCTTAACAGTGCTCTTATAAAGCCAGCAGCCATTAACTGTATCGCTTCACTGAACTGTTTCTCCCCTCCCTCCTCTGATGCAGCTGCCGGACCTGGTCACCCAGCTTGGAGTCCTGTATCACATGATCGAGAGCAGAGTGAAGATGTTCCACAAACTGACGAAGCTGCATGGGAAGCTGCATCTCCTAACAACCCAAGTAGGTGGCATATTTATGCCCTCTGAAGTATTTTTTATTTTTCCTTATTTACTTTAGATCTGCATCCTTCTAAAGAAGTGTTAGTTTAGATATACATATAATTAGGGCTGGGGGTATATCGAAAATGTACCAATACTGAAATGTACGACTGTCATTTTGACCGTGTCGGTCATTTTTATTTGTTTTGTATTATCATCCACTTAACGTTACTGATGTGAACTGCACAATATTACGGGATATTGATTTTAGGTCATATTGCCCAGCCCTACATATAATTGATTAAAGGTCTGATCTTATTCTGATTATGTATTTTCCTTCATGCATTTTTATTTTATGTACTGGTTTATATAAATAATAATGTGGGTTATTTGACCTTTTCCAAGGTCTAAATTACAGAAAAAAATCTATTATAGTAGTGGTCCCCAACCTTTGTTTGCCACGGACCAGTTTAATATCATACAATATTCCCACAGACCTGTACCCTGGAGATCCAGAGGTCTCACGAGAGCACAATTTGAATTGTCTCTGCAAGGTGCTCTGCCATTGAGGAATGATGCACATTACTGCTTTACTTGAGCAGCTCAGGGAACCAATCATATCGGTGTCAGTGATGTAGGCGGGCAAGAGGCGAGCTTAGCTGATGATCACATCACTGTGACGTCTGGAATGATTTAGTAAGCATTGAAAGATCCAACTGCATGAAATGAGCGTTTCAAATGCATGTTTGACTTGGGCCATTTTCATTGCTCAATAGGTCTGGATTTTTCCAGACTAACAGACCCCCCTGGGCAGACGGAGCTGTGGGGCTACAAATGCTTTGGTTCAGCAGCAGCTCTTCATTAGAGTATCCAATAACACCATAAAAGTCACTTGATTTATCGCTAGTCGCATATTTCTGAAAAATAGTCCCCAGATTAGTCTAAACACTTGCTCAATATAGCTACACAGTTGCTGTGTTAGGAGTGGTTTTCCCCCTATGTCACATGACTGTGTGTAGTCGCATGACTCAAAGCATCACTTTGGCAGGGGCAGGAGCACCGCTAAACCAAAACATCTTTTCATTTATTTAAAATACCGAATTTTCCTGCACAGACAAAATGACGTTGGTAACGGTCATAAATTTCGGTATCAGTAAATTTCTGGTATACCGCCCGGCCCTACTTCGTTGCGTCCTTAGAAAGCCAGTGGAATATTATATAGAACTGGTCTGGTGATTTGAACTGTTTTTTTTTTTTACGGCAGCCATAAATCTATATTTTAAAGTAGGACTACTGATATTCTCTTCAATTTCACAAAGAAACTTTTTAGAGAGCGTAGGTATGAAGGCCAGTTTATGCTTCTCCGTTTTGACGGAGACACAGCGTCATTATCTGTCGACGCAAGGGCTCTCCATCACCTACGCAACGACGGACGGAGTGGAGGTCCAGTTTCTAACTATCCTTCTCAGTCAACATAGTGCGTATGCCTGTGATTGGTCAGTTCAGCAACAGCCAGAAATCGTTTCACCAGAATTGGGCTTTATTGTTGCTTTAATCAGTAGTTAATGCAGCGTGTGGGCACTACATGCTTTATATTAAAAGAAAAATTTATCTAATGTGGTCTTTTGGCAATTTTGAACACAGGGAGCTGCAGAAAAAAAAAAGGCTCCAGTGTTTGTTTCCGTGCATTTTTAGAGTTTTCTATTAGCTGTACTTCTAGTAAAAACTTTACAGCTTAATCAAAACTTTGTTATCCATTGCTCCTTGGGGGAAATGCGTTCACGTGCTGAAGAAAAAAACAAACTACACTGCAGTGGTAGGCACACAAAGGCATGAAAAGTTAGCACTACCTGCTTTCCTGGTCGAGAATTGTTTAGAAATGCTGAAAATTCATTGGAGAATGGAGAGAAACAGAGAACCATAAACGAAAAACGTCTCCGTCAATACGTAAGCGTCTGACTGCTAATTTGTGGTCGGAGAAGCATAAACTAGGCTTTAGTCATTCAGCCACCCCTGTGGGTTTGTTTTTAGCAGTGACAGATATAATCAACCTGGCAAGCATGTGAGTTATAGGTGGAAGTAATGGAAAGAAAATGGTAATTTTGCATAATAGAATATATTTTAGACTACATAATTAAAACAGAAATATGGAAAGTTATTTATTCTTTACCAGTGTCGGCATGGGGCTTGCAGACCTCAGTATTAAGCATCAGGCTGTTTTTCCTGAGGCATTTAAATTGCAGAGAACAAACGAGTTTAGTTTTCTATTTTTCTGTTTTACATTCTTAAGTGTTTTAGATTTGGTTGTATTGGCAATCAAATAGCAATAGATTATGAGCTTATCTGTGAGGTGGTGGTTAAAAAAAAACTGGTCTAGCTCTCAGGCATCTAGAATAGCCTGTATTTTATTTATCTGGAATTAACAAAACAAACAAAAAATTTGACCTGAAATTGTTTAACCATTCTTCTGGTATCGTCGTCTCTGATCTTTCCACTAGGTGGCAGCAAATGACAGCAGCACATCCGTGTCAGAAGTTGACCATACAGCTAAACTGGTGTATGAAGAGGGTGAGTGTGAAGCATATTCCTTTACCACCCATGTTCCTGAACATTTCTCACTCATCAACACCTCAGTTCAGCAGCTCAGAGGATTAAAATGGAAACTTTATTTCAGCCGCTGTTTAACTTTGATACCAGGTTTCTGTCCGTACATTATCCCATAGTTGACTCAAAAACCTTAGTCTCGCCCATCAAGCAGCCGCTCTTGGCACACAAACGTGATTCCTGTTGCCTGGCAACTCATCCATCCGTGTTCAGGTTGTCCCTTTGAGCGGAGAAACAAGTCTGCACTCTGTTGGCTCTCATTTCTCATTACAGTATTTTATGAAGCCCTTTATTGCGCCACGTGAAGGGAGTAAAAAATTAGCTTTGCTGAAATAATTAACCTGCGCCTAGAGTTTCTATCACCCCTGCCAGTGGTCTGGGATTTTAACAGAAATCTAATGAAAGAAGCTGATGAGCAGGAAGAGGAAGTTTCTTTCCCCTTTGTATCATTGCTGTGGCAGCGGCGGCTGCTGTACTGGGTTTGGGTTTGACATGCGAGTCTCACGGGAAGCATCAAGCCTACCTGAGTGCTGAATCACTGTGAACTGAGTCAGTTTACTTTTATCATCTTCTCAAAACTAAACTAAATCTAAAAATCAGATAATGTTGAAACAATATGCTCCAATAAGAAATAACATCAGTGTAAAATTAAACATCCAAATATTTGGTTTTGTCTTGTTTTATCAACTTTGCCACATTTTTGTTTGCTCTTGTTACAGAAAGATTTATTTCACTTTATATTAGTTTGCTACTGCATTCCACTGTGAGCAGAACCATTGCAAATATAATGCCGGTAACTTTCTTGAAAGGATTAAAAAAAGGCCTTAAATGTTTCCTGAAAATAAGAAATTGAGTCTATGAAAGTACTAGGAATGAACGATACCAATACTGGCATCGGGGCCAATACAATTCTAATGCACTCGTATCGGTTTTCATTCATATATATATATCTTTTTATCTGATTCCGCATTATTTGTTGTATCAAGCAGAGAAGAAAATAAAACCCGTCTTCCAGTTCATTTCATATTTTTTGTAAGGGAGAAGTATCGGCATTGGTACCTAGTATTGCCAAGTACTCAAATCAAAGTATCAGTATCATATCTGTTTGAAAAAAAGTGATATAGTTGCATCCCCAGTTATTACCTTCTTTTTAATGGTAAAAATATGTCTATCTATCAGCACAGAAACAACTGTGGCTGAAATTATGTATTGAGTTAATGAACATGTTAAAGCAAGGACTGTATCTTTTTTTTTCTTGGGTTGAACACTTCCTTTAGTCTGTCTCTCTTCAACGGTTTTTCCATCTTTCAGACAACTCATGTGAATTGTCTGTTATTTGGTGATTCATCAATAAGACTGTCCATCTGTCTGTTTGGCCAGCAGTCTGTCTGTCCATTGAGTCAATCCCCCATCTGTGTAGTTGTCTAACTCACTGCCTATCTTTTGATGCATCCTATTGATTTTTTCTCTTGGAGATATTTATGCATTGGCTGATCCAGCTATCCATCAGCACTGGACATTGGTCAGTTTCGCCGGGCTTTGGGTCAGCTGTCCATTAAATTCCTAATTTATTCGTCCATTCAGCTTCTTATTCGGATGTACGTCCAACATTCCCCCTGCAGGTCCTGTATTAATTTAGTAATCATTAATTCAGCGATCTGTCCATTTCATCTGTTAATCGATTTTACTGGGAAATCCATCTAATTCTTTCTTTAGATGCTCTGCTGGGACATCTGTCCATTCTGTCAGGCATCCAAAAATGGACACTCGCTTTAGGTCTTGCCAGGCCCCAGTGCCAGAGGATGGGCCGGGAATGCATCGGCCGTGCGAAATGGATTGCAGCGTTATGTAAATTAGTTGCAACGATGCAGTGTATTGACCCGGGACAACCAGCAGAGGTTGCTTTATGCTACTAATCGGGGAATTTGGAGGCATTAAAGACAATACTTTGATACAGTTGTATTCCAAAACAGACATTAGAGCTAGGCTTAATAAAAGTGAGCAAAAACAGAAACGACCAAAAAACCTTTATTAGTACTATAACAACATAAGATACATCTAACATGAGTGTGTTTTTAATGTTGTGAGTAAAAAACAAGTTGCTGATGGTAATAAAAAGCTAATCTAAATCTTTGGAGACTGAACAAGCATCAAGGTCTTCATCCGACCTTTTCTCTGGCTCTGTTTGGAACATTTACTGTCCATCCTTTCTTGTAAACATGTTGCTCTTGTTTCTTCTTTATTTTCTTTGTTTTTACAGAAAATTAAAAGTGTAATTTTTAACTGAGTGGGCAGAGTCAATGAAATTTCAGTAGCAACAAGGACCTGCTGATCACAACAATCTCAGCTTTCAAATGATCAGTAGTATGTGTGCATTATATACATGTAGGTTTGACCCAGAAGTTTTTAACATACAACCAACAAAATATAAGCATGAAGGGGTTAATGTACACTGCCCCACCACCCCCTGTTGCATTAATATTTTCCAGTATAAAGGACCTGGATCACGTCTTTGTGCTCTGTACCCTTGCTACCATATGGGTAGTGGAGCTATCAAGGACTGCATCAACTAATAATTTCATGGTTTTTAACAATAGTTACCTCCTTCCCGTCTTGTTCCTGCACGTGTTTGTCGCAGCAGGAGAATATTCAGCTGTATCAGTGTGCTCTCATCAAACAGCGTACTATCATAACAAAATGGCCCAGCTGCACTGAAATGCAAATCTTAAAAGCAAGCACTTTGAGTTCGTTTTTTCTCCCCATTTTATTTATTTTTCCCTGAGGGACGACTGAGTTCTAGATATCAAGGATGAACGGCCTTCAGCTCATTCACTTTCCTCCTTTGTTTGCCCTTTTTGTAGAGTCATCTGATGAAGAGGCCTCAGGTCACGAAGCTCTTCCCAATGAAGACTCTGATGTAAGTTGGACTGACCCCAATTATAACACCCTTTTTTTCTATAAAAGTATTTCAGATCCTCACAGATATGGTTGTACTTTCGTTTTCTTCAGCACTGGGAGGAAGAGGAGGTGATGCAGGAAGACGAAGACGACGACGAGGATCCCGACAGCAGAACAGAACCCAAAGCAAACGGAGACGAGGACATGGAACACGAAAACGAGAGCGAAGAAGAATAACAAAATGATTCAATGATCCATGACAAGGACCTGAAAGAGTTATATATATATGAACTGTCATTTTATTTTCAAGTGTTTTTGATTTTATTATCAGAAAAAACAAAGAGATAAGGGACACATTTGAGGCGGGGCACCTTCCCTGCCTCTCCATTACGGCTCGTCACACACGCCTCCAGGTTGTGGTGCTCCTCACCGACTGAACAGAAACTACAACTGTTGCAAATCCTCTTCTGGTTTAGCCTGCATCCCAGCTCCACATCCACCATTACTGGAGAGCTCGGCTGTTGCTCGGTTTGTCCTCTGCATTCCAAAATGTGTCCTTAAAAATCAAAATACTAGCACATTATTTGTTTATAGTAATAATAGTCTCTCTGATTGGTATAATTTCACTCCCTGGAGAAAACAAATGCAAACTTGGTAAAGGAATGGAGCTGGGATGGAGACTAGCCCACACCCAGTTGTCAAGGATACAGGAGGTGGGGCTGCAAAGCGAGACCATTCAGTCCCACAAAGTGTAAATCTATTTGTACAGTGAAGTGTTTGTATGAGCTCTTCCCTCTACACGAATCTTTGGGATTAAATGATCTTCTGTAAAGTCCTCTAAATGCTGTTTCTTAACTTTTTTTAAACATGTCTTAAAGCTGTTCAAGTATCTGGATAGATTTGCTGCCTTCAGCTTCATCAGTGAAACAAGCCTGGAGCCATGGGCTAAAACAGGTTAAGAAATTAGTTTTAACCATCTGAGGTCATGCGCATGTTTCAGGTGTGATGCAGAGTTGCTGGTGAAACAACTTGAGGTCAGAGTTCAGCAGATGATCGTCCAGTAGTAGGTGGTGTTGAGATCCAACCACTGAAAATTTGTTTGCGGTCTGGCCTTTTAGCTTCACAGTTTCAGCACTTTGATTCTTTTCTTTTAGATTTGTTGCTCTGCTTTTGATTGTCCTGCTTAATGAGCCTCCAACTGCCATCACGTTATTAAAATGAGTCTTGGCTTTGTTTACAAGCCTAAGTTATGTCGCTTTTTCCTGACTGGTTTCCTGAACAAGCTGTACTTGTTCAGTCTTATCTACATGTCTTGTGTTAAGAGCAACATTCTCCTTTTACACCTTTTTATATTCATCCCTTCGCCAACACAGCTGAATGCATATGAAAGCTGCAGAAGAGTAGCTATTGAGTTGAGGTTTTCAATCCTGCTCTTTAGGACTCACTACCCTGCAGGATTTAGATGCTGACTAGCTTGATTAACCTAATGACTTTCACCTGCGGAACAAAACAAGGACAGAACTGGGGAGACCACAGAGAACAAAAGGTCCTGTTTCCCGCAGAAAATTGCTTCGCGCTAAACCAAATGCCTAACCCTGAGGAAAACGCACCATGGTTAACAAATCGGAACTGAAAGCCTGTCATTGGACTGGCTGCCCAGTGAGTTACTGGAGGTCCAGGTGAGCTAGCACTTCAACGTTTTCCCATGCTGGCCGAAACAAGTCCCTGTAGCAGTGTTTTTGAACCCTGTGCTGCATGTTTCAGAGGTCCTTCCCCCCCCCTCTACAACACTGCTGATTTCAGTTGATGTAACCTGCAGTCATCTGAAGAGCAATGTGCTTTGTCCCCAATGGCTTTTAGATTAAGGCTTTTTAAGGCTGCAGTTCTGTGCTGCAATAAACCATTTTCACTAAACTGGGAAGTTAATTTAAATAGTTTTCAAAAGGATGCACTCTGTTAGATATTTCAGTATGCTGCTAATTTGGGTCAGACTACTGCTTAATAGAAACAGAATACCAAAGTGGAGCTCAAAGGCTTGAAAATCTGAAAAAATATACATTTAGTGTATGGATAGTTTCATAAAATTTACTAATTTTATTACGTTTAAGAGATTACTTCGATTCACCCTGCTAATGTGTTTGCATCCGTCTGCCTATTCCCCAGCCAACCCTCTAAACCAAATCTGTATGTTCATCCATCAAGGCAATAAAAACATGGAGATGGATGGGCAAATGCATGAAGAGATACATGGGTGCATGAATACTCTGCCCATCCCTCCAATTACCAACGTACCTGTGTAAAATGTATAGCTTTTGTTAATGTTGACATATGAAGATGATTATAACTATTTTTACAAACTCTGCAGAGGATCTGGAGTTTGGAAATTTCTCTTCTTGGTAGAATAGTCAAAAATGCTTAATTTAGGATTAATTTTACAGTATAATGCAAGGTGTGTTTTATGATGTAAAACACCCACTTTAATAAAACTATGGTGTCCTCTGACCTCTGTTTACTGATCCTAGAGCAGCACTGGGATTTCGACAGCTGGAACACCCAGACTATCCTCCAAGGTGCCCCTCTTGGCTGTTTTTAACACCAGAGGAGGATGATCCATCATGTTTTAACCTAGAGTCCTTTGGTGTCTGCTGTAAGCTGGACTGCATACCAAACGTTTTATGCTATGTTCAAGAAAATCTGGGGACGTGCAGTACTGTCGGGGCTTTGATAAATATGGGGTCATCCATTCACTTGGAATGTGAAGCCCACTTTGTCAGATTGCATCTTGGGTAACCGCCCTTATTTCTTTAAACAGCAGCATCATTTGCAGTGGGGTATACCCATAGACTGTAAAAAAGAAATATACCCTAAAGACCATATCCTGTACAGTAAACTTACTAAAGTCTATAGGAAAACTAAAAACAGCCTGGAAAACTGATTAACCAAATCAGTTTAAGAGAACAGATCTATTTACAAACGAGGACTCTAAAAAATTACTCACTGCTGAATAATGAACCATTTTTATTATTCATTTGCTTTTCTGAAAGCGTCTATCCTGGATTTATTTGGAAATTTAAGAAAATTTCATCCATTGTTACACCCAGGAATTAGATTTCTTGTATTCTTTTTGTGAGTTTTTATGTCATTGTTTTGACTCAATTTCAGAATGGTTTAGGGTTGAACGTTGCTACACATTCTCACCAGAGTCTGGTATACAGTAGTGCAGAAAGTATGTTTCTCTTATATTTCTTTTGTTTTTGCTAGTAAATATAGTATCATTGATTTTATTTAGTGATAGAAACTATTCAAAGCAAACAGTCCATTTGTCATGTAGAGCGATTAATACCAATGAATTGACAAATTTTAAATCCACGTCTCTCAGAAGGTATGTTGGGATTATTAATAGTTTGATTAAACAACATGTATCACTCCACATCGATTATACTAAGATGTTACATTTTGCAGCTTGTGCTCTCATGCCATAAGGACAGTGTAGAGACAGAATAGACCTTGCTATTATAAAGTGCTGTAGTAGTTTAGCTGTTAGATTACAAGAAGAACGTGCTCATCAGTTTGAGATGGCCAATCTGGTTCAACAAATTCTGGCATCCAGAGAAGATGCCTGTCTCCTGTGGAGTAAGAGCATGAATCTATTTCAAGGACTTTTCGCTGCATGGTAGTACTGGATTAGTCACACAAGTTTTCAAAGTAAGTTAATGAATGTATGAAAATAAAGGGAGGTGGGTTTTTGTTCCAAAAAATGGCATAATGGCTGTCTTGAGTGGCATTTCCCTTCAGTGGGGGTTGTTTAAACTGAGCATCGCACTGAATTAAATGGAGGCAAATTGCCTGCTGTAGGGGGTTGAGCTAATAGATCAACATTACAGGGGAAATACACACAGAAATGTGCTGAGTCATTGTTACATGTCGGATTAAAACCAGGTTCTGCTAATCAAGCTCCTTGATGAACTGATCATCCTTCAGTAAGACCACCTTCTATGAAAGCACAGGTTTTGGCAGTTTTCTGATCTGAAGCATGCAGTTTTATTTGAACACAAAAGCCATGGTGGAATGACATCAGCAATGCATTTAGAGAATCAATCTCTGCTCCCCATCAACCTGTAACACCATATAATGCCATTTCTAAACGGTTTACAGTCGATTATTGAACAAATGGAAAGATTATTTCGAAGAAGAAAACATTTAAGGCAGCTTCCAATCTATTTTCTAACCCTTCCAGCAAATCACGCCAAGGCCAGAGGTTCTCAGCGAAAAAAAAAACAAAACAAAAAACACAGGAGACTCTACTGACCTGTTAGATGTTAAATATTTTTTTAAAGAAAATTAGACAAAAAATACACCCATTACAGTGAACTATTGATTGTTTGGAAGGGCTGAAGAAAGCATTGTCTTGCAAGTCATGAGGTTGACCATGAACTCTTGTTTTAGAGTCAAATGTAAGAGCATCTAACTGGAAGCTAAAGCCCAAACTGGGTCAAGATTTTAGAGAAGAGCAGGCCGCCTTACATTCCTTAATGATGTGAGAAACTAATGAGTTCATACAACAAAGGATTCATTACTTTTGTGTCAATGGTTCTGTCCTCAGACTAAATAGATTTGTATTATTTAAGTATACTTTTATTCCATTGCTCCTATCTAATCGGTAAAGTGTCCAAGCATAAATTTGGGGCCCCCTGGAGTGAATCCTTTTTTGTGGAAATCTTTTAAAGCCCTTTAAAGCATAGTGATTGTTCTGGACGTCTCTAATAATAATAATAATCTTTATTTATATAGCACTTTAGACATCCGGTTAGATCAAAGTGCTGTATAGATAATCAAATGGAGCACTCAATAAGTTTCTAGCTAAATAATAGGAAAAAATTACAGATACACAACAAACGATAAAATCAGCTGTTTTGGCAGTTTCTGATCAGCTTGAGTTGAAAGACAATTTAAAAAGATGTCTTTAAAAGTTTCTAGAGACCTTGCCTGCCTTGCGACCGAGTGGAAGAGCACTCCATAGCATCAGAAAAAGCCCAATCACCACGGGTTACCAGCCGAGATCTCGGAACAACTAAAAGCAACTGAGTGTCCGATCTCAGTGTCCTCTTATGGGCATAGGAGTGCACTAGACCATTTAAACATTTAAAAACAAGGATTACAATTTTTAAGTCAATCCTAAAACGAACCGGCAACCAGTGTAGGGAGGAAAGAATTGGAGTAATATGGTCATGTTCAGGGGCGGAAATCCCATTTCAATTTTTGGGGGGACAATAAACAGTAAAATTTCAGAGAGTAATTTTTTGGGGGGACATGAAAAAAAATGCTCTCTCCTGCTTCTTTGCAACTTGTTTTGCACAGTTTGCCTTCAGCATGTTAAATAATGTTATGAATTGATGCCTTTATGACCACATTCAACAAAATGTCTTAATTTCCACTACAGTCAAAGTAGATTTACAAAAATGTAAGCATGAAGAAGTTCCAACATTATTACGGAAACACTTTCAAGGCTAATAACATCAAACTACTTCAAAAATCAAGTCAAGTATCAAAATAACTGAAATCTCTTTAATAAATCATAGAAATTTTTGTAGGCTATTAGAGAATACTACCCCGAAACTAGACGACACAATTTAATAAATTTATTATTAAATATTAAATTAAAAAATAACTGAAAGTTGTGTAAATGACGGCCAAGTACTGGATTAAAATGTTTTTTAACAGTCATTGATCAATGCACAATGTAGATTATATTTAGACTCGATTTAGACGTCTAAATTAATACGTCGTATCAACGTCTCTCTTTAGACCAAATTTAGATTATTTAATTAAATACATTAAAGAATGAACAGTGATAAAAATAAATAACTACGTTGCACAGCTGATGTCCAAATGTTGGATTTGAATCATTTGAATTGTCATTGATCAAAATAGAGTAACGTTTAGATTTAGCCTTGATTTAGATGTTTATTCAGCGTCCACATTAAAACCTGGTTTAGACCAGACGTATAAGTTATTTTAGTGGTAACCCCCGACCCTCACCACTAGGAGGTAGCAACACACTTAAAGTTCCGCTCGGTCTAATTGTCTTTATGGTGATGAGGATATCGGAGTCCTCCGAACCAATTTATTTTACTCATTGGGACCACTATGTGTTAGAAAACGTTTCTTCAAATATGAAGGGTCGCATATAGGTGAGTGCTCAAAGGAAAGTTACTGAAATGTTGTTTTGTCCTACAATGTTTGTTATCCGTTTGCAGCATAGCTAGCAGGCTAGCTATAGCTTACCTGCTAGCTTGCTATTAAGTAGCCATTAAACCGAATGGTCCTTTGAAACCATGTACTTTGTCTTAATGGATAATATCGCTGTGATATCTGTGACAATTAAAAAAATTATTCATTTATTCTATTGCTGTGTTTGCAGAATCTGTTCAGAAAACTTTAATAGACGCTACGGAGTAAATTATCAGCTCAGCAATGGCTGCACATCTCAAACAGGCTCCAGCTCGAAGTGTTGGAGGGGGCTATAAGAGGCCGAGGACACCTTTGGTGTATTTTATTTATTTAGTTACATTTTGGTTTAGGTTGATGAATTTTCCCAGAGTGTTTGTATATTTAAAAAAAAATGTTTTGGCCTAATTTTTGTTTTGTAAATGTTTTGCTTACAAATACCTACATTTTTATTTTAGTAATTTTGTACATTAGACTACTTATTTTTCACCACAATCTTTGTTAAAATAAAATAAGCAAAATAAAATATTTTGATATTATATATTTGAATTTGTGCTTTTATTTTATGGCAATGTATGTTTACAAATGTGTTGAAATTAACATGTATATTGCACATTCATTTGTTTGTGATGGTTGGATGTTTGAAAAATGTTTTGATTTACATTATAGTAGGATAGTTTGGTCAATGTTAAGCTTAAGAGATGTATTTATATCCAGTGGTAAAATAAGTATAGTGTTACTGAAACCGTTTTAAAACATAATTGTTATTTTAGAAGATAGTTTTAGGGAACCTGATTTAACATTCAATTTCACAACTTTAATTTAATTTTAATAGGTTTGTTGTGATGAATTTAATAGATTGTAAAAGCTGGATTTATTAGAATATCATTAGGCTATGATACATTTAATAGACGTCTATACGACGTCTAAATGACGTCTAGATTATCTGATGGTGTATAAATTTGGTATAAAAATAAACGTCTGTTAAACGTATAACTTTAGACGTCTAGTAATAGATGTTCATTAACGATAATATAAACGTCTTACATTAGACGTGGCGTATAGAGGTAGTCGTCTTTAAGACGTCTAATAGACGGCTAGTCTAAACCTAGATGGCTAAAACACGTTCATTTTTAGACCAGTGGTAGACCGATTTTTAGCCTAGACGTCTACGGACCATATAGACGTTCATTAGACGTCTTTTAGACCGAAAAATGCTCGGTGGGTATGTTCGACATAATATGACCACATTTGACATAGGCCTACATATTTAAGTTTGTATAACAAGCGTGTGATAATTAAATGACTTACTGCTGGAAACCGCTGGCTTTTGATTCCCGCCTCCTTTGAGCCTGCGGGCTGCTATGAAGCTGTTAGCGGGGGAGAGCCGGCAGCCCCGCCCATTGGAAACGGTGTGTGGACCGACCGTACCAACTTGAGGAATAAGGGGGATTGACTATAATTTCTCAACAATTAAAAACACATTGTTTTGTATTTGCAGACTAAATTTTACGTTGTGGTTTTAGAAAACAATACAGTTTTACTGATTGCATGTATGTGTTTACAATAACTTCTTTTGTAGGGGGGACAACTTTGTGTGAGGGGGGTGGGGGGGCAGGTCTCCCCTGTCCCCCCCGGGATCTCCGCCTATGGTCATGTTGTTTGCAGCCTGTTAAAAGACGAGCCGCAGTGTTCTGAACGAGCTGCAAACAACACAGAAGAGGGTTATCTAGTCCAGAATAAAGAGTTACAGTAGTCCAGTTTAGAGGTAATAAGGGCATGAATCATCTTTTCAAAACCAGAATAAGGTACCTATGGTTTAACCTTACTAAGAAGCCTCAACTGGTAAAAACTAGACTGACTACTGCACTATCTGTCTATCCAGTTTAAAACTATTATCATTTGTACTTCAAGGTTTCGAGCAACCGTACAGTTTAAAGATTTCAAAGGGTCAATGGGACTGGTACCTTCCAGCAACAGTTCAATTTTTCCATAAAATAAAACCTCAGTCTTGTCCTGATTTAGGTTCAAGAAGTTCGCTGCCTTCCAGGATTTAACCTCACGTAAACAGTCCATCAGGCAGTTCCACTGCCTTTCAACGAAAGATACATTTGCAGATCATCTGCAAAGCAATGAAAGGATAACTTATATTTTCTAAAAAATGGATCCTTGGGGCAACAAATATAATTTAAAGAGTATCTGACCCAAAATGGATCCTTGGTGAACTCTACATTTTAAGCGAACCTTGGAAGAGGAAAACGGGCACAAATCTACAGGAAAAATTCTAGCCGACAAATAGGAGTGAAACCAGTCAAGAACTGTGCCCTTAAGTCCTTTTTGGTCCAAATGAGATAAAAGAATCTCATGGTCCACTGTATCAAATGCAGCCAGAAAATCTAACAGTATTAAAGCAAATCCTTAAAAAGAAGTGATTTTTCTGTACTGATGCCCTTTTTCAAAGACATTTTCTGTGATTCCATATAACTGCAAATGCTCAAGAAGTCGAAGACAAACAATCTTTGCCAAGATTAGAAAGAAAAGGTAATTTGGAGATAGGCCTAAAATTTGAAAGAACATTAGGATCTAAATCGTACTTTTTCAGGAGCGGTTGGACCCAAATATGTTAAAAGGCAGCTAGGACAACCTAAAGTCAGTGAGCCATTCAGCAATTTAAAGGTATATTCTGTAAAGCCTGGCAAATCTGCCACGGTAAAACAAAGACTGGCAGTCCTGCTGCAGCATAATTGTGTATTACAACCAAATCGGTCGGTAGAAAATACAGAAGAACTTCCAGGGCGTTCGTAAATCCAAGTGGAAAACAAACGAGTAAAATTAAAACATTTGGGGCAGATTAAACCTTATAACAAGTGGAATGTAGACTGCCCCTATCACTCCCGTTCTACGGATGTCTACTGTTAGAGGAAGTAATAAATACTTAAATACTTCTGAACAGTTCAGACTGACTCCAAAATTTTCACTGTGAGTAAGAAAACATTAGATTTGCTTAATTAAGGTCCAGGTTGAAAAAACAAACAAAACAGAATTCCCCTTTAAGAACATGAGAACTGATGGCTCCAAAACCTCTAATACTAATCTCGGTTGAATAGTATCCACCCGCAAGAGGAATGTTTAATCTTTTTTACTAACTCTGAGCTGAAACACAGTCACTGAAACAAAACTCTCAAAAGTGGCAGGAATAAAGTCAGACATCTCTGAATTATTAACAAATTTAGAGATTGTTGGCCTAGTAAGACACAGCTTTTCACAATAAAACTTTGCAAATGATTGACAAAGTGATATGGATGGGACCAAAGAAGTGGAATCACCAGGCTGTAGAAGTGACTTCAGAGATTTAAAAAGAACATGAGGCTTATCACTAATTTCAGAGACGAATTTGGAAATAGTTTTTGAGTTTTACTATTCTTACAGGCAGAC
This sequence comes from Apricaphanius iberus, assembly GCA_028564705.1. Classification (NCBI taxonomy): domain Eukaryota; kingdom Metazoa; phylum Chordata; class Actinopteri; order Cyprinodontiformes; family Aphaniidae; genus Apricaphanius; species Apricaphanius iberus. The sequence continues at coordinate 1,218,457 of JAPXFQ010002203.1, forward strand.
TGATATTCAGATAGACATTGCTGCAAGAAATGTGAAGCCTATCTTTCTTCCATCTCCCCTCAGCTCGTCGAGAAGAATGCCCAAGTGCTCGTATTTCCTCATTAATCCAAGGCGTAACAACCTTTGTGGGTCACTTAAGTTTAAAAGGAGCAATTTCATGTTGAATGGCTGTACGCACAGTGTTAAAATCAGAAAGAAAATGATCAACATTCTTGGTATGGACAAGATCTGAAGAAAAAAATTGCATATCTGAAAACGCAGACATAAATTGTGACGCTGTCTGGGGAAAAAAAGAATCAAATGATCAGTACTTCCCAAATCACCTATTTCATCTAAATCCAGTCCAAAGGTCTCTACCAGCTTTGCTCAGCTATAGTTTTTTTTATCTTTAAAAATCAATATGCAAGTCTTGCTAACATTCTCAATTAGATTCAGGTCCTGACTTCCTTTCTATGATATGGCTACTCTTTGATCTAAATCATAAATTGTTGCTCTGGTTGTAAATTTTAATTTGTTGTGCAGAAAGATATTTTGTCCCATTTTAAAATCCATTGCAGACTAATTTTCCTTCAGAATTGACCTCCATTTGGCTCCATTCATCTTCTCATTGATTCTGACCAGCTTTTCTGCCTTCTCTAAAGAAAAGCATCTCATCAGAATGATGTTGCTGCCACCATGTTTCATCACAGGCATGTCATGTTCAGGTTGATATAGTGTTGGTTTTCTCTTTGATCTGGTTTGCAGTCAGAGCAAACGTCATGCAGGACCTCTAATGGCTTCTTTTCAACATTCATCTATCTCATAAAAGCCAGGTTTGTGAACAATTAATTGTTCTGTAGACAAACTCTCTCTCCTGGGTTGCATATTGTTTCATAAACCTGCATAAAACTTCTACACAACATCCTCCCTGACCTGTCAACTGTGTTTCATGTGTGTTCTTCTTGATGCTGTCATTCACTATGGTGACCTAAGAAATTTCTGAGAAGTTGACAGAAGCACTGGATTGATATTGCTATAAAATTACACACAGGTAGACTGGATTTAGTAATTAGAAGACTTCTGAAGACAATTGGCTGCAGTGTATTCTATTTGTAAGACTGCCTTTTTTCTTCCTTTTTATTTCTAAACATTATCTGAAAGCCATAATTTTCTTATTACTTTGATGAAAAATATGCATTACTCTATTTATTGAGATTTGAAAAAATAAAGATAAATAAAGATTCAACTCTCATCGAAAAGGCTTCTTCTAACTCTCAAGACTATATCCTAGATGACGGATAATCACCATAATTCCATATTTTTCCCAAAAAATCCCAATAAACATTGAGGTTTATGGATCATATCAACAGGTGCTTTTGCAAATACGAACTTATTTTGAATAATCATTACCCTCCCACTGTATTCTTGATCTTTTTTTAAAATTTAGATAATGGTAATGAAACCTGAGGGAGAATGACTGAGGCAAAATAACGTTGACTGTATGTTGTCAATAATACAATAGAGACAGTACTAAATTAGATTTCCTCATCTCTTTTTTATAGCTCTCTAGTCCATTACAAAGTTGATTTCATGGCCATGGCCACTCATTTCATCTTTCATTTTTGAGAAATTGGTCTTAAATACCTCTTATCTATCCATGCAACGATCTATTTCACAATTATTTGCATTCTTAAGCTCATTAAAGCAAGAGTTCACCTGCAAACCCATCAATGACCTCACTTTAACTGTGCCAAGGCAATAATTTCACCAGAGCACAAATGACAATGGGATTAATTTGGCGTCACATTTACAGGGCAGTAGCTGCGTTTTCTTTGTCCTTTGGCCTCAGGGTCTCTTAAAGATAAGCCGGAGCTGTCCACTCTGTTCATTAAAGCTCCCCGGAGAATTTTCTTTCAGTCGTGCAATTGACACCACTTCAGAAGAGGCTGGATAATCTGAAGAGGAGGTGTTGGGTCATTAACAGAGCATGTGGTTGAATTGCAGTTTGAAGAGTTCAGCTCAAGGCAGGGAAGAGAAAATTGTCTGTCCTTTTCCCAATGATTAGTGATGGCTGGTTAGCCTGAGCCTCCGGTACTGGTGGTTAACCATTCATGGACTAAAATGTCATTGTTTCACTGAAGCTTTAATTGTATGAATGAACATCAGGCTCTCTGCCACACTGAATAATGCATTTATGGGTGTGCTTTAAAAATGAATGAGATGCATAATTCACAGCTACATTAGTTCAAACTTTTTAACAGTGCAGGAATACTTTAAGGCAAACTATTCAAGTGCTGCAGGAAAGGTGCAGAAAAAAGCCATAGTTTTGTTCAGCTGCCAGACCCACAAGCATGAAATTGTCAGGAGACAATTATTTCAATAGTTTATTTAAGATTGTATTATGGAGAATGATATACTAAACCCAGGAATTGCTGTTGGCTAATGGAGATGGATCTGGAGCCAGCAACTGCAGGAAACCAGGACCTGCTGGGGACCAGGAGCAGGAACACTGGAACAGGAGGAGAATGTGAGGAGAGGCTGGGATATTGGGCTATAGAATAGGATGATTGAGCTTACTGAAGGTGACTGTTCATTACTGTAGGGAGTGAACCTGGGTGAAGGTCTGTGTGGTAGCTATCCAGGGGATGAAGATTACTGAGGTGGTTATTCACGAAATGAATGATCCTGGTAGTGGAGGTCAGTTGAGAGGTGAGAGGAAGTTAGGAAGTCAGAGGTTGATAAATCAAGAGGAGAGCTTACAGGTACACGTTGGAGGGGAGACAGCAAGCATATAAGTTGGCAACGCAATCTGGAGATCCAAGGAGCAGGTGGAGGAATAACCGGAGGATGGAGATGGAACAGGGAACTCCAGCTGCCAGTCGTGGAAGTTGAAGCAGGAGCTGGGCTTGGATGGAGCTGGGAAGATTCTTGGAACAAGGAGGATTGGAGCGTGGAAACCCGGGAAGGAGACAAGAGAGGTAAGTTTCATGAAGAACACTAGAAAGGATAACAACTAGGACATTTCTTCATAAGAAGCACCAATAAACATGGCATTGTGTACCAGATTTAGGTAAGACTGGCTGCCTGGATAATCTGTGGAATTAAAAACAGAGCAGAAACCACCACACAAACCCAAGAACCCAATATTCTGACAACTCATTGAGACACTTCAGCTTTTTAAAGGTACAGAGGAAAATTAAATTCAGTTATTTATATAGCACCAACTCACAACAGATGTCATCTCAAGGTAATTAACAAGAATGTTTTTTTTCAATTCAATCATGAATATATTTCAATCAGTTTAAAAGTTTTTTTTCCCATTTAAGCAATCCTAGTAGATTGCATTGTGTCATTGACTTGCAGTTGTGCCCCACTGATGCAAACTCCAAACACAGCAATTCCTCAACAATTGTTCAAATTGAGCAAGCATGTAGCAAGAGTGGAGAGGAAAAACTTCCCTTTTAACAGGAAGAAACCTCCAGCAGAACCTGGCTCAGTGCGAGCGGCCATTTGCTAGATTGTCTGAAGACAGAGCAGAGATACAAAAAGAACTAATATAAGGACACTTTATAAGAAAGTGAAAGTTGATAATAGGACATGGAATATGTTCAGTTATTGGGAGCTTTATCCTTGTCGGTGCTCCCTGTTCAACAAGGCATTACAGATGAGCAGGATGCCAGACAATGTGTAGTTTCTATGGAGAGAAAAAAACTAGGAAGAAACAATATTGACTGTCAAAATATCAGCAAAAAAGACAGTATTGAGAAATTTTCTTTTTTTAATATTACCCAATGGCTGCAATGAAATAATATGTGAAAAAATTAAAGGAGTTTTAATACTGTATAACTATCTGGATTATTCAGGATAAATATAGTTGTTTGTCATCAGCAATTACCAATTGGAAGTATATCTGTAGAAAAAAATATTTACATATTACAGAGATAGTTGGTCTTAGTAACCCTTGATTGTGAAGATGTATCATTTACATGAACAAACTCAAATTTGTCAGACAAATGTGATTTAAACCAGCCTGCTGCTGTTCCCTCGATGCCTGCAACATCTTCAAGCCTTTCTAAGAGCAAGTTATTTATCTGAGGCCACAAGAATATCAATAGTAACTTTCACAAGTGCCATTTCAGTGTTATGATTAGCTCTAAAATCTGAAACAAGTCGTTACTGTTTAGATGCTGACATACTTGATCAAGAACTATTTTCTAAAAAATTGGATAAGAAAGAAAGGTTACATAAAGTTCTGTAATTAACTAATTCATCTTGATCAAAGGAAGGTTTCTTAAGTAAATGTTTATTTCAGCAACCTTAAATTCCTGTGGTATGTATCCATTTACTAAGGATAGATTCATCATATCTAAAATGGGGCTGGTAACCAAAGGGCTCAACATGCAACTTGAGGGGTAAGATGAGACTCTTTTTTATCATTTCGAAAGCATTTTTAAAAAACATCAACTATAACCCTGAATTAATATAAACATATGTAAATAATTTCAAAGGAGGCGGCTATTCCGGGAAGAAAAAGAGAGCAGAATCAGTGCATGAATTAATTAGGTTTCTAATATCACTGCTGCATAATTAAAGCTCAAGTAGATCCTATCATTGTGTGTCTTTATTAAATTAGTGTGCTGGACGTTGATTTTTAAGTCAGAAAGTTTCAGCCTAGGTTCTTATGGTCGTTTTAAATCCTCTTTCCCTCTAAAGAAAATGCCATTGTGTAGTTTTGAAAATGTCTTCATCCCACTTTCATATTCAGGCTGCTGAATGCAATTTTAATAATCAGATAATTTTTCATCTTTTAGAAGATTTTCTTTGTACAATTTCAGGCACTCTGGCTTTTAAAAAAACCCTAATACTTTGTGTTGTTCTTCCGCATACAAATCCATCCATTCATTCTATATGCTGCTTATCTTCGAAGGATGGAGGGAGGGCTGGTGCCTATCTCCAGCAGTCACTGGGCGAGAGGCGGGGTAAACCCTGGACAGGTCGTAAGTCCATCACAGGGCAACAAAGAGACACACAAACAACCATACATGCACACACTTCCACCTAAGGACAATGTAGAGAGACCAGCGAACCTAACAGTTATGTTTTTGGACTGCAGGAGGAAGCCAGAGTCCACGGAGGGAACCCATGAATGCAAAGGGAGAGCTTGCAAACTCTATGTAGGAAGATCCAATTCAACATACAATTCCAGTAAAAATGTTGTGTTTGCAATAGGACCAAAAGTAGAAAAATTCAGGTGGCATAAATACTTCTGTAAAAATCTGTGGATTCCCATTATATAGTTGCTAAAACAGTGCTAGACCTCTGAACCACTGAGGAAAATCTAAGCACTGATTGGACTTCCAGAGACTGTAGATGAGGATGTGTGTAATAATTATATATCCAGGGAAGTGTAGTTACCGTTGCTGGTAAGGAAGCACATTATCTTGGGGATTGTGGCTTCTTATTAAAAACAAAGCCAGTCTGACACAAAGCTTGTCTTTGCATTCATATAACAGAAATGTTTTATTACAAATGCTAAATAACACCAGATGCAGAAAGGATGGTGTCTGTGCAGCAGCCGTAAGGACACCAGCCCGCATCTGTTATAAGAAGATAATAAATGTTGGTTTTCCACTGAAACATTTTTGAAAACACATGTGTTAAAGGTGTAAAATTTATGGAGTGTGTCTTAAAAATGTTTTTGAGTGCAGAAATTCCATTTGACCACTTCTTGAATTTCATTTACAATTTAATAATTTAAAAAACATTTAATAATCTCCTTACAGACAATGGATGTGAGTCACAGCAGGAATGTGTCCCCTCTTTTAGGAACCATGGGTCCAAATAGAAATGAGGATCTGTAATTAATGGTTTTCATGATACTTAATTCACTACAGACATTTTCCTACCCTTATCTAATGAACAGTTGAAAAGCAAGGTCTTTAGTTCAAGGTCCTTATCACTCTGCCACTTTGCTGTAGGAGGATTTATGTAGTCTTTTTTTTTTGGCTCATATGGGATTTTTGATCCTGTTACTTCCTTTCTTTTGGCAGCAGTTTATAATTCCCAACACTTAAGACAGCTGAAGTGAAACAACTGTAAGTCCAGAAGGCTAGAAGGTTTGGAAGATGACAAAAGCTAAAAGTATGAGATACTGAGAACTTGCACTGTGTTCCAAAATCACTGTTCACATTTTGCTTTCTTAGAAGCTTGAAAGTCTTTTATTGGGATTTTATATGATTGACCAAAAGTAAAAATGCATAATTAGGTTGATTTTGTTTTCCTTAATTCTATATATTTTTTTTTTTACATAAGAAACCTGAAAAGTTTGGCTGATATTTTATTTCAGCCTCAATGAGTTAACCCTTTCTAGAAGACTGTTTTTTGTGCCTATTTATCTTTGAAAAATATTCCAAACTCTCAAATGAATTTAGGTTTGGACTTGGACTGGGCATATTCAAAAGCATTTTGATCTAAACCACTCCATACAGTTCTGACTGTGCCATGTGGCACCATAACAGATAATTTGTTCAGGGTGAAGGTGCAGTGGTCTGATCTACCAAAGCACCTTCTATGTGGTTTGTGGTGAATTACTAATGCATCTTTTAGCAATACAACCATAAAGGCCAGACTTGTGGCAATAAGAAGGAGAGGCTAACTCTCCCACCTGATGAGTAAATCTCTGCAGCTTCACTAGAGTTACAACGGATATCATGGCTGCTTCCCCAGTCTGCCAGTTTTGATGGACAGCCATGTTTTTTTTCTCTTGTTTTGGATTTAGGAGAGGAAAACATTGCAACACCATAATATTCTCCAGGACACCCTTTTGGAGAACATATGCATTTAACTGTAAAATGTACAAGAAGCTCAGATTATGTTTACTTTCTCTATTTTTATAAGGCACAACTGATTCACATAACTTCAAATATTAGCTTCATGTATCTTATTTATGTATCAACATACGGTGGGGCAAAAAGCATTTGGCAGGCACAGATTGTGCAAGTTGTCCCACTTAAAAATATTAGAGATGTTTGTAATTTTCATCATACGTACACTTTAACAGTGAAATACAGAATGAAAAAAACAAACAACAAAATAAATCACATTTTATGATTGTTAAAGAATTTATTGGTTTAATGATGCAGGAAACGAGTATTTAGCATGTACACACAAGCAAGAATGCTGGCTTTTGGGGACCATTTGCTTCTTCTTTAAGAAGCTCTTCTATCCTCCACTTATTACTTGCTCATGTTTGAGTGCATTATCTGGAAAAAAAGAAAAAAGATAACTGTTTAAAGCTTCAACCAGTCAAACTCCAACCTTCACCATGGTCAAGTCCAAGGACACCAGGGAGGGACAATATTGTGTCCCACTGTTGTCCCACAAGAGCGGGATTAGCCTATATACAACAGGCAACCAGCTCAGTGAGAAGAGATGAACTGTTGGAACAATTATTAAAAAAAGGAATAGGGATTTAAACCATGCCATGCTCGAAAGGTCCCCCATGCTTAAGCCAGCAAATTTCTAGGCCCCCTCTAAAGTTTGCCTGAGACCATCTGGATAATCCAGTGGAAGATTTGGAGAATTACACATGATCAGATGAGACCAAAATAGAACGTGTTGGTGTAAATGCTACTCTCAGTTTTTGGAGGTGGAAGAGTGTTGAGTTGCACCCCAACTACGCCATACCCTCTTTGGGGCAGCTTTTCTTGAAAGGGGACAGGACAACTGATCTGTATTAAGGAAATGATTAATGGGCTATGATCATGGGATTATGGGCGAAGCATTGAAGATGAAACATCAGTGGATCTTCGTGCATGAAACACCATGCAGAAAATGAAGTGGGTATTTAAAAAAAAAAAACATTTCAAAGGTTCTGGAGTGGCCAAGCGAGTCTCTAGAGCTCAATCAAATAGAGAATCTGTGGATGGAGTTGTGTCTCTGTGTTGCCCAGCGACAGCCCCAAAACATCACAGCTCTAGAGAGGATCTGCAAGGAAGAACACTAGCTACAGTGTTTGAAAACTAGAAGATTTACAGGACATTTTTGACCTTTGTCATTGCTAACCAATGTTACCTTGCAAATTGCTGAGCTGAACTTTTTTTATTAAACAAATACTTATTTTATGCACCATTCTACAAATAAATAAATTAAAAATCATACAATATGATTTCCTGTCCCCCCCCCCCCACACACATTATGTCCCTCACAGTGCAAGTGTAGCTATGATAAAAAATAAATAAGGACCTCTCTCATGTTTTTAATTGGGACAACTTTCACAATTAGTGGCTGACAAAAACTTTTTCTCTCCACTGTAAGCAACAAGACCCTTGATCCTTGAGTTGAAGTCCCACTGCACCTATATTAAACACGCACCAGATGCTGTCTTGCCAGAGATCCCCAGTGAATTTCTATGAGCCCCTCTGAGCTGTGTCCTCCACAAGAGACACTGCGACCAAGGGGCGCAGCTAACTGATGGGAGAACGTCAGTCCAGGAATAACAAACAGCCTCTTTAGAACACTGACAAGTGGATGAACCAATTCATGTTCTTGATCACGGCCACAGAGAATTATGCATAATGTAAGAAAGAGTCGTTCACCTTAAAAATGTTTCTCATCTAATGCTTCGGGGCATTTTGATGTTTCATATTTCATAACAAGTCTGGTGGGTCATAACAGCCAGAATCAGGAGTCATAAACAGAAGTGTTGACATTGTTTACTTTCTCTTTGACAGGTGGATATTTTCCTGTTGTTTACACTGACTAACAGTGTTTGCAATTTGAATATATATTTTTTCCTCATCCATTCTCGGTGGCTTTAAAGACAAAGGCAAGGCAAGGCAATTGTATTTATATAGCACACTTTCAACACAAGGCAATTCAAGGTGCTTTACATGATTCAGTGATAATGAAACCACATGATTACAAACAAAACATATAAGTTTAACAGTAATCAATCAGTAAGAAAAGATAATCTAAGGAACAAATTTATGTAATTAATACACAATCACTTAAAAAATAAATAAAAAAGTAAGAATAGAAATTAAACCACAACAATAAAAAATAATTTAAGGAACAAATTTATGCAATTAAAACAGATTAAAACAGATAAAACACAATCGGAAACAAAACAAAACAAAAAGTGATCAGAAAGCGCAATTTAAGATTCAAATGCAGCTCTCAATAGTAGAGTTTTTATCTTTGATTTCAAAGAGCCTAGCGATTCAAAGTTTTTGCATTCGTCTGGAAGTTTTTTCCACATTTGTGGAGCATAGAAGCTGAAAGCTGCATCTCCCTGTTTAGTTCTGATTCTAGGGACGATTAGTAGGCTAGAGTTGGAGGACATGGGTGGTCTGCTGGGTTGATATAGTGACAGCATATCTTCAATGTACTTAGGTGCTAAACCGTTCAATGATTTACAAAACAAGTAGGAGTATTTTAAAGTCTATTCTCTGAGCTACAGGGAGCCAGTGTAAGGACTTTAGAACTGGGGTGAGGTGTTCTACTTTTCTGGATCTAGTGAGAACACAAACACAAACAAAAGATAACAGAAGCTCTTAAAGCTGTATCCGCCAGCTTGTTCTTTCTTAAGTTAAGCAGTCTTAAAATAATGCAGTTTAAGCTAAAACAGCTTTATTACACAAAAATTACAATTTTGTTTGCACTCTAACTTTGAGTGTCTCTACATTCCTGTTAAAACTCTCATTCACTTAAATGTTAGCAGATTTCAGAATCACAACTCTAGAAATAGTTTTCATTGCAAACTTCATTCATGATTTCCAGGCTTTCTGGTCCTTTTTCCTCATTTTCCTTTGGACTTTGGGTACTTTTTTAACTACTTTTTGTACACCACCTGACCATTTTGAGAGTTTTTCTTTATGTATATTGCTGTACTCTGACATATATGAGTCATTCATATAAAAAAAAAAGAGACAGGTCCTGGTTGCTCTCCTGAAGGATGTTCCTGATCTGTCCCATTGTTATTTTTGTTGACCACCTTGTCTTTCAGTTTGACAGTTTTCTTCTTGACATCAGAGTGCATCAGACAAAGAGTATTTTCTATTAGATAGAATGGAAGGCAGCAGCACATGGCTTGCAATTCATGCTGTGCATCATGACAGACCAGGTAGACAAACATAATTTCAAATAGTTTGGAAAAATCTTCACTTCAGCTTTCAGTCTTGTATCTAAAGGAAGAAAGATTATGAATTTCCCTTTGGAGGCAAATGAGGAGTTATAATGCTGTTAAATATACGCTGAATATGGTTCATGAAACAATTACGGACGTTGGGATGCACCTTATTATGGTTTAGACAATTTTTCTTCTATTTGAGCAAAAACTAAAGGTGTCCATTGTTTTTAAACAGCTGTAAAAAAAATTTGCAGGTCATAGTTTCCTTTTAATCCTTTTTCTTTTACTTTTGAAGAGTCTATTTAGGAAAGTTTAAATGCAACATTTACTGTTGATTTTCAGCCAGTATTTGTTTTTCTCATTAGCGATACAAAACAGCAAAAATATCTAATATTCAAATCAAAACTAGATCATTCTTCTTTAGCCATGAGCAAGGTTGCCAACTTTTAGTGGATCTTGTAATGAGATCTAAACTGTGATTACGGCATGAAGACACAAAGACCCTGTTTTCTCCCACATGACCTTAGGTATTTTTGTGTAATTTAAAATTAAACGAATAGCCGAAAGCGTCAATGTTTTGAACTAGAGATTTCTGAGAAGGTTTTTGACTGTAACAAAAATTTATCCTGCTGCTACAGCCTTTTATTCCGTTACAAGACCAGCCACCTCCGAAGAAACAGTACATGCTCAAAATTTTAACTCAAAGCATTCTTAGGATAAGGGTGGGTTAATTTGACTTAAGAGTTTTTTTATATTTAAGTTTGGGTTATTTAGACCAAATTTCCACGAATGTGTAAGAAACAACTAGTCTTGTTTTCGAAATCTCCTCTTGGCTGAGATGAACAATCTATGTTGATAATGCATTGCATTTCTGTTATCCCTTTGGAGGTTGAGCCTTTTTTCTTTTTTTAAAGAAAAACATTTTGGTCAATAATGACTTTATAAAATTGTATTTAACCAATAAAACATAGTTTTAAGGGTACATGCTTGCTCAGTATGAGGGATTGCTGAGGAATTGCTGTGGTTGGAGTCTGCATGATCCGGGTACAACCTCACCTCAATGACTCAATGCAATCTGCTGGGATTCCTTGCATAGAAAACTTTTAACTGATTGGAATGTTTTTATAATCATATTGAAATGACTTTTGTTGCAAAGTGCCTTGAGATTAAATTTTTTTGTGAACTGGCATTAGATAAATAAAAATGAATTGAATTGAAAAAAGTACAATGTTTAGGTTTTAGACTGAGGTTGTGGAGGAATCTTCATCTTTCACCATCAAAAATCATCCTTCGGATTATGTAAATGTTGATTTCACAGTTTAAATGTAATGTATCTAACTTTTTTGAACAGCCTGTTGAACAATGACTTAAGCTTTGATGCTGCAACAGCTGAGCCGTATTATGGAAATGCACTGAGGATCAGTGCCAACACCCACTCATGTTTGCTACTGTTCAGGGTCTCATTTGCAACAATATACATTACGATATCTATAATCTAAACTACTAAAAGTAGAAGCACAACATATTATAAAACAATTAGTTTTAAATGTTTACTTGTATTTATAATATTTTTCTGGAGGTGGCTGTTTCTGTTCCTAAAATGATGTGAAAAACAGATATTTTCATGGTGAAGTGAGTCGTCTTTTGCTCTCGACTTTCTTTAAGTAGGTGGAGTTACTATGATTTTTGCCTTTGTTTGTGAGCTCAGAGCAGCTGCACTTACTCAGAAAAGCACAGTGTCTCATCCAGGAGACAAATCTCATATAAAATATTAAATGAGGCAGTAGAAAAAAAAATTAATATCTTTAAACTGCATGCAGGGAGCAAATTAAATGAACTACCACTAGATGTCAATGTTGTTCAGATTTTTAATGTGGAAGATGTATTATCTGATACTCTCCATGTTTCCATTAATCTGCAAGCTCCATTATGTTACAGGCATACCAAAATACGCAAAGCTTTTTCTTACAAATACGACCAGCTGTCATATCAGAGAAGGTCAAGTTACTGAGTGACCAGAATGAAAAGATCTTCTTGAGTTTCCTGAGAACAGCTCCAACAACATATCCCTCCTTTTTCAAGTGGATGTCAATATGAAGTGTGTCTTTTAGTGTGTCTATGTCGGTGCTCACTGACCTTGCCTCTTGCTGTAGCTTTCTGTTGGTCCTTTGTCATTGCCTGGAGACAAGGACAATGGTCATCATTGCATGCTAAATCTGTTTGAGACTTCAGGCAGTGAGTGTCTTGCCTTTATGCTCCAATTTTGCTTTGCTCAATTAAGGAAATTTACAGATAAAAAAAGCAGACACGAGCCTAAGCCTACTAGCGGCTGTCTATAATGAATATCCCAGTATGCCAAAAACATGGCCTAATTTTTTTCTTTTTACTCATAGCTATATGCAGCTCTGATATTTTCACTTTGAAAGAAAAGACACACCAAGTCATATTTTGCTAAACTCCCTCCTAACAGAACATGTCCAGTTATTACTTTGTGACTAACAACTTAGCAAGCTGTGTCCTTGTACAACCAGGTAAATGTCCTCATACATTGACCTGGCTATAACAAAACGTTACATGTGATCAATCTCTTCAAAAGCATTTCATATAAAATGTCACACATCCTGTACAATTCAGGTGAAAATGACAAAAGGTAAAAAAATAAACAGCTGCACTAAAAAGTTTGCATTAAGTTAACATCCTGAAACTTATACTTTTACTGCCCCAAAAGGGTGAATCCATCATGATCCTTGGGTGTTTTGGTTTTATTTTAATCCCTGGAGTTATTTGTATCAAGGTCTTGCTGAATTCAGTGCTATTCTCCAGTTTTACCACAGTATAGACTCACTAGTTTTTATTACTCTTTACTAGTTCCTCCCATTGTCTTGCCAAAGCATGAAGTCCTGTTCCCCCTGTGGCTCCACTTTAAGTTGTCTTTCTTTTTTTTTATTTAGCAAATAAAAACATCTGCTCTTTTCTATCATTGTCAGCTTCTACTTCCCCATTCTTTACTGACATGTTTCATCTCAGAGACTCTAAATTTTGGCAACAGACAGCAAGCAATCAGTTTTAAAAGGTCTATTTTTTCAAAATTTTGTCCAAAAAAGGTTTATTTTGCCAAAAATACAGGAAGCTGTCCTCGAGGAGAAAACAGGCAAACGGATCGACTGGAGAGGGAACAGGTAAATGGTTAGGTTGGGAACAGGAGAAGAAGCTTGTATCAGTCTTCAAATTAGGATGATAGGCGTAGTTGCTGGTTGGAGATTGCTTGGCTTGGAGGAGGTAAGTTGGAAGCCGTGGTGTGTTTGGTTTGGGATGAGTGGTCTGGTGGAATGACGATGCTGTGGTTTCTCTCTGCAGGTTTGGGTTTGGAGTGTTAACGTGCAGGTAGATTGGATGGAAAATAGATTGGATGGAACACTCTGGCAACAGATGTTCTACAGTCCCTCTTGTGTCACAATGAATGCAGAGTCCTGTTGCATGTTTCCCTAAATGACTGAGATTTTGGTTGAAACACTTATTCCCAATTTTTAGCCTTGTGACCACCACTTTTCCTCTTCACTTTCAACCACCTTTGGCACCAACCCCCAGGAACAGCTCTCCTTTTCGGCAGCTGGATAATGAGGCGCACTACCTGGATGAGCACTACCCTAATGGTCACACCATAGACTGTAAAAAAGAATAGACAACGCCTCCTCACTCCTCCCCGTTTACCAGAATGACACACTTTCATGGGGGAATTCATGGCGGATTCACAGACTCCTCCTCCACAGCTCTGACGAAGCATGTTCCTAAAAAGGGCATAGGGGCGGGATCTTCACTGTAGACTCTGCCATCGCGGGGCGTGTATTGGTGTGTAGTTCGGTCGTAATCTGCTCCCGCGTCTTTAGCTCTGATGCTAAACTTGGCTCGGCCCCCTCATTAATTATGCAAGATTTCAAAAAATTATCTTACGAAAACCAGCCTGGTGCCCAGGTTTTTTTATGAGCCCAGCGTTATCTCAGGAAGGATATGTAGCCATAGAAAGTTTAAAAAAAATGGGCACCAGGCATTAAAGTTGTTTTTAACGTGTCTAAAGTCCAATGCTTTTCAATGGGGGCCTAGCGGCCAAATGGAGGTACTACAGCAAGGGAGGAGCAACGGCGGCCTCCATGGCATGCGGTCAAAAAGCAGAGCAGCCAGCGGCCATTGGGTCACATCCTGCAGAGAGAGAGGTACAAGGAGAAGAACACACCTAGTGATGGGTGGATGACGCACCATGAAGCATTTTGGCACATTAGCCAAACTGTATTAAAACGGTCTCAACTGTTTTGGTCTACTGACTGGATCTTAAATATAATGGCAGGACACCTTGGAAGACTCAAATAACCTACTGATTTAATTAACTAATATATACAAACTATTTATGTAATTGTATTCCATATTGTACACTGAATTATTCAATATCTTAACCCAAGTTTAAATATATGGTATATTTAAAATATATCATAAGAAATAATGTGAATGGTTGTCAAAACATGTCAAAAATGAGACTGAAGGTGATGCTTATGTACTGACTTTGGGGCTGACATTTTATTTATTTACATTATTAGTTTTTTCATGGTCTTGCATTAATGCGATTACGTTTTTTTAGAAGCAATTTATCCAGGTTTGGAAAAAACACCATCACAAGGGACGGTTGAAGCTGGGATGCAGAACGTCAATGTATCCATAAAATCCTGCAATTTTTGAGGGAATTAAGTTTTTAACATTTGAGCAATAAATCCCATTCAGTTGTTCAGACTGATATTATCTTTGCAATAAACCCCTATCAGCAGAATGATCATAACTGTTTAATAAGGAAAATATACCACAACAATTATTTTGCTCATAGCACTTAGCTTCTGTAAAATCTCACAAACCCATTTGAGTCTTTGTCCTAAATAGAGGTGTTCCAGCATCTTGATGACATGATGAAGCAGGAGATGGATGGACTGACTGAGGAGGGAGTTGCTGTGGTCTGTCATGCTGAGCCGACAGGTGTATCTGTTGATTGATGAATCTGTCTATTCTAACTCCCTGTAGTCATAAGATCATGACCAAAAAAAGTAGCTCCTGGTTGAGGTTTATATACATTTGCTCTGTTAGAGTGTCTTATCTTTAGAGACAATAAGAGGAGCTCCGTCACCTAGAACATGCTCAGAATTGTGCCCCTGGTTCTCAGCTCCAAAAAAGTTCAGTTGAGGTGATTACACGGCCTCCAGGTCGCTTCACTTTAGGGGGACTTGGGCACCACCTACGGAGAAACCCCGGGTATATTATGTTCTATTTCAATAATTCAGATGAAAAGATTTAAAACAGGAATGTTCCTTTGAAAAGTATGTGCATCTACTCTACATGGACTGTATTTGGACTCATTGGGCACAGGCTCCTCTGGCATAAATTACTGCTGCATAGCAGGAAGGAGATCAGCCTGTGGTACTACTGAGGTGCCAAGATGTCCAGGTTGCTTTAATAGCAACATTTAGCTTGTCTGCATTGCTGGCCTTTGTGCCTTTCATCTATCACTTTTGGGTTGAGGGAAATTTTTTTGAAGGCACACAAAGCCATTTTGCATACCAACCAAACACAGTAATATGTAGTACTTTTTGGGTTGTGGTCACGTGCTAAGTCCTACAAAAAAAAAAAGGAAATCAGCATCTTTTTAAAGCTTGTCAGCAGAAAAAAAAAGGATTTGGAAATCCAAAGGAACTTGGATTCTGTGTGTCTCCTCACTGCAATCGCACTGCATTGATTACAAAATAAAATGCTAAACAACAGAATTTGTAAGAAAGAGAACTTACGATTTCAGGGATGCAGAGAAACCGATCAGTTATTTTCCTCTTCAGACTATTTATGCTTCGGTCATCTTTGGTTCAGGAGTGGCTTAGCACAAGGAATACAACAGTTTCAACCCATGGTCTTTATCTGTCTGTGCAGGGTGACTCTTGAACCTCTGACTATAACTGTAGTTCATTACTTTGCTTCTCTGCCATGTAGGACCCATGTGCTCCCAGTTCAAACCCATACCCACTTGGCCCATAAATATGCTAATCAGGACCCATATATGAGTTCCCAGATCAAACCCATTCCCACTTGTCCCATGCCTGTCCCTTATGGGGCCTATGTAATCAGCTCATATGGGCTTCCTATGTGGGACTCATGCTATAAAACCTACATGGGACCCGCTGATTTCACCCAGACAAAGCCCATGCTCAAACATTACCCATAGAACACATACTTAATCTATCTGGGCCCCACATGTCATTGCTGGCTGGGTTGTGAAGCGCCCTCAAACAAAAAAGATTGCACTTGTCCATGTTGCTTTGGCACATTTTTCAACCACAGTTTTTTCTTCTACTCAACTTTGGACAACAGTGAAGGGCAGAGGTCGTCCCCATGATTATGTAGGTCATAATAAAACAGTTAAGTTCTAAAATGCTTTAACATGAAAACACCTCAGGATCTACCATGGAGAATGGAGAATGTCATTGGGCAAGATACATTAGGGTTTCCCCTTTTAATTTTGTTCATTTTGAAATGCAGTTTTGGTAAAACATGTTTGAAGGTGCACTAACAGCTTAAAAATAACTTTATATAGTCCAACCAATGTTTGGCAGAATTAATCAACAATTGTGCAGTTTATTTCCAGTTTTTCCAAATTTGGCTTATTTTGCCATATAAAATCGAAAATGTGCTGAAAATGGCAACATGGACCTTAGGCACTGTTACATTCCTTGGCTCAACACATTACTCAGAGTTCAGTTCTAAGTTTTTCTGTGAGGTTAAGAGACATTTAATTTTTTTACAGAACATAATTCTGCAAATGAATATAGCCTGTCAGCCTCTTTACCCTCCATTGTGATGCTACAGTCAAAAAGAGATGGTGTCAAAGCAGATTAATTAAAATGGCTCCATGCAAATATATAATATGTATCAGCTTTCACAATGTTTCAAAATGTATCAAAATATGCTGTTTATTATTACTGTATGGGTGGGTTCAGTGACAAACTGTCATCCAGTCAAATAAAAAAAGTCTGTGTTTATTTGTAAAAATTCTTTCTTTGAGGCAAACTCATAGCGTAACAGAAACTGGTATAGTTATTGTAATCCAAACATGGCAGCAACAAACCAAACATGCTGGATATTATTTGCCTCCTGGTCTTAGTCAGAGAAGAAACAATGATTAGATTATGATATATTTTTACTGGACTCAAATGCAATCAATGAATCAATGAATACAGGAAAAATGAGCAAAGAAATATTGGACGTGTCAATTTATTGGCTCTTTGCATAAAATTCACACATCATCTCGATAAAACTCTATTTAATCACACATACATGCATATCCTCACAAATTAGTCCATAAATACGACGGAGTATTAGTGCCATTGTAAACAAAACAAAAATTTTTTGGAGTAAATTTCCACCCTAAAAACTCAGAAATTCTTAGATTACAGTCACATATTTTCCAGAAAAAACTCGGAAATTTCTAGGATCAGGGCCACTGAAAAAAAAAGAAAGTATTCTGACTTTAATACCAAAATTCTGACTTTAATCTCAGAATTCTGACTTTTTTCTCAGAATTCTGAGATCAGATTTCTGAGAAAAAAGTCAGAATTCTGAGAATAAAGTCAGAATACTTTTTATTTTTTTTTAGTGGCCCTAATCCTCTTCCGTACGTTACACACAGTGTTTGTAGTACTGCAAATAAACTCAAAACACTATACCAAAGTCAAAGTCTAAAAGTGGAAAGAAAATTAAAGGACTGTTTTCAGTGTATGATGTTGGATGGCTTTAAATAATGAAATTCTTTTTTTAATGACATTCTTGATAAGAGTTGGAAGATGAAACAAATATGAGTGATTCAACAAGACAAAGATCCCAAACACATGAAAGAAGACGCAGTTGATTCAGAAAAAAGAAAATAAAGCTCCTTTAAGTGCACAGAGGAGGCCCCCAGATTTTTGAAGCTCTGAAGAAAATTTGTGTAGAAAAACACAGAAAAGTTACACAAGCAACACACATACACTAGCATATCCATACAGGAGAATCATCATCACCAAAACATTAAACATTTATAATAAACATTTCATAAGTAAATCTGTGGAAACATTATCCGCTATGTCTTTCATTATTATTAGATGTATCTAAATTTTACTAATTTGCGTTCATTCATTTATATGATGTGCTTACTTGGTTTGATATCTACACTGAATTTCATGTCAGTGTGACCCTTGCTGTAGTAACAGAAAAAAGGGTGATGTATTTAATATTCTTATTACCCCCATAAATTTAAGTTTATCACAATGTAACTGCAAAGGACAGCCACAATACCTTTGTGTGTTTCAATATGTTCTTTAGTTGAGACAAGCACTTCCATGTTTCCAAACTTTTAATGGTGTCTGAAATCTTAAAATTACAATAGTACTTTATGACTCTAATTGAATATAAAATATCCTCAATATTGATACAGTTTGATATGTTAAAGTGACAGGTATGCAGTAGTAAGCGGTTTACCTGATGAAGCAAATTCTAGTGCTGTGGGTGGAGCCAAAATACATCTAGATGGAGGAACATATACTGACGTTACAGGTCCTACAGAAACTTGAATTTCAGACTTGACTTGGACTCCTTGTCTAAGACTTAAGTCTTAACAACAGTTTTTATATATCTTGTAATAAAGAGTGAAAGGAAGCCGATAGGTGAGGTAAATGTTTCAGCTACTGCACAGATTTTGCTGTAAAAGAATGATCGTGATTATTACCCAGAGACATTGGTGGATTATATGAGTCCACCTATAGTGCAATATATATTGGAGTAGACAATATGAAGACGCGGATAAACAGGCGCTTACTCAGCCACAAAACAAAAATAACTTCTTGATTTATTCAGGAATTCCTTATTAATAGGGTTCATTCTCTTTTTTTCTTGCTAATTATAGTTCTATTTGGTTAAACACTACATTTATTCAAATTTTAAAATAATAAAATTAATATTTCATTAATATTATAAATTAATATAAATAGCCTTTAGCTGTTTTAATGGTGATTTAAGATAAATGTTCAAAGATTAAAATAAATATACCAAATCTTCATGTAGTAATTGAGGCCTGAGGGAGAAACAATAGATGTTTGAAATCCTTACTTACAGCGATGCATGGTTAGAAATGTCCTAGTTGTTTTGGATTTTATAAGAAAATGTTAATTTCCATCTTTATAGACTTGAGGTTTACTGAATCTGTTTTCTATTTATTATTGGCTCCAACCCTGTGTAATCATATAAGTTGACTTAGTGCTGTTCCATAAGGGAAATGAGACACAGACAAAGTGGGAATTTAGCTAAAAGCAGTTATTTATTTTACGTTTTTCCCACTAAATGAATATACTCAAATTCAAAGGTAGAATAAACATTTCTAGAGTATGCCTTAGAGACTAAGACATACTCTAAGGTATATATTTACTAGTTTGTACCTTTTGCAACTTGTCACAGTCAGTTTTCTGGTTGTTTTGTTGTTAAAAATTGTTTACACAACAATAAATAAACCTCTGCATTTTATGTCACTTAGATAAACCATGGTAAGTAAGTCAACTGCTTATTTTATACGTATAGCTTTTTTTATTAAAGTTGTCATTCAGCAGGGGTTAAATGTTCACCATCATGTAACATTTTTGTCAGTTATCATAAACACCTGATGGCAGTTGCTACTTAGAGTGGCACAACCAGTTATTAGGTCTAGTGGCCAATACCTTTTACATATTGCCATGTTGTGTTGGAAATTTTTTAACTCAAGGAAAACAAATGTTTCAAAAAAACTAGATTTTTTTTGTATTTTGTGTCTGATGTAACTGTGTTTGATTTTCATATAAAATCAATCAATCAAAAATTTTATTTCTAAAAGCGCTTACAACAACCTTAGTTGCTTAAAGCACTGGATGATGGTAAAAACATGAATACAAATTTAAAAACAGGAAATAAGTGCAAATCAAGTTATTTAACAAATTACACTATTCTCAAATTTTAAAGACCTGGGTTTGGTTGGGGGGGTCGTTGTTATGATGGTTTTTTGGGGGGGTTTGGGAAGGGGGGGTTGTGGGTTCATTTTAATGTGTAAAGCACTTTGAGAAGCTGTCGTTTGAAATGCGCTTATGAATAAAGATTTTATTTGATTTAATTTAAAGGCAGACAGTTCCAAAAGCTTTGGTCCCACTGTTCCAAAAGCGCAACCTCCAACCATTTGTACCTTGACCGTGGGACCACCAGTAGGCGTTCTCCTAAGAGCAAGAGCCTCTGCTGGGCTGATGTGAGGTGGTGGATGGCTTTATATATGAGAGCGAAGGTTTCACAGATTAATCAGTGTGACTTTGAACTAAGTGAAGCAATAATGGGATGGATTTATTTGTCCTCAATTAAGACTTCCCCAACACCATTGAAAGTAAAACAAAAAAGTTAAAATCCAATGAGACCAGTGACATGTGAACCGACTGGACACAGTAGCAGCAAGTCTTTGGGAGAGTAATCTTTATGAGACCTGGAGCTGGAGTTTCAATGGCTTTTTACTGGGGGTCGGGGCGCCTGGTCTCTGGGTCCTAGACTTTAACCTCCCGGGCGCTAGCATTGTACCTGGTGGATGTTCATATGGGCTTCCCTCTGTTCCTCTCTTCGGGAGTGCTGTCAGCCCTGTGTTAGCCTGCCTGGGGCTCCTACGCTCTAGGGCCCTCTGGCCATTTTTGTTCTTGACCTCCCTCTTGTCTGCATTGGTTCCTGTTGGACAGATTGATGGCTCTTTACTCCAGCTATCAAACACTGGCATGCTCACACACATGCATAGGTGTAGGGACATCGGTTTCTACTGATATGTTCTTGAGTTGAGGTTTCATCAATACATAATTGGTGCGAAGAGCTTTACAGTGATGTTGTTGTGTTTATATACTAATTTTTTGTGTTATGAATGTGTAGTTCTTAGTTCATATTATTTGTTTTGTTAACGTTGCTCTGTTTCATTGGCGGTGGTTCTTTTTTCCCCCCACCTCTCTGCCATCCTGGGGAGTGGAGGACTGGGAGGTTATGTTGTTTCCCTTTCTTCCACTTCCTCTCTTGTATCATCAATTCACACTCCTACCTCTCCTGCCTCTCTTCATAATCTTATTCCTTTCTTCTCTCTTGTTTCGTTTCTGTGTCCATAACTTCAAGAAATGAAACCCACAGCAATCTCTAATGGCGATTTTTTTCCCCACATGTATATGTCACGTGGAGTACTATAGCAAAAGCTCTAATGCTCTGCTTGAGAAAGTAAATCTGTTGAGCTTGTACTTGGTACGCAGACACCAATTTTGATTGCCTCACTGTCAAACAGGACACATAGAAAAAACCTTTTTACACCCCACTGAGTTATTTAAGACTTAGTGCCTGATTCTACCAATCAGAGAATAAAACTGTATGATTAGACCACATACTAGGAATATTTATGATTCAGGCAGTCTAATGTAACTTAGAATATGACAGAGCTATATTTTAACTATAACTATATTTTTGCACAAACTCTGAATGACTATGGCCTTTTCACCGGAATATGGTGTCATTTTCAGTGCCTCAGGATTGGACTTGTTACCCTAGGAACCATCAAGGCCCCTCTTATAGGTATACACTTTGCTAGTTCATATTTTTTTTTATTTGTTATGGCCAGTTAATAACTTTACTGCTTTCCCGTGGTCCTAAAATGTAGTTTTACCCTCTAATCCACTTTTAAAAATGTCTTGGTCAGCTCTTGTTTTTCTTAGGATGAGGCTGAAGGCTGATCTGGCTAAGATAAGAACTGATCTCCAGCTGCTGGCAGCGAGATATAGTAGCTGGTGATCAGATGTGATACAATAAGGAGCAGAGCAAACAGCTCAGTTGTCCGTTTTTTTTACAATATAGGAAGAAAAAAAATCTAATTTAAGGGGTACTTTAAGGAAGCAATAATACAAAGAGGTAAGAAGATTTATGTAAATTTAGTGTTAGGAGAATGGTTTGTTTAAAACAGCAATTTTACCTATTTTTGAGAGACCAAAGCAGATTCAAACATGAACACTATTTTCCAGTCAGTCGTTTGTTAGAGTTTATACAGTAGACCAAGTGCTTCGCTAATGGACCACCAATTTCTTTTGTGTTGTGGAAAGTTTTTTTTATGCATACTTTAAAATAAGACTCACTGTCTCAAATGCTCTGACTGAGACTGGAAAGCAGTTGGTTTGGACCAAAGAAATTAAGGAATAAAAAGGATTCTCTAACTCTAAAGGCAGATGGAGTCAAACGCTGAGTGGAGGAGCTGTTTTTTTTATTGCAGAAGGATCTTAATTTCTTGGTTTTCTCTTTTAAGTGAAAGTGAAAATTCACACTGTCATACTCTCGAACACCAACACTTGTCATTTATCTTGATTAACTGTCTTTGGAATGATA
Organism: Apricaphanius iberus; assembly: GCA_028564705.1. NCBI lineage: Eukaryota > Metazoa > Chordata > Actinopteri > Cyprinodontiformes > Aphaniidae > Apricaphanius > Apricaphanius iberus. Next base: position 1,241,021 of record JAPXFQ010002203.1, read on the forward strand.
ATCTTCCACTGGGTGAGCAAAACACAACCTCATAAATTTAAAATGGAAGAGAAAAAGGCCACAGCGAGTACAGTCAATGGGCTATAAAACATAAAATAAATGGGAAGTTATTTTTATTCTCCATTAGGATACGTTTATACAACATCCAAAGATTGCCAGGATACAACCCAACAATATATGAAACTGGCGAGGGATTTGTGACTGCCGAGCAGACCAGGACTGCTCCCAAAACAGAGAAAAGACTATAGATGAATCCAACGACCGATTTACGTATGTTGCCATCTTGCCCTGCTGCCATTGCTGCCATGACAAGTGTCAGTGATTCATTCATTATACTGTCAATGTAAACTGCTACTCAACAGTGACGGTATAAAGAATACCTGGATTGATAGTGACATAAGCTGTTTTATTTGAGGCAACCATAGTTGTGTTCATAAATTGTTATTAAAACATCTGACTGGAACAGAAAACAGTATTTTCCATGCACTGGTGCCAACATGGACTGAAGGTTGTAAACAACAGTTTGGAAACAGATATGAGTTACACAGTATAAATATTGCATAGCTAACATTAGCCAGTAACAATAGCTAGCGATTGTGGGAGTGCTCCTCAAGAGGGTGTTATTGCAAAATAAAAAGTCCCACCCCTTGCTTCATGCTCTCCCCCTAAGCCACGTCTCAATAACACAGGCACGCACAGCCAGCATGGTCTCGTTGGGTCTGTGCCACAGTCAACATATCGCAGAACACAAGCCATTTCAACCAAAGTCAAAATATAACATGATCTTACCTGTCCAGTAGAAAATCAGCAACCAACACATAGGTTAGCAAGCCATCAGCTTCCTTGAGTTGACGCCACCGTGTAAATGCAGCAGCTCCGATGCAGATTTGGCTTTTGGCATGCTCTTCGTCAGCTTTCTTCCTTTTTGTTGCCATTTCCACAACAGCTTAGCGTTTTTTCGATTCATTTTGGGAAGCTAATCTGCACTAACTTTGAACTAAATGCTTCACCAAAGAAACATGCAGCTGGCACAACCAATTTATCTGGTGGTAAGGTAGCGCAAGCTCACTTCCTGTTTACAGGCTAGAACGGCCGTTGTGTTCACACGAAGGGGACGCGCAGAGGAGGAGGTGCTGGAACACGGAAGCTTTGCATACAAGCCTCTTATCTTGGACGGACCATGGAAGTTGATCGGATGAGGTTTTCCCAGGGTTTCTCGCTGTAGAAAGAATGAAAATTACTGCTACGATGTAGGTTGCCACTGGTATATGAAGAGCATTTTTTACAGTTTTAAAAAAAGTGTTTAAAAATCATATACCCTGCCTTTAATGTTAGTTATTGTGGCATGATGAGAAATAATTAATGTGCTGTTTTTTATTTTGAACACAACACTTTCTGTTTATGTTCTTTATCAACTTGTGGCAAACACCTTGGAAACCTTTGTAAATCATACGACTTTTAATATGTACAGTCCTCGTTAATTAATGGCTTGTGTATCTCATTCTGCCGCGCGGTTAGATCCCAGGTGGAGAACATATTACGGAAGTGAGGGAGCACCTTGAGAATCTGCTCAGCTCCAGAGATGCAGAGAAGAAGGTGAGGAGAGGTGGATATCCTGGACATTTTGACCCAGACATCCTTATACAGGGCGGTGATCTCCTGAGCACTGGGTCTGGAGCTCCCGCTGAGTTCATCTTTTCAGGCTGGATCGTTCTGTCAGGAGTTATGTGCGTTGGAAGGTATAGACCCAGAAGCAGAAATGCAAGGTGGTTTTATTGAGTGCTGAAGATGGTTTCGATGATGTTGACGGCAGGAACGGAGTTACAGGACGAGCAGGAGGGAGGACGGCAGGGAAACACACACAGACGACATCGATAGACATCAGCAATGATCCGGCGCTGACTGAGGGAATGTGAGTTGGTTATAAGGATGTGAGGTGAGTGGATGCTGATTGGTGCTGAATGGAGGTGCGGATGATTAGAGGGAGTAAATGGAGCTGGGTGATGAGAGTCATGACAGTTTTATCCCAATTTCCCTTTGAAAAAAGATTAGAGTAGGAGTTAATTTCAAATAAATTAATAAAGGCTCAAAATTAATGACATTCACACAATACAGTGTCTGAATGAAGCTGTATATCCCTATTTTAGTTTAATCTGAGAATATAATTGTTCTTTTTTTGTTTGATTTATAGACACAAAAAATGTTTTTATTCTCAAATTAAATCATTTGCAGATGTTTTAAAAAAACATATTTTTCTCAAATAGACTTGAAAACAATTACTTTGAATTCAGAGTTTAAAAATTTCCTAAATACACCAGCAGTATTATAACCAACTAATTCCCAGTATAGAATAAGTATATTAAATTTAATATGATCAACCTCTAGAGATTTAGGTCAGCTAAGTGTAGGTTTTTATGAAGGAAGGACATAAACTTTTAATGTAAATATTACCAAGTTTAGGGCATCGCCTGGAATCCAGCCAGATAGTTCAGTCTCAGTGAATGTTTACAATTAGCTGATAAGGCTGAGGTAATTAAACCATAGATCACATTATTTGAACAAGTTATTACACATGTATGTGGAATAATAACAATCAATCACTTTACAAAATACAATAGTTTATTAACAAAAGTTCAACCTTTCATTCAAAATTATTTAATTAACAAACTCACTAGGCTAGTAACACAAACAACTAAATTACTAAGTAAAATAATGAATTGTAAAACTAACTACCACAAGTTAAAAAGTAAAATGGATAAATATGCAAGGAAGTTGTGTAAGTGAAGCTAAGTTAATTTTAAACTAATTGTGATTAGTTTAAGACTAATTAGCAACTTTCAGTTTTTGTTAAAACATCCAATTCACAATACAGTTCAGCTGGTCAACAATCAGCGGGCTGTTGTGTCGGTACATCCACTGAGTTTCTGCCAGGAACTTGTTCTCATCTCACTAACGAAGGAAGGATAGTTGAAATCGCGAGTCTCTCCTTTGTGGTCGCCCACAGACAAAGGGGAAGAACGGTCTGTAACTACATGCTTATATGGTGGTGTTGTTCAAAACTTCTGTCTCTTCCTCTTGAACTACTAGAGCATTGTGTGAGTAGCAGTCCTGTTTGAACCCTGTCACCCTGGCTGTGACACAAAAGTATTTTCTTTAAAAGAAAAAGACACTGACTCACTGCTGATCACATTATTTCTGTGTGATGAAACAATATCATTACTGATTACAATAGCAGTTTGCAAAAGCATGAGGGGGCACATGTGCCGCTAGGTTTTTAATTGTTCTGGGTGTTGTCACGTGGGAACTGTGTGCTCCTAATGAAAATTGAGGTAAATCAATTTTCCATTTTCTTTCAGGACTTCCCTTCAATCTGGTGTCAAGCTAATGACAGCATAAGCCACTGGGACAGGAGTCATTCATCAGAGGCATTTAAAAACAAACACAACGCTAGTTCCTTTCTTGCTGCTCATTAGTTCAAACAAAATTACCTCTGAGGAGAGCTGCTTGCAGCTATCATGTTCTCCTTTCTGAGGTGTACGTTTTTTTTTTATTCCCCACGGGGATGGATGGATGGATGGATGGATGGATAGATGGACCCTAAAAAACATAAATGGACAAATTATGGATGGATGGTGGATTAAATTACAGGTAGATAAACAATTGGATGGGTAGATACACAGACAGACCGACATATATATAGAGTGTTAGATAAATGGACCAATAAGGGAATAATTGCCAAAACATATGCAAGGACTGACAAAATAACAGGAGGATAACAGGATACAACAGCTGGATAGATAGATGGATAAAGACATCTACTAAAGATGAAACGATGGATGAATGATGGACAAGTAGATGGACAGGTGACGAAAATTGAATGCACCGATGGATGAGTATAACTTTTACAGAATGGAACAAGTCTGAAATTACAAGCATCTTTCCATTTTAATCTAGATCTAGAAAAATAATACATTTTATTTATTACTATTCAACAAAGAGGAGACCTGTAGATATAGGGCGATTGTGGCTCAGGAGTTGGGCTTTCGTCTTGTAATTGGAAGGTTGCCGATCAAGCCCCGGCTCCGACTGTCTTGTTGTTGTGACACTTTACCCATTGCCTACTGGTGGTGATCAGAGGACCCGGTGGTGCCAGTGTCCAGCACCCAGTGCAGCTGTGGCAACAACATAGCTTGCCATCACCAGTGAATGACTGAATGTAGTGTGTGAAGCACTTTGGGTTCTGTATGGACTAAGTAAAGTTTTTTTTTATTTTTTTTTTACCATTTATACCAGCCATTTGAAACTAATAAATTGTCTCTATGAACTGACCATGTTGGAGATAAATTATTGAAACTAAACGTTTAACTTCAGGTCACAGACAAGACAGTTTTTTTTTTAAAGAATACTTTAGAAACTATTTAGTATTTTATTAATTTTTATTTATTTTTATTGTGTGCATTTTCTTTTTAAATGTGATGGAGACGAGGAGAACTGTGTTATAAAGAAGGGAGAAGCAGTGGGTTATTCTTTGAAAGGATTCTAATCTTTTTTGGGTTAAAATTCAGGCACATTTTGTAACCGGTGCAGAGGCACTGTCACGTTAAATTTAGGTCGCTTAAACTGCAAGGCCATTACACAAAAACTCGCAATGAAATACGTTCTCATTTAACCAAAACAGGTATATGGGTTTGGTCAAAGGCAATCGAAAGGTAAATAATACATTCATGATGGTTTTGTAGCTGTTTTATTGGCTTTAGGCTTACACTGCAGCACCAGACCTGTAAACCAAGTCTGACAAGCTCCCATGTAGAGCAGAAAATGTTGGAATAATCCACTCATCATCCTTCCTCGACTACCTGGAACATTTTGGATCACAGAGAGTGCAACATGAAGGAGCCCCTTAAAGAGATTAGCTCCCTGAGAGGTGAGTAAGGTTGGCAGCAACATATATTGCTCAACATTATGTTTCTGAACAAAATATAGCTTTTAATTGAACAGAACTGGTGGAAATAAAATCAAATATATTTTTACAGTGAGTTTTTGCCATTGTTTAGAAGAAAACATATTAGGGCATTGTAAAGCATACGATTATGAACAAATCTGAAGTAACACAATTGATTCAAATAATGCATTACCTCCTCTACAAGCAATTCAGTGCAGCAGAATCCTCTTAAATAACCATTTATTCAAGTCAGGCATGGGGCAACAGGAAAACATTTAAAATATGCAGAGCAGGGAGTCCTGAGGACCAAGTTCAAGAATCATGATCTTACAGAATTAAGCTGGTTGTGAAATCAAAAGGAATCCAACTTGTAATACAGTGCAGGGAAGATACTAGTCTATTCTTTCTATTTGTCTATTCTGTGACACATGTCAAGAGAACAAAATGTAATATGCTCTAAATCAAGAGGTGTATAGACTGAAGCTTATTTCAGGGCTTTTATGGGCCTTTTGAGAGATAGAATGTGAATTACTTGGTGGGGAAAAAAGTTTTATAGAGAAAATGAATGCACTGCCTTTCTTCTAACATGGAGTCATAAGTCGCTAGTTACTGAAACTACACATTGACTTTCAGGAATGAATGAGATGGCACTGTTATTGCACCTTTTTGGAACAGAAAGGGGTTTGGACCATTCATGAAGTAGCAGCTTAGAAAACCTGACTTTCTTGGAGTTCTCAGGTGGATTGCAAGAAGACGCCTTATCTGCAAAATAAATTCTCTCACCACCTTGGTAGCAATGGCAGTCAGTGTGTTCACATCGCCCATATGGAAATGTTGGGAACTTCATGAACTGTTCACAGTTCATTTAATTCCACATATTTTTACGACTGTCAAGTCAAACTTGGATTTGGGTAGGAACTGTCTAGAGCTACCTGTTGCACAGATACAATAAAAGTGTGGCACTACACTCTGAGTAGCAGCTTGGACAGAGAGCATGGTGATCTGAGTCAATCACCTTGAGTAAGTCTGTACTGGACTAAAATGAAAACACCTACAAACACCAGAGAGGCAGACGGTAAGGGAGAAATTTTCTATATTGCTGGTTGTCTGTGGACTTTGCTGCTGTTGGAGGTGAAAACAATGTTGACCTGATTGTTTGACTAGGCGTGGCCCAAACAATTGAGATGCTGATCTGATTTCTTTGCATTGGTTTAACATTACATTGTTTGTGGTTATTAGTACATTTGTAAGATGATTACACTATTCGGTTACTTAATGGATTTTAACAAAATGATTGATTGTTGTGGTTTTTTTAATAGTGCATTTTGTTAAGAATCTACTTCCAATATGCATTCTTTCTCTTCTGGGTTATTTGATAATTGAAAGATGGTAGATGAATTAATGATGTTTGGAGAGAGATTTAAGTAATTTGTGATTGAATCTTGTATTTTTCTAAAATAAGTGTTTGATTCTGCCTAACATTATAATCTTAAACAAATAAGTGATTAAATTATACGAATCGCTAATTTAAAATTATATGTGTGCTTTTTTGAAAGTTTTTCACCTGACCTGGCATGCTGAAAATAAACATAAAAGCAAGAAGTAAAGCATTGTTATGGTGACTGACTGGAATCCAGTTTCTTTACTCTGGGTGGGTGTTTGTCCCTCTCGAGTGGGAAAGCAAAAAATAGTGCACAGCTTGACAATGACAATAAAATCTATTCTACATACTACAAATTGAGCTCTGCCAAAAAATTGCACAAACACCTTTACCAGAATGGGATCCTTTATCTAAGTATACATAAGACAAAAGAATTATTGAATAAAGTGGGTTTAATGTCGCAACTCTGGGTGACACGTGCCCTTTCGCGTCAGCATTCCTCTGGTTGGCTTATAGCATCACACAAATGATGAACAAATGCTGGTTGCAGTGAAGCAGATGTGGTAAGAAGAGGATATGAACTCTATCTTGTCGTCAAACCAAAAATCTACAGTTCATCCTCTTAGATTAATCTTTCGTTCATAAATGGCAACATGACACTACATGGTACCTATACTCTGGATAATCAAGTTAGGATTTAGAGTAAGATAGGAGTGAAGCTGTCAAATAATATTCAACAAGTGTGGAATCGGATTCAGATGGTGTGGGAGGAGTGTGTGTGGCAGCGGTCCATCCTGGTGTAAAGTGAATGTGCTAGAAAGATTTAGTTGGAGGCCCTAGCCCTGGAGATGTGTATCATAAATGTCTCATTCACTGAGAAACTAATATTTCTTCTTTTTGTAATATGATCCGTATTTTTGAGTTGCCTATGCATCCCTCAAGTGAACATTTTCTCCATCCCCCATTGCTTGCATTAGCCGCAGGAATGAAATACACTGCAAAAGCAAGTGAGTCAGAAAAAAGCTAGTCCCTTCTTGGTCACAGGGAAAATTATTAGTCATGATTTCCCTCCAGTGTCACTGGTCCTATATTTCTGTATTTTGGAGAATTCAGTCTAGACTGTATGACTCTTTGACGCCTGTCAAAGAGACTAGTGCACACAGTTGACGAGGTGGATAAGTGGGTTATGATCGTGAAATCGGAGATTCATTTAGTGTACTGTCGTTTATTTTAGAAATAATTTTTTTTACATTTATGTCCAAATTAGGTTAAGTTCAGCCAGCATTAGCTTCAGACTTAGTAGGGTTAACAGCTGCTCTGACTGCCGTTCGATGCCTGGGTGCCTTCTTTAAGCACTTTGGCCTGGGATAGGAGCCCACAGCAGCATCGCTGATCAGTAACAAAGTTACTTACTTTATGCCAGAGTCTCAGTCTCGAAAAAACACCCCAAAAAGTTTCTAGACTTACCTCTAGTTTCTTTTTTGAAAAAGGGTTGCTAGACAGGTCTAAAAGCTTGCGAAAGACATCACGCAACACATATAGAAACAAAGTGGCTAGCTTGGCAACATTGCTGGATGGAATGGAATCATATGACTGCACGTAATAACATGATTCCATCCCATCCAGTCTATAATGCAGCACAGCTCTAGCATCTTGAGCCTCATGTCCCATCACATGAGCATCACCAAACTATATACATCTTTTTTTTTTTGCTAAACACAGAAAATACCCACATGTTCAAAATGATATTGATTACAGTAGTCATAAATTCTGGTATCTGTAAATTTTCTATCGCCCTGCCCTAATTCTGTCGTATAAAATTGCAAGATAAATGTCTTGCAGAGCTGAAACACTTGTACAAGATTACTCACATGACCTTTTTCTGCTGTAGCACGTTTTTTGGCATGCATTGTCCAAGGATTTCACTTTAAAGTTTCAAAGCACCCATCAAGGTTAAACATAATGGTCAACATGAAGACTGAAGATAAGGAATGCTCTTTAATGTGTTAAAGATTTTGTGCCGCTGTCTTAACAGATAACTTATGCATGGCAACAAAGGGTTATGTGTATATCAATATTAACAGCAACTTAAAAAGCTAACACTCCTCGATGGATCTTAAAAGGTTGGCACTCCATTTTTTTAAACAAAAAAATCTACTGAAAATTTGATTATTTTAGTTTATCAACCCAATTTCATTTTAATGTAAACAAAGACATTGAAAATATGTTCAGTAATTCAATGTAATTTACCCCAACCACGTTTGAGCTACATTTAAACATTATTTTTGTTGTTGTTGTATTTCTACCATTCCTTGTTGTTACATTTTCATTATTTCATTGTTTAGAGGGATGACCTCTTCAGTTTTTTTCTTGATAAAAAAATAACCTGTCTGTATTGTAAACATTTAAAACTAGTATTAGGGGTGTAACAATAACTTCATTTAGTATTAAGTATTGTATGCAACTTTAGCATTGTTACTAATATCACATTTTCACAAGTTGGAAGTTAAAAATAATTATGCACAAAGAGAGGAGCCAGTACCATACTTTTTTTTTTTTTTTTGGGTGAACAGGGCCATTTTTGGGTGTGCGTCAAAGCACCCCCTAAAGTTGGAGAATTTTTCTTTATTTTTAACATTTTTATTTTTTTATTTTTTACAAAATACAAAACTGTAAAAAAAAGATTATTACTTTAAATTTAATATTTTTTTAAATTACAACAATATACATTTTATTATTATGTTTTTATGCAACAATATTTTTTTACGAACCGTCTTTAAACGCATCGTATAGATATGTGCGTCTGGTGAATATTCAGGGGGAGTCTCTTGGAGAGAGCTGAATGTTCAGCAAACCAGTAAAAGATGATAGGATTTGCTGTTTTTACTAAACAAACTGTACATTGAGCTGTGTTTTTGCATGCAGATAATCTTTGCTGAATGATTATTTAATACATGCCAATATATTGTGTTAAACTAGTTATTGTTACCTCTTACATCCTCCTGAAGTGTACTGCAAAATGATAAAATAGAAAAGCTCAGTTTTACAGGTATTAACAACAATGAAACAGAAAGACTATACACATACTTTAAAGTTGAGTATTTCTCAGCATCTAAATTACAAACAATGTAAAGGTGAATTTAACTAAACAAACAGGACATGTTTAAGTTCCTTTTTCTTTGAGTTGAGATACTGTATGCCTGTCACCTTGGTTATACCTACAGACAGTGTTGGGGAGAATACTTTTTACATGCAATAAGTTACAGAATACTGAATACCTGCTTTAAAATGTATTTTGAAATATATCCGTTACTTTGCTGAATCCTGGTGCTGTATTCTAAATATTTGGAATACTTCCCCTTAAAAACAGCATTTAAGTCTATTAAATGTCACAAAATGTGCTGGTAGCTATTCCTGCAGAAAAACAGAGGGCATTTATTAATTAATATTAAACATTAATAATACTAAACAGTACTGACTGGGAAAAAATAAAGTAATTCGGGGATTTTTGGCACAACACTTCTACCTCTCAGGGACCAATAACCAAACAAATAAACAACCGGTTTTTTAACAGTAATATCTCTTTACATTTTATTAGATTTTATTTAGTCATTTGAAATGAAGTTTAGCTATTTTGCAGCCACAGCCAATTAGGCTATTTGCGACTAGTATAAATATGCAAAGTATTGTAAAAAATTTGCACGAGCGGTTTGTCCTTAATTTGCGGGTGATTTACTACGATTTCATGAGCAATTCATATCAGGCCCAAGCAGCGCTATTCAAATGGGGAGTTTGTGGCCACTAATGTGAGCTGCACCATAGCTAGAGAGAGGAGGAATGCGTAATAAGTGTAATTCATGCAGTGTACATATGCTGCTCTCTCCTGCATGCACACATAGTATTGCAGGGTTAGACTAATAAAAACTGCAGCATGTCTGAATTTTGTTTTCAAAATGTCATATATAATGCCAAATATCATTGTGGTATTGTATATGATTAATAATTAATTTTTTTAAACTGGACTCCAGGAAGGTTTACCACTCACTATGCGCTCTTTGTGTCTTCACCAGGTGGGGACGTGATGAAAGCACCGTGAGTTTTGATGCGTCTTAGGGGGGGAAAACGGATAAATATTTATATATGTGTATTTGTATAACTATCTTGATGGCCATTAGACTGTTAATTAATCGTAGGTTATATTGTGTGTTTGAATGAATTTTTTGTTTGTCAATAATGGAGTTAACATGTTAACTTAGGTTCAGGAGAGGGACCACGCATCAACTCATCTTATGCAGTAATCAACATTAATTCAATCCACCTGGCTTTCAAGACATCTCACACCTCACTAATCAATCATTAAAGCCCACATGTTCGACCCATCGACCCTCATCCTCTCATCCTTTCGATCCTCATCCCGTCGACCCTCATCCCCTCATTCCTTCGACCCTCATCCCTTCGACCCTCATCCCCTCCACCCTTCCCTCCATCCTCATCCTCTGCCTCTCGTTTAGCCTACTCATTCTTTCAGGTTTGTCTGGGGGGTCCTGAGCAGGCTCAGGAAAGATGAACTCCTGAAGACTGCACCCCTCGTCTCCCCAGACTTCCGTTCTCACCATTCATTCAATAAACATTTAATCACTATCTATGATGTGTGGTCCTTGCTAGTGAAATAAACTTATGTTGAATGTGGTAGTGCAAAATTAAGACATGCTTTTCAGAAGTGCTAAAAATAGATGCTAAAATAGCTGGCACAAACATTGTTATGCTTAGTAAATCAAACTGCGCCTGGAACGCCTACTTATTTGCTTATTCTCCTCCCAATGTTTTGTGTCTTCTTACAGAAACACCCACATTGCATATTAAGCAAGGGTAAAGGCGCTAAATGGATTGCGTGCATCTTGCTGTGGGTTTAACAGGTGCAATGTGCTCTGCACCGTGTTGATAGATCAGCCTCAGCCTTTTTTTTCGCGACGCTGTGCTGTTTACGTGGGTTTTAACAAGCGCAAACCATTGATAAATCAGGCCCATTGTATATAATCAAAAAAACATTAGAAACATTGGCTAGACATTTTTTTTTTTTTTTTCATTTCGACCGGCAGGTTCAATCTATTCAGATATGGTCACAATCTATTGTTATGCGTCAAATTTTAATGCGTTTCGGGGGGGTTGCCTGTCTCCAGCAATCGTCTGATGAGTTAATATCTATTCAATAGTATCTGTTACATAGTATTCAGTCAAAACAACCTGACTAGAGAACTACATAAGAAAGCAAAATTAAACTCTTGTGCTATTTTTAGAATACCTGGTGCAGTTCCTGCATGACATGGAACAAAAATGCTCACGTTTTTTTTTTTCCCCGTAATCTAATAGTCAGATTGTTGCAGAAGTTATTGACATGAGTTTTTGGATTTTTTTCCCCTCGGGCAGAATAGAATACCCCCATGGGTAATCATAGGTGTTGATCTGCAGGCAAAATGGGCGCTTTTCTCCACTGGAGACTGCAATTACATTATTCACTTCAGACAAAAAGTTTAACATGAAGAAAATTTCTTCCATTGTAGCAACCATAAGTTAAAGACTCTCAAAACGAGCCGTTTCCTGATCTGTAACCTACCAGAGGAAAGCCTGCAAACAGCAGCTGGCACCACACACCTGTCTGTGGCACACATCGAACGCTGTGGCGCCCGTCTTATCGGTCGCACTGGGATGGATGGACTGATGACCTGTCCAAGGTGCACCACGCCTCTCAGCCGATAACCACTGAAGAAATGCACTAGACCCCCCGCGACCTTCCAAGAAGAAGTGGGATAAACAATGGAAGGAACTTATTTGCCTGGACTCTGTGCATAGAGTTGAAAAAAATCAGCGCATCACATAAAGGGGTCGACGGGGGGTGTGAAAACGAATCTGTAAAAATGACGTTAAAAAGCCGTCCGATTTTCCCATCACCGTTCTAAAAAAAACGGTCAAATATGGGGGATATTCCATTAACGCGACCCCTGCTTACAAATATCATTCACAAATCTGTTTTAATTTGTTACTGAGCACTTTTCCTTTGCCAAGATGATCCGTCCCACCTCACATGTGTGGCATATCAAGGTGCTGATTAGACAGCATATATATTGCACGGTGTGACTTAGACTGGCCACAACAAAAGGATTGTTTATTTTTATTTTTATTTCAAACAAAATCGTTGGACATGTTAACCAACGTGCCTTTCCTCTAACCTGGCACATATATTTCCATTCAAGTGTTGCGTGTGTTTGCATGTCCACATTGATCTGTTCCTCACTACTGCTCCTCAGTGTCCCAGAGTGCTCATTGCAAGCTTTCTCCCGGATGGCGGATAGCTCTTTTAAAGAGGAACAGGAGGCTTTTAAAGAGGGCGAAGTAGAGGTCAGGGAATAAATTGAGGTGTCACGCCAGTCCATAGCCAGGACTAAGTGTCTTCTCTTTTTGGAGATCAAAATATGGTCCCCTACCATAGTGGACGGCCATCTGTTGAACTAGCAGCAAGTTAAACGATCCTGAAGGTCACAAATGTGGCTAAAAGTGACCTTATTTTGCAGTACCAGCTAGGCCTCTAAGTAGTGCTGTGCGATATAGCAAAATTTTTATATTCTGATATAGCTCAGTTTATATCTCGATAACGATAAACTTAACGATATACAGTAGCAGTTTTTGTTATTTTATGAATAGTTTATAAAAATGGACAACATGGAAATGCAATTTTAGATGATACATGACAATAACACCACCCAGATTCATCTCGTAGTGATCTCCTCTTCCATCTGCAGGACCTATGAATATCAGTGATCTTTCAGGAGAGCATCTCAGCTCTACATTATGCCTTTGAATTAAGCACAATATTTGGAAAAGCATCCAAATTTTGCCATGAAACCTGCTGTCACTCATTTTCAGTAGCATTAGCGTTTTTTTGTCCCCTCTCGTTTTTATTTTTTTTCACTATCTGAATGTCTCCAATGTAAAAGAAGAGTGTTATATGTTTTCCCCCCTAAAATGTGTTCCGACTCCACCCACACGCGAGGTGGCTGCTGCTTGTAAATGTTAAACAGATGGATCATGTTAGGTGTAGGAAATGGTTCCTGAATTGTAGGATTAGGAAAATAGCAAGATATGGTTGTTGATTTCATTTGGATATACTGTAAGAAGACAGACGCAGATCACATAACAGTTGTTTGTAAAGTTTACCAGCTCCCGGTCCGACCAACGGACTCCAACACTACATTTATTTAATCAGTTGCTCAAGAACCACGACAACGAATACAGAGAGAGTCATTGAGCAAAAGCTGCGTCGAGTTGTGGCGTAAGCTCTGATAAACTCCAGATACAGAGGCTGTAGCACACCACTGATGTGTTGCTAGCGAACGAAAAAGGGATTTATAGCCTATGTAATTCTCTCTGAAAGACACTTTTTTTCTGTTCAAGCTGCGCATCGGGAGGTGAGACCAAATTTGGGTCGTCTGATAATCTTGTTTAGATCCCTGATCTGAAACGTGTTGGTTACCGTCTTGCTCCCTGTTTTTCTTTAATGTATTGCAGCATGCACAGGAATGCAATAAGCTACATCTTGACAAAATTTACTGCTGGAAAACCCTATCGTGGCTTTAACGATAGATTCATATAAAATGATAGACGTTTTCTATCGTCCTGATGATATATTTAGTGATATCGCACAGCACCTCTAAGCCATACTTTCATCACACAAAACTCCACCTTTAATACTAATTGTATATGTTTTTTGTAAAATAAATAAATGGCAAGGGCTTCTATACCATTATGCCTCTAAAAAGCAGTGCTGGGCTCTCAGGGAGCATCATTTTGACATATAGTAATTTTTTGGTGCTTGCTTTGCCTATTTGGTTGCTACTTTCTGGTTTCAGGAGAGGAAACTCTGACTTTTGCCTCTCAGAAATATTTCTGTGTCGAAATATGTTTTTTCTGAATAATTGTAAATTATTCTAAATAGTTTTCTGGTTTTGGTTGAAAAATATGACTAAACACTTCTCAAAATCCCTGAGTAAGGAAGTTTTCATGTTTAAGCCTTTTTATTTGCTTATTTTTATTTAAAATCTAACATCAGGTACTCATTGTATTAGTATTTTTCTTCTCAGTGATTTCTTAAAAGATGTACCAGGTTTGAGGTCAAATTTAGGAAAATACCATTTGACTGGATGTTGAAAAACAGAGGAATTTGATGCTGATACCTTTTAAGATGTTACGGTCTAACATCTTAAAAAATGCATGATTACAGCACTTTGACATGATTGAAAATGGTAACAAAACTAAGCTCTTTATTGAAGAACTCAACACTAAAATAAGAAGATATGGAAAACTTTCTTGGGCAAAAAAATTCAAAAAGCCAGACATGTGGATGTTTAAATGCAGGATTTGTGTGAGATTGAAGATAATTCTAGCTTCTTAGTGCAACAAAAAGGCTTTCCAATGACCTGAAAATTTATGTTACAACAGATGTTGGTAGCAAATGGATCAAGTCAGGGATAAAGAATTAGTTTTTTGCAGATTTTCTGAGGGCATTATTTAAGCTCTCTGGTAGACGTTTATCCTGCTTTCATACATGCCTTCTGCATCTTTATACAATCAAATAAAGGTGTACAAGGGAGATTTTCCTTTGAACCTTATTTTACTCAGATTACAAAGGGCAACTATAATAGACAATTACTTAGAAGTTTTTGGCTTTTAGGTTTATGGATTGCTCATTCCAGTGACCCAAACACTGATCATAAGAACCTAGTGTTTTGCATATTATATATTTTTTGCCATTGCAATATATCTTAATTCCATGAATTGGTCTAGAATAGGTTCTTACACAACAAATTATATGTTGAGTGTTGTAGATGTTTGAATCAAGACTGCTAGAGCAATGACTCATTTAAATTTGTTGAACAAAAGGATTGAAGACTAGGAAGAAGCTCGAAGTCAAATGAGGCACTAATTGTTAGATTTTTGCTACATTTAAAGGTTTCTGATCTTAAAACACACACACATACAGTGCTCTGCGTAAATGAGTACAACCCCTTTTAAAAAGTATGAATTTAATCAGTAGCTCAATGAACAAAAGAACAATTTCCAAACTTTCCAAAAGGCTGAGTTTAATTGAACACTTATTTAACTCCATAACATAAAATTAAGGTGAATAATCCAATTTAGATCACAAAATCTTCAGTTTTACTCAAATTAGTTGAAGCAAAAATGAATACACCCTGCAACAAAACCTACTATAACACGATTTTTAAGGACAGCACCAAGTCTTCTAGGCAATCTAGGCAACATCTATCTTTTTCCATTCTTCAAGAATAACCTATTTTAGAGCCTGGATGCTGGATGGAAAGTGATTCTCAACTTGTCGCTTCAGAATTCTCCACATGTGTTCGATTGGGTTCAGATCAAGAGACAAACTTGGCCATTCAATCACCTTCACCCTATTCTGCATCAGAAATGCTGTTGAGTTCATGATGTCATCAATGAAATGCAGCTCCCCAACACCAGCAGCACTCATGCAGCCCCACATAAGGACACGGCCACCACCACGTTTCACTGTAGGCACCATGCATTTTTCTTTGAAATCCTCACCGTTATGACACCATACAGTTTTTAAACCATTTGTTCCAAAAATAGTGATCTTGGTCTCATCACTCCAGTGTATAGAGTCCCAGTAGTCTTCATGTTTTTCAGCATGGGCCCTAGCAAATTCTAGGCGTGCTTTTTCTGCATGGGCTTTAGGAAAGGCTTCCTTCATGGACGAAACCCATGCATGCCATTCCTCTGTAGTGTGCGCCGTTTGGTGTTCCAGAAAACGGTCACTCCAGTTTGGCTTTCTACTGCCTTAGCTAACTGCAGTGAACTTGTCTGCCGATTTTCTTCAACCCTTCTCATAAGAAGATGCTCCTGTCGAGATAACTTCGGTGGACGGCCTTGTAAGATGGTTGCACTTCCATCTTTCTCAAATTTTTTTATCACTTTTGCTATAGTATTTTGACTGATATGTAAAGCTTTGCTGATCTTCTTGTAGCCCTCACCTTTTTTGTGTAAAGAAATTATTTCCTTTCTCAGATTTCTCTTCCCCTTTCCCTTTACTGACCACGTGAAATTGTGCGGCTTTTTCCATCAATCCCAAGCGTCTGGTCATTTACCAGAGGCCTCGGAGCTTGAGGGTCCTGCACAGTATCTTTTCTGTTCCAATTACTGTATTCTTCTGGACTGAGATGTCGGAGGTTCTTTCAGGGATCTTCTGAAGCAGTTACTCCAGTTTGGGGGGTTTACTGCCCCGAGTGCTCAGATTACAAGTACTTTTGTGAGCCTCACCTTCCAAGTCTTTTCTAGCTCCTCTCTGAGCCCTTGGTCTTTCTCAAGTTTCTCATGTTCCTTATTCTTCATGTTACCGTCACTTGGTATTTCCACATCCACCACAACAGCTTTCCTCTGCTATTTATCAACCGCCGCAATGACATCTGAGGTGTCCTGTAGGCCAGCCCTCTCTAGTCATTGGTAGGATTTCTTGAAATCAGCCACTTAAGTTATGTTCTGGTGGTCCATCCAATGTAGGGGCTTTTCCTCCCATGATGGTTCCTCCTCCAGCAACTCCACATCTTGCCATTATTTCAAGCATTCACTGAGTACGTCATCTGTTTAAGCCTTGTCCTTGATGTACGCATGGAGCTTGGATTTTTCATCCTGGATAATGGCTCTCACGCTTATCCTCGTCAGCCTCCTTCCTTACGGCATATGTATAGTCTCAGGGTGCTGGATTTGGGATGGAACCTGCCATGCATGGTGAGGAGCTTTCGTGTCCTAATATCTGTGGTCTGTATATCATCCTTTGGCCATCTTATTATTCCCGCAGGGTATCTGATCACTGGCAGGGCATAGCTGTTTATTGCTTTGGACTTGTTTTCTGTATTGAGCTGGCTTCTTAGGACTTGGCTCACTCGTTGGAGGTATCTGGCTATTGCTCCTTCCCTCACTGCGTGTTTGTAGGTTGCTATTTACCTTTGGTATTCCCAATAACGCCAGTGGAAGCTCTGAGGAAGGCAACAGCTGTTACCGAAACTGTCAGCATAAAAAAAAGGTAAAAACCAAATCTATTTTTGGTTGATATTCTTTTTTAAATACAGCAATGAAAATGTAACAAGAAACTTCAATGAAAATAACAATGTGCACAACAGCCATTACTACATCCAACAGGCCCAGCTCAAATGATGATTAGGTGCTTGTGGAGGGATTGATGCTGGGGGGGGGGGTATGCTTTAGGTGCATGTGATTATGTATCAGATGTTGAAAGATTTTTTTATATCTCTGCCTCTGCTGTCTGCAAAAGACAGCAGAGGCATATTAGTTAACTCAGTCAGCAGCATATTGTTTAAATTATTGACCAAACACAACTACGTACACAGAGCACGGCACAGACGTGAGAGCAGCCGACTGCAGAGTTAGTATTAATGCTGCATAAAGAAATAATAGCTGGAAGGTGAGGGTCACAAATAGCTAATAATAATAGCTGTGTCCACCCCATCCTCCCTTCTCATCCAGGGCGCATGCACTGCAGTCTCACGAGGAAACGCGACAGTTTGAAATAAAGTTTTTCTTGCTTCCAAATCCAAATATTTTGTATACTAAGTATTTGTTCGAAATAAGTATTCGTAAAAATCATGTCATTTGTGCCTCTCCGAATACCCAATTCGAGTTTGGCTCCATCCCTTCTATATTTATATGTAAAAAAATAGCTAGCCAGACTAAGCACTGAGTAGGTTAAGATTTCAGTTTTGCTTACGGTTTCAAACACCTTATATGCTGGGAGAGTGAGAACACCACAGAGCTTTGCATGATGATTAAGTAAAGTTAATGTTAGGTAATTGCTGCAACATTTTATTTGCAGTTTGTGGTATATACATGTGAGCCTGTGTGTGTATGTATGTGTGTATATATGTGTGTGTGCAAGTGTATATATATATATATATATAATGCCAGTAGGTGGTAGTCTTCACAGGAGTAAGAGTCTGAATGAACTTGGGTGAGACTTACTTGGAGGTTGGTGGGTTTGAATGCAAAGGAGGTAAGCTAGGATTCCGGGATGTCTGTGAGAACTTCCTGCTGTGTTTCGGGAAATGAGGAGATGGTGGAGTGAGCGGAGAGGGCGGGGCGGCCAGGCAGACAGGCACAGCACTGAGATGAAGAATGCACCAGGTGCAGCAGGCAGTCTCTTCCCTCCGCTTAATGGAAAGGTCTCAGCTTAACCAGGACCACTGGTGGAACTCTAGAATAATGGAAAAAGAGCAGGAAGCAGGCAGAACAGGAATGAACAACACCCCATACTCCTTAAAGTAATACTAAAATGTGATGGGTAGAGCAACACTGATGCATCGGCACATGCATCTAGCTCATAGACCAAAACCTCTGTCAGTGCGCTTATCGCTTTAAGAAATTGTCACAGGACCAATACGGCTTCTGTTTCATATGTCACTGAAGCGTCAAACTGTATTTAAAAGCAGGAGCGTCTCAATCTGTCAATGGGGTGCTTTTCTGCCAGAACTACATCTTTTAAGCAAGTGTATTTGCAGAAAATCACTGTTACATAAAAGAGCCAGAAAGAAAACACAACATTTCTGCTGTTTGGTATAATTTTATATATCGGCAAATTTCCCTGTCATTGCAGTTCTTGTGGACCCGAGCTTCTTCCGTCCCTTGCAAATTTGTTTTTTTTTCTTATAAAGTTGGACAAATTTCTTCTAAAAACATAATCCTATCAATGGAAAGACCTTGGAGAAACTTTTTTTATTTTACTAAAGATAATTGAAAAAAACAAAAAAACAGTCTGCCTCAAAGTCTATCCATAAACGGCATCACCTTCAGTTTTCACTTTTTAACGTTTTAAATATACCATATTTTTAACTTGGATTAAGACATTAAATAATCCAGTGTAAAATATATAGTATACAGTTACATAAATGATTTGTATACACAAGCTCACTGAATCTGTAGGTTAGTTAAGTATCCCAATTAGGTTGCCTGCAATTATATTTAACATCCAGCAGGTGTCGGTAGACCAATACAGTAGCAACACAGTATCGACACAGTATCAACACTAGGGACATACCAACTGCAGTTTTCTGACTGCTCTCTGATCTTTAGAAAAACCTGACCTGCCAATCTTTTTTTCTGCCGATCTGTATTCTTTTTCATAACTAAAAGCAGATTATTTTAATGTTTCAGTTTTCTTTTGGTGGAAAAAAGGATATGAATCCACATGAAACAAAACAAACCAGTTTTAACTGGAGATGAGGTAGTATTCTTACATATAAGTGAACATTTTAGCGTTCACCAGATGCAGAAAGCCTGGCAGTCCATCATAAAGCACTGGGAGTGTAATTAAAGCACCTCAACCACTCTGCAGTATTTAAAGTCTGAACTGAATTACCAAGTTACAGTAATCATGCATATGCAGATAAGAGCCTTTCTACATTTAAACAGGCTCAGATAGTTTCAACTGGAATTCTAATCTCCCTGGTTAATCTTATGGTTGCAATTTAATTAGAATAGTAATGATAACTTCCAAGGCAAGATTTAAATTGTACTCTTATTTTTTAAACTCAGTGCAGAGTTATCATGAAAAAACTGTACAATTATATTTATGCATACTGAATATAAGCACTTACATGGACCAAAAATTAGGAACAATTAATTCTGATAAAGTAATTGAAACAATTGATGTGGGTTATGTTTGCAGTGAATATCTTATTTTTGAAGGACTTTTCTAAATCTAAGCCATTCCCAGAAACTAAAACCCATCTCTTTCTTCCAGTTGTTCTTTTAACCCTTCTGTATAGCAGGGTATAATGATGCAAATATAAATGTTGGCACAAATTACGATGAATACTTCATTACAGCACATAACATCTAAACCCTAAAGCAAGTATGCAGCAGAAAAAATACCGATAATTAAAAAAATACAACACCTCTACCATCTTAGCCAGCAATACTAAGTGTAGATTTATCTTTTTGGAGCACAAATTCATTTTTACCAACTATGATTTGTTGGTATTCGGGGAAACATCATGTGACCATGATCAAATATGTGTGGGATGTGAGGGAACAGTTTTCTCCAGCACATACAAATAACCTTAAAACCTGGACTTTGCTTCTGCAGTCAATTGACTCAATTCAAAGCTCATACAGATAATTTAAGAACTGCTGGTTACTGGAGTACACATGTACTACAAATGATTTTTCATATTTCGTACCCATACAACAGCTTTGCAGGCAATTTGTTTTTTAAGTGTCGGGAATATGTGACAGATGAAGCGATTGCACGTCTCAGTGCAACAAAGAGGTTATTAGTCTATTGTAATAACTAGGTGTTACCATATCATTAGAATTAGCCTTATAGCCAACAACACGGTATTCAGGAAATCCAATGGAATTTCAAAGAGGGATGGCATTCAGAATTGAATTCATCTAAAAAAACAAAAAACAAAAAAAAAGTAAGCCTTCTGGTACCGTTCTTTACTCTCTAAATGGTGGAGAGCAGATGGGGCTGCATTTAAAAAAAAGTACAGGTGAAGTTAAATGTGGCTTATTGCATCGCTTAATAAAAGCTACTATTTACTAAATGTAAACTTTGATATTACTTTACAAAAAGAATGGAGCATATATGGAACTATCCCAAACAAGTCAAGCCTGGTTTCAAAACGTAAAGCAAAGAACTTACAGTTCAAACACTCACAAAGGCGTGCAGAGTCGAATTTTGAGCTCCTAGGTTGCTTCCAATTTTGGATCACTGCATAGTATTACTAAGGAATTAATATGCTGGGATAGGCTACTTCTGGGATAATTTGCAGTTGTGTTAAATATTTTTGACTCAAATATTTTGCTATGAAGAATGATGGACTTCAACTTTCTTGGACTTGTGCTTATAGCTGTCCCCAGACTGATGGACAGCAACAGTAGCTACGTTAGGGTCATTGCTGGTATATTTTTTTGGCACTGTATTTTAACACAAAGTCTCCTCCAAAACGGCAAACTAAACTAGACTCCAAATGCACTTGATTTATTGATATATAATAAAGCAGTATTTTAGAAGTCACGATGCAATCTTCTGTAGTTCTCTAATTCCTACTTTAAACATTGTATTGTAATAACTTTTCTTGTAAAGTGCCTCGAGATGACATCTGTTGGGAAATGGCGCTGTATAAATAAACTGAATGGAATTATCATCTCCAGCACTATTACCTTCCCATCCTAAACCCTGTGGAAGCTGCAAGGTGTATTTAGTTCTTGAGTAAAAACTAGTAAATTTTGGCAGTGTCTTTGTGCAACCTGTGGTATTATTTTCTACATATGTTTTAAACATCTATTATTCAGAAGGTAAAAGTCTATTTTATATAGTTTGCATGGTTGTAAAAAATATATTGTCTGTCAGTATTTGTTATTGGGATACACTTTTAAGTCATAAAACTCTTGGGTAAGTTTTATTGCAGGCTGTAAAAACAGGATGTCTGTAGATTTAGGATGCCAGAAAAGCCTACTCCATGGTACGGCCATAAATTAGGTCAGGAGGAAACTTTGGGACTAACGTGTGGTCTGATAAAGTTCTGGTGGGAGTATGTGTGACCTGTGAGGATCTCTGAGACAAAGAGTTTTGCTTAAGAAGGACCATAAACCATAAAACTCAGAATGAACTGTTGACCAAGAACAGGGACACGTCTCATCTTATGACTGCATAATTCTCTGACAGCCAATCATGGTTAAGACACTGTATGGAAATGTTCTGATTGGAGGGAGAAGAAACGCCTAGAGTCCTGGCGAGGCCTGTTGTCTATAAAGTTGTGAAATGAAGATCATTCAATTGTCAGATCTCTTTAAAATCTGGCCCAGAGAAACTAGGGCATCTTTCTCTGTAAACTGCAATTTGTTAATCTGTTCAAAATGAATGTTAAGAACTGGAAATTGGCTCCATTTTGTCTCTGCTTGAACATGCACTGAATTAATTTTAATAATATTTAATTCAACAAACCTTATAGACAGTTGAGGAGATTAAAATTATTTTAAAACCTGGAAAATGCATAATTTATATTCTGTCCTGGCACAAAAAAACCCTATCAAAAAATTTAAAAAATAATAACTTTGACGGTACATAGAGTTCAGTTATTTACGAAAAGTCATACCACACTGATGGATATGTGTACTATTTTATCCACTAAAGAACAGTTAATGTTTCTAATGTGGAAAAAATTATAAATACTAAAATGAAAATTTATCACATCAAGATGAATTCATATCCAGAGATCAGTCCTTTTAATCCCTTTTAGGAGCAGCAAAAATCCAGATATATTAGGGAAATATTCATAAAACAAATAAAATTGTCAGTAAATATCTGTATTTCATAGCTAAATAGCTGCATTGTTGATGTATGTGGTGGTATAATAGCAGCTAGATGTTATAGAGAATGCTATAAAACTAAAAGCCAAGTTGTACTAAAACTATAACTGGGAAATCAATATTTATTTAACAACCTAGCCCCCCCTCCACAGATAACATTATTCAAACACACATTGTAATATACTGCTGTTGATTCTTCACTGATTTCCATTCAAACCGACTCATGGCTTGTTGAATAGGCTGGCTGCAGAGATGACAACTGACCTCTGTCACTGTCCTCTGCATGAGGCACCAGTGACTATGTGATATTCAGCCTCAATCCTCTGTAGATGTGACCTATCTACTCTCTCTTTTGATAGCTGCTGTCTTTGCTTTTATGTGACTTCATCAATCCTTGCAGTTAAATCCCAAGCTGTGACCACTTTTGCAACAAGGATCTTTGGATCTTTTTATGCCTTCCAGAACCAGTGGGTTGATTTGTTGATCCCAAGCATCCATAGTTTTCACTCACTCAGACCTACACTTTAGAATGTGCTGCACAAAACATGGACCAGTGGTCTCATATCTGGGATTAAATAGACTTGCATGACCACCTGCAAGCCTAGTCAACAACTATATCTTCTTTTTCATCAGCTGTTTAAGGTATTTGTTCCGAACTTAACAAAATTACTGTGTGATATTTAATTTGAACTCAGAATGTTGTCACTGAGCTCCACTAACACTGTCAGAATCCTGTAAAGGATTTTAGTAGTGATGGGTAGATGTCTCATGAACTGTTTTGATTAGGGGTGCACTGATTGATCGGCCCACCGTGTCAATTGCTGATCTTCTGCGTTGTTTGCATTTGCTGCTTTACCACTTGAAACACAGGTAACGCTTGAAAAATTGATGCAGCCAACGCACACAAAGCGCTGCAAAGACTTTGACGGACTTCTGACTGACTCAACCATAGACTTTACATGTAATCTTGCTGCACTTGATGCTGACATTTGGGGAGGTGTGAATGCACCATAAAACGTGATTGTAAACATTAAACCAGCGGATTTGGCCTGTCGCTTGCCCCTCGCACATCTATGAAATGCGTGGAGGTGCCATTGGCGAACTTTTTTCATACATGCCCTGAATTGTGGATGTTGCTTGCCTACCTGCTGAGAAGTCCAACTTGCTAGCTAGATACCTCCCTTTGGATGTTGTTGCAACCATTCAGAGTTCCAGAGCAGATTCCATGTGGGGCTTATATACCTACAAATGGCAAGTTTTTGAATATTGGTGTCATACTAAAAACATTGATCCTTTCCAGTGCTCCGTTGTAGATGTTTTAACCTTCCTACAGGAGCTGCTAGATAAGTGTCTTTCTTTCCCCACAATAAAAGTTTACTTGGCTGCTCTTTCTGTGTCCATAGGCTGAGACCAGGGATTAAGTCTAGCGTCCCTTCTTGGGATCTGACTGTTGTGCTGGAGGTCTTTGTAGTACTCCATTTGAGCCCCTTGAGTCGGTGGATATGAAAACTCTTTCATATAAAACGACTTCTTGCTTTGGCATCTACCAAGGGGGTTGGGGATCTGCATACACTTTCAGTAAACCCCTCGTGTGGTCAGTTTCAGCTGATGGTTTAATGGTCACTTTGCGCCCAAATGCTGCATATCTTCCTAAGGTGATCCCATCTGATTTAAGCTCTATGACTATTGAGCTTTCTGGCTTTTGTACCCCTCCATTTGCTTCTGAGGAACAAACAAAGATGCATTTTCTGTGCCCACACGTGCACTGCGTCTGTACATTGACCGTACTCAGTATGTGCGGTTGTCTGATCAGCTGTTTTTTTTTTGTTGTGTTTTGCCAATCCAGATAGAGGCAAGGCTCTGTCCAGACAGAGGCTCTCCCATTGGGTTGTGGAGGGTTCCTGTGAGTGACATCTGTGTTGCAGCCGGTTGGTCTTTACCACACACCTCCGTTCGGTTTAATTGTCTGGGTCTGACAACCCCTTCTGTGGCTCACTCTGTTCTTTCGGCTGGATTGAAGAGTTCACACTAGCACACTACATTTTTCTTGTATTAATGGCTGCTCTGCAATGCGTGTATAAAAGTCCCATACTCTGTGTTGTACCAAATCAACTGAAAGGGAATGTTATGTTATGCATATAACTACAGTTCCCTGGAGTAGAGGAACGAGGTACAACACTTTCTGCCCTGCTGCTTAGCTGGTTTGGTGAAGAGCGGCCATCGAATCGAATGATTGTGATGGTCGGTGTATTTAAATGCAGGCGGGGCCTGCCACCTGACATCACACGTCATTTTGCTTAAAGGCATGATTAAAGGTGTCTTCTGTTAGGCAACGCGGGGGTGTGATATCCCATACTGTGTTGTACCTCGTTCCTCTCCTTCATAGAGCAGTAGTTATATGCATAACATAACGTTTTACCTCCATTGGCTCCCTGTTAAATCCAGAATAGAGTTTAAGATCCTCCTCCTTACGTATAAAGCCCTTAATAATCCAGCTTCATTTTACATCAGAGACTTTCCATTTTGATAAAGCCTATAATTAGAATGGCTTAGTTTATTCTGAGCTATTTTTGTAGTTATGCTGCTATAGGCTTAGACTGTTGGAGGACAGACTGACTACTTTTCTTCACTCTTCTACTTTTCTATTCTACTACTCTCAGATATATTTTTTCCTGCTGTTATTGCAATTGTTAACCTTGTTTTCTCTGTGTTTTTTTTTCTCCATAGAAGCTCCACCCAGTCTGGTGTCCTGCTCAGCTTTGATGCCCCTTGTTGGATGGGGAGCATCAGTCCAGATGAGGCTCTAAGTGAGCGAGCATCATCCATGCTGTCTCTTCTCTGTCTTCTCAGACCCCAGATGGTCATGGCAGATGACCGCTTGTACTGAGCCAGGTTCTGCCGGAGGTTTACTGTTAAAGGGGAGTTTTCCCTCTTCACTGTCGCTATATACTTGCTCAGTATGAGTTATTGCTGAGGAATTGCTGTGGTTGGAGTCTGCATGATCTGGGCACAACCTCACGTCAAACACTCAACACAATCTACTGGGATGTATAACTGCATTAAAACGACTTTAGTTGTAAAGTGCCCTAAGATGACCTTTGTTGTGAATTGGCACTATATAAATAAAAGTGAATTGAATTGTTTGGGAATGATGCCAGGATAAAGCTTTAGATAGATTTGGCATTTAGGTATGGTGGTCGATGATGCTGTGGGCCTGTTTTTCTTCTATCTGTGGTGAGTTGAAGAGAAGCAAGGGTAAGAGAGAAGCCATGACTCAGGGAAATCCAGAGAATGTATTAAAGGAAGATGGCAGAAGTGCCTTCAAATCTATTTTCTGTACCACGTTATACCTGCACAGGGTATATACACCTCTTCAGTAGTCATTATGTGAGAAACGGGGAATCTGGAATTGTCCCCACTGGATAAATTAACACAAATTAAACACTGGATTTTTCTGAAGTTTTACTATTGTGTTGTTGCTAAAAATATACTGTATATTTAAGGATTTTAAAGGATTAAAAGTTGTAAATGAAATATACCCATAGTCAAACATCAAGGTTTTTACGGAATACATATTATAATATAAATTTAACAACTGCTTCTTAAGTAGTAAATGAACTATGAGTGATATTTACCAGTGTAATGAAATAAAATCCTAACTCACAGATGGTTTCTTTCATATGACACCCTTAATCCAGTCAAGAAGACACTATTTGAGAAACATCCACAATTTAAAAGTCGACGGAAGCCTAATGAAGCCCCTGGGTCAGAACAAGTGTGTCGTGGTAATAAACCGAGATGAATCATTGATTGTTCGATGGTCCTTGATGAAAACTGTAATGTTACCTTGTGGTCTGACGCTGTGCTTCAGATTAAGTCTGTTTTCTTTTCCATTCAGCTGAGTTCCCTTGTGGGTGAGTAAAAATGTCACGACGCTTGTAGCACCAGTACTGCAAAGCTCCCTAGAGCTCCGTGACCTATATAGAAAAGAAGCTAATTTGAATTTTAAAACTATATTTGTGGGTGGTCACATCAATCAAGTACACAGAACTATGCAGCAACATACGCAAATAAGGGGATCATTAAAAAAAAATAATTAAAAAAAATATATATTTATCTTTGTTTTTTCAAAAGAATTACCCATTTAGCCAAACTAAACCCGGATTTATGTAACTTCTTTTTGTTACCTGAAAGTTGATTAATTTCCTTTTACCTTTAAGCTAGTCATGCTTTTGCATTTTTCACATTATGTAGTTTAAGTATACAAACATGTTTCTTTTTATTAAGAGAGTAAAGCAAAACCATTAATAGCTTATGTTTCTGCATCTAAGCATAGTTTGTTTTTCTTAATATAAATATTTCTGTAGCGTAATCTCCATTTACAATTATTGCTTCCTTTTTTTTGTTTATGCATGAACCAATTTAGGTGGTTTGGACATCTATTTAAGCTGTAGCAGTTATTCCATCGAATATTTTCTGATATTTCTTAACAAGAGGAGATTTTGGGGCAGACCCAGGGCTCAGTGGAGTGACTGTATTTCTTGGGGACGTCTCAGAGGGTTCCAGAATGGCCTAAGGAGGAAACTTTTGAGAGGCAAATCTGGTTATTTCTGTTTAAACTGTTGCACCCTGCAACCTTATCCCTTACATGTGACAAAAGATAGTCTGATGATTAGTTTTCCTTCTCTTTTACAAGGAGAACAAATTTGTGTTTCCTTTATCAAGTGCATGTGATGGCCCCCAACAGCTTCATTCAGAGGCCACAATAACCACCATTTGCAACAGCTAAAATCGCTTTCTGGCAGTCGACAGGGTAATGTACCTTTTTGCATAATCAATAAAAGAAAGGCACACAGTGACAGTTTACTGAATGAAAAAGGGAAGGCTGGAGTGTGGCAATAGAAAGTGCCAATTTAGTCCTCCTGTGTAGCACTGTGTATACCTTTGTCCCAATCTCCTTGTCTAAATATTTACAATTTTTGAATAAATAAAACAGTCTCTGGCTGATGTAGATTTGTAACTATGGGGTCTAAATCCGATAAAGCTCTACCAGCAACGAGCTAATACTCAGCATGCTTGTCTGCACTGGATTTTTAAAACTAAAAAAAAAAGGGCATAAGAGGGGATGTTCATTTGGTAGAAATAAGTTTGATTCAAGTGGCATGTTTTAATTGAGCTTATCTAAAAATGATTCAATCATTAAACATGTTTTTCCTGTGAAATGGGACGCAATGTTTCCTGCATTTTGAAGGTGGAAAACACACACACACACACACACACACACACACATATATATATATATATATATATATATATATATATATATATATATATATATATAAAATGTGCAACAGATTCAGTCATCTGTAGAACAGATCTTGACATCTCAAGGCATTTTGATGTCCTCCTCTTCTGGACAAAAAGTATAATCTTACGCTAGGTGTTTGCCCTATATTTCGTACAAGTTGGTATTTACACTGTGGCAGTAATGAGATTGGACAAAAAAGAAACAATGGGACTTGATGAAACAGGTCTTACTAGATGACTGATGGAGTCTGGCTACTGAATTTGCAAGTCAATATTCCAAAAAAAACATGTATTATGCATGAATTAAGGAAAGAAATAAGGGATTTAGAAATGGTATTGCTGTTATTCACAGTTTATTCATCTTTTTAAAGCAGTCAGCTTGCTCTAAATACAAGTAAATAATTTTGTTTTATTAGAATTATTGTAATATCACCTCTGGGCTTTTTTAAGCAGTCGTTTGAGAACACTTACTACTGTATTTCTCAGTCTATTTATCAATTGCTATAATTTACTGATTAAATGACACTGTTAAATGTGATGGAATGAAAGTTTTTCCTGAGTAATGCCAAATAATAAAAACTTGTAAGACTGTCCCCTTTATCCCCATAATTAAAGACTGAGATGCATTCACCTCACCTGAATAATTTCAACGTTTTAAAATTGTTAATTTCTTTTTTTTAAATATACATTTGCCACCATGTGAGAGAAACAATATAGTTATCTTTTTTTGTTTTCTTAAAAATGAAAATTAAGTTAATTATTTGAACTTAGTACTTAGTGGTGGTGTTTTTGTTCTATCCACCAAGGTTCTGCTGATTACAACTGAGTCATAAGGGGGAAACACTAAGCTGGGATACCCTGCTCTCTCTTTCTGCCTTTAGTTGGTCTGGAGGGAACTCCGAGGTGTTTCCAAGCAAACTGCAATATTGAATTTGTTGAGTGAACATTTTGTCTGCTATGAAGAACCTGCCTCTTCAGACATTGTAAGAAATATTTTTCTAGAAATGCCCCGAGAAAATCTGAAACCACTTAACCCGATGCATTAGGATCCATCCCTTGGAGCACAGTTTAATCCATGATCCCAAAATGAAAGGAGTTTGACACAACAAACCTACCAAAATGTGACTATCTATGTAAACTGACAGGCCTAATAAGTCAAACCTTAAACGGCAAAGCAAACCGATAGTAAGCTGCAGAGATCACAGTTTATGTGATAGAATCATCAGGTAGGGTAAATATTAATATGAAAAATCTTATTATATTAAATAAAAATCTAAGTGTCAAAAAGACAGAAAAAAGCCTTTGGAAATTTGCACTGCAAACCTCTGAAAGATCGAGTTTTTGTCAGATGAGTTAAAAACTGAACTTCTTGGTTGACATCAAATCACTAATGGTGATAGAAAACCAATTCTGCACATCATCCTCAGCACACGTGATGGTGGGAGCATCATAATGTGGGGAGGCCTTTTTTCTGTTGACAACAAAGCTGGTCACAATTGGAAATAAAATGGATTTCATTGTGAAAGGAATATGTACAATATTTTAAGACTGCATTTGAGATTGGAATTTGACTGAACTTGATTTATCTTCCCTAAAAGGATGGAAATAATTCTCCACTAATAGATGCAAAAAGTTAGAGAGTCCCCAAAAGACAGTACAATATGGTTATACAAAAATATTAACTCTGGACTGAATACATTGACTCTGTTACAAATGATGCTAAACTAATTAATTCCGTTACATTCTTTTCTTGTCATTTCTAATCTGTGTAATCTCAGCATGCACAGAGGCAGCATAAAAAGGGGAGTAGACACAGATTTTTTTATTTCTAGAAATTAAAAGTAGACAAATATTGCAAGACAGGGAAAAAAAAGTTATTCCGCTAATATGTGGTAAGAAATGTTGCTGCTCATTATTACTTTTCCCCTTTGTTTTTTTTCTTCATTCCTTTAGTTCATCTAATCACGATAAATCAATAATCTACACACTTGCATACAACATTTTCATTCCTGAATAGATGACTTAGTGGATTTAGAAGCTTTCTAACACAGTCCCAAGTGTACTAAGGACATGCGACTCTGGTCTGCACATAGTCTTGTAAGATGCCCAAACTCCTCCTCTCCATCTCAACCCTCCCTGAGAAAGATTCAGTTTTTATGTCCCTTATCTTGTTGTTTAGGCCACTCTTCTTTTAAATCAATTTCCTCCATGGGGATTAATAAAGTTGAAATGAAATAGAACACGAGTTTAAGAAGATATGAAAATGCAAACGGCAGTGTAGCATCTCTTTTCACATATTGAAGCATCTCTTTTCACATATTGAAATGTAATATAATTTGCTTATCGTGAATATCCCTGACAGGATTAACTACAACAATTTAAGTTTTTTTTTCTTTTTCTTTTTTTTTCTGCTGGGAGTTCAGGGCACCAATACACTCCTAGATACAAACACACACCAGCCACAATATTGCTGTAATTGACTCGGTTGGTGGAAGCTGAAGAGCACAGAGTAGTAACTCACTGACTCAAAAGTCTTATTTATGTTCAATCGACTCTGCTGCTCGCTCCGGGCGAAAACTGTACCCTCTCTGTCAGCATTGTGTTTTGGAGCTGAACAGAAGTGTTCTGTAATAAGGAGCTGGGTTGATGCTGCAAACATTACCTCGACTGAGGATGAATACTTCCTGTGGCAGTGCTGGCTTTGCTGCTGGTGGTAAATATAAAGCATGTCTGCTACATGGTTTCCCATCTGTGACCTCTTTGTTTTATAGCTGTTATAAAGGGATAATTTAAATTTTGGCCCCAAACGTGTTTCACTTGGGATAGAAACTGGTATACACATCCCTTCTAAAGGCCATAGTCGGAATGCAGTGTGTGTGCATTTGCTTGTCAAAACTTTCTGCAGATGCCTGTTAGTGACATATTTATTTACATCAGGTGTGTTGGAACAAGGACACCTTGAAAACTTGCAAGGTACCCTGAAGACCACAGTTTTGACATCTCCTGTCCAGACTATCATCTCAGAAACATCTTTATAGTTTGTTGTTTATTCTCATTTGCCTTGACTAGTTCATTTGTAATGAGACTTCCCCCCTGATTTATCTTCAAAACAGACTTTTTCTTTTATACCCAGCTGCTGCCTTCTGCAGGTTGCATCCCCAAAGTAAAAAACAGCCCCAACTACAGAGATGTGATTGCTGTAACTGACATGAAGCCTTGGCTCAGATCAAAGCTTTCACTAAGCTGAGACTTCATTTTTCTCCGCCCACCCTTTCTGTCTCCAACGATCATTCAGGGAGAGCATTTGAGCTGCAGCGATGTCTAGATCAGAGTCACAGTAGGTAGCATTATTTGTCTACTCTACTGACACATGGCTCTGGGGCAGATGGCAGCTTCTGATTCTTGGCCAACATGCTTCTTGTTTTTTGGCAAAGAGCACTGATTTTTGTTGTTTATGAAAATTGAATCAAGTGAAGAAGAAACAAAAATCAGATAAATACACATCCGAGTATAGAGCTTTGACTGAACATCAGCTTCAACCAACCAAATTAGGTTATATGTATCAGCCATGATGTGGAATTTGATACATTTTAGTTATTTTGGAGCTTTTTGAAATGCAGTTTATTGCTGGACATTTTTCTAAGTTGTTTAGATGTTTCTAAAGAACAAACCTCAGGGAGAATCAAGCTCATGTAGCAACCATCTGCCTTAAATGGTTGATAGACTGACAAGAATAGTTGTAGAAAATTCATAACTGTTGGTGTTAGAATGAATGAATTCTGACTTTTCGAGATTCATTAGTGAATTTGATCTTACTTTTTCTTTTGTATTGAGAAGCTTTAACTGACCATATTTCAAACATGTTCACATTTAGCATTTTTTTTAAAATAGTGAATGATGCTTTAATATAAAGGACTTTTCAGTATGTTACTAGCAGCAGGTCTGTAGCTTTTGCTTGTGCTCAAATTTTTCGATGGGCAGTTACTGCATTGACTTCTCCATCCTCTGAAAGCTTTTTGCCATTGCAGTTTCCAGTTTAGAAAATCCTAGTTGATCCAGCTATTGAAGACTTAGCTTAAAAAAAACTAAAGGTTAATTAAAGGATAAACTTTAAATAGAGCAGTTGCTATCTAACAATGTGACACATGTAAACTTTAAAATAAATTTGTTTGATGGTAATTAGATGTGGATAATATCCCAGAATATAAAAAAAATCTTTTTTGCATTTGATATAGAATGTTTTAGGTTTCCTGAAGCCAAACTACAGGAATGACAATTGCCAGGAACCTTTCTTCAAATGTTTGACTTTCAGATAATGATTAAAGATTTTAGAGAGGATGAACACATATTTGTACTGTTTGTTCAGTAAAAATGCTGTCTTTTATTGCTTGGCTGCTCCTACAAATGACTATCAGAACAGCTGTAGGGACCAGACAGCATTAGAAGTTTCATCATTCTATTGATTATCCACTGAAAGCAGTGGTTGCAGTGCCTATTTTGGAGCTAATGAGGAGAGTATGTGAACTTTGGAGCCTTTGAAGTCAGCCAGTAAAACCCAAGTGGTCAACTATCTCACCCACTGACTGATTTGAGCACATTAAATGCTTTGATTGGTGCAACTTGGTTTTCCTGTTTTGGCTCTTGGTGGCAGAGTGACAGCTTAAAGAACAGGCCTGTTGAAGGAGGGGAATCAGGACAAATGGAACAGCAGAAACACACCTGGGGGGGATTAACAGGGAATATGTTGCTTTTCTTGTGCACTACATTAAAGGTGAATGTGACATGGGTGTCAAGTCGAAGCAAGAGTGCCCTGAAGTAGGCCTCCAACGAAATGAACAGAGCTCTGTAAGATGCTCAGTTTTTTTTTGCGTCATAACCTAACCTTTTCTGTAACTTAGACACTTTTCCCTCAATAATATTAAGAATAATAACCCGATTTCTGCCTCTGAATCTGGTTTGCTGTTGTTTAGGCAATATGAATTCTTCTTAAACTATTCACTTCTGGCTCCTTCGTTTTAATAAAGTATGTTTTGCATGGTTTAACAACTATGTTAACCTGTAATTTGTTTTCAGTAACCATCATAACACCTATTGTGTACTCCGAGCAGGTGCTGAAGTTTAGTAACCTTGGTAAAAAGTATAGCAAATGTGAGTGTCAATAAAACATCAGCTTGTGTTGACAAAGTCTTTATGTAATTTGTAATTCATGTTGCCCTTAAATGTATAACAAAGAAATTTAATATTCCTAACCCTGGATATCCCATCAGGAGTAGTTTTTAAAACTTAAAAAAAACCTTCAGGAAGCCTGGTGAACTGTTGTTTGAGACCACCTTAAGATAACAAGAATGTCCATCTGCTTGGAAAGAATTAATGAAGAACTGATCAATGATTCAGTTATTGTAGAAAGACGGAGACATCTAAATTCAATTGTCACAGTGTGGTGTTTTCCCCTGTCTCTGTCCATTCCTGCATATTTTATTGTCCCCAGCTGCCCTGAGTTTCCCTGCCTCCTTCCCCGCTTGCCTTCCCTGTGTATTCTGTGTTTCCATGTATTTGGTTCCAAATACATTAAAGAACATAACAGAACCAACCAAATAACCAACCAAATAGATCCAGTAGAAGACCAGACAATGACTTTGTTGGAGTGGTGCATCAGGCAGGTGGCTAAGAGGTAAATCCTCAGAAAAGAACTGTACTTACCTGAGCATGAGGTTGGTAATCTGCCCCGCTGAAGTTGGACTCCCGAGTTATAGGCTTTCCAACACAACCTCCCATAGTCTTCTTTGTGTTGGCAAGACTATCGACCCCACCATCCTTCTTTACGCCACAGAGCCACAACAGCTACTAGGCTGTCGAGCCTGCTTGTCGATCCGCCTCAGCTCCATCCATGGCCAACCGCCTCAACCCCAACCGTCAGCTGCTTCTGAGGTGATTGGGACTCATCCACCTCAGTTCCAGGTTTCTTCTTCCTCCTTTTCCTGTGGGTTTATTTGCTACAAGACCAGCACTACTTCTTGGTTCCTTCACTAAAAGTCCTCAGTTTTTTTTAATGACTTCCTTTGCCAGAGACCCAAGTCCCTTCGTCAATGGAACTTCTGCCACAGAGCTTCAGCTCTCCATCTTAGGTTCCTTCACCGGCTACTTTCTGGGATTACGTCATGGTTTTCAAAGATTCTTGAAGGAGCTCCAATTTCTGGGAACTCTTTCAAGAATCTTTGAAAACCATTTCAGGTGACTAACTCTCGAAGCTCAAGAGAATGCAAAGCAGTAATCAGAGCAAAGGGTGACTACTTTGAGAAATCTGAAATATAACACATGTATTCATGTGTTATATTTGTATTCATGTGTTATATTTGTATTTCGTGTATTTCACCCTCTTTGTTTAAGTATATACAGTAATTCCATGTATTGTGTTCATTCACAGTTTTGATGCCCTTAATTGAGAATCTACAATGTAGTCATGAAAATAAAGCATTGAAAGCAAAAAGCATTGAATGAGAGGGTGTGTCTGCATTTTTTTTAAATATATGAATATATATATATATATATATATGACTTTTATCTTTCAGGAGATTTTTTGGTGGTTTGGTTTACTTTTTCCTTGTAGATTTATCCTTCCTATTAATTCCATTGTTTGAAACTACTGGGCACACTGTTCTATCCTTGGACTTTGACAACACCCCTCTCTATCAAGAAAATTATTTTTTTTCATTTAGAAAAGTAGAAACTCCTGTCCCATTTCTTGTCTTTGAAGTTTAGCTATTTCTTTACACTTTTATTTTGGAAGATACTCAACATGTTCCTTTTAACTTTAGGGACAATAATTCCACATAAGTTGAGTGTAACGTGTATATCACTGCTGTGACGTGTTTCACGCTCATAGTGTCCCTCAATAAGCATATTCAGAACAGAACTAATTTATTATTCCTGCATTTGTTGTCTTTCTCCTCATGCGCTCTCACTCAGGCTTGCTAGCATCACTCAAATGTTACAGAAGCTAAAACAAAACTTATTTTATTAAAGCACAATTACATAATTGGTGTAATTATTGTATCAACACTTCTAGAATTCTTAGCTTTCTCTATAAAGAAAAGCGCCATTTTTTTAATTTGAGTCACCATCTTGTTAATATCCTGCCACAATAGCCTTGAGTGTTGTAAAATAACGCTGTGGCAATGATTGGAAAACAATTAAGAAACTAATGAACATAACTTAACGATTCATCTTCAACCAGATTTCATTCCTGCTTCCCTTGGCCATAGAGACAGGAAGGCAAAAGACAAATAAGTGAGGTTTAGAGCCATCTCTGGCTGACGTGATTACAGAAAGTAAAGGAACTGAGGTGTAGTTGTGCTGAATATAATTCGACGGGGACTATATATCACCTTATTCGATGTAACAAGGTAAATCACAAAGTATTTCCACTTTTCCAATGACTCCACCATTATCTGAACCTTGCCTGAGGTTTTAGTAAAATATGAATTTCTGCCCAAGCAAGGGAGTCATTGAGCATATTTGGATTTGATTGCACAGGTAGCTTCTGGGTCTTATCAGTGGTGAAGCCGATATTTAATGATTTATGCTGTAAGCCCAGGAACTGTGTATGAACATGTTTGGAACGGTTTTCCTTTATTGGTGAGTAGATGCTGCATCTACACGCTCACATTCAAAGAAAACAGTTATTTTTTTACAAACCTTTGTGTATTAAAAAGCCTGTAAGATGTCTAGATTGAACCTTAACAGTTTTTTACAGGTGTATCAGCCAAAGCTTTGATAGTTGTCAGTCCAGCATATCAACACAAATGACATGTTTTTTAATACCAGAGAGCACTACTTTCAAAGACTGGAATCTAGGAAAAAACATTTGTAAACTTCTGGTCACAGAATATTTTCTAACTTGTATATAGCATGCCGGCTAGTGAGTAAAATTGGCCTCTGTTGAAAGATTTTAGCTGTTAATATATTGGGTACAGCAGAAGCCTCTTAGAGCATCTTTATTAAGTAAGATATCTGATTAGTTCATCCTGGAAGCTGAAGGATTGTCTGAGAAGTTAAAAAGAATGTATCTGAGAACATCACCGCTAAGTAAAAAACTCAGAAAACCAGTTCTGAGGTAGAATACCAGTGCATTTGACATGTTTCAGCATATTTTTATTTATATTTACAGTAACATAAATTTAACGGGGATATAAGCTATCAAAAGTTGAAATATGTTATTTATGTTCTTGGAACTTCGAATCATTAGCCTATATGACTTTGAGACACGTTTTTGTGATTTCTTTCTGTTATGGGTGTGCAAATTAGCCATTATTTGTATTTGTTGTGGGGGAAAATCTATTTGTATTCTATTACAATAAAAAATCGGTGTAAAAATCTATGTTTTTCACATTCGAGTTCTAACTCACATTATATTTAATTATACCTTATAATTATGGATAGGCAATGTAGTTCTTTCCATAAATCTAGCAATGAACATGTAACAGGGATGTCATAGAACAGAGACCAACACGGGCAGAAAACATGGCCGTGAGGATAATTAGGTGCTTCTGGGAGGATTGGCAGAACATGGTTCTGCTGCTAGCAAGATTGGTGCTTGAGTGTGTTTGTGTGTGGGGGTTGGCAGACATTACCTAGAGAGGATGCTTTAAGTGCATGTGATTATGTGTGATTGACAGATGTTTGATACCTCTGCTTCTGCTGATTTGTTTTTTGCACATACATTAGGTTTTATCTGCAGCACTGAGTATAAAATGCGCTCCGCACAGATCTTGGGCAACGTTTTTGGCAAGTTGATAATAGTGGCTCAGCAGCAGACATAATCTTTTCTATCTGGTTCGTTAAATCCATGTGGTGAGTTTCAGCAGAGCTAATCGATGACAGGAGCCTTATTTTAACCTTTGTAACCTGTTTTCCTTTCCTGTTTGGACAGTTCTCTCTTAGATTAGGTAGATTCGCATTGCGCATGCGTCGGCGTCCTGCTGCCTCCTGCTAACTCCGGCTCGTTAACACGGTTTTAACTAGTTTTAAATTCTTTTTTTTAAGTGTTTGTTTTTCGTTTTTTAATAATTTCTTTTGACTAGTTTTAACCGTTTTAAACTTTTAGCGACATATCTTTTATCGGACGCGTTTTTAATCAGAGCACGGATCGCTGTTACTTCCGCCATGCCTCCACTCACCTGTAGCTCCGGGTGTGATGGTTGTGCCAGGCTAACCAAGAAAATCCAGGAACTTGAGCAGAGGA
Organism: Apricaphanius iberus; assembly: GCA_028564705.1. Taxonomy (NCBI): domain Eukaryota; kingdom Metazoa; phylum Chordata; class Actinopteri; order Cyprinodontiformes; family Aphaniidae; genus Apricaphanius; species Apricaphanius iberus. Next base: position 1,278,308 of record JAPXFQ010002203.1, read on the forward strand.
TCACCAATTTACACCTGATCCAGGACCACGAGCGCGACGTGGACATCATCTTTGGCCGAACTTTCGCTGCTGCCACCAGCGCCCAGCTGGCCGACACAATCCCCTGCCAGCCCGGTGAAGCTGCGGAGGGGGATTCCATCGCTGGGTCTCCAGGTGGACTCGGACAGACGAACTCCGGCGGAGGTACAAGATCTACGGCAGAGGAGGAGTGCTGGATCCAGCAGGGGGCTAAGCCAAAAGCCCCCCTCAGCTCCACTCCGGTGCCCCAGGGTGCGTGGTCGACGGTCGGGCCTGGTCGCAGTGGGGGCGCCCGGAGCGGCTTTCACCGTTCTCCTCCACCCGGCCTTCCGCTGTCGAACCGCTTCGGTGCCCTGGGGGACGACTTCCCTCCTCTGACCGTCCCTCCGACCGCGCCGAAGACCAGCAGCTCCGCAGGACCGCCGCCCATCCCCTCCCAGCAGCCAGAGCAGCAGTCAGACTCCGGTATCCACCCACGTCGCGCCAGACCCAGGACTACAGCCGGGACCCGCCAAGGAGTGCTTCACTACACCCCGAATCCACGGAACGAGCCCTCGGCGCCCTCTAAACACCGCTGCAGTCCTGTGGATGCCAAGCTGCCCAACATCCAGCAGGTCCTGGATAACGAGAGGTCTTCTGCCCAGCAGCCAGCACACCATCCACCCAGCACTCTCATCATTGGAGATTCTATCATCCGGCATGTTAGGATGAGAGGAGCTGTCACCCTTTGTTTTCCTGGAGCTACAGTAAAGGATATATCTGAACAGATTCTGGACTCCATCCAACGTTTCCCTACTGTGAGTAAAGTTATAATTCATGCTGGAACCAATGACATCCGTAAACAGCAGTCTGAAATTTTAAAGCAGGATTTTATTCATCTTTTTAATCTTTTAAAAGACAAGCCCCTATCTGTTTTTATTTCTGGCCCCACTCCCACCATAAACAGAGGAATAAATCGCTTCAGCAGGTTACTCTCTCTCAACACTTGGCTTTCCTCTGTTACCGTGATGCAAAACATTGGTTTTATAGACAATTTTAACATTTTCTGGGGTAGGAGTCAATTATTGGGGGCAGATGGACTACATTTAAACAGACAAGGTACCCGCATGCTGGCATTAAGCCTGGCATACCCTCGCCCACCCCTGTCCCCTGCACCGGCTCCAGCTGCTCCTGTCCTCTCTGCCCCATCCACAACATCCTGATGTGCAGCTGGTCCTTGTTCCTATGAACCCAATCCTGATTTTAACAGTAACTCACATATCGGAGTTGGACCTTACCCTACTTCATTCATACCTGTTATTGTCAGCAGAGAGCGAAGAAATAATCATAAACTAAGAAAATGCAACCCAAATAATCATAAACAGTTACTAAAAATCCCACCTACAGTAAGTCATACAGTCAGTCCATCACCAACCACTATTAATATGGCTCTTTTAAATGTTCGCTCTCTGCTGAATAAAACTTTTATAATAAATGACTTGATTTTAGATAATAACCTTCAGTGTTTATTTTTAACAGAGACATGGCTGAGTGCAGATGCCCCTGCTGTTCTCACAGAGGCCTCTTCACCTAATTATAACTTTTCTTATTCAACGAGGAGTTGCCAGAGGGGAGGCGGAACTGCTTTTATTAGTTCATCAACTCTTTCCGCCAAACCTGTTTTATTTAATAATTTTACCACGTTTGAATACACTGCCTCTGTTTTTAGCACTCCTCAGATTTTATGTGTCACAGTTTATAGGCCTCCGAAAAGGAATGCACTTTTTTATTCCAGAATTCTCAGAGTTTTTATCAATTTTACACAACTCTTATGAGAAGATAATTTTAGCTGGTGATTTTAATCTACATATAGATAACCTTTTAGATCCTTTATCAACAGATTTTTTAAATATATTAAATTATATGGATTTTAGCCAACATGTCATGCAGCCGACTCACAACAGAGGACACAACCTGGACCTGGTCATCACGTATGGCCTGTCCACCAGTGTGTCCTCTGTTGTTGACTTGGCTGTCTCTGACCACTACTGTGTGTTTTTTAATATCACCAGTTTTATCCAATCAGGGACCTCTGTGAGAACTGTCAGGAATCGTCATCTAACCCCTGAAGTGGCTGCAGGTTTTCTTGAAGTTTTTAAAAAATTTCCTCCTATACCTTTACCTGCCCCCTGTGATTTTATCGTTTATGATTTTAACAGTAGGCTTAAATCTGCTCTCAACCTGCTGGCTCCAATTAAAGTTATAAACCCTCATTCAAAACGTACAGTACCGTGGAGAAATGCAGCTATTAGAAAATTAAAGAGGAGCTGCAGGGTGGCAGAAAGGAAATGGAGGAAAAATAAAATCACAATAAATCATCAGATATACATAGAACATCTCAGATTATATAATACCGCTTTAAGAAATTCCAGAAATACATACTTTTCCAGAATCATCTCAGAACATAAAAATAATCCCAAAATTCTGTTTTCCACCATTGACAACATTTTACATCATAATTCTAATACTTTTCAGAAAACCCCCTCAAACAGTCTCTGTGAGGAGTTTGCAGACCACTTCAGAGGGAAGGTAGACACCATCAAATGTAATATTTTATCCTCTCAAACAAACATGGTTTTAGACAAATCAGAGTGTCTGCCTTCACCAGAGGAAACACTGGACAGTTTTGTCCTGGTAGAAGCTGGGACCCTTGATAAAGTTTTCTCCTCAGTGAGGCCCACCACAAGCGCTTTGGACCCGATTCCCACCAGGTTTTTTAAGCAATTTTATGGTTCTTTTAAAGATGAATTTTTAAACTTTATGAATTGCTCCCTTCAGACGGGGGTTTTTCCTGCTGCCTTTAAAGCGGCGGTAGTGAGGCCCCTGCTGAAGAAGAGCAATTTAGATTTTAATGATTTAAACAACTACCGACCAGTATCTAACTTACCATTTCTAAGCAAAGTTTTAGAAAAACTTGTTTTTATTCAACTTAATGATTTTATTAACGCTCATAATGTCCTAGAGAAATTTCAGTCTGGTTTTAGGATGAACCACAGCACAGAGACGGCGCTTTTAAAGATTTTAAATGATTTTAGATTAAACTATGATGCTAAAAAGGTGACAGTGTTGGTTCTTCTAGATCTAAGCGCTGCCTTTGATACAGTAGACCACACTATTCTTTTAACCCGTTTAAAACAGATCGGCCTCTCTGGTACTGTTCACAAATGGTTCACATCCTACCTCACAGACAGGACTTTTACGGTAAGTTTAGATACCTGTTCCTCTAAGGTCCATAAGATCACTTGTGGTGTTCCCCAGGGTTCAGTTTTAGGCCCAGTGCTTTTTAACCTGTATATGCTCCCTCTTGGCAGTGTTATCAGGAGACATGGAGTTAACTTTCACAGTTATGCTGATGATACACAGTTGTACATCTCCATGTCTCCTGATGACACACGGCCAATGGATGCTCTTTTTAACTGCATTTTAGACATTAAATCCTGGATGGCAGAAAACTTTCTCCAGCTCAACCAGGACAAAACTGAGGTTTTAGTTATCGGTCCTGAGGCTCAGAGAGAAAAACTTTTACCAAAACTACAATCATTGTCTTTTAATTATTCTTTACAATTGAAGAACCTGGGTGTGATTTTTGACTCTGAGCTGACTTTTATCCCTCACATTAAAAACATCACCAAAATAGGTTTTTATCACCTAAAGAACATCGCCAGAGTCCGCCCCATTCTCTCTCGGGCCAATACGGAGACGCTAATGCATGCTTTTATCACCAGTAGAATTGATTATTGTAATGCCCTGTTTTCTGGTCTTCCCAAAAAGACTACCTCATGTTTACAGCTTCTACAGAATTCAGCAGCTCGTGTCCTGATGAAGACTAGGAGGCGGGAGCACATTACACCGGTCTTAGAATCACTGCATTGGCTCCCCGTATGTTTTAGGATCGATTTTAAGGTTCTTTTAATTGTCTTTAAGTGTCTTAATGGTCTTGGGCCTTCGTATCTGTCAGAAATGCTTTTACCGTATGAACCCTCGCGGTCTCTGCGCTCCTCTGGCAGCCGTCTCCTTATCATCCCCAAAGTCAGGACACAGACTCATGGTGAGGCGTCTTTCCATTATAATGGCCCTCACCTCTGGAACAGGCTGCCAGAGGACCTCAGGGCCGCAGAGAACATTAATGTTTTTAAGAGCAGACTCAAGACTCACCTTTTTAGCTTAGCCTTTAACTAATTATTATTTATTAATATATTTTTAATCGCTCAGCATGTTTTACCTTATTTAATTTTTAGTTCAGCTTTTAACTGTTTATTTATTAATCTGCTTTGCATTTTTATTATTTGTTTTACACTTATTGTTTTATACTTTATATACTTTATATTTTATTAACTTTATATTTTAATGTATTTTAATCTTTCTTGCCAGTGTTTCCTCTCTGGGGAGCCCCCTGCATCGGGGGCGGTGGTCGGCTGTGGCTGCCTGGGTGCCCCCCAGGTAGCGCTTGGGTGGAGGTGGGGGTACCAGCCCTCCCTCCTCTTGGCGCCCTGGGTGGGAGCCTTGGCTGCTGCTGTTGATCTGCTGCTGCTGATGCAGATGGCTCCATGATGGCATTTCCTGGCTCATCTGTACTCAGCCCGCTTTTTGTAGCTTCTAAGTGTGTGTGTGAGTGAGTATGGCTGATGGGTTGGGTTGGGAGGGGGTTGTATTTGCACTGATGATTTTATTTTTTGAAGGGGGG